>OZ025292.1:212429721-213808276 GCA_964019185.1 Maratus speculifer | reverse complement strand
ATTTACTCCAAAACTAAAGAAACTCATTTATATCAGGGAATAACTGAATGAAGTTTTATGAAAATTCATGCATTAGAATCTGAGATAGAGCTATTACAATAATCATGAATAATGCCTTATAGCAGTGCCACCTGTTGAGCGATTTACTTAAAAAAATACAGAATACTAATTTCTATTAGGGGCTAACTGAATCTGAAGTTTGATGAAAATTTTTGCATGAGTTCCTGAGATAGTGCTTTTGCGATAATCATGAATGATACTGCATAGAAATGCCACAAGTTGTGCGGTTTACACCAAAACGTAATCAGAGCATATTATATCAAGGACAAACGCAATTTGAAGATTTATGAAAATCTATCCATTAGTTCTTGAGATTAAGCTACTGTGGAAATAAGAAAAAAGGCAGTATAGCAGCACCACCTGTTGGGCGATATACATCAAAACTAATCAAGTCTAGTTTAAATCAATGTGTAACTGAATCTAAAGTTTTGTGTAATTTGGTACATTCGTTCTTGAGAAAGAGTGCCCACAAAAGTTATGTAACATACAGAGACAGACTGGCAGACTCACAGACAGACATTTTGTAAAAACACGATTTTTTCTATCTTTGATCCCTAAAGCGTGTAAATCCGTCGAAAACTGGAATTAATTATATTTTTTTTACGAATGCAATACTTTCTTCTTGTAAAGATAGAAGAAAGTAATAATCGAAGAAAGTATAGATTTTAATTAATATATTTTTTCTTTATTTTTCTCTATTATTATTAGGACAAAATAATAGTTTCTTTTCATTTCCTATTTCTGTGTTTTATTAGTTTTCACTTTTCTCAAAAATAATATATAAATCTTATCCAGTGGGAAAGCCCAGCCAATCAAAAGATAACTTTTCTTTTAACGAATTGGGAAATCTTTGGTGAATGTCACAAAAGTTTCCGTAAAAAAAAGAAAAAAAAAAATCCGCATAAATTTTTAGGAAGAAAGGTTTTGATTAAAAGATAGAAGTTTGAAAAGAGAAACTTTAAAGGAAAAGTGTTTAACTAATTTTTTTAAGAATATGTATTTTTTTTTCATTCAAAAGAATGATTTCAGGAACTTTTTTTCCTTAAAGTATACAATTTCTTTCTTTACCATTTTTATGGGGTATAAGTTTAGTTTATCGTTTTACTCAATTAAATGCATTAAAAATTATGGTTAAATATTTATATACATATATATATAAATGTAACTAAGCATAGGAATGATTTTCGAAATTATTGATAATATATTTTACTTTTACTATTGTTACGAATTTTGTAAATATTGTTTGTACTGTAAAATAATGTAAATAATCTTATTAAGCTCCATTCCTTTACTAATATTAGTTTTTGTTACATTGTCTCTGTTATCAAGCAAACTTGTCTATTATTTTCAGTAAATGTGTATGGCAGATTGACGAAATATTAGAGATATCGCCAAGTTGGCGTCACTTTTGACGACTAATTTTGGTCGCCAAATTTGGCGATATATAGCCAAGTTGGCGACAAACTTGGCGATTGTTGGCGATGGTAACCCTTCCCTCTCTATGGTAACCCCCCTTCAGATGTGCTGATACATTGAAGGTTATTCCGTGGTTTTCTGTAATATTCGAGAAGCCTGTGGAAATTTCAAGCGCATGCTGCAAGCCTATATAAGGAGAGCAATACGAGCTGTTGTGGTTATTATTTATCAGTCAGTCATTGAGTGAACAACTGGGCGATTGTTAAGCAAGTTTGCTTGAGTTTTATCTACGTTGTTTTGAATGTTATTTAGTGTTGAGACGTTGTATAAAGAGTCTCTGGGACATATATCTGTACTTGTACGATAGATTTGAGCAGTTATTTTTGAATATCTAGTAATATTTGTGAGTTTCGAAGATTCTGTTGTTCTGAAGATCTGTAAATAAATTATTTTCTACTTTTCTAAGAGACAAGAGTTGGAAGTTGTCTAACCATAAGATCAAAAGAACCCTATATACGCTGTAACACTATAAATGTGGAAATTATTACAATTATAATTACCTAATAAAACTTTGTATAAACTATCATAAAGTTTGGTTAGGCGATTTATATAAAGTTTTATTGGTTAATTGTGGTTTATCGCTAGTTTTTTAGTGCTGTGTCTTTTGTTACAATTATATTACAAGGTATCGTAATATATATACATTTCCAAAAACTTGCTCTACAATTACTAAACAACACCAAAAATAAAGACTAACTTGTATTTTGCGGGCCAATCACAACAAAGGAGTGATATTTTTCTTTCTTGTAGAATACGAATGTAATTTTTAAAAAATGCATTTGTCAACATATTAAAGAGTACACCACCCCACATTTTTTAAATGGTAAAATCTGTTTTTGCCACCATATATGGTTTTTTGAGATTAAATCAGTCTGAAAATGTACGTAGATATATTTTTGTTAAAACTTCATGGAGTTAGAAGAGGTAAAAATTTAAAGATTCTAATGTTATTAATAAATTCATGTTTAAAAAAATATTATTATATTATTTATATCCTATATCAATTTTTATATAAGTAAAATGGACTTCTTTGGAAATATGGATATGTTATATACAGTTAATCAAGTAATTATTATTTGAGATACAGTGGCACTATACTTTTCAAAGTGTAAAGGGACCATATTCTGCTGATCTTTAATAATATACATAAAAATAGAAAATATCAACAAGGAAATTTATGTGAAAATTAAAAAAAAATATATTTGCAAAATAAAAGTTTTTTAAA
This sequence comes from Maratus speculifer, assembly GCA_964019185.1. Lineage (NCBI taxonomy): Eukaryota > Metazoa > Arthropoda > Arachnida > Araneae > Salticidae > Maratus > Maratus speculifer. The sequence continues at coordinate 213,805,515 of OZ025292.1, read as the reverse complement.
AGTTTATTTTATACATAGAATCCCTATACTATATTACTCACGTGAGACTGGAAGTTTCCTTGTGAGATCATAATTTAATTTTTCTAAATTTATGGATATTTAATTTTTCTAAATTTGTGGAACAGAATATGTTTTGTTTTAGAACTTTTGAGGGTTTTAAAAAAGTATATAAGCTATACCTTATACTGGGTCACTTTGCTTCAAGGAATGCAAATTATGTGTCAAAAGTGAGTGTTATCTTTTCAAAAAATAAATAAAGGCAGTATAATTTTTAATATGCAAACAATAATTTAATATGCAATTAGTTCTCATTGATGTAATTCCGATATGTTTTCAAATTATAAAAATTACAGCAGAAAAAAAGTAACAATATCATAATGAACTTTCAAGTATTACATAACATTTCCAGAAATGATTTGTACAAGTAAGAGCTCTGATGAGAAGAACATATGCTCAATGAATTTAAATTCTTGATTTATCATAAACATGGAAAAATTGATTTGTTTCTTATTGTTTTGCTTTCTAGTGTTATAATTTTGAAATATTTATTAAATTTTTAAAAATGACTAAACAGTAATGTGACAACTTTTAAGCTCAGTGTATTTCTTAAAATCTCCATTGATTTCGTTTTAGCAGTGTTTTTCAAATCATTTAATTTTAAACACAATTATAGCTGTTGTTGTTTGTCTCCTAACAAATAGTATTTATACAAGAACTAAATTTATAATTTTCAGATAATTAAATAATAAAAAAAGAAGCATAATTTTAATTTAATTAGAAGCGGAAGTGTTTAAGAATAAAATACGCAGACGTTGAAAAATTAATTAGCTTCTAAATTTTACTTTATGTTATTGTCTAACTCATTAATTTCCTTTATAAGTTTTCATGATTAGAGTTATTTAGTTATATCCACTTATAGAATGATTTCATTTGTTGATCACCCTTTCAGAATAGGTCACCCTTTCATTTGAATTAAAATTCGTAAAATTGTACAAATAAATAAGGCAAAGATTAAAATTCCAAAATACTAGTAATGTAAGACAAACACATGAACGATCCTTCAAAATTTCTTTTAACAAACGGCTTTTTTTTTTGTAAAAAAGGAGTATTATTTGATTATGTATTCTTTAAAGAGTTATTTTATAAATTTTTTTAAATGTCTAATTTGGGAAAGAGTAATTTATCATTTTCTGATTTACATTCTAGTCATCTTGTTTTCAAAATGTTTATAGGGTAGTCTAACGAAGCAAGTGAACAGCCCCCCTGTGAACAATTAGCAAATATTTTAATAAAATAAGGTTTTGAAACTTCCCCACAATATAGGATTACAACTTTGAATAAATTCTACTCAATAGGAAAACATCGCATTCCTAATTGGTTACTGAAGTCACATTACTTTACTATGAGAACATTTATTTGTCAGGTCTCTGGAACACATTGTTTCGATGCTGAAATAATAAAGTAAGTGCGATGTTATTTTATCTTTGATAAGAATTTATTGTTTTTATTTGCATTATGCACTAATTTTATGATACATACATTAAATATACATATTATAACTATATTTATAATTGTTTTAAGCATTGTAAGAAATGTAATATTTGAAAATAGGGATGTTTAATAACTGATTAGGCAAATTGTAAAAATCCATTTAAAATGATCAGCTGTTCATTTATTGGAAGGAATACATTAGGCTTCTTTTCCTAGTGAATGAACTGTTTAGGCTTTATACTTTTGTGGTTTTTTTACAGACTATCTTTTGAATTAAGTGATTATTCAAGAAGCATCCTGGGGAGGAGCGAGTAACTCTATTTCTAAAATAACATCCAAAGTTGCACATATTAAGTTATAACCATAGCTGCATATGACAATGTGTGTACCACAGGTCCACATGTAGTGAAACTGGAAGCGGTTTGAAATAAAGGTTAAGTTCTGGTGTTTTAAGGATCATATGAAAGGTATAATAAAAACATCTGAACTTATTTTTGCAACACTTTCCGGTTTTTCTCGAATTTAGCTCATTGTTGAAACAGAAAAGTGCAATGCCAGAAATGACAGGAAATAGAAAAAGGTTTATTTTATTATCTATAATTTATGATTAATTTAAAGATTAAAAGTGACACTTTTTCAAGTTAATTATCGTTTTGGGTTTTAAAAACTCTCAATTTATTAAAAACATGTTATGAATTATTTGCAAAAGTTGTCAATTAAATAAAGAAGTATGAAATGCAAATGTTTTTAAATTAATGTCTGTTCATTCACTGAAAATGTTTGCGTTCATGCACTGGTAACAACTATACATTTACTTGGTTTTTGTATCAATATCTATTAGGACACTCCTAAGACGTCAAATAAATTAAACATAAAATTCCTTTTCTTACTTTTTAACCACTTGTAAAACAACAACAGAAAAGTTCCCAGATTGTTCGATTCTCACCCGTTTTTTGAAAAAGAAATATTCGGCCTATTTAAAAATAGATGAAAAAGACTAAAATATAAGAAAATTATACTAATAAAAAATATTAATAGTCGAATAATATGAATTAAAAAAAGTCCCCAATCTGTCAAAACTGACCAACAAATATATTTGAACTATCGAACATAAATAGCTACTGTTTATTGAAATATAATTTATCATTTTCTTTTTAAATGTTCTTAATCATTCATTTACTGATTAGAATACCTATATTTTTTAAAAAAGATTTGTGGAAAAATGTAAAAGTCCTGTTAGCTGTTGTGGAATGTTCACAAAAAACTAAACATCGGATAAATTAGTTTATAATCGTCTCTCATAAATTAATAAAAAGGTAGCTTTCAGTTTTAACCTGATTAAAAATCGAAACACGATGAAGAATAAAATAAGTTAGACTGCTATAAGATTATCTCTGCTTCTTTCTTGGAAAGGGACTTTTTAGTTTTTATTAGTGCCATTTTAAGTAGAAGAAAGTGAAGTGAAAAACTAACATTTTTCTTTCGTCTTTTACCTTCCTTATTTATTGTATTTATTTTTTACTTAAAAAATTACAAAATGAAAAACAGCAGAAATTTTTAAAGAAATGGATGTTTCAAATCTTTCTTAATTCACACCTGATAAAGTTAAGAAAACATTATTTTTTTTTCAGAAATATCACGATCAGTGTTTTTATTCTTCGGCTTTGTGGTTTTCCCTTATAATTTTTCATTTCCATGAGTAAACATTTCAGCAAGCTGTGTAAGAGAAAGTTTTAATATTTCAAATGAAGAAAATTGATTGAAAAATATTTTAATGTATTTTTTTAATTTAATGTTTTATCATTATATATAAAACATTAAACACCCTGCAGCCTTCATGATGTGTAGGAATATAACATTTAATTTCTATTTTTTATTTACGAAACTAACTGAAAAGTTAATAAGGAAAAAGGTCTTAGTTTAAATTATCTTAAAATCATAAGTTATGTCTGAATTAAAAGCATAATAAATTAAAAAAATACATGTATTTCTATGTTGTCTTGTAAAAAAACTTGTTATGAAATGTCCTTTTCGAAGTTTATTAAAATTAAAATAATCACATAAGAAACAGATCTCTAAAACATGCCCGTAAACCGTAAAATTACTCACGTTACAACTATATGAATATCGATTCAATATGCGTAAAGAATACTTACAATTGACTACTGACTTTTCAGAATAGTAATTTTTGCATTATTTATTCGCACAATTTTGCAAATAAATAAGGCAAAGATTAAAATTCGAAAATAATAGTAATCGAAGGCAAGCACAATGCGTGTACCCTGTAACATTCCATTAAAAAAAAAAAGACAATAAATTTTAGTAAAAACGGAGAAATGTGTCATCATACAGCTCATATTCAAAATATTAGAATAATTGAGAAAAAGTAATAAGAAAAAATTATTTGTCATTTATTTATTTTTTATACTAAGTAAATGCAATTAAATTTCTTATAAATTAAATCTGGAATGTTTAGATAAGATTTTAACATTTATAAAATATAAAATACGGCACAATAAATTAGGCATATAGCTTCCTTAAACACACCATAATATTAGAATAAAATTTAGATTGGTTCAAAATATTAGAATATTTTATTTTACGCAACAATATTACCTTATGAATATGAAGTAAATGGTTGTTAATATTTTGTAGCATCCCCTTTAGCTTTCATAACAGCGTACAATCGATCTTGCATACTATATACAAGGTGTTTACAAACATTTCTATCAATATTAGCCCAAATAGACTTTATACGTGCCACTAACTCAGTTTTACTTGAAGGAGGATTTTCTTGAAGTTTTTTCTTCATTATACACCATAAGTTTTCGATGGGATTAAGATCTGGTGAATTTGGTGGCCAAGGAAGTACCTTAATGTTGCGTTGGCGGAACCAATTCTTAGTTGACACCGAGGTATGCGGGGACGCTAAATCTTGTTGAAAGATGAAATCATCTTCAAATAAATCTTCTGATGATGGAATCATGTAATATTCTAAAATTTCTTGATATATCAGAGAGTTAACCTTTTCGTAGACGATGCATAACTTTCCAGGTCCTTCTGCACTCATACAACCCCAAACCATGACACTAGCAGCAAATTTTACGGAACGTTTAAGGCATTCTTTATCAAATGCTTCTTGCTTCATTCTCCAAACTCGAATACCTTGATTACCATATGAAACACAAAACATACTTTCATCACTAAATGATATATTTTTCCAATCTTCATTGCTCCATAAACGTCTTGATTTACATCAATTCAATCTTATACGATTTTGTCTTGCAGTCATGAGAGGTTTTGTTTTCGGTACACGAGATTCAAATTTAAATTTATGGAGACGTCTTAATGTTGTCGATGTAGAAACTTCAACTCCTTCTTCTTTCCATTTTCGGTGCAAGAATCGCACACTTTTAAAACGGTTTTTCTTAACTATACGCTTCAGTTTCCTGTCATCTCTAGCAGATGTTTTTGGTTTTCGGCCACCATTTCGGCGATTATTTTGAAATATTTTCCAATTTTTGAATATTGTGTTAGTATTTTACTAACGCTCGATTGCGAACAATGTAAATAATTCGCTATAAAACATTGATTTTTACCGTGCCGATACAAATCAACCATACGAAGTTTAGTAGATTCAGGAATATCACTCACACGACCCATTTTAAGACGAAAAAGAAACAAACTGCAAAAAAGAATACTGATTTTAAATAAAATAGTCTGAATTTAATCAATGATGCCACCAGTTAAGAATTGGTAATAATTAAAGGAGAATTAATGTGAAATATTCTAATATTTTGAACCACTTGAATAAATATTCTAATATTTTGACTTTTCAAAATAATTTTTTTTGCAATTAATCTTTTCAAAAATGATATTAAATTTAAGATAACAAGTAAGTTTAATCAACAATAAGTTCCTAATAAAAATATCGTTTGCATATTTTCATTAAAAGACATTAAATTACCAAACGATATTTTCAATTTCTAAAAAAAAGGTAATTATTCTAATATTTTGAATATGAGCTGTATTTTGCTTAAAAAGTTCCTTTATCAAATTTCATTGCTGATATTCAAAGTATTTTATCATAATATAGCCTTTTCCAATTTACTTTCTAATCAATCATGTATTTTAGAAATATTTCATAACTATAAAAACTGTTTTTGAAAAAATGTGAAAGGTTGTAGACATAATTATATTACTATTTATTCAATTTAGTGCATGAAAATTCATTCTTAACTTCTGTTAGATATTGTGGATTGTTCATAAAAAATTAAGCAATGGATAAATAAATTTTTAATAGGCTCTCATAATTTAATAGAAAGTATCTTTCAGTTTTAATCTGGTTAAAAGTAAAACACGATGAAGAACAAATAAAGCAGACTCGTTAAAGATTATCAAAACATTTATTACCTCTGCTTCTTTCTTGGAAAGACACTTTCTACTTTTATTAATGTTATTTTAATTGGAAGAAAGTGAAGTGAAATCTGACATTTTTGTTTCATCTTTCTATTTTCCTTATTTATTGTATTTACTTTTTACTTAAAAAATTACAAAATCAAAAACAGCAGAAATTTTTAAGAAACGAATGTTTCAAATCTTTTTTAATTCACTCGTCATTAAGTGAGGAAAAATATTGTTTTCCCTAGAAATATCACGTTCAATTTTATTCTTCGGCTTTGTGTTTTTTTCCTATAATTCCCATTTACATAAATAAACATCTTAGTAAGCTGTGTGAGGAAAGTTTTAAAATATCAAATGAAGAAAAATAATTGCAAAGTATTTTTAATGCTTTTTCTATATTTTTTTTCTTTGTATATAAAACATTAAATACTCTGCAGTCTACATAAAGTAGAGGAATAGAACATTTAGTTCGTATTTTATGTTTACGAAACGAAGTCAAAAGTTAATAAAATTGAAAAAATTCTTCATTTAAACCAACCGAAAATTATGAGCTGTATCTGAATTATAAATAAAATAATTAAAAAATATATATGCATTTCTACGATGTTGTGTTAAGAAAATACGTTACCTAGAGGAAATATCTTTTCCGAAGTTTATGAAAAATAAAGGGACTACATAAGAAACTTATATCCGAAACATGACCGTAAACAGTAAAATTACTTATATTATACAATGAATGAATTATATGAATACTGAGACAAAATTGACTTCTACCTTATTAGAATAGTAATGCTTGCATTATTTATTTGCTGAATTCTGCGTATCAATAAAGCAAAGATTACAATCTGTTTTTGGCGCAGCATGTCCCTTAAGGGATTTTGTGCCATAAAACCCAATATAACCAACCAACAACCAACCAAAGATTACAATCCGAAAATAATGGTAGTCAAAGGCAAGCACATGCAGGCACCCTGAAATACTTCATTAAAAAAAAAAAATCCATTTGAGTAAAAACGGAGTAAATTTTTATCGGTAAAATAGTCCAAAGTATTTAATCATAAATCTAGCTTTTTGCAATCTACTTTCTAATTAGTCATGTCTTTTAAAAATATTTCATAACTATTTAAAAGATTTATGCAAAAATGTGAAAGCTTCTAAATTACAAAACTACATAATTATATTCCTATTTATTTGATTAAATGCATAAAAATCTATTCTTAATTCCTCTTGGCTGTTATAAAGTGTTCATAAAAATCTTAAGCAATGGATAAATAAGTTTTTAATCGTGTCTCATAATTTAATAGAAAGTAGCTTTCAGCTTTAATCCGATTAAAAACAAAAACATGATGAAGAAAAAAATAAACCAGACGCCTGAAAGATTATCAAAACATTTATTACCTCTGCTACTTTCTTCGAAAGACACTTTCTAGTTTTATAAATGCTAGTTTAAGTGAAATAAAAAAATTACATTTTTGTTTTGTCTTTTTTTTTCTTTTCTTTATTTACTTTTTTTTTATTCTTACAAAATCAAAAACTGCAGAAATTCTTAAAGAAAAGGACATTTCGCATCTTTCTTAATTCATTCCTTATAAAGTAAAGAACACTGTTTTGTTATTTTTTTTTACTAGAAACATCACGTTCAGTTTTTATTCTTTGGCTTTATTTCCCGATAATGCCCATTAAGAAATACTTGTAGCAAAAGTAAAATTTTCCATAAGCTGTGCGAGAGAAATTTAAAATGAAGAAAAATGTCTGTAAAATATTTTTAATGCTTTCTTAATTTAATGTTTTATCTTTGTATACAAAAAATTAAATACGCTGTAACCTGCATAATGCGTAGGAATACAACATTTAATTCATATTTTGTATTTACAAAAGTAACTGGACACTTAAGAAAAAGAAAAAAAATCTCTATTTAAACCGTCTTTTAATTAGAAGATATGCTTGAATTATATGTGTATATATATATAGTTATAATATTATTTATACAATGTCTGATAAGGAGAAATGTCTTCTAGCTGAAAGTTTTTTTCTGCATTCTTTGGATAGCAAAGGATCCCATAAGAAACAAAACTAAAAACCGTGTTCCTAAAGCTGAGAAAGCTATTGTTTTCAGAGAATTTTGATTAATCGTTCTCCATATGTTTTCTAAAGTTAAGGTTGTGGTTTTAGGTATTTTAATGCATTGTTTCTAGTAGCACATGAATATTGGGCCAATATTGTTTGCTTTGGCATTTTGATAATTATTTAATGAAACATTGCCTCAATACTGGCGTGTTTTCATTTTATATTTCGTCAATATTAGCAAAAAATATTTCTCTATATCCATTGAAATACTTCAAATTTAAAGCCAATAATTAACCAGTATCGGCATTTCATTTAATGTATTTACGATGAATGGAATAAGAAGATTAATTCAGCTAAATTATAACCACAAGCTATATTAGTAGCTATTGATGATGGTTTTACAGTGCTTCTACAATAGCAGAAAATGTTTCAGCAATTTTTACACTAAAAACTAAATCCTGTAATATAACTAAATACAAAACTTTGCGACATGACTAAAAATTCTCAGGTTTTTGAACACAGAAGCTTTAGAAATACATAGGATGATACTAATCTTTATTTAACATAAAATGAGACTAAAAGTGCATAATTGACTTGGGAATTGGTAGTGTATTTGCAATTTCCAAGATTTAATAATCACTAGCCAAATAGATGATTGGAAAAAAAATAGGTCCATCGTTACATCCAAAAGTATTTATTTTCCATGGTTTAAAATAAATGTAGAAAGAAATTAAAAAAGGTAAACAAAAGTGCTTATTCCATTGAACATTTGTTATTTTTTAAAAAGCTTTTCTTCTCGTAATATTTTTATTAGAGAAAGAAATTTTATTTATTAAATTTTATAAACCCACAAAGTATTGAAAAAAATGTAAAATTGAAACTCCTTGTCGATAATGAGCAGCGAGTTCTTCTTAAAATTTAAGGCATTTAATCTGAAGTAATGACTGATCTTTTGCAGAATTGTTATAAAATGTAGATGGACTCACAATATACACACCAATGCCTAAATTCACACATATCTGATATAGATAATTATATATTAATTTGCTTCTTAAACATTTTAACGTACTCATTGTAATCATAGACATAAAGCATATGAGACAAAATTCAGTTTTTAATAATGATTTACAAGTAATTTAAAATAAGAGAAAATATCAGAAAAGAGAACGAATACTCTATTTTAACTCTGTGATACGTTCACGAAAAAAATAATTAGAAGTTAATAATTTCTTTTAAGAATATTCTTACTTATAGTACAGTAAAAAGCAGTTTTTAAGTTTTAATTCGATTAAATATGGAACCATAAAAAAGAACAAACTAAAGTAGATTGTAAACAATTATCAGATTATTTATTATCCTTCTCTTATTTTAGCTCGAATCTTTCCAGATCTATTATTTTTCCTTTCGAAAGAAAGTGAAGTTATAAAAGCTGAAATTGTCATTTTATTTGCTAGATTTTGTTTTTCAAACTTACAAAATGAAAAACAGTTGATTTTTTAAAAGAGACTGATTTTTTCGTGTACTTTTTGTATTCATTATTTTTATTTTTTCTTCATAAAGGAAGGTTCTATTTTTTTTTAAGTTTCTTCTTCTGTTCATTAGGGTTTGTACGGATACCATTTTTTTCCAGGTGAAATATCAACATTTTTGTATAGAAAATGAAATATACTTTAAAGGCGCGAAATGTCGCCTTATTTAAGGAGAAATTTTCTATAAGAAAATACTGGCACCGAAGATATTCCTGGTCAGGAAAGTCAAGGAACCACGCAGACCTACATCTTGTTTAAAAATAATATTTTATTCAGTGTCAAATTTTAAGAATTTATTATTATCAATTTAAGTAATTTCATTATTATTAGTGCATATGTATCAGGCTTTCGCAATTCAAACTTTGAAATTTTTTGCTGGTACTTTTTTCATTAATATTAGTCAACAACAGTTTTTTTTAAATCAAGAAAATTTAATGAAATTTTAACGAAAATTTTAACAAAATTTGAATGTACAATATCAAAACATTTTTATTAATTTTGTGTTATTCATTGTTGCAGGTTTTATAAAAAAAGTTTACTTTTTTTTATATGATACAATTTTAAGGAAAAGTTTTATTTAAATTTTTTAAAACGAGGCCTTACAGAAAAAAATGCACCATAATCAAGGGATTTCAAAGAAGATCCTATATGAGTGCAAAAATATTAGCTATTTAAAATTTACAGATATATTCCTTTTGATAATTTACTATAGCATCTTAAGTAATATAAAATATAACAGGCGTAATATAAAATATAACGTGCGTAAAATAAAAAGTTTTATGTATAATCAATAGCAGCAAAAATAATTGTTATTTTTTTTACCTATACTTCCATTCACTAAAGTATTAATTTCTTAAAGAAATTTAGATGCTAAAGAGAAAATAAGAACATAGGATAGAAAATTAGAACACAGCTAACGGCAAGCATAAAAACAAGTAATTCTTTAACAATATAAGCTTAGCTTAAAAAAAGTAAAATAAAAGAATTTTGATCGTATCAAAATAGCTGGTTCAAATACTTCCTCGGTTACATTAAAAACAAATAACTGCAGAGCAAAGACCCCCCCCCCCCAAAATAAATAAATAAATAAAAATAAAAAAAATTGCCCTACTCTGAATAATGTATGGTACGAATGACATTCTTCACAATAATCTTGTACAATAAAAAGGAAGAGTAAATAATTCAAATGTTTCCTTTAATACAAATAATGATATTAAAGCAATCTGATTTCAACGTGAAAGAAAATAAGAAATATATTCAAAAGAAAAATTGTCAAGATAACAAAACAAAGTGAATTACTACATTTCTACCCTTAGGGCATTTCTCATAAAGATGAAACTTAGAATGAAGAAACTCACAAGGGCTCACCATTAAATCATTTATGCTAACCAAAATGGTAGAAAAAATATTTGTTCGGATTCTTCTAACATTGCTTGTAATAAAGGGAGTTTGATACATATAAAGAATTCTTTTATACACAATGCATAATTTAAGAAAGTATATAACATAACAGTTTTGATTTTGACAACATATCCAGCAAAAAAAGCTTTACACACTTCAGTAAAAGTTGTTGATTTCAGAGCATTGTTTTATAAAAATTAATTTTTCATTCTAAATAATCTATAGTATTGTAGGCATACTTCAATAATCATATATGTAAAATGAATAGGAAATGTAAATAATTTAAAAATTTCTTTCAGCATAAATTTTACAATCTTGAATTTCAGTTTACGCTTAAAGAGACATAGAAAATACATAGAAAAAAAAGTTGTCAGGGTAACAGATATAAAATGAAATACCATTTAGGTAACTATTTTGAAGATGAAGAATAGCATGAAGAGTTCGCTAAAATCACCTCTACTTTACTTTAGTGAAAGTTAACACTTGTCTATTTCAAAGACATTAGTAAATTTTTAGTATAATGATTTACTCATACTTCATTTAATTTAATCTTAATTTAGGCAAACAGTAGACTCACAATTAATAGGAATGTTTGGTATCGTCCTGGATAAGCAAATATTCCAAATAATCAAATTAAAGCAAATTTTAAGAAAAAAATAATCCTGTACAAGATGCAGCATAGGATTTCTTTTTATTGTACGTTCTGTTCATTTTAAATAACTAATCAAAATTCAAAATTTTCATAAAATTCAAATTTTATTTTTTAAACAGCTGTCATTCCTACAAAAAAGGTCATTTTTTTATATGATACATTTTTTTAAAATAAGAAATTATATATATAGATATATATATATATATAAAATGAGGACTTACAGAGAAAAAAAATCACAATAATAAAATTTTTTCATAGAGGATCCTATTCGATTAAAAATATCTTCATTAATTAAAAAATATAGATATACTATTAAAACATTTTTCGTAGTCATCTATGTATATTTGTAAAATAAAAATTATTATATATATTCGATAACTCTAAAAAAATCGTTATTTCTACCCATATTCACTAAAGTGATGTATGTTCTTAAAGAAACTTTTATGATTTTAAATAATGTACTTGAAATTAACGGTAAGTGTAAAAACAAGTAAAAATTCTTAAGCAATATATGTTTAGATGAAATAATAAAAGAGTTTTGATCGCGTCAAAATAACTGGTTAGAATACTTCCTCAGTCACATTAAAAGCAAATGACTGCAGAGCAATAAGAAGCAAAATAATAATAATAATAATAATTATAATAACAATAATAATAATTGTAATAATAATTCATTATTCTGAATAATGTATGGTGCGAATGGGAGACTTCACAATCCTGTTGTACAGTGAAAAGGAAGAGTAAATAATTCAAATGTTTCCTTCAGTACAAATATTATATTCATCCATTCTGATTTGAACGTGAAAGAAAACAAGAAATATATTCAAAAGAAAGATTGTCAAGGTAACAAAACAAAGTGAATTGATATATCTTCTACCTTTAGGGCATTTCCCATAAAGACGAAACACAGAATGAAGAAAAATACAAGAGCTCTCTTTAAAATCTTTTATGCTAACCAAAATGATAAAAAAATATATGTGTTTGGATTCTTCTAGCAATGTTTTTAATAGAGGGAGTTTGATACGCGTAAAGAATTCTTTTATACATTATACAAAATTTAAGAAAGGAAATAACATAAAAGTTTTGATTTTGACGAGATATCTAGAAAAAAGACTTTACACACTGCAATAAAAATTGCTGCTTTCAGAGAATTATTTTGTAAAAAAAATTTTCCGTTCTAAATATTCTACGCTGTTGTAGGCATATACTTCACTAATCATATATAATGAATATGAAATGTAAAAAATTAGAAAATTACTTGTAGCATAAATTTTACATTCGTAATTTAAGCTTAAAAGAATATAGAAAATTCACTGAAAGGAGAAGTTGTCAGAGTAAAATGAAATACTTTAGGGTAACTATTTTGAAAATATAGCATGAAGAGATCGCTATAATCACATTCACTTTACTTTCGTGAAAGCTAACATTTGTCTATTTCAAAGACATAATTTATTAAATTTTTAATATGATCATTTATTGTACTTCATTTTAATTTAGATATATAGTAGACTCTCGAGTAACCGGGATGGTTGGAAAATGCCTTGACTCGGAAAAGAGAAAATCATGTAACAGATACACGTTTGCATTCTAAATTGAAAACTGTAAAGATTCAAAATTTTTTTTAGGAAATTGAGATTCCTAGAATTTCTTATGTAACGATAACGGTAAAAAATAATGTAAAAGATGACACTTACAAACTAAATAAAAAAAATCTGTATAGCTACTATGAATCATATTTTCATAGCCATCTATATATGTGTGTAAAATAGAAATTATTATACATGTTCATAACTCAAGAAAAAAATAAATAAAGAAGCAATATAGTTATAGTTAATATAGTTAATAGCAATATAGTTAGAAACGTTATTTTCCTAGCTATATTACTATTTACTAAAGCGATGTAAGCTCTTAATGAAATTTGATTGCTTAAAAAATACATATGTACAGCTAACGGTAAGAGTAAAAACAAGTAAAGATTCTTTAACAATATAAGTTTAGATAAAAGAATAAAAGAATTTTGATTGTGTCAAAATAATTGGTTTAAATACTTTCTCGGTTACATTAAAAGCAAACGACTGCAGAGGATTGAGAAACAGACGGAAAAAAATCCTTATTCCGAATAATGTATGGTGGGAATGGCAGACTTCACAGTCCTGTTGTACAGTGAAAAGAAAGAGTAAATAATTCAAATGTTTCTTTCAATACAAATTTCAAATATGATATTCAGCCATCCTGATTTCAACGTGGAAGAAAAGAAGAAATATATTCAAAAGAAATATTGTCAAGGTAACAAAACAAAGGGAATCTCTACATTTTCTACCCTTAGGGCGTTTCTCATAAAGATGAAACTTAGAATGATGAAAAGTACAAGAGCTCTCCATTAAATCTTTTATGCTAACCAAAATGAAAAAAAAAATAGATTTGTTTGGATTTTTCTAGCATTGTTTATAATAAAGGGAGTTTCGATACACGTAAAGAATTCTTTTATACTTAATGCGTAATTTAAGAAAGGAAAGGACACAAAAGTTTTGATTTTGACAACATATGTTGAAAAAAGACTTTACACACTTGAAGAAAAGTTATCGCTTTCACAGCATTGTTTTGTAAAAACAAATCATCCATTGTAAATAATCTATACGCTGTTGTAGGCAGACTTCGCTAATTATATGCAATGAATAGGAAATCTAAATAATTAGAAAAGTTCCTTCGGCATAAACTTTACATTCGAATATTCCTGTTTAAGCTTTAAAAAATGTAGAAAATACACTAAAAAAATTCTGAGGGTAACAGACAGAAAATGAAATACCTTTTGGGCAACTATTTTGAAGGTGAAAAATAGCATGACGAGATCTCTAAAATCAACCCCACTTTACTTTAGTGAAAGCTTGTATTTTTCATCGACATAAGAATTTTTTTAATATAATGATTTACGTCATTTGATTTAAATTTAATTTAGATACGCAGTAGGCTATCGCTTAATCTGAATGGTCGAGAATGGCTTCGTCCCGGGTATGCAAAAATCCGGATAGTCAAATTTTTGAAGATTTTAAAGAAAAATTGTGAGATAAGGATACTGAATCTCAAAATATTATATAATTTGATATTAATAATTTAATTAACACAAAAGAAGTAGAATGACTTAAATTGTAATGTTATTTAAATTCACGATTGGTGTAATACAAAGGAATAGAAATGTAGTTTAACTAACTGTTTTTGAAGAATAAAATTATTGAACTCTTTTTCTTTTTCCATTTACACTTTCACGAACTGTTTAACGCAAATTTCTTAGCTTCCTCAGTTCTAAAACAAACATTAAGAGGGACCACAAAAACTAGTTAAAATTTATTACGAAACATCTCTAAAGATGAAAAGTTCTATATATCGATTCTTATGAAATGCACGCATTAATTAAAAAAGTCTAGAAGTAATTTTAACAATTCTGGGAAAATTTAAATTCATTTAAAGAGTGTTCTGCAGTACCGCCTACAGGCGACATCAGGACTGAGGAGGTTATATTTTTTTCAGCAGGCGTGATTTCATCTTCTTATTTCTAATAATTATGTAACGATGCAGTGTGTAATAATGCTTCAGTGTCATTTCGTGGTTTAATGTTTGATGACTTACAATATTTTCTTTATGTCTTTTGAGACATTCTTCAAAATTCCTTCTTTCTTCTGAACTGCAAGCGATGCGCGAGACAATATCATCGTTACTTGAAACTTTATAAGATTCCAATTTCGAAGGTTCGATAATGCATTGTCAGCACTTCTTCTTCATCAAGATTTTCAGAGTAGATTAATATTTCTTTCTCAAATATTCCAAGATCCGTAAATCAGTACTATCTTCGTCTTCTGCGAGAACTTTATTTTCTTCATCCAATGAAATGTCACTCCACGATTTTTTTAAATGTAGTGCTTTTACTAATCTTCCTGCAGTATCAATATAATAAGTTGCATTCGAAACTGTGAGATTTTCACGGTTCCGTTTAATTCACAATCCGGATAATCCAGTGCTGGTTAATCCAGAATTTACTGCATAGTGCAAAACGAATTGAGTAAGAAATAGTAATATTATAACATTATTAGTATTATAAAAAGTAACAACAGTTTTGTAATAACCAAAACTGTGATTCTTATAAAATTATACAGCTCATATTCAAAATATTAGAATAATTGAGAAAAAGTAATAAGAAAAAATTATTTGTCATTTATTTATTTTTTATACTAAGTAAATGCAATTAAATTTCTTATAAATTAAATCTGGAATGTTTAGATAAGATTTTAACATTTATAAAATATAAAATACAGCACAATAAATTAGGTATACAGCTTCCTTAAACACACCAGAATATTAGAATAAAATTTAGATTGGTTCAAAATATTAGAATATTTTATTTTACACAACAATATTACCTTATGAATATGAAGTAAATGGTAGTTAATATTTTGTAGCATCCCCTTTAGCTTTCATGACAGCGTACAATCGATCTTGCATACTATATACAAGGTGTTTACAAACATTTCTATCAATATTAGCCCAAATAGACTTTATACGTGCCACTAACTCAGTTTTACTTGAAGGAGGATTTTCTTGAAGTTTTTTCTTCATTATACACCATAAGTTTTCGATGGGATTAAGATCTGGTGAATTTGGTGGCCAAGGAAGTACCTTAATGTTGCGTTGGCGGAACCAATTTTTAGTTGACACCGAGGTAAGCGGGGACGCTAAACCTTGTTGAAAGATGAAATCATCTTGAAATAAATCTTCTGATGATGGAATCATGTAATATTCTAAAATTTCTTGATATATCAGAGAGTTAACCTTTTCGTAGACGATGCATAACTTTCCAGGTCCTTCTGCACTCATACAACCCCAAACCATGACACTAGCAGCAAATTTTACAGAACGTTTAAGGCATTCTTTATCAAATGCTTCTTGCTTCATTCTCCAAACTCGACTACCTTGATTACCATATGAAACACAAAACATACTTTCATCACTAAATAATATATTTTTCCAATCTTCATTGCTCCATAAACGTCTTGATTTACACCAATTCAATCTTATACGCTTTTGTCTTGCAGTCATGAGAGGTTTTGTTTTCGGTATACGAGATTCAAATTTAAATTTATGGAGACGTCTTAATGTTGTCGATGTAGAAACTTCAACTCCTTCTTCTTTCCATTTTCGGTGCAAGAATCGCACACTTTTAAAACGGTTTTTCTTAACTATACGCTTCAGTTTCCTGTCATCTCTAGCAGATGTTTTTGGTTTTCGGCCACCATTTCGGCGATTATTTTGAAATTTTCCAATTTTTGAATATTGTGTTAGTATTTTACTAACGCTCGATTGCGAACAATGTAAATAATTCGCTATAAAACATTGATTTTTACCGTGCCGATACAAATCAACCATACGAAGTTTAGAAGATTCAGGAATATCACTCACACGGCCCATTTTAAGACGAAAAAGAAACAAACTGCAAAAAAGAATACTGATTTTAAATAAAATAGTCTGAATTTAATCAATGATGCCACCAGTTAAGAATTGGTAATAATTAAGGGAGAATTAATGTGAAATATTCTAATATTTTGAACCACTTGAATAAATATTCTAATATTTTGACTTTTCAAAATAATTTTTTTTGCAATTAATCTTTTCAAAAATGATATTAAATTTACGATAACAAGTAAGTTTAATCAACAATAAGTTCTTAATAAAAATATCGTTTGTATATTTTCATTAAAAGACATTAAATTACCAAACGATATTTTCAATTTCTAAAAAAAAGGTAATTATTCTAATATTTTGAATATGAGCTGTATATTTCTTTCTTTCTGTAGATGATTTTCCAAAAATTATATATGAATAAGATTGTTTATTCATCTGGAATTTATATATTTGCACACAATGTCAAGTCCGCAATAACCTTTGATAAAAGGAATATCGAAATTCGGAGTAAGTGAAAATGTCTAGTTAAGCCAGACTTTGTAAAAGTGTTATCTTTTCCGCTTCCTGTTTTAAATATCCTAATGGCAAACTTCGATATATATCTGCAAATTGAAAAGAAAATGTAAATAGTTAAAACACTTCACCAGTTTAATTTCAAATTAAAGAATTCTCGTTTGAGCTTAAAAGAATGTAACAATTATACTCGAAAGAAAAGTTGGCAAGATAATGGGCACATTGTAAAGGAATATATTATAGCTTCTATGTAAAAGGAAACTATTTGGGAATAAAGCAGAGAATAAAGAGAACCACTAGGGCTTTTCATTAAACATTTTATCTAAACAGAAAGGGTGAAAAAATTATTTTTTCAACTTTTCTAGAATTATTTAGACTGAAAGAAAATTCGAAAAGTAGTGTATATGTACAAACACTATAAATAAGACAATCTTTTAAACGGAAATATTAGATTAAAAATATCTATATTTATTTTTCAGAATGTTAAAATTTTATTTTATTACCACATTTTTAAGTATCTAAAAATCAAATACTACTTGTAATATTTAAGGATGTATTCAAAAAAATATTTTTCCACGTTAAACAGTTTCGAATTTTCTGATACATTTTCAGACTCAATTTTAAAAGAAAAAACATGAAATTTGTTGAAGTGTTTTTTGAAGAGTTGTATAAGAGGCTGTGTGATATCATTTTTCGCTCATTTCATTAGAATTTGATTTATAAACAATTATTTTCTCAATGTGACTATTTTTTTTTTTTTTTGTTCTCAGGTCTTTCGCTTCCGAAAATTCAGTTCAAAAGGCAACTTTGACTACATTTTTTGTAATATTTTCTGTTTTTACGAAAAAAATTGACATACACGTCTCATTATGTAATTTCTGAATAAGAGAATTTTCCAGTTTGATGCGTTTGAGAGTAAATATGAATTAAAAAATAAATCAGAAAGTAAGCAGTTTGTATTGGGATACATCCTTAAACGCAGGAAAAAAAATTAGACAGAGAATGCCATATTAGACTATATATGACACCAAAATTCACTGATCTAAGCGTTAATATTTAGAACCTTCTTATACTTGAATATTATCCATGCCGAACAAAATAAAGCTGATAATAAGGCAGACATTGTGTCTTGAAAAAACGGCCGAATTGAGATTAAAAAAAAGTCAAATAATAACAAAAAACAATTTTACTTTAAATAAATAAATCAATACGCTGACAGATGATTCTTAATATACGAAAATGCATTATAATCATGAACAACAATTTTCAATAACATCTTCCGAGTCCCCTAAGATTCCGAGAATCGTTCCTTTATCTTTAGAAACCTCACAAAATAATTTATTTTTGAAATTTAAAGAAGAATTTATATAGCCGAATTATATTAGCTGCCCGTAGGTTTTAAAAACGTTTCCGAGTAGCTTTTACAGAACATTAATCAGTTCTCGATACCCAGAAAAGCGATTTTTCGAATGTTACGGGGTCTCAAGTAAATATTTTCATGTTCATCAAACATGCTTCTCTGAAAAACATCCAGCATTAACATTAACATTTTTCTGTTACAATTGCATGCACAATTTCAGTTATTCAGCTGAAAATGTTTAGTTCAGGTCCAAAAGGCATCCGAAAAATTGATTTTCCATGTAAAAAGAACTGATTAACCCTTTCCGGCGCACTACTCTTTAAATTTGGAATTTAAAGAAAATAAAAATTAGGCAATCTATTTAGGTCTAGAGGAGTAAACAGGTATTGTTTAGTAAAGGTTGCACTTATCATTTTAATTATACAGCTGTTGCCGAAGTGGTAACCTCCCATAAGTAAAGCATTGATAAGCGTAGTGAGAAGAGCATTGCTGTGAAGCGCGTATTACAGTAAAACATTTTACTTATTATTTAAAAACAGTAGAGTTTGATCTCTGTGGTGCTGCCATATAGGACTCATAAGAAATATTTAAAGTAGCCATTAGAGAAGTTTTTGAAATATTCACGGAGTTTTTGTATCTCTAAACAGGGGGAACTTTAGGTGTTGCCGACCCGGCAACACTGCGCGTTAAAGGGTTAATACATTGTAAACGGTACCCGAAAGTTACGGGCAGCTAGTAAAAATTTATTTTTATAAATTCTTCTTTAAATGTCGGAAGTAAATTGATTTTTGAGTTTTCTAAAGATAAAAAAACGATTTTTGAATTGTTGAGTGACTTGAAAGCGGATGTAGACTATTTTCGTTCATGATTATAGAAAATTTCTGTAGTTTAAGAAACATCTGTCTTTTTTTGCAGTGATAAAACAGAGACAATGCCATGAAATTTTTTCGCTAAATTTCTTGTTTTTATTTTTACAAATATTAGATAAAATTCACAATTAAAAAAAAAAAAAAAAAAAAAAAAAAAGGCCTCAAAATTAAATATTTAATTAGGTTCCATTTTCAACTTTTTTCAATGTAATGGAAAATTGTTAATGAATTGAGTTTGTTCTGCTTTAAGTCACGAAAATATTACGAAAGTACTATGAAATTGATATATGTTATTGGATTTTACTATGGTATGTTCGGTATTGAAAATGAAATGTATAGCGTTTTTTATTCGCTTACAGAGAAACTCAAAAGAATTCCGAAACATTAGGGTTTATAAGGGAAAAATTCTTGCGGTGTATTTTAATCGTACCATGCTATTTTAAACGTAAATATATTTATATATATCGCGGAGATGAATTACAAGGTGCTTACTGTACAATAAAGTGTGTATAGAATTTATCGTTAATTTACATGGTCGCACAAAAAAATTGGCTACAGAATGAAATGAAAAGTAATCGAACTATTGAAGTCTGTGAACGATAGTTTCTGGAAATGCGTTTTCAGTTGCGGTACTCGTTTTTAAATTTAACAACTTTTCTCTTATTATTACTTGATGTGTATAAATTCATATACGTCTAAAAATTCTCACGCACATTTCCGTTTATTGACGGTCATTGCGAAAAGAAATTTATAACTGTATCATACGTCTAAATAAACTAAGCTTTTAGCATACATGCAAATTAATAAATCATATACAGGGTTAAACAAAAAGATTGCAAGATATTGGCATTTATTGTTTCCTCTTTTTGTATTGGATAAGAAAATCGATGATTTATACTACACGAAAATACCGGAGATGTCACTTTGAAAGAGTAACTCTTTCTATTTATATCAGCCATAAATAAAAATTTTTAACATTTTACAAAAATTGTGTTATTTAACAATTTATAAATATTTGAATATGAATCTTTTAAATACTTTTTTTACTATATTGACTACGCTGTTCTCCTGCAGCTTTAGATAATATTAAAAATATTAATCAAAGTTAATTTTTATTAATGTATTAAGCCATTGTCGGACAAAGAGAAATATATTCATGTATCATGTTCAATGGAAAGCTTATTTTGCTACATATTTTACAAGAAATATTACATGTAAGCTTTGGAATTGAGCAACACTAAGGTGATAGCATAAGGCAAACTATTCTTGCATTTTTTAAATTTTACTGTATATACTTTTAAATATGTAATGTAATTTAGAAAATATTTTTATTTTGAATTAATGCAATATATAATACTGCATCTTCTTCTTTAATTTGATCTAATTTCTCATTTATAAGATTCCTACAATATTAGGAAAATTACATGTAAAAAAGGAAATCATGCACCATAGTTATTTTCAATCAGTGTATACATTATTCTTGAGAGCATTGTTATAAAAATGTCATTATTTACAGTGTTTTGTAAATCACGTTTTGGCTCAAATAACCGAGTTAGCAACAACCATGAATGCGATGTTTAAGCATAAAAAAGTGTGTATCCGCTTTACAAAGGTTTACTTGCATCTCATTCTAGCGGCAAATTTCACAGTTAGTATTTCTATCTCGAAATTGGCATGAAATACTCGAAAAAAGATAATTAAAAAGGTCTAGAGCTAATCTATTTAGCATGAAGGAAAGTCTCACACACGCGAATAACATTATTGGAAGACCTGATATATATAATATTTTATATTCAATCATCATTATAAATAGGCCACTATATGGTGGTTACACTAATGGTTCTATATATATATATATATATATATACAGGGTGATTCCAAATTTTTTTTACAATAAAAGAGGGGTGATAGTACACATCAAGACAAACAATATTAAATAGGAGACCAAGGGTCCAAAACGTTTTCCTAAGGAAATACCCGCCATTAAAGTTTAGGGACCAAAATTTCAAATAAACATAAAAAACGGAAAAATCGGTCGATTGATTTGCGGTTTTCACTAAAATTATTCTTTATGTCGGCATTTTCCTGAAATTAAATTATAAAGATAAATTTCAAAAAATGCCGATAGAGGGCGCTTTAGACTTTGGAGTAACGAACAACTATTTTTTGCCGGTATTTTTTGCATCTCATTAAATGTTTTCGTAAGCTTAGACTCAAACTTAAATTTTGAGCTCAAAATCTGTAGTTGGGGGTGGTAAGTAACACAAATGAGCTGCGGCGTTCAGAGGGTTCAAATTTCAAATGATTATAAAAAACGGAAAAATTGGTCGATTGATTTGTGGTTTTCACTAAAACTATTCTTTATTTAGGTATTTTCGTGAAAATAAATTATAAAGATAAATTTCAAAAAATGCCGATAGAGGGCGCTTTAGACTTTGGAGTAACGAAACACTCTTTTTTGGCGTTATTTTTTGCATCTTATTAAATGCTTTCGTCACCTTAGGCTTAAATTTAAATTTTGAGCTCAAAATCTCAATAGCTGGGAGTGGTTAAGTAGACAAACTTAGCTGTGTTTAGAGGGTTCAAATTTCAAATAATTGTAAAAAACGGAAAAAATTGGTCGATTCGTTTGCAGTTTTTGCTAAAACTAATTTTTAAATCAGCAGTTTTCTTGATCAATCAAAGTTTTCTTGAAAAAAAATTTTAAAGATAAATTTCACAAAATGCCGATAGAGGGCGCCTTAGACTTTGGACTAGCGTACAGCTATTTTTAAATGTTATTTTTTTAATCTCATTAAATGCTTTCAAATGCATGGACTTAAATTTTGGGCTGAAATTCTAAATCGTTGGGAATGTTTAAGTAGTGAAAAATTGAATTGTGTTCGAGGAGGAAAGAGGGTTAAATTTCAACTCCTGAACACACTTCAGTTTGCGCTTCTTAACTCCTCATAACGATTCAGGATTTGAGCTCAAAATTTAAGTTTAAATCTAAGCTTCCGAGAACATTTAAAATGCTTTTGCAAGCATTTAATTAGAACCAAAAAACAATGGTTAAAATGAATTGTTCGTTATTCTGAAGTTTAAGGCGCCCTCTGATGGAATTTTCTGAGATTTATCTTTAAAAATTATTTTCAAGAAGATACTGATTTAAAGAATAGTTTTATTTTAAACCGCAAACGAATCGACCAATTTTTCCATTTTCCATAATTACTTTAAATTTGAACCTCCCCCTCCCCCTTGAACACAGTTCAGTTTGTGCTACTTAATCACTCCCTACTATTCAGATTTTGAGCTCAAAATTTAAGTTTAAGTCTAAGCTTCCGAAATCATTTAAAGAGATGCAAACAATAACGGCAAAAAATAGTTGTTCGTTACTCAAAAGTCTAAAGCGCCCTCTATCGGAATTTTTTGAAATTTAACTTTATAATTTATTTTCACGAAAATACCTAAATAAAGAATAGTTTTAGTGAAAACCGCAAATCGATAGACCAATTTTTCCGTTTTTTTTAATCATTTGAAATTTGAACCCTCTGAACACAGCTCAGTTTGTGTTACTTAACCACTCCCAACTACAGATTTTGAGCTCAAAATTTAAGTTTGAGTATAAACTTACGAAAACATTTAATGAGATGCAAAACATATCGGCAAAAAATAGTTGTTCGTTACTCCAAAGTCTAAAGCGCCCTCTATCGACATTTTTTGAAATTTATCTTTATAATTTAATTTCAAGAAAATGCCGACATAAAGAATAATTTTAGTGAAAACCGCAAAACAATCGACCGATTTTTCCGTTTTTTATGTTTATTTGAAATTTTGGTCCCTAAACTTAAATGGCGGCTATCTCCTTAGGAAAACGTTTTGGACCCTTGGTTTCCTATTTAATATTGTTTGTCTTGATGTGTACTATCACCCCTCTTTTATTGTAAAAAAAATTTGGAATCACTCTGTATATATATATATATATATATATATACCCCGTAGCAGAAAGTTCGAGACGGGAGACGTGCGTCGCAGATTTTATTTTCCCTTCTTTATATTATGTTTAGATCTTTGTTATTTATCACAAAATTAAGATATTTATTATTTATAAAAATGAGTAAAATGCATAGAGACATTAAAAGTAAGCGATTAATTAATTAATGGCTCATTTGTAAGATTTTACCTGCAGATTATTTTCTGTCTGTCGCAGACATTCGGAGAATTTTCTGCTACTGGGTATATATATATCGAACCATTAGATAATACCACAAATCAACATCAATTACTATAAAAATTTGTTAATGCCAAATTATATCATACAGAGGAGTTGTCAGAATTAGAAAAAAAATTGGAAATGTGGTTATATATATACATATATATGTATGTATATATATCAAGTCTTCTTATACAGTTATTTTAACAAGTGTTAGTTCAACTCATACTAAATTGGAGACGCTGAAATACAGTGACTTTACGAAAGACATTTAAAGCAAAATACTGAAAAGCATTGACATGGAAAAAACTCATTTCAATGATCTGATAGAGTATTTTGATAAATTCTTGCAGGTTGAAAAGAAAATGTAAATAATTCAAAGATTTTTTTCGCCTAAATTTCACAATCGAGAACTAGGGTTTCAGCTTGAGAGAAAGTAGAAATGCACTTAAAAGAAGAACTACCAAGATTGCAAACAAAACGTAACTAAATTTTATCATGCGTAAAAATATCTTTTTTATACAGCACATCAGTATATTATGTAAGTCGAAAAGGAAAGAATAAGAGGTTTTTCCCTTATGAATAAAATGTACCAGTTATTTCAAAATATCCATTTGATAGGTTTTACTGATAAAGGATGTAGAGCATTGTCATGTAAACCTAATTCTCGATTGTAAATAATTTAACAGTGCAAATAATTTAAAGTACAAATAATTAAACACTGAGCTAGATTCTTAAAAATTGAAAAAGAAGTATACACAGTTCAAATATCTTTTTAAAGCAGAAATTTCACATCCAGTAATTCAGGATTGAATTAGTAATTTTTGAATTTAGAAAATCAATCATATTGGAAAAACATAACAACATATTCCGATTTAAAATAACTCAATAGAACAACTTATTATTTTAACATAATCAAATTGATTGGTAAAATTATCATTGTAATTGAATATTTCCAACTGAGCAAAAAAATGCTCAAGCCGGGAATCAAACCCAGATTATTTATTTGCAGGATCAATGCCCTAGTACTGTTTGAGGTAACTGGCCCGATAACAAGCAGACATATTTCGCTCATATAACCTTACTGGTAACAGCAACTGGTATATCATGCAGACAGCTCAACAGAATAAACTGCAGATAAAGGATCTCCATAAAAATGATGAGTACGAACATAAACTGATAGAATACATTGTACTACAGCGGTTCTGGAAGAGTGGTCCTGTGACTCATTGAGGTTTGAAATGGATTTTGAGGACTCCTCGAAGACACTGTAAAAATTTCCTGGTGCCTAGACTCTAAAACCAGTCTTGGAAAAAAAAGCTAAAATTACTGTTTTAATGACTGTGTAATTATTTAACGTTTTTTTTCAATAATTTGACTATCTTATATTTGATATACAGTATGAGTAAAGACGTTACTTTTGAGCACTATTATTTACGAATAAAATTTTTTGCCTTATTTAATTGCAGAAAATGTTTACAAACTCTGTAGGTGACGGTTAATAAATGGAAGCAGTTACTCTTGAATGTTACAAAGATAAAAAATGAGATTGGTCTCTAATGTAAGATGTTATTTTTCTTAAAATAAAATATTGTTTGTCATATTTTCTAAAGTCAGAGAATAGTTAGCCGTTTAATACATGATTTTTAAAAATTTTTATTTTGTTCAGTAAACATTATATTTGAGTCTAATTTTGTCAATTATTCACTAGAAAAAAAGTGAAACAATTTATTTATGTTTCTATTCGATAAAATGTCGTAATGTCATTCCTGAGTTACATGAAAACAATTGGTTCTAAAAGGGTTATTTTAAATTATATACTTATTTAAGTGTTTTCACTGCACAATAAAAATAATTTAGTAATACATTAATTTTTATAATGGATGTAATCGTTTTCTAAATTAATAATGGTTAATGTATAAAGATAGAGATAAAACGCCAGTCGAACCCATTGTAATAAGTATCAACAAAAGACAATGAAATATCCCCCCCTCCCTCTTGATAATAAATCAAAACAAATAATTCCTGTCGGCTTAGCCTATAGGCAGAGGTAGATTTCGAAGAGTGCTCATTTTATGTTGCAGCTTTTGAAAAATTTTTAATTTCATTTTTCTGTAAGAAATAGTTTTATCAGAATCATCTAAAGCGAAATTCGGCTCAAATGCCCATATTGACAATATGTTTTGACACATATTCTGATTTTATTATAAAATCGACCAATACGGTACATTATATAGCTACTAAATAACAAAAAACTATCAATTGAATGCGTTTTAAAATTGAATTTAAAAATGACTCATAAAATAACCAATTTGTTATTTGAATACATCCTCAATTCTTTAATCGTTTAGTGAAATTTTGTACGAGTGTCCACACTTGCAGCTTTTTAAAAAAATACATCTAGCCTTTGTAAAAAAACCCTGACCAATACGGAACGTTATACAGTTCCTAAATAACAGAACCTGCCAATTGCATGCGTTTGAGAGTAAAACTAAATTTAAAAATAGATCAGAAAAACGCAATTTCTTTATTTGAAATTTTTCAATCACAATCCCTTCGGGAAATCCTGTTGAAAATACCCAACATATTCTGCCTTTATCAAAAAACTGCCCAATTCGTCATATTATTTAGTTCCTAAATAAAAGGATCTGCTATTTGGATGTGTTTAAAATTAAAAATGAATTTAAAAAAATCCCTGTCGGCTAGGCCTATAGGCGGAGGTAGATTTCGAAGAGTTTTCATTTCAACAATAAAAAGTAAAATATTGTTAACGATAAACCCAGTTTAACTACTTTATTTGGCCGCTTTTGAAAAATTTTTAGTTTCATTTTTCTGTAAGAACTGGTTTTATCAAAATCATCAAGTGAAATTCGGCTCAAATGCCCATTTTGAAAACATATTTTGAATATATATTCTGACTTTATTAAAAAAATTGACCAATACGCACATTATATAATTCCTAAATAAGAAAAAACTGTTAATTAAATTGCGTTTGAGAGTAAAATTGAATTTAAAAATGAATCATAAATAACCAATTTGTTATTTGAATACATCCACAATACTTTAATCAAGATCGCTTGGGGAAATTTTGTGCGAAGTGCCCAATTCGACAGCTTTTTTAAAATATATATATTTAGCCTTTATCAAAAAACTGACCAACACGGCCCATTACACAGCTCCTAAAAGACAAATAACTGTCAATTGAATGCGTTTGAGAGCAAAATTGAATTTAAAAATAAGTCATAAAATAACCAATTTGTTATTTAAATACATCCTCAATTCTTTAATCATGATCGCTTTGGGAATTTTTGTGCGAAGTGCCCATTTTGGCAGCTTGTTTTGAAATATATTTTGCCTTTATCAAAAAACTAGCCAATCCGTCTCACTATATAGTTCCTAAATAAGAGGACCTGTAAATTGGATGCGTTTGAGAACAAAAGTGGATTTTAAAATGACTCAGAAAAAACGCAATTTGTTATACTTCGTCAAATTTCAATCACTATTACTTCGGGAATTTCTGTTCAAAATACCCTTTTTGGCAACCTTTTTTAAAAATATATTCTGCCTTTATCAAAACACTGGCCAATGCGTCACATTATATAAATCGTAAATAAGAGGATTTGCCATTTGGACGTGTTTAAAATCAAAAATGAATTTAAAAATGAGTCAGAATATAAGCAGTTTGGATTTGAAGTTTCTTTCTCCAACTCCTATTTTTGTTTAATTTATTTTTGATATAAGAATCGGTCCTATGAAAAACTTGTTAATATAAAAGTTATAGATATTATTGAGAAGATGTAAAAAAAAATTAATTAAATTTGATAGCTTAAGAATTGACTAAGTTATGGATTTTTTCTTTTTCCTCCCCTCTTTTTCTTTTCGTTTTTAATTTTTTTCATCGGTAAATGTTGATCCTATCAAAAACCTGTAAGTACAAAAGTTTTAGATAATTTTGAGAACATTTATAAAAAATTTAGTTGGATTTGATATCTTGAGAATTGACGAAGTTATGAATTTTTTTCTCCCGAAAACCCTGTTTTTTTTTCGCCCTTTGAGCCCGTTATCCAACTTTATCAAAAATCTGTCACGCATAAACTTTTGGCCTATGTTTTAGAAATGATATAAATTTTAAACCCATTCGATATCTATTTTAATTAAAAAGTTACCGCGTTTTTTCGGTTTTCAAAAAAAAAAAAAAAAAACCTTATTTCCATTTTTTTGGTCCAATTTTGCCCATTAACGAACTCGACCGAGATTTTATGCCCCTTGATTTTATGTATCAGTTTGGAAGAGATCTGAGCAGAATTAAAGAAGTTATATCGTGTCTATAAAAAGTGATATACACCGATATATACAGGGTGTATCTAAACTACTGGGCAAAACTTTAAGGGATGATAGAACATATAAATACAAATAATATTAAATGGGAAACTAAGGGTCCCAAACGTCTTCCAAAGGAGGTAGGCGTCATCAAAGTTTAGGGTCCAAAATTTGAAATGATTATAAAAAACGGAAAAGTTGGTTGATTCGTTTGCGGTTTTCACGAAAACTATTTTATATGTCAGTATTGTCTTAAAAATAAATTATAAAGATAAATTTCAAAAAATCCCGATAGAGGGCGCTTTAGATTTTGGAGCAATTAACAATTATTTTTTACCGCTATTTTTTGCATCGCATTAAATTTTTTTAGAAGTTTAGACAAAAACTTAAATTTCGAGCTCAAAATCTGTAGTTAAGTTGCGCAAACTGAACTGTGTTCAATGGGAGAGGGTAGGTTCAAATTTCAAATGATTATAAAAAGCAGAATAATTGGTCAATTGATTTGCGGTTTTCCCTAAAACTATTCTTTATGTCAGTATTGTTTTGAAAATAAATTATAAAAATAAATTTCAAAAAATGTCTATAGACGTCGCTTTAGACTTTGGAGTAACGTACAACTATTTTTTACCGTTATTTTTTGCATCTCATTAATTTTTTTTAAGCTTAGACATAAACTTAAATTTTGTGATGAAAATCTGAATCGTTTAGAGTGGTTAAGTAGCGCTAACTGAACTGTGTTCAATGGGGGTGGGAAGGTTCAAATTTTCTATGATTATACAAAACGGAAAAATTGGTCGATTCGTTTGCGGTTTTTTCTAAAATCAATCTTCATGTCAGTATTTCCTTAAAAATAAATTTTAAAGACAAATTTCGAAAAATTCCGCTAGAGGGTGCCTTAAACTTTAGAGTAACCAACAACAATTTTTAACTGTTATATTTTTGTATCTAATTAAATGCTTGAAAAAGCTTAGACTTAAATTTTGAGCTCAAATTCTGAATCGTTGGGAGGGGTTAAGAAGCGCAAACTGAACTGTGTTAAGGAGTTGAAATGTTACCCTGCCCACTAGGGTGGAGCGAAAAAAAATTTTTTTTGAAAATCAAAAACGGGTAGGTGCCAAAAGTTGCCTTTATACTAGTACATTAACTGCGTGAAATTTTACCGCTGAAAAAAAATGGTTTGAGTCTGCGCTTTTGCTCCAAAAATCGAAATTTTGGGTAAAATTTGTCATTTTTTGACATGTTTTCAAAAAAATTAAAAAATTCCTACAGAGCTGGTTAGTATTTAAAAGTGTTGCTTAGACCTTTATATTTATCTGCTTAACATATTTAAACTATAAAACAATATCTGTAGTCTGTATAATTGGAGCAAATTGACAACTTTTTGTGAAAAATCAGCGTTAACCTCTCTATTGGAGCATACAACGAAATGTTCTTTTGAATGCATTTCTTACCTAGCTGCTTTCAAAACTACTGTGTATATAACTCATAGAAGTGGTTGCATTATCCCACCCGTCTCAACCACCCAATCATCTAGGCCCAGTGTTTTATTTATGTATTGAATTGTTATTGTTTTCCCGAAGACGAGTATAAGTTTTCTCTCTATCAAAGTAATTTATCTCTTCTTTGTATTTACAGACTTTGGATGATTTGGATCATGCTGGTGTGACCTGCTGCACGTATATTTTTATAACATGTATAACAAAAGAGAAGCTGAGTAATGTATTGGGTATGTTCTTAATTGAACCTAGTCAGCAGTCTATTATCTTCATTGAAATTTCATGCAATTAGTACATTATGATTGGAAGTTCTGTTATCACAGCATTCTTTCAATCAATTACATTTTATATGCAATGATTTGCCTAAAAATTGATTGTATGAATTCAGTTTCTAGTATGCCATCATTTATTGTACCTATTACATTCAATATATGCTGAGAAGTTAGCTGTTTAATATTATGACGATCGTCATAGAGGATTGCAAACAAAATTTGCGTGTAAAACAACAATATTTTTAAAGAAGTTTTAGTATGCTTTATGTCGTTCCTGTGTTGTTCCGTAGTCTAGTAATTTCTAATAAGATTTTAGATTTATTATTTAGGTGTGTAGTACATTTGGTATAAAACATCCCGCGGTATAAACTTGGATTATACATTTGGTGAGTGAACATGTAGGCACTGATTGCCAATCTGTGCTTATATAAAGCGGAAAATTTTATTAACTTTATGAGCTGTCTTTTCTGTGAGATGTTTTCTAAATTTCTATTCCCCATTCTTTCTGAGAAATAGCTTTCCTTATGAATTAGCTTTGCAATCTCCGACAGAAATTTCTAGTCTGTTCTGAGTATCTTTTTCTCAATTTGAGAAAATAACTTCTCTATTTTATAACAAAAAAATTGCAATAGGAAGTGAATATTATGTAGACAAAGATTTTCCTTATTGATCCAGTGAATCCATGTAGCTTAGAACGTTTTATATCGACTTCTCTAATAATTGATGCAGAAGAAATTCACTGGAGTTGAACGCGAATGATTCAATATCATAGACAAGTCTAAGCTTACCCCATGCAAAATGGTTCACAGTGACAAATAAAATTCTCCTAATTTTAAATGAGCACTTATAGTCGATATCCGTCCATTCCCTCATAAAGTACAATGCATTATAAGTTTATGCCCAGGACATTTCACCATCAAATGTTGTCCACTCATAAAAAGGGGATCTAAAAGTTAATAGAAAATTAACTGGATATGAAAACACTTAGAAAATGGCATAAAACTAATGCAAAAAAAAGTTATTTACAACAGCGGTTGCTTTACACATGGAGAACAAATTTTCATTGCAATTCTCGCTGACGATCACCATCACATTAAACAGCTCGCTTCTCAACATATAAAAAATGCAAAAGTAGAATAAATGATGGCATACTTATAGTTGAAATATCTGAAATCATCTTTGAAGCAAATCATTACGTAAAAAAAAAAAAAAAAAAAAAAAAAAAATACAATTGACTGAAAAAATGTTGTGGTAACAGAACTTCCAATCATTATTCATCAACTGAATGTAAGTTTGATAAATATAATAGATGGCCGAATAGATCCCTTTAATAATATTCCCGTGCATTACTCTGCTTGTCATTTTTTTTGTATAAACTGTAAAAATATACATGAAGATAGTTACAGCAGCATGTGGATGCAAAGAACTGATGAACAAGGTGGAAGCATCGAAAACATGCCAAATTTTTATAAAGAAAATCACAAATCAATGTATAAATAAAACACTGTACTAAGATGATCGAATAGTTGGGCCGGATGGTATAGGAAATATAGCCACCTCCACGACGCATGTCCAAGGTAGTTTTGAAAACAAGAGCTGTATTAAAAACAACAATTCGTTATATGACCCAATATAGTGGTAATGCTGTTTTCTTACTAAAAGTTGTCTGTTTTGCTCCAGCTATAGGGAATAAACATATTGTTTTATAGTTTAAATATGTTAAGCAGATAAATATAAAGGTCTAAGCAACACTTTTAAATACTAACCAACTTTGTAGGAATTTTTTAATTTTTTTGAAAAAATGTCAAAAAATGACAAATTTTACCCAAAATTTCGATTTTTGGAGCAAAAGCGCAGACTCAAGCCATTTTTTTTCAGCGGTAAAATTTCACGCAGTTGATGTACTAGTATAAAGGCAACTTTTGGCACCTACCCGTTTTTGATTTTCAAAAAAAATTTTTTTTCGCTCCACCCTACTGCCCACCCTACGAACACAGTTCAATTTGTCGCTACTGAATTACTCACAACGATTCAGATTTTGAGCACAAAATTTAAGTCTAAGCTTTTAAAACTTTTATTTAGATAAAAAAAAATCACGGTTAAAAATAGTTGTTGGAAATTTTAAAGTTTAAGGCGCCCTCTAACGGAATTTTTTGAAATTTATCTTTAAAATTTATTTTCAAGGAAATACTGACATAAAGAATGGTATTAGAGAAAACCGCAAACGAATCGACCTATTTTTCCTTTTTTTATAATCATTTGAAATTTGAACCTCCCCACACCCATTGCATATAGTTCAGTTTGCGCTACTTAACCACAGATTTTGAGCTCAAAATTTAAGTTTGTGTCTAAACTTCTAAAAAATTTTAATGAGATGCAAAAACTAACGGTAAAAAATAGTTGTCCGTTATTCCAAAGTCTAAAGCACCCTCTATCGGCATTTTTTGAAATTTATCTTTATAATTTATTTTCAAGACAATACTGACATAAAGAATAGTTTTCGTGAAAACCGCAAACGAATCGACCAATTTTTCTGTTTTTTATAATCATTTCAAATTTTGGACCCTAAACTTTGATGGCGCCTATCTCCTTCGGAAGACTTTTGGGATCCTTAGTTTCCCATTTAATATTATTTGTCTTGATGTGTACTATCACCCCTTAAAGTTTTGCCCAGTAGTTTAGATACACCCCGTATATATATATAAACTTTTTTACTAATGGTAGTTTTGGAGTCTAGAGGTCATGATCGATGTAGATCTGCAAATCTTTTTCAGAAATTCCAACATGGGAGCGACTGCAATAGGTAGTATTTCATTCGAAATCTACCTAAAACGGAATTCACAACCTTAAATTAATGTTATTAGACGTAAGTAACACAAAATAGTTAAATAAAAAACAAACAAACAAAGATTTTGTAACTTTTAAGTATAACTACCAGTTGCGCTACGTGGTATTAAAAAAATTATTACAATTTTTTAGTTTACTTATTATAATATAGTTAACTTATTACATTTTTTTTGCTTTAAAATTCAACATCTTAGTTTCATTTTATTTTGTAGAAATTCGCCGTTTCTTTAGAAAAGCAGTTTTACTCCAAGGGATTAACCGAATTTCGATTATGTCAAAATATCAGGCTTCACCGACTACATACAAAGCAAATAATTCCAGAGCATTGGCATGAAAAACTTGCTTTCCGATTTAGGATTTGACAATCTGACAGCGATATTCTTGCATACTGAAAAATTCAAATATTTCTTTCAGTTAAAGTTCGCACTCAAGAATTCAGGTTTAAGATAGAAAGAAAAGTATAAAATGTATTCAAAGGAAAAGTTGTGAAGGTAACTTACCTTCACAATCGCAGGTAAAATTACCTGCGATCTCTTCTACCCTTAGGGTAACTGCATCAAAAATAAAACACAGAATGGAGAAAACCATCAATGTTCTTAATTAAACCTTTTATCCAAATCAAAAGAATGAAAAAAAAAAAAATAGAATTCTAACTGAAATTTTTAGAGTAAGGGAAATTTTTAAAGGTAATGTTTGTGCGAAGCCTACAAACTATGAAAATTTTAGCATGATCTTATCACAATAAAGCAGTATTTATTCTTGTTGGTCATAGATACAAATCTGTACATCATATACAGGGCTGCTAAAAAATTCAGATAATTTTCCGATTGTAGAGGGGAACAGCTGAAATTTGATTTTGAAATGCGTTATACACATCCATTTGGTGAAATGAGACGTACTATTTAAATTTTTTTAACAGTGCAGTTTTGTTACATTTTTCAAATTGTATTGTAAATTGCTTCATAATCTATGACTGACGCATGATTTTTATTCTCTGGTTGTGTATAAAACTAATTTTACAATTCATTTATTCAGTTAAAAATAGAGGGTGTCTCTTCCAAGCTGAATATGGATTTTCGTTACTATGTTTAATGAAAAATGTAGAAATTATAATAATATTTTTATATACATATTTCTTTTTTGTACAAATGAAACTATTTGATAAAATATGTAGTAAAAAGCCACCCTCTGCGTCCAAACAACATACAGCTGAACTATACTTGGAATGCAGTCAAAGAACTCTGAAACTTTTCAGTTTTTAATGCCTATATATTTTTAATTTCTGAAATAATAGAAATTACATTATTTTGTAACAAACAATATTTTCCATTTTAAAATAATTCTCACAAAATTAAATGAATCTTGATATCTAATAAAATTGTAAATTAAAACTAGTGAATCTGCAGTTCAGAAACCTCAACATTAATTCTTAAATTAATTTCCTATCAATCTGACATTGCATAATATTCAACATTCTACAAACCGCATTATACTAATTTTTTAATAATATAAATATTTAGCAGCATATACATATACAACATATACAACATACTCTAGAAAGTTTTCAAAAATTAGAAGCATTAACTTATTCATGGTGTGTAAATAATGTTCTGAAATTCTGATGAAATCTTTATCATAGTATTTTTTTAGACTAATAAATCTGCAGATCAGGAGCCTCAACGTCAGCTTTGCACATACACTATCTACCAAAAAGTATTTGTACACTTTCAGTTTTTGACATTTTGTCAAATATTTAAAAATATTCTGGTCGGATTCTTCTGGAACTTCAGAAATATAAAGATTATGTTTCACTTTATATTTATTTACATTCATTTGTT
Organism: Maratus speculifer; assembly: GCA_964019185.1. NCBI lineage: Eukaryota > Metazoa > Arthropoda > Arachnida > Araneae > Salticidae > Maratus > Maratus speculifer. Next base: position 213,770,813 of record OZ025292.1, on the reverse strand, counting down.
AAGCGGGTAATTAGGGGGCCGGCAAAAAAACAAAAAATAATAGAAATATTTGGGATCGCCCTGTACATGAAAATGCACGAAACGACTTATCGCTTTAGAATACAAATATATGAGTACAGTAGAATATGTACACTAATTTTTGTGAGAATAGCATGTATATTTATGGCGATAGAGCGATTTTTTTTGAAAAATTCAAAAAATTCTGGTATGTTTTTTGTTTATATCATAGAGGGTTTTTGACCAAATTTAACGCAAATTTCAGAAAAATTGGCAAAATCTATTTAAAAAAATATAGCGCAATTGGAATATAAATATATTTAATACTTTATGAAATATGAGTAGTTTTATGAAATAATTTTTATCTGCGCATGCGCGAACGATAAAAACAATTCTTTTACATCATTTAATAGTCAATTCTATGGAATAACTTATAAAAAAAATCCAATCAAATATCGTGAAAATTCAAAAAGATATCATTATTATAAGTAAGCTGTTTTTACATTGCTCTCTAAAAACGGCTGAATGATAAGGGATTCTCCACAAATTGACATTTTTTATTAACTGACTTTTAGGAAAAAATTAGTACTATTTAATGAATACAATATTGCTGCTAATAAGTATCTTGACACCTGTGATAGAAAAGGAAAAGGGCTTTTATTCTTTTCCATCACAGATGTCAAGATACTTATTAACAGAAATATTGTATTAGATATTGTATACATTAAATACTAATTTTTTCCTAAAAGTCAGTCAATAAAAAATGTCAATTTGTGGAGAATCCCTTATCATTCAGCCGTTTTTAGAGAGCAATGTAAAAACAGCTTACTTATAACAATGATATCTTTTTGAATTTTCACGATATTTCATTGGATTTTTTTTATAAGTTACTCCATAGAATTGATTATTAAATGATGTAAAAGAATTGTTTTTATCGTTCGCGCATGCGCAGATAAAAATTATTTCATAAAACTACTCACATTTCATAAAATATTTAATATATTTATATTCCAATTGCGCTACATTTTTTCTACTGCATTTGCCAATTTTTCTGAAATTTGCGTTAAATTTGGTCAAAAACCCAGCATGATATAAACAAAAAACATACCAGAATTTTTTGAATTTTTCAAAAAAAATCGCTCTATCGCCATAAATATACATGCTATTCTCACAAAAATTAGTGTACATATTCTACTGTATTCTTATATTTGTATTCTAAAGCGATAAGTCGTTTCGTGCATTTTCATGTACAGGGCGATCCCAAATATTTCTATTATTCTTTGTTTTTTTGCCGGCCCCCTAATTACCCGCTTAACAAATGAATGTAAATAAATATAAAGTGAAACACAATCTTTATATTTCTGAAGTTCCAGAAGAATCCGACCAGTATATTTTTAAATATTTGACAAAATGTCAAAAACTGAAAATGTACAAATACTTTTTGGTAGATAGTGTATATATATATATTTTAAACACACTTTGGGTAATATTCAACTTCTTGGAAACTTTAATTTAAAATTTTCATAGTACTTAATTATTTATAAGAATAAAATAAGAATTAGAAGTTTTCAGCCTTCAAAAGCGGTAAATTAAAATTTTAGTTATGCTAGGATTTTCTGAAATTTTCATGATCTATTATTTTTGTTTTTTTATTATAACATAGTAGATTTCTTCAGGGAGGCTCCACCCCCTTGAACCCCCCGTAGCCTCACTTAATTTAAATTTGCCACTTTCTAATAATTGTGCTAATTGTTATTGTATATTTTGCATTTCCTTATACATTTTGATGCATAAGGATAAGTAAAAGTTTGGACAAATATTTTTCATTATCCTCATACTTCTACATACCTGCCAACCACAAATACCTAAACCTGATGTATCAGGAACTTTTGTAAGTCTAAACTCAGTAATCTAGAGTTTTACAATTTTCTTTCCGGAAAAAAAGATGTTTTGATTGACTTTTGTAGCAATTATAGCGGGACAGACAAACATACATAAGAACAGATTAACAGATGAAAAACAATAAATTTCGTGTCTTCAAAGTAAGCTTTTACTGAAGTTTCGGCAATGGCGTTATTTTTCATGAGTTATTGATATCCATGTTTGTTGTATTTTTAACGACTGCTATAAAATACCAGTTTTTGTTCAATTATGACGTCAAATTTTACCAATTGAAATATTTGTTAAAAATATAATTATTTTTTATTTCTTTTACTTCTAATTATGCCCCGATTTTTGTCAGAAAAATTCTTATTAACGAAACAAATTTCCGTTTTAATATTTAACAAAGTACTATTTTTATTTTTATTTTAATTCTGACGTCATATTTATTTTTTCTTAGTTTAATTTTTCGAATGGAAATTGCTCAATTGAAACTTATTGTCGTTGAAAAATTATTCCAGGTATTTTTTTTGACAACGATAAAGGAAATTGGTTAAATTTTATCTAAAAAATCGCTCTTGATTCTGTATGAAAAAGAAGGCAATTTTGAATTATTAAGGAAAATATTTGAATAAAATTAATAAAACATAGCTTATTCTTTTCTAGGCTATATTATATTTATCCGCAAAGATAAAAAGACATTGATTAATTCATAAGTTTTGACGTTGACTTGATTTAAATTTTCGTACACGCTGTCAAATTTATAGCATTAAAATATAATAAGGATTAGGATGAATGGTTGCTTAACAACCATTAAGAAAAAATAAAGAAAATGAAATAAATACATTTTAAATAAGTAAATCTCTAAACCAAATTGGTTTATATTATTGGAACACATTTATAAAAAATCTCCAAAATTTACAGTAATAACTTTAAAAATCTAACAAAAGCATAGACAAAATATCAAAAGAATACGAATAATTTAACTGGTAAATTTCAGTATCCATTTATCATTGAATTCCATCAATGAAATGTGTCATTTTCTCTCAAGAAAAAAAAATTGAAAATCATTGGATTTGCCATAGAAAAGCATTATTGCGCAAAATAAAATATTCTATATTTTCCGAACGAATGAATCAAATTTAACAAAAAACTATACAGCTTAATCCCAGTGCCTCACTAACATACCCACTTAATTTCAAGCCAATCGGATGTTTTTTGCGTTAGATATTGGGGAACAGACAGATTGACTGACAGACTGACTGACAGACAGAAACCAAAAAATTTCGTGTCTCCAAAGTAAGCCTTCACTGACGTTTCGGCAAATAAAAACTATATTTCTGTAGGAGATCTCTGCCCACTGAATTCCTCATCCCGTAGTCTTATTAGATTTAAATTAATGTATCTTTAATTTCGTTTTACTTTTTCTTAAGATAAGCAACAGTTTGGCCAAGAATTTTATGCTATCGTAATATTTATATATATTATTTACATATAATATATATGTATATATATATATATATATATATATATATATTATTGCCGAAACGTCAGTGAAAGCTTACTTTGGAGACACGAAATTTTTTGGTTTCTGTCTGTCTGTCAGTCAGTCTGTCAGTCTGTCTGTTCCGCGATAACTAACGCAAAAAAACATCCGATTGGCTTGAAATTAAGTGGGTATGTTAGTGAGGCACTGGGATTAAGCTGTATAGTTTTTTGTTAAATTTGATTCATTCGTTCGGAAAATAGAGAATATTTTATTTTGCGCAATAATACTTTTCTACGGCAAATCCAATGATTTTCAATTTTTTTTCCTTGACGCCTTTCATTAATGGAATTCAATGATAAATGGATACTGAAATTTACCAGTTAAATTATTCGTATTGTTTTGAAATTTTGTCTATTCATTTGTCAGATTTTTAAAGTTATTACTGTAAATTTTGGAGATTTTTTATAATTGTGTTCCAATAATATAAACTAATTTGTTTTAGAGACTTACTTATTTAAAATGTATTTATTTCATTTTCTTTATTTTCTCTTAATGGCTGCTAAGCAACTATTCATCCTAATCCTTATTATATTTTAATGCTATACATTTGAAAGCGTGTACGAAAATTTAAGTCAACGTCAAAATATAACACAGCCCAGAAAAGAATATAGGCTATGTTTTATTAATTTTATTCAAATATTTTCCTTAATAATTCAAAATTTCCTTCTTTTTCATACAGAATCAAGAGCGATTTTTTAGATAAAATTTAACCAATTTCCTTTATCGTTGCCAAAAAAAAAAGTCCTTCCAGCAATGTCGGGAGGAAGAGGTAGCTTTCATATACTTATATATTTATTTATTTATTTTAAGGTAAGTTACATTGTTCAAAAATATTAAGCTCAAATTAGTGGAAATAATCTTATAAAATTAGTGATTTTATAAGATTGAAACTAGTTTTTGTCAAGACTGAATATTAATAGGAATTTTTAGAAATTAGTCATCTTTTATTCAACCTGGTTTTATTTTAAGCGATTTAGAGAGTCACCAAATTTCACGATATCATAAAATGTATGCCATTTTAAAGCAGCATTGTGGATCGTTCAGATCAGACCGTTTCAAAATGTCAGCCATAAGCAAAATTCAAAGTGCTATAACTCAGTCATTTTTTAAGATATAGACAAAATAAAAAGTGTTCTGGAATTGTTGTTTTAAGCTCTAACAAATAAAAGAAAAATATTTTTCAATTTTTAATTTTTTCGAATTTAATTTTAAATTTTAAATTTTTAAAAAAAATTAAAATGGCCATCATTTTGAAACAAAATGGTGATGTTGGCCAACAAACTCGGTCGAGACATTTGTATGTACTATATACATCCCAAGTTTCATTGAAATCGGTTCATAAATACGCGTGTTATCACGTGACAAAAATCAGATTGTTTCAAAATGTCAGACATAAGAAAAATTCAAAGTGCTATAACTCAATCATTTTGTAAGATATAGACAAAATAAAACTGTTCTGGAATCGTTGTTTTAAGTTCTAACACGTAAAAGAAAAATATTTTTCAAATTTTGATTTTTTCGCATTTAATTTTAAATTTTTAAATTTTAAAAAAATTTAAAATGGCCATCATTTTGAAACAAAATGGCAGATGATGCTGGCAACGAACTCGGTCGAGACATTTGTATGTACTATGTACATACCAAGTTTCATTGAAATCGGTTCATAAATACGCGTGTTATCAGGTGACAAAAATCAGATCGTTTCAAAATGTCAGCCATAAGAAAAATTCAAAGTGCTATAACTCAATAATGTTTTAAGATATAGACAAAATAAAAACTGTTCTGGAATCGTTGTTTTACGTTCTAACACGTAAAAGGAAAATATTTTCCAACTTTTAATTTTTTCGCATTTAATTTTAAATTTTTTAAAAAATTTAAAATGGCCGCTATTTTGAAACAAAATGGCGGATGATGCTGACTAACAAACTCGGTCGAGACATTTGTATGTACTATGTACCTACCAAGTTTCATTCAAATCGCTTCATAAATACGTGAGTTATTGCATGACAAAAATCATATATATATATATATATATATATATATATATATATATATATATATATATATATATATATATATATATATATATATATGTCAACATTTTAACGGAGGGTGGTTTTGGGGTCTGGGGGTCATGATCGGTGAAAATATACCAAAAGTTTCTGGAAGTGCTTTCCTCCGGACGGCTGCAATAGGTAGCTTTTTACTTTTTGTAATGAAAGCTACCTAATATCTGGAATAATTTTTCAATGGCAATAAGTTTCAATTGAGCAATTTCCATTCGAAAAATTAAACTAAGAAAAAATAAATATGACGTCAAAATTAAAATAAAAACAAAACTAGTACTTTGTTAAATATTAAACACGGAAATTTTTCGTTAATAAGAATTTTTCTGACAAAAATGGGGGCATAATTAGAAGTAAAAGAAATAAAAAATAATTATATTTTTAACAAATATTTCAGTTGGTAAAATTTGACGTCATAATTGAAATAAAACAGGTATTTTGTAGTTGTCGTTAAAAATACAAGAAACATGGGCAGCAATAACTCATGAATAATGACGTCATTGCCGAAACTTCAGTGAAGGCTTATTTTGGCGACGCAAAATTTATTGTTTTTCATCTCTCAGTCTGTTCTTCTGTCTATCTGTCAGTCCCCGATAACTGCCACAAAATGCAATCAAAACTTCTTTTTTCCGTAAACAAAATTGCAAAACCCTAGATTACTGAGTTTACACTTTCCAAAGTTCATGGTACATCAGATTTATGTGTTTTTGGTGGGCAGGTATCTAGAAGTATGAGGATAATGAAAAATGCACTTAAAACTGTCACTTATTCTTATAAATCAAAATGTAGAAAGAAATACAAGATATACGATAACCATTAGCAGATTGATAGAAAGTTAGAAATTTAAATTTAATGAGACTACGGGGGTTCAGGGGGCGGAGCCCCCCTGAAGAGATCTACTGTGGTATAATAATAAAATAAAAATAATAGATCATGAATTTTTCAGAATATCTTAACATAACTAAATCTTTAATTTAACGGCTTTTGATGGCTTCAAATTTCTTATTCTTATTTTATTCTTATAAATAATTACGTAATTCGAAAATTTTAAATTACAGTTTCCAGGAAGTTGAATATTACGCTAAGTGTGTTTTAAAAAAAAAAGATGTTAAAAGCTGACGTTGAGGCTCTTGATCTACAGATTTACTAGTTTATTTTTATTTAGAAAAGTAATTGCCGAAACGTCAGTGAAGACTTACTTTGGAGACACGAATTTTTTTGGTTTCTGTCTGTTAGTCAGTCTGTCAGTCAGTCTGTCTGTTCCACGATAACTAACGCAAGAAACATCCGATTGGCTTGAAATTAAGTGGGTATGTTAATGAGGCACTGGGATTAAGCTGTATAATTTTATGTTAGATTTGATTCATTCGTTCCGAAAATATAGAATATTTTATTTTGCGCAATAATGCTTTTCTATGGCAAATCCAATGATTTTCAATTTTTTTTCCCTTGAGAGAAAATGACACATTTCATTAATGGAATTCAATGATAAATGGATACTGAAATTTACCAGTTAAATTGTTCGTATTGTTTTGAAATTTTGTGTATGCATTTGTCAGATTTTTAAAGTTATTACTGCAAATTTTGGATTTTTTTTTATAAATGTGTTCCAATAATATAAACTAATTTGGTTTAGAGATTTACTTATTTAAAATGTATTTATTTCATTTTCTTTATTTTCTCTTAATGGTTGCTAAGCAACCATTCATCCTAATCCTTATTATATTTTAATGCTATAAATTTGAAAGCGTGGACGAAAATTTAAATGAGATCAACGTCAAAACTGATGAATTAATTAATGTATTTTTATCTTTGCGATTTCCTTAATAATTCAAAATTTCCTTCTTTTTCATATAGAATCAAGAGCGATTTTTTAGATAAAATTTAACCAGTTTCTTTATAGTTGCCAAAAAAAAAAAAAAAAAAAAACTGGAATAATTTTTCAACGGCAATAAGTTCCAATTAAGCAATTTCTATTCGAAAAACCAAACTAAGAAAAAATAAATATGACGTCAGAATTAAAACAAAAATAAAAATAGTACTTTGTTAAATATTAGACACGGAAATTTGTTTCGTTAATAAGAATTTTTCTGAGAAAAATGGGGGCATAATTAGAAGTTAAAGAAATAAAAAATAATTATACATAATAATTATACATAATAATTATATATTTTAACAAATATTTCAATTGGTAAAATTTGACATCATAATTGAACAAAAACAGGTATTTTATAGTAGTCGTTAAAAATACAAGAAACATGGATATCAATAACTCATGAAAAATAACGCCATTGCCGAAACTTCAGTGAAGGCTTACTTTGAAGACACGGAATTTATTGTTTTTCATCTGTTAGTCTGTTCTTCTGTATGTATGTCTGCCCCGCTATAACTGCTACAATATGCAATGAAAACATTTTTTTTTCGGAAACAAAATTGTAAAACTCTAGATTACTGAGATTACACTTACAAAAGTTCCTGATAATCAGATTTAGGTGTTTGTGGTTGGCAGATATGTAGAAGTATGAAGATAATGAAAAATGTTTGTCCAAACTGTTACTTATCCTTAGAAATCAAAATGTATAAGGAAATGCAAGATATACAATAACCATTAGCACAGTTATTAGAAAGTGGCAAATTTAAATTAAGTGAGGCTACGGGGGGTTTAGGGGGGCGGAGCCCTTCTGAAGAAATCTACTATGTTATAATAAAAAAACAATTATAATAGATCATGAAAATTTCAGAATATCCTAAAATAACTAAATTTTTAAAAACTTCTGAAAACTTCTAATTCTTATTTGATTCTTATAAATAATTAAGTACTATGAAAATTTTAAATTAAAGTTTCCAAGAAGTTGAATATTACTTAAAGTGTGTTTAAATATATATATATATATGTGCATGTGCAAAGCTGACGTTGAGGCTCTTGATCTGCAGATTTACTAGTTTTAATTATGTGTTATTTTGTATCAAATAAATAAGGATAGATATTACATTGGGTTAGATATTATACCTAATATTTAGATAGCAGTTAGATGAATTATATAGTCTAAAAAAATCTATAAAATTGCGCAAGAAAATCAAACTCAGTTAATGTCATTAAACTAAAGTTATAACATTCTAAAGAGGAAAAATACACATTTAAAGGCATATAAATAATCTGTGATAAAGTGATCTACATGTTTTGTAGATGCTATTGGCGACTATTTAAAAATAAATATTATATATATATATATATATAAACAGTTTCAGTATAATTTTTAAAAATGAATTTGCTGAAGTAAAAATATATGTTTCATATAGATGTCTCATATATAATTAAATCATGTACTCAGTGTCATGAAAAGGATCATATGTGAACGCAAATTATTTTATTGTTTTTAATTTTGCAAAGCATCTCTTCTTACATTTGGAGATCAATTTATTAAAAAAAAACAGATTTATGTTCCTTTAAATGTATTTCTTTTCATTTTTTAGCATGTTAAAACTTTATTTAAATACATTTTAATCTTCTCTACATTCATCACACACAAAAATCGCCAAAAATATGCATAATTGGAGATTTTTAAATCTACTATATCATCTTTGTTAAATGCCAAAATCGTTTGATTTGTCACTATGAAAATCTTTTAATAGTATCTATGCTAAATTGAACAAGGACGAAAACTGATGCGTGTAGTTTAGATTATGTTCATTCAGAGAACACATTCAGAATGCAGTAACATCATTTGACAATTTACTAATGTGAAATATTACGTGGCAATAAACAATTTAGAAATACATAAAGCATTTGAAACTTAATTTGTGCAATTGCAATATATAGTCGGAAAAATATCCGTTTTTTTCCTTGTTTTTCTGTGCAGACCTGTATATAATCTACGGCTTTTTATGTAAACTACATAGTACACTAAAAATTAGTTCGTTGAAATTTTCAATCAGCAGTTTCCTAAATAAATGGTAATGTACTTGGAAAAATTACATGATCTATAAAATTCCTCTAGATCTAGCAATATTTTAAATAAAAAAATAGTTTAATTTAAAAACACGTACCACAAATTAGAAACGTGCTTCAGGTAATCATCAATTACCTGAACTTATATTCATATTATTGAAGTTCATAAACTTCAATAGATCAATTTCTTTTGCAGAGAAATATTTCTGTGTATCCCTATAAATAAAAGATACATTCCATGCACATTCAATCTACAGTAAGCACCGTGTTGTTTGCTTCAGTGATTTATATAAATTTCGGAGTGTTTAAAATAGTATAATATTATTAAACAAAAAAGATAAAACATGCATCAGGCATAGATTATAAATAACTTTTCAACACATTTAGAATAACGTAACAAAACTGCACCGTTTAATAAGTTAAAATGTTGTACGGACGGTTCTCGTTAATTCGAAATCAGATAAATTGAATCTTCGCTAAACATGAAGTACCAAAATCTTCAATAGCAGAATAACATTAAAAATTTTCATTCATTGGAACTCATTTTCTGTTGACTTTAATTCGGACTCACGAGATTCCGATTTTTCATTTTTCGTTAATTTCTCCCGGACATGAGAAACTTGAAATAATTTCTTACGTTCATCTTCGTCAAAATTGTTCTGAACAAATATACACATAGTTCCAAGCATTTTATATACGCTTTTTTAGTGCTCCGTCTGTCCATCAATGGCACCTCCACCCCATCTTTGTTTGTGCTTGTTCGTAATCCCTTAATTAATTTATGCATTTATATCTTTTAATTTAATATTAAGTCATATTCTAATGGTAACAGACGAAATGTAATAAAAAAATACCATAATATTAATTTCTCTTTAATAGTATGCATTTAAACATGTTTTCCTTTCAGACTTTCCATAATTCGAATAATTCGCACATTTCTTGTGGTCACTGCGAGCTCATAATTAACGAGAGCTGATTGTGTATAATCCAAAAATATGGGAACACATTTTCTATTACACATGAAGTAACTTGTCCTAAACCCAAGCAACGTATATCAATTCTATTATATGAGAAATATTTTAAGAAAATTAAAATATGCGGCAAATAATGTTCCTTTCTGTACTATTATGTTAAAGAACTCTTTTGTGGGTCCTGTAAATAAATAATAAATATTCTTTGTATGGCATGTTCTACAAAATGTATATTTTACTCCCTTCATAAATGGATATCAATTTCATTGTACTTCGACTGGTAAAATATCATTAAAAAGACCTCGATTTTATAAATTGTATTTTGAATTCAAAAACATGACTTCAGACTTATTTCATGTTCATAGATTACTAAGGTACCAAGTCTACTTCTTACTAATAATTCGACTTCTGATATATATTCAAATTATCAAGTCAAATTAAAAATCATTAATATTACATTTGTAAAACAGATTAAAAATAATGGTTAAATCATTTATAAACTAGAAATTGATGGAAATTTATAAGAATATGTATCTGTTTGCGTCTAGAAGTTTTTTAAAACTAATAACCGAAATATTATCCTGATATTAATCTCAATGTATGAGCATTAAATCCCATCATTCAAGATTGGTAGAGCAAGACGTATTTAACGTTAATAGGCAATGATCTTTTACATCTTTATTATAACAAAGAAAAGAAAAAATATTTTTATTTCATTAAAATTCACGAAATAATTTCCATTCCAACTATTATAATTATTATCAAGGAAAAATACTTTTATTCCATTATAGTTATATTATCTTCAATATATTCGAGTTTAATTATGTTATCAATCTCTGGATGTACTTTTTTAAATTTAAAAACATGAGCCAAGACTTATATTATATTAATGAGTTCATAATGAAGGTGTTAAGAAAGTTAAAATTAATTAATTTCAATTATTCCAAATTCTTCTGATTTCCTATTTAAATTACCAAGACAAATTAAAAATTATTAATATTATAACATTGTAAAACAGCTTAATAATAATGGTTAAACGATCTATAAACGACAAATTAATGGGAATTTATAAGAAAGAGCTGCTGTTTGCGTCCAGACGTTTTTCAAAACTAATGGCCGAAATATTATCCTGACATTAATCTCAATGTACGAGTACTAATGCCCATCATTCAAGTTTGATAGAGCGTGACATATTTTCAATGCTCTTTTTCGTCTTTATTATGGCAAAGAACAGAAGAAGTGTTTTTTTCATTAAAATTATATTTATTTAATTATTATTTCATAATGAAATAATTTCCATTTGAACAATACTATTATTATTATCAAGAAAAAATAATTTTATTCCATTATAGTTCTTTTATTTTCATTATATTGGAGTTTTCTAATCTTATCAATCTCTAGATGTACTTTTTAAAATTCAGAAACATGAGTCTAGACTTATTTTATATTCTTAGATTTCTAATCAAGATTTCAAGTCTTCTTCTTACTAATCATTCGACTGACATTCTGATTTCCTATTCAAATTGTCAAGACAAAATTAAAAATAATTAATATTACAACTTTGTAAAACAACTTGATAATAATAATTAAACGATTTATAAAAGAGAAATTGATGAGAATTTATAAGTAAAACCTGCTGTTTGAGTCCAGAAGTTTTCCGAAACTAATGGCTGGAATATCATCCTGACATTAATCTCAATATATGAGTACTAAAGCCCATCACTCAAGATTGATAGAGCGTGACATATTTACCGTTAATAGTCAATGGCCTTTTTCATCTTTATTATGACAAAGAACAGATGAAGTGTTTTTTTTTTTTTGTTGTTATTAAAATTATATATATTTCACGAAATAATTTCCATTCGAACTATACTATTATTATTATCGAGATAAAATACTTTTATTCCATTATAGATCTATTATTTTCAATATAATTGAATTTTCTAATCTTACCAATCTCTAGATGTACTTTTTTAAACTTCAAAAACATGAGCTAAGACTTACAGGGTGGTTATAAAATATGCATACCTATTTAGAGCTGCCTGTAGCTTTAAGAAATAACCCGAATGAAACCAAAATTGGCTCACTTGCTATTCGAGAAGAGAGAAGAACAACTGAACAACAAAAATAATATAAAAAATACTAGGAATAACTGCCAACAGATGAAGAGAAGAATACTGTCGGTATAAAAGTCGTAATCATCAGAAAAATCAGGACCTGGTAATTTCGGCCGGTCATTTTTCTCATTACGTAGAATAGTTTTAAAAATAAAGCTCAATCTGTCAACCTGAGAAACAGATCGTACAAAGACACTCGCAAAAATAATAGCAAAAATGACTGCTTCTTGATTTTGCTCATGATTACAATGACATAGGACCTCTTGCGCCATCTGCTGGTGGTTATTACTACAAAATTTTATGTATTCTATTGTTATTACCTCTTTCTGAATTGAAACATTTATTGTTGTCTGAGATAGATTTGTGCACTGGGCCGGGTAACCAGACCTGAAGCTCGATTCGTGTTTAGTTCGTGATAATAAAAACAAAAGACTTTGAAAGCTCACTTTTATTTAATTATAGGACAAAAATATTATCCATAAACTGAAGAAAGTAACTAAATGAGCCTATTAAATTATTTACGTTTGGCAATTATTATACCTGCGCTCTTCCTGTATATTTAAGATATTAATATGGCAATAAATAAAATATTCTAGATAGTTATCGATGTATGTAGTTCAAAAAATAATTTCCGTTTATACATTTAAAATGAAATATAATTAGTTTTACTTCACTTCAAACTTCTCAAGAAACAGCTGGAGTCAGAGTCGAATCGGCATAATTTTACCGACTCAGACTTCGCAGCTCTGATAAAAAATACTCGAAAATTTTCCGAAAAATAATTGTCATTAAAAAATAATTTGTTTTAGTAATTTTTTTTGTATATCGAAAATTCATTAATTTATGACATTTCAAAAGACAAATTCACTAGACAGATAATCATTTATTTTAGTTTTACATTCACTGTATTACTAGATGTAAGTGCAGCATATATAATTAAATAGTAAATCAAAATTATCTTAAAATTATTTATAACACAATTCGTTATTTTCCAGCATAATTATAAATATTAGAAGTGCAATGAATAAGATAATAGGAGTTTACATGCACCGATGTGTGTGACAAGAAATGTTCCCAAAATAAACGTTGAAATATGGGTATAATCTGATATTAATCTGAATAAGTAAAAAGTTCTACCAAGATTTATCGAGCGTAACATATTTCGTGTTAATATTCGATCCTTTTTTTGCTACTTGTTTATAACTAAAAATAAATGGGATGATCAAAGAAGTTTTTGATGCAATAAGTTCTTAATTTATCAATTATTCAAAAAGGTTTTCGGTTAACGCTCAATAATCTACGCCATTTTTTTTAACACCCGGTAGGCTATTTCTTTTCAGAAAACAACTAAGCGTCGCCACTAAAAAATAATATTCTACTTAATCATAAGCTACCCGTAAAAGAAACATGTGTATCATTTGTTGGTTAAACATTGATAATCTACTGCAATTTTTTAAAATTCTAAAGGATCTAAAAGTTCATTTTACATGTTTACACCGTCGCATAAAGAGGGGAAAATATTATTAAAAACAATTTTTTTTTAGAAAACTGCATTTCAATTTATTTTTAAGATATTATTTTTTTAATAGTTTTTAATGCCATTTCTGTAATAGTGACAACTAAATTAATCTTTTGTTGCAGAAAGAAAACGGAAAAAGAGAACAGAAATAGTAGATAAATAATCTGCTATTTTCCATATCTTTTTGTAGCTATTTAATGATAAAAACTGAAAAAAGTCGTAATTAAAATACATGCTATGCTAAGTATATCATCGGAATTTACTCAATATTCATAAAAAGATGAAATAATGGAATTTTATTTATCTGTGTGTCATGGAATTTTCCAAAAATAATAATATAAAGGAAGGATTTCTGATAAAACATCAACGTAATGCAAGCTATATTTATTTTCACTATCCATTTAATATTGAAACAAATGAAAGCATATGAATAATTAGATATCTTTTTTTTGTCGAGTTTCTTGAAGGACTGCATCACTTTTTGCTGGATTTGTATATTATTCTGTGACCGAATAGTCGTCACTATCCTATTTTTCTATAAATATTGTTTAAGATTGCATCGTAAATATGGAATTCTTCAGCAGATGTAAATGACGTCATTTTATATAACCAAAGACGTGAATTTTAAATCTTAAAACTAAAATATGTTTTGAATTAACTATATTTAAATCTATTTCTGTCATCGGTAGTAACAGTAATTTCTGAAAGAGCAGAATTTTTATTTTGAAGAAATTTGACTTTTAATTCACCGTTTCTTTCGATTTATATTTTTATTCCTATTTGGCTTTATGAAAAAAAAGTAATTTGTTAATAAAATAAATAAATAAACTTATATCTCTGTTCATTTTTTTTATTTTGTTATGAAGTTCTAATATATATATATACAAATGAGAACAAAAAACTAACGTTTTAAATCCTTATTCATGACAAATTACTTTAAAATGTTTAGAATAATATTTCTTTATTGCTCAGTATGATCATAATAATAAGGAAATGAATAATTAGTGAAAAGCACATTGAATAATAACACGAAATGTCTCGATCAGTTTTGACTGAGTATAATAACAGAAATTTATCGAGTATTATATTTTATTTTCATATAGAACTTTTTTCTGCTAATTATTTATGTCAAAGAATAGACAGAAATTACGAACAGTTTCTTTGGTACAAGCTATTAATTTATATATTGCTTAATAGTAAAAATATGTCAAAATAACTATTTGTATCTTGCATTATGAAATTCTTAATATACTGTTAAAAATAAATCTGTGAATTCACGGTAAAATTACTGGCAGCAAAGTTGCTTGACTTTTTCCATTCTGTTAGTAAATTTTTCGTTTTGGGAAATAAAAGAAGGAAAAACTCCATTTGGAGACCTGAATTTATTGATTCCATCTATATTTATTAACGGAGTAATAAAACAACGTTGTCGAGAAGATTTGAACTACCAACCTTTAGTGCGGGAGTCCATTGCTCTAGCTAGCTATCACACCATAGAGTCTCCGAATGAACGTGATTATAAAGTCATATAGTAGAATCTATATTTAGTTTTTATTTTTACTAGGTAGATTGTAATTTTATTGATATTGCTATAATTCTTCTTATTTTTAATTAATGAGGCTAATTTATTATTATGATTTTCTAATGGTTAAGGAATAATTATACTATGGTTTGATTAAATAATTTATTAGAGAAATTTTCTTTGGTCACTAATTGATTAGTATATAGTTCGGTTAATTTGTTGCTCAAAAAGTTGTTGGTATCAGTACAGTTACAATTCAGTAGTAAGATACAAATTTTAGAAAAGAGCATTTTTCCTTCCATTGAGTTTTTCATTACTGTACTGCAACATATTGGTTATGTAAACATTGAAAATGAATTTGCAATTGATGACGGAGTATCTCCCTTGTTTCCTTCTACTTCCGTCTATATGATGAAGATATCCGACTTTTAACTGATAATGCCCTTTTTTGTGGAAAGGGGCTTTCTGTGAAAATCTGGAAAATGATATCTGTGAATTTGAGATTCTTTTAACAGTTCACATTGCTTTTCTCGCATAACTGAAATGAGATATGCATAGTATTTTTGTATTTCTAATGTGTAGACAAATTTAAAATTATTTAAACTTATTTCGAACAATATTTCACTGAGAAATTACTTGGCGCAGTACAATATAAATAAACAAAAAACTTTGTTTAAATGACAAAAACACTTTATTTATTGTTGCAAACTAATTTCGGTATATCGTGTTCCATCATCAATGGAAAATATGGTTCAGTTTATATTTTGCACTGATGACGGTATACTATGGATACCGAAACTAGTTTGTAACAAGAAATAATGTGTTTTGGTGCTTTTTATCTATTTATAATATTTCACTGTTCATCTACATAATCGAAATCATTATGAATAATAAGTAACACGTTGATAGAGTATATAAAAAAATAGATACAGACTCTTTTTACTTATTTATTATTTTATTTTTATCGGAGTTTATGTTTTATACCAAAAATAAGCAGTATAAATTTGTTAATAAGATTTTGCAATTGTTTCAATAGGAATTTTCTCATATTAGTCCAAGAGCCGATAGCCCAAAAACCTAATGTATCGAGTGCAAGAAAGAAGGACATTTATTTTGTGGAAGAGTAGTAATTGGGGAATCGAGTAATCCATCGAGTAATCCAATAGAATAAGTCTTCCGGAAGTGAAGTGATGCATAAGCCAAAAATCAATATCACTAGTGATTTATTCGTAGATTTGTCATTGTATTTGCCATATAATCATTTCATACCTTTTTTATTGTACGGCAAACATAATGATTACCCTTTGAGTAAACCACTAGTGGTATTAATTTTTGGCTTATGCAGCATTTCACTTTCGGCAGACATGGATCATTAGATTTTCTTAAAATTCCATAAAATAGTTTTTTTTCTAGCGCTCGATATTTTTCAGGTTTCTGTGCTGTCGGCTCTTAGAATATATGCAAATGCTTTCTTACATACAAATAAATATTAATCTCACATATTCCCTCATAACAATGTTGTGGGATTTTCATGGACCCTAAAAATCTGTTTAATATAATAGAAAGTTTATTATTTATATAGATCTACTGCTAAAATCTGTCAAAGTTACAATTCTTATTTTTTAAAATAACATTAGCTCTCATCTCTAATTTATACGTAGTCCTCGATGGCTAGAAATAGAAGTTTTCTCGAATTAATCGGTGAAATATGTCTTTCCATTCTTGTGAAGGTCTATTTTTGGTCATTAACAGAGTATGAGATATTGCGTGTTAAAGTTCAACCTATTGCGTCTTCTTTTGCTCCTTACTCATGACGAAGAATAGATAATAGAAAGAGCAAAAATGTCTTCGATGCAATAAGCGTTAATTTATCATTTACCGTTTTTATCCGAATGTAAGACTTTTTCTTCTAAAAATGCATTAAGTCTTATTTTTCTTGGATATCCTTATTAGGTGCGTTCGTAAAAATATAAATATGTAGCATCTATAATGATCATTCAGTCCGTCCGTCTGTCTGAATATAACAGAGCAAAAACTATCAAGTTGAATCATTTGAAATTTAAAATGTACAATTTGTTGAGTCATTTCAAATTTTATGAAAATTAGATGTACAATTTGATTACAGGGATAATTAAAAGTATTTCATTATATTACGGTAAACGGGAAAAATAGTTTCAAGTGCATTTTAATGATGTTATATTCTTTTGAAAATAATAACTTTGATATGCATTTATCAATTACATACTAAAATATACATTCTGTACAATCAGTGGTACAAAGAAAATTTGTTATTCATTTACAGGACCACACAAAATTATTCCATTACATAATGAAATAAGGTTAAACACTATTTGGGGTGCGTTTTAATTACATCAAATTATATCACATTTTATGAATTTGACACACATTACTGTGGTTTACTACAAGTTACTTCCTGTATAATCGAAAGCAGATAATATTTACACAGACACACAAAAGATTTCGAATACTGTAATGTATCCAAAGGACTGTAAACTATTACACCAAGATCTGAATATAGTTAAAACTTCGTTAAAGTACGAACGCACCTTATTTGCTACGCTTGACGTACAATTTCCGACTTGCCTTTTTGTGCACAACCAAAGTTTATAAGCTTCAAACAGTTTCAAATACTTTTTATTAGAACTTTCGTAAAGTAATATTTAATGAAAAATGTATATATCTTTACATAAGTAGAATAGCACTTTACAGAATTTCAGGTACTAAACACATAGAATCACCTGTATCCACTTATGTGAACGAACCATGGCAGCAATTTTGATTTTTTTGCGCTATATAACCACAGGATCCTAAATATAAGTTATGTAAAAAAAGAAGACTTTTTATTTATTATTAAAATTTTGCATAATAAATATCCTTAATTGCATAAAATAATGTAATTAAGGATATTTATTGTTTCGTTGGCATTGAAATTGAAGACCTAAATCTGCAAAGTTGAAATTCTGCTACACTAAAACTGATAGCATATTTAAAGAAAAACGTGAAACAAGAACAACAAAAACGGAAAGGGGATTTTTATTCATGACCGTTTTCAAACACAACATAGCTACTTTCTGACATATCCATGAGCTTATTTTTATTCCCAAAAGCATACAAATTTTTCCTTGAAAAGAGAAGAAAAAAAGAAAATTATTTAAAATTAACATTTTAAAATAATTATAAACTGCTTAAAATTTTCATTATTATTACGTTTGTTTTATTTCAGAGTATCTCCTTGGAAAATGACTGTTGTAAGAAAGTAAGACAGTTTTATGTTTGGGTATGTTTTAACTTCTGGATACGTCTTTTATGAAAATTATAGTGAAAAAAGGGCAAGTTTTATTTTCCGATTAAACTCTATTTTGCGGAAAAACCCGATACTTAAAAGATTTTAGTAAGCACTTTAATAATTTTTCCTGAAGAAATGGACTAAGTTTCTTTAACTTCTTATTATATTTTGCTAAATGGAACAATTATCTTAATAAAGTAAAAGGTTTTTATTCTTATTTAAGTTTTTGAAACAATATGTTTATTATTTTTATTTTAATTTGAGGTATTATAAATTTTATAAAAATTTCTGAAATTTCAATAGGAAATTGTGATTTGTAAAATTATAATATGGTCAGCAGAATTTTATGGAAATCAGCTTGAAGAGAATTTCTATGTATAAATTCTGTATTTCTTCCGACGTTTTTACTTTATTCGAACTACATAAAATTTTAGCTATAGAAATGGCTCGAAATTTCCACAATGACTGTACTAAGAAAAGTTGCATTATCATAAAGCAGTCCAGTCAGAAGTAAATAGTCCAGAATATTCAATAGATTGTAAAACGATGGAAGAAATACGAAATTTATGATTGTAATTATATTACTGAATAAAACTTTGTATAACATAAAACATCGTAATTTTATATTTGTTTCTAAATGGGGACTGTTAAAAATATCGTGAAAAATTACCTCTGTTTTTAGAGACTATCTATTTTTTGAGCAATGAGAAGGATAATATTAAGAATTCTTATTGGTCAGAAAATAGATAGTCTTGAAAAACAGAGGTAATTTTTCACGAATTTTTTAACTGTGAAGAATTGATTTCTGCTTCCTTTTTAAATACACGTATAAATTCATCTTTTTCTTTTTTTTTCCTTTTCTTTTTCCTTTTTTTCTAGTAATAAAGCGCTTTTTTATTTACCATCAAAATTTATATTTAAAAGAAGTAAAAAATTAAAATAAATAAATATTTATAATAGAAAAGTAAATTTTATTGTGAGGTTGTTAAGTAAATTGAGAAAACCTGGTAAGTAACATATGTGGTCATTCACAATGCAGGGTAATAAGTCTCTTTATTACATTTTGAAAGAAAAATAGTAGTTAACTTATATATTAATAATTTTATAACTTTTAAAGTAAACATAAAAGAGTGGTATTCTAAACCAGTCAGATGAAATTTGCACTTTATCAGCAACTTTTACAAAAATATTTTTTCAATTTCTTAAAATACTAGGAATATTCCCTTTAATTCCACCACGGAAATAACTTTTTTTTTTTTTTAATTTATCTTAAACGGGTTCAAGTGGCAGTGTTTAATTCAGGTGGCGGCAATACAGATTTTCTACAACGTTTTGAAATTTAATAGACAAATTTTTATTTTCTCCGATTTTTAAAAACACAGTAAATTGATAATTTCCAAGTACGTTAAAATAATTTAACACTAAGACGAAGTACAGTTAAAAATCTTCCATTAAGGAATGTGGAGGGGGGATATTGTTATAAGTCCGCTATGAAAATTAAACTTTACTTATTTTTATGCTTATGTGTTATAAAATCATGCTAAATCGATTATTTAAGACAGCCTTGAATTAAAAAGACGATAACACCATTCCTTGAAAATTTTTAATTTTGGTGGAAGAATTTCTTTTTTCCTTTTCTTAAAGTCTAATTGATTTTTTTTTTTTGAGTAAGTTAAAATATTTAATAACAAAGAAAAAAAAGAACGATTTTCCTTTAAAGGTATGTGAGTATGTGAGAGCGTTCTCCCTCTAGAAGCCTCACTTGAAACCCTTGCAAAAATTCATAAAAAAACCAAAAAACACCAGAAGTTATTTTTGACACTTTGCAAAATTAAAATATGTAGTAAAACCTCCATAACTGAAAGTTCTGAATAGCAGACACCTCTATTTAGAGTACGCCTCTATTTTTCTATTTTCAACATCTATATATTTGAAGCATTTATCGCTGTGTATAGCAAACAACTCCGAATAGCGGGTGAATTATGCACTTTGGAGGCGTCAGTTATTCAAAAGTTTTACTTTAAAGACGTTTTAGTTCATAAAAATGCACAATTTTTGAAAAAATTGAATGCACTTATTTTATTTAAAAATATCTGCTTATATTTTTGCAAAAGTCAAATATTCACTCATTTTATGCAAATTATGTGCACAGTTTTTAAAAACATAAAATATGTACTTATTTTTATGCATGAAAAATGCAGATAATTTTCACAAAAAATGTATGCTTTTGAAATATTAAAAAATATTCACTTTTAATGCACAAATTGTGTACAATCAATTATTTTTTGCAAAAAGATTGCAAACTTTTTCTAGCTGGAAAGTTTGGAAAAAATTAGGGCTATAAAGTTATTATACAGTTGGTAAGAAATATAATAATCTTTAATCTCGATGACAAAAAGCTATACGGGCAATTTTCACCATTCGCTTATATTTCAGAATTTTATTTTTATTTTTCAAACTTAATAATTTCTTTTAAAAATGGAGAGATGTGTTAAAGTAAATGTTTAAGGCATATGAAAAAAAAATGGTTTTGCTCTTTGCTCTATAATATAATACTTAAATGCAATTTAAAGTTGGCTTGTAAGGCAAATTGTCAAGTCCGTTACCATACAAAATTACTGAAAATACTTAACTTTAAATTTATTAAATTTCCTAAAATCAACTTACTTTGAAGTGACTTATGTCCCTAAATTTCAAAACATTATATTTATCAACAATACTTAAATTAAATTGAAATGAGAGATAATTTTAGTAACAAGATTTTGATCATATAGAAGTTATACGAAAACTTTTTCTAATAATTGCAGTAAATATTCATGCAAATTATTAAATATTAAGGAAATTGCATATTTTTTTCTTGAATAAAAAATAAAAGTAGAATGGTGAAAAAATGATAATCATTAAAAAAACGTGTGGTAACAGACTTGACACTATGTTGAAAATGGCCAATACAGTTCCAATTCAACAGCAACAAATCATACAAAAAAGACAGAAATTTTTCGTTGGTTTTTTTTTTTTTCTGTGCAGCAATATATCAGTTTTGTAAATTTTAAAAATAAATTTGAAGCAGATAACGGATTATCATCTCCATTGTTGCCTTATTTTTAGGAAATATGATAAAATTTCCAGATTTTTTAAGGAAAATGACATTTTGTAGTGAAAAGGGACTTTTTTGTGAAATTCAGAAAATAAACTTTGAATTTCAATTTTTTCTTCTTTAACAGTGTAACCTAATACATTGTATCCAAAGGTTCCGGAAACCCAAGGCAGATATTTTGAGAATAGAGAGAAAAAACTTTTGTTTTTCGATATAGAAATTGTTTATGATTTTTATTTGCAAGTCTGTCCGGATTTCTGCGTCTTAACAGTTGAAAATAAGCTTGTGATGGGGACATCTATTATTTGGATTTTGTGCATCGACTTACCTTATACATGGACTCCTATGTCCGTATCAAGAGGATTTCTATGATTAGCTAAAAAACATCCAGAAAAAAAAAACCTTTTTGCATACACAAGAAGACAAATTTATCAATCGATTACAGTTTTTTTTAATATTTTATAATACATAGTATTTCCTATTATTAGTTTAACAATTTATATTTCATTTAAAAAAATCATGGGGCATTAAAAAATAAGATATGTTTCTTCGTGAATATATGTAATATGCTCATACAAAAAATCTGTCCGATAAAAATATTATTTTATGCAAAAAGTTAATGACAATGTTAAAGTGGTTTAACATTAGAGGCTAAAAGATTGAATAATTGTAATTCCAATGTTTTTTTAAGCATATAAAATATTTTCATAATATGCATACTCCATATACCTTAAGCTAAAAAAAATCATACTTTTATGAAAAACTTAAAAAGATCCTTTATAGTATATTTGTGGCTTATATCCTTCATAGATTACAGAAATTTAAAGAATCTCATTTTATCTTTAAAATGATCTATTTCTTTAAGGCAGCGTTAAATTTAGTAAAAATGTAAATTACTATTTATAGCACACTCAGCAATAATAAGAATATATTGAACCAATTCGAAAAAAAAAAAAAAATCGTAAAGCCATTTTAAGAATGAATAGCGTATTTACGTGATCAGAAGCTAAAAATTCAGCTTAGAATATTTAAAAAGAAATGATTTTAAGTACAAATTTATACTGCGAGAAAAAAACTAAAACAAATAAATAAATAAATATTAGTTTAAAAAATCGATAGATTGCAAAATCAGGATTGTAATTCTTACTTACATAGCAATTAAGATTCTTTATGCTCAAGAAACGTATTAATTAAAAAACTTATTGCTTTGCTGCTAAAAAGCACTTTTCTGAGTAATTTTTGTTTAAATTTTCAATCAGAAAAAACTCAGAATAATCGCCTTTGCTGAAAAATCTGTGAAATAAGAATTTTTTTTTACATTACTTTATAATTTTATTTCTTCAGAATAAATAATTTTTTTAAATGTTATCAGAAAGCAAAAGCATCTTAGTTATGTAACTCTGAAATATTTCTGGTTGTCTATTATAGTATAATATTTAAAATTTTTGTGATCATTGGGGCACTATATATATAATAAATATAGTTTAAAAAAACAAAAAACCACGCTTTTAAAGTAATCAAACTAAAAATTGAAAAATAAATATAGTTTAAAAAAACTAAAAAACACGCTTTTTAAGTATATCAAACTAAAAAGTGAAAAATAATTCGTATTATAAGCTGAAAACGAAAGTAGATGAAAAATACTACATTACTATAAAATCATTGTTATTATAGAAATCAATTAATAAGCAATAAATAAAATTATCGTTGAAAAAAAGCGTGGGGTGCTCCATCTACTATGCTTCATCTATCAGTTCTTAAGAAGCACCCCACGCTTTTTTTCCACGATAATTTTATTTATTGCTTATTAATTGATTTCTATAATAACAATGATTTTATAGTAATATAGTATTTTTCATCTATTTTCGTTTTCAGCTTATAGTACGAATTATTTTTCACTTTTTAGTTTGATATACTTAAAAAGCGTGTTTTTTAGTTTTTTTTAAACTATATTTATTTTTCACTTTTTAGTTTGATTACTTTTAAAGCATGGTTTTTAGTTTTTTTAAACTACATTTATATTTAATACAAAAACTAAATTAATCGGTTGGATAGTTTCAGAGTAATTGGTGAACATACATAGAAAAAAAATACATACGCGTCGAATTGATAACTTCCACTTCCTTTTCTGAAGCCGATTAAAAATAAAAATTGTAATACAGAATTTTTTTTAAATTTAATATAGATGTAAATAATGTCAGGAGTGCGGTTCGAACTCACAATCTCTTTCGAAAAACAGAGCTTCAATCCGGCGTCTTAGACCGCTCGGCCATGCTGTCTACACTCCATTCAGTGAACGTATTCAACACTTTTAATTAGCGAAAAATCACTAATTTTATTAGTTTTTGTCTAATTACTAAAAAAGTACTGAACCAATTTCGATGAAACTGAAGTGGTACCAATTCGAGAGTATCGTCTTTCATTTAACACCAAAACCAAGTTAATCGGTTGCATGGTTTCCGAGTAATCGGTTAACATACATAAAATAAGGAGAGTTACAAACTCACAAACTCACAAACACACAAACATACAGGTGAAGTTAATAAAAGCGTGGTAAAAAAAGAAAAAACTGTAAAATTATAAAACATTTTCTAGCAAACTGGGTTTTCTAAACTTTCTTCCGAGAACAGCAGCAACAGAAATTCGTGCAAGAAATACACGTTTGTACTGCAAATCAAAAAATCTATAAGCTTAATATTTTTTTCTTTTTTTTTTTTTTTAGGATACTGGGTTGCTTAGAGTGTTTTATGTAACTCTCGCTCGGAGTAGAAGTACATTTTTAAAAAGGTTACCGTAGTTTTAGTAGATTCTTTTGTAAAGCTATACAAATTTCTGGAGCTTTACCAAACTATTTTTGTAAATTTACACCTTTTTTGTACAGTGTACGGTTAAAATTTTAGTAAGCATACATATTTCTGTAACTTTACATCTGTAAATATATATATACACACACACATATATATATATATATATATATATATATATATATATATATATATATATATATGGTTTTAAATTGCACAATTTCTTTTTCAAAGGAAGTAGACTATTCTTAAGTTGATTTACTAAAACATTTATGAGTATATATATATATATATATACTCATTATAAGTATATATATATATATATATATATATATATATATATATATATATATACATATATATATATACATAATACCATTAAAAGTAGACAAAATTCACCAATAGATTTTATCAATAAAACAATAAACCAAAACGAAGGATTTGAATAGAATTGAATTATAAAAAAAAAAATATATATATATATATATATATATGTATATTTTTTTCAGAAATTTCAGCTTTTTTTGTCTTTTTGTGGCTATAAATGTTAAAAGTTGTATTTTATGGCCATAAAAATGGTCTAGTTTCTTGTACAACATAATTAAATTTATTATAGAATTCATAAAATGTATTTATATTCAACAATTTTCATTTTTAATAGTTTAAAAAAAAAGAAAATTTTTATTTAATTTTATATATTTTTTAAAGGAATTTTAAAATATCGAATTATTTATTTGTACGTTTATGTCACATTTTTATTACATTTTGTATAAATTATATGATCACCCATGCATTCATTAAAATTATTAGTAATTACAAGCCAAGTGGCTCAAATGTCAGTGTGTGTAAGCAGGAATTCTATTTTAGATAATAAATTAAAAAAATATGCTAGTTATATTAGTAAAGTAATGTATAAAAAAAGACATAAATGTATAATTGATAAAAGAAGAGGTATAAACAAGTACTTCTATACAGTTATATTTTCGAATTAAAGAGTAATACAGTAAAGAAATAATACTTTTATTTAAAATTTTTATTTATAATAATATTTCATGCAAGAATGTCTTTTTTTTAACCTATTTGTTAAAATTAAGAATATTTGGCACTAAAAAGGCACAAGGTAGAGGTTTGCAGTGTTTCATAAAAGTTGAAATTGCCAAGCAGGAAACTGGGGTAGCAAGAAAATCAAATAAAATACCATCTACAGAACAAAATAGCGGTTTTAAATCTGTTAATAATGAACTCATTTTATCTAATACTAAATATGGTGAAAATATTGATTATGATCATATCACAAATGTATTAGAAGTGGTAGGGAGTCAACCCCTTTTGCAAATGATTCATAGAAAAAAACTTAAACGACGGAACTAGGTGTCACCTGAAACATTCCGGTCCATGATTATTCATGTGATGTCTGCCTTTCAGCCGCGGGTATGCAGAAGAAAGACATCAATGGGCGTTTAGAAAATTTTTAGAAATCATTTCCCTTAGGCTGGGATTACAGTCCCTTACTTAAGATCAACTCACAGACAAAGTTAACATCGTTTGTGAAAGAGAGGATAAACGATTACATATATCCATAGCTTGTACAGCTATTAAAAATGGGCACAAACTAGGTTTGATTCTTCTTTGAATTACAATATCTTAAAAACTATATAGATGTATAAAAATATTAAGATTACGAAACACTAAAAAGCTTTAGTAAAATTTATCCTTGAATAAAAATAATTTTCGTCTTTTGCTTATAAGTTTTATTGAAGATTTTAAACATGCTGCGATTGTTTTATTTCTTTAAAATTTATCCTATTTATTAATCAATATACATTTTTTTGCGAAGGAGAGAATAAACGATAAAAATATAACTTCAAAGTGTTATAAAAAATTATTATTAATTATTACTATTATTTTAATAGTTGCAACAAAATTTTAAAATACGATGTTTTTTTTTTTTTTTTTTTTTTTTTGCATGTTTGTTAAATTTTATGAAATCTTAATTTTGTTATGTTACATTAGCCGAAAAGCCTGGTTTACTCAGAAGTATTAATGCTAATGGTGTGTTTATTAGAACATAAACTAGTTGAATTTTGCTTAGCTAGCGCTTCCATATTGTCAATTATTTTGTCTTTTATTTGCAATTTTTAAATGAAAAACTCAAATTTATCCATCGTTCTAAGACAGACATTTACATTAGTTGGAAATATTTCGTCAATGTTCTATCATGGCAGAATGGATGAAAGTTTCGTAAAGGTGGAGAAAAGTTACCCTGATTGACTGTATATAAAAAAGGACATGCTTGAAATGATTGTTTTAAATTCACAAAATTGTGACTAGATTTTTCACAAACGTAAAAGGAAATCTTTACAATTTCATAAAAATAGGTGGCAGGAGTCCATACACACTGTAAAAAAAAGGGTCGATCTACTAAAAAAAACTTTAGCGATCCTTGTAATTACTAAAAAATTTTTAGTAATCTTAGTCGGTTACAAGAAAATCTGTAAGAATTACTAGAAAAAAGTTAGCAACGAATAGAGTTAATAGTTTTATATTTCTAATAGCTGTTACTAAAACTCGCTTCGTGTGGCCTTGATAGCATAGTGGTTATAGTAACGGACTCCAGGCTAAAAGGTCCCGGGTTCGATACTGGCCAATGCCAAATACCCCCCGAATGTATGTAGTGTAAGTACGCGTTAATAAAGGGATTATGAAAATCCTGTCGGAGTAAGTAGCTATTTGGTGCTGCCATCTATTGCGGTTTTGCCGAAAATCTTCCGCTTCAGAAGTCTGGAGGCCGTGTGAATGAAGCTCTTGCCCTTCGGGCGCACGTAATGGTTATTAAAAGTAATTGTGGAGCTATTACTAAAATTTGCTTGGTGGCTCATACTAAAAATTTTTAAGTTAGTTATACAAAAAATTCTTTTGTTTAGTTTACAAAAGAAATGCTTGTTTCACTTGCAAAAAAAAAAAGTTTGTAATGGTTACTAAAAAATTCTGTGGAATACAAATTTACTAAAAAATTTTTAGTAACCGCTTGAATTTTTTTTTTTACAGTGCAGGATTTTTTTTTCCTTGAGGCTCATTCCGTGAAAAAGTAAAAATTAGACTTCCTTATGAATGATGAAATCTAGTTACTCAAATTAGGGCCAAACATTTATTATCAGGGGGGGATACATAATTTTATTCGTCCCTAACGAGTGAATTTTCTGACAGGGCAAGTACATTTTAAGTCTTCGAAAATTCCAAACTACAGAGATATGCCAAAAACTTTTTTTTTCTATTCTAGTTAGCTTATATTTTTCAACTTTCTAAATTACATGAAACAAAGTTTCATTAAATATTAAACTTTCCTCTCTTATATATATTTCTTAATTTCATGTATTAAAAAAGCGAAAATGCATTGTAGTAATAGAAATTAGTTATTTTTGCAGTGACGTAATTTTTTTCATAACAATTTTCAACTGTATGTTGTATTTTGTGGCTGGTAAAATAAATCCTTGGCAGGTAAGATTTTCTTATTATTCCCCACCTCTGTATATATATATATATATATATATATATATATATATATTAAAATGCGTAAAATTTTGTTCAGGCAATTACATATATCAGACATGTTATGCATTTTCGCAAATCTTTTATAAACGGCTTTCAAAACAGTTAAAACATTGTTTTAATTAATTGTTATTAATATTACAATAAAAACTATTAATAATATGCCAAGAAAAATCTGGACAAAAACTCGTTTTTGGAAATTAAAGAAAGTCTAAGAAAGAATTAAGAGAAGAATTAAAAATGTCTTACAATGCTAAAAAAACTAATCTCCCACATCCTCTTAAATGAAGAATACGATATATAGTACACTCATGTTACATATTTATATAATTATTTGGAAATTGATAACGGCAGAAAACGATAATTGTACGTTTGTTAAAAAAAACTAGCAGGGGAGACCGAGCTTAGCTCGGTCAAAATTAACTTTGTGTTCAACTCGATATAGTATTTTCACTGTATCATTAACTCTGTATTATTACTGTAAAACATGTTTATAATAGTATTATTTAGAAAAACAATCAATAAGAAAACTATGTTTTTATGCGCATGTTTATAAATTTTACTTTATTTTAAAAAAATTACAACAAAAGGACATCGATCTAAATCACTTTTTTAGCTCGACTCTGATTGGTTTAACCATGCATCTCGAATTCTCTTAAGAATGTATAAAAAAATTCTTTACATTCTGAAAGACAATATTTTTTGCTAGATGTAGCCAAATTTGGAGGCATTCTTTCAATTGGCTCCAAATACGTGTTTTGGTTTTCGTAATTTTTATAGTCGATTTTTTGGCCATATGTCGCCAATATTTTATCAAATATCACCAAGTTATTGGCTTTTGCCATATTCTCGTGACCCTGACCCGTATTACCCAAAATGAGCCACTAATCAAATTTGATCAAGCATGTGACATAGCTCAATCGTCTTCAGGTAATCAAAAACAGTAGAATATAAAATTGAATCAAAATCGTTTAAGCCATTCTTTAGGTAAAATTAGCTTGGCAGCATTCAGCAATGAAGCGAAATGACCCACTAATATAATTTTGTTTAACATGCGACTCAGCCCAAAAGTCTTCTCGTGACAAAAAATGTTTTGTTTCAAAATTTAGGTAAAATTGATTGAGTCGTTGTTATATATAATTAGAATGACCCTAGCCCATTAAGACCCAAAATGACCCACTAATCGAATTTTCGCGAACATGTGTCCAAGCCAAATGGTTTTCTCTTGCTCAAAAACGATATAATACAAAGTATAGTCAAAATGGTGAGTACCATTTCCTATATAAAATTAGCATGACCCATCATGACAAACAAATGACCCTTATAATCGAAATCTCTCGAACGTGTGGCCTAGCTCATTAGTTTTAGCATGCCGAAAAACATTAGATACAAAATTTAGATAAAATCGATTGAACCGTTTTTTAGATAAGTTAGTTTGACCCTGACCCCTTATGATCCAAAATAACCCATTGATCGAATTTTCTCAAAAATCTGTCATAACCCAATGATTTTCTTGTGCCCGAAAACGATAAAATACAAAATTTAGTCAAAATTGCGCGAAACGTTGTCTAGACAAAATTAGAATGACCCAAAAGTGGCCCACTAATCGAAATTTCTCGAACATGTGACCTAGCCCAA
This sequence comes from Maratus speculifer, assembly GCA_964019185.1. NCBI lineage: Eukaryota > Metazoa > Arthropoda > Arachnida > Araneae > Salticidae > Maratus > Maratus speculifer. The sequence goes on along the minus strand of OZ025292.1, from coordinate 213,740,847 downwards.
TGATTTTCTCATGCCAAAAATATGTTGTATACAAAATTTCGTTAAAATCGACCCACCCATTCTTTAGATATAGCTTGACCTTGATCCATTAAGACCCAGAAATGACCCTTATAATCGAAAGCTCTTGAATATGTGACTTAGTCCATTAGTTTTCTCGTTTCTAAAAATTGTTACATACAGAATTTCGTTAAAATTGATCCTGCCGTTCTTTAATTATATATAGCTTGACCCAGACCCTTTATGATCCAAAATGACTCCATTTTCGAACATGTAACCTAGTCCAATGATTTTATCGTACCAAAAAAATGTTGCATACAAAATTTCATTAAAATCGACCCACCTGTTCTTTAGATATAGCTTGACCATGACCCATTATGACCCATCATGACCCACAAATGACCCTCATAGTCGAAATCTCTCAAACATGTGATTTAGCCCATTAGTTTTCTCATGTTAAAAAACTGTTACATACAAAATTTCGTTATAATCCATCACGCCGTTCTTTAAATATAAATAGCTTGACCCAGACTCTTAATGACCCAAAATGACCCATTAATCGAAAATTTTCGAACATGTAACCTAGTCTAATGATTTTATCGTGCCGAAAAAATGTTGCATACAAAATTTCGTTAAAATCGATCCACCTGTTCTTTAGATATAGCTTGACCATGACCCATCATGACCCACAAATGACCCTCATAGTCGAAATCTCTCAAACATGTGATTTAGCCCATTAGTTTTCACATGTCAAAAAACTGTTACACACAAAATTTCGTTATAATCCATCACGCCGTTCTTTAAATATAAATAGCTTGACCCAGACTCTTAATGACCCAATATGACCCATTGAAATTTTTTCTCGAACATGTAACCTAGCCCAATGTTTCTCTCATGCCCGAAAACCATAGAATGCAATTTTTAGTCAAAATTGCGTGAGAAAATCGCTAGATAAAAATAGCATGACCCACAATGACCCCAAGAATGACCCACTTACCGAATTTTCTCGAACATGTTACCTAACCCAATGGTCTTCTTGTAATCCAAAACGATACAATATAAAATTTGGTCAAACTCGTTAGAGCCGTTTTTTAGATAAAAATTGCTTGACCCATAATGACCCCAAAATGACCCACTAATCGAAATTTTTCGAACATGTGACCCAGTTCAATTGTTTTCTCGTGCCAAAAAACGATTGGATACAAAATTTCCTTAAAATCGATCCAGCCGTTCTCTAGATATAAATAGTTTGATCCTGACCCATTGTTACCCAAAATGACCCAATAATCGAATTTTCTCGAACATGTGACTTAGCCCAATGGTCTTCTCGTGCCCGAAAATGGTAAAATCCAAATTTTTGCGAAAATCGTTAGAGCCGTTTTTGAGATAAAATTTACCCACACACACACACGCACAATTTTTGCTCGCATTATAGTATAAGATAAGGATAAATGATCGGAAATGCTCGATTTTGCGCGTTTAGACGAATACATACTGAAATTCTTCACAAATTATTCATAAACTTCTAGGATGTAAAGAAAATGTTTAATATCATATTTTTCAATAAAGATTTGGTCGTAAAGACAATTAGAAGATTAATAATAAAATAATATTTGTGATCATTCATATAACAGAGAATGTTGAAACTGGTTCTGCATATTAAGGTATCCAACACACCTTTAAAATGTAATTTTCGATCAAAATATCAATTTTTCATTTTTGCAATAATATTAAAATCGAATTTTTTATCTATCGAAATCTGCAAGAATTTTGTCTGTAGCTAAAATAGAACTCGGATTACAGTTTTTTAAAATTACATCTATTAAAGCTTTTGAATTGTGTTTTAAAGTTATTTTAGCTTTTTCTCTAAATGAAGTTTTTCAGATATTTACAATGCGCAAAACATCCTAAAACAAAAAAATATGAATGAAATGGCACGAAATTTTATGTACTTCAGTTACAAATGTGTTTTGAGGGAATAGACTACATTCATGATAATACATTAAATAGCTTTATATTTTCACTGGAATAAATGGCAAACTTAAGACAAATTTTGCGAATTTATCATTGCATTAGTACTTGAACTGTCATATTATCTGAGATAGAAATGCGACTATAATGTGTGTGTTCTAAGTCCAAGAGAAAGTTATTCTGTTTCTTATGCAATCTATAAAATGTCAATACATTGTTTTATTTTTTATCACGTTTTTCAGAAATGTCAATTTTTGACAAACTTTGAATATTTTTCTCTTAAAAAATATTATTGGATACTTGCTAAAACTTTTATTTTTTTTCAAAGTTTTAAAATAAATGTAATTATAAACAATGGATAATAAGAGAAAATTAAACTAGTTGGATGTGCCAATCCCAAAACTTTCTTCTATCTCATACGTACATTTTAATATTTAAAAAAAATAGTTACTCCATTTTAATGCTTTAATAATTTTAATTCAATACCATACCAACTTTGGTTTTCATCTTAAATTTCTGCTTCAGTCAATTAATCGGAGTAAAAACGAATTTGCGTCTCTGAACGAGCCGATGGACAATAAAATGATAGGCAGATTTTTTTTTTCAAATTCAAGGAGGACCTACTTGCATTACCAAAAAATAATCACATGCAAAACATTTAGTTTAGTTCTAGAACTAACTTCATACACTTTAAGGTGGTGCAATATTGAAAATGGCACAAAATTGACTATTGCAGCGCCTCCTTCCGTCGCATTTTTTAAATTTCAGGGAAGACCAACTAGACATAGCCATAGACTTACACAAAAAAATTGTTTCAATTCGATGCATAACTTCATATACTTTTGGTCGGTAAAATATTGAAAATGGCACAAAAATCGCGATTGCAGCGCCCCCTTCCGACGGAATATTTCAAAACTGAAGGAGGACCTGCTTGCCACAGCCAAAAACATTCACAAAAAATTTGGTTCAATTCTATGCATAACTTCGTACACTTTTTGATGGTAAAATGGCGACATACACACAGACACACACACAGACAGACACACGGACAGACAAACATTTTGTAAAAACATGTTTTTTGGAATCTCTGACCCCTAAAACGTGTAAATCCGTCGAAAACCGGAAATCGAAAAAATGTCGATTACAATACTTTCTTCTATTGAAGATAGAAGAAAGTAAAAAAATTTCGATTACAATACTTTCTTCTATTGAAGATAGAAGAAAGTAAAAATTGTGCATTTCCTATTTACTTAAAGATCCATGTAAAAATGATTATTATTATTATTTTTTATTTTTTTTAGGCAATCCTTTTCAGTTTGTACATGATTTTTTTAATGGAAAATGAAATTTCGGAAGAAATAATCATACAGTAAGTAAAAAATAATTCTAATTCTAATTATTCTTCGACGAAATATTTCATGAGACTTTTAAGTAAATTCGAAACTAAATCTCTTTTAATTATATCCTTTCCTTATATATATTATAAATGTGAAAGTGTGTCCGAAAAATTGGAATGAAATTGGCTTCAAAACGGATGGATTAATGTATTTGAATCTTTGCATGTAGATAGATTATAGGAGTGGAATGAACATAGGCTAATTTTTATTTATTTTATTCAAATATTTTCCTTAATAATTCAAAAATTAATTATTTTGCATACAAAATCAATAGGCCATGGAGAAAGAAGATAGGTGGAAGTGAACTATAATGATTTGGGTGATGCCAAAAATGTAACCCTATATTAAGTCACATTAAGTCCAAACAAAACCACGTGCTTTCATTCGCCTATCAATTCAAACCGGTTAAAACCCGTATTTGATTGCTCTTGTTTTTTATCGTCGAATCTTTTATTAGACAGCGAATTAAAATTTCGTAAACAATGACAGTTTGTGCGATAATTGACTGTAATATTCGATCAATAAATGTAGCAGGAACAAATTTATCGCTTCACAGATAAAAATTTCTTTGATTATTTTAGTCCAGAAGCCGGCCGTCGATTTTCCTATGTATCGAGTACAAGGACCGGAGATAGTACATCAAAATGTAGGTTTCAAAGTGCATATTAAGAATATCACTGGCTGCCAGGTCCTATCCTGCAGGAACCTGGTGGCAGCCGCACATTTATGACGTCAATTTTGAGTGTTTTCCTATGTATCGAGTACAAGGACTCATTTTAATGCTTTAATAATTTTAATTCAATATCTTACCAACATTGATTTTCATCTTAAATTTCTGCTTCAATCAATTAATCGGAGTAAAAACGAATTTCCGTCTCTGCACGAGCCGATAGACAATAGAATGATAAGCAGATTTTTTTTCAAATTCAGGGAGGACCTACTTGCCATACAAAAAAAAAACCTTATACAAAATGTTTAGTTCAGTTCTAGAACTAACTTCATACACTTTTATGTGGTGCAATATTCAAAATGGCATAAAATTCGTTATTGCAGCGCCCCCTTCCGGCGGATTTTTTTCAGATTCAGGGCGATCCAACTAGCCATAGTCATACACTTACACAAAAAATTTCGTTCAATTCGATGCATAACTTCATGTACTTTTGTTCGGTACAATATTGAAAATGGCACAAAAATCGCGATTGCAGCGCGTCCTTCCGACGGATTTTTTTCAAATTCAGGGAGGACCAACTAGCCATAGTCATACACATACACAAAAAATTTGGTTCAATTCGATACATAACTTCATATACTTTTGGTCGGTACAATATTGAAAATGACACATAAATCGCGATTGCAGCGCCCTCTTCCGGCGGATTTTATTCAAATTCAGGGAGGACCAACTAGCTATAGTCATACACATACACACAAAATTTGGTTCAATTCGATGCATAACTTCATATACTTTTGGTCGGTATAATATTGAAAATGGCACATAAATCGCGATTGCAGCGCCCTCTTCCGGCGGATTTTTTTCAGATTCAGGGCGATCCAACTAGCCATAGTCATACACTTACACAAAAAATTTGGTTCAATTCGATGCATAACTTCATATACTTTTGGTCGGTACAATATTGAAAATGACACATAAATCGTGATTGCAGCGCCCTCTTCCGACGGATTTTTTTCAAATTCAGGGAGGACCAACTAGCCATAGTCATACACATACACAAAAAATTTGGTTCAATTCGATACATAACTTCATATACTTTTGGTCGGTACAATATTGAAAATGGCACAAAAATGGCGATTGCAGCGCCCCTTTTCGGCGGATTTTTTTCAGATTCAGGGCGATCCAACTAGCCATAGTCATACACTTACACAAAAAATTTGGTTCAATTCGATGCATAACTTCATATACTTTTGGTCGGTACAATATTGAAAATGGCACATAAATCGCGATTGCAGCGCCCTCTTCCGGCGGATTTTATTCAAATTCAGGGAGGACCAACTAGCTATAGTCATACACATACACACAAAATTTGGTTCAATTCGATGCATAACTTCATATACTTTTGGTCGGTATAATATTGAAAATGGCACAAAAATGGCGATTGCAGCGCCCCTTTTCGGCGGATTTTTTTCAAATTCAGGGAGGACCAACTAGCCATAGTCATACACATACAGAAAAAATTTGGTTCAATTCGATGCATAACTTCATATACTTTTGGTCGGTACAATATTGAAAATCGCACAAAAATCGCGATAGCAACGCCCCCTTTCGGCGGATTTTTTTCAAATTCAGGGAGGACCAACTAGCCATAGTCATACACATACAGAAAAAATTTGGTTCAATTCGATGCATAACTTCATATACTTTTGGTCGGTACAATATTGAAAATGGCACAAAAATCGCGATAGCAGCGCCCCCTTCCGGTCGAATATTTCAAAACTGTAGGAGGACCTGCTTGCCACAGCCAAAAGCTTTCACAAAAAATTTGGTTCAATTCTATGCATAACTTCATACACTTTTTGATGGTAGAATGGCGACATACATACACACAGACACACAGATACATAGACAGACAGACAGACATTTTGTAAAAACATGTTTTTTGGAATCTCTGACCCCTAAAACGTGTAAATCCGTGGAAAACCGGAAGTCGAAAAAAATTTCGATTACAATACTTTCTTCTATTGAAGATAGAAGAAAGTAAAAACTTCAAAATATTCATTCCAAAGATGTGCGGATACTTTAAATAACTATTTCGGCCAGTTCAACGTTTTTACGCATTTGTGTAATCATAGCACTCATTTTCGTAAAGATATTAACGTTTCCATAAAAAGTTCAAATATTTTTTTGTTTATAAAAAATAGAGTTTGCGGGGAAATTTAACACAGTATTTCAAAACCACGACAGAGATTATCATAAACAGTATACTGCAATAAAAATATGAAAAAAATGAATATTTGATTAGATTTGGGTACTTGTATGAAATAATATTTTACTGCGTTTGTGTGAAAGTTTTCAAAATTTTTATCTCATAATTTGAAATTCAGCTTTTTAGGGCAACTTAGATAAAATGTCCTACCAAATATCATGAAAAAATTTAAAGAAAAGAACTATGTAATGACTTGCTACCTAAAAGTAGTTCTATTATACCGGATTTAGTTTCCACAGTTTTCCAATTAGCTCACTGTATATTTTTGAATTTTCACAGTATCTGACTGGTCTTTTGCAGAAGTTGCCCTAAATAGCTGAATGCCAAATTATGAAATTAAAATTTTGGAATCTTGCATGTACGTGCTGTTAAAAAGTATCTTACAGAAATGTCCATATATCATCAAATATTCATTGTATTATTTTGTTTATTGCAATATACACTTTCTTCTGTTTCTTATCAAACTTTCGGAAAGTTATGTTCAATTTGGTTGAAAACTCTGTGTTCTATAAACAAAAAACTTTTAATCTTTTTACAGAAACATTAACATCCTTATGAATATAAGTGTTATCCTTATACAAATGCACACAAAACTTGAACAGCTCGCAAATAATCATTTAACACAGTGACAAACCATTTTCAGCATTTTCTGTTACATAATTGATTGCAAATATTATTTTATTATTCAACTTATTATTATTTTTCTAATTGATATCCCGATTAAATATTCACTGTGAAATATGGAGTCAAACATATATTTTACATCTTAGAATTATAAAAACAAATTGTCTAGAATTTCATTAGGCATTCGATAAATCGTGCAAAATCGAAAGTAGCTAGATACTCATCCTTAAGTTTTGGGCATGTGCGTATAAATATCATGTCCTTCAGTTATTAATTTCCAAAGACTAATATAATACTTTTCATAAAGAGTAGGTATCAAAATACTTGAGATAGTTTGTAAAGTGAACAGAAGCAGAGAAGAGCGCTATCCCTCTGTATCCATATGCCTGTAATCTCGTGTGCATAACAAATATATTTGTGTGAGGTTGGAAATTTTTAGGCAATTATATTTTTAGTTTTTAATTTAAATATACAATGCAATCCGACCCGGGATGTCCAGGTTAAAGATATGCAAAATGTAGGTGAAAATCATTTTAATTGAAAATTCTAATATATATTTCACATTTAGCTTTTGCTCTTTTATTGCCCACCAACTAAACTAAAAAGAATGTTTTGTACTTTCACATTAGTCAAAAGTGTCTGACTAATCATGAAAAGTTCCACTATTTCTAGCAATCTTTTAAATTGTAATTCTTTAAATTTCTAAGGCGATTGCATAAGTAGTTTGATTGCATGTCTGTTAAATTTGTGCTTAATTAAAAAAAAAAATTAATTTGTTTTAATGTAATTGAGGAATATTATATGGAAATAAATAGATGCTGAATAGTTTATTTTTTAAAAAAAAGAAAACGATTTAATCTTTTTATAATCGCTTCCAACGTTCGTTTCTGAGAGATATATAAATGTTCACGCTTTGCAAACGTTATAAAAAAATTCAGTAAATTGAGTTAGTGTTTTCAATAAAATTGCTTTTATAAGTACAATTTTTTCGAGTTTGACGATGTAAAAATTTAAATTTTACGATGTTTAAAAGTTATAAAACTTGCAATAAAACGAAATAATTTGTTCACGTACATTATAAAATCGATTAAGCCTCGGTGGGATTCAAGGACATGTTTTTGCTTTACAATACAGATATACACCTTACGCATATTATAATTATGTGTGTGTTTTATTTTTCTGCTTCGTTTCATCAAACGAAAAACAAAACAAATTTGCAAATGTTTAGTTACAATTTCAATCTTAGCAATACGAATGTTTTAAACATATTTAATAAAGCAAAAGGTATTGCTTACATTACTAAGTCAAGGATATATTTCTTCTTCTAAACATTATAAAATTTGTTTTTCAGAAATAATTCTTATTTTTTGTTATCAAAGTCAAATGTGAAATTTTTTATCATAATCGGATATTTTAATGGAATTTTAAATGTATTAATTCAATCATTCTTTGAGATAGAATGAGATTTAAATAAACTAGCTTCTTGTGTTTACGAAATGGCTTCAAGAAATTTGTTAATCTGATACTGTTCTGATGCGCAGTTATTATGCAGAAGACTTACAAGCTTTTCGCGTTTGATCATTTATTTCGGTAGTGTATTTAAATTATTGCTATTTTTAGTTTGGTTATTTGTTATTTATTATCTCGCTGAAAAATAAACTATGTTGTTGTTGTTTTTTATAGTTGTAATTCTATTACATTTTAACATAAGATGATACACATGTACTTTTATTGAAATATGATTTTGATATTTGTTTGTAATAAATGTTTGAACTTTCCATTGATTTTTTCTTGATGAATTTGGCTTTATTTAAAGGACATATAAAAAAAATGCCGATGCAAAATAAAATTTCGGTTTTTCTCTGTAACAAATGGGAGCAAATTGTTTTGTATTTATATTTATTAAAATGTATGTTACTTGCATTACACTACAAAAAATGACCCATATTTCGTACAATGTGATTATGACTGTTAATATATAACAACCTGTTACGAGTTCAGCCAAAATTTCGAAAATCGATCTTTTATTTTTAGAAACCACAGAAAACATTCTTTTTTCCAAAATTTAAAGAACAATTTACAAAAATAAATTTTTATTAGCTTTTACTAATTTTAGGAAAAATTTCTTTGAACATTTTACAATAGATTAATTAACAAATTTTCTATACCAGTAAAATCGGTTTAATATTCTATCAATTCTCAAACAAATATTTTCAGCTGCATAATTGAATTTGTGCGTTCATTTGTAACAAAATAATGTTAATTTTCATATTAATACTGACCCTCTGGATCCAAAACCGCCCGATGCCGCCCGAGATATTTTGAGATATTTCAATTCCTATATTTTAATTCCCACCAGAAAATTAAAATAGCAATATTGGTTTTAATTCATAAATGGATTTAAATAAACCGAAATTAGCCACCGAAACTTTCTGGTGTAAATCCAGATTTCCTGAACTACATAATTTCTAGAACGTGTTCTCTCATGGGAATTAAGAGGTTAATGGTGTTTACTGCATATCAAAATATTTACCTGAAAATTTAAAGTATTCGAACGAGTGACATTCCGATTTCAGAAAACTGGTTATTGCATTTTAAAAGCTACTCAAAAACTTTTTCCAAAAATGCCGAACAGCTAATTTAAGTTTATTTTTACCACGCTTTTATTAACGTCACCTGTATGTTTGTGAGTTTGTAACTCTCCTTATTTTATGTATGTTCACCGATTACTCCGAAACCATGCAACCGATTAACTTGGTTTTGGTGTTAAATGAAAGACGATGCTCTCGAATTGGTACCACTTCAGTTTCATCGAAATTGGTTCAGTACTTTTTTAGTAATTAGGCAAAAACTAATAAAATTAGTGATTTTTCGCTAATTAAAAGTGTTGAATACGTTCACTGAATGGAGTGTAGACAGAATGGCCAAGCGGTCAAAGGCGCCGGATTGAATCTCTGTTTTTCGAAAGAGATTGTGGGTTCGAACCCCACTCCTGACATTATTTACATCTATGTAAAATTAAAAAAAAATTCCGTACTACAATTTTTATTTTTAACCGGCTTCAGAAAAGTAAGAGGAAGTTATTAATTCGACGCGTATGTATTTTTTTTTTATGTATGTTCACCAATTACTCTGAAACTATCCAACCGATTAATTTAGTTTTTGTATTAAATATAAATATAGTTTAAAAAAACTAAAAACCGCGCTTTAAAAGTAATCAAACTAAAAAGTGAAAAATAAATATAGTTTAAAAAAACTAAAAAACACGCTTTTTAAGTATATCAAACTAAAAAGTGAAAAATAATTCGTACTATAAACTGAAAACGAAAATAGATGAAAAATACTATATTACTATAAAATCATTGTTATTATAGAGATCAATTAATAAGCAATAAATAAAATTATCGTAGAAAAAAAGCGTGGGATGCTTCTTAAGAACTGATAGATGGAGCACCCCACGCTTTTTTTTCCACGATAATTTTATTTATTGCTTATTAATTGATTTCTTTAATAACAATGATTTTATAAAAATATAGTATTTTTCATCTATTTTCGTTTTTAGCTTATAGTACCAATTATTTTTCACTTTTTAGTTTGATATACTTAAAAAGCGTGTTTTTTAGTTTTTTAAACAATATTTATTATTAATTATAATTTAAATTTCGAAAATAAATAATTTTCTGATGCCTTTAAAGGTAAAATAATGCTTTGTGGAATATTTGGTAATCTGAAGAAGTTATCGTACGTTTCCGTTCTTGTTTACAGTACATTTTTGTAAGTTAAGAAACATTTATTATTTTTTACAGTAATGTTGAATTGAAACACTTTTCTCCTGGAGGGGCTTTTGTGGCTGCTGGGGGCATTATACTATACAGTTCCGAGAGGGAAATTGTACCTTTTTACCATTTAAAATACAAAATTTCAATTTTTCCGGGGGGGGATATTTTATTGCTCCAGGAAGAAATATCTCCCCCAGGTCACTCTCTGAAATCAACACTCTTATACAGTATAAAAAGAAATATGTAAGAGTCAATTTTTTTTTTCATCTAAGAAGATTTTGATGGTAGGATGCAAGAAACGTAAATCAGGAAATAGTGCGTATATCAATGCTCTTTAATAAGAAACCAATGAACATCAATTTATTATACTCCAAAAGCCGACCACACAAAACCCTAAGTCATCTAGTATAAAAAAATCCTTTATTTTATGGAAGAGTAATAATAGAGGAATCTAACGATCCATGTCTGCCCGAAGTGAAGTGGTGCATAAGACGAAAATTAATACCACTAGTGGTTCACTCGTACGTTTAACATTGTGTTTGCCATACAATCAAAAGTATGAAAACACGGAAAACTAGGTGCAGGATAATGCTAAGCCTACGAGTCCTTTTTGGCTTATGCACCACTTTGCTTACGACAGACATAGATGATTAGATTCCCCTATTACTACTCTTCCATAAAATAAAGGATTTTTTCTTGTGCCCGACGACTTAGGGTTTAGTGCGGTGGGATCTTGGATCTTGGATTAATTTATGCACACGATGTAAGAATTGTGCAAAGATGTTTTCAAATATCGAAGAAAACCTTTAGGCAAATACATTATAATATCAAAATTAAGCACAATTCTTAAAATTTTTTTCTTATATTCATATTTTCTTATATTCATATTCTTATCTCATATTAATCTTTAGGAAAACAACCAATAAGAATCAAATATGGAAAAATAAATAGGTATTAAACAAGGCTTTTTTTTTTTTTTTTTTTTTTTTTTTGAATTTCAGAAATCTCCATAAATCATGGAGTCCTTGTTTCCGATATTTCTTAGTGGTGCTTTATAATTTTTGGAGGCAAGAGAAAATTTATAGGAGTCTAGATAAGTATGTTGTTACATTGAAATTTTGTAAACAATCCCGATATGTGAGAAAATTTCTTTGTGTTTCTTTATCATACAGCACGATAGTGCTGTATAGTAGATCTCAGCCGCATCTCTTATGTTTAAGTCCAAAGTTTGCCTCTTTATAACTTTGGACCCAATCATAGGATCGGAACGAAATTGAAAAGGCAAAATGTCCTACTCTAAATTTCAAAGGTTGCAAAAAATCATGCAAATCCAAGGATTAGTTATGGAGATTCAAAACACTGTTTTGTCACTTTTTTCCCTCGAAAAAAGAAAAAAAAACACAAACAACTCAATTATAATCAGAACCTGGAAACATTCAGCGACGTGCAATAGCTTGTCCGATAGCTTTTAATTTAGGTATGTGCCTTTCGAAAGTCCTGCCAAAAAATATCCAATGTTGCACCAATCCAATATTATAATATAAATAGCACCCATTTAAAATTTATATAACGCTATACCTTCCATAATTTAACATTATAGAAATCTCTCCTTTTTAATTGCTAATTCAATTATTTCTTTCGAGTTGCCACCAATTAAAAAACAGTTCAATAATTAAAAAATAAAGATAACACGTGTTCTTTTTTTATAGATCAATAAAAATTCTGATTCTCCTGAAAGATTTTTGAATTTTTGAAATTGACATCATTCGAAACAGAAAATACATATTTTTTACGAGCATATATATAAAATGTGACTAAATATGCGTTAAAACTACATCGCCAGGGATGTAGTGGAGTGTATATGAGCGTATACGCCGTATACCTTCTGGATTTTTTAAAGAAATGCGGTATACCCTCTGTTTCTTAAGAAAGCTGTAGTATATACATTCTATGATATACCCTCTGTTTTGAGCGTATACCCTCTGCTCTACACCACTGCATCGCATCTTTATTTGAGTGCTTTTGACGTCAAAACAGTTACTAAAATACAGATAATTTAATTAAAAAGGGATAATTTAGAAAAAAAAGTCTTCTATATTTATATGCCTACTAATAACTTTAAACTAATACTAATAATAGTTTAGATTGGTTAGTTGCAGATGATTGTCAAAGTTCCTGAAAGGATCTGAAAAAAGCTATGAAATCATATGAAAAACTGGTGGAACCAGAGAGAAAAGTAGAGCTCGATCTAAAAAAATGTTGCAAAAATGCAGTAAAAATTGGTAAATATTTTCAATCTAAAAATGCGCGTAGAAAAGAAATGGAATGAGATGATCTGTAAAGCTCATGAATTAACCCAAATTTTTGTTAGCTGGAAATGTGGATTAAGCTTTATTGTTGCTTTATATACAGAATTACGCTATTATCCACTTAAAATGACTACTGAGGAAAGTAGTTAATGTAATGTATTGTTATGTTGTCTCAAATCAGTTAAGCTCCACAACGCTAAACGATTATAAGACATGAAGTAATAATTAAAGTCTAACATTAATATAATTAGGTGGTTGAGGAATTGTTGTAGATAAATATGTCTGAACACAAATGTTTAGTATATGGTTGAATCGTATCTGTTCAATGTTTTGAGTTTACTTGGAGCATTGAACTTATCAAAACCGCTGGAATGGAATTGTGTTACACTTTGTAGTGAACGAACCGTTCTCAAACTCCATTACATCAGCCTGTAACATACAGTGATGAACCCGAATTTTTAAAACTGGTTATGGATGACTGAAATACGGAGTAAGTTAAAAATGCTTCTTTTTCCCTGATTGATTTTAAGGCACCAGTAAAGCCCAGTCCTCATTTTCAGCTACCAAAAATTTTGGTTATTTTCATGAGCTTTACAGTCATCTGATTCCATTTCTTTTCTACGCAAATTTTTAGACTGAAAATATTTACCAATTTTTACTGTAATTTTTTTTTAGATCGAGCTCTACTTTTCTCCCTGGATCCACCAGTTTTTCATATGATATAAGTAGCATATCACCAAGAATGATGTTTTTAGATCACAGTTACCAGTCCAATAGAAATTCCATGAAGCAGAAAAAATAAAGTTAAAAAACTATTTTTTATTATATTATAAAGAAACATTTATTTCTTACCCAAAGGAAGAACTTAAGAAATACAACCATTAGTAGTTGAAATAACGTCTTACCTAAAATGTAAAAAGGACAAATATAATTATCAAAACTCTCTCACAAAATAAAATTGAATATGTATGTGTTATTTACATATTGACTAATTAGATACGTAAAATGTACATGAAAATAAAATGGAAAACAAGGAATAATAAATAACAACATATACAACACATGTTATGAAAATATTGATATTTTCTTACTGTACCATTGACATACAACATAGAATTCAGAGCGTTCGACGGCCAAATTCCGATACTGGATGGTCTTTCGTTACTAAAAAAATATTATAAGAAAAGAAAATATTTTTGTTTCGACTTAAAAGTTATTCTTTTAAGTTTCGTTACAAATCGTCTATCTTTAAACCTAATTTATACGGCATTTCAACTAACATTATTTCAATGCGATTTCTCTATTTCTATTCATATTATATTAAAAAATTCAGTATGGAAGATGTTCCCAGTACGCAATGTCTAAATGCTACGCAATGTATACAATGTCTAAAATTTCTTCCATCAATTTAACTCTAAAATTTTAAAAATATTATTTTAAATTTAAAAGTATTATTAAAAATAAATATTATTATTAAAAATATTACTTTAAATTTAAAAATATTACTTTAAATTTTATAAATATTTTAAAGCCTCTATTTGTGCAGATTTTTGCGTGAAAAGAACAGACATGAACTCACATTTTTTAGGGAATAGAGAACACTGAAATCCTTAACAAAAATTTCTAAATTGTATGGTGTGATCATTATGGTTAGGCGAAATTATCACTGATGGGTAATTCTTGCTTATTGAAGAGACCTAGGAGATGCACTGAGAGGAACCTTTCATATTAACAAATAAATGATCTTTGTACAGTGAAAGTACTGAAAAGTGGCTAATAAACAAAGATTTCATGCAGACCCATCATCAACATCCGAGTATTACCTCTATATTGAGTACAAATTGAGTGTTTAAAACATTATTATTGCTATTATTAAAATATCATTTGTACATAGTAATACCGTTAATGTTTAGGTATTGAACATAATATGATTAACGTAATGAGAAACGAAATAATGAGTACAGTGTTCCATATCCACATACATTACAAATAATGTTTTATCGATAGTTAACAGGTATTGGATTCAGAGAATTCGATTTCCTTTAATTGTTTTTCCAAAATATGGAGATGCTTTATTTTTTACTTAGAATATTAGTGCCTTACTACTGATAAACAGTTTTACCACAGATGCGTAATATTAATAACGGAAAATTTAAGAAAAATGTCGGCAACATAGGGCGATGTATTATTCTAAAAAGTAGATAGATGATAAAGAGTTGCTCATGTTGAGATTTTTAAATATAAATTATTCATATTTATAAAATGCAATTGAATGGAGTTTGATGCAAGTTATATACTGTTAGTATTTTATTTTATAAGTTTGTATATTTATTTAGTATATTTTTATTTAAATCAGCAATTTATTGTAAAAAGTGATAATTTGAAACAAATCTTGGTACTTCTAGGTTATCCCGTCGACCAAAAAAGTATCGCCAAACTATAAGATTAAATGCCAATAATGAATGATCGTGAATGTCACATTCAATTACATTAAATATGATTCACGTGTTTAAAATGTCATTAAGTGATTTTTATTGCAACTTATTATTAATATTCTACTAATTATTTATTTTTTCGTTATTTAAAATGAAAATTATATCAATAAGTATAATTTGGCTATTAATTTGGCGATTTGTATAGTTTGGCGAAATTGGTCGACGGGATAACAGAGTAGTACCCAAATCTCTTATTATTATGCCTTATTACTTAACTGTGACATGCAGCTTACTGTATATCTTACATTAGTGTGGATGCATGAGATATTCAGCTAGTATTGTTTTACGAGTTGCTACATGTGACGCAAATTACCATAGGTAAGAAAATTTTCTTTTGGATAGTTGAAAATTATCATCCACAACGGGTCATTGTCAATCAAATGTTCCATATACTCAATTAATATTTTATATGATGCTTCTCAAGTTCTTTATATTTTTCGGAGGTTTGATTTAAAACTTTGCATGCATAAATAATTTTTCTAAGTAATCTTTAAAAGAATCTTTCATATTTCTATAAATATACGCATTAGAAATCTAATCGGACTCTTTTTCGTATTATGCGCCATTTGAACTCCGATATAAACAGCATGCTGTTCAAAATTTTAAATAAAATTTTAAAAATGTTCGCGATTAATTATCTCATTAATTTTACTATTATTATTTTCTTTTACATTGAAATGTATATTAATTCAAAAAAAAAGCTCATGACAATGTTTCGTGATTTTTATGATCCTGAAAATCTATTCAAAATAACAAATTTACTATTTATACCTAACCACTGGCACAAATCTGTAAAAGTCACAATTCTTAATATTTTAACAAATGAAAGTACGACTATGGTAGGAAATCACGAGTTCTGTTTAACAGTAATTCTAGAGAAAAACTTTAAACAGAAAACGAGTATATAAAAAAGATATTTCACGGTTTCTTTATGTGAGTAATTTTACAGACATTGCCAGTATTTTATGTTACACATTGTTAATATATATTTTTTCTTAATTCGATACATACTTTAAAAAAATCTGTAAAATTATTCAACTATTTCCTATAAATGATTTAGTAACTTTACAGATTTTTTTGCCGTATACATGCTTTTGTTATTCAATATATACACAGGGCTAACAGTAGTGACTATTTTACAATATAAATTTTGAAATATACTTCTTTTGATAAAGTTGTCCGAGCATGTGTTGTGTTAAGGATCTCCATTTTGAGAAAAGGCTGTCACTTAGAATTAAAAATAACCGCCTGTGGCAGTCTATCTGATACATACAAGTTGCTATATTACTTAAAATTGAAAGTGTTTTGTCATTCTTTTCTGTCAAGAGTATTTCTATTCGTATTTTTTTTAATAATAACATATTTCCATTTAGTGCCTACTCAAAAACTATAAATAAGAATCTATGTTTTTTTTCGAATTGAATATTTCTTTTCGATGGAAGTCTTGTAACTGTTAAGTGCAGCAACATTTGCATGTATATTAAATAAGATTTATTAATTCGTATTAATAAATATATTGATACAAATTTATTGGAACAATATTGTAAATACTAATTTCTAATGAAAATAACACCAATGTAAACCTTCCCTCAAAAACTGTTTAATTAACAACACAAGTTCATCGTAATCTTTTCGGCAAAACATTTTAAAATTTTTCATAACCAGGTTTACTTGATTACATAACTTTCCCCCATAATACCATAACTAAACTATGTAGAGCTATATGATATATACTAAAAGGTTCCCCGAAAAAAATTATCTAACAGTGGAAGTCTTATCAAAATCCGTTAAGCAGAAACTTTTTGAAAAGCTTAATTTTTCCATATTTGGATTTATCTTATTACGGAAATCCCTCCCTCTTCTCACAATTCTTTAATTACGCAACGTAGATGGATATGAAATATACTAAAATATTTTCTTTTAAAACTTAGCTAACTGACAGTGCATATAAAATAAAACCTTTTCAAAAAAGATTATCTAACAGTGCAAGTCAAAATCCATTAAACCGGATTTTTTTTTAAAGCATGTTTTCAATATTTGGGTTTGTCTGATTTTAGAACTTTCCCAAATAATTATATAACTGAGCAACGTGAAATGATATACAACACACTGAAAAATTCATTAAAAACTTTTCTAATTAACAGTACTAGTTCCATCAAAGCCCCATTCAACAGAACTGCACTGTAAAACATTTGTGGTAACGTTACTCCATAAAATTGGTGGCAGCTACGATTTACACTTCATTGAGTAATTTTTCACTTATATAATGGTGTAATAAAAACATGCATTACTGGTGTAACATTGCAATGTTACACCAATTATATCGGTTAAAATACTCCACCAAATTGGAGGCAGCAAGGCTGCCACCAGTTTTATGGAGCAACGTTACACAAATGTTTTACAGTGTGAAGTTATGAAAGACCGGAACAAAATTCCCTGCATTTTATAATAGAAGAAATAATCATGTTAATACTTTTAAGATCACAAACTACAATTTTGATAAGAATAAGAATTTAATTAATTTTAAATTATGAAATCACATCCTCTCCTCGATAAAATGTGATTTAATTATAATCAACTGACGATATTCAAAAAAGGGCTTCAGGGAACTTCTAAATCACTATTTCAATGAACATTTATAATCTAGAAGCCTTGTATGATTTTCACATTCTGTCATTTCATTTTCTCCAACTGTATTCAAAATATCGCTAAGATTGTTTTAATTAATCAACACGTTGAGTGCCTCGGCAACTGACAATGATTTTCATTTAAGACTGCGTCAGTCATCGGTGACTGGCAGTGTAAAACATGATATAAAACTAAAAAAATACATTGTTTTAAGTAATAATTAAGAAAGTATAATGATGTCGTAAATAAAAGCTAATTAAATTTTAAATGCTTTTTTAGCAACTATTTAAAAGAATGTGTATATGTATATATATATATTATTTTTATTTCATATATTAGACTATCAGTTCTGGGTAACTAAAGAGGCCTAAATGGAGAGTTCACGGTCAGTCACTGGTGACTGACATTTCACTCAGCGTGATATTTATTATTTACCGCTGTGCGACAAATATTAGCTTATATTTATCGTCTTTCGTGTGATAGAATTTTGATATTTATCTGCATTAAGTACGAGTAAATAAATTCTGTATTTCCCAATATATATTTCTTTTGGTTTTTTCATATCGGGATTTTGATTGCATGTTCTGCAAAATATATAGGGGGACTAAAATATATTTTGCCTAATAAAAGATTGTATTATTCTGTAACAACTTGTGCAAGTATAATGTGGCTCGTTTATTTATGATTTTGCTTCATTATATTGGAAGGACATAGAAAAGATGAAAGCTATTATTTTAGTAATGTAATTTTACCAAATAAATTTAGTAGATTTTCATCTCTCTAATACATCAATAAAGAATTCGTAGCTGCATTATTAAGTATATTATGTTAAGAAATCAATAAATATTCAACTACTACTATCTATGGAAGTATATTTTAATATTTTAAAAGCGACTGAACTCGAAAGAAAAATGTAGGATTTTAGCAAATAAATACCACTATAATTACTATAAAACTTGTTATATGTCATTATTATTGAACATAATATGAGTGTCACTAGTGTTTATACACCGCTATTTCAAAATGAAATTCGTAGTCTTGTCTAATCAGAGAAAATGAACAAATTCTGCGAATAAATAAGGCAAAAGTTTCTTATCGATATGGTGTTATACTCCTTGGGAATTCTAAACTTGTACTACTGTGATTAAATTATAATTTTGTGTTAGAACAATATTCTCTGATGCTTTTTGTTGTGAGTTCGGGGCATAAGATGATTGAATATAAAGAATTTGAATTGCTGTGAGAGTTTTCAGGAAGCTGTCGTTCAGACTGTAATTAAGAGAGTGAATATTTTTCATAGAATTTTTCGAAAGAAGATAATATTTATCTGAGTTCAATATTAAACCGGTTAGCTTCATACTTTTTCAATGATGGTTGCAATTTTCACTTCTTATGCCACTTACCACTTGAAAAAAAAATGTTCTATTACAAAAAAAGAAAAAAAAAACTACAGTTAAAACCGAAAAAATACGAATATACCCGATTAGACACCGTCATAAAATATCCTATGCAATAATTATAATAAATGATTTTTAGAAACTGTTGAATTTCAAAAAGGTCATCGGTTTAACGTTATCTTGGAAGTGTTTTGCTGTTATTACCGTGGAGTTTTAATTCCATTGAACATGTTTCAAATAATTAAGAAAATTCCTAACACGATGTCAATTCCTTTACAGCATCTCTAAGAATTTAAAATTCCCTCTTTTGAATGAATAGAAATATTTGTTGCTGCAGAAAATTTTATTGCAGAGATATTTGTTGTCTTATCAATATGTCTCATTGCATGACTTGAATAGCTGTACAGAGACGCCAAACTGTACGCTTGCTTGATAATTCTGAGAATATATGGTGCATCAGTTTCTGATATTTTTCGTATATTAAGTACATCGCAAATATTTTACTTTCTTTCCATCTTGTAATTTTGCTACATGATGTTTCTTCAGATGATACATTAATAGAAAATTGATCTTAACATGTTAAATTGTTTATAAGTGAAACAAAGAAAACTGTTTATATAATGTTAAAAATTTCGTGATATGTTGAATCAAGTTTTGGTGCTCCAGAAATTGCAAGCTTGATCCAAGATTTCGAGCTTTCGATTAACTAGAACTTTATGGTTACAGATACTGCAACACCAAAAGTTGACGTCACCTGTTCCAAAATTTTTAACAGTGCACATTAATTATTAGAACCTAGTGTAAAGTTAAAAAATCAATTTCAATGTTTTCTCTTAAACATATTCTGCAGTAACCACTATTCTTTAACATACATCATTGTTATTTTATATTTACTGAATTTTTCAACACGATGATATAAAAAATGTTTAGAAAATTTCTTTAACATATTTTGCAAAGATACAACTTCTTAAATTCAGGATAAATGCGATTGAGACTCACATGCTGAGGCTGAGGATTCCGTAGCGTCATAGTATGTTACCGGTGCATTATATTTTAATTTGGCGTTCGTACCGAAAATGGAAATTCTTTTGCTTGTCACCAGGGGGGGGGGGTGCAGGTAAAAACACAATCAAATAGAGAGGTAATTACCAGTATATTCTAACAAAAAATAATTCGAATAATATAAAGAGATTAAAGAGCTAGTTTCTCTTTAACAAAATACTGGTAATTAGCACCTTTTTTTACTGTATTTTTCTCTGACCATTCACTTAATAAAACGATATAGATTCATAAATTAATGATTTTCGTTTTTTTCATGTACTAGAAGATTTTTTGGGGGTATAATTTCGCGTTTCTAGGTTGACTGGAAATACACTTCAGATTTTACGACGTTTTCTCTAGGTTTTACTTTCAAAAGGAGCATTGTAAAAGCCATTTGTAACAAGTATAATTCGTTTTCCCCCTCGAGATTGTACTGTCACTCTAAAGCGAAAGCTGATTTCCCGAGGTAGTCATCGCTATTATTAAAAAAAATCGAAAATTATTAATTTATAATTTTATCCACATTTATTGCGTGATATTCCGTAATCGAGATTCTTAATGCGATTCTAATAAGGTTAAAGTTTTTTTTCGTTTTGAGATAAAGAATTCTAAAAATATGAAACCAACGTTTTCTAAAAATGCGAAAATGTACGTTAGTCTGCATTTCTAAGATATAAAAGAAGTAATGAAATATTTGCTTGTTCTGTTTTCGTATATCTAATATTATTTAATTTCCGTATATTTTCGTATATTTAATCGGACAAAATCAATTTTTGAAGCATATTTGTTTTGTTATGTAAACGGAAAAAAATATATAGCTCATCAAAATTGTTTTGTCAGTTTAAAATTTCTTCCAACACAAACAGATGTTTCTGCTTGGAAGACAATAATTTCTTCGTGGATAAGATTTACTATAAAAAGTCATATTTTTTAAAGAAAGAAACATATATTGAAATTTCAAAAACGTTCGAACCATTTTTTGATAAAATTTCTGCAGATTAATTGATCCCATATTTATTGAAAGTCAGAAATAAATTTTATGTACTGGTTTTCTATACATAAGTAGAAAAAATTGGTAATAACCACTTGTTATATGATAAATTAAAAAGAAATTCAGATATTATTTCGACTATTAACCATGATTGCTAAAATTGTGTTTTCAAATGTGTTATGCTTTTTACAAATTGAATATTTAGACATCATTTATGAAACAGTGAAATTTTTTGTAGCATTCTGAAACTGTTGGAAAGTATTTCATAACCTATGCTTGATGCAAGATTTTATTTTATTGTTATTTATAATTTTGGAAATAAAAAGATAATGAAACGCGTTTTTCAGCTGATACACTTTGTTTTTAGCGAAATCGAAATGCATTACGAGAAGTGATGTGTATGGCGCTTGTCTTTTCCAAACAGCACAGATCTGTAAGAGACAGATATTTCAAAATATAAAACACACAGTGTCCCTAACATAATTACAGTGTATTTTTAGCAATTTATCTAATTTCATTACATTTAAACACACTAAGACTGATAAAAATAATTTTCTCATAACTTTTTCATTATTACTTGGTATAGGTGTTACTCAACATAATAAGATGGATAACATTATTAGTGTACTAGAACTTGCTACCGCATTGACACGTTTTTAGTAAGTCTGTATTGATTAAATAACAATTGACGAAGAAGAGCCTGTCCTATCGTATGCTGTTAAGCTCAGAATTTTGGTTTAGAACTTTAACTTTGACATAATTCTCTGAAGTAATTTTTGTGTTTTTAGAAAAGTACAAAAATGCTGTTTGATTTCATAATTTCTGACCAAGAACATTTGCAAAAATTCTTCGTTTATGAATAAAAATGACTTTAGAAAGCAGCTAGTTTTGTAATCGGAAACAGAAACGCAACGTACGGGAACATAATTTCCACGAATATTAGATAGTTTATATTAAATATGTATATATATATATAGTAAATTTCCTAGTTTCGCGAAAAAAATCGCGAATCAAAATTTTAAAACCATTGACGATCGTGAAGTTATTTCCATCCAAGCATCGAAAAGGAAAATGTAAAATTCTCCGTTGATGTTTCATATTTTCCTCACAATGAGAAAAATTCTAAACGTTTCAAGAAACCGAAATAATTGTTTTATCTTCGGTTTATCTTTTTTAGTAAGCGTGGCTCCTGATATCGTTTGTTGTTTGGAAAATGCGACTTGTTTAATCGATAAAAAGCATTAGTTTTAAAGTTGCTAATATTTTAAGACATTAGGATTTTAAAGTAATATTAAAACCCGTCAATAAATTAACATTTTCACAATTAAAAGATCAATTTCCTCCTCTAGATTATGGGGGTATTTATAATTTTCAATGTCAATGTGAAACGTAAACTCCGAAAAAAAGTCAAAAAACACATAGACTATGTAAACAGAAAAGAATTGAAAAAATCCTCTATTGCTTCTCATTGTGGGTAAGAGGGTCATTAATTTCAATTTTATTTTTGCCACGATTATCCAAAAATGCATTTCTCTGCTTGATTTAGACTTTTTTGAAGCACTCCATATCAACAAATTTAAAAACTCCTTATTTAATGATTTGTCTAGCCTGCCGTACATCTCGACTTTCTGGTTAGATTTGTTTTGTCACGATGCTTCATTTCCAGTTTGATTCTATTGGTTGCTGAAATTTGATGATCTTTTTTGGTGCTGTGTTAACTATCATTTGGATTTGCACCTTGCTTGCAATTGGAGGGTTTTGATTTATACATTTTACCATTTTAACACTGAAGAAGCGAGTCCTTGAACTTGCAAAACATTTACGCATGTTTAGAAGTTTTAATGATTGTGTGTTTTAAACATTGTATTTTATTGATTGAGACTCGTTTAATTTAAAAAATGAACAATGTTGTTTGGAATTTCTTTTTTACCGCAAATTCGTGAAACCCTTTTGCAATACTAACTGAATATAATAATGAACACTTCTAACTAAAACCGTTTTCGATTGTGTTGTGAATGTATTGCAAATATGTGTGCCAAATGTTTGTAATAAGATTGTGCAAAACATGTTGGTAATGTTGTGAGTGCAGATGATGCTTAAGCAGCCAAATTTCATAAATTTTCTATAAGTGCAGTTATGTATATTTATTGATTAAAAAATTGTCCACTCACTTAGTAATCTCCTGCAGATTTTTCTGCAAAGTAAACTGTTTTTTTTTTTCATTTTTTTAAATTGTGCAGTTTTAAAAGTACCTCGTAGAAAGAGTTTTGAAAAAGTTTTACATACAGTGTTTAGAATGTTATAAATTATGTTGCGGTTATAATGTGTTGTTAATTTTGTGACAAAGTGTTGTGCAGCGCAACACTTTTATAATAAAATATTTTCATCAACACTATTTACAACACTATTTTAACGCAATTAACAACACTATTTTAGAACACATTTACAGATAGCAAATCGATCGTTTGTAATCTATGTAACAGTAATTTACTTTATTTAGAGTTATCTCTTGAATTTTAATTTTTGCGATCAATTATAGAAAATCATACTATTACGAATCATATAATAATAATGTATAATAAATTTATAATAAATCTAATAAAGTCTAATACTTTAAAATACACTGGTGTGCAAAATTTAAGGAGAGTCCCAAAATACCAATTTTCAAGGGCTTTCACGCGAATACTCAAAAGGAATTAATATAATTCGGATAATTACTATCCCTGCATAACAGCTAGTCCATGTAACATCTCATTCAGGTCACATATGGTCACAAGAGTCACAGTCACTACGGCAAAACAAAAAATAGGAAATTCCACACGTCTCTTTTATGAGTCTCAAATGAATACCATATGTGACTCCTCTGACAGGTCATTGTGATTGCTGCTTTGTTGCGAGTCCCCAGGTGACTTTATAATATCGTTTCATTGAGACTCTACTGTGATCTCTCATCTGGAGACTGAATTTCAAAGTCATTGTGAACATTGCATTATGATAAATTACCAAATGATGCCCCGTTAAAATCACATGGTAATTTTCACCACTTTTCACAGGGGTTACTTCACAGTAGGGTCTCTGTGACCATTTGACAAAATCTTGTGACAGAAAGTCACATGTGACTTTAATGTAACATTATTTGGTGATTTATCATAATGCAACATTCACAATGACTTTGAAATAGAGTCTCCAAATGACAGTCACATGAGAGTTCAATAAAACGACATTGAGAAGTCACTTGGCAACTCGACACAAAGCAGCAGACGCAGTGATCTGTCAGTGGAGTCGCATATAGTAGTCATTTGAGACTCATAAAAGAGACGTATGGAATTTCTTTATCTTTGTTTCGCCGTAGTGACTGTGACTCTTGTGACACCATGTGTGACTTGAATGAGATGTTATATAGACTAACTGTTATGCAAGGATAGTAATTATTTGAATTATATTACTTCCTTTTGAATATTCGCGTAAAAATTATCACTTGAAAATCTCTTAAAAATTGGCAATTTGGGACTCGTTCTTAAATTTTCCACACCAGTGTATATCAATACAATACATCATCATCTTTAAAAAACAAGTCAAAATAAAAAGTCATAACTATTATTTTTTATAAATATTTTACAGCAAAAATGAATGCTTCTTGTGATTTTTTAGCTAATGTTTTTATTTTCAGATTACAATAAGTAATTGAATAAAGGTATATTGGATTATGGCACCCAACAAGCTATTGTTTTTATAAACTGTATATTCAAATCATCTTTAAACAACATGAACAACAAAAATATTGAGTCAATATATTTTTTAATGATGATTCATTTGTATTACAATAAAATATTCGTATCAAATTTCATTTTCCTTCTAAGCATGTTTTTAAAAATGTGTTCTATTTTTATACAAAGTGTAATTTTTTTATCATTGTTTCACTTCTTATCACAACAGCTAATTCCTAAACCCTTAATTTCAGAATTATGGTTTGATTTGCAAAAATATCCAAATGTTGGTCTTATCATATGATAATAAATCATTTAAGATAAATTAGTTATTTTAATATGGTTTTTATGATATTAAAGGTTTACATATTTCTCATATTTCAAAAAATCGTTTTTTGCGTAACGAAAGTTTGTATTTCGATTAGATTCCTGTTTCTGAAAATATGACTACTATACATGATTACAAAGAACACGAAGACAAAAACTTAAAACAGTTGTACGTTCCATTGTGTGCAAAGTTTTCATAAAGAAAAGAAATTGAATTTTAAACATACAGTTTTAAAAAACATTAATAAAAATGGTAAATGCCTATTTAACTATATTCATTTTACAATGTACATTTTACTAAATTTTAACTCCAGCATTTATGTTTTTCTGTTACATTTGCAGATTTCATTCTTTGATTTTTCTGCTTTACCATTACGTTATCTTATTGAACTAAAATTTAATATAATGTAAAAATCATTTTCATTTTAGAATATTGTATAATGACGTTTTGGCAACAATTTTGTGATTTTAATGTTTTGGAGTGTAATTTCTTACGTGCTATCGTTTTGGTGAAATGTGTTTTAAATATCTCTGTAGCGTGAGACTTATATGTTTATCGAGTAGCTTTAGTTTAAATTTTTCTAAAATTCTAAGAAATTTAACGGCAAGTTAATTAAAGTTTTAAAATGTTTTCATTTGAAAATGACAAAAAAAATAATTTATGCATTACGTTACAGTACATTATTTTACAAATTAAAGTGGGTAACGCTGCGTCCAATATTTAAAAAATAATGAACACCCCCGTTTTAGTACTGAAATAAATTTTGAAAAAAAAAAATCATCATTTACCACAGTCACATTAACTGAAACATTAAAATGGCTGTTCTTTTCATCGCATGTGAAACGTGCTTTAACAAAAGAGAATGAACCATGCATATAGTTAATCTTTATAAACAAAATTAAAAATATATATGTTCATTTTCTTTTAAACCCTTTATTGTATTTTAATTCAGTAAGTTTACGATTCTTCGGGAAAGAACTTCATTTTCTAAAATTTTTAATTTTAGTATTGTAAAACTTTTATAAGAATCTGACGGAATGGGAAACTTGTTTACATTCTGCATTTCTTCAGGCTTTCCATTTTAGTTAGTGTTTTAATGTCTTTTTAAAGCTGCAGCGTTTATCTTCGTTTGTGCATTTATCTTAAACTATCTATGTAGCCTGAGAAGTTAACCTTTCGTGAAGGTTAAAAATCCCATTATCAGCACATCATTTTACAAATTAAAGCTTGTAATGCACTTATTTTTATAATACATAAATAGTAAAAACTGTTTTACTTTAATTCTAATATCGAAAAAAATAATTTTCTGAATTCTCATTTATAACGGCTAGATTAAGCAAAAAATTAAAACAACTGTGTTTCCTAGTGCGTGCAAAAATTACATAGAAAAAGAAGATTAAAATTGAATAAATAGAAATGTAAAAAACAAAATAAAACTACGTATGTTTTCATTAAAATTCACAAAAATGTAGAAAATTTTTGTATTTTGAAATGTACTAAAAATAAAAAAATTGGAGAAAAAAAAGAAAAAAAAGCATAAATGTGCAGAGTTTAAATTAAATTTGGGCGAATTCAATTATGGAAATTATTGTCCTTAAATGGGAATTTCGGCAAATCAACCAGGTATCCCTAAGCTAGCTTCATGTATGGAAAGTTATTTATGAAGCTAAATTTGGGATATTTCGTCATGTTGGCCAAAATTTGGTTCTGTTGAGGAAACCTAGGCATTAGTACTTATCAAAAAATACTCATGTAGAAGTTGTTATTGATTTGTCCTTAGGAATTCAAATTACAAATGACTAACCATTAAGTAAATTTGCGCCCCTCTACTAGCATTAAAAATCATATTTTAAAAATGTAGAATTTATATAATGCCCTCAGAAATACATATATAGCAAATTTCAAAGTTGTATGTCTATACTGTAAAAAAAAAACAGTAACTAGTTCTAATTGTCACATACAAAGAGAATTGTAAGTGAAAAAAAATATTTTTAATTCTATGCATGTTACCTTGAATATTTTATCATACTTTACTCTAGATATATATACGGCTTATTTTCCATTTCATTTTGGAATCTTTTTATGAGCATTTAAAATTTCGAATTGTAATTTGTTGTTTGTTTTTCATGAATACTTCCAGAATATTGTTAAATTTTTTTCATATTATCCAGCCTAAAATCATTTATAGAAACTACCTCATTTAATAAGATAAATAGACTGACATAAATTTAAAATTCCATGCTTTAAATTTATTTTTAACCACGATGACGTTAAAAAGGCTCGTAAAGTCGCAAGGATATGACATTGCTTCAGCTATTAAATTTGCTTTGAAATATTTCATTTAAAATTGTAAAATATTAATGGTTACATCACGGGCCCAGGTAATGCCGGGTGGAATGTTTATCTAGTATTATATATACAATAAATTTAGTTGTGCTTAAAAATGCTAAAAGCAGCAGTTGCACGCCAAGCATTTATTGCTGTAGAAAAAACTGTAACTGAAATATTTTGTGCGTCTCAGTAAATGAACGATTACTGTTATGCGTTCAAATTCTACACGAAGTATCTTCGAGTTCACTTCACATAAATTTCATTATGTTTGAAGTAGTGCAACATCATTAAATACACTGCAAACAATTCTCCTGTTAACCATTATGTAACTTAATTCTTTTGTGTGACCATGTAAATGAATAGTAAATGTTTTGCGTTATACATTCTACAGAAAGCATGTTTTATACAACTGTGATTCATATTAATTTTATTATGTTTAAAATGATATATTATCATTAAAATGATCTGAATACGATTGTCCCACTCAGGTCATATGCAACGAGTTTTTTTTTTTTTTTTTTTTTTTTTTTTTTTTTTTAAGTATTCCTGAAACTGAATTATAAATGTTGCACATCCAATTTTAAATGTACATTTCAAATTAAAATTCAGCAATATAAATCGATTAAATGGCTATTCCAAATAAATTTACAAATGCTAAAACACAAATGAACGGCAGACCGTAGGTACTCACGGAAGTTAAAAACAACTAAAAAAAGTATTGGAAAATGTTAATATTTAGCACTTTTCAGTAAAGTTGAAAAGTGCTTATGCATTCGGCTTGTCTATCCGCCTGTCCATCTTTCCATGGTTTAACACCCATAAATATACTTTGATTTTCATGAAATCGATAAAGCTTATTTAGGGTCACAAAAGCATATTCTGTATTGCATATAAAGTATGTACAATTAATGGTTCATTTACAGGAACACTCAAAAGAATTGGATTACATTATCTGTTACCTATCGTTTGCAGAGTATTTTAATGACAATACGCTATTTCAAATGTATAAATCATTGAATTTAACTATGATCACGTTATAATAGAGCATTAAAGTATTTTTTATTAATTTACAGGGACACACAAAAGAAATCGGTTACAATACTGTCTTTGCATAATAATTACAGGAGAATGCGCTTTAAAACTCGGCATGCGCTCTTAAATTTAACTAGTTTTTTTTTTATATTACTCTTTATATACAATATTTTATACCTCATGTATATTGCTGCATTCCCATACCATTCTTTTTATCAGAGGAAATTACAAAAGGGGAATTTTTAACCGAAATATATGTATCCCTTAAGTGAACTAAATTTTGAAGTGCATGTTGTTGATAGATACAAACCTCTATATTACATAAAGGGCTTCGAAAAAGTTCGGATAATTTTCTGATTGTAGCTAGGAACAGTAGAAATTTGGTTTCGAAATGCGTTATGTATTTCTATATGGGGAAATAAGGCGTAATATTTAATTTTTTCAAACGATATAGTTTTTTTTACATTATTCTGAATGTGTTGGAAAGTGCTTCATAATCTATGCTTGACGCATGACCTATTCCTTTCTTGTTTTTTAAAATGATAGTTAGCTTCAGAAATGATAAATCATCCTTAATTATTCTTTGAGTAAAAATAAAATTGCCCATAATTAAAATTATCCAATAAAAGTTTTACTTTCCCATTCATCTTACACTATCATCAATGCTTCTTCTATTATGATACGAAAGAAGCAATCATAATATCTGCATGTCTTTCATGAATTATCGTACTTGCCTCTTTCCAAAATAAGAAGGAAAGAGGCATTCACATTTCTAAAGCATTTCGTTTCTGAAAAGAAAAAAAAATGTAGGCATTTCAAAGATACGGAGGCAAAATTTGTAGTTTCGCCATTTCAATAATAGTCAAAGAATTCTCTTGTATGTTCAACGCTGAAATAGAGACGTTAGAAAAAAAATCTGTTTTGTTTTTAAACTTATCAACAAAAATGTATTGTGTTACAACTCCGTTTCATTCATACTGTTTTCAGAAGAAAAAAATTAGCATAAGGGTAATTTTCATTCTTATAAATTAAAATGAATTTTAGGGAAATAATGTTAAGAAATATTTTGAAAGAAATACATTAATATATTTTTACAAAATATTGTTAATAAAATCAAACAAACATTCAATTTTTAATTTTTTTTTAAAAAAGGCATATACCAAAGTTTTTAAGTTTGCAGAATACAAGTAAAAACAATTGAACCGATAGCTGTATTACAATTTTTTTTATTTAATATATGTTTCTTAATAATACACACTATCTATACCAAAAATAATATTTGTAAGAAAAATAATTAGTTTATGCTTGGACTAGTGCAACATCATTAAAATACAGTGTAAACAATTTTTCCTGTTGATCGCAATGTAACCGAATTCTTTTGCTTGACCATGTCAAAGAATAGTAAATGCTTTATGTTCCATATTCTATAGAACGCATGTTTTACCCAACTTTAGTCCGTCATACCAACTTCATTATGTTTAATAAACTGTAGCATAATTAAAATACAACAAAGATGATTCCCTCCTTAGACTATAATGCAACGGGAATCTTTTAAATGTCAATGAAAATGAATGATAAACGTTGCACATTCAATTTTCATTCGTGAACATGCCATAATACACTTGAATAATGTAAACCGATTAAATGGCTAATCCAGACATATTTAAAAGGATTAAAACAGACAAATGAGGGACCGTAGGCACTCAAACGGAAGTTAAAAACAATTATCATGTGTGTTGGTAAATATTAACTAAAACTAATTATAGTCAGCTTCAGGAATGATGAATCGTCATTACTTATTATTTGAGAAAAAATAAAATTATTCAATAAAAGTTTTTCTTTCCCATTCATCTTGAATTATGATCAATGTTTTTTCTATTATGATACGAAAGAAGCAATCATACTATGTGAATTTTTTTCATGAACTATCTACTCGTCTCTTTTCAAAATAAGAAGGAAAGAGGCATTCGCATTTCAAAAGCATTTCGTTTCTAAAAGGGGGAAAATGTATATAGGCATCTCAAAGATACGGAGGCAAAATTTGTGGTTTCGCCATTTAAATAATAGTCAAAGAAATTTTCTTGTATGTTCAACGCTGAAATAAAGACATTAGAAAGATAAATACTCTCTCTAGTTTTTAAATTTATAAACCAAAACGTATTATGTTACAATTCCATTTCATTCATATTGTTTTAAGAAGAAAAATTTAGCATAAGAGTATCGTTTTCATTCTTATAAATAAAAATGAATTTCAAGAGAATGTATATTAGGAAATATTGTGAACGAAATACATTAGTATATTTTCATAAGTTTTTAATAAAATCAAACAATCTATTTTTAATCTTAGTTTCTTTTAAATAAAGGCATATACTGGGATTTTAGGGTTACATAATATAGATATAAATCATTTAATTGATTACTATGATATATATTTTTTATTTAATATAATATTTTTAAAATACGCACTATGTGTAGCAAAAACAATATTCGTATGAAAAAAATTATTTAAGTAAAATTTTGAATTTTATTAAAAGTTATAATTTTGTATAAGTCTCCCTGAAGGAGTTAACGTTCGAAAAAATTGCGAAAAACCTCCTCTTAAACACAGCCATTTTTATTATTCTGATTATTGAAGTGATTTACATGCATAGTTTAATTAAGTCTTAAATTTGTATTTTATTTATATTTTAATTAATTAATTTATTAATTTATGAATGTTTTAAATATGTTATCCAATATAATATGGAAACAAATGCTGAACTGTTCATATCAATTTAAATGCAAACATTTTTATCTTCTGTTATCGCCTGCAAGTAATAGATATAAATTTAAAAATATCATAAACATTTAGAAAATAGCAATACATTTTTTAAACAAATTGCAATACAGTTTTTAAACAAATTTCATTTGAGAGTACATTTTTTTTTGTATTCCATGGTGTAAAATCTTAACATGTTAATATGTGTGTCCTATCTAATTGAAAAAATCAATACAAATCACTATACTACATCTAAATAATGATACAAGCAAAAATATTGGATTCTGGTATTTATTTGCAATAATAAAACATATTTATATTCCATTTAATATAACTAAATTACATTATGTAACCCCAATTTAGCCTTTTTTGCATTGTTTAGTTAAATGCACTTAAACTATGTCTAGTGATGCTGATTTCTGATGTCCGCGCTAGAATATAATCTAGCCTTATCGTGTTAAGTGCACATTAATAAATTTTATTAAATTATTTTTTTGCGGCACAATTCATGTTTTATAGAGAGCATCAGTGGGAAGTGTAACAAATTTACACATCACGATTTTTTGTAATTTTAGGGTAAAACTAGTTTTAAAACAGATTTGTTAATAGGATGTAATATAATCGATATTTTCTTGGTGTTGTTAAATAGCGAAGAAAGTGAATTCATTAATTTAAGATCTACAAAAAATTTTAGAATATAGAAATTATTATATAAAGGAAAAAGAATAAGAAACAAACTTCTTAATATTTCAAACAATTCTACAATAAATCATTGTGCGAATCAGCACTGCTAAATATTTTGTAGTAATTCTCGATTCCAGTCCTAACATCTGTTAACAGAAGTAAATGTTGATAGTAATTAGAAATGCCGTTCATGCTATATTATCAAATCATCCATTTAACTTTATAATGGCTCACTGTAAATAGGATGATTTGCAATGTTGCTGAAATGCTATTTCACTTGCACTATTTATGCAATAATATAATATCAGCTACAAATATTGCAGCATATATAAATATATATTATGTATAAAAAATGCAGTATATATATAAATATCTTCTATAGTATTTAAAGGTGGAAGGCAGAACAAATAAAAATTTGCCTAGCGTCAACTTGATGAATTTGCATGAACTTGACATTATATACACAAATGTTGAAAATATTGGCACGTAGGGATGAGTAAAGTAAACTTCAGAAGTACAGCAACCTATAGAAAATTCATTTAGAACGAATTTTAGCTCACATGGGTACGTTAAAACTTTAAGCCAGTTTTGAGAAAAATAATCAAGACATGTCTGTTATTGAAGCTCTTTAATATGTTTACATTTTTTAATTATTTGGAAAATAGTTGTTGTCCTCGGTAGAAAACTGGGAAATTCGAAGTATATCTGAATCTTTTTAACATTTGAATTCCGCAACTTATTTTATTTTATTCATTTTCTGATTGGTGCATGTTTAATGTCCAAAAATGGAATACTTCTGTTGCCAAGATGACAAAAACGTAATAAAAACTTTAAAAAAGACTAATAATTTGAAGAGAAATTGTAATAAAGATTTCAAATAAATTTAATTTAAAAGTGCATTTTTGTCTCTAAGCAATGGTATAAAAATTTTAAATGTGCGATGTTTAGAAGTTTAAAAATTTGCATTTCCGAAAATTGTAAAACTGAAATTTAATTTAAAATTTGATTATGATGGGTCCAGGAATATTAATGTTTAATCCATGTCGTACATAATATGAGACGTTCAGAAGTCAGTCTAATTAACTTTACCAAATAAAAATGCCCATTTAAAAGCCCATATCTATTAATTACTGTTTTTTTTATCATTTGTCTAGGAATATTGATGTTTAATGCATGGTGTACGTAATATATAACTCATTATGACCATGATAAAAGTGATGTCTATTATTATTAATTTAAATATAGAATTTATTTATAAGTCTTTAAAATTTTAATATTTGAAAATATTATTTTCCAAATAATATTTCGGTGTAATTTGTTAAATTACAAATTTGCTTATTTTTTTAGTTCTTTTTTGTTTCTTTTCATTATACCCGAAGGAAAATGTAAAACAATAGTACTTTATTTTTCTTTATTTTAAATGATCAACTAAAGATGAATATATTAGACAGCATGCAAAAGAATTGTCTGAAACATTCTCTTTGGAATACAATATGAATGTAAAGTGTATAGTGTGGAAACTGTGCGATACCAAGCTGTTGAACATTCTAATGCTTTACAAAAGAGGAAAATTTTTTGATGATGGAAAAACATAAAATGATGCTGATTTATAAACCATTCAAATGAGAAATGACAAGTTTCCAGACGCAGTACTTTTTTGGTACTCTTTTTATTAAGTTATACAAATAAAGAACTTCAGAGTGAAACAACAGATGTTACACCACGACTGTCTTTATTCCAAAAATATTTGTAACTAATGAGGGATACAGGGTAAAAGTTTTAATGAAGATTGATTTAGCGAATTTCCTAAAGAAACAGATGCGCAGAGTAAGTGATTCGACAAAATTATTTGATTATAAATCGGCTCATGATTTTTTAGCAGATCAGTAAATGGACTTCAGGGTGTCTTATTAAAGATAAAGCAATAGTAAAAAAATGTATTTGCATTTTTCTGTAGTTTTCTGGACTTGTTCTGGCAGGCCATAAGAAAATGAAGAGCAGTTTTGAACGTGGGATTAGCATGGTACAGCTGTCACAAAATAGATCTAGTAAAAACTACAAATTTGGATAATACAGATGATACAGAATGGATATATGTTTGTAAAAAAATGGAGCCACTAAAGTCAATTCTACCATCAAAGATTCAAAGCACTGCGAAAAATTTAAAATTTCTTGTTTGCAAGAATTTGGCTATACAATTTTAAAATCTATTTTTATTCAGAATTTCTTCACATTTGTAGTGACCACTTTATCTAGCGAAAAAGGATTTTTGATAACTGAAAACGATGAAAATATATACGAAATCCCCAATTTAAAAATAAATGATCAATTTTGAACAGCTTAGCAATTATGACCGTTGAATCTAAAATTTGCACCTTAAATTTCGGTAAGATTCTAAAGCTGTTGTCAGATTGACCAATTGTTTGAGCGACCAACTTTTCAGTGGATTTTTCCTACAACTTTTCAGCGTACATAAAAAAATTATGACGTTGAAAACTGCCTATCTCTGATTAGCTGAAATATTGGAAGATGGATGAAAAATCCTAACTAGCCACAAACTTTTTAGAGTAGCGATAAAAAAGTTGTGGATATTACTGTTTGCCAACACATTGGGATTTGAGATGATTTCTCGCAGAAAATCAGCTAAAATCAGGATTTGGATAAAAAATTTGCTCTTAAAATTGATGAATCTGATATCAGTTTAACAGAATTTTCTGAGATAAAACAAGAAAAATAACTTTCTCGAAATTAAAAAGTACTAATAATTGCTCATGTTTTATTTTTATTCTTTCAATGCTAAATAAAATTTATAAATTAAAAAAATGTAGTAATTTATACTCAACTGAATATATATATATATATATATACAGGGTGGTTATAATTAAAGTTATTCTGTTTGGATCTGCGTAGAGTCCTCCCTGGTTGACCGATATCTCTGAAACTTGGAATATAAGTTATATGGACCATGGGGAAACAAAATCCGCAATAAAAAAATAGTTCAAATTTCGACGACCAGGTGAAATGAGGCGCTTTAAAACCACAAATCTCAACCTGGAAACAGAAATCCTTCAAATTTCGACTGATAGATGGCGGTTTTTACCTGCGAGAAAGGAAATTCTGCTAATTTGGAGCTTTTTAAAAAGCCAGTACTCTCTGCCATACATGCATTCTGCATCATGCCGTTAGAAGATAAGGAGCGAGCGTTACTGGTAAAGTTGATTTATCAGAACGGTAGTAATTTGTCAATTGCACTGCGAGAATACCGACGCATGAAAGGCTTACGAAAATATCAATGACGCGACAAGCATTGAAAAAGATGGTCTAAATTTAAAAAGACTGGGGAGTTGGGTGTGCAGCAAGGAAGAGGGCGGAAAAGAAATTCAAATGAAAATGCCGAAGAAGTTGCTCTTGCTGTGGTCCAAAGAGCATCGGGTTCTCAATTTTCTTCGACAAGTGCTCGAGCTGTGTCACGTGATTTGTCTTTCCCTTGGTCTACAATACGGAAGGTTCTACGATCCATTACAAAGTGGTATCCATACAAGATTCACGTTGTACAAGCGCTGAAACCTGCAGACCCGGACGCAATTTGCTTCTTTTTTTTGGCTAAAATAGCCGTTGATAATGCATGGCTGTGGAACATTTTATGGTAGAACGAGGCGCATTTTACCCTAGATGGAGCAGTGAATGCTCAGAACTGTCGCGTATGAGGTACTGCAAGTCCTAATGGTCTCCATAAACAGTCCTTACATCCTGCTTACGCAACTGTTTGGTGCGGCTTTACGGCTTATTTTATTCTTGGTCCCTATTTTTTTTAGGAGAGCACTTCTCAGGGTCCTAAAGGGTGTTCCATTACGGGTACCCGTTATTGCAATCTCTCTCAGCAGCAGGTCATTCCATCTTTACAACAGTGGGAGTGTTTAGAGACTACCATATTCATGTAGGATGGTGTCCCTCCTCATATAGCCCGAGCATTACTTCGTATGCCCAGTTTGAGTATGATCGGGTAATTTCGAGGAATTTTCCGACAACCTTGCCTCCTCGCTCCCTAGACTTGAATACCTGTAACTTCTGGTTGTGGGGATTCCTGAAAGATCGTGTGTATGGAGGAAGCATACGGACATTATCTGATTTAAAAGCAACTATAACACGTCATGTGTCTACAATTGATCCAGAAATCTTTTGCGCTACTGTTGAATACGCGATAATGCGTTTTGAACGTGTGCTTGATGCAAATGGAATGCACATTGAACATGTCCTGTAAATAAATAAAAGATTTCTGTTTCCAGTTTGAGATTTATGGTCTTAAAGCGCCTTTTTTACTGGTGGTCGAAATTTGAACTAATTTTTTTAATTGCAGATTTAGTTTCCCCATGGTCCATATAACTTATATTCCAAGTTTCATTGATATCGGTCAACCAGGCGGACTCTTAGGTAGGTCCAAACAGGGTAACTTTAATTATAACCACCATGTATATATATATATATATATGAATTCCAATGGTTTTTATAAACAGAAAAAAATAGTGCTTTAATAAATCATTTTATTCTCACCAGATCAGGTTGCTTTGAACAAGTATTTTTTTAACTGTGTGACTTTTTCAAAAGTTACGTAAAAAAGTTTGTTTTCTGTAACCTTATAGGCTTGCAATTTTATATTAAGGTGTAGCTTACATTTGTTTGGTCCAATCGCTTGCATGCATTTTGCTTTCTTTTAATCTACATTTTTTAGACTACATTTTACTTTCTTCAACTTCTACTACCGAAACATAGTCTGTAATGGACTTTTTTACATTTTCATTATGTTTATAAGGTGTATACCTTAGCAAATGTTCACTGGAAACCTCAGATTGCGCAGGTTAGTTGTTTATTTTTGAGTTCCAGTTTTCCAAATAGCAATCTTTTAAGAATTACTCAGTTAAATAAGATAAAATTGTTTCATAGAAATACTTGGCATTGAAGAGTAAAAACATCTCGATACGCTTGATTTAGAGTCATCAAAATTATTGCTAATCAAGCCATGCACATCCTATAGTCGATTTTTTAGGGTTTTCAATTAGAGTTTGCATGTTCTTAGAAATCTGAAAATCATTTTAAATATGTAATACTGGTCTGTTTAATTCACATAGACAAAGAAAGACTATCATTAATTAAAATATTTTCTTATGTAATAAGGATTATTCAACATTTTGTTTTAACAGCATAAGTAGGATAGTATTTTTAACATGTACATATTATTTAAAATTTCTCTTTTTATTTGATCTTACATAATGATCAAGGCTTCTTCTAATACAAAATAAACCCTTATGTACTCATTTTACTTTTAAGTTCT
This sequence comes from Maratus speculifer, assembly GCA_964019185.1. Taxonomy (NCBI): domain Eukaryota; kingdom Metazoa; phylum Arthropoda; class Arachnida; order Araneae; family Salticidae; genus Maratus; species Maratus speculifer. The sequence goes on along the minus strand of OZ025292.1, from coordinate 213,703,110 downwards.
TGTTAAATTATAGCATTCGCTTTTATTGAAAATAAAAATGAAACGAACATTCTTATTTCGATTTTTTTTTATTTGCTAAAAAGGATAAAAAGAATTTATGCAGAGAGTTTTCAAAAATACGGAAGCAAAAATTGCGGTCTAGCCATTTATGTAACAATCAAAAGAGTTGACATGTTTGTTCATCGTTGCTATGGATATGTTAGGAAAAAGTGTCTCTCTAGTTTTTGATCTTAAAACAAAGCACATTCGATTACTGTTTCTATTTATTTGAATTGCTTTTGAAAGGAAAACTTGATACTATAAGAATCTTGTTTCGATTCTTATAAATTCAAAAGATAAATTATAACAAATATTTGGACGTGGTAGATTAGTTTTCATTAACTACATGCATTGTAAATTATATAAAAAAAGTTTATGAACTACACGAAGTACTATGACATTAATACTGTATATATTTCAGAATTTAATTTTTACTATAAATATATCTATATTTTGTATGGACAGAAGTGCAATCGTCTCTAAAATTTAAATCATGCATAGTATTTTATTCTTAAACGCATACCCCGTTAAACAGTTACTGTATAAATTGATAAATGTCGTGAATTATAATATCACATAGAGAAAAATGCAATAGTCTCTTTTGAGTGTTTCACGATTCGAAAAAGTGTTCTGTATCTCAGGAACAATATTTCAAAGATTTATGAACATAGATTTTATGGATATTATAGATTCTCTCAAATATTTCAATGTTTGTTGAACATAAAAAATGTTTAATTTTAATGATCAAGAAATGCTTTTACCAAACAAACATGTTAAAATAGCAGCAGTAAGGTTAACGTTAAAATTATTTTGTTATTCTTGCATTTATAAATTTACCTGTGCATCAGACATTGTTTAGTTGAAAATATTTAGTATCCTACAAATCAATATTCTAATTTGAGAAAACTGATTAATAACTTTAAAAACAACAAGGAAGCGTTTGAAAAAATAGTGGCGACAAAATAAACTTTGTTTTAATAAATTTTTATTTAAATATTAAAAGCTATTTGTTTCTGCGATTTCTAAAGATAACGAACACTTTTCAAAATTGTGAGCAATTCGGAAATGGCTTTTATATATTGTTGTCTCTATTTACTTTGTATTTTCGTAAGATAAAGAAATATTTGTCTTTTCAACACTTTTCTGCATAATTAAAAAACGTTAATGATTTCGGTTTTTCTTTCTGCCGTTTGCCAGTGTTTTAGCTCACGTAAATTCCGATTTTCATGAAAATCTCAGATGTTAATCGGACATTATGTTATGTTAGGTACTGAAACTAAAATTTGTGGCATATACGATTCATTTGCAGCACTACCAAAATAATTCTGTTGCAAAACAGGTGTTTGGGGAAAAACTGTTTGTCATTTATTCTAATGATATTAAACTACTTTAAACATTCGGAAATTCAAAGATGTCATTGAGGTGTGCTACATGGTGCTTATTTTATAACATGGTGTACATGGAACTTATTGCAAATTTACAGGGACTTACATAATATTTAACTATAAAATAAATTGAATAATAATTAATTTATTGAAGCCTATGAACAATAATTGTTGAAAGTATATTTCCTGTTATGGTTTCGAAATTAAATTACTTTCTTAAATATTACTCGGTATGTGAACATTATCATACACAGGGCTGATTAAAAATTTACAAGTACATTTCCTTTTTCCTTGGAAATTGTTAAATGGAAATTTTTATCTCTGCTATTCGTTTTAATGAACTAACTTTTAACATAATAATAAATACTACGCATACAAATATATAGATCATCAAATACAGTGCTGCACATTAAAGAAATGTGCACTATATGATGGTAATAGCAGAAATTGGATTTTCAAACGTGTCCTGTGCTATTCAAATTGTTTATTTATACATCACATTTTAAATATTGAAGTGCACTGTAAAAAATGTCAGATGTTTCTGAATGTATAAAAATGCACTGTAATCAAAAACGAAAATATACAGTGACCTCTTCTAACTCACCTAAGGTTTCGAAAACCGTTCCTTTCCTTTAAAAATCCCAGAAAACTATTTGTTTTCGAAATTTAAAGAAGAATTTATAAAAATTATTTTTTATTAGCTGCCCGTCCTTTTCGGAAACGTTTCTAAGTAGCTTTTACACTACAATAATCACTTTTCTCAAACCAAAATATCACTTTTTCGGATACTACCAATCCATACAAAAATGTTTTGATATTCAGAGAACATGTTTAATAGACAAACATACAATATTAACAGTATTAACATTAATATGAAAATTAACATTATTTTGCTCCAATTGCATGCACAAAATCAGTTATGCAGCTGAAAATATTTTCGTATGAATTCTTAGAATCCGGAAAAGTGATATTTTGACTTGAGAAAAGTGATTATTCTACTGTAAAAGCTACTTAGAAACGATTTCGAAAAGAACGGGCGGCTAATAAAAATTAATTTTTATGCATTCTTCTTTAAATTTCGAAAACAATTAGTTTTCTGGGATTTTTAAAGATAAAGCAACGGCTTTCGAAACCTTAGGTGAGTTACAAGAGGTCACTGTATATTTTCGTTTTTCATTACAGTGCATTTTTATACATTCAAAAACATCTGACATTTTTTACAGTGCAATACAGACAAAAAGTTACATGGTATATCAAAAATTAGATTTCAAATGCGTTATATGCTTTTCAAAAGCAGAAATTAGATTTTCAAATGCATCATGCGCTTTTCAAATTGTTTATTTAGACATCACTTTTCGCATTAATAACCTGTGAAAATTTGTTGAAGTCTTTTAAACGTGTTGGGATAATTTTAAAAATCTATTCTGGATGCATGATTTTTTTTTGTTCCTGTTTTACAGTGTACCTTTTTTAAATCATACAAATTAATGTTTCAGATGTTCATTGCAATCCAAATCATTGCAACCCATAAATGTAAGGAATATTTTGACAGTTCTCCGAAAAAATTTGTATGTACATTTTGTTTCGAATATAAAAGTTTACAACCAGAAATTTTAGAGGGATAGAACGTAATATACGATATATATATATATATATATATATATATATATATATATATCAGTAGAAGTCTGTCTGTTTCGTGTCTGAAATAGTTGATGAGATTAATTGCAATGCAAAAGGATTTTATCATTACACAGAGTGGTCACGCGAATAACTTACGATTTTTTAAACACATGTTACAATTATTAAAAAGCAAGTGTCTGACACTAAGGAAGAGTAATGACAAAATTTTGACCTTCACGCAAAGCAATTTACACGATTCGAAGTGTTATTGTTTAGTATTTAATGTAACTATTTTTCACATGTGGCTTCAGAAGTGCATGCGGTCTACTACATTCCATGTGGCCTGAAAAACACACATTTAGACACATGTATGACTCACTGAAATCTGTATTATATATATATATATATATATATATAAAACATGTCCTTGAGTAACACTTATTTCATATCGAAAATAGAAAATTTTAAAGAACTCTTTTTCCTTTTTCTCGTGAATTTAATTACTTCTGGATGATGAATTTTACATAACCAAAAAGAGAAAAAGAATGTACTTTCAAATGCTATTTCTTTAAAACACGCATCTTAATCTACTAATTCTTTTTATATTTTTAAATAATTAAAGGCTTTATTATTTACTCGCTATAAATATGGTGTGTAGCTCAATTATTATAATCAATAATGACAATTAAAGCAATATAAATATTTTATCGTTTGTTTCCGGTTGATATTCTATGCACAATCAACATCTCTTTAATAAATAAATAAATAGAATAATAGAAATAAAACCCAAATTTAACAGTTATGTAATGGAATTATGCCTTTAAAATGAAAAATCCAGAAATAGGGTGCTATAAACAGAAAATCTTCGGCGATTTTTTTTACTTAACGTATGGCGTATGACTGATACGAAAGACTGGCTTTTAACAATTTTTAAAAGAAATAACTTTTCTTGAATACATAATAATGATAGGAAGGTCAAAGCAATCACTCTAAGGTTTGTTAAATTTTTATGATGCCATTTTAATCAGTAAACTTCTGAAAACAAATATCAATACCAAGAATAATAACGTTAATTTCATATGTCATTTAACTTTTTAATTATTTTAAAACGCACAAATTAATCAAAAAGAAAAACTGCAAAATCGCCAGTTTGCTCGCTTGGGCTAGTTAAAGTGGCTAATATAGTTAAATCAACACTTCACATTGATATAGGATGTTTATTTCATCAACATAAGCTATAGTAGCACGTTAAGATAAGTACTGTGTTTTGGGATTTTTTAAGTATTGAATCGTTACAAGATAAAATAAAAGAGCAATGAGCATCAATATGACGAATATAGAAATAAAGTATTTCCTTTACATGCGGTCTATTCTGTAGCTGTCTAAATATGACAGACCAGATGTTATGACCTATAAGGTTATCTGAGTAAAAAATGCTCACCGGTTGTCGTGCCCAGTTAGCTTAAACGGTAAAATATTGACCTTGTAAGTCAAGTATCTGGGTTCGATTCCCAGACTGGACAATTTTTCGCTTAGTTGGAAATATTTAATTCGTATGATAACTTTACCAATCAGTTTGATTGTGTTAAAATAGCAGTACTTTCCAGTTCGTTGTTAACAACCTTAGTCCTGAGACAAATATCAAGAGTGACCACAAAAGCTAGTTTAAAATTAATATGAAATATCTTCAAAGATGCTGAGGTCTGTCGATGCCTATGATATTCACATATTTATTAAAATGGTCTAGAAGTAATTTTAACAATTCTGGAACGATTTAAATTAATTTAAGGGTGTTCTTTAGAGTCTCCTATAGGTCACATCCAGACTGATGAGGTTAAAATAAAGTATTTCTGATAATAATAATTTTTAAAAACTAGCCACCTTTGATGACCAATTTGGTCTCCATTAAATATATGCTAAACATTGTATCAAATTATTTTTATTCATAATTTATTTTCTCAATTCTTTTGCTAAATCAAAAGATTCTGTTAATGAAACCAAGAACTTAACACTTCTTTGCTATCCGGGTGCATGTGATGAATCGCCTAACATTGTTAACGTGACATTATTTTACATTTTATTAATTTCTTTATAATATAATCGTTTTGTTAATTTTAAACTGAAACATCTTAAATTCATAACTTAAAATTATTTTTTAAGAAAAAATAACAAAAAAACTAATGATATTTTGGACATACATAATTGAAGCAAAAGAGTGAAATGAAAATAAACCCGATTTACTTCAGCCTAAATTATGCTAAAGGATTTTTCACAATAACCAATGAGATATATTTCATTCAGACATTGATATTAAATAATTAACAAATAATCACGATTTCTGTGCTAAGTGCGATAACGTAATATACAGTGAACTCTCTCTATCTAAACACTCTCTAATGAGAACACCTCTGTATTATGAACACATACTGATGGTCCCAGCGAAGCTCCATAGACTTAACAAAAGATGAACTCTCTGTATTCTAAACACCCTCTAATCCGAACACCTTACTATTATGAACGCTACTTTAGGTCCCCATTTCTACTCCATCTCTCTGTAAACGGAACGCATACTTGCAATCTGAATTTGAATTCTGATCATGGACTTTCGGTGAAACTGTTACACATGAATAAAAAGGTTCAACAAACTTGATTAAAAAAATAAACAGACAAAATCACGGCTAGATTATAAGTATTACTTGAGATTGCATTTTTTTTGAATGCTTAATTTATTTGATAGAAACTTCTGTTAAATGTTGAAGCACCTGTTGTCACATTCTTGTCAGGCACTTGCTGTAACAGAAGCCATTTTATGACTTTTTTTTATTAGAAAATGTAAAAATTTAGTTTTTGATAGCTAGAAACAATTGTGGTAAGTTAAAAATAATCCACTTCCAACATTCTTATTTCAAATGATAGTTCTATATGAAATATTTTTAATAACAATTTAAGCATGATATTTCAAAGATTAACTTTTAAATTTTAGTCTAAATTTGGAGTAATGAACTGATTTCTTCGATTGATCAACTACTGAGAAAATCTATAATAATAAAAGAACAAAACGCTCTGTCTGTGTGTCTGTGTGTGTGTCTGCGATGGCTAGCAAAATCTACAGCATGTACGAAGCTCAAAATTTTTTTGAGAGTAGCCCTAAATCTCTCCTGATGCACCTGAGCTTCAGAATTTCGAAATTCCAATTATTAACTGAGTAATTAATTAAAATCGAGAGGTCACTCTCATAAAAAATCATCTTTTTCCAATGTTTTTCTCTTTCGTTAGTTTACGGTTGGTTGGTTGTGTAAAAATTTTCGCAGAAGTAATAAGAAAGCTGAGACAGAATTAAAGAAACCCATAGAGGAATGAGATAAGTGGAGGTGAAGTAAGCCTAAAAAAAGTTTTGCAGTATAAAACCATTTAACGCTCAAATTTTAATGTGCCAAACAAAAGGACGTGGAAGGGATTTTGTGTAAGACGAATTGAAAGAAATGAATTACAATTGAAGCATATTTTAAGAGGAAATAGAAAAATTTTAAAATGGTCTTTGTTCTATTATTATTTATTAAAATAAATGTTCGCTTTTAAAATGAGGGAAATTGGAAAATTAGCAATAATTAAATATCAAATTAATTCTTTTAAAATCATGTATGAAAACTTTATTAATCTAAAATATAGATTTCTGACTGCAGACGATTTTAATGTATTAACAAAAGAATGTAATGCAAAACGTTAAAATAATTTTCTATATTGATATTTAAAACACATATGATAAAATAATTAATAAATTTTTACCGGTGAAGCGATAGATTAGTTCTTTTTAAGAAACAAGAGCAAAAAAATACGGGTTTAAACCTGTTTGAATTGATAGGCGTGCCAAAGCACGTACTTTTGTTGATACTTAATTGGACTTAATGTAGGGTTACATTTTTAGCATCACCTCCAGAGATAATACTTCCACTCTATTAATTTCTTTTTACTCTATGAAAGAAACCAATTTGAGATTTTGACATTTCAAAAGTGACTGTTTTTTTCCCCAAAGACCTTTAAAATTTAAAGACTTGCAAAATGTCAGTTTAACTTAGGATTTTTGAACACAGCTGTTACGTCAGATCGTTGGTTCTTCGTACATTAGAATGTATGTGTGGTTAGCTATAATGCAGTAAATATATGTATATGTATATATGAGGTTTTTTTAGCTGTTTTTTTAAATCACTGATTAAATTTGAATGTATTTTATTTAAGTTAAAATTTTATTAAGACTTTAATTTGTTTTTAAAACAAAAATGAAATGGCTGTTTGACGTACAATTGTTCGAATCGGCTGACGATTCATACACAGTAATAAATTATCAAATAGCAAAATAAATTATATATCAAAAATAGTCACTAAAAGAATAGTAGCAAAACATAATGTTGAGGCGTATTAACACATAACCCGATCCCAACCAGAAAAAACAGACTATACTCCGATCCAAGCAAGTCAAAAATTCCATGAGCATAAACCCAACCCGAACCTAAAAATTCCATTTGAAAAAATACTATGGATTTGATATCTGACCCGAATCAAATCTGAATCCCACAAAAATATTCAAATGAAGCATACCCCAATCCGATCAAGGAAAAATAACGTTCGTGTATATGCAACCCGACCCGAACCTAAAAATTTTCTTTGAAAAAACCCGAAAAATGACCAGAACGAAACCTGAAATCGATAAAAATATTCCAAAGAACTATAACCCGATAAGAGTAAGACAAAATAATTTCCATGAACATAAACCTGATTCGAACCTAAAAAATTCCATTTGAAAAAAAAAAAAAAACCTGAAATTTTATGCAAACTACATCTGAATCCGATAAAAATATTCGAAAGAACCATAACCAGATTCGAATAAGAGAAAATAATTTCCGTGGACATGAACCCGATCCGAACCTAAAATTCCATGTGAAAAAAACCTGAAATTAGAATCGAACCAAATATGAACCTGACAAAAATATTCCACAGAACCATACCCGGATCTAAAAAGACAAAAAATTTCCATGAACATGAACCCAATCCGAACCTAAAAATCTGAACTAAATCTGAATTTGACAAAAATATTCCAGAGAAGCATATCCTTATTCAAATAATGCAGAATAATTTCCGTTGATGCGCAACCTAACCTGAACCTAAAAATTCCATCAAAAAAACCGAAATCTGAATTGAATGACATCTGAACCCGAAAAAATATTCCAAAGACCCAAAACCGGACCCGAGCAAGACAAAATAATTTCTCTGGATATGAATCCGACCAGAACCTTAAAAATCAATTTGAAAAAATACCTGAAATCTGAATGGAATCAAATCTGAATCCGACGAAAATATTCCAAATAACTATAACCAGATACGAACAAGACAATATAGTTTCCATGGGCATAAACCCAATCCGAACCAGAAAATTTGTAAAAAAAAATAAATCCCGAAATTTGAACCAAACCTAATCTGAACCTAACAAAAATATTTCAGTGAAGTATAACCTCATTGGAACTAGGTAAAATAATTTCCATGGAAGTACAACCCGAACCGAACTTAAAAATCTCATTTGAAGGGAAAAAAACCCCACGAAACCTGAACTGAACCGTATCTAAACTGAACAAAAATATTCCAAGCAACCATAACCGTATCCGAAGAAGACAAAATAATTTCCATGAACATGAATCCAATCCGAACCTAAAATTCGGATGTTCTACAAAACATAATGCGCTCCGTAGCGGTGGAAAATGAAACTAAGTGCTTAGCGCGAGATGGTTAAGATATTTCGTTTATAGTTAGTGTTAAATTAGAACTTGGTTACGGTTAGGTAACAGTTAGGTTGCAATTACTTTCCGGTGAGCCTTATGTTATATTTATTTTCCAGTTAGGTTACAGTTAGGTCATGGTTAAGTTACAGTTAGGTAAAGGTTAAGTTGCGGTTAGGTTGTGGTTAGATTATGGGTAGGTTATGATAAGGTGACGGCCAGGTTACATTTATGGTATATTTAAGTTACAGTTAGGTTACTGTTAAGATACAGCTAGGTTACAGACAAGTTATGATTACAATACAATTAGGTTACGGTTAGGATTTTGTTCACAAAATGAACATTACTCATGTTTGATAAAAAACATGCACCTATTTTTGTAAAATGGCTTTGAAATTATAATACCATACACTAACTTTTTAGCTAATCATCGAAAATCGATTTCATTCACGGTATAGTCGGATTTAAGAGTGATATAATTTGTTTGAAATTCAAAATATTAAACTTGGGATATCTATGCGAAAAAAGTATTTAGTTAAGTCACTTAACAGTAATTTTAAGGATAAATATCAACAGTTTAACACGAAAATCACGCAATCGTTGGACACATATTCCCTCCTGCGTTTCCCATTGCAATCATTTTGGGTACTTTTGGAGCTAAATATTACTTTTTTAAAACCAATTTTTGACACAGTCAGGGGGCACGTATTTAATATAATGTACAATGTAAAAAATTTTACCCTTTTGCTGTATCATCACTCCCCCGCTTTTATAGAATATCTCTCTTTTGACCTATGATAATGCTCCATAATATGCTGAAGTAATCATTTTCTATAAAAGCGGTGGAGTGACGATGCAGCAAAAGGGTCAAGTTTTTAATAGTGTATTTACACATATTTCGAGTTAAAGATAAAATCATAAAAATTTCAAGTTCGTTTAAGATTATTATTACGGACCCAGGCAACGCCGGGCGGGTCAGCTAGTGGTAAATAAAGAAACTAATTTCTTATAATTTTGCTGCTATTTAATTTCAGCAGATTTCATTTTTGCCTATGATAGGACATTCATTAAACCTTTAAGCGGCCTAACTGGGTTTTTCTATTACGTAGTTTTTGGATTCAAAGGTTTATTTAAAGAAACTCGATATTAAAGTAAATTTTTTTGAATTGCATATAATAAATAAATATCTTAAATTATAAAATACAAATCACCATATAATACTTTCTGTAACTTTTATTTTATGAATTGATAAACTTGCATGTAAAATCCTGCAGGATGCTTAAAGGGTTAAGGATTGTAGATCATGTTAGTTCAGTTTTTAAACTTGAAAGAAAGGAAATATAATGAAACCCCATAGAACCTACCTTATTTGATCAACCACTGTCTCGGTCATCGTACATAGTAGTGGTAGTAATGCCAGTGGCGTAGCTACATATTTTGGCGCCCGGGGCTGGAAGAAATTTTGCGCCCCCCCCCCTCAAAAAAAACACCAAAAAACCCGTCCAATTAAACAATAACCACATTATTACAGAGGAAAAAAGACAATTCACTCTTCCTTGTATTTTAAAGATCCAGCTTATTTTATTCAAACACGAAATTAAAATGCGTGGAACCCGACTTTAGAAAATTTCTAGTTTTCATCAATACTGAATTTATATGGGAATTTTTAAAAACTTAGCAGAACGTTCACGGATATGACAGCTGTTTTAAAAATATCGGAGTAGCAAGATTAAAAATAAATTTTCAAAAAAAAAAAAAAAAAAAAAAAAAACTTTTTTGAAATTCCGTAAATCCGTCTCATTTACCTAAGCAAAATCTTTTATTTTAAAACGGCAGCCACCTGAGAATTTCAATTTTTTTCCTCCGATAGATAGGAAATGTTCTTGAATCCTTTTATCAAGGCTTAATGATTATGCAAGAAATAAATTATATATTTTGTCTATTTTTAATTACTAGTTTGAAATTTTTAAGCGATCGCCACTATGAAACAGAATGGTGGATCAAGTTGTCTAACAATTTTAGTCGAGATTTTTATAAACCCTTTATGCATACTCATTCAATCACATCCAAATTGGTTTTTAAATACGAGTGCAGTCACATGACATTGATCAGGTATTTATAGAGAGGTACACTATAAAACTCCCTAAAGCGGCCACAGTCCGTTTCAAGAAAAACTGGTCACACCGGCAAGTAGTCTCTTATTGGAAGTCGTGTTTAAATTTACATTTTAATAGTTAAAATATGGTAACAATGTTACTAAAATTTATTTTTCACATTAGGAAAAAAAAATTTAAGAATCAAAAGAAAAGTTAATTATATAAGTTAATTACAGTATCGTTTAAAAAATGAATACATTGATGTTTGTTTTGATTTTACGATTTTATCTTTTATAACTTTTCTTTCCAAGTACTTTCGAAATTCAGTAAATAAATGCCAATTTTTTTTGACTGGAAAAAATAATGACGATTTCATTACTTTGTTTCTTTGATAGTTTCCTGACAGAATTTGGCAAGAGAGTTTATTGACCATCATTCATAATATGTAATCACAATGAAATTCATTACCTAAAAAAGCACAAAAGGAATTACACACTTAAGAGTTATGGGAACATATTAAATAATATCTAAACTTAGTTTTGAAGTTTGATGAATTTTGATAATGTGCTCTCCCGAATCATTTTCCGAATAAAACATTCTTCAAGCGACCAGGAAGAAACAGAATTTGCTTTATTTTCTTCCAAAAAATTGATCGTTCATAACTGGGATCATCTCTGCATAGAGGTAAAATTAGTATTAAGCCAATGGGAATAAACTTCGTTCCATGAAAAAAATGGTCATTCAGGGAGGTGATCGCTTAAATTAGGTGGTCGTACAGGGAGGTCTCACTGTACATGTTATGCATACAGATAAAAAGGAAAAAATTAAAATCCTTTTAAAGTTGAAAATTAAAATCAAATTAAAATCCTAAAGTTTTTTTTCCCAACTTTAAAATCTGTTTTACAATTTGTAGCTTTGTTTCCCAGCTCAACATTTATTTTATATTAAGCGGGCGGATCACGTTGACGATTAAAAAGAAAATAGTTATTCACAAATTTCAGAATGGATGACTTCGAAAATTACAAATGCACTATAAAAAGAATTTTTGCAAAAATAACAATTAGAAAGAAGTTATGGCGAAGAATATCTGGCTAAACATCATTTGCATTCATATTATAAATCAACTTTGAAGCCGTTTTTCTAAAAAAAATTTTTGGTATTGCGTGCATTCTCGCTTAAAAACTAATTATCATAGAATCTTGAAATAATGTTTATTCTTAGTTTACATGTCTTAGTTCATGATGAACGTCAATTTAGTCTTTTGTCACAGAAATTTGCAGGCTGAGAAAATCTATATTTTTTCGGTGAAATTTAGTGATTATGATTAGAAATGCCATTAATTATGCTATAGAATGTGAATATCTTTCAAATTTTGGTTTGTTGAAAATATAGTATTATAAGTAACAAAATGAGAAACATTAAACATATATCTGCAGTAGAATTTGTAAAATCGTGCGCAAAAAATACATATCTCAATATTCATATATTTCAAAATCCACTTTTATAGTTATGATTTACTTAATTAATATTACTAAATATATATATTGTCAGACCACAAGAATGTATGAAAGTAAAGAATAAAAGGTTGCGTTTTATTCCTTCGTTAAGAAACTAGAGAATTTTTCGTGTTGCTTTAAATACGGTCATTTTGTGGCTGATCACCGTGATTTGCAACCTTAATGTACGCATAAATGACGCTTGCAGTCATCTGTGAAAAATAGATACAAATATTATACAGACATCCATACAATAAATGCATTAAATCCAACTGGAGTGAAAAATTAGCCAGAGCAAGGAATAAGACATGTGTCCCCAGCGAACCATGCTGTTTCTCTGAAAATTTGTGTGAGGATAGTCCAAGCATGTTCTGACCCACATGAAAATCATATTCTATCTTTTATATAATTAGTCGAGAATATTAATTAAAAACTCCTCAAAAACTCATTTTTTCAAAAAATGGCCAAGTTGCCCGCACATCTGAGCCCAATTCCACAGTCAAAATGAAAAAAATTAAGAAATTTTACTAAACAGCCAAAATTAAGAAAACTAATTAAGAAATTGATTTGAAGATTTTAGAGTAAAACTGGAAAAAATATTTAAAACTCGTGTAAAAAATGTTTGAAAATCGGTTCCGAAAATTTTCTTAATATTTTTAAAGAAACTGAATTAAAAAAAAATCTTTTTAAAACCGACAACTCCATTTAATTTCCAAAAATTGATGGATCCAAGATAATATGACATGTAGACAATCGACATAATTATTAAACGTTTCCAAATGCTAAAAACATTATTTAAATGGATTTTTTCAATTTTATCGTAGATTATAAGAGCGTTCTGTGGCAAGAGTTTCGTGATATGAATTAAGAGTTCGTCTACAAGGTTTTTTTCTGATTATATATTTTTCTGATCCATTTTTAAAAATTGGTCAACCAAAATATAGACACATTTACGAACCATTAACGGCTCACTCTTTTCTAGGAATTACGGACTGGATTTCATTTTTACAATTGATTCATTCAATTTAGCTTAATCCTTGAAGTTTTAGCTCCACCTTCCAGTGCAGGTGGTGCATTCTTATCTCAGATTATATGATGCATTCAATTTCAACTGAGCCACCCCTAGAAACACAGAATCATTTTCTATCTTTATTATTTATGTATAACGAAATATCTTACTAAAGAAAACATTCATACACAGACTCATATACGCATACACAAAAAACGAATCAACAATTCTTATTTAAAGTCAAAATATGTGTAATAATTTCAGTTTAAAGTTATCCTCAATTTGGGGCCCTATATTTAATTTTTTGCGCCTCACTTGAAATACATAATTATCTTAGGCACCAAGTGTGTTGAGCCATCTTTAGAAACATTCACAGAAGCTTTTTCTTTCTCCATTATTTGGATATATCGTAATATCTTATTACCGACAACTTTCACATTCAGACTCACGGACACACACACGCGAAAAAAAGTCAACAATTTTGTTGTCAAAATATTTGAAATAATTTCACTCTAAACTTCCTCTCCATTTGGCGCCCCATATTTAATATTTTTGAGCCTCAATTCAGGTAAATATTTAACTTATGTACCAAGTATGTTCAGCAATCCTTAGAAACATTTACAGAGGTTTTTACTTTCTTTTTATTTGGGTATAACAAAATATCTTACTACATAAAACATTCTTTAGCACACACCCTTAATTTTTTTTACAATTCTTATTTAATGTCAAATTACGTGAAGTAATATCGATTTGAATTTCTTTTAATTTGGCGCCCCTGGGCCTCGGCGCCCGGGGCGGCCGCCCCCCTTGCCCTCCCCCTTAGCTACGCCACTGAGTAATGCATATCCAATCTTTCTCTATACTGAACACCCCCATAATTTGAACATTTTTTGTCGGTCCCATGAGTGTTCGGAATAGAGAGAGTCCACTGTATATATAGAGGATGGCAATTTTTTTATTACTATTTTTTGTTAGTATAAGGAAGATTATTTCAAAGATTAATATTTGTTCAAAATATAATATAAATAATGCATCTTCTTGTGACATTTTTTATATGAACTCTGACGAAACAAAATCTCTAATGAAATAAATTCTAAATACTAAAAAGAAAGAAATCGGATGTCGATCAAAACTCTTCACATTTTATCTGCAACGATCTTAAAATAGTTTTACGATTAATTTCCAATGGGTCTTCCAAATTACTGATGAAGACTGGCGATAAAAGTATTAGAATCGAATTATAAATTGCAAATTCCTTCCTTGGTTGCTCTTTGACGTCATAGTGACGTCAAAAGTTGGTCTAATGACGTAAGAGGAACCACATATATGGTAGTAATTGAAGGTATATTCTTGTGGTAAGCGAATTAAAGCGAAACACAGAAAAGTTTCAACAAGATTAAATGCATCTTTTAGAGAGAATAAAAATTTTCCTTTACTTAATTAAACTTCAGTAAGTTATTGCGAAATATGTTTGATGAACACAGTAAAGTTCTCAGCGAAGACAAATCCACTGTAACTTCAAAGATGAAGTTTTCTATTAATTTACTCGCCTTTTAATAAATAAGTGTGCTGTTTACAAAATGCGCATTAAAATGAAATATGAACTTCAAGTATAAATAAGTTGTGATTAATTTTTGTCAAATATTTTTGTTAAGAAATGTCCTTTATTTAAAATGCTATTAAAAATAATAATTTCTAAAACACAAGTAAGCCATTTATGTACGTCTTTCGTTTTAAATGGTATTATCGGAAAATTAAGTTTGCCTGAAATGTGAACTGGATGTATAAATTGGTGATAATTGTATAAAAATGTGCTACTCAAGGATTTGGTGAACTCTGAAATATGCAGAATTCTACAATCTTTAGAAATTTTTGTTTTTCTATTATAAAAATTAAAAATAAAAATGTATATACCTGGCAAAAAATGTGTTTTTTTTTTTTATTTTATTTAAAAAATGTCATTTTTTAACTAAAACACTAAACGATTGTTGGTAATATATTTCTACATGTTTCGCCTTCGTTGAAGCCATTTTCAAGGCAAACAAGTATAGGCAAAAACAAGACAAAAAAAAAAAAAAAAAAAAAAAAAAAAAAAAAAAAAAAAAAAAACTTTTTTTTATTTTTTTCTTTAGCTTTTTGAGTTGGTTAGATGTTATAAAGTATTTGGAATGCATTTTCAAGAAAACAATTATCTTTCCTCCTTTAAAGGGCTTTATTGAAGCTGAAATATGGAGACAGTGTGATATTTTTTTTAAAATCATTTATTTTAACGCTTCTTAGCAACTAATAGAGTATATATCTCAGACTATTACAGTTCATTCATTGTACGTCATAATGTATTTGAAATGCATTGTCTTAAAAGAAATGTGGAGCAAATTTGATTTTAACAACACTTCTCGCGTTTTACTTTCAGTTTCAAATTCTCGGGATTTTTTAATAAAATTTTGATACATAAAAATCTATGTATTCGTTTTTTAGTGTCTTTTTATTAATGCATGAAAGTAACAAATAAATACTTTTAAGAAATAAATCTTTTTTTTGCCTATTTTGTTTACTTATAAACAATTGTTGGTCGAATAAAAAAAAAGGGTTGCACAATTGATTTTTGTTTAAAATACTTGTTGAAAGTTCCCTAAAATTAAAAAGAGAAATAAGAAATATTTCGAAAACAGGAGTGGATAAACATTTTTATGTTATTATTATTTTAAATGATTAATAAATAATGCTTAACAAATGATTAAATATACAAGTTTATCTAGGATTTTGTTGTTACACAAATAATCGAAAATAAACAGCATAGGTAATTCTTTTCAACGATTGTAACTTAACATGCTCCTTTCGTGTGTTTGTTAAAGTCTATATAGGGGAAAAGGGGGTTAGTATGGACATTTTTTTAAAATTTTATGATATAGATGGCTAAAAGCATTTTAAGAATTTAAAAATACCACTAAACTGAAGAATGACATTTTTAATTTATTAACTATAAAAAAGATGATGATAAATGCAGTTAAACGATGAGAAAAATGGCAGTTTTTAACAGTCATCCATGTGTCTACACTAACCTCATGTGGGGGTTAGCGTTGCCAAACCAAATCATGATGGGAATTAGTGTGGACAGCTATTTAAAAAAAATCTTTATAAACAATTACAATTATTATCCAATTTTGTATTTATTTAGGTCAATGTTGATGTATAAGAGGTTTATGGAGCGAACTGTACCATGAACAATCGCAGGTTGTGGTAGTTTAGCCATTATCTCCTGACGTTCTATTTGACAAATATTTTTAGTATCAGGAAAAATGAAATAAGATGTTTGGACTTTTTTCAACAAAAAAGAACTTTAAATCGCTAAATCCATGTACATTTTCAATTCTGCTCACAAAATACAGAATATATTTTTCTTTTTCCAGCACAAAGTCATTGACATTCATTTATTCTCTTCTAAAATATTTGAAACTTCTTTTGGCCTGTGTTTTTTTTCCATCTTTTTTAATATCTAAATTTATGATGTGTATATTTAATAAAAAGGACCAGATGAAAGTTGAAATAAAAACAACATTCTGTTATCTAATTATTTTGTAAATAATTCTGCAAGATTAATGATATTTGTTTACAGCTAGGGGCGAGTGAAGAAAAAATTGCGCCCGGAGCAAAGTTTCTATTTGGCGCCCCCACTCTCAACTTTTTCTTGTAACATGCCAAAAATGACGTTTTTTATAAATTTGTCGTCCCCTAGATTTCCGTTTCCGGGGCGACTGTCCCCCCTCGTTTCTCACGGCGTTGTTTACAGCAATGAAACAATGTTAATCTTGCTAATGCTAATCAATATAAAAATATTATTTAATGAATTAATTTATGAGTACTGTTAAAATGATCTAATAAAAATGCAAAATTGCTGAATTCAAACAGAAAATGAAAATTAGAAGCAAAATTTCAAATCTTTACTTGAAATGATTGTTGAAATTTCCATGTACAGATCCTTATTTACACTAAATTTAATTTTAATATATGTTTAATATAATAACTATATTTGCCTATATTTAGGGGGAACTGGGGTACATTGATACAGTTTTTTTCTAAGATTTTTTTTGGTGTCAAGAAAGTAGAAAATTCAAGTTTTTTTTCCATGAGGTGACAGCAAAACTTGTGTAGTATGTTATAAAAATGTACAATCATTGTTTTATGTAGTATTTTTGCATGTAATTTTTAAAAAATCAAAAAAAGTCATTTGTATCAATGTGCCCCATCCCCGGGGCAGATTGATACGTTTAAGAAAAATGACGACAAAATAATACCAATGCATATTTTTCATAAAAAATGAGTTAGAAAACCATTTTATATTTATTTATAAAAATTCAAATCATCCACAATTTATTTTTAAGCAATATTAAAGCAATCAAAATTAAATATATTATGACTTGATGTTCTGTCTGTTTCTTGTCTGATTGTTGGCTGTGGTAACTTTGTCATATCTAGCACTTCAACCCCAGCATTATCTTCTTTCTTATGAAAGATGAAAAAATTACCAGTTTTTCTTTATAAATAGGTTCATAAACAGAAAATAAAGGATAATTATATTAAAAATTCTGTTTATAATATAAGTATCATTTTCTGTTCTGCAGTTTGTTTCTCTTACTTAACATTTCTCATGTCGAAAATACTTTTTTCTCTGGAGAATCGATATAAATTCGAGATTTGCCAGAATGCCGTCCTTTTCTTTTATTAGTTCTACTAGCACTAGATGCTGGGTAAGTTCCTACGTCTTCTGTTTTCAAAAATACTATAAAATGCTCTAATATAAAGAAATTAGAGCTATTTCACTTCAATAAAAACTAATATTAGAAATTTTTCGTGAAAAAAAGGTTGGATTAAGGAGTGTATGGTAAAAAAAATAATAAAAGATAATGAAAATATGAACTATTAAAGGATTTAGGTTGTATCAATGTGCCCCGTCATAAACTGTATCAATGTGCCCCATACAGCGATTTTGAATAAAATGAGTCTCAAATCCAACACTTCACAATATATCTAACAATAAATAATGAGGAACTGATAAAGAGTAGCAGTACTTACCAGGGAGAGTATTCATTTTGGTTGAAAATACTGGAACAGTTGTATAATAGCATTTCAATTGTACAACTCAAATTTACTTTTGAACAACAAAAACAATAAATCACCCGTCCCATCTCATCAAACTGCTGAATCATTCCAAGATTTTCTGTATGTAGTTGAATACACTAGCATCACCTTTTGGAGCTGTTGTGAAACTTCCTGTATTGACCCTGTGAGCGGTAGAGGGGGTGTATCAATGTGCCCCATGTATCAATGTACCCCAGTTCCCCCTACATATTTTTTGAGTAGATTTTTACACTACAATAAATTTAACAATCAAAGTACAAAATATGAAAAACAAGGAACTGTCTAAACTAACCCCCAGTAGTCTGTCTACACTAACCCCATGCTGACATTCTATAATTAGGCTTAAGTTTTACTCATTTAAATAATTTTAATACTTGAAAGGAGGTTATAGAAAAAAGAAGACAAATCACACTGATTTTTTCAGCAACTTGTTTAATTGAATTAAAATTAAAACTATTGATGCTACTAAAATGAAAAATAATCATTATTTTTACTTTAATGCGAGTACCTAAATATAAATTGCTTTATCATTAAAAACTTTTAATTAACTTTGAATTACTAAGACTTTGTATTTTATACACGCAATTTAAAGAAAAAAATGAATATTTTGAAAAGAAACTTTTGCTAAAAGTATGCTTGTTTATTTTTAAATGATTTCAAAATTAAATTTCCTCCTTTTTTTAATTAAAGAATATTTCTTAATTTGTTTTTCCAAATGATATCAATAACAACCATTTTTGAAATACTTTAATACATCTCTGTATTGCAAATGTTCCCACTGTACATAAACATGAAAGACAATATCTATAATTTAAATTACTTTATCTCTTGAATTTACTTTTATTATTAAAAGTAGTCTTGTTATTTATCGAAGAAATTTAAATAGAAAAAAATATATATAATGGATTGCTTTGTCAAAATTATATATCCAACATCGTTCAGAAGTATGTTTATGTACTTATTAAAATTTATTCCGCAACTTAAGAAAAAATTCTACCCTCATTTTTTTAAATTAATGATCTCTGAAATATTGAGTAATAATTATGAGGTATTTATTATTTCAATGAACTTCAGGAGCATGATAAAATAAATTAAATATATAATTTAAATTTCTTTACCTTAGAAAACATCTAATTTACTCTCCAATTACGAGAATTTGCATTTTTAAGAAAGAAATTTAAGAAGGAAAGAAACTAGAACCATTTTTTAGGGCTTCGTACATCTGGATGAAATCCTATTCGCCTTTCTCCTCTATCTTTCTGTGACAGACTTCGATCTCGGAAACAGTATAAGTTAAATAGCGTCGATTACACGACAAATCATGAAATTTTGAAAAACTTATATTATTTTAATTAAATAAAGTAATTTAATGACATCGGTCCATTTTTGCTATTTAGATTTTAAAACAAAACCTTAAATCCAGTCTTTGCACGTCGGCTCACATCAAGTATGCTGGCTATACAAAAAGATCCTGGTTCGAATCTTGATGTTAGAGTTTGAAATATTTTTGTCGGAATATATTTTATTATGTGATGGATTTAATTTTACAGAATTTTTGTAATCTTTTTTTTTCCGGTTTTAAAGTTAAATGTATTGAAAAATATTTTAAAAGATACTTAAAAAAAAAAAAAATCTTTTTTTTTTTTTTTTTTTTTTTTTTTTTTTTTTTTTTTTTTTTTTTGGGGGGGGGGGGGGGTCAGATTGCGAAACATTAAATTTTGTTTAAATGTTCGTTAAAATTTTGATGTTTCAAAAAATTGAAAACTTTACATTTTGTTTCAACATTCAATAAATTATTGAGAAAATTTTGCATTTTCGTATAAATATTTCTTCTTTCAAAAATTTGAAATTTTATTTAAACGTCCTTTAAATTATCCACATTTTGAATGTTGTTTCAAAATTTCATGTGGATATTTTTAATTTGAGTAAAAAAGGGTAACTTTTTTATGTAATCACTTCAATAAATTTATTGGTGCTATCATCTATGTAAGAACTTAAGAATTACAAACTAACTATTTGATTTTTTAAATTAAAGGATGAATTGCATTACAGAAATCGTATATTAGTGAAAGGTATATTAAACGAAATTCTTTGTGTGATTGTAGATCATAATTACATACATTTTTATCTAAAAAATTTTTACAGTTAAATGCTTCATTTTTTCGCGAAAGATGGCCAATCTAATCTTGAAGAATTTGTTAGGAAATGACTTGATAAATTTTAAGTAATCAGAGTATATTTTTTATAAAATGATTATCAACATGATGAAAAAATAATTAAACATAAATGTTTATTTAAAAAGATAGTAAGAAATAAATATGATTTTTTTAACATTTACATTTTTATTAGTTTTTAACATTTATTTTAAAATTCCTTTTTTTTTTCTTTTTTTTCCAAGAATCCATGTTACAAAAAGAACAGTTCTTAAGAAGGTAAAACTTTTGAAATGGTTTATAAGTTTGCTAATTTTTTTTGGTAACTAGTTTATCTGATCATCACAAATAGTTTTGCATAACTTTATTTATTCATCGAATTCAGGATTTTTTATTTTTTTTCTAAAAAAAAAAAAGATTTTTTCAAAAAAATTATTTTAATTCAAATAATGCCCAATGAGACAAACTGACAAAGAAAAAAATGTCACGATTGTTATTATGGTTTTAGAGGAAAGGTACACATTGTGCTAAAAATACTACTTTTCAAGACAAGGAAAAAAGCAGAAAACCAAAAAAGTACATTTTAGTCAGTTTTCCACATACTTTTACTTTATACATATTTATGTGGGTTTTTGAATAGGTAAATTCAATATGAAGATGCGTAAAAATAAAAGCAAAATCTTAGGTATCTATTTTTTTCGTTTTTTCATACTTCTGGGCATAAAGCGTGCCCTATTTTTACAATCAAATTTAGGATACATTAAAAAAAATATGGAGATTAGAAATTTTGTATTTTGAGTAATACACACAAAATAAAGAACTTAAATTTTCTGTTTTACATTTTCATTCCCTTAACTTCTTCGGTTTGTGGGTCCCCATGCGCAACCCCTGTTCTTTTGCTTATACAAACTAAAATGGCTGAGTTTTTTTACATCACTTGTTGTTGGCGTGTGCCCGAAGGGCAAGATAGGTGCTGGAGCTTTCATTGGACTGCACTCAGAGCGTTGAAAGTAAGACAGAAGATGTTCAGCAAAGCCCCAACAGATGGCAGCAACAAATATAACCAACCGCCTCAATTTCGATATGCCTCTGAAGGAAGAAATGATTTATCCAGAGATCAATACCCATGGTAACTACTATGACCAACCACAAGACTTTCAGAACCCCTTTTTTAACGATCGCGTACATTGCCACACTTTGTGGGTCTTTGGTGATGTCGAGCATCGAACTCGGGACTTTTAGTCTGGAGTTCGATGCTACGACCACTAAGATACCACGGCCCTACATAACTTCTTAATAGTTGAATATTTTTTGGGTACCGTTTTAGATGCGGATTTTTCAGAGCCCAGAGACAAATACTTATTTAATATAAAATTTTAAAAGTACTTACCCCTATTTTCGAATAATAATTTCATTAAATATATTTCTTAAGTCAAGATCAGTTTTGTTGAGTTCGCTCCCTTGTGGTGAAAAGTGAAACTAAAAAATTCTAGAACCCTCCACCTTTTTTTACTTGCCGTGCGTGCACAGCAGCGGGTATTCTGTACGAGATTAGGTCTTTTTATGACATTTTGTAATACAAATTTCAGGTTTGTTTTAGAATATAATTACGGACCAGGGCAACGTCGGGCGGCTCAGCTAGTCTCTTATAAAATGGTAACTTAAGTATTGAACTTAAATTTTTTCACAATTTTTTTTTCTATTTACGATATGTAGATTATTTACTTGTTTAAAGCTCTTAAATTAATGCTTGCGTTAATTTAGGTTAATGGTTACTTAACTAATGTTTTTAGGAGGTTTGTAGTTTTAGGTCCATATTTTTTAACATAAATTACTAAGCGCCTAAATGATCAATTTCAAGAAGGATATTTTTTCTGTCATTTTACTATGTCATTTTGTTTAAAAGAGAAACAATGAATAAGTATTATTATTTTAGCTTAGGAACTGAACAAGTAACTTATTAGGTTAAGTAACTATTACATAAACAATGAAAAATATTGTGCACTAAAGATACAGATGAAACTGGCGATATCAGGTTTGTCAATAAAACTCCTATATAATTTTTAGTATGTAAAAAAAGCACACAAATTGTCTTAATGAAAATATGACAGAAATTATTAAAATGAATATAAAATTTAAATTTTGTTTATTTTTCATGACTTTAGACACAATTTTGCTTTACTGAAAAACAAAGAAATTTCATTTATTGATCTTGATTTTTTCTATTTGAATTGGGTTTATTAAACATTAAGGTTTAGTAATTTTTTTATATAAAAAAATTAAATTGATCCACAATTTTAAGTGAGAGGGTCGGTTAAAAGGCAGCAAGTCCCTGTAAGATAACAGATTTTTCATTCTGAAATGTAATGATTTTCGAAACAAGTTTAACATGTTTACATTGTCTAGCATGATTTAAGAGACCATTAAAAAGTTTTATTTTAGGATGTTACATAAAGTAATTAACTAGAAAGTATTGGATTTACATCAGGAGTAATTAAATCTATTTTCGACGGCTTTGCTCATGATATTTACCTTAACGATTACCTGCGACTTTTTAAGAGTGTGTCATTGATACTATAGCACTCTTGAAGTTATTTTAAAATGGTGAGAAAAGTGAAAATTTTAATAACTTTTCGTTTTATACATTTTTATCGATAATTGAGTCATTCGTATTGAAATATTGACACTAAGAGATAGATCTCTTTTGGTATCATTTCCTAATGAAAACATTCATTATAAATATGTAATTCATAATTTAAAATAAATTTATTTAATATTATTTTTACACTGAGGTATGAAGTATTTTCAAAAGAAATATCTCCGAAACTGCTTAAAAACTAGCTCTTGCATTTTGGAAATGAAGTGAGAGCAAGGATATATATTTTACTTCAGATGAAATTAAAAAAAAAATCCCTGAGAATGATGGAAAGATATACACATTTTTTCATTGACTTTTTTACTGTCTGGGATTATACTTTTTCCATTGTTGTTGAAAACTAGTATTCTCCAGAGACTTTTCGATAATCAGATCACTCATAGAACCATTTACTTCATGCAAAACAAATATCTAAAATTATTACAATAAAACTATATAGGAAAAAAAACTGTAAAATTGTATTGAATGAAAATATTTATTAGATTTTAAAATAAGGTAACCTATTACAGTCTTCTCTTTTTAATTTGAAGTCGGATAAATCGAATCTTCACTTAATTCGAACTTAACATGAAGTCCCGAAATTTTCAATGGCAGAGTAACACTAAAAAATGTCATTTATTCGAACTCATTTTTTCTTGATTTCATTTATTTCGAACTAAAGAGAATTCCAAATTATCCTTTTTTTCATATTTTCTCATGGATTTCAAATCCTTGAAATAACTTTCTTTCTCTCTTTTTTGTCAGAATTGTTCTGAACTAGTACACATATAATCCCATGCATTTGATATCCGCTTTCTTAGTGTCCTGTTTGTCCATCAAACACCTCGTGACACCTCGCCCCCTTCGTTCATTGTGCTTTTTTCTAATTCCTTAATTAGTTTATGGATTTATATCTTTTAATTTAATATTAAGTCATATTCTAATGATAATGGTTGAAATAAAATTAAAAAATATTATAACATTAATTCTTTTGTAATAGTAACATTTTTTCCTATCATACTTTCCATAATTCGAAGATTCATTGTGGTCCCGACGAGTTTGTATTAATGCAATCTGACTGTAAATGGCAAAAAAAAAGTATTACTATTCTTTTTATATATACATGAGAGGATCACAACAGTAATAGATCAAGTTCATATTGTGCATAATAACGCTTTAAAATTCATAATAAACAATTAATTCACGTCAAGTCATTCATATGAATTATACATATTAATATTCAAGTTAAAGTATCGTTTTTATAGTGGCCTACTTTTACAAATGACAAATTAATATTGCCTTTATTTATTATTTTTATTTTCATTTTAATGAGAATTTTGTCTAGTACGGTTCTGAAATTTCCATGTGTAAATAAAGACTCGTATATTATGATTACAAAAACTCTTGATTTTTATTTTTATTTATTTATTTTATTTTTTACTGTAAATTAAACACAATAAAAGACACATATTACTAGTTATCGAAAATCTTTCATTGCACATAATACTACCATGATCATCATCGTCAATGTGACGTACTCTAGAGGAAATAGTATGGAATCTGTTATAGTCCTCTTCTGGAACATTATTGGAACATACATTCTGACAATTCATTATGAATTGGCAGAACGTATGGTAGAAGATCCATCATATCTTTTTTTTTGGAGGGGGGGGGGGAGCAATTTTTTTCTACGACCCGCGTATAATACATCTTGACTGATAATACATTTGACAAAGAAATTAACATGCACCGACCATCCCGTTTTTCTACATTTATTTTGTGAAAAGTTGATCACTTAAGCTTTATAACATGAAAGGAGAACCTCTTACAATTTGCAGCCATCTAATAGCTATACAATAACAATAACAAAAAACAGTTTCTTCGGTATCTTTTTATCAGCTTGTGATACTTTGTACCAAAGCTGTTATAGAAATAAAGTCGGTAATCTTAACTTCATCGACACCATATTTACATTATTTGCTCTTTTGAATCATAATAGACTTCTCCTATATTCAAGAATACATCGGAATTCTTTCTTGCTACTTGGTGCTTCAATGAGACCAAATTCTGCTTCATTCGGAAGGAAAGTACGGCCGGATACCATGAATTTCTGGTTTATTGACTGTATAGTTATGTTTTTACCATTAACTAGTTTCAACAGCGTAAGAAACATTTTGATGTTCTTATTTTGGTCACCACAGACATCAGTATATACAAACAATTTCTTGTCTTTAGATGCTTTTTCTTTTAGGTGTCTTGCAACAATGCTAGAAAGGTCTTGAGAACCTCTTCCATAATCTATTTCATCCCATGCGTACATGTTTGATATACATGGAAAATTGTTTTACAAATATGTGCACATTTGATACATTTATTAAATAGATTTGATATGCGTGATTTATTTTTCTTTAAGACTTAAATGTAATTATTTACACATTAGAGCCTCCAGCTTCTGGTTCAGAATTCATATTTTTGTTCTGAATATACATACATACGTAATGTATATGTTTGAAGCTTTTAAATTGTAATTGCAATTTTTCATGTTGTGGCTGTCCCGACGCCTCTCCAATTTCTAATTAACTGAAGAGTGCTTTATTTAAGGAAAATCTAATTCTCAATCCCTATGAATTAAGCGTCGTTAAACAAGCGTCTTTAAATTTCTAACAATGGTTATATCAAGAGATCACTAAACTTACTACAAGCCTTGAAGTGACGTTTTAATATAAACAGTAATAAGTTATTGGCATCACATAGACATCTATTTTCTCATAAACCTATCTGTTTTTCATAAGCTCTTTGGAAATACTCCAAATCTAGTAATAAAAGGAGTCACCTAGAATGCACGAAAGTATATGACATCCCAGAGCATCACATAAGTACATCAAATAAGAGCGAACATATCTTTAAATATCTACTTCTGCAGATTTTTTTGCAGCGAACCAGCTTTTGTTTGTATGAATTATTAGAGAAAACTTCTCCGAAAAGGCCACCTTAAACTGAAATTCCCAAAAAATAAATGTTGATTTCGCATACCACAACGGAACAATCCGTATGAGTAAACGCTGCTCCACGGACTTTGCATTCTAATACTAACTATTTCATGTGAATGTAGTCTGTATACTTGTGCTGTGCGTATAGATAAATTAGTGTCTGTTAAATCAACATCTTGTTTTATCGAACTGTCTTAACATTATTATTTCAAGTAATATTAACGTATTTCACGAGATTTAACTCCTGTGAACTAAATACGACTAAATATTGAATGGATACTTCAAGATTATCTAATATTATTATTATCCTTTTATTATAATAAATCGTACTTTTTGGAATACAAATATTTTATGAAAATGTTGCTAAATGTCGTAGTGAGATTCAGAAGATTTTTAAAATCCTACTCTGTACAAAGAAGAAAATTTTCTTAATCTACGAAAATATATAATAATTTCTTGTGAGTAATCATGACACCAAATTGTGTTCTTTATATTTCAAAACCACAGGGAACACCATATTTGCAAAGTTTTTCTGAGTAGACTTTCAAACGTATTAATCAATTTTCTCAAACTGGAATATCGGTATTTAGCATGGAATTAATTGTCATCAGATGCTTAGTTGAATTCAAGCATGCAAGGATAATAATTTTAATTTTAACATTAATGTTAATGCTGTTAATTTATTTTGTATGTCTATATAAAATGTTCGTCAAACACGAAAATGTTTACCTGAGAATTGATACATTTGAAAAACCTATATTATGGGCTCCAAAATTAATTAATACACAATAAAAACTACTCGGAAACTTTTGCAAAAATCAGTGTGAACAAGATAAAGAAAAATATATTTCTTTATAAATGCTTTGTTAAATTTCAAACTATATTGGTTACTAAGGTTACTAAACATGATGAATTCTTTTCGGAAGTGCGGATAACTTAGAAGAGGTTATATCATATTTTCAGTTGAGGTTTTGCTGCGAAAAATGCATACTTTTTCAGTTAAAATTAAAAATACTGTAACTTTTTTATAACTAAGTATATTTAATCAAAATAAGAGCCATTACAATGTATTATTTTTTGACAACGAAAGATGAAGTTGGTGTATAAAATTGAAGCTGGTGTTTACACAATTGAAGTGAAAAAACTTCTTTTAACACCATAAAATAAGTTAACTGCGCAAGGCCTTTCGAAAGAACTTAGTCTTTCTTCGTCAGGCGCAAAAAAGACGTGCATTTACAATGAATGTAGCGGGGCTCAATCTGAGCTTACATTGATGCTTTCTTTGCCCCAAACTCCATTCGCGCTGTCTTGTTTTGCACTGCGATGAAATTTAATCGCGTAAAAATAAAAGTATAGTTTTGGCAGTCAAGCTCTTGAAAAAATTATTTGCTTAAAGAAAATTAAAAATTAAATCAATTCAATTGCAAAGAATGCGCTTGAAATAATCTTTAAAATGATATATAACGCATACAATAAATTAAAATCTGTGTACAAAATACTTATAAAATAGGTTTCATTGTAAAATCATGAATATTAAACTAATATTATGTTTTTCTATGTTAAGAGATATTTGTACTTTTTCAATGTACGGGGAAAAATCACGATATTACCTTTATTTGCTATTTTTATTTTATCTTTCAAAATGTAGTAATTTATTTTATTATTATTTCCAAAATGGGATGTGTATTAGGATACATATACATAACATTTACGGAATGAACACATAAAAAATTCTAAATATAGTACCCTATTTCATATATCTATTTTTTAACTCTATACAGCCCATTTTTATCTTAGCGTGGAGGAAGAACTAACAAATAATAAATAAATTTTCTTCTAAGTAAAAATATTTCTTCGAAAATAAACAGCAACTTACCTAAATAACAAATAACTAAAGAAGAAAATTTAAATATCTGAAATCATTCTTGAATAAATTCTGTCCATTTCCTGCGAAGTTCTTTTACAAATTTATGAAAAAATAAAATAAACTTTTCCACGTTTATGTTAGAGAGGCTATTTTTCTCACACTTGTTTTTCAACAAGCACGAAATGACTGAACATAAGAAATATAAGAAAAAAAAATCTTATTACTTATTGAAATACTTCAGTGTAAATTTCCGGAACATTTTATATTGAATTGAAGTATTCACTGTTGTATAAAAATTTAAAATTCTAAGTAAAATTAAAAAAGAAAAATGGAAAAAAAGGAGACGCATGGATGAAAATATGGGGAATACGGTTTTACATATTCTTAGAAAATAAATCCCAAAATAAAATGTATGCATGAAGTATAAAACATGTAAGGTTTGGTACAACATATTTGTTGTATTTATTTTGTTGTTATTATTGTGAAATTAGATGGACAAAGAGATATTTTTGTTTATCTCTATAAGGAAACGACATGTTTACAAACAACACTTCTGTCAACCAATCTACCGCTACATTTTTGTCATTACGATCATTGTAGGATTTATCTCGGTGACTTAGGTCAATCATATCATAGACCTGTCGAACGCAGACCAATCAAATATCTTTAACTCAAGTGCACATTAGAAGTCGTAAAGACAGGACAGGTGTTTCTTGCTTATCCACAGTTATTTGACCCACAGTAACTTCAGCTACCCTTTTCTTATTATTTTCCTCCTCTATATTTCTTATATATCAGACAGACCTTTCGAATTTTGTAAAATTTGAGTATTTTATCTCCTTTTATTAAAAAGAGAAGTATAAGATAAAATTTTTTGTTCAAAATTAATTTTAACTTCTTTTCGACGTAGATCTTCACATGTAAAGTGTAGAAAAAATCACCCCATATTTTTCAAAATTCAGCAGAATTCTGTTTTTCTGTTTGATGAGTGCCACGATTTGCTTTTGTTTAGTTTAGGCAGTTATGAACAACCTGTATATAGGTTTTTCCCATAGGTAACCTTTTTAAGAATTATACAAAGGATGCTTTTATAAGCTTTGAAACAAGCAAATTTAATCTGATTATTAATGATTTACTTCGTATATGTTACATACCATTTACTTGCGTTGTGTAACTTCCTTATGATGTAAATAATTTAAAACTTAAAGTCAAAATAAGGAAAAACAGATGAAATATAAAATGCGCCATTTTCTGGAATATTCATGTTTCCTCTGAAAAATCTTCAGTTTATATAAAAAAACATTTACGAAATACTTTTATCCACGAATATGCGCGTAAATATTACTTTCTAACTCTCTCCATCTCGCACTAGCTGTTTCACTTCAAGTTCTTACACTTTCAAAAAAGATTTATTTTTATTAACTTTAAATCTTCTTATTCTTATATATATATATATATATATATATATATAAACCGCAAAGTGTATTTTCGCTGACAAGTTACATTAAAGATTTTTAGTTGAAAAGAGACTTACTTAAAGAAAACAAAACTGAAACAGAAAGTTAAATCTTATGTGTATATATATTTCGTATGTTTAAAACGATATTAAAAAAAAGAACTGCTGTGAAATGTAGTATACCAGTGATTCTTTTTAAAAATAATTAAAAAGAACTTTAAAAATATATTATTTGTTCATACCCTATTAGATGTTTTGAAATATTTTGAATAAATTACTTTTTTATGATACATAGGAATTCTTTTTTTATTTTTATTTTTATTTAATTTTATCTTTTATGAGATCAACGCATATTTTTACCGACACTTTAAATTGAGGATTTTTAATCTCACAGAGACTTATTAAACAAAAGGCTAGAGCAAAAAGTAAAATAATATTTTCCCTGTTGGAGTAATTTAGGCATAAAAACTGCATGTTCTGAACTCTAAAATCTTTATAGATTTACAAATGATGCGATTTCGCATTTCTCTGTTTATTTCTATTTTTATTAATTATTTTTTTAAGCTACGTGGTATGAAACTAGTAAAATGAAACCATGTAAATATTATATTTATTGCATCGTTTATTATTTCTAAAATAAGTAAAACTTTAACTATATTTAAATTATCATGGAGAACATGGTGAATATGGTTAAGGAATTTGGATGTAATATGTATTAACATAAAAGTGACTTATCCAAAATTTAAATAAACGAATTTTCTCTATAAATCTATTCTATTGGTGATCCTCCATGGAAGAATCACTGCAATCTAAAACTAGTCGGATGTGGCAAACCCAAAACTTTCTTGTATCTCATCCATGTTAATATCTCAATACTCGCTATCACAGTGCAAACATTAAATGGCAATCTGTGCCTATCATGGGGATTCAAATGATGTGAAATTCCGTGCATTAGTTCTTGAGATATGACTATCGCTAAAACCCCTTACACCATGCAAAATTCAGCGTAACAGAGTCACTTTTTGAGTGAATTAGACCAAAACCTAATTTGAAACAACTTATGTCAAGATCTTAATTGAATCTAAAGTTTGATGAAAATCTGTGCATTAGTTCTGGAGATAGAACTACTGTGAAAATCGTGAAAAATGCAGCATAGAAGCACCATCTGTTAGACGATTTACACAAAAATGAAAGCAACAATGTGGTATGTTAAGGACTAACTGTATCTGAAGTTTTATCACAACCTGTGCATTACTTCTATAGATAGAGTTATTGCGAAATCGTAAAAAATACAGCATGTCAGCGTCATATATTGAGCGATCTACACCAAAATATAGAAAACGTCAATTCATATCAAAGATTAACAGAATCTGAAGTTTATGAAAATCTGCTAATTAATTCTGGAGATTGAGCTTTTGCGAAAATCGTGAAAAATGCTACATAGAAATGCTACCTGTTGAGAGATTTACACTATAAACTTATCAGAACCAAATTACATTATGGAGTAACTGAATATAAATTTTTATTAAATTCCGTGTTTAAGTTCTTGAGATAAAGCGCCCACAAAATTTAAAATGTCATGCCACAAAACAAAATGTCACATATAGACAGACATTTTGTTACAGAGTCCCAGACAGACATTTTGGAAAAACGTATTTTATTCGAATCTCTGACTCCTAAAACGTGTAAATTCGTTGAAACCCGGGAGTTGGACATTTTAACGATTCCAATACTTTCTTCTTGTAACAGTAGAAGAAAGTATACAAACTAGTTTTATCGTATGCTTCTGTTATAGTAAAATCTTGGTTTGAAATGATATGCGTATTATATTTATTGTTGCATGAAATCAATGCAGTGCGTGTCAAAAGTTTAAGCATAACAGAAAATTTCAAAATAAAATTTTATTAATGAGTGAAAGTTAATTTCCTTTTCACATAATCTACAAATTGGAGTTTTAAAAAGATAGTTAACAGATTTATGTTATAAAATTTATCTTAAATAATAAAATTTATCAAAACAACAAAAATGAGTGTGTCAAAAGTTTAAGCACAGTAGTTTTTAGTCTTTAGCAAAACAAGAATAAAAAAATTAATACTTGATTATTGCTCCTTCCTGCTGAATTACTTTAAATATACGGTCTTCCATCGATAAAATGAGATTCTGTATTGTTTCTGGTTCAATTTAAAACCAAGCGTTCTCAATGGCATCTTTCAAATCTTTAACTGAAGAATACTGCTCTCCATTTGGATAAACTGCATGAGTGAGAATACGCCACATATGCGGAGATCATGCCAATAGTACTTAAACCCATAGAGTCATCGAGGTTCCATTTTTTTTTCATCGCTGAATCATTCATTCAGCCTTTTTTCACCAAATGATATATGCTCTTTGGCCCATTGTAATCTAGCTTCTTTATGGTTTCGTTTGAGACACGGTAATCGAGCCATTTTACGGTATTTGATGTATTTGAATTCCAAAACTCTTCTATGAACAGTTTTTTTCGATATTTGTCCTCCAACTGCATGTTTTATTTGCGAAAGGGAGTAATTACTAGTTGAAGCCGAATTTCTGGTACGGCTATCTTCGCGCAAACTAGTCACTCGCGGCCTTCCTAAACGAAATTTTCGTTTGAAATTATTACCACGAGTCACAACTTGATGAATACCTCGTTTTGATCTTTTTAATGTACTTGCAATTTCAGAAACAGACTTAGATTTTGTTCTCATACTCCATATTTTTATAACCTCCTCCTCTGAAAATTCGTTCGACCGAGGCATTTTGTACTATCCCATAAACAACAACTCACTTCTTCTTATACACCAAGAAATTGTTTGCGTGCGCAACCGCTTACGTCAGATTGTAAAATTTGCATAAAAACGATTTTGTGCTTAAACTTTTGACGCGGTTGTTTTTGTTCTATTCTTAAACTCCATGGTTTGAAATAAAATTTAAAAGTTAATATCAATGAATATGGTGCTAAAATAGATATTATTAACATACAAGACAGATATTAAAGTAAAGTAAATATTTAAAGTTTTATTTCAAAATTGCTATTGTGCTTAAACTTTTGACACGCACTGTATCATACAATATTTAATGATGCACAATTGAGAAATGCTTTTTTAAAGTTTTTCAATGAATAGTTTTTAAGAAAATTGAATATATCCAAATATATGTAAACAATGTTTTTCACTTGATGCACTAGCTTTTTTTTTACTTGAAAAATGTTCATGTATATTTTTTAAGCGTCAATTTGAATATAACACCACTCAAACAAACATTCTGATAAAATACCATTTTTTTTATACATTGAATTTTATATATCACGTATGCACGTTGTGAAATTGTTTATAGAAAATGTTACATAAAACTTGTTTAAATAAAACTTAAAAATCGGCAATGGAGAAAGATATATCAAATAAAATGCGTCAAATTTTAAATATTCATGTTTCATCCGAAAACTCTCCTCTCTATATAATAAAATATTACTACTATTTGTATTAAATATTTTTCCCCACATAAATATTATTTTTATTTCGCTCTTTCAATCTCCTGCTGCTTCACTACAAGCTCTTGCACTTACTGCAAAGATTGTTTTATTAGCTACAAAGCTCTTTTTATTTTAACCGATAAGTATATTTTTGCTGACACATTATATCAGGGATTTTCAGTTTCTTAGTGATATATTATAACAAAAGACTAGAAGAAAATATAAAATCAGATATATTTATACTGAAAATATATAAGATACAGCTAATAAGCAATATTACAATCAAGTAACATTACATTACAAATTTTTGACTATTCAGAATGAAAGTATACATAAATTTCTCAAAATAGATTCATATTCATAATTGCACGTACATTTGCAGCATATTAATTTGAATGTTAATATAAACTCATTATAAACCAATGCGAAGGATCTACATTAATGAATATGAAACTAGTCGTTGGGGGCCACCGTAATACTCACCTATCATGGCTATGCATAATATAAAATATGAAAATAAAACTGTATAATCTATTTATAAAACTGCATTGTAATAAAAAAAACTATATTTAAATATCTTTTGTACATAGTAATGTTCCATTACGAAATTGAGAGTAATACTTGATTATCTCATCCATCCATTCCGAAAAATTAGGTAAATTGCCAAACTACTCGTAAATTATAGAAATTGGCAAAACTTCTATTTTAAATAACGATAGAACAAATAAATTAGTAAAAGATTAATGAAAGTACAAATAAAATGTCAAATTAAAAATCTCTTGAAGACATATAAATAAATTTAACGTATTTGATATAAAATGAATGTGACATTTACGATAAGCAATTATTGGCACTGAATCTTATAGTTGGCGACATTTTTAAATCGACGTGACAATGAATTAGTACGGAATTGCGCAAAGGAAAGATCTTTTTAACTTTAAAACTGATAATCCTATTCTCTAACAGTTTACTGCGTCGGATTAGGTGTCTCATTTCTAATTAAAATATACCTTTGAATTCAACTTTGAATGAAGTACAGGGTCGTGAAAAATCGAAAAATGTGAAAAATAGGATTATGAATATCTCGTCAACTAATGGTTCCATTAATTTCATTCTTTATGCAAAATTTTTGTCGTTTTACTGTCTTTCATATTAACTCCTTAAAATAAACAATTTAAAATTTTTTATGTACCTTTCATCAGGATGAATATTGCGAGAGTCCGAAAAAAATAGTTCGGGACGGTCGAGGTTACTCATATTAAACAAGCATCTTCCCATAATTACATAATAAGTAATCACCAAATTTCAAGTCTCTGTTTTAATTTATTCGGGAGATAGAGCTTTTACAGACACATAGATGGACAGACAGATTGACGAAATTTTTTTTTTCTAAAAATGTATTTTTCGGAATCTTTGGTGTCTGAAACGTATAAAATCGTCAATTTTTTTTAAATTTTCAGAACGACTATAAGATTTATTTTACACTACGTATTATGGGTTAGTAATATAAAAAAGA
Source organism: Maratus speculifer (assembly GCA_964019185.1). Taxonomy (NCBI): domain Eukaryota; kingdom Metazoa; phylum Arthropoda; class Arachnida; order Araneae; family Salticidae; genus Maratus; species Maratus speculifer. Next base: position 213,668,448 of record OZ025292.1, on the reverse strand, counting down.
AGTTTTATTTAAATTTTAAAAGTTTTGTAGAAATGAGCAGATAGATTAATAAACATGGTAGTAAAGTAATATTTGCGTCGATATATTAGTTTTTTAAAGATTTTTATGTTACATAATGTATATTTGTATTAATCATAATAAAATCCATACATATTAAGGTATGAAATTAACGCTTTTTTTTCGATAAAAAGCGAAATGAAACAATATAGTGAAATTGAAACAACATAGATAATTTTCTTACATAACCAGATTTATCTACCTATTTTGAATGATTTCTTCTTTTCGATGCCCAATCATTTATCTTTTGTTTGAGTATTAAAATTTACATAATTATTGTTATTTAGTTTTTACTTTAAACATAACATTATTTAAAGAAAAGTATTCAACTGACATAGTTACCATTTTATGCTTTCTGCTTAACAAAATTTTTAAGAAAAATTATTTTTCATTATTATTGAGATTTATATGCATATTAGAATTTATCTCATGTAATGAAATAGCAATTATCCTACACTTGCAACTCTTCATGCATAATTTGTTGAGTTGAATAAAACATTATTTAAAGTAACATATTCCAATCATATATATATATATATATATATATATATATATATATATATATATATATATATATATATATATATATATTATTATTTTTTTGCAGCTTGTTGTTTTCTATATTTTTTTGGTGAATTATTATAAGTTATTTGCATGTGACAACATATATTTGAGGTCGTGATTTCTGTTTTTGTTCTGATTTGTTGTCACGGGGAGCCTGATATTGCTTGCAATGTTCTTGATGTCCTTCATGTATCGATCTGTATAAGACATAGCTGCCAACATCTTCTTTTTTTTGGCCCGGAAAAATTTTATAGTAAATTTTGACATTTAAAATAGCTCTAATCTGCCGATTAAATGAGGCAAACATTTCTATTATATTTTTCCGGGCAAAAAAATGGAAGAGTTAGCAGCTATGGTATAAGGTAGTGATTATTAATTTGGAAAATTGTTAAAAGCATTATAAAATTTTTTATATCGTTAAATAGCTTTTACAGCGATAGATTGTACAGAATAGATTGTACAGTTTAAACATTTCAGTGTAAATGTACGATAAAAAAATTTTTGAGCATTTTTTGTTATGTAACTCAGAAGTGACATTATGACATTATGTCCAATAGAAAAATCAATACATTTTTATTTACCCATCATACGTAGTATAGGGTGATCAGACTTGCAATCGAAAATCAGTCGAATCAGTTTTGAAAATCGAAAAAAAATAATTACGGATTTGCATGTTTCAGATACTGGAGATTCCAAAAAACATATTTTTCGAAAAAAAAAAAATGCCGTCCGTCTGTCTGTGTGTCTGTAAACGCTATATCTCCCGAACAAATTGAAATAGAGACTTGAAATTTTGTATGTATTTAGTATATGAATAGAACAAAGCCTATTTAATATCAGTAACTTCGATTATCCGACACTATACTTTTCGAACTCTCGAATTTCTCGTTCTGATGAAAGGTATCTAAAAAATTTCGAATTTTTGATTTTTTAAGCTGTAGACGTAAAAGGCAATAGATAACGCAAATTTTGCATAAAAAACGAAGTCGATCGGATTATTAGTTGCCGAGATATTTGCAATCCTGTTTTCCACATTCTTCGATTTTTCCTGACGCTGTATTTCATTTAAATTTCAATTCAAAGATATATTTCAATTGGAAATGAGACACTTAATCCGAAGCATTAAATTGTTAATTAATATGATAATTATTTTTGGTGTTATAAGGATTTTTCTTTTACACAATTCGGTACTACTTGAGTAGTTTTGTGTTTTATATAATTTGCCGGACTTGGTTCATCGGCAATTCATTAATAGAGATTTAGTATGCATATTAAAAATATTTAAATATACATTTAAATTATGTTTTGGAATTGCAATGCATTATATAAACAGCTTACACGCATTTTATTTCCGTATATTATAGTATGCATATCCTTGAAAGGTAAGAATTACGGTAGCCCGCAACGACTAGTTTCACTATTGTTCTAGTAGGTAATTAACAAATATTGACTCAATTATAATGTTTTACGAACAAAATCAAAGGACATGCGTGGAATGGTTAAGACATATTTCAAGTGAGTGGATAAAAGTCCGTATTTAGGAGGTTTGTAAGAAACTTGATTTGAATAATGTTGCAAAAACAGATCTTATATTCAAATCTAATTCGTATTAAAAAAAAAAAAACTTTAGAGCTTTCATTTATATGTTTACGGTGCAAAAATTGTTGCTTTTAAGTCACATTTACAATAAAATTTTAATTGTATTCGATATAATTATGATAATAATAATAATAATAATAATAATAATAATAATAATAATAATAATAGTTTATATTTATTTTATTTTTATTTTTTAGCGCCGACTCAAATAATTACATGAAATAAATATGGCATGAAGTATGGCTTATTATCGATTAACACGCTACAAGGAAAGATAAAAAAGCAAAGATAATTTTATTCCTAACTAAATGTTTTCACATAAAGAAAATATATTAAATCTTTAAAAAGCAATCTAGTTATTAGAATCATATTTAATACTTGTGGTAATGAATACAACTGTAATCTGCCTTTCACTATTAATATAATAAGAGAAAAAATATCATTATTAATCTTCGAGTAAAAAATTCTGTTAGGAGGAAAAAAGTAAAGAAACACAGAAAGCATAAAATAATTGCCGAACTTTTGGTTTACGAGTTTTTTTTTTAAATTAATAATATGCATTTTGAAGTACATTAGTCATATAACAAACCTTCAAAACCTAACCCACACCAGGTATAATGATCGGTAATCATAATAATTTTTATGACATATCTGAACATCCTGAATTTGTTTGTTTCGCTCTTCGTAAAAATGTATCTGAAGCGAGAGGAAGAATGTAAGGACGCGGGATCAAAAAAGTATTGTAGTGTTGCTTGTTGAATGTTGTATTTTCTATTCTAATACCTACAACTATTTCAGATTAAGGCCATTCCATGGTAACTAATGTTACATTTAGATAAGTTTACTGCAGTAATTTTAGTAACATAACGCTAAAAAATATTCAGATGTAAAATTAACATGAATTGACAATGAAACCTATCTAAAGGTCAATTTGAATGAAAATTGCCAAAAAAATTTCGATGAAAATTACACTTCATATGATAACCTACAAACTGTTTTTAGTAATGGTAGTTACAATAGTAAATATAACCACCAAAATTTAAGAAATAACATTAAAAGAAGGTAATTATAATTTAAACTGGGCTTTGAATAAGTATAATTAGCAAACCATGTCAAATTTACATTTTGATTACCTTTTTTTGTGTGTTATATTACTAAAATGACTGGAAATAGTTCTAAATGTAACATAAGTTTCCATGAGATGATCCATTAATAATATTCGCCTTAATTAAGTTGTTATTAAATAAAGTAAATATTACTAGTCGGAAGCAATGTGTTTTTCTGAATAAAAAAATCCTCTAAATTTTCAGGACTAAGGAGCAGAGAAGGAGTTCATATATTGTTCTATAAATTCGAGTCTTAATCGTCATTTTTTTTTTAACCAAATGACCGTAAATCGACCACGTATTAAGCAGGATCGCATATTAACCTTACTCGTACTAAACGTGACATTTTTGCGCTAATCTTATGGCATAAAAAATCGCGTATTAAGCGGGTTTGCATATTAGCCGTCGAGCGTCTTAACCGGATCTGAATGCATTATTCCCCCCCCCCCCCCTTTTCCACAGATCTACTGCTTTACTACAGAAATATTGTTTTTATTAATTTATTTTCAAATTTAAATTTATCATTACATGAAAGTTGATTTAGGAATTCGATGATACTAGAAATTTTAGCTACCATGGTTGGTTTAGGATTTTTCGTAGGTACATTCTCAGATGAGGTTTTGTATTTAGTAACAATATCACCAATATTTAAATCGTTTTTGCTATCGACATTGCCATTTAATTTGGGGACTTTTTAAGCAGCAGCTTCATTGTGTGATTTGCCTTTATGTTTTTTATATTTTACAAGGGTGAAATTCAAATCAGTGTCCTTAAGTTTAACGCTGTCATCCTCTGTGTTTTAATATTGATAACAAATTGAATAACATCCAACTCATTTGTGGCTTTACCTTCATTTAAGTATTTCATAATTTCTATTTCATCCTTAAAGTTAAGAAAATAAGTAATATTATTAACAATAAATTCATTAGGATAATTATAATCATTGGAATATTTCTACATAACTTAGTAATTTTATTACTATGGTAAAGGAATTTACACAAGACTTAGGAGTAGAGCTAATCCTACTGTAAAAAACAGATAACATAGAAGATGTATGACTCACAAAGAAGGGTCAACAGACTGGGCATATGTCGTAAAGAAATGTCACGACATCGCTTAGAATAAAATAAAATAAAAGAAAAGAAAAGAAAAGAAAAAAACAAAGAGAGAGAAAGAATAATAATATAAATAAATAAATAAATAAATAAATAAATAAATAATCTAGAAAGAGATAGAAAATGAAATAATATTAATGTATATAAAAGTATTAAAATAAATTTTTATTTTAGCTTTCGTAAACAAGAAATGATAACAATAATATGTGTTGTTTGTTTGGAAGTTTTATTATACTATAAGCTCTCTTTTAGTCAAAGCCTGGGAATAGCAAAATCACATGAGCGAAGGGATTTTCTCACCATTAGTTATAAAAGGAACAAATGTTTACGAGAAGCAATAAAACCTAGAGTCGCCATTTGTGACGTTAACGTACACAAGCAACAATGAAAGATTTACAATCAAATTTATTACTCTCGTGTGTGGTCTACTTGGGGTGGCCGGTTCGGAATTGTAGCTCCGGCAATAAATAATGGAGGAATAATGTCTAAAAATCCAACCCCGTTTCTTTTACCTGACCAATGGACAGTGAAATATATTCAAAGCCAATTGGAGTCCGAATATAATACCCAATGGGGTCAAAAGGGGCGTACAGGATCCGGAAGGAAAACGCCACACGTGTCAGTCCAGTTTTAGAATTGAAAGTGTGAAGTAAGAAAAAGATTTTTTTCTCTTCTCTCTGCTGTGAAATTCCCGCTAAGATGAGAGGGAAAAAGAAGAAATTATGAAATAAGGCAACTTCGAAAATCGGGAGATGTGATCTTAGGCCTCCCGGATGAAGCGATGAGAAGCGAAGCTATGCTCTGCACACAGAGAACTAATCATCGACTGATTTCTAATACAAAAAAGGAATACCTGAGTTTTGCCTAGCGGACTATTTATTCATCTGATGATTGGAGCGATGAGAAGCGAAGCTATGCTTTGCACACAGAGAACTAATCATCGACTGATTTCTAAAACAAAAAGGAATACCTGAGTTTTGCCGAGCGGACTATTTATTCATCTGATGATTGGAAAGTGCGTGAAATTAGAAAGTTGCTAACTATTTGTGTTAATTAAAAACAAAATGCCTTGGAACTTGGCATTCGGATTTATGTTGTGTACTGACGAACTGTATGGACAGCTATAAGCCAACGTCGACCAATACCAGCAACATACTTGTAAGGTGAGAAAATTTCATTGTTCATGTGACTGGCCAATTTATTTTACTGATATAATGTTGTGTTAAAATTTTGGTTTTTAAAATTTGATTATTTAAAATTTGATTATTTTAAAATTTTAAAATTATTATTATTTTTGGGGCTCAAAATTATCAGAATTTAATGCTCAAACTTAATTAATAGTAAAATGAATAAATAAATAAATTAATAATACCAGTAAAATAATACGAATAATAAGAATGAAGGACTCGATTTTATAAAATATGAAAATTTGGGGCTTTGCCTATAAGTTGTGTCGTGAACTAAAGTGTTATGTGCTGCGAGGATAGCAGAATAATAGAAAATGAATAAATAAACAAACAACAACAACAAAAAAAAGAAATGAAATAAAATATTTTGGATATTTCACTATAACCATATTTCAGTAGTTATTGCCTTGCATATTATATTTTATAGTGTTTGCATGATGCCAATTTATGTGTTTTAATAAAATTTTGTATATATGTACCTATTCTTGTCTTTATTCCAGTTTTCTCCCTTTATGTATTTTAAGGTAATTTCTAGATGCAGATTAGGGAATGTTAACATTTAAATTTGTAGATTAATATCTCAAGTTTTTTTATTGACTCATCAATCCCAATTTTCACAAATTCATACGTTAAATAAGGCGATCCTAATGTTATTGCAAAACGTTAATTTTAAGTATGATATTAAGGAATTAATTTCAGTAATTAATAATATCCGATCTTCGTTCACAACGCCGAAGGGATATTATTTTCATTTGCCTTCGTACTAACCACGTCACGATTGCGTACCTAGTAGGAGGTGTTTATTTTCATCACCACAGCATACTCAGAATTTTTTGAAATTTTTTTAAAAACTATTTATGTATGCAGTAATAAATGAGTTAAAATTAACGGCGGAATTACTGTAGAAAGTCTGTAAAAAAAAAAAAAAAAAAAAAACTTTGGAGCGTGAAAAGACGAAAGAGTCACGCGATTTGGCGAGCAGGCCTTTTCCTCTCCAAAAGCAAACGCTTTTACTGCACCTGAAAATTGCTGTATTTTTAGAATGCGTGTAAATAGAGTATTTAATGAATTTAAACAAAAACAATGATAGAGTTTAATATATATACATATATATTAAACTCTATCATTGTTTTTGTTTAAATTCATATGTTTCCATAGCGACAAAATCAAATTCAATGCTCTGTTAGACTTTGATCTTCAAACAATTTAATTAATTCAAATTATGAATTTTCTTTTAATCTCAAATTTTAATGATTAAATTTCAATATGAGCACATATAAGTATTGAAATAACAAAATTATACTTAAAATAAACTAAAACTAAAACTGACAAAACTAAAATTATTTCGGATGCTTTATCAAAATTTGTCGATTTTTTTTTAAATATATGGATGATTCTTCAATAAGTGGGTAATTTCACTCATTGATTTAATGAAAAATAAAAATTAAATTTTAACCAACATTTTTTAGTAAATAGATACAGCATAGGTTACTGAGTAATATACAACATTCCGGCATAAACTTTAAGCATTAAATGTATTTTTAAAAATTATTTTATAAATTGAATTGGTAATCAATGTCACTACTGTCCCCAAGGTAGTTGTTTACTTTATAAACCAGGATTTTAATAAAATTTATTTGAAAAATATGCGTATTTTATTAAAGTGTATCTTTTTGTAGTAAAAAAAATAAAATGTTTAATATCATCTATGTTACACCTGAATATATTTCATGTTTTAAGAATAAGGAGACAGGAGTGACATTTACATGGACAGAAGTGAAATACTCTCAAAACTTTTCAGTTCTGAACATTTTAACAATTATAAATTATTTAACATCTATTATTTTTACACTATTTTAAAATGTGGATAATCTATTAGAAAAAAATAACCAAAAATATGGTAATGAGTAAATAAGTGAATTTATTTAGAAAAAAAGTGCTTAAGTACGAGAAATACTGCTCATTTTAAAATTTATATTATTAATTTGTCTATGGTAAAATATCTTGAAGTAACTGATCGAGAAGGAATATCAATAACACACAAAATTTCATTCTTTAGAACATCCTGGATATCTGGTGTATTTGGCCAATAGAATCGGCTTTCATTCCATTGGCTTTCATTCCATCAGCTTTCATTCAAAATATAACGATAAATATACCAGAGATAATTTCAACGTTTTTTAACAAAAAAATTTAATAGTTAAATTAAAATCCCTCCTTATTCATTAATGAAATTTAACAAATTCTTTAAAATTCAGATGAGTAATCAAAATTTGCATTTTACTGAACATTATATTTTTAATAATTACGATATATTAGTTTTTTAATTCAATTTTTCTTTATTATAAAGTAATTAAATTTATTTTTTCTTAAAGATATTAAATTTTTTCAGTCCTTCAAAGATTTATTTAAATAAGAGACTATAGAAAATAAAATCAGTTTTGCATAAAATTAACAATAATAATAGCAATAATAAAGAACAATAATGATGCACATGTTAATTTCCAGCAGTTCTTTAAAATGAAATTTGCTCTTATGTTAGCAAAAATAGTATAACAAAATTTATCATGTTTTCCTTATTTATCCAGCTTTTATTGAAATAATTTGAATAAACTGCTTTTACTTTTTGCATCAGCATTCAATTTGCAACTGGAATTGTTTATGCATAACTAACTTTTATTTAGTCTTTAAATTAAACATAAAATTACTGGTAGAAGGATATTCAAATAGTACAATAGCGACTTTTTTATACACTGAATTAATATTCGACAATTTATTTATAGCACAGTGTTACTTGGGTAAATACTTTTAAGTTGAATATGTAAAAAGATATTTCTAATAAAATGTGTTAAAAAAATCACATTTTTATCGAAAATATTCATTTACTTTATATATGTTACAGGCCAAACCCGATTTTAGGCCAAACTAGATTGGCCTAGGCCAAACTAGTCTATCCTAACGCCCATCGGATAAACTAGTTTTTCCTAGGCCAAACCGGTCTATCCTAACGCCCATCGGATAAACTAGTTTTTCCTAGGCCAAACCGGTTTATCCTAACGCCCATCGGATAGACTAGTTTTTCCTAGGCCAAATTAGTCTATCCTAAGACCCATAGGACAAACTAGTTTTTCCTAGGCCAAACTAGTTTGGCCTAACTCTTATAGGACAAACTTGTTCAGCCTGCTGTTTATTGGTCTGAACTAGCTTGTCCTAGGCCGATCTAGTTTATCCTAGGCCAATTCAATTTGGCGTGATTTTATTGAATTCAATGACTGCCTCAGCGCCAACATTCTAGTTTCGCCTAGGCTGATCTAGTTTGTCCTAGGCCAATGTAATTATCCATATTTTTAGCTCACGGGCGTCAAAGCCAGCGAAATAAAGGACTCACAGGTTCTGTATGTATGTACGTACGAATGTATGTACGTATGTACGTAACGCTATAACTGTTGATATAATTATCCGATTAGCTTCAAATTTTGATGTAGGTTCCTTCTGATAAGATACTTTTCTGATTAGTTTTGGAAATTCACTGAATAAGAATAAAGGGGGCGAACGGGAGTCTAATCCTCCACCGTTAATTTAGAGAAATGCATTTATCATGCAGAATTATCAGTTTTCATTTAAAATGTTAGATATAGGATTATTCTGACAAGCCGCCTCCTGGATTAGTTGTGGATGTTTATTGTTTAAGTGTTAAAGAAATGGCAATGTAGGTACCCCCCCCCCCATAATTTAGATAAATGGTTTTTAACGCAGAAATTACGGATTTGCTTCAAATTTTGGTTATAGGTTCTTTCTCATAAGGCAATTCCCTGAATAGTTTTGAGGGTTTAATGGTAAAGTATGAAGGGAAAATGACGGATTTCCCTCTTACCTAGTAAAAACTAGTTTTTGCTACGGGCATATAGATAAACATGTTTGGCGTAGGAAATCTAGTTTATATAATTGGCGTTAGGATAAAATAGTTTGGCCTAGGCTAATTTAATTTGGCTCGAAATCGGGTTTGGCCGGTAAAAAACATGTCTTTTACTAGAAGAAGTATAAATGTGTGTCAAGAGTAATTGCTTATAACACCAATCCAGGAATTTCACATGTCCACCCTAAAGACATAATGCATTTTACATGGTGTTTTTTTTTTCCTGCAGACTCGTGCCAACTGAGATCAGGCTTGCATTTATTACTATTATTATTATTGCATATTCGAGCCAGATTGGAGGTGAACGTAATTTGGAATCGAACAGCGTTTTCCATTTTTTAGAAATGAATTTCTTGTTGACATATAAGCTATTCTTGTCACGGCGTCAAGTTTTTCTTTTCCGTGTAGTCGTAACCGAAAATTCGATTCAAAACGCAGCTTTAATAGTATTTTCTCAAAGATACATCGCTTTTATGGAAAAATGGTTAACGCCATTCGATTACATATTTTCTGAGTGAGAATGTCTGTTAATCTTATGCCTTTCCGAAAATGAATTGATTCTTAAATGTGTTAGGATGTAGCTTTTTTTGATTTGAGAAAAGTCTTAAGGAATGACATATTCACAAATTTACTTTTTACTGAACAGTTTAGTTATGATGTTTATAACTCTACTTTTTTTTCTTTTGTTCTAAATTACATTAATTATTTAATGAATCTCCATTTCAATATTCAAAGGTCTAAGAAACTAAATAATCAATAATACATTGTGTATTTTTCATTCTGTGAACACCTCGTAATTTAAAAATAGATTGTAAATTTATCCAATATGTATGTATGCAGTATTTTTTAAAGGAATCCTAATTGTATGTTAAGTAAAATCTGAATTTTTTGCAGAAATTGAGTAGGGCCAGATTGAGCGGGACTGAGTCTTTTTTCACATATTTTTGTAGAGGCAGGGCTTGGGCTGAACTTTTAATTTTTACACAAGGTCACGGCAAAATAACTTTCCTTCGGGAAAGGCGCGGCCCGGAACTCGAAATTCTGGCCCGTGCAAACTTCTTTCTACAACGCATCGAATAAAATACATTATAATGGTGATGACAAAACCACTTTGCACAAGGTTAGCAATGGAGCAGTAGTCGGGATCAATATTAAAAAGAATATTGCCCAATTAAACTGATGGCTTTGCATTCACAGGCTGTTTACAGTCATTGTGTATTTCAGCTTTATTTTTTATAGAATAACACCCTCGAAAAATAAAGTAAGTTGGATTACTTTTTCCCATTTTCCCCACTTATATTTAACCATTGAACCCCCAAAACTAATCACAGATACGCTTTATAAAATTAAACAATTATCCAAAATTTGAATCAAATCTGATAATTCTTCTCAAAAAACCATTCATCTGATTTAGAGAGGGTAATCCCACATTCCCTCCTTTATACTTAATCATTAAACCCTCAAAACAATTCAGGGATTCGCCTTTTAAAGAAAAAACTATAAGCTATATTCAAAATTTACGGCAAATCGGATAAAAGTGCATAAAAACCCATTTATCTAATTTAAGGAAGGCGATAAATCGTCCACTAACCCATTATACATAACCATAAGAAAAGACCCAAATTAATTAAAGAAGCACCTGGTCAAATGAATTCATGTCCAAAATTTTAAGCAAATTGGATAATTCTGTATTATAACAAATTTATATATTTTAAGGAAGGAAATAAATTGCTGGTTCAGAACAAAAACTAAAGAACCACCAAAATTAATCAGTGAAACGCTTTATCAGAATGAACAAATCTAAGATTTGCAGGAAATCAGTTAATTCTGCATGAAAAACCCATTTAACAAAATTAGGCGGGATTCCCCCGTTCTTCCCCTTGTCCTTATTAAATTGATCCCCAAAACCAATTAGGGAAACGCCTTACCAGAATGAATCTATTTCTAAAATTTGAAATAAATCGGTAAATTCTGCGTGAAAAAAGCATTTACATAAATTATGGGGCGTTAACCCTATTCTCCCCTCCCTTTATACTTAAACAATTGACACCCACAAATAATGAAGGCGCCTCAACAGAATACTTCTACATCTAAAATTTAAATAAAATGTGCTAATAATCCATAGAAATCCATTTATTTGAATTAAGGGAAGGGGCGAATCAGCCTCTCGTCCCCTCGTCCCCCCCCCTTATTCATCTCCAATGACCTCCCAAAATTAATCAGAAAAGCTCCTCATAAGAATAAACCTATATTGAAAGTTTGATACAAATCGAGTATTTCTATAAAAAATTATTGCGTTACGTACTTACGTACATACACAGATACAGAACCTACGGGCACATTAGTTCTCAGTCTTTGGAAGCTGATGAGATAAAAACATGTCAAATTACATTATTTCTATCAAGAGTTATCGTGTTACGTACATACGTTAGAGGTCTGCACGGGCCCGCGGCCCGTACCCGGGCCGGGCCGGCGGAATCGTTTCGGATTTTCTAACGGGCCGGGCCGGGCCGGCAGATTTAGAATAGTTTTTTCAACGGACCGGGCCGGGCCGACAAACAACATAAACGGGCCGGGCCGGGCCGGCAAAAAAATTGAACGGGCCAGACGGGCCGGGCCGGGCCGATAAAAAAAAATTTCGGGCCTGCCGGCCCGTTCTGAAGATTTAAGCAGAAACGATAAAATATGAGCTATTTTCAACGAAAATGGTTTTAACGAGAATAAGTATAAATGTGGCCATACTAGTTTGACAGCGTCAGTATAAAAATGCACAGTATATCGGCATCGGAGAATTACATTATGTGTAACCCGTTTTAATATTTTTTTAGCTGACTCATGCCGGTCCGAGATCACGCTTACATTATTTTTCTACAAATAGACTGGCCGAACCGGTGCTAGACTTAATTATTGGCAGAAAATATGATTTGTAAAATTATTAACAGCCATAAAGAACTTATGTTAGCTTAGTCTTCGGATATATACTTCTTGATGATTTTTAAATTAATTTCTCAATAATGCGAAAGTTTGACACATTTTCTGATTAATTTTAAATTGTAAAAGTATAAAAGTGACAAGCCTAACTATTGAAGGGATTTAGAATCGAATAGCGTTTTTCATTTTTGGTAAATAAAATACTTGTATAACCTTGTTGAGATATAATAGTTTCTCAAATGATTGCAGGTTTTTCTCCCTTCCCTTGCTATTGCTTCCGGAAATTCTATTCAAAACGCTAATTAAGACAGTATTTTATTTGTTTACAGTATTCTTAAATTGTTTGTATCAAAAATTGGATAACGCCATTCGATTATATAGTTTCTGAATAAAGATATCTGCTAATCTTATGCGTTTCTGAGGAAAAAAAAAATGAATTTAGAAATGTATCAGAAAGGAGCTTCTTTGAATTTAAGAGTGAATTTGGATTTGAAATCTATAATAAAATAATACAGAAATATATTTATAAATCTTCTTTAATTAAACAGCTTCAAAATTAACGATGTTTTTAGCTTTCTTTCTTTTTTCTTTTATTCTAAGCCATATTAATTTTTTAATGAATCTTTCTTTATTCGAATGTTGAAAGCCTAAGAATCTAAGTAATCATTAATGTTGTTAATGTGTATTTGCTGTAAAATATACTGTAAAATCATTCCATAGATATGTATGCAGTATTCTTTAAAGAAATCTTTGTTATATGATAAAAATCTGAATTTTTTAGAAATCGTAGAAATTGTAACGGGCCAAAACGGGCCGAGCCTGTTTTCGCTGATTTTTGTACGGGCCGGGCCGGGCCTAAAACACAAAAATTTAAACGGGCCGGGCCGGGCCCGGGCCGAACTTTTGAGTTTTACAACGGGCCGGGCCGAAATAACTTTCCTACGGGCCGGGCCTGAAAATTCCGGCCCGTGCAGACCTCTAACATACGTACATACATGGGTACATACATACATACAGAACCTGTGAGCCCATTTTTTCTTTGGCTTTGACACCCATGAGCTAAAAACACTTAAAATTACATTGGCCTAGGATAAACTAGATCAGCCTAGGACAAACTAGAATTTTGGCGCTGAGGCGGTCATTGAATCAAATAAAATCACGCCAAATTGAATTGGCCTAGGATAAATTAGATCGGCCTAGGATAAACTAGTTCAGACCAATAAACAACAGGCTGAACTAGTTTATCCTATAAGAGTTAGGCCAAACTAGTTTGGCCTAGGAAAAACTAGTTTGTCCTATGGGCCTTAGGATAAACTAGTTTGGCCTAGGAAAAACTAGTTTGTCCTATGGGCCTTAGGATAAACCGGTTTGACCTAGGAAAAACTAGTTTATCCGATGGGCGTTAGGATAGACCGGTTTGGCCTAGGAAAAACTAGTTTATCCGATAGGCGTTAGGATAGACTAGTTTGGCCTAGGCCAATCTAGTTTGGCCTAAAATCGGGTTTGGCCTGTAACATATATATATATATATATATATAACAAAATATAACTCCCCTTCTTATGAATTATGTTTATATATACTGCACAGTTTCAAACACAAAAATAAACGCATAAGAACACTCTTTGTCGCCAAATTAACGACACATTAACGTGTTATGAATTGGAAAACTTCATATAAAAAACCATTTTGTATTGCGACTGAATTCTTAATAAGTTGCAAAAGTGTCGCTGCCTAGAATTGTATACTAAAAATAGTGTTGTAAATAGTGTTGATGAGAAAATGCTCTCACAATAGTGTCGTGCTGCATAATACTTTGTTACCAAATTAACAATACATTGTAAACACCAGACAATTTAGAATTATATAAAACAATGCATGTAAAACAATTTCAAAATACTTTTTACATTGTGTCTTTAACATTATATAATTTTAAAAAGGTAATAAGAGACAGTGTGCTTTATAGAAAAAGAATTGCAGAAGATTACTGAGTTAATTGTATAATTTTTACCGATAAATATCAATAACTGCAATTTTGGAAAAGCTATGTAATTTTTCGCAAATCCTTTTGCACAATCTTTTTCCTGGTGCAACACATTCACAACACAGTCGAAAATGATTTGAGTTACAAGTGTTAATTATTATTTCCAGTTAATGTTGCAAAAGGTTTTCACAAATTGGCAGTGTACAGATTTGCACGTCAATTATTCGTTTTCTTAGCAAAAAAAAGATGAGGAGATCCATATTCCATTGATTTATGTCACTGTAGCATATACACAATATTGCACGTACTAAATTTGGATACAGCCACACATATTTTTGCTTCCTTTTGAGACTTCCCCCCAGGATTGCACTTATACTCTAAAGCGAAATGGGTTCCTGGGGTGGTTATTCGGGTCATCCCCTGCTTTCTTTTTGGGAACAACGGCTTTTGAGCCTATTCTATCGATGATAATTTTCAGAATTTCCACCCTGTGTTTTTTAAACTTTCACTAAAATTACTCTATGCATTTAGGTAACACACTATGAAAATTATATTTTGATTGCGTTTATGCATGCACAGTGAAACATTATTTAGTAAATCTGTTTGTTTTTATACAATTATTATTATTATTATTATTAAATTCTGATTACAGGATATTATAAACAATATTATTTGTCATATTTATTGAAAGGAATATTATTTTTTACTAAGAACTCTGCAAATTACAAGCAAAAAACTTGGCAGAATTTTGGAACGTTTTTATAGAAATCTTAACTTCTCTAAGAGCACATCTGCTATCTTCAAAAAATGAGCACAATTTATTAAAATAAGCCACTTAATCATAATATGCAGTTTAAATGCTTTTGCTTGATTAGTTTTGAAAAGATTATCCAAAAGTTATTCGTTCTTTTTCAAGTTGTTGACGATCCCCTATAAAATTTCGGGAAAAAATCTTCATGCAAATATATGATCTGTTCTATCTGTTTTACATGCCGGGAGTTTCACAATAATTCCTCATGTATATTTCTAGATATTTAACAAAACGGCTAAAATCGCAAGTGTCACGATTTTTTTTTCTGGCACTGAACAGCATAGTTTGTAAGTTAGATCGTTCACAAAATTTGTGTCACACGGACAAACATTTAAGATATTTGAGATGCAAATACTTTGATGAATTTCAGCTTCTTTGCGAAACTTTATTCTGATATTTTAGTGATTTGTAGTCAAATCTTATTGCAGAGTTTTCTCATGAAATCCCCAAAGTCGCGAAATTTATTTTCCTTGTGAATTTATATGTATATGTTTAGAGTTTTTCAAGATCTAACTTTTGTTGTATAAAATGTTGATATTTTTCAAAACTATCAGTAAAGTGCAAAGAATAGATAGGAAACTAAATTTAATCCGTTTAAGACTTCATATTATTTGAAATTTAAAAGTACTGTTTTATTGTTTGGCAAGAAAAGTAGCGAGAAAATTATCAGAGAAAGAGATAAATTGTTACAATTCTCTCTTTTTTAAATTTACCCCAAAGAAATAACAAGTGTCCCTTTACAAAATATAATTCTAGTTTTAAACAGAAAAATTTGATCTATATGTTTTGAGATATGGGATGCATACTTACTTTTGCGTCTGCGTACCTTTGACAATTGTATTTACGTATGTATACATATAAAATGTGCGTAACTGTGTAGAATGATGTAAATATACAACATACGAGCATGTACATATAAATGCTATTAAAAAATGCATGTGAATATATAGATAATGTATTAAGTTTGGGGTATTTGGCAAAAAAGTAATTTAAAAATGAAATATACATAATAATATAAAATATTATCGCACATAAATAAAATTTGCTAAGAAGATAACGATTTTTTATTCTCATTATTATTATTCTTGTGATTATTTTCAGTATTATTTATGTTTCTCTTTTTCTTTTATTTTTTTCACAAATTAAATGCATCATCATTTTTTCCGAAAAAAAAACTCAAATGTGCAGTTGTTTTTTTTTTAATTCGAATCTTCTGACTGCACGAATGAACTTTTCAGTAATTTTCTGCCTCTTATCATGCTCAAAAGCATCATTCGATTTTTTAAAGGTTTATTTTTAATGAATAGACGTACTGAATGGAAATAAAACGTTTGATTACAATGCATTCGTGAATGGCATCGATATCAGGTTGTCATGGCAACGACACATAAACACAGTTGGAACATAAGAGCTATCAAGATATACCTCTCTTTTCTGCATATTTTACAGATATGATTGAAGGCGAATAGCTGTATTTGTATTGACTGTTGCATAATAACAAATTGTATTTTATTTTGAGAACTTTTAAATGCTTTATTTAGGTAGACTTTTTTTTAAATAGACATGGAAATTTATTTTAGAAACTGATGAACTCCTCTTTTTTCCTTTTGTATTCAATGCACATACACACTGCATCAGAGAATGATACACTTGAGACATAATTTGAGCTTTATTAATTTTTTCTGTAGATTCTATTTAGTAGAATATCTACTTTATTTAAATATAGATGTGTGTTTGTATTTCAAATCTCTTGTTTCAAAAATAGGATGCACCACACGTTCAAAAGAGCAACAGTTTTTAGTAAGGATACAAGGATGTTACTAGAACTGTCGAAATTTGAAATTCCAAATAGTTTCTAAGGTATTAATTTATTTCTATACTTTAATGTCTTTTCTAAGTAGTGGCAATTAAATTAATGCACTGTTGTGGATTAAAGGAGACAAAAAGGAAATAACAACGATTTTTGTATTTTTATTGATATCCTTTTTTCATTTTCTCAAAATATTTTCCATTTAAATATATGGTGAAAATATCCGTATTAAATTATTCTTAAAAAAAAAAAAAAAATCAAGAAATAAAAGAATATTTTGACCTATTTTACTTGGATTTATTTTACAAATTTTCCAAAACCTGGTAAAAGACACTATTCGTTAATAAATTATTCAGTGAAAGATCAACATTTTGAGAAATGACGAACTGTACTTACAGTGTCAGTGAATAAATTACTATGCATTTTCACTTAGTCTTGAAGTATCATTATACAACAGGCAAAGTTAACCTCACTGAAGATTTTGCAAATTAGCCTCATTTTTTTCTATAAATTCTACAAAAAATCCATGATCAGCTTGAATTTTTAAATACCAGTAGTTTATAATCTTTGTGTTTATATTTTGTTTGTTAACTAACACTTTTTTTCCATTTGTCACATCACTAAACAAACATGTTGTATGATTTTAATCATTCCAATTTACATATGTATTTTAAAATATACAGTAGATTTCGGCTTTTTAGAACTTAACTAAAATTGGTACAACGTGTGAAAAACAAAATCATTCATGAGCTTTGTCATAAATTTTACCTTTAGTAATCCTTGCAGTCATTTTTAGGGGGAACATAGAGTTAAAAGAAATTTGAATCTACTGTGCTTGCTTTTGTAAATACAGTGGGCTCTCATGAATGCGTCTTATTTGTTATTTGTTTCGGCCACTGGACTTCACTCAGGTGCTTTGCGAGTCGAGGATCTTATAAATTTGTGCATCAATTTGCTGATAGATAGCAAAACTAGAGGGGTTTTTGACTATCGCTGTAGACTTTTGGACCCAGAAGCTTCTAGTAGAACAATAGCACTTCCAAGAAACCTGGAGTTAAGAAGTAGGTGCTTCTTTAGAACCCGATACATTCGAAGCTGAAATATATTTTATTCGAATAAACAGTAAGTTCTGCTCATCAGTTTTTACAATATATTTTAAAATCTAGAATTAAAATCACATATTACTTGCTATAATAAAGTACAAATATATTCTAATACTTTCGGACGATAAAACTTATCCATCTAGAAAATATTAGAAAGAAAAAATTAATGAATTAAAATGAAATAATAAATGAAAATATTAAAATGAATTAAAAAAAATCCTTAACATTTCTCTGATGATGGGCAAGTTTTATTGTTAACTATCGGAGTATAATAGTGCTTTAATATTTTTAGTATTTTGTGATTTTAATTATAGATATAAAAATATATTGTATACTGTTTTGATCCGAACTTACTGTTTGTTCGTAATAATACACAGTAATAGGATTTCAGTAGTAACTATAGTTTATTTAATGGACAATTTTATTTTATTTTTTCTCTCCACTGAACAATCCTATTTAGGATTACAAGGGAAATCCTAAAAATATTTTAAGTACTCCTATTTTTGTATAGAATTAGTTTATTCAGTTGCAACCTTTCTGTAATTAAATAAAATGAATATTATAAATGAAAATAGTTGTAATCAAAATAAAATTTTGCATTTCCATGGCAACCGTGAACACAATTCTGAAAAATATTTGAAGATATGAATACATGCTTGTAAAAATCAATAATATAATGTTGATGTACGTATGAAATAGTTCTATAATCAGCCGACTGCATTAATGCACTAGCATTTATGATGATAATACTGATAAATCATCTTCCAAAGCTGAAAATTTAGTGTTTAAAATATTTAAAAAGATATACTCCATACAGTTGTTTTCCATTCAGACTCATGCATGTATTCATGCTTTTAATTTTGCTGACGAATAACTTTGAGGAATTATTAATTAGAGTAGCATTTTTTTTCTTAGTTAATTAATTTTTTTTCGTTGAAATTTCGAGTTTCAGTGGAAGGGTGATTTCACATTCAGTATGATGTAACTGTAATTAAATTATCTTGCTAATGAATGTTAAGTTTTATAAAAAATTTAATTAGATGCTCAAAAAATTAAAAAATCTTCATTTCATGCTTAGAAAATTCATTAGTATCTTAAACTTAAAATCATTTATCAACAAGCTAACTATTACGGTAATTTACATTCAAAGCAAATTCTTTTAACATTTATCTGTGCGGTTTAAAAATTTAAGTAATTTCATATACAGCTGCATACCACTATAATCATGCTATATTATTGATAAATATGTTTTAAGAATAAAATATGTGCAATTTGTGAAATATTTTTTTTTAAATGTGGAATTGTAATCCAATATTTAAAATTTTAAAACTAACAAGAAAAACTAATGAACTAAATTTGAACTGAAAGGAACATGGAACTGATGAAGCTAATTAATATATGGAAGTGGGTTAAAGTAAGCGGAATATAAATATAGATAAATATATGGAAGTATTTAGAAGTATGTGAAATATCAATATAGAGAAATAGATGGAAGTATGAGGAATATCAGTATGGGGAAAATAAATAAAAGTATGTGGAAAATCATTGTGGGTAATATATAGAAATATGTGGAGTATTATTATATAAAAATATATGGAAGTATGTGAGATATAAATACTGTAGAGCCCTGGTTATCTGAAAATTGTCTTAACCGAAAGACTTAGAATTTCTTAAAGTTGATTTTAAATGTGAAAAATTTTACTGTTAATATTTTTTACCTATGCCAAATGACACTTTTCAACATATTTTGATTTACAATTACTATTTTATTTGTAAGTTTTTGATTTAAAAAATTCTGAATCATTTTTAATACACTGAAGAGTTGTTTTGATACATAATAGCTTTAAAAATTAGAAACTAAATAAAAATCAAAACTTTGAAGGCTATCATTGCACACTGGTAGAAATAGTGTTAAAAAGCATATTCTTAATGAAATAAACAAAGTCCACTTACTTATTTGGTCCATTGCTTAATTTCGAGCACTTTATTCGATAGACTAATACCATACTTTATTTTATTTACAAATTAAGATGTGATTTTCTATTGTTTTCAAACTTCAATGTGCTTCGAATACGGTAGCACTACATTTTTATTATAACTACGCTGTGAATCACAGCTTTTCATTAAACAAATTTTCTCCATAAGACTTACGGTTATTCAAAAATTCCTATGGAACCCCGATTATTCGAAAATTCTTATGAAACCCCTATTATCCGAAAATTCTTGGAACCTCGGTTAACCAAAACTGCTTTAGTCCCATGGTTTCTGGATAACCAAGGTTTTATTGTAACTGAAAGCAAATGAAAAAATGGAAGTACATGGAATATCAATCTAGGGAAACGTATGGAAGTAAATGGAATATCAGTATCAAGACATATATGGAAATACGGGGAATATCAATACGGGGAAGTATATAAAAGTATGTGGAATATCAATAAGGGGAAACATATGGAAGCATGTTGAATTCAGATATAGAGAGATATATGAAGTATGCGGAATATCAATATAGGGAAATATGTAGAATATCAATATGGTAAAATATATGAAGTATGTTAAATACAAATATAAGAAAATAAATGGAAGAATGTGGTATGTCAATATGGGAAACTATATGGAAGCATATGGAGTATCGATATGGAGAAACATATGGAAGTATGTTGATTTTAAATATAGAGGAATGTCTCGAAATATGTGGAGTATCCATATGGGTAAGTTTCGGATTAAAAATATATGTATATTTTTCTAATTTCAGGAGGATCTTTTCGATAGCCCAGGCGTCGACGACAGTAAGCCCGAAAATTTTTCATTATATATGTATATATAAAAAAGCAAATGGTTCTTAATGTAGGAAAATATAATAGAGTCCAAATCCAAAATATAAACTAATCTCTTTCAAGCTACTCACGATTCCGAAAAGTATTTTTTACCTAAAACAAAATCACTTCACCTTTTTTTTCATTCACGTATAAAAACATTTCATATTTATTTACTTAGAAGGTGTCACAAATAAAAATTAAATTAAAGAGTTGACATGTTTCGGTTCATTAATAAGAACCGTATTCATAACATATAAAATCAGTAGAAAATTAAATGACACTGGATATAAATATAATTTAAAAATCAAAACAAAACATTGCTCCCGCTATGTGCTATAAAGTGGCTAAACTTAAGAAAAAAGTGGAGAAGTTGATTTTAATGTCAAGAATATCTGTTCGTGGTCCTGGATTAATGGAGAAAATGGAGAAAGTGGAAATTGTTAATTTATCTAAGAAGGAATTTAATGATAGAGAATTAGATCTGTTGAATAAAGGCCCTAAATTTATGTTTGAACAGAAGCAAAATGTTAAGAATTTAATTATGGAGGCAGAATGTATAATTAGTAAAGTAAATAGCGAAAATAAGGAGGAAGTTAGAAATTTAATGTTTACTGAATTAGATAAATATATGAAAAGGCCTTTAAATCTTAATACACCTGAGTTAAACATTATTAAAAATTTGAAAAAGGATAGTGAAGTGTTGTTCATACAGACTGACAAGTCCAACAGGATTGCTGTTTTAGATCGTAATGAGTATAAAGTTAAAATGCAAAAAGCTATTGCCGATATGGATTGTTCCTTAATTGAAAAATCTCCTTTGAATAAAATCCACAAAAAGGTGAAAGATATTATTGAAAAAGGTTGTTGGCCAGATAATGTTAAAGTTAGATTGTTTATTAATAAACAGGGTGTGATTCCACGTTTGATAGGTAGATTAAAGGATCATAAAGAGGAGTATCCTCTACGCCCCATCGTTACAAGATGCCAAGCACCGACTTACTATTTGGAAAAGGCGTTTGTGCTTATTTTGAAAGAGTTACTGCCGCCATCAGAGTATGTTGTGGATTCTACTGCAAGTTTTGTTGAAAGCATAAGGACACTTGAAATTCCTCATAACTGTTTATTAGCTAGTTTGGATGTCAAATCACTTTTTCCGTCGATTGACATTTTTGAAGTTTGTGATGATATTAAAAAGAGGATTGACAAGGCAGAAATATATAATGACAGTATAAAATGTACTTTAAAAGATGGATTACAGTTGATTGTACAAAGTAATTATTTTGTTTTTGATGGTAAAATTTATAAACAAAACATGGGTGCCCCTATGGGTTCTCCTATTTCGGGTTTTTTAGCTGAGTTTAAAATGAGGCCTTTTGAAGAGAATATTTTCTCAAAGTTCGAGAAAGTTCCTAAATTTTGGAAGAGGTATGTTGACGATGTGTTTTTAATTTGGGAGGGGGGAGTTGAGTCTTTCATTGTTTTTGTAGATGAAGTTAATAAACTGGATAGGAATATTCAATTTACGTTTGAATTGGAAAATGATCGTGCTATTTCATTTTTAGACGTGTGGCTTATTAGAGAGGGTTCTATGTTAAAAAGGAAAGTTTACAGGAAAGATATAGCTAGTCAGCATATTATTCCATTTTCTGCGTATTCACCCTTTGGGTATAAGTTTTCTACATTCCGGTTCATGGTTAATCGTGCGTTTATTATTTGTTCTGATGAATTTTTGTATGAAGAGGTGAATTATATTTTTAATATTGCTAAGTTGAATGGTTACAAAAAGGATAAAATTAATAAATTGGTTAAAAATTATAGGGATAAAAATAATTCTCAGGTTAATTGTAATTTGGTTGATAATGCCTGTGAGAAGGGGAAAGAGATTGGGGTTAAAAGACTATCGTTTCCTTATATAAAGGGTAATTTTGAGAGGCTTAAAGCTAAATTAAAAAAGTTTAAAATAGAATTAATTGCTAAGCCACCTCCTAAGTTAAAACATCTTCTATACAGAGCTTTTGATCCGGTTCCACAAGATGATCTAGCAGGGGTATATGAAATTCCATATGAGAATGAACAGGGGGATATTAATTTTTATATCGGTATGACAGGTAGAAAGTTTAGGGTTAGAAAGAAAGAGCATGAATGTGACATAAAATTTGGTAGGGATAAGACTGCGTTATCAAGATTGTTTTTAAAGAGGGGGGTTAAAATTTGTTTTAAAGATAGTAGATTAGTGTTCATTTCCAGTTTATTCCGAAAATTAATCATCCGTGAATCCATAGAGATATATTCTAGGAGGGATAGAGTTTGTAATGATTCTTATTCTTATGACATTCCGAGTTTGTGGTTAGAATTACTTAATAAATATTTAAAGGATGAGTCTAATAGGAGGAACCGCGATGGCATTGGCTATTCATGATCATAGAGGGCGCAATATTTTATGTTTTGGGGGTTTTAAATTACCTTTATATCCAGAGTCATTTAGTTTTTCTACTTTTTAATTTTAATTTTATACATTTTAAATTTAATATATGGTCAAAATTTATTATATTTATATGCCGCGTTGGCAATGGCTATATTCACGATCATAGCGGGCGCAATGTTTTGTTTTGATTTTTAAATTATATTTATATATCCAGTGTCATTTAATTTTCTACTGATTTTATATGTTATGAATACGGTTCTTATTAATGAACCGAAACATGTCAACTCTTTAATTTAATTTTTATTTGTGACACCTTTTAAGTAAATAAATATGAAATGTTTTTATACGTATTTTTTACCGTTAGAAAAACTCAAAAATGTAATCAATTTTCTCGACTTGAAATAAATGTTTTTCAGATGCAATAAATTTTTGAAAACTTTTTCATGCTGAACAAACAGGTTTTACAGTTAATTCTCATAAATTTGCCGCATAACATAAAATTAAAAATAATATTATTTTGCTACTCTTGCTTTGATAATTGATAAATTAATGTTATTTTGTGACTCTTACATGCATAAATTCTTTTGCACAATAGAAAATTTTTATGTGAGAAATGATAGCATGAAAAAAATAAATATTCTAGTTTGAGAAAACTGTTTAAAAAACTATAAAACTGCTTGAGAACATGTCCGAAAATCAGTGGAAGCAAATAAATAATCTGTTTTTATAAAGGCATTATTCAATGTATAAAACATATTGTTTTCTTATGTTTGCTTGGGAAGGTTTCCGAAAATCAGTGTCAGCAAAAAATAAATCTTTTTAGGTGCGCTCGTAATTATGCAAATACGTAGCATCTATAGTCGTCATTCAGTCCATCTGTCTGTCCGCATATTACAGAACAAAAATTATCCATCCGAATTGTTTGAAATTTAAAATAAATAGATGTTGCATAACATTCTCGTGTCATTTCAAATTGTATGAAAATTGGTTGCATAGTTTAATTACAAGGCCTATCAAAAGTATTTCGTTACATTAAGGCCAATTGGAAAAAATAGTTTCAGGTGCATTTTAATGATGTTACACTTTTTCGAGCATAATAAAATTGATATGTGTCTAGGAAGTATATACTAAAATGTACATTCTGTGCAATGTGTCGTACAAAGAATATTTACAGGGCTACACAAAAATATTGCATTGCATAATGGTAATGGGGGAAAAATTATTTGGGCGCATTTTAATTGCACAAAATTATTTCACATTTTATGAAATTGATATATGTTGCTGAAGTTTTTGCAAGTTACTTCCTGTATAATGAGAAAACAGGCAGTACTTACACACAATGGATTTCTTCTACTACACTGTATCCAAAGTATTGTATACTATTACACGAAAATCTAAATTTCTTTAAAACTTCGCTATAGTATGAACACACCTCTTTGCTACGCTTAGCGTGCAATATCCGTCTTTTTTAAAAAGAGTTTCTTAGAGTCTAGAAAATGTATTGCCTTCTAACGTCTAATCAGTAATGTTTACAAAAACCAGTGGCCAAAAAAAAAAAAAATTATAAGGATTTTTTTTAATCTAGAAATTTATTGATTTCTGGTATTATAGGTGGACCGTTTTAAAAAATCAGCGGCAGAAAAAAAATCCAATATAGACATCCAATATATGCCAGATATACATAATTGGATTGAAAAATAATAACTAGGATACTCCAAATAATATTAAATTGGAGATTTATTTTTAAAATATTTACATTAAAATGCACTATTTTCATTTGTAGTCAGTGATACAGCAGAACCTGCACAGCATTAAATTACATGTTAAAACATTATCTACGCGCAAGTTATTTGAAAACATATTATTTTCATCACCTCCAACTTCATAAAGGTTCTCTTGCTCTCTCATTTATTGCGTTCAAAATTCTTTGCTGAATCTCCCAGTCAACCCGCATATGTCTTTTTTCCTTTTGTTCACTATAATTATATGAGGTATGAGGTATGAGGTATAAGGAATGTAATTATATGAGGTATGTTTTGTCTGTTGTATTATACTTTTGTTTGATTAAGAAATATTCGTCTTTTTTACAATGCATGCATTGTTCAATATTGAAGAAAAACAAGTTGAAAATAGCACGTGAAGCACAGATTGAGGGGCGTTCGTACATCAACGAAATTTAAAAATATCCAGATCTTGCTCTTATAGTATGTAGTACTTCGGATACAGTACAGTGGTCGAAATCTTTTGTGTGTTCCTATAAATACTATCTGCTTTTTACTATACAGGAAGTAACTTGTATTAAACTGCAGCAACGTATATCAATTTCATAAAATATGAAATACATTAATATAATTAAAACACGCCCTAAACAATATTTCCCCGTATACCACAATGCAGTGACATATATTTTTGAGTAACCAAGTAAAATAATAATAAATTTTCTTTGTATCATAAATTGTACAAAATGTATATTTTAGTATCTACTTCATAGATTCATGTCAGTTCTATTATATTCGAAAGAGTATAAAATTCTTAAATACAATTGAAACTATTTTTTATTATTGACCGTAATAGGATGGAATACTTTTGATTGTCCTTGTAATTAAGTTATACATCCGATTCTTTTAAAATTTTAATCGACTCGCCAAACTATGCAACAGTTATATATTTTAAATCTCAAACGATATGGTTAGGTAGTTTTTGCTCCATTATATGTGGACAGACAAACGGATGAAAGGACAGACTGAACTATGACTATAACTTGATGTAATTTTGTGCAACGTATTTCAATTTCATAAAATATCAAAGAGTTTAATACAATTAAAATGCGTACCAAACAATGTCTCAATATATAACTATGAAATGGATTATTTTTATGTGGCCCTGTAAATCAATAAGAAATATTCTCTGCATCACAGATTAAACAGAATGTTTAATACAATATATACTTCATAGATGCATATCAACTTTATTATCTTCGAAAGAGTGTAAGACCATTAAAATGCACTTGAAACATTTTCCCCTATTGACCGTAAGGTATCGGAATACTTCTGATTGTCCATGCAATTGAACTATGCATCCGATTTTCATAAAATTTGAAATGACTTGACAAAATTATCTAATAAATATTTTTTTAATTTCAAACTATTCGGTTGGGTAATTTTAGAGTTGTTATATGCGGACTAGGGTGGAGCGAAAAAAAATTTTTTTTTGAAAATCAAAAACGGGTAGGTGCCAAAAGTTGCCTTTATACTAGTACATCAACTGTGTGAAATTTTACCGCTGAAAAAAAAGGGCTTGAGTCTGCTCTTTTGCTCCAAAAATCGAAATTTTGGGTAAAATTTGTCATTTTTTTACATTTTTTCAAAAAAATTAAAAAATTCCTACAGAGCTGGTTAGTATTTAAAAGTGTTGCTTAGACCTTCATATTTATCTGCTTAACATATTTAAACTATAAAACAATATGTTAGCTGGAGCAAAAAAGACAAATTTGAGTAAGAAAACAGCATTACCACTCTATTGGGTCAGACAACGAATTATTGTTTTTAATACAGCTCTTGTTTTCAAAACTACCTTGGACATGCGTCGTGGAGGTGGCTATATTTCCTATACCACCCGGCCCAACTATTCGATCATCTTAGTACAGTGTTTTATTTATACATTGATTTGTGATTTTCTTTATAAAAATTTGGCATGTTTTCGATGCTTCCACCTTGTTCATCTGTTCTTTGCATCCACATGCTGCTGTAACTATCTTCATGTATATTTTTACAGTTTATACAAAAAAATGAAGAGCAGAATAATGCACGGGAATATTATTAAAAGGACCTATTCGGCCATCTATTATATTTATCAAACTTACATTCAGTTGATGAATAGTGATTGGAAGTTATGTTACCACAACATTTTTTTTCAGTCAATTGTATTTTTTTTACGTAATGATTTGCTTCAAAGATGATTTCAGATATTTCAACTATAAGTATGCCATCATTTATTCTACTTTTGCATTTTTTATATGTTGAGAAGCGAGCTGTTTCATGTGATGGTGATCGTCAGAGAGAATTGCAATGAAAATTTGTACTCCATATGTAAAGCAACCGCTATTGTAAATAACTTTTTTTGCATTAGTTTTATGCCGTTTTCTAAGTGTTTTCGTATCTAGGTAATTTCCTATTAACTTTTAGATCAACTTTTTATGAGCGGACAACATTTGATGGTGAAATGTCCTGGGCATAAACTTATAATACATAGTACTTTATGAGGGAATGTACGGATTCTAATCGGCTATAAGTGCTCATTTAAAATTAGGTGAATGTCATTTGTCACTGTGAACCATTTTGCATGGGGTAAGCTTAGAATTGTGTATAATATTGAATCATTCGCTACTTCAACTCCAGTGAATTTCCTCTGAGTCAATTATTTGAGAAGTCGATATAAAACGTTCTAAGCTACATGGATTCACCGGGTCAATAAGGAAAATCTTTGTCTGCGTACTATTCACTTCCTATTGCAATTTTTTTTTTTACAAAATAGAGAATAATTTTGAAAAATTATTTTCTCAAATTGAGAAAAAGATACTCAGAACAGACTAGAAATTTCTGTCGGAGATTGCAAAGCTAATTCATAAGGAAATCTATTTCTCAGAAAGAATGGGGAATAGGAATTTAGAAAACATCTCACACAAAAGACAGATCATAAAGTTAATAAAATTTTCCGCTTTATATAAGCACAGATTGCAATTAGCGTTTATATGTTCACTCACAAAATGTATAATCCAAGTTTATACCGCGGGATATTTTATACCAAATGTACTACACACCTAAATAAATCTAAAATCTTATTAGAAATTACTAGACTACGGAACAACACAGGAAACGATATAAAGCATACTAAAACTTCTTTAGAAATATTGTTGTTTTACAACAAGTAGTTTTTGCAAATTTTGGTTGCAATCCTCTGTGACAATCGTTATAATATTAAACAGCTAGCTTCTCAGCATATATTTAATGTAATAGGTTCAACAAATGATGACATACTAGAAATTAAATTCATACAATCAATTTTTAGGCAAATCATTGCATATAAAATGTAATTGATTGAAAGAATGCTGTGATAACAAAACTTCCAATCATAATGTACTAATTGTATGAAATTTTAATGAAGATAATAGACTGCTGAATAGGTTCAATTAAGAACATACCCAATACATTGCTCAGCTTCTTTTCTGTTATACATGGTATAAAAATATACGTGCAGCAGGTCACACCAGCATGATCCAAATCATCCAAAGTCAGTGAATATAAAGAAGATTATAAATTACTTTGATGTATAGAAAACTTATACTCGTCTTCGGGAAAAAAATAACAATTCAATACGTAAATAAAACACTGGGTCTAGATGATTGGATGGTTGAAACGCGTGGGATAATGCAAACACTTCTATGAGCTATATACACAGTAGTTTTGAAAGCAACTAGGTAAGAAATGCATTCAAAACAAAATTTCGTTGTATGCTCCAATAGAGAGGTTAACGCTGATTTTTCACAAAAAGTTTTCAGATTTGCTCCAATTATACAGACTACAGATATTGTTTTATAGTTTAAATATGTTAAGCAGATAAATATAAAGATCTAAGCAACACTTTTAAAAACTAACCAGCTCTGTAGGATTTTTTAAATTTTTTTGAAAAAATGTCAAAAATGACAAATTTTACCCAAAATTTCGATTTTTGGAGCAAAAGCGCAGACTCAAGCCATTTTTTTACAGCGGTAAAATTTCACACAGTTGATGTACTAGTATAAAGGCAACTTTTGGCGCCTACCCGTTTTTGATTTTCAAAGAAAATTTTTTTTTCGCTCCACCCTAATGCGGACGGATTGAACAACAACTATAGATGTTACGTATTTACATAAAAAACACATTTAAATCGTTCTAATGTCTCATTTGTTGCCTTAAAATTATTTTGTGACATTCCAGTTTCATTGTTGCTGGTATGCATATGATGCAAATGCCATCAGAATCATATTAACTTATATGTCGCTATATTTTCGTAATCTAGGATTCAATCTATAGATTTCCACATTTGACAGAAACTTGGAGCGAACTGAGCATAGGCAAAAAGGGCTAGTCCATGTTAAAATTAAAAAATAATATTAAATTTCATTGTTAAACATACATTGTTAAACATACATTGTAATTGTTATCATTGTAAAATATTAAATTTCATTGTTAACATAAAATTTCATTGTTAACTTTTATAATATACCGGGTGTCCCAAAAATGACTGATGGATTTTAAAATTCAATAACTTGCAAACGGTGACAGTTATTTAAAAAAAATTTGCAGGAGGGTTATGTATAATGTCAGGAGTTTTTTACCGTAATTTTGTATTTTAGTTCGCATCTCAAACAAGAGATGGCGCTGACGGCGATTGAAGCCAGGTCGACGCTTCACTCAGCACTGATCACCTGGCCTTCAACCGCCGTCAGCGCCACTTATTGTTTGAGATGCGAACTAAAATACAAAATTACGGTAAAAAAAATTCCTGACATTAAACATAACCCTCCTGCAAAAAATTTTTAAATAGCTGTCACCGTTTGCAAGTTATTGAATATTAAAATCCATCAGTCATTTTTGGGACACCCGGTATTTGCCAAATAAAACGGAATAATAAAAAGGAGAAATATATAAGAAATTCTTCAGATAGGAAAAAAAGCACAAAAAAGTACAGGTAGAGCAGATTATTCAATACTATTTTTAGAAAAGTATTTCTTAAAAATAAAAAAGCTTTCTGCTTAAAATACGTGTTTAATGCAGATTCTTCAAAATGTTTTCCGTCAACATTCTGAAATACTTTCTGAAATACAGACCAAACGAAGTTTCCTTTGAATGTTATTTATTTTTACTTTACTTGTTACTTCCAATTTCTAAGAGTAATGCATAAGCATTTATAACATGCTTGTCGAAAGTGGATATAAAAGGTTATAAATCTATGTAGATATAGTAAATAAAAAGATACATAAAAGGTATCAGTACATAAGACTTGATTAAATATTTCTAATTTTTTTTTAAATAAATTAAGTTTATTTTTAAATTGGTGCTTAATGTATATTTAGATATGATTCTTATAAAGGCTAAACATTTTCCCATTTGCTTAATTGAAATTTCTTTAAAACATTATTCACTTTTATCTCACTTGTTATTTTCGCATTTCTGTATTCATTATGGTTGATTATAGGTTTGCCTTCCCTCTTCCCTTCTCCCGAAAAAAAAAATATATATGAGTAACGTTACAGGAATGGAAAATTTCCAACAGCTAAGCTTATACAATTAAATGCTTAAAAATTACTATGACTTCTTATTTTAATGCTAAAGTTTTGACCCTTTTTTTATTTTAATGTTGACAACAAATATTTACAAAAATACAAAACATTAGTGAGGCTAGTAATCACCATTAAGTTCGACAATCTTCTGCCAACGTTTTGGCAGTTTTTCAATGCCTTCCTTGAAAAACTCTGGGCTACGTGAGTCGAGAAAGAGGACAACCTCTTTTTTGACCTCTTCTGAAGAATTAAAAATTTCACCACTAAGATGCAGTTGCAGATGCGAAAACAGATAGTAGTCGGAAGGTGCCATGTCCGGACTATATGGAGGATGTGGCATTAAGTCCCATTCCAGCTTGTATAAGTTCCAATTCGTCTACGCACTGACGTGTGGCCTGGCATTATCATGGTGAAACATAACCACCTTGCGTCGGAACTCCTTACTTCGCTTTTCCCTAATTGCTGCGTCCACTTTATGCAGCATGCTGCTGTACGACTCACTGTCAATGGTCTGGCCACTTTTTAAGTACTCCTTGTAGATAATACCGCGACTATCCCAGAAAACACAGAGGGGGATTTTTTTATAGGTCAATGTGCGCCTGGTTACGGTCCTGACCGGTACACCTGGTTCAGACCATCCTCCTTTTCGACTGGTATTGTCGTAATAAACCCATTTTTCATCACACGTAACAATCCGTTTCAAAAAATCACCCTTTCGGTGATATTCGAGCAAGTTTACACAGGTCCGTTTTCGTTTTCCTTTGTCATTTTGTGTCAGATCGTGAGGCACCCATCAATTGAATTTGTATGTCAAACCAATGTTTTTTAATGCTCGAATTATGGTTGTTTGAGAAACATTGAAGTGAGATGCAAGTTCCCGTGATGTAGCATTTTGATCTTCATCGATGGATTTCCGCAATTAGGTCTCATCAATCACAGTAGGTCGACCAGCACGTGATTCATCTTCGATGTCGAAATTCTTAATCTTAAAATTTTGATACCATCGTTTGACTGTACTAAGTGATACAATATCCTCACCTAAACGTGCACACATGTTACGGTGACATTCTGTCACTCCGGTGTTGCTACAGAACTCGTAGTAGATGATGGTTCGAAGCTGGATACGTGATAGTTCCATTTTCGAGGCTTCGTGGAGGCTACAGATGATAATTTTTCAAAACAATAAATACACAGTGTTGTAGCACACGTCTTCTTCTTTCGAAACCAGAAAACCGTATGTAAAAATGTCACTTAACTTGCGAACGCCAGCTGTTTTAGTAGCACTATTCTGCGAAAGGGTCAAAACTTTAGACTCAAGGTAATAAAACGTTTTTGGCTAGTTAAACTTAGAGTTCCCTGTAATAGTATTTACTTCTGCATTACTCTTTAAGTCCTACGAATAAGAACTACTGCTTTCAAGTCAACTTCCGCTAGTGTTGTCCGGTGTACCGCGTAAGTCGGGGCTCTAAAGGCGATGGACATCACTAGTTTCTTACAGTTTATTTTGCCATTGTTAATCGCAGATAATTCTGTCATTAGTTAAGGCGAAGAAAAATACTTTTAAACTTTGTGTCCAGAACATTTGGAGCATCGATTTATGCAGCACACCTGGCAACACTAACTCGCAGTAAAAGACAGGAGGAGAAGAAAAAAATAGGGGGCAGTGTTTTCTAAATTGGAACATAAAATACAGAAAATCCCAAGTAAGCGGAATTTGTCCATAATGGAATCGTATCTTAAGATACATTCTAAAAATGACATTTTTCTAAACTAAGCAAAAAATGCTCAATATCTGAGTAATCGCATTGTCAAAATATCTTCAAATCAAAATTACTCAAGTTTGAAATATGTAATTATTCATTTCTGAAAACATGGATTTACTCATTACTCAAATATGAATATATGATGCTTTTTTCCTGGTGTTTATTTATGATTATACATAATGTTTGGTTTTATATATTGTTAACCCTTTATCTATCGATGGTACTTATAAGTACCATTAAAATAACTTATTATAAAGTTATATTAATACGTCAATTAGTTATAATACTGTTTAGAATGAGTTACACATACATTACTTTATTTTATTCCAAAAGCATTATTGGTTATGCAAAATAAAAATATTTTTAAAACGATTTCTTTTGCGTTTACATCTTTTCAGCTTCCTTGGCGCTGAGGGAGGAGTTTTGGAGCTTTTTTGCTACAAAAAATTAATTTCTCCATTTTTTTTTTTTTTTTTTTTTTTTTTTTTTTTGCTTGCAATAAAGAAAATTATATACTACCTTATTAAAGTTACATAATAAAATTTAAAAAAAGCTAGGTTGGCGGTTATTAACAGAAATTTAAAAAATAAGATAGCAAAACCTCCAAATTTTACAATATAGATGAAGATACGTACATAACCACAAATTGACATCATTTAGATATTTATTGAAAACAAAATGGTTTAAAGTGAAAACATGGCTACATTCTATACGAATCTAATGAATTTATCGCAATTTCATGGAGGTAAATAAAACAAAGAATGGTAGACTTAATTATTACATACACGTTTTCTTATAAATTTATCTTGTTTTTTTTCCCCTAAAATACCCATTTAATTTTATTACCTGTAATAAAATACTCAAGTACTTATTTAAATCTTTTTGTATAAATAAAAATGTAATAATTTAACATTTGGTGCTTAAAAAAAAAAAAAAAATTGACTGCAAAGGCTAATAATACTTAAATGTAAAGCACTTGGAGCGCTATTCCAAGGGTTCTGGGTTTGATTCCCGGCTTCGTTTTTCGACATTTTCGTTCTCTTGGTACTACGTTTGGTTAGCAATGTTAAAATTCACGTAAATACACACACACATATATATATATATATATATTTTAGACATAGGAAAGTAATTGGGATAATTTTCGTCTGCTAGAGTGAATTAACTGAAAACATTTAGAAAGGTTTAGGCTTTAATTAAAGTAAGTATTGGCTTTTGGAAGCTGAATTGCCAGAATCTCTCGATTCACACCGTAAAATGATGTCCCATTTGTCATTTATAATCTTACTGTTTTACTCAGTAAATAATTTTGATTATTCTTTTAAATCGGGGTTTTCTTTTCAATTGTAACATTCCTTGTGACCATGTTCCACATTACTTGACTTGTAGTCGTTATCCGAAATACATAATTAAAAAAAAAAAAAGAAAAGTTAAGGTTCTCAATTGCTCTGCTCAATAATCGCAAAAAGTTTTGACGCATTAACACATTCATTTTTTAACGGAAACAGGTAAAGATCTGGCTATGTAAGCTCATCCGAATCGAACTCAGTCTTCCATTTTATAATAATTAAATTACTTACCGAGTTATAAGCTATTTTGATCACGTGATCACACGATTTTTTTATCTTTCGTTGACCATTTTTTTCTGCTTTCGTAGGAAAATACGGTTCAAAACATCATTTTTGACAGCTTGTTCTGAAATATCTATCGCGTTTGCTCAAAAACAGAAAAATGAGTGCGATTAGATAGTTTCTGATTAACAACACCTTCTAATTTCATACCTTTCCGAGAAAAAATGAATTAAAAATTATGTCACAAAGCTGTCCTTTTTGATTTAAGAACACCCTTAAGTATTGATATGTATAATTTTGTACTTTAAACCATTTAAAAGTGAACCAATAAATAGTCAAACTTCTGTATTTTTCACTATATTTTAAATTAACTTACATAGAAAAATTAAATGGTATTTCATAATACCCACAACACTTTCTATATACAGTCGCCGCAAAAAAAATCTTGACATTTGCGATTTCAAACATTTTGTTAAATATCTAGAAATATACATAAGGAATAATTCTGAAACTTCAGATGTATAAACCAAATAGTACAGGTCGTATATTTTTGAATAGATTTTTTTTCTTCCAAAATTCAATAGGGGACCGTAAACAAATTGAAAAAGAACGAATATCTTTTGAATAACCCTATCAAAACTAATGTAAAAGCGTCCAAACTGCAGATTATGATTAAGTGGCTTATGATAATGAATTGTGCTCATTTTTATGCGGATAGCATGTATACACGTAGAGAAATTGAGGCTTTTATAAAAACGGTTCCAAATTTCGTAATTTTTTTTTGGCTTGTAATTTGCAGAGTTCTTAATAAAAAACAATGTTTTTTTTTTCAGAAAATATGAGAAACAACATTGTACATAATACCCTGTAATAAAAAATTAAAAATATTAATAATTGTATGAAAAATGAGCAGGTTTACTAAATAAATTTTCACTGCGCATGCGTCAACTCTATAAAAATTTTATTTGCATATTGTGTTCGCTAAATGTATAGAGCAACTTTTGTTAAAGTTTCAAACTCATAGCTTGAAAATTCTGACAATTATCGTCTAAAGAATAAGATCAAAATCCGATATTCCCAAAATGAAGCAAAAAAATGAGGGGCTGTACCCATATTCCATTGATTAGTATCTACACAGTACCTGCACGTACTATATTTGGATACAGCTCTTCATCATTTTGCTTCATTTTGGGAATAACATATTTTGACCTTATTATATCGACGATAATTTTCAGAATTTTCAAGGTATGATTTCGAAACTTCAACAAAATTTCTCTATTCAAAAGTTAGCAAACACAATATGCAAATGATTTTTTTTTTTTTTTTATAGAGTTGACGCATGCGCAGTGAAAATTTGTTTAGTAAACTTGCTCATATTTCATACAATTATTAATATTTTTAAATTCTCATTACAGAGTATTATGTACAATGTCGTTTCTCATATTTTCTGAAAAGAACATTGTTTTTTTAATTAAGAACTCTACAAATTGTAAGCAAAATTTGGGACCGTTTTTATAAAAATCTCAATTTCTCTACAAATATAAATACTATCCCAATAAAAATTAACACAGTTTATTACCATAAGCCACTTAATCATAATCTGCAGTTTGAACGGTTTTGCTGCATTAGTTTTGACAGGGTTATTCAGAAGATATTCGTTCTTTTTCAATTTGTTGACGGCCCCCTACTGGATTTTGGGAAAATATCTTCTCGAAAATACATGATCTGTACTATTTTGTTTATACATCTGGAGATGCATGAGAGATGTATGTACATGAGTCATTCCTCATGTATATTTTTTGATATTTGACAAAACGTCTAAAATCGCAAATGTCAAGATTTTTTTTTTTGCTGTCACTGTATAATTTTCTGTTTTCATTGTAATATAAAATTTTCTGTTTTTTTTTTTTTTTTTTTTTTTTTTTTTTTTTTTTTTCATTTTCAAAGCAAGAAGGGTTAATGAACAGAAAAAAAATATAGAGTTCTGAAAGAATGAGAAATATCAGAAGTGAAAAGACATGAACTTCTTACATAATTAATTTAAATACATGAAAAAGTGTTCGTTAAGGGAGTACAAGATACAAAAATATTCAAATCGATCAAAAAAATTTTATTGAATTAATTTTTTTAATAGTTAAAATGATGTTTAAATCATGTTTCTTTCGCAATAAGAAAAAGAGATATTAATATTTTCGTTTTGGTTTGTTTTTAAAATCTAGATTTCAAGCAATGATTGTCATAGAAATGTTTTCTTGTGAAAAT
Organism: Maratus speculifer; assembly: GCA_964019185.1. NCBI lineage: Eukaryota > Metazoa > Arthropoda > Arachnida > Araneae > Salticidae > Maratus > Maratus speculifer. The sequence goes on along the minus strand of OZ025292.1, from coordinate 213,632,109 downwards.
AGGTTTTTCTTCATTATGGGTTCTCAACTTCTAGGATTTAAACTGTTTTAACTCAAGAACGGTTAAAGATAAAGCTTCAAACTTCTAACATGTCTTTTTTATTACTTTATTTTAATTTTTTTCGGAAACATGAAAAAATATTTACTTTTGAAATTGTGATTATTTAAATTAAAGTTACACCATTTTACTATTATTTTCAACACAATCTAACTGATTGGTAAAGTAATCATATGAATTGAATAATTTCCAACTGAGCGAAAATTTGCCCAGGCCGGGAATCGAACCCAGATACTTGGCTTATAAGGCCACTGCTTTTACCTGTTAAGCTACCAGGGTGACAGCCGGCTGGGATTTTTCGCTCAGATAACCTTATTGCTCATTGTATCTTTAATTTTAAAAAATAATATTTTTTAAAATGTTGAATCAAAATTATCTTATAGATATTTGTGCCTATTTAAATCTAAAAAAATGAAATTCTACAAATAATATTATGAGTTATAACGATTTTAAATTACCCCACTTATTTAATAAATTTTAAATGCTAAATTAAAAAAATATGAAAAGTTTTGTCCTGCGATTTTCCTTATAAATTTTGTGATTAGTCATCGCAAAAAATTCAAAATTTTAACTCAATCGATAAAAATTTATTTTAAAATGTGTCCAGGACCCCTTAACATTCAAATAATTATATATTTGAATTAGTGTCTAATGCTTATTTAAAAATGGCTTTTGAAAATATTTTGACATTTTTTCAGATTCGTTTAACCGAAATATCTTTAAAAACATTCCCATTTCTGTTACTCGTTTTTTTTAAGTCCTGAGAGTATTATACTCATTATCTATTATTTACTCGTCAATAGAATAAAGAAAGAAAAATGCGTCAGATGATGCAGGGAAGAAAGAGAAAAGCAGTTTTAAAAACATATAAGCAGCTTACATTATTCAATTAAGCTAAAAATATCCGCAAATTATAAGATAAAGATGTATGACTGAGAAAAACGTCTCAAAATTCAACAAGTTGGAGAAAACTATTTATTTTCAACCCATGCATAAAATAAATATGTCTGTAAAAGGTCGTTTAAATATCACGCACATCGTGTAAAGATATGGATCTGACAGTAATCAATAGGAAAGAGCCCAAAGGAAAAAGTATTGTAAGCATTAAATTGTATTTTTCAAATATCAAATCTTATGCGAAAAGTGAAAATTTTCAGTCATTGAGTAAAAAAGTAAAATCAAGTCAAATTGATACTTCCATTAATGGATTAATTTTAACGTCTGTTATTAAATTTTGTAGCTAGATTAGCGTCTGAGGCCTGCACACATGAAAAATTGCACAATTTATATATATATATTTTTTTACCGATAACGTTTCACTAGGGAACTGCAAGAAGTGTAAGTCACCGATTTTGACGAAAGTGGTATCATTGGAAAGATCTCATCGAGATCAGTAAAAAACTCAATGGAACTACCCGTTGCAAATGAGCCGTTTTCTAGATATCCAACAATTCGAGATATCCGACAATTTATGTCATGTAGCTAGTGCACATTTAATGGGGGACCACAAAAAATTTTATTCTCGATTTTAACGAAAGTGGTATCGTTGAAAAGATATCATCGTGAGGATTAAAAACTCAATGGAATCACCCGTCGGAAATGAATTGTTTTCGAGATATCCGACAATTTGTGTCACATTTTTAATACACACTTCTAGGAAACTGCATTAAGTGACAGAAATTGTCGGATATCTCGAAAATCGCTCATTTCAGATGGTTTGTTCCTTTGAGTTTTTTACTTCTCACAATGATATCTTTGCAACGACACCATTTTCATTATAATCGAGAAAACATTTTTTTGCGGTTCCCCATTAAGTGTGCACTAGAACATTAGGCACTAGCTACGTGACACAAATTATCGGATATTTCGAAAACGGCTCATTTCCGACGGATAGTTCTATTGAGTTTTTTCTCCCTCGTGATGATATCTTTTTAACGATACCACTTTCGTTAAAATCGAGACTAAATTTTTTTGTGGTCCCACATTAAGTATGAACTAATTACGTGATATTAATTGGGGATATCTCGAAAACGGCTCATTTGCGACGGGTAGTTCCATTGAGTTTTTTTCTGCTCTCGATGAGATCTTTCGAACGGTACCACTTTCGTCAAAATCGGTGACTTACACTTCTTGCCTAGTAAGTGTGCCACTACAATTGAGTCCTTTGTATGAAATGTTCTCGAAAAAGCATGCATAGTCTTTGCATTTTTTCTCAATTCTTCATTGAGTAGAAGAAAAGACGACAATTTTGATGATGCTAATGTTAAATCTGCCTGACAGATGTTAATTTATATTTTCCTAAAAAAAGGGTATCCGAATGAAATATATATTTTTATTGATGCAACAAATAAACCTAAATATATTCTTGGCATTTTTACCTATGAAAACTGTTATGAAATTCATATTAAAAAATATGAATATGACATACAGGGATTTTTTAGATATAAAATTTTAACGTAGTTAAAAACAGGGATAATAAAGCACTTAGTTTTCAACTTAATTTCAAGTTATTTTTCGATTGTCTCAGAAGATATATCTCAGAAAGATGTCGTATGTTATAAGACATCCTCAAAGACGAAAACTTACAAAATAATCAAATAATTTTCAGTCATTTTCTTTTCGACAACATTGATTCGATTTGTATAATTTTACCGATTATCCAGTTATCTTCCTTGTAATAGTCCTTTTTCTAAATATGTAGATAAATCATTTATAATGCACAATCATAGTACACTTTCTTTTAAAAAAGCGTAAAGATTTGCGAAAAATATATATAAACTACAAAATTTTGGATTTAATTTGAAAGAAATCAAACATGGCGTTAAAAGCGCATGTTATCCGCTAAGTAAAATTGGTACGATTTTTAATATGTAGATAGCTCTTGATCTCAAACCTATGTTTATAGTTCAGTAGTAGATGTTATTGTCAATCGATTGATATGTTATTTGGAAGGGGGAGGGGCTTGAAAGTGAAAGTTAATATCCGTAAAATATCAATAAATAATGAAAGATTTACTTATATCCAGAAATCACTGCCGCAGAACAACTGGAGGGGAAAAGTGAGCAAAAAAAATGTGTTAAACTGACGAATGGTAATTATAGGTTTCAGCGTGTATTGATATATATAAACATAAATATATTTAAAAATTCTTTAAAGTTAAAATTTAATCTGACATTACTCATGTATAAATTTTGATGGGTTTATGCTTATTATGCCCTGCTTTATTTTAATCTAAAATTTCGCTTTTTTTTTCAATTAATTTTCAACTTTTGCTTAAAAAAAAGAAAAAAAAATTAAGATGCTGATTTAAGCGTTGTCTATGATGTGGAAAAAAAATAATAGTAATAATTTAAGAAAAAAAAACACATTTTAATTATTTCATTGAAGCATTTGGGCTGTCAATAGTTGAAATATATTAAGTCAGTGATGTGGTTATATTGGCAAAACATAATACATTATTAGAAATGACTTAGTCAATCTGTTGTATTTCAGCAATCGAGTACCAGATTTCAATTTGGATATAGTCCTTAAAATATACTCATTTTAAAATAATAAATTTCGCTGCAAATTATCGTACGAATTTCATAGAAAACGGTATTTAGGCTTATTGAAACGTATAGAATTTGTTTATGGTATCAAATTTGAATGCTGCTATTGAAAAAAAAAAGTTTGAATTTGTCTCAATATGCAGATGGCCTACAAATCAAATTTTATATAAGTCATTTAAAATTAGATTTAATTTCCAATCGTTTGGTAACGGTAACTTTCTTCTATGATAATTTGTAATCGATTTAGTAAGAAGCTTTTCCTTTTTTTAACACGACTGTACAAAATTAAAATGCACTTGCTTAATACGCAATCCAAGAGTTAAAATAAATGCTCTTTACATAATGCGATTGTGAAATTTAAAATGAACTTACTTTTAAAATAAGATAATTCAATGAAAGCTTGCTGCTAAGAAAATTATTGTTGAAAACTTGGTGAAAATCTCTTACCTAGAAAACAAAAATGATTGCATTTTAAATGTCAGCAAAGTAAAGTAGCAAAACATTTATAATATGAAATGACTTATGTAGAAAAAATATACTACAACTGAATATAGTAAACATGCATAATATATACAATATAATATTTTAAACAATAATAGAGTAATTTTCTTTTTAACATTTTTATTCAGGTACAAGAAAATAAAATATTCATATAAATATATAACATAAAACACAGATAAATAAAAATATCATTATTATTCGGAAGTTTATTTTTTTCATACTTGTCATTTCATATTAGAAAAAAATTCATGCATTACTATTTCTCTAGAAATGTCACTTATTTTTCATTAATAAAAAATCGAATTTTAACTTTCATTCACTCTTGTTTTAATAAGGTAATTAATCACTATTTTGTTCATTAAGGATTAAAGATATCGTTTACATTCATCCAGTAATCGTTCCTAATGAGTTCACATAATCTAAAATGCATATAATATTTTCAAATTAATGCCATAAGTTGGTTAAGATAAAAAGATTAACTAATTCTGATTTATTGTTTTAGATAACAATAGCAATATGCATCTTATAATTTTAGACAGTGATGTCAAATTTTTCATTTTCAATAATTTTCAAGATAATTTTATTGTTATTTGTTTATCTCACATCACTATTCATTGTAAATTTTTCTAATATTTTGGGAAATAAGATAAGAATTGAAGCACATAAATAATTTTTATTAATGGTTCTTTATTTTTTCTTCTGTTTTTCTCCCTCCTCCCCTTTATTTTACTTGAAAGCAGAAATGTATTTGGAATGAGCAAATGCGTTTTATTTTTATCCTTAAGAATTTAGACATAGATATTAAATTTACGTATAGAAAAAAGGTAATTTATAATGTGTTATCTCAATGCATACAAATGTTTCAACTTTAATGAAAAGTCAAGAATTATTTATTCTTACTGAGTTTAAAAGAAGCCCTTATAATAAAACGAATTCAAGCTATATTTCAACAGACAATTTTTTAAAGTAGGAGTGGAATTAGAGATTGTAATTGTTCATATCTGTAAAATCCGGTCAAAATAACTAATGTATTACGGAATTGGATACAGTGTATTCTTGCTACCTCTTGCAGATAGATGAACAGCGATAAGACCAACTCAGTAATGTTCATTAAGTGGGGAAATCATTTAAGATATCTTGTTTGGATTTTTTAAACTATTTGGAAAATAGTTGTTGTCCTCGGTAGAAAACTGGGAAATATGAAGTATATCTGAATGTTTTTACTGGTTCCGCAACTATTTTTCATTTTATTCGTTTTCTGATTGGTCTAATTTTAATATCTAGAAATAGAATACTTCTATTTTTTATTTTATTTGTTTTCTGACTGGGCCAAGCTTAATTCCAAAAATGGAATACATCTGTTGCCACAATGACAAAAAGAGCAATAAAAACTCAAAGAAAAATTAATAATTTGAAAACAAGTTTTGTAAAGATTTCAAAGAAATTTCATTAAAGGTGCATTTTTCCTCTACGCAGTGGTGTAAAAATTGTAAATGTGCAATGTTTAGAAGTTTAAAAATTTACAGTTCTAAAAATTGTAAAACTAAAATTTAATTTAAAAGTTGTTTGTGATGGGTCCAGGATTATGAATGTTTAATCCATGTCGTACGTAATATGAGGCGTTCAGAAGTCTGTCTGACTAACTTCATCAAATAAAAATGCACTATCTATATTTTTCTATTTTTTTTTTTTTTATCATTGTTCTAAGAATATTAATGTTAAATGCTTGGCATATGTCATATATGATTTGTTATGACTATCATAAAAATTATGTTTATTATTATTATTAATTTAAATGAACAAGTCTTTAAAATTTTAATCTTTGAAAATATCATTTTCCAAATAGTCGTTGTAATTTGTTAAATTACAATTTTTTCTTATTTGTTTATTTTGTGACATAGAGATTTGTAATTAAAATACGCTTTTTTTAATATTTAGTTTTTTCTTTTTATTGTCATCAAATAGTTGAGGTTGATCTCTACAAAAGCCATTTTTTACTTTTTGATTTTATTGCGATTTTTATAGGAGCTGGTTTCAAAATTAAAAATATCCTGAAGAAAGGACACTGTAAAAAATAAATAATAATAATAATCCGTTAAATTTAGGGCAAAAACTGCTGGCAGCAATGTTGTCAGCAGTTTTTGTCCTAAACATTGCAGTAAAAATAGATGTAAATTTATTTATTACATCTAATTTTACTGCAATTTTTACGGCAAAAACTGCTGGCAACATTGTTGCCAGCAGTTTTTGTCGAAACATTTATCGAATTTTTTACAGTGAACTTATAAATAAATTGAAAATATGTATATCGATATTTCATATGGATCGACCTTAGATATACAATGAAAAATGAAAGGACGTTTTCTAACTCAAAGAGGAAAGAATTATTGAAATTTTTTTACATTGTCACCTATGTTCTAGTTGTAAATGTAAAACTATAGTCGTGGTCTTCCATTTACAAATGGAATAGATTTTCACATTTCAATAGTTTTTTAAAAGAAGAAATCTGGATAAAATTTGTCTATTTTTATAAAGAACTATCACTATTGTAATTCATTTGATTGATAATTGTATTTTTAAAACAAAAGTAGATAATAAAGTGTAGAATCTGATAGTTGTTTCTTTTTAACTTTTTTTTCCTCCTTTCGTAAGGATAATCCTAATAAACAGATTTTTTTGCCCTAGAGGAAATTTCTATAAAATAAAAATTACTTATTTCGATGTATTTTCGTAATTAGTTTGTCTCCCATGAAAAAAATTCTTACATCTCATTTCACAACGTATAAATATGCATTAAAATTAATTAATGAACTAATAATCCCTTTACATAAGGCTAAGCGGTGACAACTTAAATGATTCTTGAAGGGAAAATATTTATATAATATATAGCATTTATTGTATTTGAGTCTACCAAGAAATGATTATTCTGCTTATTGATTTTGATTTTTCACATGACTGCATTCTACAATCTTTGACATGCATTGGCAAATTAAAATGGATTACATGTAGGAATCGTATAGGTGTCAGGTGCGAAATTTCTGTATGCATTTTTCTGTGTAAATATTTTTCATTGTTATCAAGTATGTGAAACATTAATGTTAGGGAATCACACATTCCATGTTTTGGGTTTCTGTAAAAATAAACTAAAATGATAAAATGACCATTTACTTAATAATCTTATTAAATGACTAATCTTAACGAGATGGTTTGTTACTTTTAGGTACAAAAATTTGGACAGATTTCTTTTTCTATGTTTAACGTTTACAAAAATAAAAAAATATGAATACATATCTATGAATACATATATATGTATTACGAAATTTAAATTTTTTGCCAAGATTAATCTTACACCTTTTATTAATATTCCAAGCTCATTCTAGTTTATTAAATTAAAACCTTATTTATAAAACTAATCTGTTAATCTTATATAAAAGATATAAAGTCTTAATCCACCGTAAAAATATTTATTCCGACATGCTTAAATCTAAAAAAAATGGCTCTATTTAAATACATTCTTAAATAGAAACTTTTATTAATTAAATCCCTAAAAGAATTCACTATAATTTTCCTGTGTTTATCAAACCCCTTTAAAATCTTTATTTAATTCAATTTTCTATTATGCACTACATTTTTCTATAAATTATTCTTTTATAAAAAAAAAAAAAAAAAAAAAAAAAAACTACTTATTCAAAATCATTCTTTTTCTATGAATGTCCTGGATAACATTTAGCGTTTTGTATATATTATTTGTCAATAAACTCATTTTTTTCTTTTTAATAAAATTATCGCTTGCGAAATAACTTCGATATTAGTTGTCATCTCGATGTCAGGTATTAATTTTTATTTACATGTCAAGCATCCTATTAAAAAAAATCCAACTGCTAATGAAGAAAACAAACACTCCCATAAGATAAAATTTATATGCGGAAGGATTTAGCGGCTTAGTGTAGGCTTTTAATGCTTTAAAAACCAAATTAAATAATTTAGTTTTTAAATATCAAAATAAGTACGCCTACTTAAGAATGGCATATTTTAAAAAATAGCTACAACTTATTCTTCTTACATATTGATATTTGTTCTTAACCTATTAAGAGAAAAATATAAAAAAGTTATAGAAATTTACATTTTGCTTTTATGTGAATAAAAAAACAAATCCTAATTCTAATTTAGTTTGGAATTTTTAAAGTGATTAGGTGCTTTCTGCATTGAAAATCACGTGGCTTTCCCATGTCATAACGTATTTTGTGAAATGAACTAATTATAATACATAATAAAAACTTTTAAATTAATAGATTTTCTGTCAGAATATTTATTAATAGTTTAATATTATTTCGCAATATGTGGCAACAGGAATGAAATAAAGCCATTTTTATATGAAAGGCATAGATTAAGAATTAACATGTATATATGCAGGGTGGTCATAAAAAAACTTTGCCGATATACGGAGTTTTAGCGGCCAGTCCCCTCAACCGATCGAAATGAAATTTCAGATATAGCTATTCAGAGGTATGAGCTCAAGATTCTGTGAACGACAACAAAATGGCGCTCACTAATCTTTGATTACAATACTGATCGGAGAAACTAAAACTTTTATTTTGATTACTCATTTTCCACATGGGTGCCATCCCCATGCAATATGTAATTGCTGTGATGGCACCCATGTAGAAAACGTGTAATTAAAATAAAAGTTTTAGTTTCTCCAATCTCTATTGTAATCAGAAATTAGCGTACTGACTCTGTGTCATATGCAAATTTCCTCCTTGGCCCCAATCGAGTTTTTTCTATGGGGGGAGAGGATTCCCAGAACGGTTTTTTGTGCGTGCATAACATGTCCGTTTCTTGCGATAAACGTACGGTTCCAACGCTCTTTGGGGTTTTTGCATGCGCTGAGCATTTTGCGATGAAAAAAATGGGTGTTGCCATTGGAAATTTTTGAGTTTCTGTAACAATAACCGTAACCGTGAGCGCCATTTTGTTGTCGTTCACAGAATCTTGAGCTCATACCTCTGAATAGCTATATCTGAAATTTCATTTCGATCGGTTGAGGGGACTGGCCGCTAAAACTCCGCATATCTGCAAAGTTTTTTTATGACCACCCTGTATATATATATATATTAAAATAATAATATCATATGTTCTATATTTATTTATTATATTTCTTCATTAAACTTTTCATAAGAATTTATTTAGTTATTTTGACGCCATTGTTCAATAAACACTTAAACACACTTTGACATTAATAATATAAGGAAGTAGAGGTCTGCACAGGCCGAAATTTTCAGGCCCATGTCCGACCCGAATCATAGAAATTAAAATTCGGCCCGTTGCGGCCCAATACAAAAATTAAAATTTCGGCCCCGAAGTCCGGCCTGATCAAAAAGTTAAAAGTTCGGCCCGAGCCCGAACCAACCCGGAAAAATTAAAATCTTGGTCCTGCCCGGCCCGACTGAGTTCCTAAAATCATCGATTTTTTCATTCATTTAGCTAAAAACTTGCGTCGTATGAAGAGTTCTGGCCAAAAATATTTATCTTAACTTTTTTTTTCATGATTATAATCTTGATTTTTATAGAAGTGCCGCAGGCTGCAATATTTATTTTTTAAATGAATTTCAACATTTGTATGCAAATTTTTCAGTTATTATTAATATTGTTAATCCATATTCCATGTATTAAAGTGTTAAAAGTCTAAAAAACGGTATACAGTAAAACCCTCTAAGACGGAATTGCATAGAAAAAAATGTGTTATAGACAAGTTCTCTTCTTAACAAGTGTAAATGTATTACATATCAATTTTTGTATATTAATTTTCTATGATAAACATGTTTCTTATTTAAAACAAGATTTATAGGTAAGCTCTTTTTTAAATCTTTTTAAATATTTGAACTTCGCTATATTTTACTAATCGTAGAAATCTACAATTACTTAAAAAGAAAAAAATAAAATAATTTTTAATTGTAGAATAATGGCAATTTAAAAATGTATCCATTTTTTGCAAAATTGTTTGGACCAGGCTTTATTTTACGGATCTTTAAACGGACCAGGCTACGCGGAGAGAATGATTTTCAAACGGGCTGCGTCAAAAATAGAAAAGAAAATTTTCGATCGTGAAGACTACGAATGAAACAAATCCCATCTCTGTACAGAAAAAAAGACCATCCCAGATCGAGCCTTCAGCAAAAAAAAAATTGTCTCGGCCCGACCCGGCTGAGAAGAGTGGAAACCAGGCCCGCCCGACCCCGAGAGGGTCCTTTCTTTCTTTTGATCGAAAGTAGATCCGTGCAGATCTTTGTAAGGGAGTATCAAAAAGTTTCCTTTCAAAGGCTGTACTGTCCAGATTTAGTATGTTTTTCAAGCAAAATCGCCTTCGGATTTTAAGCAAGCCTATTACGGCTTCACCAGGCTTAATGTATCATTTTGTTGAAATTCCTCTTCCCGCTGCTTTAAGATAAGGAACTCCGAAACTGGTTGCTGCACTTCTCCGTATAATAAGAATCATCCATGTTTGAAGGAGTTTATTGAGGGACTGATTTTAAGGGTAAGGATCTAATCGCATCATTAGCTGCTCTTTTATTGTTGTCGGTATTGGACGTCTATGATCTCCCAAGTTGACATGCATCTTGATTTAAACCACGATCAGTTCAGAACGCTGAGCACCATTCCATTACGGCAGTACTCCCCAAACTTTTTTTCTTCATATAGCCATTTCTAAGGATTTTGATTTCTGAGTACCCGTATTTATCATAAGCGCGCTTTTTTCTCCCCGCTTTTACTGAATTATGTAGGCAACATGCTTTTTTTCAGTAATATTTTCTTTATCACACTAATATAATAAACGATACAAATTGCATTGATATTTAATATAATTTTTGTGATTTTTCTAACCATTTTTTAATTTCCAACATTACCGATATTATTTTCATGAATTCTCAGCAGACCAGCCACGCACTCTTGGTTGAGAACAACTTCATTATGGTGATTTTCGGCAAACATGCTTCTCCATACACAACCTTTATTTCCCAATGATTGTCTACAAGTTTTTGTCTTTTTACCACAAAAGTAAATATTAACAACATGTTGGTCCTGTTTGAATGGACTACGTATTTTCTGCTAAAATCGATATTGCTCATGCTTCGGCATTTTCCTCTCACACTTCGGAAGTAAACAGATACCAAAAAACCTCTTGCCTCGAAATTGGTGCACATATACCCGTTTTGTGGATGAATTAATTTGCATATAAACTGAAGCAGCGACCCCAAATAGAATTTATCAATCGCCCAATACATTATATTTGTAAGATCATTGCGAAAATCTTCTAAGTTTTATTTTTAAAGTTTCCAAAATATAAATCTTTGTATAAAATTATTTAATTCCATATTACATAATTGGCTTCTCTTCTAACGTGATTAGGCAACCTAATTGTGCTTTATTTAACAGACTATCACGACTCTTATTTCACTTGGATTTAAGCTACATTGCAGGCATCAAGTTCATGATGCATTACGGAAGATATTCTCATAATCTTTGACATTTAACGATAACTGATAAAGATACAAACCTCAAGAAATGATCGCTTTGTTGACAAAATTTGATTTATCACCTGAATATATTTTCAAACTTTAGGCATCAATCGGCATGTAATATAGTAACATGAAATCGATTTGAACAGCATTACCGGAAAAGCAGCTTCATATATTTTCTTTCATCAATTACTCACAATGTAGTATTTACTAACAAGTGAAATAGTGAAGAATTTTTTGTATTTTAATCACTTAATCAATGTTTACTTACGTAGAGAAATATTAAAAAGTATAATTCATTTAAATTTCCAATGGTAAAACTAGAAAATTTTTCACTTTTTTTTTAATTTCAATGATAATCAACGAAATCTATTCGATTTATTTACAAATTAGTATTTTGTAACTTATTTTCATAAAAGTTAATATAACCGCATTTTCTCTTCCAGTTCATTAAAATTCATTAATACGCCTGCTTTACTAGGTGCGCAACTAAGTTTCTGGGTTTTTTTGATCAATAAAAAATGAAAAATTTTAAAAGAAATGCAAAAAACGGTTTATTGATAGTAGGGTCCCTCGCTAGCTACACCTTTTCCCCATCTCTCTAATAAAACATAAATACCACGACGATAAAACGACCCGTCTTTGGACAAAAGATATTTAATCAATCAATTTTGTTCGTCTTCGAAAGCAGCCAAGTGTATCCGAGATAGTCCATGAGCCATCGACCGGAGCAAGGGATAATCGGAAGAGACCAGGTCTGACAAAAATAGCGGGTGCGGTAGCAGATCCCATTTCAGCGTTTTGGTGGTGTCCTGAATGATGGAAATTGATAGCCTGCAACGTTGCCGTTTTACAATATCAGTCATTTGTGTTTCATGTCGCATTCTGGCCGTTGTTCGAGCAATGCATGATTCAAATTAATCAGTTTTGCCCGGTAGCGATACCTATTATCAGTTTCACCCAGTTTCAGCAGCTCATAGTACACTATTCCTTTCTAGTCCCACCAAACGCATGAAACGCGCTTCTTTCTGAAACGATTTGGCTATGCCGTTCGATGTTGATGCTTTGCTAGGTGAAAGATACGATTTTTTGTATTTGGGATTCTTAAAATATATCTACTATATCTAGAAGTAATATTTCGATAATGGCTCTTCCATTTTTCTTCTGTCTTTCAGTCAACTCATGCTGCACCCATTTTCCTCCCTTTTAAAATTTTCCAATGACGTGTAGTGACTTGGAAATACATTGGCGAGTCATATTTTATGCTTCCGAAAGTTAATATTGTTTTTTCTTATATTCTACTTGCAATAACGCTTGCAGATCGGCATCCTCAATTGGATTGGTTTTCCGGAGAAATTGCCACTTCTGTAACATTTAAACAAATCTTCATAGGTTGTTTTCGATGATGCATGTTCACCGTAGGCCTCCTTAACAAATGACGCCTTTCAGCTGCAATTTTTTTTTTCAGATTAAATCAGAAAAACAAAATTTCCAGCAAACTCTGTTTACTTAGCACAAAACCCATCATCTTCGTTGTTAAAAAAATAATTTTGCGCTGTGATATGTATTCTATTACGGCAGTTTATTATCAACCGATGTTCAAATTATTAAAAAGTATGTAACATCAGACATGTATGTCGTCTGTGTGTGTCGTTAGAGCCTTCCATGTGTGAAACCCGGAAACTTAAATTTGCACCTAATATTTAAGAATTAAGCGATCGCAGTTTTATACTGTAATGAATTCTGATAATATGTATCTTTTATTCATGGAAAATAAATGATAAAACTCTGAAACAATAGCTCTATCTTAATAAATTTAAAACTTGTCAGATGTGGCAATTCCAAAACTTTCTTCTGTCTCATGCGTTTTAATATTTTCGGAAAATGCAACATAGCAGCCCCATTAGTGAGGTGATTTACATCAAAATCTAGTCAGTAACACTTTACAATGACTTCTAGCAGAATGTGAAGTTTGATGAAAATCCGTGCATTAGTTTCTTTGATAAGGCTATTGTGGTTATATTAAAAAAGTCGGCATAATAGTACCACCAGTTGTTGATGTACCCAAAAAACTAATCAGGATAAGTTTTTATCAGGTACTAATGGAATCTGAAGTTTAATGAAAATCCATGCATTATCAGATGTCCAACCAGATGTAGATGAGATCCCAGCTATACCGAAATTGTGAAAAATGCAGCATAGCAACGTTGCCTGTAGTGCGATTTACACCGAAAACTAAAGAACACTATTTTATGTCAAGTACTAACTGATTCTGAAGTGTGATAAAGATTCTTACATTAGTTCTTGAGATAGAGCTCTGGCGATATTGATGAATAATGAAGCATAGCCAGTGCCGTCTGTTGAACGATGTATACCAAAAAGTTATCAACATCAAATTCTATCAAAAACTAACTGAATCTAAAGTTTATGAAAATCCGTGCACTAGTTCTTGAGGTATTGCTATTGCAAAATTTGTGGATAAGGCGGCATAGCAGTGTCTCCTGCTCAGCGATATAGACCAAAAACTAATCAACTTTAAGTTTATACAAAGATCTAATAGGATATAAAGTTTTGTAAAATTCCGTGCATAAGTTCTTGTGATAGAGCGCCCGCAAAATTTTTATCGCATACAAAGTGACAGACAGACTCATACGCAGACATTTTCTAAAAACCATCTAAATTATTATTATTATTATTATTATTATTATTTTATTATTATTGAAAGAGAAAATGAATACTCTCGAATTGGTTCCAATGAACTTCATCAGTACTTTTGAAAAATTCAGAATTAAAAAAAAAAAAAATCAGCATCTATTAAAAAGAGAAAAAAAATGACATTTCATTTTAAACGATTTTTATCACGTGACGTTATGCGAGAAAGTCGCTACACGCCAATTTTGTCTATTCTTTATACGATTTTTTTTCTACGACTGTTGTAGAGAAACCAAAAAGCAATGTTTTAGCCATTAAAAAGTTTTATAATGTAAACAATCAGTTAAAAAAACTGTACAGCGTTTAGTTCATTCAAGATTTCTGCTATATACGCTTGCTTAATTTGAAGAATTATATTTTTACGATGGACGGATTTATATGCTAACACAGAGTGGGTCAAAAATTCCTGTAAAATTTCTCTATTTAATATAAAATCAAGTAATTGAAGTTGTTTTCATTAAAAAAATATATAATTATACTAAATTTAATTTAATATTTGAAAGAATTTTTAATTTTCGACATCGATTGTTGAGTAAAATATTCAAGTATAATCAATTTTTAAACAATATATGCTGTATTCTTTTTCAACAAATAACACGTTTTGAATTCACATAACCAATGTCTTCACTTTACGAAAAAATTGTGAAACGGGAAAAAAATCGAAATACATAACACTCAATTCTTTAATGGTCAACAATTCAACGAGGAAGATTGTTTTTTACATTTTTATTATTATTATTATTATTTAAGTTTCAAACATATGAAACATACATGAAACATTGTTTGCAAATCGATGGCTTTTATCAGAAAACAAATAATTAAGTTTCATCCGACAGCTAATTTAGCTCATTAAGATACTTCCTTTACACGGGATTATGCGATGCCAAATTTATGACACATTCCGGAAAGTATCCCGAAGTCTTTGACATTTATAGGCAACTGATGTAGTCATAATCCCAAAGAACGATATTTCTACTTACGGGATTTGATATCTCACTTCAATTTCCCTTTCCAAATATTCGACATCGATTATAATGTAATATATTAACCTGGAATCGATTCATAAAGGTTTTCATGCATTATTTTGTCACGTAATCTAGCAAAGCTGTTTCAGCCTTCAGCTAATTTTGCCTCATTAAGAAACTTGCTTTTTACTGTATTATCCTGTGCCAAATTTATGACACATTCCGGAAGATATCTATATGTTTTCGGCATTTATTGACCACTGATTATAATAATCACAAGAAACTATCGTTTAACTTACTAAATTTGATTTCTTACCTTAATTTCTCTTGACAAACTTCCGATATTGATTAGAAAGTAATATATTAACCTGATATCAATTCGTAAGGCTTTGTATACGATGCTTTAGTTATGTAAATCTGGGCACGATGATAGTTCTCTAACAATTAAAACATTTATTATGTTATCTGTTAACACATCACAAAATCTTTACTTTTCGTCCAAAATAACAGTCAAACGTGAGAACAGCAAATGCTCTTAAAGTTGTACCGTTCACTGGCCAGAAAGATACGTCATCTTCCGCATTTTTTTTTAAATCATAAAATAATACAAGCATCGAATATACTTATTTATAGCTTTATCATATTTTTATATACTTATTGATAGTTTTACTCTATTTTTACTTACTTATACATAGTTTTACTACAAAAAAAATTCTGCTACACAATAATTATAAAAACTGTTGAAACAATTACCAGTTAGTATGCCGGGCGCGCATGACCCTGCATTATGTATTGCATAAAAGTATCATTTTCGTCCGTTCTTCTAAACTTCAACGTGGCTTAAAAAACGATATATTAATTATTTTGATATCTATATTAAAAGGTGATTTAATTTATTAAAGGGAAAATGTCTATGGGGGTCATCCATTGAAACGCTTCTTTATATGACGCGCTGAAAGATGTCGTTCAAGAAAACCGCACTTAAATTTTTAATAAAAGAAAAAGGACATGAAATCTTTTAGAAAATCAATATCGTTTATAACTTAATAGTTAGGATTTATCAGACGATTTCTGGATTTAAATCTATGAAGCAATGAATTCCGTGTAGCTGTGTCCAATTGGGTCCTTTAGACCTCTGTTCAGCTTGTCTGCGTCTTTTAATTGTTATTTTCTAAACTATTCTGTAACTTAGTAACTTCTTAAAGACACGGTGCAAAAAATAGAAAAAGAAGAAAAAAGTGAAGAGAATAGTGCGAGACAGCCATTCCTGGGCATAAAATGGAGAGCATATGTGTATGAATGAGCAACACAGAAAAAAATCAAATTTGTAATGGGTATAACATAAAAAAATTGTTAAGAGCAACAATTTGGTTACAAGTAAATGACAAAAAAGAAAAAAAAGAAAAAGAAAAAAATGCTTATAAATAGCGCAAGGTATTTAATATGGTGTGTGTCCTTCTCGAACAAAAAAACTGCCGCACATCTGTTTTACGTGGATTTGATGACATTATCAATAAGACTTAGAAGAGTATTGTTCTATGATCAAGAATAACAATCTACAAGTCCCAGACAATAAAATGAGGTCTAAATCTTCCTGCAATGTATTGTGCGAGCATGTCCCAAACTTAATCGAATCGAATCAGGCTTAATCGAATTCATATCATCGAATTCGTATTAGCTTTTCCATACACTGTATTGTTCCAGCTTTTAGAACTTTCTGTACAAGATTATTTGCATGCGATCTGGTATTATCAAGTATGGAAAAAAGGAATTCTGCAGCGTAAAACACAATATAAAGTCATTATGTTTCGTCTGTATAACATTGGATCTTTCCAAATGATATGATGTTTTTTACGTCCACCTATGTTGATTCCAGTCCATAGAATCAATGTACCTAGAATATAATGTGATCTTTCTTGGAAGAATGTAAGATTATTTTGAGAGCCCCTTTTTATCCAAACCAAAACATACTTTGGATGCCACATCCAGAATGAATTTGGACTCACCTGTAGACAAAACTTGACTGCAACTACGTTACCTTCAATCTCGATATTCAGTTACCCACCTTTTTTGGATTGCATCTTCAGGTCAACGGAATACAGACCATTGGCTTATGTGCGAGACCACCCTATTGAAGCTTATTTAACCCGCGAGTAGTCGCGACTTTTTTCACAACGTCATTAGTCGCGCTCGGTCTTTTCGCCGCTGGCCCCCCCGTATAGGAAATATGTAAAATAAGAAATATTCGTCACCTAGCATACGAAAATAACATTACAACGAAGATATACATTTGCAGTTTTCTTTAATTATGCATTTTATTCATGAGATCTGGAGTAATTGGAAAAAGTAAAAATGAGCTCACATTAGTGATTTTTACGTAGACTTTTTCGCCGATTTCAACTTTGTTTCTAAAAATGTACCTGAAAGAAAAACAGAGGTGTCCTGTTACTTCACTAAGGTGGTCGTGAAAGCTTCAAAGTCAGCTATATGGTAGATCTTCGTTGTATATGTAATGTTAGATAAGTTAAGAGAAGATAAGTTATACGGGCGGCGAAAAGACCGACACGCGACTACTGACGGGTTAAATTTAGTTTGACTAGACATCCTTCATGCAGTGGTCAAGAACAATTGTGTTTGCAGCAAAGCAGTATTGCCTGTTCCTCTCGACGAGCTTATAACAGAACATATCGGTCATCAGTTTCTGTGGTAGCACATGGCTGAACTTACCCTGGTCGACGACTGACATTTTCCGTGTCTTGGAATGGCTTCCACAGCCTTGTATACTCATTGCGAATCACACAGCGTCCATTGCGCTTTATTGTGTTTGTCCGGGTTTAACTGTTCTGATAATATGCGCCATGGATTCCGTTAAATCATGTTATTGTGATATTTTCAAGTTATTTATTCTTAAAAACCAAGCTGAACAACTGAATTGTACCAATTATAGTCCGGGAAGGATGAAAAAGATAGCATGTAATAACCCATACAGACTTTTCACTCCCTTGGCTTGGAGGCTTGGCTTAATATGGTTGCAATATCTGGCTTTATAGCACTCATTTTGGCGACATATTAATTTTGAATTGTGTTTGCAAAAATATTATTTCAAAAGTTTTTTTTCCCGTCGTTTCTTTGAAAGATTAAATATAATTAGTTATTGACAATTTATTATCAAAGCACATTATTTAAATTAGATTAACATACATATTTTTCAAGAACTTTTCATCTTAGAATTAATCTTTAGAATTAAAATATTTTGAAAGTTAAAAATAAACATATTGTTACAATTTAACATCACTTATAATTTTTTTATTATTTTGTAAAGGAATTTTAATTTTTTCTTTGATAAATGAGTTTTTAATAATCAGGTTTAAAGTGATATGTATGTAATGTGTACCTAACATGTGTATCTAACATTGCTCAATGTGCAATTTTGAAGAACCATACGAATTCCCGAAAAGCAACTTCAAAATTTAACGTACAAAAATAAATAAATAAATAAATAAAATAAATAAATAAATAAAAATAAAATAAATAAATAAATAAAATAAATAAATAAATAAAAATAAAATAAATAAATAAGATAAAATAAATATGCAAACGTGAATTTCTACTGGCATTAAAATGATAAAAAAAATATAAATAAGATAAAATAAAATAAATATGCAAACGTGAATTTCTACTGGCATTAAAATGATAAAAAAAAATAAATAAATAAAAAGAAAGAAAGAAAAGACAAATGAACAGTAATTTCATTTTCGTTTCGGAAAGCTACCCTCCTGAAATCCCGTTTAAGATACATTTAAAAATATTGAATGTAAAAAAGAAAACAAATTATAGAATGTACACACTATAAAAATACTGTATACTATAAAACAAAACTTTTCAGATTATTTATTAATTAATATTTTTTCTTTATTTGTTATTCAACCCCATATTCACGTTAAAACTTCTGTACTATATTAGCATAAAGTTTTTTTTTTCCCGATAACCATAAATAGCAATTCGTTGAATGAATTATGGATTCCGGCAGCACGAAATCCAGGTTAAAGTAAAGAACTGATAAGCCTGTGGTCCGCAGCCTTCACAACATATTTTAGAATGGAGACTATAAAGATGACATATGCTAAACAAATAATTTTACTTAATCAAAATATCTGCGCAAGACTTTTTTCAAAACATACCAATGTAAAAAAACTATAAAAAGTAACTTAAAATTAAATATTATTTAATATTCAGAAATAAATTTCTTTCAGTAAATCAACAAATAGTATTAAACAGTAATCTTTTTAACAAGTCTTTCTTCTTTCAATTATTTAATTATTTAATTATTATCAATTATTTAATTATTAATTTCTGATTCAGTTTCAGCCTTAAAAACCTGTTTCACTTGATCCTTAAACTCAGCACTTAAATAGAAACCTTTTTAATTATTTTATTTTGCTTTAATATTTTACTGTCATATTT
Source organism: Maratus speculifer (assembly GCA_964019185.1). NCBI lineage: Eukaryota > Metazoa > Arthropoda > Arachnida > Araneae > Salticidae > Maratus > Maratus speculifer. The sequence continues at coordinate 213,612,345 of OZ025292.1, read as the reverse complement.
AGTATGCATTTAAGTTAAATTTTCCCGATAAGTTCAAATCTACAAATATTGTTTCTGTGTTTTAGAAAGTTTCAAAAATGAAAACAATATATTGCAGATTAAAAACTCCATTCTTCAAATAATTATCTCTTAACTGACCGGAAATTGGGGGAGGCGCGGGGAGTCGTAAAAAATTGCAAACCTTTTTCAGATAACAACACATGTTTATTAGTGCCAAAATTTCGCCAAAGCGCATAAATACATCTTTATATAAATTTTACATGTACATGTCGTAATAGTGACAAATTTTAATTTAAATCAGTTGTTTCGCTCAGTTGGAAATTATTCAATTCGTATGATTACTTTACCAATCAGTTAGATTGTGTTGAAAATAATAGTATATCTACGTATCCATCGTCATATGGAGGTCCATTACCTGCGGTCTATTCTGTTGAACTGTCTAAATGACAGACCAGATGCTATGACCAATAAGGTTATCTGAGCGAAAAATCCCAGCCGGTTGTCGCCCCGGTAGCTTAACAGGTAAAGCACTGGCCTTGTAAGCCAAGTATCCGGGTTCGACTCCCGGCCTGGGCAATTTTTCGCTCAGTTGGAAATTATTCAATTCGTACAGTTGCATTTAGTCAATAAATCGTTTTCGCATTTTTAAAATTTTTTTGAAAAAACAGATACCGAGGGAGATTTTATTGAAATAGTCAACGCACTTTTTTTTTAGCGGAAGCATAACATTCACAGTATAAACTGAAGTCTCAATGTCTTCGTTTCCCAAGTATAGATGTGAAAATAATGTTTCTGTGAAGTTTCGATTCCTGCATGTATCGCCATTTTTTTAGTTTTAATCATGGATGTTTCATTTTATGTTGCTTATCGGTGTAAGTATTTGAGTAATTTTGTTAAAAATCATTTGCTCCGCTAATTATTTTGAATACTTTAAAATTTCAATTAACCGTTCTAGGAGTTTATTCTACACACTACAGGGATACGAAATATATATAAAATAATAATAACAATAATGTGATAATAATAACAATGCTAGCAATGACAATGATAATGTGATAGTAATAATAATGGCAGTAATAATAATAATAATAAATAACAATAAATAATAAATAAAAATTCGATTTTAATTTTCAGGAACTGTAGCATTTTTTATATTATCTATAATTCACTAAAGGTTATAGGATTTTTTAAGTTTCCAATATAAAAAATAGTTAATAAAAACTTATTTCTAAATTTACATTTTGTATCTGGTTTTCAATTAAAATCTAAAATCTATAGTATCTTAGGTGGTTGTTCTTAAGATCTATCCAGACATTTGGTTTACTAGGATTAAACTATGCAAATACTATCAAATATCGCCCAAGATAGCATCATAGTTTGTTCATTTATTGACAACTGGTGAAGGAATCTCTTTTAGATCCCCCATATCAAGACGTGATTATTTTCTTTATTAAATTTTATTGCTCACTTGAACGTACTTTCATATCTTCGCATCAATCTTAGGTAATATGTTAACCTGGAATCGATCATAAAACTAAATTACAAAATATACGAATACATTATCTTATGCAAGATGTTCATGATCTATTGTTTTTTTTAAATAAAACATTAAATATTTTTTTGCTTGTGAATCCTCAAAATTACGATTTCAGTATTAAAAAAATTATAAAAAATTAAATGTTATCGACTAAAATAACTAAAACAATCATAGTATTACTAATAATTTTATTGAAACAAATTTTTATAATAAAAATATGAATAATAAAAATCGAAAATGTATAAAAATTTATTTACAAAATATGTTTTATAAATAGTTTCCGTAAAATTAATTATGTTTATTCGTAAACGCATTAGCTTTATAAAGGACATTTACGTAGGATCAAACACTCCAAACCACCTGTTAAATCCCCAATTATATCTTCATTTCCTTTATTCCTATTTGCGGTGACGATAAATGCACATGCCATAAATCGATTGCTCAGTTTATAATCTTTGATTGTTAACCTAAATACATTCTAAAATCTTCGACATCAATCACATATGTAAGTGAAATCGATTAGTAAGATCTAACTTAAATGCAAATTATCTAGCTATATTTTCTCAGGTTTAACAGAAGCTCTAAACAAAACGTTTCCGGCTCTCAACGAGATATTTTTAATTGTTTTTAAGAGAAGGATGTATTTAAAAAATATATACTATTTGATCAAAGAATATGAACTTTTAGTACAAACTGAAATATGTAAAACAATACAACAGAAATTCATCCAAAATCACTAAATTACCAATCATTCAGTGGAAAAATGTCATTATTAAGTTTAGTCTATAGTTTAAAAGATAACAAACGAGTTGTTAAAATATTTATTTACAAATTTATATTTTGTAGGTGGTTTTGATGGAAACATTAACATCGTTATAGTTTATTAGACAGCTCATTGAGTTTCATTAAGATACTAGCTTAACTTAGAATTAAGCGGTGTCAGTTTAAATGGCACTGCGAGGAAAACAACCTGATAATCTTTAAAATTTATAGGCAAATATTAAATGAACACGCCAGCAGATAATAACTCTATTTAATGAGTTAGATTTCTCACCTGAATGTGTTCCCATATCTTTCAAATTAATCGTGATATATTGCAGTTACGTGGAATAGATTATGTTTACAGAAAAACGACAAAATTTTAATGTTGCTTTCTGTATTATTTTTTTTTAAATGTGAAAGTGATGACTTGTTCAATGTTAATATTGAAAACTTAATTCTGTATTTAAAAACTTAATGCTGTATATAAATACAATCTTTCAGAGTATTGATAATTACTCAATATTTCAAAATTGTACATCAGCTGAACTAGATTAATTTAAATAATATTTCTGTTGGAGTTATTTACAACTGAGTGAACATTACATTTCACGACGTTGAGAAATTTGACGCGGTTAAAAAAATATATCTATATATTTTCTCACGTAACAAGTCACACTGTATTGTTTTTAAAAAAAGTGAAGCATTAACCTAATTTTAATCTGATTCTTGAACCTGATTTTTAAAGAAAGAAATCTAATATAAGGGGCCTGCTTTAAAATTGAGATTAGAAAAAAAGAAATACATATTTAATATTCAGAAAAAAAATATTTTGTTAACGAATACAGGGTGCTTATGGCTCTACCTCAAATTTCGAATCTTTTTGCCATACTTAATTATTGAAAGATTAGTAAACTTAAGAAAAAAAATAGGCTAAGATTTATAATTTGAAACCGAGGTTTTATCTTCCATGAAAATTTAAAAGAATGTATGCACCTTCAGCAAATCTATTAAGTAATGTATTTTTTTTAAGTTATAAATTCTTATTTTTAATTAAAAAAAGTGTTTTAATACATAACCTGTGTCACCTGAAGTTAGAGTGACTGAAAAGTGTAGTAGTTTAGATGATTAAAAAACAACTTGATTTAGGTTTAGACTAAATTTGACTATTTTACTTGAAGACCTAATTTAATTCAGTTAACTTTGAATAGATAATTATATATTTTCTCACTGTTTTTATTACACTTTGAACCAACGAACTTAATGTCATAGATATTTAGCTAATGATGATCGAAGACCTCCGGATGAGATGCAAACATTTTTGACAGATCATTTTATAAAGCATACAATACTTGTATAAATAAATGGGTACTACTAGGTTATCTCGTCGACCAAAAAATTATCGCCAAACTATAAGATTAAATGCCAATAATGGATGATCGTGTATGTCGCATTCAATGACATTAAATATGATTCACGTGTTTAAAATGTCATTCAGTGATTTTTATTTCGACTTTTTATTAATACTTTTATTAATATTCTATTAATTATTTATTTTTTCGTTATTTAAAATAAAAATTATGTCAATATGAATAATTTGGCTATTAGTTTGGCGATTTGTATAATTTGGCGAAATTGGTCGAAGGGATAACAGAGTAAGTACCAATAAATGTTTAACCGATTCATTTATTATTCATCGCATTTGTTCACAAGCGTCTGAATCTTTATAGATTTTATTTCACACATGTATACATTGTACGCAATTCGATGGCGTAAATATTTGATTTTAGATTAACATGAGATTGATTTAACAGCATCTTGGGCACGAATTCTGTATAGATTTTCTAAATAAACAAGCTATGTTTAATCAAGAAAATCTGCGATTTAGTACAAACAGAAAAATATAAGAAATCTGCAGTACTGACAGTTTTTCTTATTGACCAAAGAGCTATGATCAATGCAATCGTTCGTTGCCTATGCTATGAAAATTATTGCTTTAATTCTAATCGACCAGATGTAAAGATGCAAGTATACACTGTAAAAAAAAAAAAAAAAAAAAAAAAAAAAAATCATGAGGTTACTAAGATTTTTTTAGTAAATTTGTATTCCACAGAATGTTTTAATAACCATTACTCACAGTACAAATAGTAACCATTCCAAACTTTTTTTTTTTTTTTTTTTTTTGCAAGTGAAAAAAACATTTCTTTTGTAAACTGAGCAAAAGAATTTTTTGTATAACTAACTTAAAACTTTTTAATATGAGCCAACAAGCAAATTTTAGTAAGAGCTCCAAAATTATTTTTAGTAACCATTACTCACAAATTCTTAGTAACTATTCCAAACGCAATTTTAGCAAGTAAAACAAACAATTATTTTGTAAACTGTATACATGAATTTTTCGTATAACTAACTTAAAACGTTTTAGCGAGAACCACCAAATGAGTTTTGTTGTTGACGTGTGCCCGAAGCAGGAGCTTCCTTTGAACTGCTCCAGTGAGTTAGGAGACAGACTTCTACAGCGAAAGATTTTCGACAAAGCCTCAATAGATGACAGCACCAAACATTGCCACCTGCTCAATTTGCTTCTGAAGGGGTGGGAAAGTCCAGAGATCATTACCCATGGTAACTGCTACGACAGGATTTTCATAACCTTTTATTTAACAAGTACTTACACTGCATGCACTCGGTGCGTCTTTGGTGGTGTCGAGCATCGAATCCGGGACCTTTCAGCCTGGAGTTCGGTGCTATGACCACTAGGCTATCACGGCCACACAATTGACTTTTAATAATAGCGATTAAAAATATAAAACTATTAACTCTATTTGTTTTTATCTTTTTCTAGTAATTATTACAGATTTTCTTGTAACAGTAAGATTACAAATTTTTTTTTATTAATTGCAAGGATCACTACGAGAAACTAAAATTTTTTTAGTAGATCGATCCTTTTTTTTCACAGTGTAAACACCTCTTAGTTGGTAAATTTCCACCACCAGTACAGACGCTTTATACCAGACATATGTAAGAGGATTGGGAATTAAAAACCAAAAAACATTAAATTGAGGATTTATTTTCAAAATATTTACATTAAAACGCACTATTTCAATTTATAGGCAAGAATATAGATGCTGCCCAACTTTAAATTACATGTTAAAACATTATCTACACTGTAAAAAAAAATCTGCAAAGGTACTAAATCTTTTCTAGGAAACTGGGATTCCAAGAACTTTTCCTGTAACGGTAACAGCAAAAATTCATGAATCTATTACATGAATTTTTCCTGTTATCGTTACAATGAAAGTTCTTGGAATCCCAGTTTCCTAGAAAATGTTTAGTACCTTCACAGATTTTTTTTTACAATGTACAGATTAATTTATATGACGAAAAAATATTATTCTCGTCTCTATTGGCCATGTTCAGCTATGCTTATCCAACGAGATAACTACATAGTTTTATGCAACATACACTTCAATAAAGAAAAAGAAATCGTGCATTTAGCATGATCGGTCACTTTCTGACACATACGTTTCACCCCCAACTTCATAGTGGTTCTCTTACTCTCTCCTTCCTCTGTTCAAAGTTCTTTGCTGAATCTCCCAGTCAACCCCCACATGTCATATCTACTTTTATTCACTGTGAATTCTATTTTGTTTAGTATTCTTGCTTCTCACTTACCTGCTGTATTATATTCATTCTGAAGGTACCCTGTCACCTTATTTAATTTCCTTTTATAAAATAGAGCATTTCATACAGTACAAATATGAATACAATGATACTCATTTTAATATTAGTGATAACAAACATGTTTCACATCTCAAGCATGTAGATAATGATAAACATATAATACACAGTAAAAAAAAAATCTGTAGAGGTAATAAACATTTTCTAGGAAACTGGAATTCCAAGAAATTTTCATGTAACGATAACAGGAAAAATCCATGTAACCGATTTTAAAACTTGAGTTTTTATTGTTACCGTTGCAGGAAAAATTCTTGGAATCCCAGTTTCCTAGATAAAGTGTAGTACATTTACAGATTTTTCTTTTACAATGTACAATGCACAAATAAAATAAAATGAATCAACATTAATTTCCACAAAGGATAGGTCTCAATTACGACAATGACTTGACGTTCTGGTTTTATAATTTTTATTTTATAAGAGATATTTTAGCACTCTGCGCGTAAAGGAAATCAGATTTTTCAACTAATTTAAATTTTTTAACATTTGAAAATTTTAGCAATTTCTTTTATGTATTTTTGAAAAGCATGTTCCTTATTTATGATATTTTGTGTTAAGTATCATAAGGAAGCAAGCAAAATGTATTTTTAAAAATACAAATGATAAAGCACAATTTTAATTATGCAACGACAAAAAAAAAAAGTATATGACGCATATCCAATGATTGTTTTTTTTCTCAAAATTTTAACTCTTTGCCAGTAGATTAGTTTAAATTTAAGTAAATCTAGACTCACCTGAAACAATATTTTAATATTTACACGTTATATAATTATTACCTTTAATATTTGAATGTATATTTATGAGATAAAACTAAACAAATATACATAGAAATTGTAAAAGATGTGTGAATATAGATTAAAAGCAAGAAATGTTTTTGAAAGTATATTTTTAAAATTCTTTATTTTAGTTATTGCATTACCTAAATGTTTACTAAAACCACACATATTTTATAGAACCAGTAAATAAGTAAATATCTTATTATTGATATCTTTGTGGAATTGATACATATGTAAATTCTAGAATTCATGCATTTCTCATTTTTTTTAAAACTAGATAGTAAATTATAGCAAAGAACATGTAAATATTTAAAAGTAAACGAATAAAACATAGCTGATGTGTTTACAGTAGCTTTTTAAAAAGTTGTTTTAGTAAGGAAAAAAAATGTTAAATTTTTCTCTAACATTTCCAGTAAACTTATATAACCATTCTATTTATTTTCATGTAATGGTTGTTTGCATTTTTCGTATTTCAGTTCGATAATTTTTCACATAACTCATATTTTTCTTACTTTATGTATATATATATATGCATACACACACACACGCGCACACACATATATATGCATATATATATATATATATATATATTTTAATAACATATTTTTCGCCTTTTTCTGTAATTTTTTATCTTTTATTGATTGCTTAATTTAGTGATTACTAGAGGGGTTGCACGTGCAACACGATGTATTATGTTTGTACTGTGTGAAAATTTTCAATATTGATGGGAAATAAATCGAATTTACTTCCATATTGAATAAATATTTTTATATTATTATTTTTTAAGTAAAAAACAGCATTTAAAATTTAGGCAGATTAAAAATTACGAAAATTATTTTGTGCAAATTAAGTGATTTTGATGCAACTACAACAGAAAATAGGCAGGCCGCACACTGAAGCGACGCATGCAATAAGTTGCTTGATTTAAAAGGAAAAAAAATATTAAAAAGATATTTGAAACAGCTTTATTCTTTGAATAGACATTCTTTTTCCCCTTGTTGCATTCTTTTTTTTCATAGTGTCTTCAATGTGCGGCAAGCCTAAGAGTCTTGATATTGACAAAGAGAAATATAGACAATAAAATTTATTGTAAAATTGGTGGATTGTTGGAAAAATATCTTGTGGTATATACTATTATTCAGACCTTTGTAAGCCTACCATTATCGCCAAGTTATTATTATTGTTATTATTTTAATATAACTAGTCAATATAACTAATTTTACAATGCGATGGCTATGAATTCGACGAAAGTTTCCAATATTATGATGTGGAAAGTGCCTTTACTCATAGACATCTGCACGAAATTAGTCTAAATTATGTTAACACTTTACATTTTGAAAGTGCTCGATTTCAATAATGTTATTTTTAAAAAAGGATTATCATTGCCAAAATTCTCTTGTGTTTTTAAGATTTCTAAATATAGTAATCATGAAAATTATCTTCTTTCGAAATACTTATACAGGTTTATTTTAGACTTAAGAATACAATAAGTGATTTTTTTTTTTTTACTATGATATTCTCTTCATCTACAAAATTATTCAACATGATGCGTGATAGAAAGTGATCCATGAGAAAAGCTTCGATAGCTAATACGCATGTCATTCATAATTGCTAATAGTTGCACAAATACATTGCAAAACAATGCCTCCATTAAACAAACTCGCATCAGTCATCTAATGATTTATATGACTTCATTTGTTTGCATCATCAATGTGACAGTGTCGGTATATTTTTTAATCTCACGCGATCCAACGAATTTTTTTTTCAAGTTAAAAAATGGTTATTTATTCGGATCAATAATATTACAGTCTTTTAGAATTTCTGTAATAATTAAATAAATGAAAAGTAGGCAGTAATTAAAATAAAGTTGATATTCTTTTCGATACATTTTTTTATGAAAAAAATAAATTAATAATCATTAAATTGATTTCTACAAAGAGAAAAAAACACAGTCGGTTCTCGTTAATTCGAACTCGTCGGGACCGCAAGAAATGTTCGAATTATGGAAAATATGAGAAGAAAATATGCTTAAAATAATAATATTACACAGGATTTAGTGTTATAGTGTTTTTTTTAAATTTATTTCGTCTGTTATCATTAGAATATGATTTAATATTAAATTAAAATATATAAATACATAAACTAATTAAGGGATTAGAAACAAGCTCAATGGAAGAAAATTTTGTGTTGTTACTGATGGACAGATGGGACACTAATAAAGTTGATATCAAATGCATGGAATTATATATATACCCGTTTGGAAGAATTCTAACAAAAATCAAACAAAGAAAATTATTCAAAGTATCTGAAGTTCATGAGAAAGAAAGGAAAAAGGAAACGGAATTCTCGTTAGTTCGAATTAAACGAAGTCAACAGAAAATGAGTTCGAATAAATGAAAATTCTTAACGGTATTCTGCCATCGAAAATATTACCATTGTATAATTTGGATCAAAGCAATACAACGTGGCTTAACAACTGGAAAATATATATGCAGAATTTTTGCATCTGATGCCTCACAAATTGATTCAATGTTAGTCTACTATTGCATTCCGATCGATATCAAAGATCATCGAGTGCATTCAGGGGAAAAATCAAATACTCTTATATCCGTGGTACACATTTATGGTATGTCAACAAATACTAGATTGTTCTCGTACTTTCTACGATGCAACAAGTAAGCTAACAAAATGTAGTTTTAAGAAAAGGAAAGAAATGCAATCTGTGTGCCCTAGGTGAAATTTAGACTATGTATTTATTTGGATAAAAAAATTTTCGCGTACAAGATTCTAAAGGGAACGTTCATTTGTTACTCTTGTGAGCATTTGAGCAAATTTTCACAAATACTTCCAATCATTTTAATATAAAATATAATTAAAATGAAAATTGATATGAGCAACCAAATACCATTGTGTCCTACTCACAAACATATATGTAATTTCTAATAAAGCATTCCACTTGTGTATATATTTAAAAAAAAAATTGTTACTTTTATGACACACTGGTCACAAGAGTAAAAAAAAAAGTTCACATCTCATTAGTTATATGAGATGTGAAATGCTTTTTGTTACAGATTAAACACATTTTATGTTAGTGAAACAGTATTGTTTTTAACTGATTTTATCAATGTTTATCTTAGTGACATTTTGCAATAAAATAATTAGAAGTATTTGTAAAAGTCTTGTAATTCTGTATCTGCCGAATGTCCTGTATCATTTTAAAGTTTTTATTTAAAGACATGAGATTTAAAACTCACTTTATCCAAATTTTAAAAGATCGTGTTTTCTCTACTAATTTATTCTATTGATAAATCTGCATTAAAAAAAAAAAAAAAAAAAAAAAAAAAAACAATATTCTGAAAAAAAAAAAACATATTTTTTTTATTTCTGGTATTGTATACATTGAAAGTTCTTGGACATAGAAGTTTTTTACGATTTCTTAATATTTGAATTTATATATAAGGCGAGTTCTGAAATTCAGGTCCTAACGCATACACTCGTGTACATACACTGCCGGCCAAAAGTTTGAGACTACACTAAAGAAAACAAGAAAATAAACTAAAACTAAAAAAAGTCTTGATATTTTTGGGCAAAAGTTTATTCGTCATAAAATATACATTCTGAGAAATCTGAATAATTTAAATACGGTGATAAATATGATTATGCCCTTTAAAATGAATTATTTATGGAAAAAATAGCTTAATGTGATTTTTCATAGAATTTTTTTTTTTTTTGCATTTTATATCTTATTTTACTATTATCGGCATACCAGCAATAACACTAGTTTACACGGTTTTTATACCTCAGCTGAAAGTTGTTAATTTATTCTGTAGAATAGATAGAGTTATCCAGGAAAAATAATAAAAAAATTCTGTCACGTCTGGTTTAAAAAATATATATATATATATTTTTTTTTAACTGGATTACATAATTTTGGTATTAATATTTAAAAAAATTCAAAAAATGGCTATTTTTGGCCTTTTTTTATACTTATTTGGATTAGTTTCTCTTATAATGGACCAACAGTAATCCCCTAGCACGTTTTCATCCCAAAATCTCTGATGTCGTTCTTAAAAAACCTTTAAATATTGGTGAAAACGTTCCCCTTTTCGTCATTCATACTTGTTAAGTTTTCAGGGAAAAAACTCAAATGCGAATGCAGGAAATGAATCTTTAATGACATGTTTACTCCCATCTGTTGAACATTTTTCACTAAATTGGCAACAATTTCTTTACAATTTTCACTTTTTTTTTTCCCAAAAATTCTTCCACAACCATTTTGAATAACTTCCAAGCAGATTTTTCATTAACAGATAAAAGTCTTTCAAACTGAGAATCTTTCGTCATTTTACGGATCTGTGGGCCAACAAATATCCCTTCTTTCAGTTTTGCCTCTGTAACGCTTGGAAAGATTTTTTGTAAATACGGAAAACATCACTGTGTTTGTCAAGCGTCTTCACAAAGTCTTTTATGAGTTTCAATTTGATGTGTAAAGGGGATAGAATAATGTTATCTGGATCTACCAATAACTCGTGTTCAAAAAGTCCCGGGATATCAGTACAATAACAATATTCACCTTCTTGTTTGAAAAATTCTGAGTGAACTTTGCTTCTGTTTCTAGACAACGTAACATTTGTGTTTGGTGTTAATAAGTTCCATTGTTGTAAGCGAGAACCAAGAAGCTCTGCTTTAGATTTTGATAGTTGTAAATCTCTTATAAGATCTTTTAATTCGGCTTGGTTAATTAAATGTGGAGAGTCCAGCATCGAACCCGGGTACTTTCAGCCTGGAGTCCGGTGCTATGACCACTAGGCTATCACAGCCACACCAAGTGAGTTTTAGTAATAGCTATTAAAAATGTAAAACTATTAACTCTATTCGTTTCTAGCTTTTTTCTAGTAATTCTTACAGATTCCTTGTAACCGAGTAAGATTACAAAAAAATGTTTAGTAATTACAAGGATTACTAAAATTGTTTTAGTAAATCGACTCTTTTTTTTTTTTTACAGTGTAGTGTGATACAGATTTGAATCGGGATTTGTTTGCTTCATCGCAAATTTCTGGTACTGTTAGGCTTTTATTCTACTTGCTTGTAACAACAAGAAATTATCCTCGCTAGAAGGGGTTGCTTACGGCCTTCCTGAACATGTTCGATCCTGATTACTGCCCATTTCCTTGCATAAAACCGTTGTGCGCTGAATACATGTCTTCGATAATTTTAACTGAACACCAGATTTGCCTTCAGCGTATAAAATGTCAGCGTGTATTTGTTTGGTATGCGTTCATATTTGCCTTCATTATGTTTAAAAATGGTGGCAAACTGTGTTTTAATGCTGATTTGCTGCATTTTCAACAATTTTTATGACATTTAAACAGAAGTAATATCAAAATCAAGCTAAAGAAGAAAGTGTGTGTAGAACTTCAACAAAATAGTGTACTTTAATATAATCCAGAAAATAAAACTGAAATAATAGTTAAACAAGAGACCAGTAAAAGTAAAACAGTATTTTAAATGAACACCTGGGAAGCGTTAAATAAATAAATAACAATCACTCTACATGACTTGCTCATACTTGGCATTCTTTGATGTTCGGAAATATAACATTTATTAAACAGTTTCGTGATAATTAAACAAAAAGAAATTCCTTTTGAATATTCCACAAGGGCTATAAAAGATGTACAGACACAGTTTTAAATATATTTTCAAATGCTTTTTGAGTAATTATAGATAATAAAAGATTTTTCGAAGTGGTCTCAAACTTTTGACCGACAGTGTATATATGTATATATATATATATATATATATGTAACGATTATAAACCAAGACAAATTTTCAAAAACTAGCGTGAATATATAAATAATAAATCTAATTTAATATGATAGATTTAATATGATAGGAAGATAATGTAAGCAGATATTTTAATTTATTAGAATAAACTTTTTAAATTTTTAACTGATGTAAGAAACCCTTCAATATGGTTTATTTGTGTGATAAATATATGTAGAATTTTTGTGCCTAATGCCATACAAATCGATCCTATGTAAATGTATTGTTACATACCGATCAATATTTAAGATCGCTATATGCATTCAAGTGTGAAATCAAATTCATTGAAGGGAACGATTCTTTCCGGCGCTATTAATTTATTGCCTGTCAACAAATGCTAAAGATTAAACCGGTTCCTTGTGCGGTGTAACATGAATATTATTAACTGATATCTGAAGTAAAGAAAGGAAATGTAAACTGCACTTAAGTGTCATAGAGAAAATTTATACTTTTGTTAAAACTAGGATATAGACCCGGGTTTTCAGGGTAATAGAATATAGATAAAAATCATTATATATGTTATCTCTGATGCCACCATTTCTATTCTTTTCTGCATATAGTCAAGTCACAGTAATGAGTGAGGCATTTCTTGAAAGTTCTGAAAGCGGCTTTTAATGTAGTATATTTATATATCGTTAAAAACGCATTGCTTGAATTTAAAAAAAGTTAATGAAAAAACACATCAATAAACAATGTGAATGATTGCTGTAAGAAAACTTTTCACGTAACGACTGTCTTTTAGCTCTCAGGCATTCAAGTCTAAGAGTTAATATGTCTGCAGGTTCTGTATTTACGTGTATATATAGCTGCGTGAACAAAAAAGTATACACCCCCTCCTAACTCTGAAAAAAATGTGAAAAAACAATTACTGATACCAATCGATTGGACCTTAAGTCTACTTTTAAATGATGTATATAAAATTTGCTTTGGGAGGAATTTATAATAAAGAAATCCATTTTTTTTTTTAAGCAGAAACAAATTCTAACAATATAAACGAACTCTCTAACATTTAAGCCTAAAAACAGATTTTCATGCAATTCGTACGGTAAGTTTCCCAGAAATTAATTATTATAAAATGAGCATATCTTAGGGGGTGTATCCAGATTGAAGTTCAGTAATCGGTTGTTGACCGAGAGAGCCACCTTCTTGATCAGGGCATCTTAGGTGCCACTCAAGTAGTCACTGAAGACTTCTAGATTATAGGAAAGCATAAGAAGTTTCAAAATACCCAGTCACTTTTGTTGTAGATGGTTCCTTAAACCATTATTTTGCCAATGTTGATAATATTAATTATTATTAATATTATCAACATATATTAATTTATATTAAATATTAATTTCAAAATTTATAATTCATATCATAAAACTATGAAAATTGGAAATTCAACGTACTTATGTTTGGGAATTTTAGTATTACTGCTACATAAAATATATAGAGTATAATTTCAGGACATATTAATAGAAATATGAAAATGTAATTAACATTTAAAGCTCTAAATTTTAAATGTGTATAATTCAAAGCAAGTCTCTCAAATGACTTGAGATTTAGTGTCTAGGCATAGTTTGAACAAAACATTTGAAATATCTTGTTACAATTGGGTATTGCCATTTAAAAAATGAAATTTGGGTTCGTTCCAATATGTAGACGGCTTTCTAAGAAAAATTTATATACATCATTTTAAAGTAGACGTCAAATTGTTCAGGACCAGTCACTTTCTTCAACAATAATTTGTTGAGGAGTAAGCAGATGGTGTTTACTTTTTCCCCCCGCGATTACACGTACCGCGATAACTCTAGCAGGGCGGCCACAGGCGGCTATTTTTATATTCGGTTTGCACCAATATTTTTCTAATAAAAACTTTGTAGTATATTTTTCTTACAAATGTTGTCAAAGTGAATCTTAATAATTTCTGTTTACAGAAACTGGTGCCAGTATGAATTAAAAAATAGTCGCCTGTGGCAGCCCTGCTCTAGGTAAAAATGTCGTATTTGCTTCTATTTTTTTCCTAGGTTCATTCTGCTAAAGAACTTGGGCGGTAAAAATAATATAAAAGGTGGTATGCGGTAAAATTAGGGGCGGTATGCGGGGATAATCCCCCTTCCCCTTAACTTAGATAAATCGGTTTTTCTTGCAGATATTCGATTTGTTTCAAATTTGGTATAAAGTTTATTGCGATAAAGTATATTCATGATTCAATTTGGAGGTTTATTGATTTGGTATAAAGGAGGAAAAGGAGGGGTAGCCCTTCTTAATTTATATACTTTTTTATGCAGAACTATTTGATTTCCTTTGAATTTGATTTACCAGTTTATTTTGACCAGGCACTACCTTGAATTATTGGAAGTTTATTGGTTAAGTATAAAGAAGAGAAAGGGGGGGAGGGGGATAGCTTCTCCTTAATTTAAATAAATTAATTTTTCATGGACAATTCGTAATTTAATTTCTTTTTCTAGATTATTTCTGATAAGGAACTTCCTTGATTAAAGTTGGAGGTTCATTGGTTAAGTACAAAAGACATAAACGGGGGTGTTGGGTAATCTAATTATCTTATATTCAAAGGGGCACTATTCTTTGAAATACATGTATAATATTCAATTAGGGTAAACAACCTGTGATCGTATGCGATCAGTTTAACCGGACAGTTATCTTTTTATTTAAATTATTATTTTATTATTTTATTATATAAGTTGTCCTAAATTTATTCATTTTTACTTGCAGTACATTATTTCTATAGCTTTTTTTTTAATTTTAAGAAATTGGTGTAAAATTTGGCCAAAAACTCTGCATTGTATAAAAAGAAAAAAAATGCATTTTTCACAGAAACGTCAGCATTTTCTCGAATATGTATGCCCCTCTTGCATATAATACACACTAACATTAAATAGGAACCACATAGTCATTAGTTACAGTAACAGACTATCCTGAGTATTTTATGTTACGTGTGTGATCGTAAACAATATACTTACTATTAAATCTATTGTTATTCTTCTAATTGTTTCCACGACTAAATTTTCTCAAGGAAAAAAAAAAAAAAAAAAAAAAAAGGCCAAACATAACGTTTTAATATATCTAACAAAACGTTTGTAAATAGAATTAAAATTCATTTCCTTAGGTACTCGTTAGCTGAAGTATCACAGTAAGAAAGCAGAAAACTGTTTATTTTTTGAACAAAACCTTTTAAAAACTAGCTGTGAATACAAAAATTTTTTTTTACTATATTGCATCTGTTTTCTTCTTGTGTTTATTGGAATTGGAATATATTAAAAAAAGAAGGTATCACATAATTTCCAATATTATTAATTTGTTAATGAATAAATATTAAGACATTTACTTATATGTTGTTATAATGGAAACGTATATGCAGAGTTAGTCATCATTTATGTTTTGAATAATTATAAGCAGCAATAAAAAATGTATTAATTGAATGCATTAAATTTTTTGCTATTTATGAATTTTTATTATTTGTGAACTTTTTTTTTATTCAAATAGGTTTCAAAGCTTTAACTCTTAACTGCTGTTAGCAGTCTCACAGACCGCTGAGTTTCTCAAGTTTCAGAGTTTAACTCGTAATTTTTAGTTTAACTAGTGATACTGGTCAAATTTTTTTTCGTATAAGCCTATTACAATCTCTAGAAACTTTTGAATAGCTGGATTTCATTTATAATAGTCCTGTATAGAAATTTTAATAAACAAATAATATTTTGAGAGTTAATTTAACATTTTATTCAACTTTAAATTAAGCGGTTTGATAAACCGCTCACAGTAGTTATGCAACAATTTTTGTCATAGCAGTTATGGGTTAAATTTATTTTTAAAAAATCTTTCATATTTCTTTAAAAAAATCTGTATTTATTTAATATTTGCCTTAGTATGTAAATAAAAATCTCTTTTAACAACAAAAGAATTTTCTGTAAATTTTCTTCTTCTAGAAAAAGATTTATTGAAAACACATAACAGCATAAATTGCTGTTATGTGTTTTCAATAAATAAATAAATAAATAAATAAATAAAGTTAGAGTTTCACAAACAGAACCACAAGCTATGTCCTTTTATTATGCACAGACTTTTCGTATTCGTAGTCAGAATTCTACGCTATCTTCAGAAACTTTTAGTTGTTCATTTCAGTTTAATGCACGGCTTAGACGGTGGTTAGAAAACATTGACTTTTGTTATCTCGACAACAGATAGAAAGATTTTAAGAATACAAATCTTTGAAGAAAAATATACTTCAAGAAATGTTTTTGAAGGAAACTTGGCGAAACTTCTTGATTAGATCTGATTTTTTTTATATAACATCTCGTTCTTATTATATAACATACTAGGTGATAGTACGTTGAATTCAACAATAAAAAGGTGTGTTTAAATTAGAACCTTTTTCATTATAGTTATTGAAATAGAGTGTAATAAACAGTGAATAATACTGATAAGACCGAAGTAAAAATAAAGAAAAGTTAATTAAAATAAACAGAAACTTAAATTGAGCTGCTAGTAAAACTAAATTATTTTTTAATTAAGCATGTTTTTAAAAGCTACAGTGTATATATCAGAAAATTATTATTTCATTTCAAATATTTATGCATTTTTTCTGTATTCATTAAAATAAAAAAGGATATCGTATAATTTTGAAAATTGACATATTTTTAATTTTGAAAAAGCAAATGAAAAAATACTTACATATTTGTTAATTTCATAACAGTAAATTATTTGCAATTTTAGAAAAAAAAAACATTAATTCATTTCTATAATTATAATCAACAATTTAAAAAAATAAGTTTTTTAGTTTTAATATTTTTATGCAACTTTAAAATCTTAACTTTTGCAATTTATAAATACCGTAATTTCGGGTGTATAAGCCGCGGGTCAAACAATTCTTTTTTGACCCAGAATTTTTTAAGAAATAAGTATAACTACTTAGATCGCCGTAAATATTTGTCTTCAATCACTAAATAATAAGAAGAAAGAATTGTTTGATCCGCGGCTTATACACCCGAAATTACGGTAAGTTTATTTAGTTTTATACCCCAAATAGTCATTCAAAGCTTAAATTATTTAAATAAAAACATTTTATAATTCTACGTTAAAGAAATGTATCTGCATTTAATTTATTTTAAGGAGTGTTATAAAGAAAATTCCAATTGATAAGCGAAGCAATTTCGGAAAACTTTTCTCCTTTTCAAAAAATATTACGCATAAATTGTTACGTGAAGCTTTTATATTTTCACAAATCATAGTTGTATCATCTAAAATAGCAGCATAAAAGAGATTCCTAATATGCTTTAACTTCTATGAAAGCATTAATTTTTTTACGCCGTCTTTACATATATTCTGCGGTTATCATTTATGTTAAATTAGCTTTAAATATAAATGGGAAACTGTGGTTAGAAAACATTAATTTTGCTATCTCAGCAGATTTTATGGTAGAAGATTTTATGATACCATTAAATATAAAAATTTTATGATAGAAGCATAGTAAGAATACCAATCATTTACAGATATATATTTAAAAGAAAAAATCAGTGAAAAAACTGTGTGAGATTTGAGTATTTTTTAATTTTTTTTCTCTAATTTTATAATTTTTAATTAACGCATAAATTGATGTTACGTGTTTTCAATAAATAAAAAAATAAATAAATGTAGTTAAAGTTTCATAAACAGAACCATAAATTAAGTCTTTTCATTATGTAATGACTTTTCTCATTCTTAGCCTCACTTTCAGAATTTTTGGAAAACTTGTCATCTTTTCAAAGAATATTACGCATAAATTGTATTAAAAATGTTTTTATATTTTCACAAATCATAGTGGTATCATCTAAAATAGTAGTATAAAGAGCTTCCTAATCTGCTTCAACTTTTATGCATGCATTAATTTTTTTACGTTATCTTCACATACATTCGGCTGTTATCTTTCCTGTTAAACTAGTTTTAAATGTAAATTGGAAACTGCGATTAGAAAACATAAATTTCATAAACAGAGCCATAAACTAAATACAATCGAGTCTCTCTATACCGAAACTCCATTCAGCAAATTTCTCTATATAACGAATTTTTACTAGGAACTGTCAATTTTTCATTAATTACATTACTAATAATCTTCATATAGCGAAGTATAAGTCTCCATAAAACGAATTTTTTCAGGAATGTTCCTTCTTTTTTTCTAAAATGCTTCAATCTATTTGTGAAATTCATTTTCCCGCGAAGATTCCTGATTTGTTTCATAGCTGCTGCCTTATCCATGTCCTAAGCAGGCATTCATCCCACCGCCATAGCCACTTCTTAACAAAATGTCTATAGGACTCTTTCATGGTCTCGTCTGACTTTGTTTCAAAGATGAGTATGCGTTTTTGAACGTTTTTGTTGCTAACCTGAAATAAGGCAAATTTTCGCGCGTTTGAACAACATTTACTTTTTTATATAAAAAAATGTTGATATTTAACCTAGAAAATAACGGTATCCCTACAAATGCTGAATAAGCGTTAATTTTCTATTTAGAAATTGTTTAAATAAATAATAAAAATAAAATGTCAAATTTCTGTTTAGCGTTAAACGTTTCAATACCTTAATTAAACAACTGAAACATTTTTTTAAAACTTTACTAACAAAATTAAAATATTTTCGCCATTCTCTATTCAACGAATTTTTCTATATAATTAATTTTTTGACTGAACCATGGATTTCGTTACATAGAGATTCGACTGTATTTTCATTATGTGCTGACTTTTGTCATTCTTAGCCACTATTCTATGTTATATTCAGGTACATTCAGCTGTTCCTTTCAGTTTAATCCATGGCTTAGACAGTGGTTAAAAAACATTGACATTTGTTATTTCGGAAACAGATAAAAGAATTTTAAGAATATAATCTATAAAGAAAATTACATTTCAAAAAATGTTTTTGAAAAATTTGGCGAAATTTCTTGGTTAGATCTGATTAAAATATATATATATATATATCATTCTTATTACACAACATAATAGGTGAAAGTAGGTTGAATTCTACAATAAAAAAGTGCTGAGTTTAAATTAGAACTTTTGCCATTGTAGCTATTGAAAATAAAGTACTAAACAGTGAACTATATTAAAAAGACCACAGTACAAAAAAGACTTAAATTTAAATAAACAGAATACGTACATATATTAAATAGAGATGCTTGAAAAATTAAATTGTTTTTTAACTAAGCGTCTTTTTAAAATCTACAATGAGTATATCAGAAAAATATTATTTCATTTGAAATGTTTATCCATTTTTCTGTATTCATTAAAGTAAAAGAAGATATCACATTATTTCTGAGATTGACATATTTATTAATTTTAAAAAAGTAAATGAAAAAATATTTACATATTTGTTAATTTTATAACAATAAATAATATGAAATAAAAAAAAAACATTAATGCTTTGCTATAATTATTATCAACAATTAAAAAATATAAGTTTTCTATTTTAAATCTTTTATGCAATTTTAAAACCTTAACTTTTGCAATTTATAAATAAGTTCATTCAGTTTTATGTCACAAATAGTCATTCAAAGCTTTAATTATAAAAAAAAAAAATTATAATTCTGGGTCAAAGAAATACATCCGCATTTAATTTATTTTTATTACAATGGGCGTTATAAAGAAAATTCCTTTTGATAAACGAGGCATTTTCGGAAAACTTTTGTCCTTTTCAAAAAATATTACGCATAAATTGCTTGCTCGGACTTTTTCACCCACATGGAAAATTTACAACTCTTATAAGTAATTTACCGATTGAAAAATCGTGCCATAAATTAATCTAGTATAATTTCATATGCAGCGTTTTCTGCAATTTCCATAGATTGACCTTCGATTTATTCTGTTGAGCTGGTCCATAGTATCAGACAGATTAAATGATCGTTGAGGTTATTTGGGTGCAATAGTCCGCCAGTGTT
Source organism: Maratus speculifer (assembly GCA_964019185.1). NCBI lineage: Eukaryota > Metazoa > Arthropoda > Arachnida > Araneae > Salticidae > Maratus > Maratus speculifer. The sequence goes on along the minus strand of OZ025292.1, from coordinate 213,591,809 downwards.
CGTGTCCGGGATGGCTCAGTTGGAAGAGCATTGGCGGCTTCAGCCAATACATCCATGGTTCGAATCCTGGCCCGGACTTTTTTCACCCACATGGAAAATTTACAACACTCATAAATTGTTATACGAAGCTTTTATATTTTCACAAATCATAGTCATATAATCTAAAATAGCAGCATAAAAAAGCTTCCCAATATGCTTTAGCTTTTATGCATGCATTAATTGTTTTTCGCTATCTTCACATACATTCAGCTTTTGTCATTTCTGTTATATTAGCTTTAAATATAAATAGGAAACTTTGTTTAGAAAATATCAATTTTGAAATTTCAGTAGATTTTATGATAGTAGGATAGTAAGAATACCAAACATTCAAAGATATATATTTCAATAAAAAATCAACGAAGATGCTTTGTGGGATTTGAGCATTTTTTTAATTTACAGATTATTTTATTTATATCGTAGGCGGTCAGAAAACCCTCACAGCTTTCTACCATCATTATGCATAGCCTGAAATAACCAAATAAATTTAGAGAAAATAAAGGTAGAAATTAAAAGATCTTCTCTGCTTTAATTGTGATTTCAAATAAAAAGAGAAAAATGAAAGGAAAGAGATATGCATAAACCGGATATAAATATAAAAAAATTACAAAGTCAATCTTTTCACTTATATGTTCATTTGCTTCCTCTCATTTTTTTAAAATGAAAAGACTTACTCTTTACTGGGGTGCTTTCAATCTATTAAAAATATTACAATTTCTCTCATTTTAAAATTAAAATTGAAAATTCTTTCTTTTTTCTATACTTTTTTTTTCTTTTTTTAATATAATATTTTGAACTAGGTAACTTGTTTAAATACCGTGATCAATAATGTCTTAAGTTTTCTTAAATAAGTACTTATCTTAAATAAGTTTTGAAAGATTTTATATTTTTAAACAAAAAATCGTTTAAAAACAAGTCTAACGTTGGAAGACCTACTGTTTCTAGCAGCGTATACCCTCAAATTTATATGATTTTATAGTATTAAATAAAAATCTACTCAATTAAACTAAGAGGATTTCATTATTGCATTTTTCGATGTATTTCGATGTGAATTTTAAAAAGTATAAAATAACGCACTTGTATCGTATTAAAATTTAAAAAAATAATAAAATTTGAAAATGACGTGCATAGTTTAAACCTACAGGTTTTCAAAACTACAAAATTTACTCAATTTGGGCAAAATGCAAAGGAATAAAAGTTACAAATTTCTTCCATTGAAATAACATTAGCCGTTCCATCTCGAAGCGTTACTGAAGTAGGGCCTTGACATTTGGGTACATTAAACTTTCAATCTGACAAACAATTCCTGAGAAAAAATCTAAATAATATAAAATTCTACCCCATCCCCCAGCTACATCACCAATACCTTTTTTATATCTCGAATGCAATAAAATTGCAAAATAAGTTTATGATGGAACACGAAATGACATCTCGGGAGATATTGTGGAAAAATAAGTGAATTCCTGTAAGGACTTCTCGAGAATAATTCGTTTAAAAATGCTTATATTATCCCCTCCCCCTTTTTTAAATTTAAAATTGAATTTTAAATCTGAAGAAAAAACGAAAAACATTAAACAACATTATTTATTTATATTAGCGAGGACAAATGTTAATATATATTTTTCAAAGGCAAAGTACTATTAATATGTGAATATTTATTATTATTATTATTTCTGTCCGGAAAAGGATGCAGATTAATATATATGTATATATATATATATATATATATATATATATATATATATATGTAAAATTACGGAAAACAGAAAATCGGCGTTCGAAAAATATTTATTTTCAATCGATAACATTAATATTTTTTACAAAGAAATATATCTTTAGTACGGCAAAGATACAATAAATAAGTGCGTATTCTTTGCTTTCTTATTTTTCAATCAGAGAGTGCATGCAGATTTGTAAATATAAAGAAAAAAATCATAAAACCGACGTTCTGGCAATATTAAACGGTAAATAATATATATTTTTAATGAATTGCGCAATAGTTAAAATAAGTGAAAATTTCTGGTTTTTTTTTTTTTTTTTTTTTTTTTTTTTTTTCCTAGACTTTCTGTGAAAATATGGTTTTAACATGGACTGAAACAGCAGAGCGCTATTTTCCATTGCTCATTGCGCGTTTTAAAATAATATGTCAGTTAATCATATATTTCATCATAAAAATCTGAACTTCAGATGCTTGCGGATTCTGCCTTCGTCTGTTCCCATCTAAATTTTCAGGCCTCTTGTCGCTGTAGATTTTATTAGCGATAGTAAACACACACACACACAAATAGACAAATAAAAACTTTTTTTATTGATTAATTACGAAAATCTTTCTGGGCAAATTTAACTTCGAGGAGAGAAGGTAGCGTACACACGTAGTGTTTTGTATGCGACCCAAGTATGGCATTAGAAAATAATTTTGCTGAATTATTACTTATCAGACAATAGTCATTAATTAATTTTTTAAGGTCTGAATATGAAGGAAATATGGGAAGGGGACAAATTAGCGTCTGGAATTAATTGTTTTGCTGGGTACCGTTTTAAGCTGATGTGAGATCATCTGAAATTGGGGGGGGGGGGTAGGCCTTCTACATTTGCTCCACTTCTCATGTTTAATAGAAGATGGACAGTTTTATATTGCTTACCTTAGTACTGGCGTAAATAGCTGTATAGTTGTAACATAAATAACTTTTATGACGTAAGTTCAGACTTTTATATCTCATATCATATATTTTAATTTTCTCTGACACTACGCCGCCTATAGAAAATACTAAACAAAACTTTTAAAACAAAATGTTTTCAGATTTGATTAAATGTATTAATATTGTACATATTGCTTAAATGCCTTTTTATAGCTTAATATTTTATTCTTTCTTTTTAATAACATAGAGATTAGGGTGGATCGAAAAATTGAAATTCGGATAATCGATTTGGCGCGGGGTGCAAAAGTTGCCTTTTATGCATACTAATTCACATATGTTTTTTTTATTGAAATCCATTCATATTATCCGGTGCCCCGAACGCCTCAAAAATAGTTAAAAATTGAAATTTTTATAAATTTTATAATTTTTTTTTACTTCTTAATATTTTCAAAATTACTTTTGGCGCGGGTTGCGAAAGTTGACTTATTTATGTATTAGTTAAATCTTTTTTTTAAATTTAAATCCATCCATATCTTCCGGTGCCCCCAAGCGCCCTCAAAATAGTAAAAAAATTTAAATTTTTATAAAAATTTATAATTTTTGTTTTTGTTAATTTCTTTTAAATTATTTTATCAGCGGGATAAAAAAGATGCATTTTATAGTATATTAGCATGCATCCAAATATTTTTCGACTTTGATAAATTTTTTCCAGTGCCTTAAAACTTTTAATTATTTGCTGAAAATCAAGTTTCATGCAAATTTTGAGCTAAAAAATACATGTAAAATTAACAGTTAAAGAATAATTTATCTAACATAAAACGTAGATCGAGAGGATGAGAAATTGTTTATCGTATTTTATTAAATGTATAAAATAAACTTTTTATACTTTATTATTTGGAAGTCAACTTTAGATAGAAGAGTTCTGAGCAATGACCAGCAATATTTATATAATATTTGCATAGCAACATCACGTGGTGAATGTGGTTCTGATCTAACATTAATGAAACCTGGTCCAGTTTATCATTCAAGATGGCTAACAACTGCGTGTAGAATTTTAAGGTTATAAGTGGCTACAGAAAATCCTTCTGATAATCTCATTACTCTTAGAACATATATTATGAAGGTATATGCACCGGTATGGTTCCATATCAAAACAAAGCCATCCATAACTGAAGGAGCGCGTCGTATTTGGAAACTTATCACATATACTAGATATTTACAACCCAATTTAAGAAAGATCGTAGATGCTGTTATTCAACGAAATAGTTTTTTTTTTCCTTTTTTTGCCACCCTGAAAATTTGCTATTGTCAATGCTCACAGATAACAGAGAGCATATCAGATCTTTAGCAATGCGAAAGCTAATTTATGCTAGAAATAAAAAGAAAAAATCACCAGAAGTGAGAACTTTCAAAGTACCCAAAATAAACTTCAAAGCGAAGGATTATTTTGAACTTATTGACTGGCAACGAGTTGGACGTTTTGAACCACCTCTTTTGATGAATGTGCCTTGCGAAGAAATTGAGAATATGATAAAAGTTGTAAAAACGAATGAATGGTCAAAATATGCATGTCATACCCAAGCGGTTGAAAGATGCATTCGACTAGTGTCAGAGGCATCAGAAACTGTATCTGGGCAAGAAAAGAGACACGGTTTTATATTGAATAGAATAAAATCAAGAAGCCATATAAAACACTATGATACCAAAAAAGATTACAAACTTTAAAAATATGTAAATTTCTAAATTGAAGGATGTAAAACTTTTCTCTACGTAAGTTCGATTTTTGTAATTTTGATGATTTAATGCTTTGATTTTTAAATTTATATGTCGCTTATTATTGTAAAATTAATGTTATTTATAACCTTATACGTTATTAATTAAACTCTTTTCAAAATTTTTAAGTATTTTTCGTAAATTATAATTCTTAATACATTCTTGTAAAAATTTCAGTTTTTAATTATAATTGGTGCATCAAAGATGTGAATTGATTTTGATTAAAAAAATATATGGGAACTGCAGAGTTATGTAGTGTTGTAATAACAACTTTCCAACCCAGTGCCAAATGAATTTCAAAAAGTAAAATAAAATAAAATAAAACAAAACAAAATAAAACAAAAAATACTTTTTTTTTCAAGAAAATTTCAATTTTAAACTATTTTTGGGGCACTTGGGGCACCGGAAGATATGAATGAATTTTATTTTAAAAAAATATGTAAGCTAAGCTAGATAAAAGATAGCTTTTGCACCCCGCGTCAAAAGTAATTAAGAAAAAATAAATAAACAAAAAAATAAAGAATACTGCCCAGTTAAACTGAAGGCATTGAGCTCACAGGCTACAAATACTAATTGCACATTAAAGCTTTATATTTTCAAGGGTTAATTCCGTTCGAAAAAAAAAATTAAGAAGGGGAAACAGCTCTCCCCTTTTCTCTTTTTTTATACTTAATCATTGAACCTCCTATACTATCAAAGACATGCTTTATCATATAAAAAATCTATATCCAAAATTCAGAGCAAATTAGATAATTCTTAATAAAAACCCATTTAGCATTTATATAATTTAAAAAGAGTTATCCCCCTCTTTTATACTTAACCATTAAACTTCCAAAACTATTCAGAGATTTGAACGAAATCTGAAAATTCTGCTTGAAAAACCCATTTATATAAATTAAGGGGGGGGGACATTAGAACCCCTGTTCCCCTTATTTATACTTATTCAATGAACACCTAATAACAGTCATGGAATCGCCTCATCAGAATGATCCTAATCTAAATTTTGAACGAAAATTAATTCTGCATGAAAATCCCATTTATATCAACTAACGGGGGGGGGGGGCATTAGAGCCCCTGTTCCCCCTATTTATACTTATTCAATGAACACCTAATAACAGTCACGGAATCGCCTCATCAGAATGATCCTAATCTAAATTTTGAACGAAAACTTAATTCTGCATGAAAATCCCATTTATATCAACTAACGGGGGGGGGATTAGAACCCCTGTTCCCCCTATTTATACTTATTCAATGAACATCTAATAACAGTCACGGAATCGCCTCATCAGAATGATCCTAATCTAAATTTTGAACGAAAACTTAATTCTGCATGAAAATCCCATTTATATCAACTAACGGGGGGGGGGCATTAGAACCCCTGTTCCCCCTATTTATACTTATTCAATGAACAACTAATAACAGTCACTGAATCGCCTCATCAGAATGATCCTAATCTAAATTTTGAACGAAAACTTAATTCTGCATGAAAATCCCATTTATATCAACTAACGGGGGGGGGGGCATCAGAACCCCTGTTCCCCCTATTTATACTTATTCAATGAACACCTAATAACAGTCACGGAATCGCCTCATCAGAATGATCCTAATCTAAATTTTGAAAACTTAATTCTGCATGAAAATCCCATTTATATCAACTAACGGGAGGGGGCATTAGAATCCCTGTTCCCCCTATTTATACTTAATCAATGAACACCTAATAACAGTCACGGAATCGCCTCATCAGAATGATCCTAATCTAAATTTTGAAAACTTAATTCTGCATGAAAATCCCATCTATATCAACTAACGGGGGGCATGAGCCCCCCGTTCCCCCTCTTATACATATCGAATGAACTCCAAAAACTAATCAGGGAAGCGCCTTGTCAGGATATACCTACATACAAAATTTCAAGTGGATCGGATATTTTTATCATGAGTTATCGCGTTACGTACATACGAACATACATACAGAACGGACGGGCACATAAGCTCTCAGGCTATGATAGCCTGTGAGCTAATATACAAAAAAATCATAAAAAACTCAATTTTTAATAATTTTTGGGGCGCTTGGGGCACCGGAAGATATGAATGGATTTTAATAAAAAAAAAATCCTGTAAACTAGTATGCATAAAAGGCAACTTTTGCACGCCGCGCCGATAGTGATTTCTAAAAAAAAATTTTTTCGTATACTTTTCGATCCACCCTAATAGAGATGTTTCATGCACTTCATTCTTTACACTCATAGTACATCTACATCTTCTTTACATCTACAGTGCATCTCAAATCTAGGGATGCACTTCATACTTTTTTCCACCAATAAAAATTTCTGTTTGTTAAGAATGCGAAAATATTCTTTATAAACTTTTGCATAGTTATCATACGTGGGTGCAGCTGCTGTTAAGATATGACCGAACTTTCTAAAGTTTTAGACCCACCCCTTTAAATCCCCTTGGAAGAGGGGGGAGATTTTTAAAATCATAGAAACGCGTGTTAAAAATGATTTTTTAGAAAGTTTATTTCCTGAAATTTCACGTTCCTACCTAAAAAGGCTGCTGAAATATGGTAAAAATGTTCAAAGATTTTCGATGCCCTCTTTTACTCCCCTTAGATGGGGAATTTCTGAAATTGTTGAGGCATGTATTTTGTTTCTGTTAGTTTTCTTGAAGTTTTAACTCGACTAATTTTGCTTATTTTCAGTATTCTACTTTTGGCTTATAAGGTAAATGTATTTAGTAACTTTTTCTTTTGTTTTAATTTGCAATAAACTGAATCAATAAAGTATGTGTAATTATATAAGCAGATACAAAATGCTCCATTTATGTATTGAATCAAAGAGATATATCTAAAATGTAAGTAGAACAACATTTTAATGTCACATTTTTATCACTGAATTTTCTTAAAGTGTAAAAGAGTTTCTTTATTCTTTGTCGAAAATGCGTTTAATAAGTAGGACAACCTTATAAAATACGTTCACACAATTATCTTTTAATGCGCTCATAAAAAGAAATTTAACTTTGGAGGAGTAAGATAATTGCGGTTTATATCTATTTTTAATTACAAATTAATTCATAAAATCAATTTTATAAGTGCGTTTTCATTTTATTTTGTGCAGATTTGCTCATTCAGAATTCCTTTGAGAAAATTTCCAATATCAATGATCGATTTATCTTCAAAAGAATTTACGAAGAATGTTCACTATCACCGAAAATTCTATGTAATAAGAAATATTGTGGAATAAAATGAATACATCACTTTTACAGAAAACAGTTTATTTCTTATTATTCAGAATTATCGTATTTATTAAATATTACCAAATCAGTTTTGAATTTAGCATATTGTTGCAGAATGAAAAAAATTTACTATAACAAATTTCATCTTATCCGTGTGACCGAACAATTAGGTATTTAATGCGAAGCTCTGGGAATTCGAGGCCGACAAACGGCAAGCAAACTGATGAAATCGATTAAATACAATGCTTTCTCTCTGGGGTGCATAGTTTAAGAATGTTAATTAAGCATGAATGATCTTTGTTATTAGAGTATTACCCTTTAATTCATGAAATAGATCATATTTTAACAGACAAAAATGTTTAGTTATTTTTATTAAAATTATTAAATATTCAGTAATCTGTATTGAATTTATTAGTATATTTCAGAAATGAAAGCAATATTCTTTACTAAATTTTATCATGCTCATCTGACCGATCAATTACGTCTTTGATGCGAAGCATTGGGATTTCGAGCTTTCGCTTTGAATACTCCATTATACAATCGGCAAATAAACCAATGAAATCGATTAAATCATGTGTTTTCTCACTGGGGTATATAATTGAAGAATTTTATTTAGTAGTGAATGATCTTTCTTAACAGAATACTACAGAATACGATTATTACGTTGTTTTATAGAAAAGTTTTATGTTTTACCACGAAAATATTTTCTTATTTTTATTTTATTTATTAAATTTTATGAAAATGTTTTTGAATTTATAAGAATATTTCAGAAACAAAAGAAAATTTCTATTCATACTTAACCAACTTCGTTAAACTAGACAATTAGGCTTTTGATGCGAAGGGTAGGAAATTCGTGACTTCGCTTTGAATTTTCCATTATACATTGGGAAAATAAACAAATGAAATCGATTTAAATCAAATGTTTTCTCACTGATGGGTATACAATTGAAGAATTTTAAAGAATAGGGAATGAAATGATTTTTCTTAATAGAGCACTACAAAGTAAAATGACTATGTTGCCTTTACAAAAACATTTTATATTTTACCACGAAAATATTTTCCTATTTTCATTGAATTTATTAAATTTTAGGAAAAGGTTTTTGAATTTATTAAAATATTTCAGGAACAAAAGCAAATTACTATAGCATATTTAACCAAGCTCATCAAACCAAACAATTAGGCCTTTGCTGCAAAGCGTCATAAATTCGAGCTTTCGCTTTGAATATTCCATTATACAATCGGCAAATAAATAAATGAAATCGATTAAATTAAGTGTTCTCTCACTGGAGTACAATATAATTGAAGAGTTTTAATTAATAGTTAATGATCTTTGTTAAAAGAATACTGCAGAATAAAATGAATATGTTATTTCTTTACAGGAGCAGTTTATATTTTAACTAAAACTATTTTCCTATTTTTATTGAATTTATTAAATTTATTGGAAAATGTTTTTGAATTTATTATAAAATATTGCAGGAACAAAAGCAAATTGCTGTAGCATATTTAACCAAGTTCGTAAAACCGGACAATTAGGCCTTTGATGCGAAACATCGGGAATTCCAGTTTTCACCCCTTTGAATATTTCATTATACAATCGACAAATAAGGAAATGAAATCGATTAAATCAAATGTTTTCTCACTTGTGTACAGAACTAAAGAATTTTATTTAGTAGTGAATGATCTTTGTTAAAAGAGTACTGCAGAATAAAATAAATACGTCGTCTTTATCGAAACAGTTTATGTTTTACCACGAAAATATTTTCCTGTTAATATTGAATTTATTAAATTTTAGGAAAATATTTTTGAATTTATTATAAAATATTTCACGAAGAAAAGTCAATTACTATAGCATATATCACCAAGTTCGTAAAGCCGGGTAATTAGGTCTTTGTTGCGAAGTATCGGAATGCGAGTTTTCGCTTTGAATATTCCATTATAAAATCGGCAAATAAACAAATGAATTCCATTAAATCAAGTGTTTTCTCACTGGGGTATATAATTGAAGAATTTTAATTAATAGTGAATGATCTTTGTTAAAAGAACACTACAGAATAAAATGAATATGTTGTCTTTATTGAAACATTTTATGTTTTACCACGAAAATATTTTTCTATTTTTATTGAATTTGTTAAATTTTATTGAAACGTTTTAGAATTTATAATAATATGTTTCAGGGACAAAAGCAAATTATTACAATACCAACTAAGTTCGTGAAACCGAACAGTTAGACTTTTGATGCGAAGCTTTGGGAATTTGAGATTTCGCTATGAATTTCGACCAACATTACTGGCAAATAAACAGATGAAATCAATTAAGTTTAGTGATCTCTCTTTTGGTGTTTAATTAAAGAAAGGTAATTAAAAGTAAATGGTTGTTGTTAAAAGATTCAAATAAATGCACTGCTTTTTCGAAAAACAGGCAGAAAATGTTTTTATTGCATTATTAAATTTTATGTTATCATTTTTAAATCATTAGAATATTTCAGGAACAATAAAAAAAAAACTATAGTACTTTTAACGAAGTTTCTTTAAACCGGATAATTAGGTCTTTGATGCGCAGCGTTGGGAATTCGAGCTTCCGCTATGAATATGGCCATATATAATCGGCAAATAAATAAATGAAATTGATTAAATCGAGTGTTCTATCACTGGGGTGTGCAATTGAAAATGATAATAAATAGTAAATGATCCTTGTTAAAGGACTCAAATGATTAAGTTGGTCTTGCACAAAACAGATAGAAAATGCCTGTTATTTTTATTGCATTTATTAAAATTTGCATGATCGGTTTTGAATTTGAGGGATAAAAGTAATTTACTATAATCATTTTAATCATGTTCATTTGACCGAACAATTAGATATTTTATGAGAAACGTTGGAAATTCGAGATATATTCAATATAGTCGTATCTAATCAGCAAATAAACAGATTATATCGATTAAATTGAGTGTTTTCTCACTTGAGCGGATAAATATAGGAAGATAAGTAAGAGTGAATGGTCTTTGTTAACAAACTTAAATGAATAAGCTCTTTCTTTAGAAAAACAGGAATACAGTGTCTTCTTATATTTATTGCATTTATTAAATTTTACAACATTGGTTTTCAATTTATTAGAAAATTTCACGAATGAAAGTGATTTATTATATTAAATTTAATTACATTCATTTAATTATCATGCAATTAAGTATTAAGTGAAATATTGGATAATAGAGCTTCGGCTTTCAATATCGCCAGGTATAAACAGCAAACAAACAGATTAAATCGAATTTTTTTCCTCACTGGGGAGTATAGCTCAAGAAATTTAATTAAGAGTGAACAATGTTTGTCGAAAAGTCAAATGAATATAAGCACATTGATACGCATGGTTGTACCCCATGATAGCTCCAGACAATCTAAAACCTTTTGTAGTTCATGTTTTCATTACCTTTTATTATTATTATTATTATTATTATTATTATTATTATTTTGCCATACACTTCTTAATCCAACCATTTCCCACCAAAAAGATTTAATATTTGTTTTTTATAGAAGTGGAATAGCTCCATTTTTTTTTATATTAGAACATTTTACATTATTTTTGCAAACAGAAGACACACGAAGTTACCCAACAGCTAGTGCTAGTGGAACTAACAAAAGAAAATAATGATAACCTGGTAAATCTCGAATTTATATTGATTCTCCAGAGACAAAAGTACTTTCGACATGAGAAATATTAATTAAGAGAAACAAGCTGCAGACCAGCAAAGGATAATTGTATTTTATACAGAAGTTTTAATAGAAAAAATTATTTTTACGCCACACAAATGATTTTTACGATAAAAAATGATTTTTACGATAAAAAATTATTTTTACATCATTTGTTTAATTGGGTAAAATATTTTCTTTCAATATTCCAAATTTGTCTATTTATTTTGTCTGTGTGCTCAAAAACCCATTTCAGTATACATTTTGCATGTTTTTTCCCCATAAAACAGTAGAAAATCATCATTAGAGTAATGAAAGATCTAATGAGATGATAAATATAATGAAAAAACAAATATAGAGTTCACAAAAAAAGAAAGAAAAATTCAAATTTTGAATAAAAATAAATAAATGGCTTAAAAAAGGTAAAAATACGATAGTGACAGAAACGTAGTAAAAAGTACAAATAATTATCTCATGTCAAATTAGCTTATCTGTGAGATTTCTAAAACTCGATTTATGATTTATATGGAAATTTTTCCTCAGTCTACATGCTGAAATACATTAAAAGTAAAGAAAGGAAAGAGGACAAGAAAAAAGTACAAATAAAAAATATTTTAGTTGCAATTTAATCAAAACAATCGAGTTTGATTAATAAGAAAACACAAAAAGAGGAAATTTAAAAAGTACTTCGAATTGAAAAACATTAAATAATTTATTCATTCTAAAAATTAAATTAAAATAGATTAAAAATTTTTTTTGAACAAAACGCACTGCTATAAGGTAAATGCAATACCCCAGTCTCATTTTCCTCAGTCTACATGCTGAAATACATTAAACGTAAAGAAAGGAAAGAGGAAAAGAAAAAAGTACAAATAAAAAATATTTTAGTTGCAATTTAATCAAAACAATCGAGTTTGATTAATAAGAAAACACAAAAAGAGGAAATTTAAAAAGTACTTCGAATTGAAAAACATTAAATAATTTATTCATTCTAAAAATTAAATTAAAATAGATTAAAATTTTTTTTTGAACAAAACGCACTGCTATAAGGTAAATGCAATACCCCAGTCTCATTTTCCTCAGTCTACATGCTGAAATACATTAAACGTAAAGAAAGGAAAGAGGAAAAGAAAAAAGTACAAATAAAAAATATTTTAGTTGCAATTTAATCAAAACAATCGAGTTTGATTAATAAGAAAAGTGTAAAAAGAGGAAATTTAAAAAGTACTTCGAATTGAAAAACATCAAATAATTTATTCATTCTAAAAATTAAATTAAAATAGATTAAAAATTTTTTTTGAACAAAACGCACTGCTATAAGGTAAATGCAATACCCCAGTCTCATTTTCCTCAGTCTACATGCTGAAATACATTAAACGTAAAGAAAGGAAAGAGGACAAGAAAAAAGTACAAATAAAAAATATTTTAGTTGCAATTTAATCAAAACAATCGAGTTTGATTAATAAGAAAACACAAAAAGAGGAAATTTAAAAAGTACTTCGAATTGAAAAACATTAAATAATTTATTCATTCTAAAAATTAAATTAAAATAGATTAAAATTTTTTTTTGAACAAAACGCACTGCTATAAGGTAAATGCAATACCCCAGTCTCATTTTCCTCAGTCTACATGCTGAAATACATTAAACGTAAAGAAAGGAAAGAGGACAAGAAAAAAGTACAAATAAAAAATATTTTAGTTGCAATTTAATCAAAACAATCGAGTTTGATTAATAAGAAAACACAAAAAGAGGAAATTTAAAAAGTACTTCGAATTGAAAAACATTAAATAATTTATTCATTCTAAAAATTAAATTAAAATAGATTAAAAATTTTTTTTGAACAAAACGCACTGCTATAAGGTAAATGCAATACCCCAGTCTCATTTTCCTCAGTCTACATGCTGAAATACATTAAACGTAAAGAAAGGAAAGAGGAAAAGAAAAAAGTACAAATAAAAAATAATTTAGTTGCAATTTAATCAAAACAATCGAGTTTGATTAATAAGAAAAGTGTAAAAAGAGGAAATTTAAAAAGTACTTCGAATTGAAAAACATTAAATAATTTATTCATTCTAAAAATTAAATTAAAATAGATTAAAAAAAATTTTTTGAACAAAACACACTGTTATAAGGTAAATGCAATACAAATTTCTGATACAAAACGACTTCTACGGCAACTTTTTGTTGAAAACTTTTATGTTTGTTACTTTTTTTCCTTAGGAATAGAGTAATTTAAAAAATATATTGAATTTACTTTGAAAGTTTTCTCTCCTAAATGTCAGCTACGCAAAACAAACAAATAATAAATATTCCGCAGGTTTTTAACAGTTTGTACAAATAGAAAAATTTCGAAAGAAAGTTGTTTTTTTTTATATTCTGGTTATATATTATGAACCAACTTGATTTTGTTTTTGAAATTTCCCTATATTTTGAAAAAATATGCATAAGGATATTTTTTATAATTTAAATTTATAACGTAGATATACCTAACATTCGAATTAGAAAAATATATATCAGACTGTAGCTAGGAGGAAGGAGTACAATAAAAAATCGTAACAGAAATTAAAAAAATGTTTGAATATTTCAAGTAAAAGTGAAATAAAGTAAGAAATAAAGCGAAATTGTTTTTTTCCAACACCGCAAGTGGATCCAACAATGTGAAACAGTTTATTGGCAATCCTATTGCAAAAGAAACAAGCTCTGTTGGAAAATAACAAAAAATAAAATAAAATAAAATAAAAATAAGTATGGTAAATAAATAAATGTGTACCGATATAATTATTACAAAAATGATATATATATATATTTTTTCATAAGGAACGAAAAATTAACATACGTACTTTAAATTAACATAGAAAAGCCATTTTTGCATTAAAAATGTTTATTAAAATAGATTTTTTAATCTTTCTTGGATGAAATGGGCTTTTATACTCTAAATTTTTAGCGTATAGTTTTTAATTGCAATACAGATAAAATCTTTTATTTCTGTTGTTATTTTCCCAACAGTTTGAGTGATTAAAAACATACATTAAGTTACTTTTGACTCTTTTGTTCTTGTATTCCTTAAATATTGATATCAGTGGGTTAAATTTGAAGAAATACAAAATTTGAATTTTTATACAACCCTCGTACAAAAAAAAAAAAAAAAAAAAAAAAAATTAAAATGTGCGCAATACTTTAATATGCCCCATAAGCTAAATTTTCAGAATATTATCATAAAAATTCAAGGATATATGTTTAAACAAAGTTGGTCAGAGAGATAAGCACAAATAAAAATGTAAATATTCACAGATAGAGACTAACGATTGTTTATTTATTTTCATAACTTGCGTACAAAACTTCAAAGTGATCAGTCAAAATTATAATTCCCATTTGCGAACTCAAATATCCAGGCATCAAAAAATGATTAAAGTCAGCATATATGCATTTTCATATTTCAACGAGCATTTTGAGCGTGCTCATATTTTGTGCATGATCTTATAGGCCTACGAGACACATTTTACTCATGGGACAATTTTTTTTGTGCGAGAGCCGTATAAATATTTAAATTTTGTTTTTTCTAAATTTAATATTTTAAAAATTTTAATCGATATCATAAAATTTGGTACCATTTTTTACGTAACTATGCACTTTATAATGTATATTCATAATAAATATTTAAACAATAAAAGTAAAGGTCAATGTTTTTGGAGCATATTGTATATGTGTCTAATTGTAACTTGAAAGAATGAGCAAAATAAATTATTGTTACAAAAATAAAATCATTACATGAATATTGGTGAAAAACAAAGCAAGGCTGTTTTGTTCTACGGTGTTAAGAAGTGCAATGTCATAATTTTTTTCACCAGCAATTGCTGAATTAATTTTACGGATAATGTTACTTTTTCATGTGAAACGATCAAGTTTCGTATATTTCATGTTTTTAGAAAGAAAACCTACTTATTTAAAGAAAAAGCCTGTTTATCTAAAGTCAAATCGTGTTCTAAAGTTTTGCCTAAAATCTCAACTGTAGTAATTTTGCTATTGAAACGGTTTATAGGATATCCACGCCCATTTAAATAGTGATCACACTAAAGTGAATCCCGAAAATATAGAAAAGCATCAAACTCCATTTACTTTTGAAAATACACAAATACAGCAAAACTCTGGCATTTGAATGCGGTTTGTATCATAATATTTTTGTCAGATTGTCCGTGGCAAAGACAATCTACAGTTCAGAATTTCCTTGGACTACAGCTCATATTCAAAATATTAGAATAATTACCTTTTTTTTAGAAATTGAAAATATCGTTTGGTAATTTAATGTCTTTTAATGAAAATATGCAAACGATATTTTTATTAAGAACTTATTGTTGATTAAACTTACTTGTTATCTTAAATTTAATATCATTTTTGAAAAGATTAATTGCAAAAAAAATTATTTTGAAAAGTCAAAATATTAGAATATTTATTCAAGTGGTTCAAAATATTAGAATATTTCACATTAATTCTCCTTTAATTATTACCAATTCTTAACTGGTGGCATCATTGATTAAATTCAGACTATTTTATTTAAAATCAGTATTCTTTTTTGCAGTTTGTTTCTTTTTCGTCTTAAAATGGGCCGTGTGAGTGATATTCCTGAATCTACTAAACTTCGTATGGTTGATTTGTATCGGCACGGTAAAAATCAATGTTTTATAGCGAATTATTTACATTGTTCGCAATCGAGCGTTAGTAAAATACTAACACAATATTCAAAAATTGGAAAATTTCAAAATAATCGCCGAAATGGTGGCCGAAAACCAAAAACATCTGCTACAGATGACAGGAAACTGAAGCGTATAGTGAAGAAAAACCGTTTTAAAAGTGTGCGATTCTTGCACCGAAAATGGAAAGAAGAAGGAGTTGAAGTTTCTACATCGACAACAAGACGTCTCCATAAATTTAAATTTGAATCTCGTGTACCGAAAACAAAACCTCTCATGACTGCAAGACAAAAGCGTATAAGATTGAATTGGTGTAAATCAAGACGTTTATGGAGCAATGAAGATTGGAAAAATATATTATTTAGTGATGAAAGTATGTTTTGTGTTTCATACGGTAATCAAGGTATTCGAGTTTGGAGAATGAAGCAAGAAGCATTTGATAAAGAATGCCTTAAACGTTCCGTAAAATTTGCTGCTAGTGTCATGGTTTGGGGTTGTATGAGTGCAGAAGGACCTGGAAAGTTATGCATCGTCTACAAAAAGGTTAACTCTCTGATATATCAAGAAATTTTAGAATATTACATGATTCCATCATCAGAAGATTTATTTGAAGATGATTTCATCTTTCAACAAGATTTAGCGTCCCCGCATACCTCGGTGTCAACTAAGAATTGGTTCCGCCAACGCAACATTAAGGTACTTCCTTGGCCACCAAATTCACCAGATCTTAATCCCATCGAAAACTTATGGTGTATAATGAAGAAAAAACTTCAAGAAAATCCTCCTTCAAGTAAAGCTGAGTTAGTGGCACATATAAAGTCTATTTGGGCTAATATTGATAGAAATATTTGTAAACACCTTGTATATAGTATGCAAGATCGATTGTACGCTGTTATGAAAGCTAAAGGGGATGCTACAAAATACTAACTACCATTTACTTCATATTCATAAGGTAATATTGTTGCGTAAAATAAAATATTCTAATATTTTGAACCAATCTAAATTTTATTCTAATATTCTGGTGTGTTTAAGGAAGCTGTATACCTAATTTATTGTGCTGTATTTTATATTTTATAAATGTTAAAATCTTATCTAAACATTCCAGATTTAATTTATAAGAAATTTAATTGCATTTACTTAGTATAAAAAATAAATAAATGACAAATAATTTTTTCTCATTACTTTTTCTCAATTATTCTAATATTTTGAATATGAGCTGTATATTTTGCCACAATTATTCTGAATATGTAAAAAGTCTAACAATGAATATGCTGTAGTGAATCCCAAAAATATAAAAAAGCATAGTATTACTCCTTTCACATTTTGAAAATACGAAAAATAAACAAATTGTCACATCGAAGTGTTGTTTGTACTCGAAGATTTTTATCAGATTGTTCGTGGCAAAGACAGAATATAGTTTATAGTTTCTTTGAAGTATATTTTGGCGCGAATGTACTTAACAGGCGAAATGGCTTATGATACGACGCGCAGTCCTATGCGGAAATTTGTAACATTTTAACAAATTTTTGTATCATGTATGGACTTATGGGACCCTCTTAACTATTTGTTTTCTTTTGTAGCAAAATATTACACACTAAGCATTTTATGGCACAAACCGCAATTTGGTATAACAATATTTGTATTTTTAATGAGTATTTAAAATTCGAACTTACTTACGAGTATTATTTTTTTTCTTGCCTTTAAATGTTTTTATCCATTTTGTATTGAGTATGGACTTACGGGATATCCTGTATCTCAACTTCATAACATTACACATTTATTTGTTTTAAATAGAGACAAGTCAGATGAAAAGAAAGATGAATTAAAATTCTATAGACAATAAAGTCCTAAACACTTAGGAAACACAAAATAATGCTTTTTAAAAACTTTAAGCGATGCAGTTTTAATGTAATGCAGTTTGTTTGTATGATGGAAAATGTCACATAACTATTTTCAAAGGGACAAAAAATAAAATATTCATTCGAAAATTTCGGGTAAAATGTATAAAGTGCATTTAAAACTTTAAAAGAATAAAATACATTATTACAATGTAAAAACAGCATGCTTTCTTTCACAAACCGACTACTACTGCAGTGACTACTATTATAAAGTTTTACTTTTGTTGTTTTTGTTATTTTGTTATTTTGTTATTTTTTATTTTATTTTATTTTATTTTATTTTATTTTTTTTGTATCAACTGAATGATTTAAAAAAATGTCGAGTTGTTTTTAATTTAGTGTTTATTAAACGTCACTTATAGAAAAGATGAAGAAAATAAATATTGCGTAAGCATTAAAAAATATTCAGCTGTAATTAAAACTTTGCGATACTCCCACGTGTATGAAATTCAGTAATACCGAAATAATATGACTCCATCTTAAATGTGACATAATCATCACGCGCACCTAGAATCGCTACTTCTCATGGTATGTAATTGAATTAGCTGCATATCTTAACATTTAATAGCGTATTGGTAAGCTAGTAGCATTGCCAATCATGCGATATTATTAAATTAATTATGTATGATAGGATTTAATAAAATGATGAAAACTTTGAATAATATCTTTTTAAGTTTCGATTAGGTTTTAAGGTGATTCGTTCATAATTCTGCAACGATTATATATAAATTAAATTTCAAATAATACGGTTGGATAGTTTTTTTTCGGTTATATGCGTATGGACGGACAAACAAACACAGGGTGTAACTAACGGTGCTATATTTCAAGTATATCAAATCATTCCAGAAATCAAGCGATAATTTTTCGTTACTGAAACGTATATTGTTTCGTCATCTAGAAAACAAGAGATAAAAAATTCTAGATCATTTTGATTATTCAACTTAGTTGTTTATCCTTTTAGCATAGTTCGGAAATCTATAATTCAGGTTTAAGGATCCAGAAAATGAGTAACTATTCATTCTAGGTGAAGGCGGTATATATTTTTTCTCAGTGTTGTTTTTATAAGAATATTTCCATAAGAGTATTTTTAGTTAATTAATCTAATCATTTTTAAAAATATCTTTAAAAAAGAGCTCTAACTTATAATTAATATTATCACTTTTAATGAAAATTTCATCTAAATTTCAAATTATTATTAATTAATGTGGAATTAATAATATTATTAATTATTATTAATTCCACATTATTATTAATTAAAAATTTAATATCTAAAGATATTAAAGAGAATAACTATTAAAGTGAAACTGTTTCTTAATAAAAGGTTAAAGCCACAAGAAAGTTAAGACTTCACATATTTATAAATATTTAATTAAACTGTCATATCGGAGTGTGCTTTGCATGATTAGATATTTCAAATATTCAGAATTTTTTGTGACAAGAAACAGATTTTAAAAACGTGCACTAATTTTGTCTTTATTTGACATTTTGACAAGTCTTATGGTTCAAAGCACATAGCCCGGATTCGGCAGCACAGTTAGTCAACTCTTCGAGTCCACGGATAGAAATCTAGGATTAGTTAAATATCGATTCGCATATTAAAACGCAGTCGGTGTCACAAGAAATATCTTGGTGGAAAACACCTGAAAATCCGATTTTAGCAGTTGGCTCATAGATTTACCATTCTGCTTTCCTGCACACAAAAGTATGAAAACATGGAGGATTGTGAGCGGGAAAACATAATGGTAAACCTATTAGTCAATCGCTAAAATCGTATTTCTAGGCGTTTTCCACCAAGATAAGGTCTAACGGTCCTCTCACGGTCTAACACTTCGATATGGCATTTTAAAATATTTTGTTAAACTATTCACATGTTTATGGGACACACAGTAAACAATAATAGTTGCAGAAATAAACGAATAGATCGGAAGTCGGCCGCAACAGAAAATTACCTCACCGCGTCCACGGCAGAAATTCCAGAATTAGTTAAAACTCAAATTGCGTATTAAAATGCTGTCTATCTCCCAAGTCATATTTTAGAGCGAAAAACCTGAAAACCGATTAAAACGGTTTACCAATGTGGTTTCTTGCTTGTAGTTCTCCTTGTTTTCGAACCTTTTAAACTTACGAGTCATCCGCTAGAATCTATTTTTCGCCTTTTTCCCACAAAGGTTTGACTCAGAAGACCAGGTTTTGTATACAATCAGCTTTTAACTAATTCTAAAATTTCAATCATGAATCGATGAGGTGATTATTTGTGCTGCTGCCTCCCGGTCTAGAATATATAAATAATAAAGACAACTAAGTAAGAAACAAAGTAAAGCAGCTTTATGTCTCTGATACTAGGCACCATTTTAAATAAGGAACAGTCTGTAATATGCCTCATTTATATATATGAGTTTCATGGCAATCCAAATATATTTATGAAAAATAGAGCTCAGAGAGATGACAGACAGAAACTGTTTTATAAATTTTTTTATCGCAGTGTTTAAACAAAAATCATATTAAAATATATTTTACTGATCCAATTTAAAAAGAGAAACTAGTTTTGTCTAAGCAAAAAATAAAATAAAATAAAGTAAAATAAAATAAAATAAAAAGATAAAATAAAAAAATTAATTTGATAGGAACAGTCTGTTTGTTTATTTTTTAAAAATCGCATTAAAATAGATTTAAAAGTATGTTTTCAATAAAAACTCATTGCTGCAATGTAAAAAACAACACACGTTTATTTTTTTTTAAACAGAGATTTCGGCCAAAACTACTGTTAAAAAGTTTTACTTCAGTTTTTTCTTTCAAAAAACTGAGTGATTTAAACAAATGTTTAGTTATTTCGAACACTTTCTACCTGGAATGTCAGAGAAGAAAACAAATAAATAACAAGTATTCTGTAGATTTTTTTTTTCAGTTCCTTAGAAAAAAAGTTTCAAGAAGAATTTAGGTTTTATTTTTCCGATATATGATATATATTGGTGATTTATTATGTTCCAACTTGATATCATTTTATTTATTTTTTTTCAGTTATCAGTATATTTTGTGGAAAATATATGAATATTTCATCATCTTAGATTTATGTTGCAGGCTTCTGAAATGCAGACTGATCGAAATGTAATTTTTTTTATGTGACTATAACAAATAAAAACGCAAGAAAATGCAAAACCTTTACGGAAGTGAACGAACTTCACAAATATATGCGAGGTGCTAAGAAATGAAGCAAAATAAACAAGAACGAAAAATCATGCATCGTACATAAATTATCAAGATCTTTCCACCGCTAACCGAATATTGACACGAATTTACTTGCTTAATGTAATGAAATGATATAACCAAATAAACAATTTAGAAAATACACTATAAAAATAAATGTATTAAACAGTCACTTTTAAATAAATATATTTGTAAATATATAAAATTACATTTTTGTGATAAAACTTACACTTTTGTAGTAAATCTCTAACTGTATTTATATGTGTTTACGAACTTGATAGGGGCATGTAATTTGATATCTCTTCAAAGTGTGTAAACGCAAAAAACTGTACGGATTTACCCGAATTGGTATTTAAATGTAAATATGAAAGTTTTGCATATTACACAAAAATCTGTGTATTTTACATATTACGCAGAAATGTATGCAAGAATATTACACAGATATGTGCGGAAGAACAGAATATTACACATATATATGCATAAGAACAGAACATTATCTTGAAATATGCGTACAAATTTTACACAGCTATATGTTTAATCACAGAATATTACACAACATTATGTGTAAGAAAATTACGCAGAAATATTTATAAGAATAGAGTATTACACAGAAATATTTGTATTTATATACTTTCAATTGTGTTCACAGAAATATTTGAATACAATAAATATCAATACTTGAAAACTTGGCTTGGATAATAGTAGCTTGATGTCTTAGGAGAGTTGTACTTCGTATCCCGTTTTTTGTTCGTCCCCTTTGTTTCCGTAAGTTTTGCTTGTTGACTGTTGATTAAAATTAAACACAGAATTTCTCTTCCTGATAGAGAAGCATTTTTAAAAACGTGTAACCGAAATTGTTAAAAAAAAACATTACTGACAAAATATGGATATAGTACTGGCGTCAAAATTTCTTTATTTTAAGAAAATTTTATTTAGCATAGTATTTATTTAGATTATACAGGTTTTGTGTGTTAATTGTTCATACAATTTTAGAATTTCAAAGTAAATCAAACAAGCAGATGAAATGCAATCACTATAATTTCAGGCTATCATGTTTTTTTGTAAATTAAGGTGACGCTATTTTTTTGGTTTTACTCAAGAAAGCCGACAAGTAGACTAAGCACTTGTATTTGTTACTCTTGCAAATGTATTTCGCAACAATATCATATTTATTTCAATATTTTCATTTCATACTATAACAATGTTTACTAAATACGCAAAATATACCATTTTTGTGTATTACACAGGCATATATGTGTCATGTGCAATTTTATCGTTAAAATATGTATATTAAAGTTATCTCATAATTTTTTCTTTACATGACTAAGCTGATTAATGTGTTATTATCAAAATACACAAAACAGTGTGTGGAGCTGACACACAAGTTATGTTTATGGTAATTTACATGTCACTTTACACATACAGACAATTTTTTTTATCTTTAATATACCTATTTTAATGTGTAAATTTATGCATTTATTTCTTAAAATGTACATGATGCAATTAAAGATTCAACACGTTGAGTGCCATGGTGACTGACACTGAGCATTCCGTTTTGGCCGAGAACTTATTTTGGCCACTTTTTGACTGACAGTGCAAAATATGATATAGAAATATAAAACTATATATATTTATATTCTTTTAAGTAATTACTCAGAAAGTATAATCATGTAATAAATAAAAGTTATGTAAATTTTAAAAATACTTAAGTAATTATATATTTTTCTAATAAATATATTTTTTAGTTGTATAACATATTTTAGACTGTTAGTAACCAGTGACTGACGCGGCTTAACATAAAAGTTTAATGTCAATCACTAGTGACTGACGCAGCCTAAAAGAAAAGTTTGATGTCAGTCAACGTTAACTGGCGTAGCATTCAACGCTTTAAAAAAATGTGTGTGGCACTCGGGGACTGCCGCGGTAAAGCTATTGCATAGCATTTTTTATCAACTTATGCAAAAATACCGCGTCAATGTCTGCCGACGTCTACCGAAGGATACCGTGCCGAAGTCTGCCGAACTGAAACGACGTTAGCCGGAGTGTTAGGATTTTTTCTCGTTACGGAATTTCTAGATTCGGTCGCCGCGCTCAAAGCCCGCGATAAAAGATTTGCAATAGCTTAATAAATTACCAAACGAAATTTAGTCGCGCTACGAAAATTAGATCGCGAGTTATAAACATTTTAAATTTTTCGACCCTCACGGGGGAGTCTCCTGTCACCAAAAATTAACACTGTCTCATAATAAATTACCAAACAAAATTTGGCCGCGCTACGAAAAGTAGATTGCGAATTATAAGCATTTTAAATTTTTCGACCCTCACCGTGGGGGGGGGGGGTCTCCTGTCATCAAAATATAACACTGTCTCATAATAAATTACGAAACAAAATTTGGCCGCGCTACGAAAATTAGATCGCGAGTTACAAGCATTTTAGATTTTTCGACCCTCACCGTGGGGGGGGGGGGTCTCCTGTCACCAAAAATTAACACTGTCTACTAATAAATTACCAAACAAAATTTGGCCGCGATACGAAAATTAGATCGCGAGTTATAAACATTTTAAATTTTTCGACCCTCACCGTGGGGGGGGGGGGTCTCCTGTCACCAAAAATTAACAGTTTCATAATAAATTACCAAACAAAATTTGGCCGCGTTACGAAAATTAGATCGTGAGTTATAAGCATTTTAAAATTTTCGACCCTCACCGTGGGGGGTCTCCTGTCCCCAAAAATTAACACTGTCTCATAATAAATTACCAAACAAAATTTACCCGCGCTACAAAAATCAGATCGCGAGTTATGAGCATTTTAAATTTTTCGACCCTCACTGTGGGGGGTCTCCTCTCACCAAAAATTAACACTGTCTCATAATAAATTACCAGACAAAATTTGGCCGCGCTATGAAAATTAGATTATAAGAAACATAAGTTTGAGACTTGATATCCTAATACCTGAAAAATACCGCGTCAGTGTCTGCCGAAGTCTACCGAAGGATACCGTGCCGAAGTTTGTCGAACTGAAACGACGTTAGCCGAAGTGTTATGTTTTTTTCGTTACGGAATTATTAGGTTTTCTCGTTACGGAATTTCTAGATTCGGTCACTGCGCTCAAAGCCCGCGATAAAAGCAATGTAATAGTTTAATAATTACTATCCGCAGGCGGTAATGTATGTGAATATATTTTTTACATGTCTGGGTGTGATTTATAGTTTTGTAACCATATTTTTGATTGTGAAACTAAAATTTAATTCAACTGTTAAACATATAAAAAACTAAAAACGATAAGATCATGATATTTGCAAGCATGACAATCGAAGTGATTTGTAATCCAAGGGTTTTACATTTTTCGATACATTAATTGCATCTTTTGTTAAAAGCAATTGCTGTCTTGGAATTCCAGTCTATTTTACCTTTCTTGTAGTGTAACGTCCAGAAATTTAGTTCCCACAGACAAATCTGAGAGAATTTTCTAAAAAAAAAATCTTTTATCGAGAAATAGAAAAGCAGTTCGATTATATGATTTCTTAATAAAAGTACTTGCCATTTTGATAAATTTACAATAAGAGATTAATTTTAAAATGTGTCAGAAAATAGCCAGTTTGGATTTGAAAATAGTTAAAAAAATTAAACAACGTTAAAAAGAGAGAGAGAGAGAGAGAGAGAAACATTATATTAATATATTGCACTGAAAAAGATTGCACAAATATTATAAATTAGATAATTCAAAAGCAATTGTTAGTTTGAAAATGGACGAAATAAAAAGAGATTTTAAAAAGTTTCTTAAAAAAAATGTTTTTTTTCCTCAAATGTCAATGCAAGACAAATCCATTTAGCAAATGAACTTTAGATGCTATTGATGTAAAAAATGATTTAGCCTTTTATTTTTATAATTTACTTAGTGATACAGAAAAACGTAGTTTATTTTGAATTCTTTTTCTTTTGTCGCAAGAAAGAGTGAACAATAAAAACAATAAAAGTTCTGATGCAACTCTTTAAAAATGTTTTAAAAGAAAACTCTTT
The DNA here is from genome assembly GCA_964019185.1 of Maratus speculifer. Taxonomy (NCBI): domain Eukaryota; kingdom Metazoa; phylum Arthropoda; class Arachnida; order Araneae; family Salticidae; genus Maratus; species Maratus speculifer. Next base: position 213,566,638 of record OZ025292.1, on the reverse strand, counting down.
TCTCAACTTATTTCTTTTTCTTCTTTCATTCAGCAGTGATTGTGTTCTATTCCTATTTTGTAGTTTTTTTTTAATCACCGTTCTTTAAGAAAGATATTAATATATTTTTATTTTACACTGATTTTCTCACAGCCATCTTTAAAAAATACACATATGCATAGGCGTAACCAGCCTTTTGAACGGGTGGGTGCCCAGAATTTTTAACTTGAACATGCTGTGTATAAACAATATCTTATATAGTAAAACCTTCTTAAACGGAAGCATATATAACAGTTTTAATATCTGTTTTAGACTGGTTTTTATCCTAGAGTATATAATTGTGTGATATTTCTTTTAAAAAGGGTTCAAACACATTTTTAAAAATAACAATGAATGTGTCTGCACAAGCGGGGGGGGGGGGGGTGACCAGGCACCCAAGGCACCTCCACTGATTATGCGCATGCATATATGAAAATTGAATGTCCCTAAAAGTAATTCTTTAAGCGAGTGCATTAATACTATACATAGAAGGAAATAATTGCGATATAGGAATTTGAAATGATTCACCAGAGGTAAGGAGCTTCTAATTACTTACTCCTAAAATTGTTATGGTTATTTTTATTTATTTGAGTTTCGTACTTAAAAAATTAAGACGGAACCATTATAAGATATCTCATGTGTCTGTCTTTCCATTTGTTGCAGTTATTTTTCCCGAAAATTATGGAATGTTCATACTTGCTAAAGTTATAAAGACTATTTACTAAAGGCTAATAATTAATCACGCATTTATTAATTATTAGCCATTTACAATTATTTTTAGGAAAACATTAGAGAGCTAATTAAGTTATTTGATTTCCTTTTTCAAAAAATACACAAAATGGTCTATCACTGTAGAATTTAAATATGTGGATACTGTACAATATATCCACTAATTTTTTTTTAATAACACGTATATTTGTGGATAAATAATTTTTTGGGAAAAAATCTTTATGTTTCTACATTGTACAAAAATTCCGTTAAACGTTCCGCAAAAAAACTGCTGTAATAAACAACAGGTGTAATAAAACAAATTATATCTAATTTTACTGCAATTTTTACAACAAAAACTACTGGCAACAATGCTGCCAGCAATTAATTTTTGCCATAAATTTAACGGAGTAATAATTTTACAGTATAGCTTTTATCACGCAAGGTTTTCAACCAAATTTAACGCTAGTTTCAGATTAATTGTCATAATGTAGTACCTTGTAATAATAATAATAATAATAATAATAATAATAATAATCAAAACTGTAATCCTACAAATGTAAAGTTGCCGAAATCTGTATATTTACTAATATTTTATTTGTACACTGTACAAGAAAAGATGTAAATGTACAAAACTAACTTTTGTAAAGCTACAGAAATATGTAACTTTACAAACGAATCTACTAAAATTATAGTTATCTTACTAAAATTTTATCTGTAACCTGGGTTGCAATTATATAATATATTGTAGGCATGAAAATCTTTCTAGAAAACTTTCAGTAACTTTACAGATTTTTTTTTACAGTTCAGAAACAATATACTGCAATTAATTACAGAATACAAATACATTATTTTATGAAATATGAATTGTTGTAAGAAATATTTTTACCTGCGCATGCACGAATAATAAAAACGAGCTTTTTAGATAATTTAATATTCAACTTTATGGAGCGACTTAAAAAAAAGTGCTATAATTATTTTATTTCATGTTATAAATTATTACTGAAAGGAGGGTTCTGTTAAAAATCATAACAAGAGAAATAAAATATATAAATTGAACGGACCTGGTAAAATTACTACGTTTAACGTAATTTACTATACTTAACAAAATAGTAATTTTCTGACTATTTCTGGTATTATAGAATTGAAAGCCTAGGGTCGTCATATTTAAAACAAAAAGAAAACATGGATTTATTCAGATTTGAAAGTGTTATACTCCCCAGAGTACTAGTAACTTTTACTGCAAGAAGTTTTGCTAGTTTCGTACTCAGAACAATCATTCAAAAGTAAATATTTTCACGAACTATTAGTTTGTTATTATCACTAAATTCTGAAATTCTTCGCGATTCGCTCTATTTACTGATTGAAACATCACCCGCATATACACACTCGTTGTACCAACCTTTCTGACACAGGAATCTGGGAGATAAAATTAAGATATTGCAATATTTAAGTCTACATCTTACAAATATGTATTGAAAATTTACATAAGTTTATTGGCATATGTTGTAAAAGCTTTAAGACAATGGGAATACTGAGGAATCAAATATTGTTACATGTCCAGTTGAGAAATACAAGTCCATTAATTTATTTTCTTAACTGACTGTAAATATCTGCGCCAGTAGTCTGATTAGGTTCTCAATGTCAGTCCGAAATGCAACATCATTACCACAAATGACTAGAATCCTTGTCTTTCTTTTTATTTCGCCTTTCTCTTTGATAATAAGAATGTAGAAAAAATAGTCGTGAAGTATTTTCATCATTCTATTCTACTTTTGTGAAAGAAATTTTTATTTTTAAAATACTTATATTTTTGGATTTTTTAATATAATTATATATTGACATCGAATAGATTTTCTTGCTTGTAGATGCAATGAATTATTTTTATCAATTTTTTAAGACGTTATAGCATGAAGTTTTAATAACATTTTCAAAGAAACACTACAATAAAATTAGATTATGACGCGCTTCAAAAGAGTATCAAATGTCGCGTATTAAACGTGATTTATATAACGATGCAGTGAAGGATGTAGTGGAAGGTACACGGGTGTATACGCCATAAACCTTCTGGATTTTTTTAAAAGCAACATCGTATATAGTCAAGAAATCTGTTTCTCAAGAAATCTATAGTATATACACACTAGGGCAGCGGCTCTCAACCTGGGAGTGGCGGCAAATGTTTTGGTGGGTCGCGGAACTATTGAAATTTCCTACCAAAAGGTAGGAAATTTCAACAAAAGATATATCTTTTGTTTCATCTGTTTAAAAAATGAAACAATTCCGACAGTAAATAATATTTCTAGAAAAAACCTTAATTTCTCCCTGGATGAATACATGAACAGAATATCCAGAAATATTTAAATCATCTGTTATGTCCTGTGATGTGCAACGAGGTATACTTGTGTGAACAAATTTTTTCTACTTTGCTGTTTTAAATACTGTTATCCAGTTTTAACCCTGATATAGATGCCCTCATTGGTAAGCACCTGAAATCTTACTGATTATAAATTTATGTTTTCATAACAATTAAACGTATATTTAATTGCTTTTGTAGTTGGTGGGTTGTTTTAATTATTTTTTAAAATTATTATTCTATTTGCAAACACTTGGATGACCACTTCTTCTTTTGGTTGATAGTGTACCTTTCATACGAAAAATTGCCTTTTTTCGTAAGGTAGAACAACCGATAGCTTATTAAGGCCATTCAACGACTGATATACACTCTTATATTAAGTGGGTAGCGAAAACGTTTTTACAAAAAAGGTGGGTCATGTAGAAATAAAGGTTGTACATCTGCGCTAATTAATTGAAGTAAGCATTACTTTTCGAAATAGTGTTTTGTCCGAATTAAAAAATCCGTTAAATTAGCAACACTGGAGTAGAGAGAATGAATTTTTATCTAGTCTGTTAGTTCGCGTCAGATCCGATATTAGTCGTCCACAGTTCCAAAGCTAAATTAATAAAACAAATACTTATTATTGTTGTTTATTTCCAAACAAAATGACATGGTAAATGACAGAAAAAGTATCTTTTCTGAAATTGATCTTTTAGGCGCTTAGTAATTTAGGGTAAAAAATATAGATCTAAAATTAGAAACCCCATTAAAACATGAATTTAATAACCATATTAATTTAAATTAACGCAATCACAAATTCAAGAGCTTAAAACAGGTAAATAATCTACAAATCCTCAAAAAAGTTATTGAAAAAGATTTAAGTTTAATACTTATGGAAATTTATCACTTTCTTGATCCACTGTCTTTTGGACACAGGCATTTTGCAAACTGAGATGAAATTAATTTTTATTTTACGAGTGATTCAGCTTAGATACAGGCATTTGTTAATTTGCTTTCAACGCGAGACACATTCAGCTATTACAAAGTGGTGTAAAAATGAAAAAAAAAATCAGAAAATTTTGTTTTTATAAGTAAAAAAATAGAGATTCTCTAATCGGGAACCAGGGACCTAAGAGAATAAGCGTAACTCTTTGCCTCAAAAGACGGAAAATCTATTGCTATTAACCTTGAATATTTTAACCTTCTACAATTGTATTTCGAAAGACACATAGAACTCTTTTAACAAAATAGATGAATGCTTTTTATTTCGATTACTTTTGATTTAAATATGCATATCGCGTTAATTTCCGTTAACGCTCGTTAAAAAATTTAAAAAATATATATTCACATTAACAAAGCATAATATATATATATATATATATATATATGCTTTGAATGTAAAATCAATTTTTAAACCAATGCCCGGCAAACAAGCAAACCTCATAACAAGTAACTCTGTTTCCCTTTCAAAATGTTTTTATCGTCATGAAATCAAGTGTTTTCACTAAAAATCAAAGTAAAATGAAGATTCTTTTCAACGGTTGTCTCTGTTACTTTTTTGTTGCTTTTACTTAGAACGAAAAGCCGAAATTCCTAAAACATTTTGATTAAAATTTCTTCTATCTTAAATGGGAGAGCGCATACAAAAAGGTAATAGGGAATATCATTAAAATAAATTTATAAGTTCTTAAAGAAAATAGCTAGCATCTATGCTGCGTAATTTTATTTATAGACGTATCTCAAATAACTGATTTTAAATATACAATGTACGTTATAAAGATAATATTTATTTGTAATTTAGGGCACATAGAGCATAAAATAATTCAATTATTTGAGATTTTAATTATTGAATTAAAAGACAGAGCTAATAGATTATATTTCGAATTGATTATAGACCTAAATTTTATGGTGCATAGACATTTTAAAATATCTTTTTTTCAGGACTGTTGGTTTGTATGTGATTTTTGTGTCTCTTTTCCGAACGGTGATTTTTTATGATTAGGTACACTTTTCAAAAATTATATTTTGGGTAAACAGTTGAAACTTTTCAAAACTGTGTAACTAACTTACTTTTTTTTAAAAATCAAACATTGTAGTTTTGAGTAAAAAATTAAATGAAAAATATGCTGTTAAAATTTTTAGAAATTTCAAAGTGTTTTGGTAAAACAGTTTTAATTTTATTTATATTAAACCAAAATTAAATTTGCACATCATTCTTCTTAAATAGGATGTTTTGAGAATAAATTTTAAAGAAATTTTACGGTGATATAATCTACGGTTTTTTAGAAAAGTGTACCAATCAGACATATTGTTAAAAAAATATATAAATTAATTTTAAAAAACTAATTTAATGAATTAAATTAATTTCTTTTAATTTATATATGGGCTGTAATATGTATATTTACGAAAAAAATTTCATTTCTATCTCTATCGTTAAGTAAAATACAGGACGTTAAATATTTTCTAAAATCTGCTTCATTTTATTTGTTAAGATATCCCATGCGCTCTTAACCCTTTGAGGGGTGAGCAATTGTCTTTCTGTAATCTTGAATTCCCAATAAAAAATTGAAAATATTTTTTTTTTCAAAAGAAGGAAAAGCCATTTCTCAACTATTTGGCACCAAAGTTATTAAATAAAAACTTAATTAAGCATTTATGGTGCAAATTAGTTAAAAGTAAGTGAGATATAATGTATCCCACCGCCACTAAAAGGGAAAAAATGACACATTGACATTTTTTCAGAAAAAACCCCTTGAATAAAAAATATGTATAGAAAAGATAAGTTCTCAAAATGAATTTTTATTTTTCGAACACTTGAAATAATTCTAGATATGATGCTCTGCTTTCGCAAATAAAAATCCAATATTTTCTAAAACAATTTGAAAACTATTTCATCATTACACACAATGTTGAATTCATTATATGGTTCGGGGGAACATTCCCCACTCCCCTAGGATAATGATACTCCACCGTCAAGATTTGAGATAACGTGTTTTCAATGGTCAACTTCTATCCCGGAATTCCACAATCTCCCCTCTTTCATAGAGTCCCAGAAATCACTCCAGGAGAAAAATGTCTGAAGTCAACACTGATTATACTGTATGTTCGCATACTTTCTTAAAAAAAAAAAAAAAAAAAAAAAAAAAAAAAAAAAAAAATGATCGTGTTTATGAAACGAAAATTTTCATATAGGGAAAATAGATCAAAAACCACATATTCTGCTAGGATTACTAGATGTATCGCATTAAGCCAAAATCGGATTTTCGTGCATAACTTCAGCAATATTAAAAGTATTGTTACTGTTTCAAAAAAAAATCTTTTTTCTTTTTTTTTTTGCGAAATGTGATGACGTTACAAGAAATACTAGCAATTTATTACATTTAATCATATTTTGAATTCTGAATCATCTATTTCAGTACACTGAAAAAAAAGACCACAAATGTCTATTAAATTACATAATTTTAATGTAACCACTAAAATATACTATAATATTTTCCAAATTATCCTTTATTCCAAAAAATGCTTTATACTTAGAAACAACGGAACTTCCGAGTTATAAAGAAGAACTTATGAAAACAAAGCTTCTGTTGCTGCCACTGATTTTCTGTAATGTTTCAGAGTACTTTTTATACTAAAATGATTAAACAATGAAACATTACATAAATCAACATAAAATTAAATAATGAAAGGAACGTATTTCGTCTTGGAAAATATAACATTGACCTTAACACCTTATAACTACAATAAAATACGAGGCTGTTGCATTTAGTCACCTGGCAAGAGATTTCTACTGAACAGATTTTGACAAATATTTTTTAATGAAAGAAATTTATTTGTAGATCAGCCGGTATTCGCTATTTTTTTAAATAATTCCATTCTTATATTATAATTTTAAAAGTTGTTTTATGAAATTTCGTCCCATTGGTGGCAACCGGGTTTCTTATATAGTTGTTGAGGAAAAGGTAAACTGGGAATAACCACATCATTACAAATGCCATTTTCGGGTTACGATTGATAACGACTTTTTAAACTTTTCAACAGAAAATGACTTCACGATTTAAATAAAACTCATTTTTATTCATAAAATGATTACCTTATAGTATTTTTTTTTATTCTGCTGATACTGAGATTGAAACGCTCATCTCTGAGGGTTACAATGTGTGAATATGATGTCATAGTAAAAATGAAATGTAAACTGCTTGTGCTTTTTGAGTCCCCATGTATGATCAAATTTTATGTATAAAAAATGAAATTTAATTTTTTTCGCTGTTTAATCTTTCTTAGTTATCAGTTTGTTTACAAATCCATACTGATACAGTTTCGATACAAATCCATAACTGAAATTTAATAATGCATTAATAAACACTGGAGTCTGCAGAGGCTAGTATATTTTTGTAGATTAAGAAACATCTGTAATTTTTTACAGTGCATGCTTTTGAAAAAAAAAATAGGTGATTTGAATCCTTTTTTGCTATACAAGAAGTTTTTATCTTCTTGAATATTAACTCTCTTTCATTATTTATTTACCCATGAGTCAATCAAAACTTCTGATTTTGTTGTAAATGTATAGCATTTTGCAGAAAGTCATGTCAAAGATGGCATAGAAAAGTTATCAAAATATTACAATCACGTGTCTTCTTAAGCACTACGCTTATTTTGTTTTGTAATGGCCATTTAAATATTTTCCGTATATGCGTAATTTTCAAATATTTTTGTTAACTCGTTTATCCATGAATCATTTAAAACTGTCTATTTTGTTGCAAATGTATAGTATTTTTCAGTAAACCCTGTCAAAGATATAAAATATGTAAAAGCATTTATCAGAATATGACGATTCCATGTAAGTTATTACTGAATATTAAAAAATGTGATAGTTACATTATAGATGTGCTACATCAAGAGAAAAATTATTCTTTCTTTTGTAGCAGAGAGCGCAAAATCAATAAATTTAACATATTTAAAAATAAAAAGAAATTTTTCAAGTATATCATAAAAATATTTTTGTTGTCGAGATTTTCATAAAAAGAGCTTTAATAGAATTTATTGTTTTATGTGCGTGATAAGGTGTATTTTATCCATGTAAAGGTTGATACAACACAAATATCAATTACCTTCTCAATTGTCAATAAAGTTATATGTTATGATTATGTTTTTGAAATCATTTTGATGGAAGTTTATAATTGCAACGTACTAGTTGCAACGTATGAATGCATTCATGATATTGTATTTCAAAAATGTAGTTTTTGCCATACATCCACTATAAATAGAGATGCAAAAATATGAAATCGTAATAAAAGACGGTAGAATATTTACGCTTCTTCTTTTCATATTTTATTATTACATGTCATCTATATCCTTTTATATTTATTGTTACTAAAATGTACAATAAACCTTTACCAAATAAAATGATCCAATAATGCTGTTTTTTAAAAAGAAAAACCAAAACAAAATAAAAAAACAACTCTAATCCTAGCATTTTTTCGAGTTGTTGATTTTGAAAACTGAATACCAAGTTGAAAACTACGTAATAAAATATTTTTTTTTAATTTAGAAAGAGTTAAAAAATCGAATTTTGATTTATAATTTTTTTTTGTATCTTAAAAAGATAAACGAATCAAAAAAACATTTAATTTTACGAAGCATAAAAATAATTTTAGAGTTATTGATTAGTTACTGGTAAAACAAACAACTATTAGTTCTATACAGTAAGGTAAAATGTATAAACACGCATGTGCTTCTCATCACATCTTAATATAGTCTAACGTAACACTAACCAGTTTCCTTTTTACACTGTAATTGTTTATAACGTACTTTATTTTCAACAGTTTCTCTCATGAAAATAGGAGCTTTAAGAAGGATTTTGCTTTTTTTTTTTCTTTCGTCAACTTCTTTTGTTATAATTTAGAGATTTGGAGGATGAAGTTTGTCATTTTTGACAAAAATGGCTTTAGAATAAAGATTTAAAGTGTTTCTTTAGAGCATCAATGTTTAGAGGCTCTCATTTGTTTAATAAAAATCTTAAGATATTGGTCGCGATTGAATTTTCTATACAAAGCAACTAAAGGTTATTAGTATAAAAGTTTAGGAAAGACAAAGTTTACTTTGATAAGCATAAATCCAACGATAGAGAGCATAATCGTAACTCAAGTGGTAAAGCACTCTGATAATAGTAAACGTCGCAGTAAAGGCAGAAATTGTAAAACATATTGGATAGCATTTCTTTGAAATGTTCTTGCCAATATAATTATAAATTGAAAAGTGTAAAACAAGAAAAAGGGAACATTAACAAAAGAATTTTATTTAAGACTAAATAAAAGAGACACTGAAATAATTGGGTGAAACAAATCCTTCTTTGGTTTAAAAAAAAAAAAAAAAAAAAAAAAAAAAAAAAAAAAAATTCTTTGTACTAAATTCTCAAGAGAAAATAATTACATGATGCAGAATCTGATTTTTTTTTTAATGTTTCTCAATAACACGGCGGCTCTAACCCTAGAGTAATAAGAAATAATATAAATGAAGTATTGTGGGTGGGGTTGCGTCAAAAATGAATCTTAAATTCTGCAACATTCAGTTCAAACACAACTACGTGCTTTTGCAATAAAAGGAAACTTTTAGTAATGCAGTTTTTATTTTCTTAATATAATGAAATGCTACTTTAGAATGCTTAAATATAAATCATAATTTTCGTTTATAGAAAAAATGCACAGTTAATGTCAAATACCTTGGTCCTTGTTTCACAAGCTTGTTTTGTTTAGGCTGAATGAGGGGATTTAAATTTCATCGGTAACGCGCACCCTATTGTAAACAATTTTTATAACATGCTGCATCTCCATTTATCTGTGTCGCACACGTCCCTAACACTTAACAGAGTCACCTATTGATAAAAATTTTATAACTATTGACAACTTCTTTTCATTTATCACAATATATTTGAACCTTTAACATGTCTTATAGAGCAAACAATCAAACAATAACAAACTTTGATACGATACATTAACAATTTTTAACAATTTTAAAAATGTGAGCAGACTTGCAAGATATTCCCACATCTATAAACATTGTGTGATTAGGTATTTTGCAACATAAAAATACATATAGTAAATAAATATGTACGCGATTGTAGGAGAAAAGAAATAGTTCATGGAAAAATCCAATGGGTCCGTGAAAAGAATCAGGTTGGCATCCTCAATCAAAGCCTATTTATATTATTTGACATACCTAAACATTATGTGATTGCTGGTATTTATTCATATAATAAAGGACAAACGTGTATGTGCTTAATACTGACGTCATGTTGAAGTTGGGAACAGCAGTCAGTTAAAGTCCGCTTTAAATGTAATTTATTAAACTTCGGAACATCGCACATTTTTACACTTTATACCTTTGAATATGGAAAAAATTATTTTTCAAATGCAATCTGTATAAAATCTACATCACAGTTTGTTTTTATACGGTATCACAAGCCATTCATTTGCAGTTTTTTTAAATAATTTACAGACATGAATTCTTTCTAAATCTATTTCTATCGCGCACTGACGATGACAAAAGATAAATCTGTTCGTATAAGTGTTTATTCACGGTTTACATTCTATAAAAAATTTAAATTTTATCAATGAAAAATAAAATTATAAAATATGAATGAATATGAAACTCAAGATACATAATCTACCGGGTGTCCTGAAAAGGACTGAACAATTTTAAAATTCAATAACTAGCGAACTTTTACAGATATTAAAAAAATTCTTGCAGGAGAGGTATGTAAAAAGTCAAAAGTTTTTTTCCTGAGATTCTGGATTTTAGTTCGAATTACAAAAAAATAGATGGCTCTGAGAGCGATAGATGCTCTGTCTAGGCGGAAACTGACGTCACTTTGTACTGATGCAAATTATGGAAATTTAGGGTATGGAGTGAGTATCATTCAAAAATGCAACTTTGGTTTCACGGCCCGATTTTGAATTCAATCCATATAATTTTAATTTTGTTGGTGTCAGCGCAATACTAGAGAAAAATATTGTTTCCTTGAGAATGAATCTTCTTAAATCGAAATGTATTAAACAACAATGTTCGAAATACCGTCTTTTATTTATTTTCATTTATTTATTTTTTAACATTCCAGGAATATTAGGATTTTTTAAACCAGGGTACTTTATTAATCTATTTATTTATCTAGGTATTTTTAAAACTTTATTTAGGTTCGGTATTGTATATGAAGTATGTGGAATTAACAATTCATTTACAGGTGCATCCAAAAGATTCCATTACATCATGGTCTATGGGGGAAAATCATTTGAAAAATATGTTAATGACTTACACTGTTTCAAATGTATGGAATCTGATATGAATCACTGAATTTCATTGCAAGATGATTATGATAGAATAAGGTATTCAAAGCATCTGTCGTTCATTTACAGGGGCACACAAAAATGAGCCGATTAGAGTATTGTCTTTAAACAATTATTACTGGAAATATATTTTGAATTTCAGTATGTACTTTTAAATTTAACTTTATTTAGGTACTCTCATAATATATAAATACGTATTACCTATAATCGTCGCCTGGTCCGTCTGTCTGTCCTCATATAACACTTCAAAAACTGCTCTGTCAAATCGTTTGAAATTTTAAATATGTATTTTTTATACTCTTTTATTGCGCTGACGCCAACAAATTTAATATTATATGGGTTGAATTCAAATTCGGGCCGTGAAAGCAAAATTGCATTTTTGAATGATACTCACTTCATACTCTAAATCTCTATATTTTGCATCAGTACAAAGTGACGTCAGTTTCCCCCTCGACAGAGTACCTACCTCTTTCAGTCTCATCTATTGTTTGCAATTTCAACTAAAATCCAAAATCGCAGAAAAAAAAACTTTTGACATTATACATAACTCTCCTGCAAGAATTTTTTAAATATCTATAAAAGTTTGCAAGTTATTGAATTTTAAAATCGTTCAGTCCTTTTGAGGATATCCAGTAAATACTTGCTTAAATAGAGTCCCAAACATTTTCCGAAAGAGATGGCCGCCATTAAAGTTTAGGGTCCAGTCAATCTTGAGTGAGCCCGAATAAATTAGAATTTTTCGAGTAATTTTGAACTGATGTATCATTTATTTTTTTGAACAATTTTTTTCTAGTCGTCCGGGGGTTTAACCCGAGAACTCTTGACAGTGGAAAAACACCCTATTGATTGAAATACAGGAGTTTTTGCTATTTTGTTCAAAATATATCTTTTATGATTAATTGGGGAAAATTTATTAAAATTCTCACTAACAACGAGAATATGATTTTGCCCTTTCTAAATTATTCTAATTTAAAAAAAACTGTTTCTAATAAAACTGCAAAATAATTCCCCAAATGTGCATTTTGAGTTGTGCGTTTTAACAAGGATAAAAATATCTTTCAATAAAGACGAAATACCTACAGGGAATTAGATATAATATAAGGGATATGTCGGTAAAATGATTACCAAGAAACTTGATCGAGTGCATTTAACCGACAAATAGTGTAAATTTACTGAGAGTTTCGCTTTTTTCTGTGTTTTTACAGAATATTTTAACTGTGTAATTTAATTTTGAGCCTTTTCTTTCGTCTGTATTCAACTTTGAGGAACCATAGATGAAGACATTTCACCGCCGCGAGTGAGGAACTGGTGAAAAAAATTAAATTTAATATACAAAAAGCATCTTTAGTTATGATTAAATTAATTTAATGTTTAACTATTTTTTGTTGTGTCTAAAGATTGGCTGGTTTAGATACAATTTTGATTTATCTTGGAAGACACAGGATCTAAACTTTTTGAAAACTTAAGGGAGATGAAGTTTTGATTCATTTTTGGGAACATGAGCACAGGCATATACATGCATAACAGATATTTAATGGGACTTTTGTTGAAGATCTAAAATCCAGTACTACTTCGAAGCAGTTTTATGATTAATGCACTTTGCAGACGTTGGTAAAACATCATGGAAGTCAAATTTTTAATAAAATCTATGTCTTAAACGTGTATTTATTAACCAGATTCCCTTCTTACAGCACTCTTAAATAGACCGTTAGTTAACTTAATAAAGAATAGTAATATTTAAAAAAAATTATTCAATTATTTTTGCACACATAACTACATTTTAGAAACACTATTTCAGCAGGACCATATATGTAATACAATCATTTAATAAAATAAAGATAATTAAATAAATACCATATTGTTGGTACTTTTTATGCTTTGATTTGTCACCCTTATTATTATTTTCCACTGAAGTAAAAATTCTAATGTTTTTATGCCAAGACGGAGTCGAAAATCAGTTTTTCAGGGGAAAAAATCCCTTTTGACCATTAAACTATTGAGCTACGGACTTACAGCTCTCACTTAAGGAATTAATAGGATAATTCAACAAAAATATAAAGATAAGCAAATGCAAATACACTGAAAAAAATAATTGTTAATTTTACAGTATAATACTGGCAGCTGTGGCGCCAGTTTTTAACAGTAAAATACGCAGTAATGTACCATCATGTAAATGAATTCAACAATATATTACTGCTTAAAGGAATATTACTTGCTAATTTTACTGTTTATTACAACAAATTTTACAGTTATAAACTGGCGCCACAGCTGCCAGTATTATACTGTAAAATTGACAGTATATTTGTTGCAGTGTACACGCTATTCATAATTTCTACAAGAAAAAAATATGCATTATCCCAGACACGTTTAATTTTTCAAATGTTGCGCAAAGCATAGGAATTTAAAAACCATTGAGGTCATTCTACTTTTGGTGGATTGGGCTGTAGACTTACTTTTCTTGCCAGTCATCTAAGAAACTTGTATCTTATGAGAATCTGCTTTAATCATACTCTCTACAGTACCCCCCCCCCCGTAGAAAAAACGAAAAAAAAAGCAGGTTATAGAGTTTACATGTTGCTTTTTATGCAGTTTAAGAAGAAGCTCTGTTTGCTTCTAGTATTTACAGTGAAATTGTTACATTTTTCAGTTTTAATAAAAATAATGAAAGAAAAATCTAAAAAACAAAAAAACAGAAACTAAACGGTTGTTCTAAAAACTAAAAATCATGATTAAACGAATCAAATTTTTATTGTATTAACCGCAGAAATAATAATAAAAAAGAATATAGTGTAAGGGGAACTGGGGAATATTGATGCATTGGGCACATTGATACATCCCCTCTACTGCCCACTGTCATTATAGGAAGTTTTACAACAGCTCCAAAAGGTGATGCTAGTGTACACAACTACATACAGAACGTCTTGGAACGATTCAATCGTTTGATGAAATGGGTCGAGGGATTTATTGCTTTTGTAGGTCAAAAATAAATTTGAGTTGTACTACTGCAATGGTATTATAGAACTGTTCCATTATTCGCAACCGAAAAGAATGATTTCCCTGGCAAGTAAAGCTATTCTTTATCAGTTCCTCATTCTTTATTGTTAGATAAATTATGAAGTGTTGGAATCGAAATTCATATAATTCAAATTGGCTATATGGGGCAAATTGGTACGTATCAGTCTGCCCCATGATAGATACAGACAACTTAAATCTTTTTCTAGTACATTTTTTATTACTTTTTATAATTTTTTACCGTGCAGTCTTTAATCCAACCTCTTTTCACCAAAACTTTCTAATATTAGTTTTTATTGAAGTGAAACACCTCTAATATATTTTATATTAGAGCATTTTATAGCATTTTTGCAAGCAAAACAGGCACGAATACGAACTTACCCAACAGCTAGTGCTAGTAGAACTAACAACACAAAAAGAGGACGGCAGCATGGCAAATCTCGAATTTATATCGATTCTCGAGAGAAAAAAAAATTCGACTTGAGAAATCTTAAGTAAGAGAAACAAGCTGCAGAAACAGCAAAGGATAATTATATTATTAACTGAATTTTTAATATAATTATCCTTTATTTTCTGCTTATAAACCGATTTATAAATAAAAAACCTGGTAATTGTTTCACTTTTTCTAAGAAAGTAGATAATGCTGGGGTTTGAAGTGCCAGATATGACAAAGTTACCACAGCCAACTTTTAGACAAGGGACAGACAGAACATCAGGTCATTATACATTTTGTTTTGATTGCTTTAATATTGCTTACTAATAAATTATGGGTGATTTGAATTTTACAAAACGAAAGAAACAAATATAAAGTGATTTGTTAACTGATTTTCTATGAAAAATATGCATTGGTGTTATTTTGTATCCATTTTTTCCAAACTTATCAAAGTTCTCCACGAGGTGTATCAATGCACCCCGGAGATGGAGCACGTTGATACAAATGACTTTTTTTTTATTTTTTTTTAATTACATGCAAAAATATTACATAAAACAACTATTGTACATTTTTATCACACATTACACAAGTTTTATTGACACCACATGAAAAAATAACTTGGAATTTCTACTTTCTGGACACACACACACACACACACAAAAAAAAAATTCTTAGAAAAAAAACTATATTAATGTGCCCCAGTCCCCCCTACGTGTATTTTTTATGATGCTTTTTCATACAGTTTAACACGAAAAATTATTTGCTTATTTTCAGTAAAATTGTTACTTTTCTTCTGTTTTTATGGAAATATGTATAAATATAGGTATAAAAAATAAGACAAAGTAATCAAATCGCAGCATTTTACATTTAATCAAATGTAAAAGTTCTATTTTTTTTCATTTATTATGGAATAATTTATTTTTCAATGTAAATGTTGGGTGGTAACATTTAAAAAGATAGCAACTATAGAAATTCCATAAATACAAGCATTTTTATGACTGTAAATAATAAATTAAGTTAAGATAAGAAGTTGAAATTGGTGTTAATCAATCGAAGTGAAAAACTTCTTTAAAACACCACAAATATGTTAAAATGTGCATTTTAACATATTTTATGGGGTTTAAAAATTTTTTTTTCGCTTCGATATTATAAGTATTTGCTACCAAGCAATTAATGAGATTTTTCGCTGTAGGTTTACAGTAAAAAAAGTCATTTTTAATGACTTTTTAAAACATGTAGCGAAAACCTTTTAATTCTTTTTTCCACGCGACATATTCGACATGTTTTTTAAAAAACCCTTAATAATACTACGACGAAAAAAATTTCTACCACAATTGTTAAATAATTAAGTTCTGCCCCAAAACAAGGTTTTCTCAACTTATTTAACTTTCCAGCCTCATAAATTTGCATTTATGTTAATGAAGTTTATTTTATTTAATGAAATCCTTCCCTCTAAAATTTTAACTATAAAAAATATATAAATAAGGTTTTCTATGACTCTTTTTTTTAAACTGTGTGGATAAAATAGTTTATCTTTCTAAAATTTAGTTCCCTCAAGATAAATTACACATGTTGTTGACATGAAACGTCACAGTAAAGATTAAAAAAATAATAAAATTTTATTTTTCATTCCGGCAAAAATGCTATGCTAAAATAATACTTTTAATTAATTAATTTCGGAATTAAACTTCTTTTTTTCAAAATTATACTTTGTAAACAAGTTTGAACTTCCTTCTTTCTTAATTTTTTAAATGAGACAAGGAATTGAAAATTGCAATAAAAAAAATTATTTGTCTTCGGGTTACATTCGGAAAGTTGGAAATTAAACGTGACGCTACTGCGTAGGGTAATAGAAAATGAAAATCTTTCTGTTTTGATAATAAATGGAGTTTCTTTCTGGATTTTTTGGGCGCATTAAAAAATGTGTTGTAAAAAAATTCTTTTTTTTTCTGAGGGAATGAAACTTTGCTGATGATGTGATACTTTTGAGCGTGAAGATTCACATTGCGTAAATACCCAAAAAATAATTTGAGCATCAAAACTGAACGCACCGTCTTTTTTTAAGTTAATCATTGTGATTCGTTGATTTAAATGTATTTTCAAAAAATTAAAATGATGTAATTTCACGCAATCATTCGTTAAATGATAATCTTCAAATTAAATTTTACTTTCTGTGTATAGTTTTCACTTTTTAGTAAGAGAAATATATTTAAAATAAACCATAATAACAAGTGTAATTTCTATGATGCTAAATTTATGCAATTTCCACCTGAAGAAACAACAGTATCACCCCTTTTTTGCCACTGATAAAACAGCTAAATTCATCCGCCAACACATCTATTCATCATGGAAAAATTTATAAATTATATTTTTGCAAAATGCTTAAAACTCTAGTTCCTTTTAACAACTTAATTTATGAAATTTTCGTTAACTCAAGATTACAACTGTTGATGACCTGATATGTCAAAATAAATGGCTCTGATAGAAATATTTTTATTCCCATGTGTAAAATAACTGCACTATATTTTTTTCTAAAGTTTATCTTTTTGAAATTATATTTATTTATAAAAGTGGGTTTCATGGGAGTTTTAAAAAACACGCTTAATAAGATAAAGAAAGAAACTACAGTAAAAAGAAAATTGATTGTCTTTGAAAATATTCAGAAAGATGTAAAAAATCATACTATATTGTGTAAGGGTTGAAAAATTATAATTATTTGAATTTCGAAATAATGATTATTTTCTGGATTTTTCTAGATGTTAAAAATACAATGAGCAAATGAGACGTTAAAAATACAATTGAGCAGGCAGTTAATTGTAAATATTGTAAAGTTTTATACTTTGAATACTATGGTGAGATGAATTATTTTAAAGAATATTTTGTGTATTAAAGTTAAATTAAGCTTTTTGTGTAAAATTTCAACAGTTCATGAATTTCAACAGAAAAATGCTTTTTGAATTAATCAAAATAATACATTTTTACAAAAATAACTTTTATAATGTCAAATACTATAGACAAGAGGAATGTTTCTCAATCCACGAATATATATAACATAACAATTTAAGAATACATACAGTGCCATCTTTCTATCGTATACATAGATATGAAAAGTGTTCTTTCTATTTAAAAACCTTAGAAATCAATTTATAAATTTTCGATTTTTAAAGTAGAATTAGAAAAACAAAATTTCTTTTCTTGCCACCAATTTTTCATCTATTTTGAAGGAGTAATTAATTTACTATTCAGTTTTTTACAGTCTCGATATTGGTTTTTAAGAAGCTGCCAACTTTCAATTAAACATTTTCAGGTGTGTGATCAAATTTACATGTACAAGAGTAAATAAAATATATAAAGGTGATTATGGATAGTTGACCATAAGGGAGACTTGATCCAACTCCCAAAACTTCAATTCTCTTTATATTTAAAAGGATTCCAGAGTTTTAGAAATAAATGTTAATCAAACCTACTGAAGCCTCAATTGTCTTTGTTTTATAGAGATACTGAATATAGATATGGAAAAATCCATTCAAGCTAAAAGTTGTGTTTTTTAGAAATAACTTATAAGCTTTTTTCAGATAAAATATATCATAGATATTTAAGTAAGTGGATTTTAAGTAATGCAGAAATATTGAGCTTTCATTACAGGCATAAAGATTGTACAGTAAGTTAGGCTTAACATTACAATGTGCTATTTTTTTAGGAAAGGATTGTGTGGGAAAGCTTGAGCCAATCAATATGAGGGAGGATTGACCAGATGGTCAAGGCTCCACTAATTAAGTGGGTTTGTAAATCTTTTTATTATACTCTGCACATAATAAAATGTTAATGTTTATATCCACAAAAGAATGTAAATTTATTCTGCAAAACAACAGTAAAATGTGGGTATGAAAAAGGAAATGTTTAAAACTGAATAAAGAAAGATGTGAAAAATTGGTTTAGTATCCACTGCAAAAAAAAAAAAAAAAAAAAAAAAAAACATTTTATGAAATATAAATGGGAAAGTACATAGGAACTTTTCCCCATTTAAATAACAACCGCAGTAAGTATATAGAAACAGTGGAAAAGACTAGAAAGTCTAAAAATAAATAGTCTAAAATAAAAAAGGACACTTATCAATCTCATTATGCTTAAGAGAAGATACGACTGGGAGGCCGCTCTCATTCATATTAATATTATTCAAACATTTTTACTCATTTATTATATGAAACTAAATTTTATTCGAATGTTTGTACTTAAACAGCTTTTACTTTTATATGTTTATAGTTAGAAGTGTTAATGTTACAAACATACTTTAATACAATAGTTTGATAAAACTGTGCAAGATTTTCACACAAGTAAGGACAGTCTAAGTTTTTTAGCACTCGAAATAATTGCGTTTTTCAATAAAGACCCTATTAATTTCTTAAGAACTCGTTAGATTTCGATGAAATTTTTTTGGTGGTTGAGTATACAAATAAAATCCCATGTAGCAGACGATTTTAAATATTAATTAGTTCAGAAAAAAAAATCTGAAAATGGAAAAATGGAAAGTTTTTGAAAAACTGCCATTGTTTTAAAATAAAAAGTTTAGGTTGCAAAAAAATCATGTTCCATAAGTTTCGAGTATATCCAATTTTCATTAAAATCAGTCGCATAGTTTCAGAGAAAAGGGTCTGGATGCGCGCATATTTCCCACAGGGTTGCATCCAGTCTCGTCTTCCCCTGCGTGCTCACGTGGCTCTAAAACAACACAGCAATAATCGAAAAACTTTAGAAAGGTATGCAGACAAATTTTACAAACATGAATAGGCTGAAATGAAGTCAAACTATATTATAATTAGTTTATCCAGGTCGAGTGTCACAAAAAATGGGACAAAGAGACAAAAAAAGTCAGGGCAGAGGTTTTTAATTCCAGATATATTAATGCATAAAACTGTATGGAAAAAAAAACTTATCTTTAACGGAATACTGTCTTAAATTGTAATATTTCCTTTTCCCAGATGTTCACTATACCTGTTTAGACAAAATCCTGCTTAAAACGGATTCAACTGTGAATTGCGATTATATCTAAATAGGGTTCCTTAAGCATCAAATATTCAAAAACATTTTTTTATAATAAATAAAGCATGTAGTATAAAATTACTTTGATTTTTTAAAAACGGATTTCTTTTCTCTTAACAAATATTTCAGTATAATACAAGGTGGGTCAAGCCTCCCAAGGTTGTATGATGTATAAAATGATAAATAAAACGTTGTTCTAGGTCAGTATTTAAAAAATAAAAACATAAAATCATTTTGTAACAGGCGGGTCAAGCCTCCCAAGTCTCCCTTATGTTAGTTTTTATTTTTCCGGCAATGCTTGTTATTTATCAAGTTTGTTTGTAAAATATGTCTATGTAATATATCCATGGTCAAGTGA
This sequence comes from Maratus speculifer, assembly GCA_964019185.1. Lineage (NCBI taxonomy): Eukaryota > Metazoa > Arthropoda > Arachnida > Araneae > Salticidae > Maratus > Maratus speculifer. The sequence continues at coordinate 213,546,392 of OZ025292.1, read as the reverse complement.
AAATGGATATCATTGGAAAAACTTATATTCTGGCTTGAAAAAACTGAATAAAACGCGACAAAACTTTTACATTCTCATTCGTGGTTATATTATATTTTTCAAAATTAAGAAACTGTTGTCCATTTTTTACTGCTTATGATTGTCATTTATCGTAAACTTGCGGAAAGCACATTCCACAGTTGCGTACTTTCTTGAAATCTTAACAAAAACTCGAATGTTTTTTATGTTTCTCTGAGTTTTTTTTTTAAGAACAAGTCAATAGTCTGAATAGGGACTTGCATTAGTAATGAAATAATGGGTCCATATAGTAGGACAAATAGAGTTCATTATTTCAGTGTAATGTAACTGTCTGAACTTCATTTCGAAATTAAAACCATTTCTTTAATTTAATGGATTAAATAATTAAGTAATAAAACATATGTTTTTCTCAAAACAATAAAATTTAGCATTTAAGTTTAATAACGCTGTAAAGATGAAACTACTAATTGCAGTAAACTCTTTCTAAGGCTTCTGTCTTAAGAAGGAATCAATCAGGACCGAGAAAATTTTCCTAGTAGACAACATTCCTCCTTAAACAAATTTAACTCTATATCTATGGATTTGTAGGGACTTAAAAATCTTTCTGTGTTAGACGGATTTCTGTCTTACACAGAGTCCGCCTAAGCGAGTTTGCTGTATTTCTCTTATTTATCGTCGCGATTGCATTCAATTGAAATCAAACTTATTACATATGAAGAGAAATGTGAATTCATTCTATGGTGGCTTTTCAAAAGTTCGCAATTGCTTCTTACATTCAAAATTTGCTGATACAAATTTTTGTAATGCAGATCATTACACAACATAAAAAAAATATACATCGGGAGAAAAAACTACTATTCAGAACATCGTTTTGAATGATGAAGTTTTAAAATATACGACATCATGATCGTATGAGCTTAAATAAACTGTAATGTTTTCATGTGATAAAGTTGTCATAGAAAAAGGATTACTTTTGTCACCTGGTTGTGGCCAGCATTTTAAAAAAATCTCTAGTGTTTACTACTTCTCCTGATTCCGTTAAGTTTTATAAAAAATAAAGCAAGTCTTTTGAAATGCTGTTTAACTATATTTAATATATTTATGAACGGGGATTGAAATTTTGATGTAGAGTAACACACAATGTACTTCTGTCATTTAAGATTTATATTAAATCGTTTCATTAAGTATTATATTAAGAGTACATATTTAGCATATATTTTTTTACTTTAATACGTACTTTGCAAATTCAGGATTTTAATATATATAATCACATTTTTCATGAAAAATTGGATTTATTAGAAATTTATGAATTTTGATGTATGAGTCCAAACGTTTATAATTTTTAATAGCTTAATTTTTTATATTAAACGTAATTAATAAGCACAGAAATATATTATAAGCCATAATTTTTAATAGGTTAAAAAATTAAAAAATAAAATAAATAAAAACACATAAATTAATATTCTAAACATGTCTGTAAAAAAAGCTTTAATTTTTTAATTAAAATAAATAGTTACTTTAAACGGAGTAACATTTCACCATGAAATGTTTATTCTGTGTATTTAAAGCAAATATCATTTTTTAAGAATACTTATTGTATTATGTAAACTTTAAAATTTACATTTAATTAAATATGCTTTCAAATTGTTTGACACAGAAATAGACATTTGAGAAAGGAAGAAGATATTTTTTCCTGTTTCTAAGATTAATTATAAATATTCTAAAAATTTATATTATAGCTTAGAAAATATTTGAATTTTCTTCAAGAAAGAGTTTTCGAAACGGAATTGAAAACATAATTCTTAATATGTGAAAAGATATTTAGTTTATTTCCTATTTGTTTGAGTTTTGTTTTTTATATTTTAAACTAAAATAAGGGTTTTATAAAACTAGTGATTCCCGATTAAAAATAAATGATAATAAAGAGTATACTTCGCTGGATGACCTTATATTATTTTAGAATGTTTTAAAACAAAAATCATTTCACCACAAGAAAGAAGTGTTTCAAGTAAAAGTGCAACTTTTGTCTTAACATTTGCACTTAATATTTTATAATAGCTAATAGATTATGATGTTATAAAAAATTCACTATGATTGATTAACATTTTAGGTGTCGAATTTAATTTTCAAGATTTACATTATTTTAAAATTGATTTCAATATTTTCCAGTTTATTTTTCATGAGACAACATGAATATCTTTCTAAAGCTATCAACAAGCATCTTTTATTCCTATATTTTTGATTTATTCAGTCATTATCATTTAGTTAACAAAATATCCAGCAGCATTATTCTTTCATAAAAGTTTTATGGACGAAAACAACATTATTATACAACCCCACAATCATACCCAAGAAGTTCTTTTTTCTTTAATTTAGGACTTACAGATTTTGAACTAAAAACGATTCAATTAACTTTTTTATTGTTACATAAGGTATAATATAATAACAGTAAAATGGATAGAGACAATATTTTGCCAAGTATTTAAAAAAAGGCATTTTAAGAATGTTAGAATCCCGATTAAATTTTTGTATAATATGAAAATAATTGAACGATGATCCAATAAAATATCAATTTACAAAATATGCTCTTATGAGTATAATTAACGACGAACAAGCGATTGTTCAAGTTTAAATTGCAAGTTTTGTCTTTGTTTCACAACGCCAAGATGACTAGCACTATTTAGTAATGTTAAAATATGATTTCCCTATCTTGAGCATTACCGTATCAATTGTCTTTCTAAAACATTTCTTTCTCTCTTTTTTTTTCTTTTTCTCTCTTAAAAAAATAAAATGTCATGTTTGCAATGCCCTTTAAAATAAAGAGACAATATTCGTAATAAATTTTAAAGAAAATACAAGCAGTTGCTAATAGTCTTTCGTAACGGCGCATAAATAGTCGTTAGGCTTCAGCAATAGAGACAATAATGTCTGCAGCCATTTTTCTCACTTCTTAGGTATGCTTGTGGATTTATTCAATAATCCTCATAAAAAATAATTAAAAACTTGATTGCAATGATGTTTTATTCCAAGATCACATTTTTTTCACTAGAAAATGAAAACTTGTTTGATTCCTTGGAACATGAATTAATTAATATGTACATTTTGTCCATTTATAAATAACTAAACTGAAATTATGGTAGTGATTTCGGAGTTATAGGATAAGTTACAGTTATATTAGGAAGTAATTTTGATATGACAACAGAAATACACACATTATTTTATTTTATTTTTTCTTTTTCTTCCTTTCTTTCTTTCTTTTTTTTTTTTTTTTTTTTTTTTTTTCCAGTAAAGTCTGCGTTTTCGTAAGGAATATATATTTATTTTTATAAAAGTATTATTATCACTATTATCTATCAAGGAAATTCTCAAATCCATATTTCCTATTTTCTGTCCTATCCAAGAAGTAATTTGCTATGATTTTAACTCAATGAAAACAAAAAAAAAAAAAAAAAAAAATGTTCATCCGGATTTAGCACCTTTAAAAGGTACGCTTATTTTAATATATTTAAAAAAAAAATCTAAACCTATAAGAGATTCAACGTAGCAATAAAATATAATTCCGCAAAAAAGATTATCTTTAAACTTTGCTCTTAAATTATTAATTCTGAATTTTGTAGAAATTTCTGAACAAGGACTTTCTTTTACTAATCGAAAATTATACTTTATAATGCTCAAGTGAAAATCCCTTCCAGCAAAACTAAATCAGAGTCAAATCAAATTTTCTTTATGGCTTCTTTACCCGGCAAATTCCTCTTAATGGACTTTTTAAAAGACCATTACTTTCCTTTTAAACCTAAACATAATTTAAGCTAAAATCATTTAATCAACATTAAAGTTTCAAGTACAAAAGTAATTAAACAAAAATGTACAAAAAACAGAACATAAAATTAAAATCGGAGCTTTAAATGTACATAAAAATGTCCCTTAAATATGATAAAAAATAATTGAAAGACTCTAAAGCGTTTTTCTTTCTGCATTTTTAGATATTGATAAAACTTAAGAATAGGTTATTTTAAAATTTAAATCAGAAAGAAAAAGATCATGCGTTCATTATATATTATGCGTCACTTTCCAACACATTCAAAATAATGTAACAAAACTGTATCGTTTAATTCAATCCATAATAAAATATTATGTCTAATTCAACCATATAGAAACGACACCTTTTAAAACCCAATTTCAACTGTTTCTATCTATAATCGGAGAATAATCCAAATTCTTTCGAGGCTAGTATATGGTATATAGATTTTTATCTATTAACTACATGCATGGAAAAATTTAGTCCAAATTTACTTCAGCAATTTCCAGTAATAATGAAAAATGTTGGAATGATTCCTTTGTACAGCCCTGTATATGAGGGATAGAATTTATAAACCTGTATTATAGTAATCTTCTTATAGGGAAATTCAGTGAATCATAACAATTTCAATGCATCCGAAATAGCGCAATGTCTTTAAAATACACTGCAAAATAAGGTGGTCTGGTGTAATAACGCCAGGCGGGGTAATAACGCCAAGTGCTAATATTATGCATAATTATGAAATAATCTGGTAAATGACACCCATGTGCTCTGCGCAGAAGGGTTTTGAGTCATATAAATCGCAAAACAACAGGTTCAAGTTATTTTGTTTCATTTTTAGGTCTTATTGTTTTTACAAGCAACTAAAATTAACGATTGATCTAAAATTTGCGAGGTACGTTTTGTGATGTGAAGACTATTTTTTTATCCGGAAATACTTTGTTAATTACATAAATTTGTAGTACATTTCATGGACTTTCAAAAAGTTGTTGAAGATTTTGGATATCTTCTCGAGATAATTTGTAATTTAAAATGTACAGCGCAATAACTATAACGGGGTAATAACGCCAATCCTTGGCATTAATACCCCGGTTGATTCCGTACAATGGCCGAGCTACACCCTAAATACTGATTCAAATAAATACAGTTAAAACTGTGCAATGTTTCTAATAATTCTATTTAAGCGGTCCTTTTTAAGCAAAAAGAAGCCCACGGTCTGATATTCTTTTGCCTCATCCCCCCCCCCACACACACACACCACACCTTTATTTTTCTTACACTTTCACAAAAAAATGAACATTTTCAATAGCTTAGAATGCAATTTGTCGATTTCTAAGCTTGTAGAGTTTGTATTTTTAGAATTGGGAAATCTACATGCAATTATTCCATCGTATTTCATAGTTTTGTTTGCATGGCGTTATTACCCATATAGGTGGGTAATAACACCAAATAGCATTGGTCAAGAAATCACGCCATTACATTTTATGAATACATATCTGTTAAATTATTTTTTTATATAGATAGTCAATGAGTTGCTGTATTAAATCATATATTTGTTTGAAATATACAATTTAAAACTGAGCCGTGAAAATTGGTAGAACCTTAACGTGGCGTTATTACCCCAGGGTACCTTATTTTTCCCCACTGACCATAATGTTCTGCAGTGTTTTTGAGTGCCCTTGTAAATCAACATTCAACAATATACTCTTCATATACAATACCGAATATGCCATGATAAACAACATTAGCATTTTTTGTTTGCTTGAAAAATGCGAGTCTGTTTACGTGTTAGATTGTGTCTAGACAGGCAGACGGAAGACAAACCGAATCCATAAAGACTTTTCAACTTTCACGGAAATTGTTAAAAATAAAAATTAAAATACAATAAAAAAAAATATAAGGATTAACTAACTACAGGCATATATACGTGTTTCTTTAAAGCAATTTTTGTACATAATAGAAATTATGTACTAATTTAAAATCTATTTAATGTTTGTGTCTAAAATTTTATTTTTTGTTTGTTTTATTTCAGCATCGAATGTGGCCATTATTTGTAAAATGTTGTTTATAAAATATTTATAAACATTTATTTACCAAAAGAAGCGGTATAGATTATAAATTTTTTTAAAAAAAGTAAATTAATTAACAAATGTATTACATAAAAGTATGTTATTTGAAAATGAATTTATATTAATGAAGTTAAATGAATGTTATATGAATTTTTCAATCAGCAGTATTACTCAAAATGCGACGGAAAATTAATCAAAATATATTGAAAAAGCATTAACATTATGCTATATTAAAATACAAATATACTTATTAACTAAAATGAATATAATAAAAGAAAAGCTATTATTATATTCTTTTTAAGTGTCAACTATAAATACTATAAACACACTTCGTTTTCTATAACAAAATCAATTTTCATACGCAATAGAAATGACGATTACATAAAGTGAACTAATGTGCCATAGTAAAAAAAAAAAATGTCAAAGGTAAAAGCACAAAATAATTTTAAATTTTAAGAATACTGATTTTGGTAGCATATTACATACCGTACTTGGTCATAAGATAGCGAATATACAAGACACAATATTTTGAAAAGTATTAGAAAAGAATATTTTGTTAATTGAAAATTCGCTAGTCTTGCATTATCAGTTTGTTAGAAATATTACATAAAATCCTCTTTTTTTTTAAATTTTTTATGAAGCATTCACTACATTGGTCACATTTCCCAATTATTTTTTTATTGGTTGTTACCTATAATCCTTTTTTTCCATTGGTCAGTAAACCTTTAACTTGAATCCCCATCACTCCTGTATATGTGAGTAAATTTCCGCTATCCTAAGCACTGAGGGCGGCATGCTATATGCTATCAAAAGCGTTATGCTTAAAATTTGAAATTATTGGTACTTTTAATGTCGGTATTTTTACATTTTTATTATAATGCACCAAGTTCCATCTTAATAATAGGTATTTTATTAATCTGTCATAGTTCAAAACATTTACTTAAAAATGCGATACAAATAAAAAATATTCATTACAAATGAAGTATTAGCTGAGGAATGAAATATAACCTGACGCTATTCAATTTGTATTTATCTCTCACGCTTCAGAACATTTTATTAAAATATAACAAAATAGTGTTAAAAATTATATAATAAACTCAAGTGCCTTAAATGTACTAAAAAGGCTAAATAAAGATAATAGAAACAGAATCAAAGAATGCAAAAACTTTTTTTTTCAGATTTAAATTAAATAAAGTTTTATACTCCTAAACTATAAAATAAAAAGAATAAATTCTAAAATGAGACAATGCGTCAAAGGTACAGAATGCAAGCACAAGTGAGGAAAAACTTAAAAATATTTTGAAGGAATACACCTAGAACTGTGAAACGAAATCTAGGAATCTAAGAACTTTTTTTCCACGTTACGGAAAAATACGAAAAAAAATATATATATCTAGGAAGCCTAGAAAGCAATGCACTGTTCTTATTCACAGAAACTTTATAAGAATAAAATTTCTGTACTGTATTGCAAAAATCAGCAATACTGATTTTCTACTCCTGATGTAATCCATTAATCTATTTACTCCGATATTGACTTTAAATGCAGTCAGTTTTCATTAAACATTTTTAACTGCATAACTGAACATGCTAGAAAACATTCTAGATCATGCTAGAGCGAAAAAAATAATGGTTATTTTAACGTTATTGCGTTAATTTATCATGTTTGTTTGTAAAACATGTTTATGTTAAAACATTGATGTTTGTTGAGCATGAAAATGTTTACTTGACAATTGATAAAATTTGAAAATCGTTCAGAAAATTGATTAATATTTATAGGGAAGCGGAAACGTTTTCGAAAATCAGTGCCAGCAAAAAAAATTTTTAAATAAATTATTCTTGCAATGTTGGTAACATAACGGTTTATAAAATTGTAAAGATAAAGAACGCATTTCGGAAACTGGAAAATCTGCCAGTTGAAACTGTATATTTTGGTTCATGGTTATATTATATTTGCGTATGTTGAGAAAAGTTTATGATTTTTTAAAGTGTAGGGTAACATCCCCAGTAATTGGCACATTAAGAATTTGTCTTTAAACTTACTTCAATTTTCATTACCAAGAAATAAAGTATTTACTTGCAAATATTTTTAAATCAAAGAATGCATATCTGTGCATCTATTTTGCCCACTAAAAGCATAAATTTTGGAAAAAGTATTTTTATAAAAAAAATAAGGTACCCTGGGGTAATAACGCCAGGCGGGGTAATAACACCAAGTGCTTATATTGTGCATAATTAAAAAATAATCAGGTAAATGACACCCATGTGCTCTGCGCAGAAGGGTTTTGAGTCATATAAATCGCAAAAAACAGCTTCAAGTTAATTTGTTTCATTTTTAGGTCTTAATGTTTTTACAAACAACTAAAATTAACGCTTGATCTAAAATTTGCGAGACACGTTTTGTGATGTGAAGACTATCTTTTTATTCGGAAATACTTTGTTAATTACATAAATTTGTAGTGCATTTCATGTACTTTTAAAATGTTGTTGAAGATTTGGATATCTTCTCGAGATAATTTGTAATGTAAAATGTACTGCGCAATAACTATACCGGGGTAATAACGCCAATCCTTGACATTAATACCCCGGTTGATTTCCTACAGTGGCCGAGCTACATCCTAAATACTGATTCAAATAAACACAGTTAAAACTGTGCAATGTTTCTCATATTTCTATTTAAACGGTCCTTTTTAAGCAAAAAGAAGCTCACGGTCTGATATTTTTTTGCCTCATCCCCCCTCCCACACCTTTATTTTTTTTACACTTTCACAAAAAATTGAACATTTTCAATAGCTTAGAATGCAATTTGTCAATTTCTAAGTTTGTAGAGTTTGTATTTTTAGAATTGGGCTATCTACATGCAATTATTCCATCTTATTTCATAGTTTTGTTTGTATGGCGTTATTACCCATATAGGTGGGTAATAACGCCAAATAGCATGGGTCAAGAAAAAGCGCCATTACATTTTATGAATACATATCTGTTAAATTATTTTATTTTATATAGTTAGTCAATGAGTTGCTGTATCAGATCCTATATTTGTTTGAAAAATACAATCTAAAACTAAGCCGTGAAAATTGGTAGAACCTTAACGTGGCGTTATTACCCCAGGGTACCTTTTTATAAAAAAATGCTGTAGTCACCAGAAATTGGCACCTAGAGCACCAATGTAGGACACCTTGTGATCCAGGAATTGACACATGTTTATAAAAAAAAAAACTTTATATTTTGCATTGGGTTTAATCGCTTTAAATGAATTTACTGTAAATGAAGATGCCATATTTCAAGTTTTTGAGAGTAAAAAATCAGCATATTAGTCTGAAATGTGAACACTTTAAAACAATACAATATATTTATATTAATATCCAGTAATTGTCATGCTGTCCCCAGTAATTGTCATATGTGGCTTTAATGGATTCCAATTACTTATAACATGTCTTATTTTCAAATAAAAACAATTGCTAAACAAAAATTGCTCTATAAATTTAAAATTACTACGGAAATAAGTGGTTTAGTCTTGAATCTTGGGATTCCCTTGTAATTGGAATAGGTGCCAATTACTGGGAACTAGCAAAACTGAAGCACCATTAATTGGCATCTATCATTGATTCAAAAATCCAAATATTTGTGTCAAAAATACTTTTACACAATTAAAGTAACCCTTTTCAACTAAACAAAACTGTTGTCATTTAAAATTTAAACTATATTATAAATCAGATAATAATGAATTGAAAAGCATGCCTTTCTTAAGCCAGAGAAGAAGCATTGGCAACAAAAATGGCTAATTTGATACAAGCAATAATTGTTTCTCTTTCCTAGGCACTATTGTCATCTAGTAGCATAAATTAAAGTTATAATCTTTAAAGTAAATGAGCATATAATTGGTATATGGTCTTGCATTTTTAAAAGACTGGATATAAATCCTATTTTAGGACATTTTTGTAGGATGTGCCAATCACTGGTGCATGACAATTACTGGGGGTGTTACCCTATGTTTGTGTATATTTCAATAAATATTTTTTTGAAAAAGTTATTCAGCATCAAAATGGAAACAAAAAGATTTATATTAAAAAGGCAATCTTCGCTTTTTTTTGGATTTATAATTCTGTAAAAATATGGATTTCTTCAAATATTTGATTAAATAAATGTATTAGTAATGTACTTTTTATAAAATAAACTGTGTTCATCTTTAAAATTTACAGAGGAAATCTATCTAAAAAATTCTATAAACAATTTATTATTAAGAACTACGTAGCTATTTTATTTTTTAAAACATCTTGTATCACTGAAATTTTCTTTTGTTAACTTTTTCTTTTGAATTCTTTGTAAGTGGAAATGTATACAGAAAAAATTTTACAATAATAAAATAGCTTTCGGCAAAAAACTATTAACTTTTTTAATAGCTTTATTAATGTGTCATGAAATGTACTCTTAAATTAATTACGCAATTTTTGTAATCGCTGCATTTGAAAGAGACATAAAATTATTAGAATGTAATACTTTTAAATAAAAACGTATAAGTAAAATTCACAAGAAATATGGATTAATTAATTTAAATGGGAATTTCGAAAAAATAACCAGTTATGGCCAAATCGGCTTTATATATGGCAACTTATTTTGTCGCCAAATTTAGCAATAGTTTGTTAAATTTGCGAACATTTGGCTCTCCTAATGGTAATTCTACCATTAGTTTTTTCAACAAATACTCATTGTTGAAGCTGATGCAGATTTCTCCATAGGAAATCAAACTATAATTAAGTAATCATTAAGTTTAAGTAGTGATAATTTTAGTAGTGTTAATTTAACTTAAATACTTTTGCGATGTTTTCCAAATGTGAAAAGGCACTTGGAGAAATCTCCCTGCCCCCCCCCCTCCCCGCTTTAGGAGTAGAATTTAAAAAAAAAATACGTTTACAAATTTTATTCATATTCATTGATTATGGAAGCTTGGTATAATTTAAATTTAAAATTTGCACTCCCCTCCCTCCCTAAGGTATCGAATAAAAAAAAACAATGCTCACAATGTTCTATTGATTTATTGCCCTCAAAAATCCATACATATTCCAAATTTCAAAATTTTATGTCAACAGAAAATATTTAAAAAATGAGTAGTAAGATTGACCGCAGATGCATACAGAATTCTAAGTTAAAAGAAAGAATGCAACGTGGTAATTTCATTTGGAAATTTTCAGTGCGTTTTTAGAAGATGATTCTACTTCTTTTGTTGCTTTTTCAAGTTGTATTAAATATTTGATAATGTATTTGGATATTGATAGATTTGATTTGATATTGAAAATTTATTAAGTCAATATTTGATGAGTTCACTTTTACGCTATTTAAAAAAGGATAAAAGTAATGAATTATATTAATACAACTAATACAACTTTAGGTTTTAAATGCAAACAATAATATTTTAATTAAAATGAGAGAGTGGAATTCTGTGCCCATATATTAAGATATAAATGGACAACGTAAAAATAGCGCATATTGCAAATATGTATGTACAAAAGGGTTCAGGCAACTCTTTCGAAACTTATTCAATACTTTATCATCAGTGAAAAGTTAACATTAGTGTTTAAAATATAGGTAAATGCAAATAATGCTGTTAAAAACTTACGTCCACCGTCTAAAAAGTCAATATAAAATAGCAGCAGGTCAGGAAGAATTATGATCACTTTGTACATTTTCAACATTGTTATTATTATTTTTTTTTTACTTTTTTCTGTTTGGAAAAGTGATACTTTTAGTACATAGGAAGTAACTTTTACCTTTTAAGAACACCAATTAAATACCACATCAAAATCTTACAATCACAAAAGTTTGGGGATAATTCCGATTACTAGTGGGGAAATTATGGCCACTATATTTTCTCTTTGTACTTCCCTATGCACATTTTTGAGGGATAATTGTGACCATTGAAACTGCAAACTGATAAATCCATTTATGAAAAATTTTGGCAGTCTTTGTTTCAAATTACTTGTCGGATAACAAAAAATGCTTCAGACTACTGATACAGAATATCTAAAAAAAATATATTATGAGATCAATATCTAAGCATGAAGCAGAATTTTACCGTACACAGTTTTCTCCAATATGGAAGTGGTCATAATTAATTCACTTCATCCTAAGTGCTGAAAAATAAAATGCGGAGTATCATTTGCCCCAGGACACCAATGGCTAAAAACTTCTCTTTATTTATATTAAGATGATTAATGCTCTTAATTTAACGCATCCTTATTAATAATTTTTTACATTAAGCTTATCAGCGTTTTAAAATTTCCATAATAAAAAAATAGAAAGCATTCATTATCCATAATATCAAGGTTCAAGTGTTTGAAAATTAAATGATTTTTGATTTACCTATTTACTTATAAAACATAACGCTTTTCCTTAATAAAAATGCCAAAATATATTGGCATAATATAATTATTTTTCAGTTATATTCCTTCCCTAAATACATTTTATTGAATAACTTAGCCTAAAAAATTCAAGGAAAAGTGTTTTAAATTTGTATATTTTCGAACAAGTTTTGCAATAAATTATGTAAAAAAGCAAAATCATGAAAATAAATGTGAATCTATTAAGTCTAGTGAATTTTATACTTTCAAAGAAGATAGACAAAATACATGAGTATGAAAATCAATTTTAAACATACGCAACATTTTAAACTTTACTAAGTATTTATTATTCAGTGAATAGATTGAATATTTATTAAATATTTTTTTCCTATGTGGAGCAAATTTTTAAGCTATTGCATAGCTTTTATCGCGGGCTTTGAGCGCGGCGACCGAATGTAGAAATTCCGTAACGAGAAAAATTTAGAAATTCCGTAACGAAAAAAAAACTTATACTCGGCTAACCATCGTTTCAGTTCGGCAGACTTCGGCATGATATCCTTCGGTAGACTTCGGCAGACATTAACGCGGTATTTTTCAGATATTTAGAGGATAGCAAGTCTCAAATTTATATTTCTTATTTCAGTTACTATAAATCTATAGTTTCAATAATAAAAATTCCTGATAGAATATGTATAGAAAAAAATTGTCTTAAGATAAAACAAGGCAGGATAATGTAGCTTTTGGTGATTGGAGACCCGCCCAATGGTGAGGATCGAAAAATTTAAAATGCTTATAACTCGCGATCTAATTTTCGTAGCGCGGCCAAATTTTGTTTGGTAATTTATTATGAGACAGTGTTACTTTTGGTGACAAGAGATCCCCACGGTGAGGGTCGAAAAATTTAAAATGCTTATAACTAGCGATCTAATTTTCGTAGCACGGCCAAATTTTGTTTGGTAATTTATTATGAGACAGTGTTAATTTTTGGTGACAGGAGACCCCCCCCCCCCTCCCATGGTGAGGGTCGAAAAATTTAAAATGCTTATAACTCACGATCTAATTTTCGTAGCACGGCCAAATTTTGTTTGGTAATTTATTATGAGGCAGTGTTAATTTTTGGGGACAGGAGACCCCCCCACGGTGAGGGTCGAAAAATTTAAAATGCTTATAACTCACGATCTAATTTTCGCAGCTCGGCCAAATTTTATTTGGTAATTTGTTATGAGACAGTGTTGATTTTTAGTGACAGGAGAGCCAACCCCCCCCCCCCCCCCACGGTGAATATCGAAAAAGTTAAAATGCTTATAACTCACGATCTAATTTTCGTAGCACGGCCAAATTTTTTTGGTAATTTAGTATGACACAGTGTTACTTTTGATGAAATGTGACCCCCCACGTTGAGGGTCGAGAAGTTTAAAATGCTTATAACTCGCGATCTAATTTTCGTAGCGCTGCCAAATTTTGTTTGGTAATTTATTATGAGAGAGTGTTAATTTTTGGTGACAGGAGACCCCCCCCCCAGGGTGAGGGTCGAAAAATTTAAAATGCTTATAACTCACGATCTAATTTTCGTAGCACGGCCGAATTTTGTTTGGTGATTTATTATGAGACAGTGTTAATTTTTGGTGACAGGAGACCCCCCCCCCACGTTGAGGGTCGAGAAATTTAAAATGCTTATAACTCGCGATCTAATTTTCGTAGCGCGGCCAAATTTTGTTTGGTGATTTTTTATGAAACAGTGTTAATTTTTGGTGACAGGAGACCCCCCCCCCACGGTGAATATCGAAAAAGTTAAAATGCTTATAACTCACGATCTAATTTTCGTAGCACGGCCAAATTGTTTTGGTAATTTAGTATGACACAGTGTTACTTTTGATGACATGTGATCCCCCACGTTGAGGGTCGAGAAATTTAAAATGCTTATAACTCGCGATCTAATTTTCGTATTGCGGCCAAATTTTGTTTGGTAATTTATTATGAGAGAGTGTTAATTGTTGGTGACATGAGACCCCCCGCCCACGGTGAGGGTCGAAAGATTTAAAATGTTTATAACTCGCGATCAATTTTCCTAGCGCGGCCAAATTTTGTTTGGTAATTTATTATGAGATAGTGTTACTTTTGGTGACATGTGACTCCCCACGTTGAGGGTCGAGAAATTTAAAATGCTTATAACTTGCGATCTAATTTTCGTAGCGTGGCCAAATTTTGTTTGGTGATTTATTATGAAACAGTGTTAATTTTTGGTGACAGGAGACCCCCCCCCCATGGTGAATGTCGAAAAAGTTAAAATGCTTATAACTCGCGATCTAATTTTGTAGCGCGGCCAAATTTTGTTTGGTAATTTATTATGAGACAGTTTTAATTTTTGGTGACAGGAGACCCCCCTCCCCCCACGGTGAGGGTAAAAAAATTTAAAATGCTTATAACTCGCAATCTAATTTTCGTATCGCGGCCAAATTTTGTTTGGTAATTTATTATGAGAGAGTGTTAATTGTTGGTGACATGAGACCCCCCGCCCACGGTGAGGGTCGAAAGATTTAAAATGTTTATAACTCGCGATCAATTTTCCTAGCGCGGCCAAATTTTGTTTGGTAATTTATTATGAGATAGTGTTAATTTTTGGTGACAGGAGACCCCCCCCCCCCATGGTGAATGTCGAAAAAGTTAAAATGCTTATAACTCGCGATCTAATTTTGTAGCGCGGCCAAATTTTGTTTGGTAATTTATTATGAGACAGTTTTAATTTTTGGTGACAGGAGACCCCCCTCCCCCCACGGTGAGGGTAAAAAAATTTAAAATGCTTATAACTCGCAATCTAATTTTCGTATCGCGGCCAAATTTTGTTTGGTAATTTATTATGAGAGAGTGTTAATTTTTGGTGACAGGAGACCCCCCCCCCCACAGTGAATGTCGAAAAAGTTAAAATGCTTATAACTCGCGATCTAATTTTGTAGCGCGGCCAAATTTTGTTTGGTAATTTATTATGAGACAGTTTTAATTTTTGGTGACAGGAGACCCCCCTCCCCCCACGGTGAGGGTAAAAAAATTTAAAATGCTTATAACTCGCAATCTAATTTTCGTATCGCGGCCAAATTTTGTTTGGTAATTTATTATGAGAGAGTGTTAATTGTTGGTGACATGAGACCCCCCGCCCACGGTGAGGGTCGAAAGATTTAAAATGTTTATAACTCGCGATCAATTTTCCTAGCGCGGCCAAATTTTGTTTGGTAATTTATTATGAGATAGTGTTACTTTTGGTGACATGTGACTCCCCACGTTGAGGGTCGAGAAATTTAAAATGCTTATAACTTGCGATCTAATTTTCGTAGCGTGGCCAAATTTTGTTTGGTGATTTATTATGAAACAGTGTTAATTTTTGGTGACAGGAGACCCCCCCCCCCATGGTGAATGTCGAAAAAGTTAAAATGCTTATAACTCGCGATCTAACTTTCGTAGCGCGGCCATATTTTGTTTGGTAATTTATTATGAGACAGTTTTAATTTTTGGTGACAGGAGACCCTCCCACGGTGAGGGTCGAAAGATTTAAAATGTTTATAACTCGCGATCAATTTTCGTAGCGCGGCCAAATTTTGTTTGGTAATTTATTATGAGACAGTGTTAATTTTTGATGACAGGAGACCCCCACGGTGAGGTTCGGAAAATTTAAAATGCTTATAACTCGCGATCTAATTTTCGTAGCGCGGCCAAATTTTGTTTGGTAATTTATTAAGGTATTGCATAGCTTTTATCGCGGGCTTTTAGCGCGGCGAAAGAATCTAGAAATTCCGTAACGAGAAAAACCTAACACTCCGGCTAACGTCGCTTCAGTTTAGCAGACTTCGACATGGTATCCTTCGGTAGACTTCGGCAGACATTGACGTGGTATTTTTCAGATATTTTGAGAATATCAAGTTTCAAACTTATGTTTTTTATTTCAGCTACCATAAATGTATAGTTTGAATGATAAAAATTCCTGATTAACCTACATGTATTGTAAGATAATAAAAATATTTTAAACGATATAAACATCCCATTTATTCAATAAAAGAAAAAAAAAATTGTTATCGGTCATCACGCTCAAAAAGTGTAACTTGAATTAATATCAAAGACAAAAAAAAAACTGCATAAATAAAAAATAAATAAATAATTATAATTGCATAAGTTGATAAAAAATGCTATGCAATAGCTTTACCGCGGCAGTCCCCGAGTGCCACACGTATTTTTCACACTCCTTTATATGGAATCAATGAAAGACATTAAATATTCCCTTTTTCAAAAAAACATATATTTTTATAATGTGTTTATTTTAAAAAAAGAAACTCTCTCTTGATTTCTTCATCGCAAATCAATATTACATAAAAAAAGAATGCATTTTAATATATACAGGGGGATTCATAAAAGTAAGGCGAATAATCTACTTTTTAAAGTATACCCTTTAGACGCATACCGAAGTTTCATAAAAAAGATACACAATTAAATGCCATTTGTTGCAAAGCAGGTCTATTTAAGAAAATACGCAAATTAATTTTTATACATTCACCCCACCCCCTTCTGCATAGAGTGAAATTTTCAACAGAGAAAATATTTCTTATCCATTCTTGAATAAAACACACACACACAAACTAAGGGGAAAAATTCATTGCTATATTTTCAAAACTAACAGAAATATTAAAATCCAAAATTCGCGACTTACATCACTTAAAAATTTATCTCACAGCGACGAGATACTGGTATATCTGAAATTCGGAACAAGGTCATCCACAAAATTATACAAAATTATTAAAGACGGCTTAAGATATTTACTTAACTACACTTGTTTAGTAAATGGAACATAATAGAAATTAAACATAAATTGAGATAATAGAATAAACCTTGACAAAAATAAAATGTAAATTAGAATTTTACAGAGATTCTTGAATAACAAGCATTTCAATTTATGCGTAATTCCTTAAAATTTGTCAAATGGTTGTATTTAAACGTAACTCTGTAAGTTTTGCAGCTATTAATATGTGTTTTTTTAGTTCTATTCAAGAATTATTAAGGAAAAATTAGCATTCCTAACAGAAGGTAATTAATAATTGAAATTTTGTTTATTCAAAATAAGTAATAAAAATAAGCAAATTTGTTAATTTTCGTATGATTTCGCGTCTTGTAGCAGATCCGAGTGTTTAAGTTTCAATTTTGATTAAAAAAAACACGAGTACAAATTTTAGAGAAATATAGATAAAACATTATAATGAAACACATTAAATGAAACGTATTGATCACAAACGTTTAAAAGTTATCTTTGGGTGTCACAGTTTATCCACAAAAAATGAACAGAAAAAGTTTGCCGTTTTGGTTGAAATTTTGACCATTACCAACATTTAAGCCTGAAATTGAATTAGTAAACTGCTTCTTTATAATGATGTAAATGATGTTACTTAGTTTGTTACGAAGTAGTCTGTAAATTCTAGGTTGTAAAACTGTAGTGCTAAATTATTTTCAATTCTGTATACGCATACTTGTTAAATAATTTCTTTTGAAATCTGATTACTTTTACAGAGGCTTCTGATAGATAGAAAAGGTGACCTTGGAGAAAGAAAGAAATTTGACGACGTATTTTCTGGTAATTATTTACAATTTCTTAAATAGTTTTCCAGTAGCATTTTTAATATTTACATAATTTATTTAATGTAATTGAGCCAATAATCTATTTTAATCGCCCATAATTATATATATATATGTATATATACATATATATTAGTAAAATTTTCAGATATTTTATATATACATACAGACGACGTTTATATCATTTCGCAACAAATAAAGATTTCTAAAGCCCGAATTGCGGCAAACTTTTTGAAAACCACAAAGACTCCTATACTGGAAATATGTTTTAAAAATATGTAATATTAATATATATATATATATATATATATATATATTAATATATATATATATATGTACAAAGGGATCAATACTACAATATTTGTTTATTTATAGATAACGTTATTTTTAAATATATGTATCTAACTTATATTTGACGGATTGCGTTGTGCTCTTAATTTTTTAGCACCACTGTTTCCGAATATTAACCTTTCAGAGATTAGGTAAGGCGAAAATTGCTCTAGATAAATGGTGGTTTTAAAAAATAAGGAGCGTTACGTATCCTGTTTCAGCATGACATGTACTGATGTACATGTATCACGCAATTCTACTCAAAAGAGTACTAGCGGGTTTAGACTTTCATATTTGAGTAAAATGTAATTGAAGTTAAAAGATTTTGCAATATCTGAAGCTATTACATTAAAATAGCGTCCACAATTCACAGCAAGTCCTTTTCAATGTAATTTTTATTTTATTTATTTAAAGAAATGGTAGAATTATCTTTCTAGCAAAATATAAATTTTTCACAAGAAAAGGAATTCACCGGATGTCTATTATATCGACCCAGAAAGTCTATAAAACGATTTCCAATTCCATGACAGCCGCCCTGTTGAATAAATTCATTCACGTAATCAAAATAAATATAGGCTATCTCAGTGGCAGGCCTAAGTGTTGTTGCATTTGCATTGCATGTCATCTTTTGATTTTGCGGAGAAAAGATATTTATTTTTTTTCTATATTTAGAAAATATTTGTGCTAAAGTTATGGCAGGAAAGTTATGAATTGGCAAAGTAAAGTAGAAAGATTCGTTACATTAAAGTCTGTAATATATAAAATACATAACCTAAAATAAAACAAGGACACTTTTCAGTATAACCAAGCTTAAGGGAAGACACGACTGAGACGCTATACCATATCCCATTTATTTTACTCTAACATTATATATTCATTTATGATATGTAGGTAAATTTTATGCAAATGTTTATATAATCTTTATTTTAAGTGTTTGATGGAAGTATGGAAAAACTTCACAGAAGTTAGAAATGTTAAAATGTTTAGCTTTTCGAAAAATTGTACTTTTCAGCTAAAGTACTCCATTAACTCCTGCGGTGAATAACATAGATAGCGGGGGGTGGAGGGGGCGGTCCACCCCGAGTGTCACCCTCTAAAGGGTGACACTCAATCTTTATTCGCAAATAAAAAATATATTCTTATAAGATTTTGGAAAGGAATTTTGAAATAAAATTACAGTCTCTTTGGCCACATGGACACCAATACAGTTCATTATTTCTTAATGGGAAAAATTCCGCAAGTTCTAGAATTTTTTTTCATTTTTTGGAAAATTTTTCTGGAGTTTACTTGAATTTTTCCTTTAAACAGTGAGCTGTATTGGCGTCCCGATTGCCCGTACAATTTCCGTAAAATCGTCCGATTTTTTTTAAATTTTTTCTTTTTTCTTTCTTTCTTTTTTTTATACAGTGTAACGCAAGATAAAAAATAATTGTTACGAACAAATTGAACATTTTGTTCACTGATCGTATTTGGTATGGTTTAACCAAACTAAACTAGACAAAAGATATGTGGCACTTTAGTATTTTGAGCACCACTTTTTTCGAATATTATCATTTCTACTATTAGATGAATAGAAAATATTTTCCGTTTATACTATTTCTGAAAAATACAAAGCAATGTGAATTTCGATTGAGTACTCTATGCAGTTATGTGTTACACAACTACATTAAAACAAAGCCGAATAGGTTTTAGGATTTTATTTTTAATAAAGCTTTTAAACAGAGAAAAATAATATGAACTAAAAAATATTGTTATTTCTGAAACTTTTTTGTTAAAATAACTATCTCCGTTTTCATCGTATTATCTTAGGCGTCTATCTTATCGTATTACCATTGTGCTTTCCTGCACTGTAAGATATGAAAACATGCAGGACTGGGAGCAGAAAAACAGACTGGTAAACCTTCGAGAGAGCCGCTAAAATGGGATTTTAGGTGTTTTCCACAAAGTGTTATGACTTACCAAACTGACTGAATTTGAATATGCGAATCGAGTTTTAAATAACTCTAGAATTTCAGCCGTGAGCTTTATGAGATGATTGCCAGTGCTACCACCTCCCACTTTATTTTCAATATAACCTTTATTTTGTTTATATTCAAAGAAACAGTAACATTGTCATTCTAGCAAACATTAAATTTTTCACGAGTAAAGGGAAAATTCACCTGCTAGATATCCTATCGACCCAGTAGTCTATATAACGATTGTCTATTCCATGACATGCGTCCTGTTAAATAAATCTGTTCATGCAATCAAAATAAATATAGACTAGCTGAGTGGCAGTTCGAAGTATGTTGCATTTGCATTGCATAAAATCTTTCGATTTTGCCGAGAAAATAAATCTTTTTTTTCTGTATTTGGGAAATATTTCCGCAAAAGTTATGACAGGAAAAATTATGAATCGGCAAAGTAAAGTAGAATTATTCATTACATTAAAAATCAGTAATTGAACAAATAATTAGCCTAATATAAAATATGAACACTTTTCAATGTATCTGAGCTTATCATAAAACGGAGCAAAAAAACTAGTAACATTAGAACTACTAATTTACCAATCGTTTTTGGTAAGTTTTAACCTAACTGTACTAGGCAAAGGATTTATGGCACACTGAAAGATTTATGCCATCCATATGTTATGAAACAATTTATCACCACTTTCTAAATACTGTAACAAAATCTCTCTGTCTAAAAACCTCATTCTTTTTAAACCTCTATACTTGTTTTTCAGTACTATGGTACTTGTAATTCACAAAATGCATAGCGGTCTTCATTTTGGAGTACCATTGTTTTCGAATACCATTCTTTGTACGATTCCATAAGTGAAGATTGATATATACGTTAATAGTGGCTCTCAAGCATAAGGAATGGAACAAATTTTGTTTGAGTAAGTAACTTACTCTTATATAACACAATTATATTCAAAAGAACACGATATGTTTCTGGTTTCCTTATTTCTGTAAACTTTTAAACAGAAAAAATTAATTGAAACAAAAAAATTTTTGAAACTGTTACATTAAAATAACTATCATATTTTGCATCAAGTTATTTTTAACATAACTTTATTTTTTATTTTTTATACAAATATAAAATAAAATTATTCTTCTATCGAAAAATTAATTTTTAACAAGAAAAAGAATATTTCACCTTTTAGCTATCCTATCGACCCAGTGGTCTATAAAACGATTTTCGATTCTATGGCATTCGTCCTGTTAAATAAAACTGTTCACGAAGTCAGAATAATAAATATAGACTAGCTGAGTGGCAGGCCGAAGTGTTGTTGTATTTGCATTGCATGAGATCTTTCGATTTTGCGGAGAAAAGTAGATCTAATTTTATTCTATATTTAAAAAAAAGATTTCCGCCAAAGTTCTGACAAGAAAAGTTATAAACTGGTAAAGTAAGGCAGAATTATTAGTTACATTAAAGTTCTGTAGGGCCAGGAAGGGTAATTATGACCACATTGTACATTTTCAACATTGTTATTTTTTTTTTACTTTTTCTTCTTGAAAAAGTGATATTTCTAGTACATAAAAATAAATTTGACCTTTTAAGAACACCTCTTAAATTTTTTTATTTTCATAGCTATTTTTTTAAAGTGAAAATTATCGTTATAATTACAGTAGAATCCCTCTAATTCGGACCCCGTTAATCCGGATCTCCGTATAATCCGGATCGGTTTGGTCATTTTTTTTTTGAAGTTTGAGAAGTGATAGCCTAATTTCCATAACATTAACTTGTTTCATCGTCGTATTCTGAATTAAAAAAAAACTTTTTCTGAAATCTTTTCGGAAGAATTAAGCAAAGTAAACATTTTTATTGTCTGTAAATATTCAATGAGTTTAACATAAAGGTGATTTTCTGTAAGAATGCTTTATTTTATTTCATTTATTTCTAATTCTCCGGATAATCTGGATTTTCGATAATCCGGATTGGGTCTTGCCCCAATTAATCCGAATTATGGAGTTTTACTGTAACTCATCAAAATCTCACAAATACAAAAAATTGGAGTAATTAAGACTACTAGTGGGGAGATTATGATCACTATATTTTCTTTTTGTACTTTCCTATAAACATTTGTTTAGGAGAATTGGGAACATTAGAACTCTCAACTGACAAACCTGTTTATCAAAAAATTTCATAGATTTTGTTTCAAATTGCTTTTTTGATATTAAAAATTCTTCACACTAGATATAGAAAATATCTAAAATGAAAAATACATTATGAATTTTATTACTAATCAAACAAAATTTTACTGTACGCAGTTTTCTCCAATAAAGAGGCGGTCACAATTATCTCCTGGTCATAATTATCCCACAAAACCCTAATCTGACAAATAAATAGCTAAAAAAAAGCCATTTTACAATTAACTAAGCTTAATGTCAAATAAAAAGCAGTAAATAATAACATTAGAACTTTTTGTTTACCGATGGTATTTGTAATGGTTTAACCTAAGTATGCTAGAAAAAGGAAATGTAGCACCTTGGTATAACTTTCAACAAGAAAGAAAAATAATTCAATAATGCATCACGCATACATTATGTAACAAAAACTAACGATTTAATAATGCAAAGAAATATATCTAAATAACAACTCAACAATGCATATTAAATTCATTATGTTTTAAATAGCATAACATCCTTAAAATGCACTGCAAATAATTCTACTTATAAGCCATAACGCTGTGGAATTTTTCTTCTGTACCTGTAAATCAATAGTAAATACTACGTATTTACCATTGTGTATAATGCATTTTATATTATGTATTTTATATTTCCTAGGAAAAATGGTGTTTTACACCTCGATAACGCAGATCATTGTCATTATTGTTTATAACTATATAAATTTTCTTAAATGCGCTGTAAACGATTTTTGTCTGGTGATTATAATGCAATGGAATTCATTTGTTTGTTTCATCTTCGCTTGAGAGAAATAAAATTAAAAATATTTTACTCAAAATTTTAAAAATTCTAAAAACATCATTTTTATTATTTAAAAAAATTACTCAAATTTATAAAGTTAAATATTTTTAAAGAAACAAGCTAGTTACACACTTTTGGAAAGTTGCAATAGTTTACCTAAAATAGAATTTTAGAAAAGTGTATCATAGCATAAAAAAACGAAACATTTCGAAAAAAAGGCAAAATATATATACATACAGACATCGCAGAACTTAAAAAATATTATATTAAAACCTTCTAGAACCGTAATCCTTCAAGTCCATAATCAATTAACATCATAATTTTTTAACTCTATTTTTTCGGTCGATAACTAAAAATTCAAAATTTGAACCATTTTATGTTTCATGTACTCTTAACGTCCAATCAAGTTTAGTTAGTAGAATACTTTGTAATTTTCATTAAATAGGTCGTTTGCGACCCAAGATTCAATGGTAGTTTTTCCCTTTCTTGATGTCTCCTATCACCCCTCTGAATTTGTCATTCGAATTCGCAATATCCTGAATATGCGTATAATATTTTATAAAAGTTTTCAGTAAATGTAATTGGTGGAAAATGACAGTTTTATTACTATTTGGAAAATGGTTTTGTCCTCGGTAGAGAATTGGGAAATCTGAAGTATATCTGATTGTTTTCATTGGTTGAATTCCGCAACGTATTTCATTTTATTTCATTTCATTCGTTTTCTGATTGGTCTATGGTTAATATCCATAAATGGAATATTTCTGTTTTTTTTTTTTTTTTTTTTTTTTTTTTTTTTTTTATTCGTTTTCTGATTTGTCCATGCTTAATGTCTACAAATGAAATACTTTTGCTGTCATGATGACAAAAATTATTTAAGAAAATAAGTCAATGCCAAATCTAGATACAAGTTTCAAACTCGCTGCATTTAAAAGTAAACTTTTTTCTGTATATGACGGTGGAAAAGTTTAAAATGTGCAATGTTTAGAAATTTAAAAATTTACATTACCGAAAATTGTTAAACTGAAAATTTTATTTAATATTTATTTATAAAAGGCCCAGAAATATTATCATGACTCTAAATGTCCAGGCATATTAATAGGACTTTTTTCTTACGTAAGCTACGTTGTGATCATCATAAAAATGATGTTATTATTGTTTTTTTTAAGTATAGAAATCATTTATAAGTCTAAAATAATAGTCTTTGAAAATATTATTTTTAAATAGTCGATGTAATTTATAAAATTACCTTTTTTTTAATTGGGGGGATTTTTATTATACTTTATTATCCCTAGTACATTTTTATGAAGTTTCATGAAGATCCGATTATTATAAATATAGCTTAAAGCGATTTTATTTAAATTATTTCGATATATTTTTTACTTACGTCATTTCACCTAGCACAGACATGGAAAAAAGTCAAACATGAAACGCACTAAAATAATTAATAAGAATATTTTAACAGCGTAAAAAGAGAGATAACGTTCGCATGCAGGAGTTCCCGCGTGTTAAAAAGAAGCGAGAATTATGACGGAACATTAATTAACTCTTTTAATTACACAGCTCTTTGCATCTCACCGTGTTTGAGATTATACTTTATTAATTATTAGATGCTTTAATCTTCTTAGTCGTATTTTAATCCTTATTCACAAAGTTATAGTTTCTGCTAGTGTTTTCCCACAGGAATCTTTCTGAAACATTTTTTCTTTTCGATTTCTTAATACTTACAAGGGATAAACTAAGCATAAAATCAAGTTGAATAAGACACTTTAAAAATTATAGATATCCACTTAGGCGATTAATTTCTTTAATATTCGGTTTTTAAAATGATGATAATAAGTTTTCGTGGATCAATATTTATGTAAATTTAATGACGAACAATACAAATCGTTTTACTTCCACATACATAATTTTGACACATGAAACGTACTGTGAATTTTTTTTAATGCATTGTTACATGAAATTATTAAGAGCTTAATTCGTGACTCTTTGACATTCGCAAAATAATGCTAAATTAGTCGAAGCATTCTATGTAAATTTGTTTTTTAAATTTCCATATTGCATAGTACTTTTTTCTGTGTAGGATAGGTGATGCAGTATAACTTTGTGCTTTTTCAATTTTTAGGTTACAGTTTCATTTTGAGGATACCTGCGATTTCAAAATTCTCAGAATGTAAAACTGAAAAAAAAATTATGTAACCAATTTTGTTACAAGAATTTTTGGTGTTACCATTTCATAAAAGTTCTAGGAATCTCCGTTTCTTGAAAAAGTTTAGTAACTTTACAGAGTATTTTTACTGTGTACTCGAAAGAAGTCAGCCATTAGGTATATATACACCAATATCATGGTGCTCGGTGACAACTCTGCTGCAAGTACAGAGAAAAATCGCTCAGTGGTACAGAAACCAAACAGCATCCGATTTCTTCATATTCAAATCATACATTGTGTACAAAATACTTATTTAATGTACACACATTCAATGTAAAAAAAGACAAGTGCTTTTTAATCTACGAAAATACAATCTAATCGCATACGAAACATTACAAGGACCTGTCCTGATTTATACAGGGTGGTCATATAGAAACTTCCCATATATATGATTCCCTAACTTCCAACCACTGAACCAATTGGAAAACAAAATTAGATATTCTTATATGAAGATATACGCTCAAGATCGTGATCATTTAAAACAATATAGCTTTCACGGTTATTATTACAACAAAAAAATTTCTAAATTTTTGAATGGCAAAACCTAATTTTTGCATATAAAAAATTCACCAGCGCATTGAAAAAAAATGGCGTTGGAATAGTACATTTATTATGAAAATTGCCGGCGTAAAACACTTACAAAAATGAGCACTGTAAAGGACCAATGACAATGTTTTTCAGTAGCCGATTTTTTTTCCACTTGTGAACTGAGTATGTTGTAAGATGTGTTTAAAATGTGTTTTGAAGTTAGGTTTGTGTAAATATAGAGAAAATAAAAATGTAATCATTTGTTTTTGAGTGCTGAATATCACATTACCAGTGTTGGGTATGAACGCGCTCACTGAACGAAAACTCACGAGTTTCATTCACTATTTGTGAACTTTGAACTTAACTTCGCTCGCTATTTTATAAACGAGTTTGAACTGAACGGAAACTCAAAAAATAGACGAGTTTGAACGAAATTTGCGTTCAAATTTACGTTCAATTTTTTCATTATTTATTTAAAAATTTTCCAGACCTTATTACACTTTTTACCTCTTTCAAATGCCATTTAGAGGCCTACACGAGCCTCAGGACGGGTTAAGTCTGGATATCACTTCTCTGGGTAGTATCCTAGTCTTATTTCTTCTGCAGACTCGGTTTGCGCCGAACCTGACCTGGGCTGTATACAATTTCGCCGAAAATAGATATATACAGCAAACTCTCTATACAAGGTGGACTGTGTAAGGCGAAAATATGTCTAAATCGGAAAGATTTTAAAGAAATTGGAAAGATTTTAAAAGAAAGCATAAAATCTCAGCCTACGGCACTTGTGCATAAATGGAGATTATAAACAGACTAAGGTAAGTTTTTTTGGCCAGAACTCTTCCGTAAGGGTAAATATCAATGTCCTATAGAAATGTACTCGGGGTCGGGCCAGGTTCGGTGCGAAATTTCAACTTTTTTCCGGGCCGGGCCAAGCTCGGGCCTTGTTTTTAGCTATTATATCGGGCCGGGTCGGGCAGCTAAATTTTCTCTACGAGCCGGGCTGGGCTCGGGCCGAAATTTTTATTTTAATATCGGGCCGGCCATTTTTTTTCTATGGATCGGGCCTGGAAATTTCCGTCCGTGCATACCTCTATCTTACATATCGAATAATCAAATGATTAGTTTACAAAATTTTGTAAATTTGGACAATAATATCCAAACATAACAAAAAAAGTGAACTTTTTAGTGAACTTCGTTCACTTTTACAAATGAGTTTGATTTGAACGAGTTCGTTTGAAAATTTTTGAATTTGAACGTAAACTTGAATCACTTTTCAGAAATTGAACGTGAGTTTGAATTTGTTCGTTTATTTTGTGAACGTGACCAACACTGCACATTACACAGGAACTGATTAAGATTGTATGCCACGATATTGCACAGGCAATTTTAGTTATACGTGAATTGTTTCAAGGTCATTTATGATTATTCAATTGGCTGATGAATTTGTGCCAAAAAACGAGTGTTGTCGTTCATAAATTTCGAAATATTTTCACTGTAACCGTAACCGTAAAAGTAATGTTTTAAATCATCACGATCTCGAGCACATACCTTAAAATAACTAAATATGAAATTTGTTTTCGATCGGTAAAATGGTTCGGTCGCTAGGGCTACATCTATCGTTGAAGTTTTTTAATGACTATCTCATTCATACTTCCGTAAAACTTCTTTTTTCTTAGAAAGCGTAGAAACCAAGATACATACGAAACTTAAAGACGCATTTTTTACAAGACTTTTCTTGCTGCCACTGACATTTGTAAAACTTTTCGTGTAGATTTTGTAGTGTATGCAGTTTTCTAAACTTAGACTACCAGAATTTTGTATGCTATCCATTCTCAATTAAACACTTTTGGCTACGTAAATGAATTTATTTATGAAAGAGCAACAAAATACTAATTTTATTGCTTATTTTAATGGTGCTAATTTATTATATTTTTCTGTAAAAAATGTCTGTCGAACATGAAAATAATTATTTGAGAACTAATAATATCAAAAAAATCTATATTCCAGATTAAGAAAAATGTTTAATCTACATTAAAAATCCATAGGAAAGATATCTGGAAATCAGTGGCGGTAAATGGAAGTCCATTTATATAAATTATAGAAAGTACTTCTATAAATTATAGAAATACACTAATTAATGAGATTTTTTAATATAAAGACTGTTTTTAGGAAGAATTCTCAGAATAATTTAATTTAATTTATCATTTTACGTCTTACATATAATATTTTCTTACACTGTAAAAAAAGACAAATTTTTAACGATTTACAAAAATGTGCAATAATTACAAAATAAAGTAACCAATTCCGAGTCACCCAAGATTCAAAAGAGCTCCATTAAACTATTACCGAAATTTAAAGAACAATTCACAAAAAATATTTTTATCAGCTACCCGAAAGTTTCGGAAACGTTTCCTTGTAGTTTTCATAGTGTATTAATCAGTTCTATGTGCCTTTAAAATCAGTTTTTTGAATTATAGCAATTCTTAAATAAACATTTTCAGCTGCATAACTGAATTTGTGCGTAAAATTGTAGTAAAATAATATTAATTTTTAGACTAATATTAACTTAGTATGTTTATTTGTCAACCCTTTCCGGTACAATCAAATTCTGTTAGCAAAATGAGAAATTATCGAATGTTATCGGAATTTTCAAAAGAAATTTTTTAGAAATTAAGAAGTCCTTAATTTGAGCTTGCATTATAAAAGCAAAATTTTATTAAAATGTTGTTGGTGCCGTTTGCAAGTTTCGAATTAAAATTAGGTATACCGGACTGAGCACATGGGCCGGAAAGGGTTAAACATGTTTTCTGAGTACCGAAATATTTACTTAAGGGGCTCAAAACTCTTAAAACTTCAAAATTTTGGAAATTGTATTTTTTTTTTTTTAAATGTCGAACTCTTATTTTGTTTCTGAAATATTTAGTATAGTTGTTTCCTTCAAATTCCTTTTATAAAAAGAGTTATTGATTTTAGAATTATACACGCTTGGTAGCTAAAGCGGTGTTTCCATAATTCTCAAATATTTTTTTCTCTCAACGACGCTTTTGAGCAGAATGCCCAGAATGAGTTTGGTTTGTCTGCTTGTCTATTTTTCTGCTGTCTATCTTTTATCTAAAAAGTCAAATATAAAGCGATTGTCGTAAATTAAAATAAGTTATTCAGTTTACGATGGCACTTTCGGTATTGAAAATGAAATGAGTAACATGTACGGTTCATTTACAGGAATAGTAAAAAATAACCCTCTTACATAAGGGCCTAAAAATAGGAAAATAATCATTTTCTTTGTATTTAACATTATAACACTATTTTAAACATAGTGATATTATGTATATATAACAAATAGTATAATTGTACGAGGCGTTTACTTCAATATCTGGAATGCGTATAATGTATCGTTTATTTACAGGGATACCCAAATATTATCCTTAGAATACTGCCTATGAATAATAATTGTGAGAAGTGGATTTTCAATTGTGGTGCTTGCCTTAAAATGTAACTTTCTTTTCCATATTACTTGGTATATAAAAATGCTTCTTATTCAGGGAAACACAAAAAATCTCAAGTATACTTTCTTTTATTGACAGAAATTTCTGAATGGGAATTTTCCGTTGTGCTATGTATTTAATTCATTTATTATTTAATATGCAAAGAATTTTGTAGTTCATATACAGGGTAGCACAAAAATATTTTCATATTTTGCCGACTGCCGATTGTAATTAAAGAAATTAGATTTTTAAAGGCATTATGTGCTTTCTAAATAGTTTATATAAACTTCATCTTTCACTTTTAAAAACTTCAAAATTTTATTACATTATTTTGTATGTATTGGAAAGTATCTGCGATGGGTACATGATTTTTTGTTCTTTTTGTAACTCTAAGTTATATGGCTACTCTCAAATTTTCAAAAATTTGGATTCTCTTTTATTATTTTAAATTAAAAATTAAAAAAATTAGAATTTCAAAAATTCCTTACTTAAAGTTCAGTAACAATTAGAAGCAAAATTATTCCCCAAAATAAAAAACCGGAAATGAGCTTTCTGAAACTGGAAGTGGTCGAGCCACAGAAAGATATACTATAGATTTCAATGCTCAAATCTATAATGTATAATATATGCACAAATATATAAACACCTACAAATATGGTGGATTTTAAAGTTGTAAACTTTATGCATGATTTTTTTTGTGCTATGTCAAAATCTTAGTTTGTGTTTTCTAGAAAAATGCACTATTTATTGTGTACGTTTACGAAAAGCATTATTTCTCAAAATGTTTTTAAGTTATTGAAATCAAATTTTGTAATAAGGTTCTGCTCATCTATAAATATGTTATGAAGTAAAATATAGTTCGTAAGTTTGTATATAATAATTTAAGAGCTATTTCTATCGAAAAATACACATTTGTTTACATTTTAAACCATGATTTGTATGCAATATGTCGTCTACTATAGTAATTTCAAATCTTTTCGTTCAGAATGTAGATAATTGGTTTGCTTATATATTGTTAAAGAAAGATGAAACATATCGAATAGATTTCATTATAGAAAATTTGACATAAACACAGCACTTAAATAAAATTTCTCTAAATATTTTCTAAATTTGAAAAGTAAATCAAAATTTCATTAAAAACTTACATGAATTCGTAATTTTATTTCTTATTTTTACTGAAAACACACGTGTTTGATGTAAATTTCATATTTTTCAATAAATAAATAAATAAATAAAATTACCTGAAGGTAGACATATACCTTAAAAAGAGGTATACGAATATTTAATCAAACCAAACTTTTAGTTCTAAAATCTTGATAAATAACTAATTTTAAAAAACAGCCTGAAATATCCTGTTCTTCCTTATTTTTACTGAAAACACACGTGTCTGATATAAATTTCATATTAAAATAAAAAAATAAATAAAAAAACGAAAGTAGACATATATTTTAAAAAGAGGTATAGGAATATTTAGTCAAACAAAACTTTCAGTTTAAAATCTTGATAAATAATTAATTCAACTAATTTAAAAAACAGTCCTAAATATCCTGTTCTTCAAATCTTAATGAGACATTTCTGAAAAGTAAACGATGTCTTCTTAAGATTTCCTGGTAGCCGGCGATGTTAATGAAGCCCCTGAAAAACAAATTCTGCGCAGCTGAAGCCTTACTTATTATGATGGAACGATATAATTGAGCAAGTATTCTTCTATGACGTTTTTAAGAGTATCCTTTCTAGAGAATGGTTAAGGTTGTATTTTCTTTACAGAAAATTAAAAACAGTGCGCTCTTGTAATTTACATTTTTGTGATAAATCAAATTTCAATATAAAATAGTGAAAATTTATTTTGAATTCGATTAAAAATTATGATACTACTTGATTATAAAATCGGCCAAGAACTATTGCCAAATTATATGATTTAATGCCAATAATGGCTGATCGTAAATGTTACATTCATTCAATATTAAACACGATATACGTGTTTGTTACGTAACCAAGGGATTTTTAATTCGACTTTCTATTTATATTTTTATTAGTGTTTTACTAATTTATTTGTTGTTTTATTATTTTTTTGTGATTGTAGAATTTAGCAAATATTTTGTTGAAATCAGTCGACGGTATAATCAAATAGTACCAAAATTACTTTCCAAAAATATATAAAATGTAATTTTTTCAATAATGAACGTAATAAGTTTCGGAATCATAAGATTGGCGGGGAAATTTTTAATTTAGCTGATGATTCTACATCTAAAGTCATATAAAAAATGATCAATTATTTGAAAAGTAGAACCAAAGCATGACGATGTTTTCACCGAAATACATAAAAAGTCGAGGGATTTTTTTTACATTAATCCAACAATTATTTTATTACAGAATAATTACTTGATTTGACACCAATATATACACATACACTCTAATGACTTTTGTAGATTTTACCGTGAAATCCTGTTTTTTTACAAAGAAATCATATTGAATTGATGTAGATTTTCACTGTATGAAACAGAATTTATTATAAATACTTTTAAATTTAACCAGCGCATGAAAAGAGTCAATCCTGCTCAACATATTCGCCGGCTCTTATAAAAAATTTATTTCATTGTACCCGAAGACAAAAATAAGACCACTAGCATTATCCTTAATGGAATTTCTAGAATTATTGGAATTATTAAAAAAGTTCTTTTGTATGCCATCAAGTCAGTTTTCATTTACTGTATTTCTAATGTTTTCGAATTTGTTAAAAGCCACAAGTAGAGAATCTTACGGTTTATTAAAAGGGTATTTCAGACAAACGAAAAGGCCTGATCGCTAATTTTAATCCTACAGAAAAATATTATGAAGATATCTCGTCGAATTTCAACATTTTAATTTCTATAGACTATAAATAAATCGAAAATAAACTTCTCTTTGGTATCGAAGGAATGAAAAAAAACAAGGAAAGGAGAAAGAAAGAGAGAGTGAACACCCCCTATAAATAGGGCGCCACGAATCATCCTTTAAATATGCCACTGGTGCAGTGGCGCCAACTTATATGGGCCCATGGGGCTCGAGCCCACCCAATAATTTCATATCTCTATCCACCCATTATTAATAGAGTCCACCCAATATTTATGTACAGTCGAACCTCTATATAACGAAACTCCATACATCGAATTTCTCCATATAACGAATTTTTAGTAAGAACGGTCCCCTTTTCGCATGATTACATTAAAAACAGACTCTATATAGCGAAATATCTATCTCCATATAACGAATTTTTTCATAAATTGATCTTAATTTATTCAGTTTTAAAAAAGCTTCGAAATCATATGGAATCAATTTTCCATTACTTATTTTTAATTTATCGTTCAGTGGAGAGGTTTTTTTTTTTTTTTTTTTTTTTTTTTTTTTATAAATATTACTTCTCT
The DNA here is from genome assembly GCA_964019185.1 of Maratus speculifer. Taxonomy (NCBI): domain Eukaryota; kingdom Metazoa; phylum Arthropoda; class Arachnida; order Araneae; family Salticidae; genus Maratus; species Maratus speculifer. The sequence goes on along the minus strand of OZ025292.1, from coordinate 213,513,695 downwards.
CCTTATTCTTTAAATCTAACAAGTTCATCCCACCTCCCACACACCTTTCAACATCCTTCTCAAAACACAGTCAATTGAATTGTTACACATATAAGAGAGGAATCAATGAGAGCACATAAGAGAGACCTTCAAATGGAGGAAAATATCAACTACAATTTTTCATTCCTTGCTAAAATTTGAGAATTTTTTTTGAGAGCGTAACAATTGTAATTTTAAAATCAAAACAACAAAAAATTACAGATTTCTTCCTCTGAAATTTATGTAAGTCTTCCTCATTTGATTTTCATTAAGCTTTCAAATAAATGTCTTTTCTCTTTTTTGAAACTGCTTAAATAAGTAAGAAATAAAATGTTAGATTAATATATACTTTTAAACATATCAAATTCTTAATTAAAAAGATCAAAAATAATATTTGTTCAAAATTTACACATTAAATACTATTTTTAACATCATACTCTATACATCGAATTTCTCTATATAACGAATTTTTTACTGGAACGATGGATTTCGTTATATAGAGGCTCGACTGTATTTGTTCAGAATTTTTTTGAGCCCACACAATATTTTTCAAAAGTTGGCGCCACTGAACTGGCGCTAGTAAAATATCAACAATATTTAAAAATTAGTGCTATACTTAAAAATTGCTTAAGAATTCGTCTAGATTTCGAAACTATAACAAACATAAAATATTTCCGTACCAACACCCATTTATGACTTTATATTTGGATACTTTGGTAAATTTTACTTTCAATTACCAAATGGGAAGTTATTCGGTTAAATAGTTTAGTAATTATGCAAAATAAATCTTGATACTTCTAATGTTATTATTATTATTCTGTTGCAAAATGCGGGAATGTTTTTAACCCTAAATAAAAAATGACTTGGAGGAATGAGTTGTAATTTTGCATACACACATTTAAAAATTTTCAGAAATTGACTTCTGTTAAATAATTCATAGGGACTAATCATGTATTTTAATTAAATTCAAAACTACATATATTCTGAAATTTATATTAAAAAGACCCAACTGAAAGCTATTGAATTGCAGCTATTGAAATTACGTCTACACGTAACTTGTGTAGGGTCTACCAAAGAAGTAACAATACATTGGGCGAATTCCGAAAAATCTGAAAAAATTACAGCATGTACTTTTCATAAGGCAATGTACGTTTGCAAAAAAAATCGGCGAAACCACTATACTGTGGGGAAGGGCGTAAAAATGTAATGAAAATTTAGCCATTTGACGATTTTTCATCGGTTGATGACCATAGAATTTCAAACAATACTTTTTTTATGTCTAATACATTTTACGGGGGAAAATGTTTCACTTTGAATTGTTTAAATAAATTTAATTTAAATACTTTTACTTTTGTCAGTTTTAGTTTGTCCTAAATTTAATTTCGTCATATCGATGTTTATATGCATTTATATTGAAATTTAACTATAAAATAATGCGATTTAAAACAAAATTCAAAATTTAACTTAACTAAAATTGTAGGTCAAAATTAAGTGTAGCTGACCGTAATAGATTCGATTTTATTGCTATGGAAACGACTTCATATACTATATTGAAATGCATCAAGTCCAACATTCTTCATCTGGCTTTTATTTTTAAATAAGCTTAAATTTATGAAAAGATTTTTTTTCTTCAATATGAAGTTTATTTTATATTTGAGAAAATATTTTTTTTAGTGACTACAGCAACAAGCAGTATATGTATATATATGCATGAACATATATAAGTATCTTATTTTAAGTTTAAATTTATTAAGTATCATTCACATGCATTTTAAAAATTCATCATCAAACAATAATCAGTTTAGAGGTCTGGACGGGCCGGAATTTCCAGACTCGGGCTCGGCCCGTTTAAAATTTATATTTTACGCCGGACCCGTATCAGTAAAAACAGGCCCGGCCCGTTTTGGCCCGTTACAATTTCTACGATTTCTAAAAAATTCAAATTTTTTTCATATAATTAGGATTTCATTAAAGAATACTGCATATATATCTATGGAATGATTTTACAGTATATTTTACAAGAAATACACATTACCAACATTAGTGATTACTAAGATTCTTAGGCTTTCAACAATCAAATAAAGTATTGAGAAACACCGAAAATACTGGCGATAAATATATATCAATAAATAAAAACTTTGTTAAATCACCATAAAAAGATAAATTAAACAGGACGCGTTTCGAGCTGCAAAATTACTGCTCGTCATCAGCTGATCCAAACACGTGTCACAACGGACAGAGTGGAAATAACAGTGAAATAAAGAGGGAGGAGATTAAACAGAGTGCGACAGGTGGCGCTGCTTGTCACAGCCAAGGAGGAAGAAAAAAAAAAGTAAAGATAAACTCAAAGAAGGAGGGAGGAGATTACAAAGAGTGCCCCAGGTGGCGCTGGCTAAAAGAACACAGGTGGCAGAGAAAAACTAATAAAAGATAAAGAAAACAATTGAAAAATAAATAAAATAAAATAAATAAATCAATTAAAATAAATAAATAAATAAATAAATAAAATTCAAAATAGAATAAAATTAATTAATTAAAAAAGCTATAATAAAATAAATAAATAAAAATAATAAAATAGTAAAAAAAAAAAAAAAAAAAAAAAAATGAATATAGTAATAATAAAAAACTACAAAAGTAATTTCCATGCAGGAGAAAGGGAGGGGGATGAAGAGAGATCATTGACAAGAGTATTACAATTTTTATAAATAAAATAAGCTTCGTGAGTATCTAAATGAGAAGGAGAGGCAGGATTAGAAATAATTCTGGCCATGGAAAAATTGAAATAATGACCGGAAGACCAACAGTGAGAAGCAATGGAAGACCTAGATAATTCCTGATTTTTAATGTACCTCTGATGTTCATCCAATCTTTTCTTCAACGCTCTTCTGGTCTGACCAATATAACCCAAATTGCAATTTGGGTTAACCAACAATATTATTTCAAAAACCAACAATACTAAAACCAACAATATTATTTCATAATATTTACTAGTAACTAAGGGGCTTTGCATGGGTCTTCGCAGGGTAAAAACCGAGAATGATCCTTCCTTTCTAAAATGCATGTTCTGAAGATATTTACTGCCCCCCCCCTCCTCCTCCGAATACTTTAAGATACATTTTTTTATTCCCTGTCCTCTAAAATCCCTTGGAAAAGTGGCTCTTCCATACACACTATGTAGAAAGTCAATAAGGAAACACATGTCCATAACAGGGACAGGTAGTTCCTTATATGGACACTTGTAAACATTTTTCTGTTTTTATCATTTAAATTAAGCCAGAATAATTACAAGGTCGCTAGTTTTAATAATGATAGTCAATAGTCCAAGGATAGTGGTCACATATTTTTGGAGTCCTATGACTAGTATATGGGGGTGAAAAAAATACATTTTTCTTAGGGTGTCCATATTGGGTACAGGTACCTTATATCATTTTATTAAAGATTTTAAATCCAAATTCATTCGTTAATTCAAATATGCGCCTTTCTGATACATTTCTAAATTCATTTTTTTCTTAGAAACGCATAGCAGGTATCTTTATTCAGAAATTATACAATCAAATGGCATCCATTTTTTCATACAAGCAATTTAAGAATACTGAAAGGAAATAAATTATTGTTATAGTTAGCGTTTTGAATAGAATTTCCGGAAGCGATAGCATGGGAAGGGAGAAAAACCTGCAGCCGTTTGAGAAACTATTGTATCTGAACAAGGTTATGCAAGTATTTTATTCACCAAAAATGAAAAATGCTATTTGATTCCAAATGCCTTCAATAGTCAGGCTTATCACTTTTATATTTTTACAATTAAAAATTAATCTGAAAATGTGTCAAACTTTCGCGTTATTGAGAAATTAATTTAAAAACCACCAAACTTTCGCGTTATTGAGAAATCAATTTAAAAACCCAACTTTCTCATTATTTAATTAATTTAAAAACCATTAAGAAATATATATCCAAAGATTAATCTAACATAAGTTCTTTATCGCTGTTAATAATTTTACAAATCATGTTGCCTGCCCTACAGATCTTGAGAACAATTAAGTCTTGTTCCGGTCCGGCAAGTCTGTATGTAGAAAAATAATGCAAGATTGATCTCGGCCCGGTATGAGTCAGCTAAAAAAATATTAAAACGGGTTACACACAATTTAACAGTCCGATGCCGATCTCACACTGTACAAGTTATATTTTTATATTGATGCTGTCAAACTAGTATGGCTCGTGAAGCACATTTATATTTATTCTTGTTTAAACCATTTGCGTTGAAAATAGATCATATTTTATCGTTTCTGCTTAAATCTTCAGGACAGACCGGCAGGCCCGAAAATTTTTTTACCGGCCCGGCCCGGCCTGTTTATTTTTCATGTCGGCCCAGCCCGTTAGAAAATTTGAAACGGTTTTGCCAGCCCGGCCCGCGAGCCGGGCCGGATACGGGCCACGGCCACGTACAGACCTTTAAATTAATTACATTTAAATAGTGTGCTTTTGGCAAGGAAAAGTGTTGCTCGCCAAATCGCGAACAGTTTTTGTCTTTTCACGGCAAATATTCGAGAGTATTTTTATTTATATATTTTTTACAGACTTTCTACTTTAATTCCGCCACTAAATTTGATTGAACCTTTGTTACATACACATGTAGTTTAATTAGTTTTTTTTTTTTTTTTCAAAATATTCTGAATATATGGAGGCCTTTCTTTACCTTACTTTTATTGTAAGACCCTACTTGAGTCTTTCGATAGCTTTCACAAACTCATGCTAAATAAATGTCAAAGCGATTTACATGTTTTTGCTTTACATTTAAAATTTTTAATTATGTCTTTTGTTCCTGTTGATAGTTAACTTTTTATTTTTATTTTTATTTTTCGAAATTAACAGGAATTTTTTTTTTTTTTTTTTTTTTTTTTTTCTGGGGAATGCTTTTATTTTCAGAAACACTTTGGTTTACTGGAACACTCAGAATGAAACTAGAACAAAATTAACAAAACGACAATGTATCTGGAAACTAAAATGAAAAAAAAAAAAAACTAATATATGTATATATATATTTTATATCTATTTTTTTTTTTTTTTTTTTTTTTTTTTACGAAAAAAGAGAGGTGATATTACACATCAAGACAAACAATATTAAATAGAAGACCAAGGGTCCCAAACGTTTTCCAAAGGAGATTGCCACCATTAAAGTTTAGGGACCAAAATTTCAAATAAACATAAAAAACGGAAAAATCGGTCAATTGATTTGCAGTTTTCACTAAAATTATTCTTTATGTCGGCATTTTCTTGAAATTAAATTATAAAAATAAATTTCAAAAATGCCGATAGAGGGCGCTTTAGACTTTGGAGAAACGAACAACTAATTTTTTGCCGGTATTTTTTGCATCTCATTAAATGTTTTCGTACGCTTAGACTCAAACTTAAATTCTAAGCTCAAAATCTGAAAAATTGGGAGTGGTTAAGTAGCACAAATTGAACTGTGTTCAGAGGGTTAAATTTCAAATGATTATAAGAAACGGAAAAATTGGTTCATTGATTTGCGGTTTTCACTAAAACTATTCTTTATCTTGTTATTTTCTTAAAAATAAATTATAAAGATAAATTTCAAAAAATGTCTAAAGAGGGCGCTTTAGACTTTGGAATAATGAACAATTTTTTTTTGCCGTCATTTTTTGCATCTCATTAAATGTTTCCGAAAGTTTATACTTAAACTTAAATTTTGAACTCAAACCTGAATAGTGGGGAGTGGTTAAGTAGCACAAACTCAACTGTGTTTAAGGGGGGGGGGGAGGTTGAAATTTAGAATAATTATAGAAAATGAAAAAATTGGTCGATTCGTTTGCGGTTTAAAATAAAACTGTTTTTTAAGTCAGTATCTTCTTGAAAATAAATTTTAAAGATAATTTAAAAAAAATTACGTTAGAGGGCACCTTAAACTTCAAAGTAACCAACAATTAATTTTAACCATAATTTTTTGGTTCTAATTAACTTCTTGGAAAACTTATTAAATGTTTTCGAAAGCTTAGATTTAAACATAAACTTTGAGCTCAAATTCTGAATCGTTGGGAGGGGTTAAGAAGCGCAAACTGCAGTGTGTTCAGGAGTTGAAATTTAACTTTCCCCTCTCTTCGAACACAATTCAATTTTTCGCTATTTAAACACTCCCAACGATTCAGAATTTGAGCCCAAAATTTAAGTCTATGCATTTGAAAGCATTTAATGAGATATAAAAAAAAAATAACAGTTAAAAATAGTTGTACGCTACTCTAAAGTCTAAGGCGCCCTTTATCGGCATTTTGTGAAATTTAACTTTAACTTTATTTTCAAGAAAATGCTGATTTAAAAATTAGTTTTAGCGAAAATCGCAAACGAATCGTCCAATTTTTTTTCCGTTTTTTATAATCATTTCAAATTTGAACCCTCTGAATACAGTTCAGTTTGTTTACTTAACCACTTCCAACTATTCAGATTTTGAGCTCAAAATTTAAGTCATTAAGCATTTAATAAGGTGCAAACAATAACACCAAAAAAAAGTTGTTCGTTACTCCAAAGTCTAAAGCGCCCTCTATCGGCATTTTTTGAAATTTATCTTTATAATTTATATTTTCGAAAATACCTACATAAAGAATAGTTTTAGTGAAAACTGCAAATCAATCGACCAATTTTCCGTTTTTTATAGTCATTTGAAATTTGAAACCTCTGAACACAGATCAATTTGTGCTACTTAACCACTCCCAACTATTCAGATTTTGGGCTCAAAATTTAAGTTTGAGTCAAAGCTTACGAAAACATTTAATAAGATGCAAAAAATACTGGCAAAAAATAGTTGTTCGTTACTCCAAAATCTAAAGCGCCTTCTATCGGCTTTTTTTGAAATTAATCTTTAAAATTTAAATTCTAGAAAATGCCGACATAAAGAATAATTTTAGTGAAAACCGCAAATCAATCGACCTATTTTTCTGTTTTTTATGTTTATTTGAAATTTTGGTCCCTAAACTTTAATGGCGGCTATCTCCGTTGGAAAACGTTTGGGACCCTTGGTCTTCTACTTATTATTGTTTGTCTTGATGTGTACTATAGAGGTCTGCACGGACCGGGCTCGGGCCGATTTCCAATAATGGCATTCGGGCCAGGCCGGGCCGGGCCTAGTCACTAATCCTTTCGGGCTGGGCCGGCCCGGGCCTAGTCACTAATCTTTTCGGGCCGGCTGGTCTTGGGCCTTAATTTTTTTGCTGGAGTATCGGGTCGGGCCTAACTTTTTTTTCCGTACGAAGCCGAGACTGATTCCATTCTTCCTAGTTTTCATGGACCAAAATAATCAGTTCCTATTGAATCTTCCAATATGAAAATCCTTTTCTCGACTTTTTATAAATCAGTATTATTTGGCTTTGTCCAAAAATTTCTGCAAAAAAAGCATATACTTTTAAGCCGTCATTATTCTACAATTAAACATTAGAATTTATTCCTTATTCCTTTAAAAGAATCGTAGATTACTAGGCGTTTTAAAATAGAATTAAACACACACACACACACACACACAAAAAAAAAAAAAAAAAAAAAAAAAAAAAAAAAAAAAAAACATGATTATGATGGAATTTTTTTTAAAACTGAAAACTGAAAGTTTCTTTTAAAATGTTCATCCATGCAAAATGAATACAACAATACGGGAGAAAAAAATATATTAAACATTTACACCTGTTAAGAAGGGAATGCATTCTTTTTTCGTTCCAAAGCGATTTTGTCTTTGGAAATTTTACCATATACCGCTTTTTCGTTTTTTTGTCTCCATTACAGGGAATATGGATTAATAATACTAGTGATAACTGTAACATTTAAATACAACAAACAAAGATTCATTTAAAAGCATAAATATCGCAGCCTATGGCACTTCTGCATAAAAGGAGATTATAAACATGGAAAAAAAAAAAACTAATATAATTTTTTTTGGTCAGAACTCTTCCATAAGATTAAAGATCAATGTTCTGTAGAAATTCACTCGTGACGGGCCAGGTTCGGGCCGAATTTTAAACTTTTTTCCGGACCGGGCCGAGCTCGGGCCGAAATTTTAACTTTCGGGCCGGGCCGGGTCGGGCCAAAATTTCTTTCGTTCGGGCCGGGCCGGGCCCGGGCCGAAATTTTAACTTTCGGGCCGGGCCCGGGCCTGGAAATTTCGGCCCGTGCTATCTAGTGTACTATCACCCCTCTTTTATTGTAAAAAAATTTAGAATCACCCTGTATATATATATATATATAACATGTATTGTTTGATTTAAAAAATGAAAGCATATCGTTCTTAATAAAGAAAATAAATATAAGAAAAAAGGAATGAGAAAAATATGCTGAAGAGGAAAAAAAATTAATAAAAAGATATGAGTGCAAGACATGGCAGCAAAATCATCACATGGAGATTTTAGGTACTAGATCACCTTGACAATAAGCCGCATTGCTGCATTTGTTTCTCATCATGTTCTTTTTCATATGTATTGAATGATGAGGTTTTAGAATGAAGCCTTCAAGCAGCCGCATGCATCGTATATTCCAGAGATTTTTTCCCCTGTATCTTGTTTTACTCATGTTTTATATTTTCCGTAACACAAATATTTTACAACTCATATCATCATATTTGTATACTGCATTCTCAATAGTCAGGAATATTAATTATAGATCTTATTTGGGAATTAAACAGAGAAAATCTTTTAAAAATATGATGTTTAAAAATGTTTCAGAAAAATTCATTTCTTACCTGAAATGAAATTTAACTGCTAGAGAAACATTATCCAGAAAAATCCTTACCTGAAAAAAAACGAGAAAAAAAATATAAATACTAAAGTTTTTGTTCAAATTAAATATATTGCAGCGCGGTACTACTTGATTATCCCGTCGATTAATTTCGCCAAATTATACAAATGGGTGAATGTTGTTAATCTAAACTCTTAAGATAAGAAAATTAATTTATTTACAGTTTAAAATTACTAAAAAGTAAGGTTAAACCAAAAACAAACAGCTATTTTTAAGGTACTGCATATGTGTTTAAGATGTTAAGCATCTTAAATAAATTATCGGAATTATTATGGGACACGATAAATATCAATATTAATGGGAAATTGTGAAGAACCTAATGCTCTTTATTTAGTCAAAAAATGTGATGTAAAATGCTGTAAACATCATACACAGACTTGAAACAAAAATAAATAAATAAAGTCAAAATTTGCAGTCATTAAAAATAACGAAAGAAAAAAGAATTAGCGAAACATTAAAAACACAAATAAAACGTGCATCTAAAATGATTTGATAACGTAGCAAACATGATGTTTGATGTCTGGCATTTAATAATACAGTTTGAAGACAGATTTTAAGTCGATAGAATAATCAAGTAGTATCTGAAATACTAATACAAATTGTTATGTACGCGACTGTAACAAAAGAAAAAATACGAAATCTGCATCAAAATAAATAGTATAAAACTTTTACTGGACAATTAGTTAACCTATTTTGAAATATATACACTTCTTAAAAATTAATATTGTGACATCGATATATGTTTTTGGTGCTTATTTAATCTTATGTTAATGTGTTTGTATTAGATATATGAAACTCTGATAAGTGCTAAGATATAAAAATATTCAATAAAAATAAATTAAAGAAATCACACTATATTTTAAATTGTATACTTAACTAATTGTATACTTTATTTAAGGGGAGTCTTCAATGTATAGAAACCATTCTATCGAAAATATTTATATTGTCAGGCCAATAATATTTCGTTTGAAGAATTTAAGTTGGCACATTAATAAGTAGAAAAACGTTTTCATAACTTATTTCAACAATATTTTTAATATGTGTCTTCAAGTAAGATAAATGATATTTCAGTAACATTATTGCATTAGTTAAGTAAATCTATTTAGCATGCTGTTTCTTTATTAGGATTCCTAAATATCATGATTTTTAGGAAATACCAAAAATATCCAATATTTTGATATATACCCGATATTTTCGATATATATCTGATATTTTCAAAATAGCTAAGTTAATATTGATAAATGTTTTCAAGCATATTTAAAGATAAATTCTAAAATGCATTGCATTTAACATAAAAACTTAATCAAACAGTACCCTAAAAATTCATTTTCTTTATTTTTTCTGTTTCCTTTTGAAAAAAATTGAAAGTTATCTGATTTTCAATTTTGACAAAGAATTTTCTTAATACAGTTATAAAAAAAAAAAAAAAAAAAAAACTAGCATTAGTATTTAGTTTAAAGCATAAAATACCAGAAATTTATAAAACAAAACTTTAAACACAAAATAATTTTCTTTAATTATTAATATTATTTTACATAAAAGAAATCTTTTATTATTTTGTATTTCCTCAAGTGCTGTAATGTTTAAATTCAACTACACTAAAACAAGAAAAGATTATTTTCAAATAAAATTGTATATAATTGATTATTTAAATTAGACATTAAATTTAGATTCCTGTTTTGAACAAATTATGGCCCACATACTAGTTGTAATATAAGTAAAAAATTTTGTTACACAATGTTTTCTAACCATCTTCAAAAATTCTTCCTTGACTTATTGTCATCTGATGAATAATTGAATAGTACGCAAAAGAACAGCATTCGTTGTTATTCAAACAATGGAATATTCGCTAAACACTAATTATCAATGTATTGGGATAGCTAGTCTCGATGCTATTAATTTAGAAGTAAATTTTTCTAAATACTGAAAAAAAGAAAAAAATTGGACCCGAAAGGATTAAACTAATTTTATTCGCCTTAGCTAATGGCCGAATAATCCGTGATAAAAGATGGGAAAACTAACTGTAAGATATTAGTGGTGTGCAAAGCATTTGGTGTCCCGATTTAAGAGGGACACCTGACAACGCCAGCAGAGGTGAGTAAGAGTCACCTCTCGACTGCAAAGGGTTAAGTATGCAAAATATCAAAAGTATCAAACACCTTGATATTTTGAAAATATATATCATGATACGTATCCATTGATATATATCAACAAATCCTGTCCTTTACTGACTATTTTATTCTATGGAAGAAGATCTAAAATTCCTAAGGAATTCTAAAGCGGCCGAATCTTAGTATTCTCTTGTTTCATAAACAAATAGAATAAAATAAAACTTCAACGCAAAGCGTTCATTCACTTCAAGCTCTTCCGACTCTTGTGGATTACTAACTCTAAAGGGAATCTTTAAGAAAGGTTTACAATTTGCTTCTTCAAGACAAAAATATAATAAGCACTTTAACTCCTTCTGTTACTAAATTTAAAACACACATGTGGTATTATTGCAGCATATGCCCAGAGATTTTATTATGCAGGAAATCTCAAGTTACTTAACGCGGTCGTACTTTGTAACAGGGATAGAGCTTTCTTGATGCACCCGACAGCTAAGATATCCCTGAAGAAGTTTATGGTAACAAACGCTATATTTCTGAGACAAATTCTGTTTTCATTTACGAAATACGCGTTTTTTTATCTGATTAAAATGATTATGTGGAAAAGTAAATAAAATATCTATTATGAATTAATATATTCCTTGAAGATGAAAATATCTGTGCCGAAAAAAAAGTTATAAAAAATGTTGCTCATTAATCTAGTAATTTAATATTTTCTTTATTTCAAAATTAGGTACAATTTCAAAATTAGGTACAACAATTAAAAATGTTAAATTTATTATTTAAAATATAGCCATGAAATGATTTATAATATATCTATTAAATTAAGTAGCTGTTATATACTTTTAAAAGCTCAAAAAATGCATAATAATATAAAAAAATACTTTTTTGCAGAATATTCCTGTCAGGTTAAATTCAAAGAATGTTTTTAAGCATATTTTTACTTAAATTATCGTTTTCTGTTTCAGCAATTTATCCTAAATGTCAGTTTTATTCCAGTAAACTAGTAAATATTAGAAGTAGTTTCACATAATGTGATCATAATTCGGCATATTTTTTTTTTCATTTGAATTTAAGTGCATTGTTAACAGAGGAATCGTGTAATATGCTGCTTTTACAAGATTTTTTAATATGAAAAGAAGAACATTTATTCAATCACAGTAAATTATAAAATAATATCAACATTTAAATCTACAATGTATATACAGGGTGTCCAGTAAATGGCTGACCCATTTTGAATGTAAATAACGGAAAAACGGTTTGAGATAAAAATGTGCGGTTTGCTTCATTGTTATAAGAAAATCAATAAATTTTTAGCTATGCACTCTCTTAAAGTAGTTCAAATCTTGGCCAATAGATGGCACTGGCGGCGGCAACAGGCTGTCGAAATTCACTCATTTCTCTAGTGTTCAAATGCATGAGTTTTTCGGCTTATTTCGCAGAGTCGAGTCTCAGTCGACATGTTGAATCGACTCTACATTCACCTGTAGAAATAGCGTTTGTTGGATTGAAAGAGTATAATAATAATTTTTATGTTTTTCTAATTTCTATTATACTTTTATAATGTCTTGACTTTCACACATTTACCATAAATAAATTGTAACATTCAAAAATGTTTTTGTAACCGATTAATTGATTTTCTTATTACATACAATAAATTGAGACTATGGGATAAACACCGCTTTTTTAAGTTAAAAAAATCTTAATATTTAATCTAAAATTTCTTCCATTAAATAGTATGAAATTTTATTTAAAAAAATTACTAGCGTCAAAAAGCTTTAAGAGATGGATCAAGCAAACTCTTCTTACCTACGTTGTGCAGTGAAATCATTTAAGTGGTTAAATCGGTGGTACGGAAATAGTGTTGGCAAGTTTCCTGTCTAAAATAAAAGCTGGGCAGTGACTTATAAATTGGTCCATATAAATATATTAAACCTTAGAATAAAGGTTCGTATATATTTCGTCTATAACAAATCCTGTCTTAAACATGAGAAAATTATTGATCACGACGGATAAAGTAACATACAAAACTACCTGCTGTGACGGACACATGTCTAAAACGAAATATTTTTCATTTTTCTGCAAACCATATTCATTCTTACGTTACATTCATATTTTGACATTTAACATGTCTGAAAATTTTATTACGAAAGTTACGACAGATTTTAAGATGCTTTTTGCTCACAATCGCATCTACGCTGAAATAGAAGGATGCTTAAAAGAAAAAAAAAAGGCGACTTACCTGTTTTATATCCTGCGAGTTACCCCTTTTCAAAATTTCATTACAAAAAGCATAATACATCCTGAATAATCATAGAAATCATCACAATTCTACTGATTTTAATTAAATTTTATAAATATAAATATTACCACATTACTAGAAAATTAGTGTTTTTTAAAAATAATGCTCCTTATTTCAAATTAGATGTAAGCGGAATTTTTGTTTCCCTTTTTTTCCTCAAGAAGATTAGTTAAGGAAGCGGGTGGGGGGCACGAATATATTTGAGGATCTATGATGCTCTTTGTAATGAAATTTTCAAAAGTGGTAACTCGCAAGATATAAAACAGGTACGATGCTTTTTTTTCTTTTTAAACATTCTTCCATTTCAGTGTACATGTGTTTTCAGTTGGGAGGGAGGGGGAAGAAAGAGGTGTGTATAAAAGTTATCTTAAAATCTCCTGTGGCTTTCGTAATAAAATTTTCAGATGTGTTAAATGTCAAAATATAAATATAATGTACGGATAAATTCGGTTTTCGAAAAAATGAACAATATTTCGTTTTAGGCAGGTTTCCGTCTTACCAGCTGGTTTTGTATGCTACTTTGTCCGTCGAAATCAATATTTTTTAAAGTTTAAATAGGATTTGTTAGAAACGGATTCCTTCGTTCTAAGGTTTATTAAATTTTTATGTGCTGATTTATAAGTCACTGTCGCGCTTTTTTTTTTAGACAACGAACTTGCCCCCCTGCCCCCTAACACTATTTCCGTACCACTGTTTTAACCACTTAACTGACGACATAGATAAAAAGAGTTTGCTTGATCCATCACTTAAAGCTTTTTGATACTTTTAATATTTTTAAATACAGTTTCATACTATTTAATAGAGAAGATGTTTAGATTAAATATAAAGATTTTTTTAACATAAAAAAGCGGTGTTTATCCCATATTTTCAATTTATTGTACGTAAAAATAGATTTAATTAACCTGTTACAAAATCATTTTTTGATACAATTAATTTATGGTAATTGTATGAAAAGTCACTGCCTATTAAAAAGTATGTTTTGTTGGTTTTTATTAAGTATAATTGACATTATTCAATAATAAATATTATTATAAATCTCTTTCCATCCAACAAACTCCAATATTTCAGGTTAGTGGAGATTCGACTCGGCGAAATGAGCTGAAAGCTTATGCGTATGAAAACTAGTAATGTCTGAATTGCGGCAGCCTGTTGCTGCCACCAGTGCCATCTGTTGGCCAAAATTCGAACTATTTTTAAAAAGTGCATAGCTAAAAAGCTATTTATTTTCTGATAACAATGCAGCAAACCTCACATTTTTATCGCAAACTGTTTCTTTGTTATTTACATTCAAAATGGGTCAGTCATTTACTGAATAGCATCCTGTATAGCTATATTTATATAGCTAATCTATATAGCTAAAAAAAAAAAATACTTGGATCCTGCGATTTGAGCCGGGGAACGCACAAGTCCTAATTGACTAAAATCAATAAATCAAAATATTTTGATTAATGTAAATCCTTATGCCCCATTAACTTAAATATAAGAAAAAATTGTAAAATTGAAGACGTTTTGAAAATAAAATCACTTTAAAAGCAACAACAAACATATATAATTAAAATAACTATTACATATGTGTTTTTTTTTTTATAGATTTGTGTTGGGCGTAAGGACTTACTTTAAACAAAAAAATTTTGCTTATGTACTTTATGTATTTTACAGTAACTGAATAAATCTTCTCGTTAGCGACAGAAAAATAAATAAATAAATAAAAATAAAAAAATGTAAACAGTAGCATTTTAAATGAGCCTTCCTACTTAATAGTATTTAGTTAAATAGTTGCTGGTAGGTTTCATTTCGTATTAAAGTGTAAAAGCCATAAACCCTTCCAGCAAATTTATTGTAAGCGGAGAAAATGCATGGATGGCTTACTAGAAGAGATTAAAATGTCATTCAGTAGGTTCTGAAATAGAATATTCATAATTTTTTCTTTGTCATTTCTAAATAATATAAACGATATCAATAAGAACTAGTTGTACTTTTCTTAATACTAATTGAGAAAAAAAAAAAACATTTTATTAAATATTATTGCTTGTTACATTTGGCGGGAAGCGCATATAAAGATAATTTTTTAAATTATTTTTTCATTAGGTGACAAATAAGATTGAAAGCATCTGAGTACAATTATTACCTCTAATAATTTTTTTACATACAATATATAATTTTAGAATGCCAACGAAATATCTAAAAATCATATTTATATGAAAAATAGTAATAATACATTCAAATAAAATTTTGAAGCCTACTAAAAGCGACATTTTTATATTAGTCTCATGTCGGTAGATAACAAGTAGAAATGTCAGTAACCATATGCCAGAAAGCCACTATTTACAATTAGCTTTTTCTTTTCTGTTCATTTCAGTCGATTAACCCCTTAAAGGTTTTTAATGAGCACAATTTGGGCAAAAAGAGTTCACTAAGAAATTTTGAACACCATTATATTTTAACAATTAGTTTTGTTTTACAGTGCTTTTTTTCTATTTTTAAGCTATTGTGTCAAATAATAATAATAAGAAGAAGAAGAAGAAATAAGAAATTAAGTGTGCAGTTTGATTACATGCCTTAAATTTTAGTTTTATTTTTATTTAACTGTTTTATTTATTGATCGATAAATAACTTATTTCGTTATGAAACATAAGCTGAGATGTTAATTTTAATACAAGCTAATGTATCATTCGTAATCGTCTGCGAAAGGTAGAGATAGATTAAAAATAAAAATAATATTGCCCAGTTAAACGCGATGGCATAGAGCTCACAGGATATCCTGTGATCTCTAATACACAGGATATACTGTGAGCTCTATTATTAGTGTGCATAGACACACTAATTGTATATTACAGCATTATATAATAAGGCACTTCGAAAAATAAATTAAGGAAAGAAATAGCTACCGTTCCACTTCTTAATACTTATCCAATGATCATCCAATACTAATCACGGAGGTACCTCATCAGAATAATCCTATACCTAAAATTTGAGCGAAAACTGATAATTCTGCATGAAAAACCCATTTATAAAAATTATGGGGAGGAGCATTAGTGCCCGTTTTCCTTCTTATACTTATCGAATGGACACTCATATCTAATCAGGGAAGCGCCTTATCATAATAAAACTGCATTCAAAACGTTACGCACGTATGCACGCACGTACGCACGTACGTACATACATACAGAACGGGCGGGTACATAAGGTCTCAGGCTTTGATAGCCTGTGAGCTAAAACTTGGTGCTTGAAAATTAATTTAAAAACAATAACAATTGAGTAAGTGTGTTACAGTTTTCAAATAAATTGTGATATAATTTTCAAACAAATTTTATTGGAAAGTGTATTTTTTCCCTATTCGATTGTGTAAAAATGAAAATGCGCATCATTTAAAGATAAAAAGAAATTCAATAAAATTAACAAAAGTTAAATTTAATAATCTACTGTTGCCACCTTCAAAAAGACGTCAGCGGTATGCGCGGACTCGGTTGTCCATTACAATATAGCTACACAATTCTACAATTAAAATCTTTGGTAAAAATTCTCCAATTTTAATATTTTTTTAGATTTTCTTTATTTGTTTACAAATTTAAGAGCAGAAATTTTGAAATTCAAACTTTTCCCATGCATGTTGGTTTTGTGAAAAAGATTTTGAAATATTTCTTTTAAGGGGAAGACGAATATTTTAATGCCGACTTTTAAAAGGACACACTGAGAACACTATGAACAGCTAAAATCATACTCACAGGCCCCAACCTAGCTCAGTCGTGGCACCGCCTAACACTTAACACTGTCTCCTGGCTGAGCTGCTGAACAAAGTTTAGTTAAACAGCCCGTGGCTGTGGATAATTCTTTATTTCATCAATAATTAAAATGGAACTACTATTAAACTTTCTTACCACGGCCGACTCTTAAATCCACTATCCAAACTCCTTTCCACTTTACTGGAGGCCGTTGCTACTTTCTATTCGTCAGCACTTCGCTAAACAATCATCCACTTCGTTGTCTAATGGCAGAGGTCCGCACTCGCTGGCTGCTGGCTAATGCCAGACACACACACCGACACAAACTCACCCCCAAGCTTTTATATGCTGCAAACTGAGATACTTCACATTAACATATTACTAATAACCGCGAGCTAACTGCGGAATTCGAAAGAGCACACACACTCTAGAAAGTTAAAGTAAAAGAGAGGATAGATGTCGCTTTTACGCCTACAAAATGTTAAATTATTGACGTCACGATCTCAGAAACACTAGAGTGCCTTTATGACAAAAGGTCACTCCCTCACAACCCCCCCTCGGATTCCGCAGAGAAAAAGGGCTGGGCCAAATGCATGCCCAGAACTTTTTCTTGTTATAAATTTCGAGACGTAATAAAACACAGTGATGGGTGAAATTTAGCGCCGAAACATAACTTTTAAAATATTAACTTTAACCCATCACAACCAAAAAAAAATTCAGTTTGCCTCAAATATTCACATATTCAATCCAATCATTCTTCTATCTTACAAATAGCCTCCGTAAAACTTCCAAAAACTCGTAAAATTTTCAAAACTAATTACTTCTTTCAAAACAGCCCACTCCACTGGGAGTGCTAAAATTTCTCAAAATAATAAACTTCCGAAATTTTCCTCAATATTGCAATACAACTATAACTTTACCAAAAATTTCTCCACAACTTTTAATATATTAGAATTCGCACCAAATCCAAAAAACCCAATGCGCAAAAATTTTCCTCATCCAAATTCCGACTTCATCTAGAATTACAATTACTTCATACTAAAATAACTCTGCTACTACGTAATACCTACAAACCCATTAGCCAATGAACTAACTCCCAAAATTCTTCAGAACTTAACTCCACTTTAACAATAATTAGGGCACATACGTACAGCGGCATATCGCTGTGCTTATGCAACAATGAAAAATCAAAAATTTACAAAATGACGTCATCATGCTCTTCATCTGTATTAACTAAAAGAAAAATAGCAGAATCAATACATAACACAGGTATACTTCCCTGCAAGAAAATCACATTAACATTCAATTTTTAATACAATACAATTTCAAATTCAAACGCGGCTTAAAACTTCGCAACTTGCGGAAACCATTCCCAACTAAAGTACAAAACGCAACTCATAAAACACGAACGATAAGAAGAAAGTTAATTCATTAAATGTTAGTATAAGAGATAGAAACGCGTGTCAAGGACTTCTTGACCGCAAAACACGTGCGCGTCTGAACCGCGGCGCGTGTACAAAATAACCCAAATTACTATCTGTACTTTCTGAAAATTTAAACATACATTAACATACATTTTATAACACATGAACAATATAACAATATAGTAACATTTTTAACAAATAACACAACAATTTAACAATAGATCCAGAATTTTTAAAAGCAGTTAAGACCAAAATCTCAAACATACATAAAACTAACAATTTTGCAAACAAATTTTGAACACAATTAAGCACTAATCGTGAGTCCGTCAAAAAATTCTAAAAATGGCCAAAAGTACCAAACAGTCTTTCTGCTTTCTATTCCTTCATATTGCTACCACATATATGCACTCTAATAGAAATTTAATAAAGAACATTATCACCCAATCATAGAGATGATTCGCTGCTGGCAGGCTTCATACTACAGGATGGTTTTCTCCTCCTGTCCCAGAAACCTTGTACGAAGGATCTTTCGTCATCAGAACTGTACGGTGACGCCACAGTTGACTGTCGTGCCTGCAGCCTGGTTCGGAATGGATGCCGCGGGATACTTGTAGGTTCCGCTCGACGACTCTGCTCTGGCCGGTTTGCTGGGGTCACTCCATGGCGAGATTCACACTGTTGATGCCGGTAATCTGAGCGTTGTCTCCTCTTTCTAGATGCACCCGAAGTTACTGAAGATCCTAGACCACGTTTCTTTCCAGACCTACGCTGTTTCTTATTGGGCAAAAATTCCGACTTTAAAGTCCTTTTAACAGTTTGTCGAGTGTCCATACGAAATCTTTTCCGGGGATTAATCACTGAAGATGGTGAACTATTAGATAATGTATGTTTGCGAGGTTGCTGTCTCATAAGTGGAGGAACTGGACAGTTTATAATTTTTTGTCTTTTATGGCACACAGAGTCCGATGTATTTGACACAGTTCTCTTATTTTTATTATCATACTTTGCTCTCGGATTGCTAGGCTTTCGACTTTCAAGAACAGTTTTTGGAGCTGTTTGACCAAATTTTCTTCTTGAATATTGATGAAAAGAATTAGATGAAGAAGTGCTGGACTCGGGACACTCATTGGATCGGGAATTTCGCGAAACACCACTCGACACATGAGAACCTTCACTACCATTTTCTCTAAACTTATAAACTCTAACCTGATCCAAATTAACCGTCATTCTTTCACCATTGACATCAACAACCAAATTATTATTTCGAACTTCTAAAACCTCGAACGGACCTACAAACTTCGGACCAAACTTAGCTACTCTCTTTTGACGACTTGAAATTAACCAATGCTTTTCTACTAACACAAAATCTCCAACTTTCACTTCTAACTCCCTCCTACGCATATTATAATACTGAGCTTGCTTTTCTTGCGCCTTTCCCATTTGAACCTGAGCTTCCTTAACCAACCTCTCAATATCCTGACACATGTACTGACTTTCCGCATCCGACACCATAACTAACATTTGAAATGGAGTAATGACTTTTCTACCCAAAAACAATTCCGCCGGCGTTTTCCCCGTCGACTCGTGAACTGCTGTAAGAAGTGCGTACGCAAAATGCGGAAGAAACTGGTCCCAATTTGTGTGATGAGAACCAACATAAGAAGAAATCATTTGAATTAATGTACGATTTACACGTTCAGCCATATTAGACTGAGGTTGATACGGAACAGTAAAAGAATGATCGATCTCCAGCTTCTCACACAGGGCCTTAAATATATCAGAAATAAAACAAGGTCCATGATCGCTCACTACCCTAATTGGTGCACCATATTTAGAAATATAATTCTCAAAAAATGCATCGGCAACTGCAGGTGCAGAAGCCTTCCTGAGGGGGACTAACTCTACCCATTTACTAAAATAATCAACTATAACTAGCACAAATCTATATCTTTTAGGATTAGACAATGGATAAGGACCGATTAAATCTACACCTACACATTCATTAGGAAAATTTACTTTAATAGAAATTAATTTGCCAGCTGGACTTACATTTTTATAATTATAACGTTGGCATGTGCTACAGCTGGAGACATAAGCGCGCACTGCTTCCCGCATTTTAGGGAAGTAGCAGGATTCACCAATTCGAGCATAAGTTTTCCTGATTCCTAAGTGACCTGCTAATGGATTATCATGAAATTCTTTCAAGATGGCCTTACGAAGACTAGCCGGAATAAAAACTCTTAATTCACCACGTGAATTTACAATTTTAGAATAAAAAAGAAGACCATCGATAAGCTTAAAAGATTGGGACCATTTCTCAAACATAGGCACATCTGCGCTCGGGACATCATTAGGATTTTCCAAATATCGATACAAACTACCAAACTCTTCATCTTGCTTCTGTTCTCTTATCAACTGCTCTCGCGACCTTAACACCAATGAAGACAATGCACAACACTTAACTTCCTCCGTGACCTCTAAACCACCATGCGGGTTTCGTGACAGAGCGTCCGCTACCGCATTCTCCTTGCCAGCTCTATGTTCTATAACCACATTATACTCTGCTAACTTCAAACACCATCTGACCATACGAGACGACAAACCCTTTCCATTAGTTAACTTTGTCAAAGCTGAATGATCCGTAATGACTTTAACCGGTATATTAGTGAAAAAACAACGAAATTTATTCAAAGCCCAAATTACTGCAAGACACTCCCTTTCCGTAATCGAATAATTCCTTTCCGCTGCATTTAAAATTCTTGACGCAAATGCTATAGGTCGACCTTTCTGTGCTAACATCGCTCCAACCCCCACTGCACTCGCATCACAATACACTTCAAACTGAGATGAATAATCGGGGTGAGCCAAAACAGGAGGGGAAACTACTGCCTCTTTTAATAATTCAAACGATCTCTGAGCCGCTGATGACCATACAAACTTCACCCTTTTCCTTTTTAAATTATACAACGGTTCAGATAACTCCGAAAAACGTGGAATGAACTTGGCAAACCAAGCCACCATCCCTAAAAATGTCGCCACTTCCTTACTATTTTTGGGGGGACTCATTGACGTAATTGCCTCAATTTTCTCATTATCTATTTTAATACCATCACGCGTAATTTTAACTCCTAAATACTTTATCTCTTTTCTCAAAAATTTACATTTTTCTAACTTAACTGTTAACCCAGCATCTCTTAACAACGTAAATACTTCCCTCAATAATCTTAAATGATCTTCAAAAGTAGCTGCCATTATAATTATGTCGTCCAGGTAGACCAAGACACCCTTACCAAGCAAAGGTTTAAGGATATTATTCATGGCCTTCTGGAACGTTGCCGGTGCTCCCGATAAACCAAAACTCATTCTCTTAAAAGCAAAACAACCGTCCCGAGTAATAAACGCAGTCTTAGGTATGTCCTCCGGCTTCATTGCAATCTGAAAATAACCCGACGTAAGATCTAACGTTGACATATAATTCGTACTCGTTATATTAGCCAAAATGTCATCAATAACTGGAATAGGATACTGAGGGTATTGCGTTATCGCATTTAACTTTCTATAATCTACTGCAAACCTATATGCCTCTGGATTATCTAAACTTTTCCCATTATTTTTACGACATAACACAACTGGAGATGCAAAAGGCGACTCAATTGGCATTATAATATCGTCCGCTAACATTTTTTTAATATGATAATCAATTATACCTTGTTTAACTTTATCATAACGATATGGTTTACTAGCAACAGGTGCTTTTAAACCAGTATCAATCTCATGCCACGCAACATGCGTTAAACCCGGTTTATCAGAAAAAACCTCTCCAAATTCATTCAAAAACTTATTAAATTCCTCCCTCTCCATTTCACTTAACCCCGACTCCTCCAAATTAACTGACACTAAAACAGGCTCTTTCTTACTCACATTCTCATCATTATTCACTATTAACGACTTTTTAAAGAAATCCAAACTAATTCCTCTATCCTTCATATAATCCACACCAACTATACAATGCACTGTTAACCCATCTAACACACAAAACTCCCAACATGTCTTAACCGAACGAATTTCAACTTCCAATTCTACTGAACCTTTATTATCGCAAGCTACTCCCTGTGCTGACTGAACCACAAGACTTGACCTTTTCAACTTCTTATACGAAAAATATTTCCGATAACAATCAAAAGAAATGAACGACTTATCTGCCCCTGTATCGAAGACACTTTTAACGACAATACCATCTAACACAATTAACACTTCAGGTAACACAACCGGATTAATAGTAATTTTATTTAAACTCACAGAAGGCTTTTTCGATTTGACCTGTGACTGCATACCTTCCGAAATACAGTCACTTACCAGTTTAACTGACCCGACCTCTTCACACCTCTCCTTTGCACTGATCTACCTTCAAAATTCTCATCCGAAGTTAATCTCCTTACTTGCGAAGAAACATTCCTGTCCCGTACTTCCCCACTACGATTATAACCACTATTCTGCCTATTTCCATACATACTTCTCTCACCACTTCTAAAATTATTAGCACCACCACCATTCCTATTACCATTATTCGTATTCGACATATTACGACCAAATCCATCATTTCTATTACGCAAATTACTATCCGGAAATCGCTGCCCCCCTCTCACAAAATTACGTTCCCCCTCATTTCTCAAATTACTATCCGTGACAGGTCTCTGCCGAGGGCTACGCAAATCCCGTCGATCCGAGCTATGACGAGTTTCATACTTCGATAATATCTGATGCATCTCTGCAAAATTCTTCGGTGCTCTAACTTC
The DNA here is from genome assembly GCA_964019185.1 of Maratus speculifer. NCBI lineage: Eukaryota > Metazoa > Arthropoda > Arachnida > Araneae > Salticidae > Maratus > Maratus speculifer. The sequence continues at coordinate 213,490,541 of OZ025292.1, read as the reverse complement.
AATAAAGTCCTGTATATTTGGATTAAAAGGAGGAAAAACAATGTCCAACAATTCCTCAAATGTGATATCTAAATCTAATTTATTTTTTAGTTCAAGCTTACGTAGATAGAATTTTGATGCCGACTCATAAATATTCTGCTTATTACAATAGAACTCTTTTCTCAAAATACTTTTATCTTTAACGGGAGGAAATGCCTTCTTTAACTCGATCACAGTTTGTTCAAATCTTTTCGCTTCTTCATTAATCAAAAACTTTCCTATATTTTCCAACCACAAAAGTGCTTCGCCCTTTCACGAGCATTTAATCACTACGTATCTACTTTTTTCAGGTATATTATTGAACAAAATATAATCATCTAATTTAACTAAAAATTCACTAATATCACCCTCACCGGTGAAATACACACGTGGCACAATCTCATAATGTCCGATGTTTCGTTGGGCGCCATTTGTAACGTTATATGCAGACATACTCAGTAGTTTAGGTTAAAACAACAAAGTTTATTCAAGTGATAATGGCCGAAGGGAAGTGGAGCAAGTCTAAAATTTTACACACTGAGAACACTATGAACAGCTAAAATCATACTCACAGGCCCCAACCTAGCTCAGTCGTGGCACCGCCTAACACTTAACACTGTCTCCTGGCTGAGCTGCTGAACAAAGTTTAGTTAAACAGCCCGTGGCTGTGGATAATTCTTTATTTCATCAATAATTAAAATGGAACTACTATTAAACTTTCTTACCACGGCCGACTCTTAAATCCACTATCCAAACTCCTTTCCACTTTACTGGAGGCCGTTGCTACTTTCTATTCGTCAGCACTTCGCTAAACAATCATCCACTTCGTTGTCTAATGGCAGAGGTCCGCACTCGCTGGCTGCTGGCTAATGCCAGACACACACACCGACACAAACTCACCCCCAAGCTTTTATATGCTGCAAACTGAGATACTTCACATTAACATATTACTAATAACCGCGAGCTAACTGCGGAATTCGAAAGAGCACACACACTCTAGAAAGTTAAAGTAAAAGAGAGGATAGATGTCGCTTTTACGCCTACAAAATGTTAAATTATTGACGTCACGATCTCAGAAACACTAGAGTGCCTTTATGACAAAAGGTCACTCCCTCACAACTTAAAGCAAATATCAAAACTTCTGTAACTTTATGCGTGTAATTTTTCAAAGATATTGTTATTTCATTAAAATAAGAGATTTATTTATTTATTTATTTTTGGTGAATGGTCTTAACCAGCATTGTCTTATGATCTTAAATCGTAATTTTTTAATGTATACATATACCAGTATAATAAAGGAGCAGTTTTATTTTCATAGTCGTTTATGTCATTTGGCAATAAATCTCAATTTCTTAAACCCGAATGGCGCCAAGCTTTTTAAAAATGTACAAAGCTCCTGTTACATCTAAGTATCGTTAAGTTTAATGAAAATTAATTTATGATAAATGTTAAAGTAAAATTCTAATTTCGTTTTTGAAGAAAATTATATGAGAAAAAAAATGGTAGAAGGAATATTTAAAAAAAGCAACTTGATCAAACCTTATTAATTATTTTATAAATTTTCAAGATTTCATTTTTAAGTGTGTTCTTAATTATATAAATGCTTAGCACCTAGAGTCGTCAGCTAGTCTGTCTCTCTGCCCGTATATAAACGCGTAAAAACTAACCAATATAATAATTAATCTGTTTAATCTGTATAGAATTTTGTCGAGTCACTTAAAATTTTTGGAAAATCTAATCAAGACTTGGAAAGATATAGGTAAAAGTTTTCTTTTTCTATTAAATGTTATCAAATGAAATTAATTCAATGATATCCCATGATAAGCATTGATACTAGATTGCCATGGTGATTACGTAATATTTAAATAGGAGTCGTTATTTTTGTTTATATATACATGTATAATCGTAATAAATTTTGTATTCACACATTCCGTCATATGAGTTGAACAAAATCTATATAAAAAGATTCGAATGTTTATAAAACTAGTTACAGTATGAATGCACCTCATTTGCTACATTTGACATAAAATTTTTGACATGTTTATCTTTTATGAATGATTTTAAAAAGAATATTTACTCTTTCTTTTTCTCTCAAAATTCCCTTCCAAGGCGGAAAACAACTTTTTAAATAGAGGATAAAGACCAATAGAGTTTCATAAGTCACCGTTGTGGAACTCATGTGTAAATTATAAAGCATATCATAGTATAATTTATAACTAGCAAAACGCCATGAAAAATTATTTAAAATAACGACAAGTAAGTGGCATAAAATTTCCCTTTTTTATCATTTATGAGTAGCTATTATGGAAATTATTTTTTTTTAATCCTTAAAAACTTTTCACCCTTTTCCTCAGAATAATCTTTCTTTAAACAAAATTAGTTCGTTACTTAAATAAAATAAAAATAAATTCCACTTTTGATGCCTATTTTTTACGAAATTTAACAGTACAAAATTCAGGGGAATCTGCAATATTCAAGGATATGTAAAAGAATCTTTCTAACAATGACTATAAAATCCTCGGCTATTAACCTAAATCTAATGTATTCAAGTTTAAATATACTTTGTGCGAAAACAATGGTATATAAGATTGACCGCATATCTGAGAGTGTTAGATAATGTCATTTTGAAAACTTGAACAGCTGACAATCGCCTTAATAGCGTTGGATTAAGTAGAGAGATACGCACTAAATGAGTTAGGAGCTCAAAGGAGATGCATTTGAAAGTTATTTTAATGCTGTTCGCTGTTGTGTCGGCAAATATAATGGACAGAACTTTAAAAATAAACAAATATATAATTTTTAAAAGACAATGATGTAATTAAACTAAAATTAGATGAGAATATAAAAAAAGACGGTAATGGAACATAAACATTTTCGGGATTAAAAAAAGAAAGGTTTAGAAAGAAGTACTTTTGTAATGTAGAATAATACAGCTTTAAAATCTCACATCAATTATTTTATAATTAACTGGATTTCGACTTATTTTAATAAAGTATTACTGACATATCACTTAAAACATAATACAGGAAAGCATGGATTATGCGTTTTTTCTGAAGAACCTTTCTAAAATAATGTAAACATGACAAAATGTAGCTGCTTACGGAGATTTGACTGTAGAAATATAATATTGCAAGCATATAGATTTCATTTTCCACCTTTTTTCGGTTATTTAACCCTTTCAGAGGCAGAAAAATTGTATTTAAAAAATGATGAAATAATTGACTAACACCAGAATTTCCAAACTAATTTCTTAGAAAATGAAAGCTTATTACTTTGCATTTTAATTATAAAAGCAAATTTTTATTAAAATATTCTTCGTGCCATTTGTGAGTTTTTGAATTATAATTAGAGGATCATGTCGTATGACCAGCGTCCTTGAAAGGGTTAAGATGCACTATAAATTGAAATACGTTAAAACGTTTATAAAATTTATCAACTAATAATTTTTAAAATTGGATGATAATAGTGAAATTTATCGGTTGCACATCTATAATTGCGCTTCTTTAAAATTCATTAAACGAAATACAAACAGTTTTTAATTAGACTAGTCATTAATCATCGTCTGATGTGTTGATTTACTTTGAGACTAAACAAAGCATTTAGGTCTTTGGAAAATTTTCTTAAGAGCCCACTCTAGTCACTTAAAAAGACTCGGATGATAATATTATGTCTTTGGGGGCGTTATTTTCAAATATCTCGCTCAAATTTTAATATTTTTGAAAGTTTTTTTTCATAAGATAGCTGAGGATAGCTAATTTTAAAGATAGTTTTTTTATTTTGGTTTCAGAATTAAAAAAAATATATACTTTAACTTATGGAACCATTTTAAACCGGCTCTGAAATTGAAACTATCCTAATATAAAACAAAATACAACAAAAATTGAAAAATGAAAGACTAGCCTTAAAACAAGCCGTTCTCAGCTATCTTTGCAAAAAAATCGTTCAAAAGTAATAAAATTTAAGCAAGATATTTGAAAATAACGCCTTCATTGACTTGCCATTATTATCCTGGTCTTCTTGAGTGTCTAGTCTGGGCTCTTAATCATGCCAGAAAAAAAAGTTTCTAAGTGAGTGAATGTCAAATCAGTCGATCCATTGTCTTTTCCTTTTGTCTCACCTCCTCTACAAGTTCCCGAAATTGAATAACCCCTGTATTAGTCACGCATGTTCTTTGTTTTTAATTTTTCATCAAATATTATTAGATGAAAATAAAAACAGATCGACGCTGGGAGAAAATATTCTAGAAAAAGCAGTTACATATGAAATAAAAAGAACGATGCCCAGTTAAACTAATGGAATAGAGCTCACAGGCTATGCAGACTATTGACCTTTCGAAGATTAGATTATTTCGACCTATTAGACCTTTCGAAAAAAATAGGGAAGGAAGTACCCCGCCCCCATTTCCTTTCTCTATACTTAATCATTGTAGCCCCAAAACTAATCAGGGATACGCCTTATCATATAATAAACCTGTATCCATAATTCGAAGCAAGTCGAATAATTCTGCACAAAAACCCATTTATGTAATTTAAGAAACTTTTTTCCCCGTTCCCTCCTTTATAATTAACCATTAAACCTCCAAAACTGTTCAGAAATTCAACTTATCAGAAAGAACCTATATCCAAAGTTTCAAGCAAATCGGATAACTCTGCATAAAGCTCTATTTAGCTAATTTAAGGGGGAGGTAATCGCCCGTACACCCCTTTATAATTAACAAAGGAAACACCACAACAAATGAGCGAAGCTTCTTATTACTATGAATCTGTATCCAAAAATTGAAACAAATCCGTTAATTATCTGCATGAAAAACCATTTACATGAATTATGAGGGGTAGTTTCCCCTATCCTCCCTTTATACTTACTTATCCAGTGAATTCCAAAAACAAATCAGGGAAGCGCCTTTTCAGAATAAACCTATTTACAAAATTTGAAGCAAATCGGTAAATTTTGCGTGAAAAACCTAAAAAAGACGGTGGGATTACCGTCTTAAACTTATTCAATGAACACCCAATACTAATCACGGAGGCACCTCATTAGAATGATCCTACTCTAAGATTTAAATGAAATCTATTAATTCTGCATGAAAAACCCATTTATATAAATTAAGGGGAGGGCTAATATCCCTCGTTCACCTTCTTATACTTATCGAATGAACTCTCAAAACTAATCAGGGAAGCGTCTTATCGTAATAAGCCTATATCCAAAATTTCATGTAAATCGGATATTTTTATCATGAGTTATCGCGTTACGTACGTACGCACATACATACATACAGAACGGGCGGGCAAATAAGCTCTCAGCCATTTATAGCCTGTGAGCTAAAAAAGCATGAAAAAAATAACGTATAACCCACATTATGCGTCGTTTAAATAAAACATTACAAGATTGGAATACAAAATGATAAATCTGGATCGCACTTCAGTCACGGGTTGAAAGGGAAACGCTAAAGTTAAATTTATGGAGGCTTTTTTTTTTTTTTTTTTTTTTCAAATTTCTCAATTTTATTGTAATATTTTTATGATTTTTTAATAGGAGAGCTAATGAAGATCTAGAATCAGACTAGTTTTTTCTTTTTCGAGTTTGGTTACAGATTGAACAAAAAGCACTTTCACTTTCGGAATTGTTTGGAATCTGTTCTCAAATTTAAGTTATTCCAATATAAAAAAAAGAAAATGCAATCAAAATAAAAAAAGTAAAAAATAGCCAGGATCTTCCTTAGCTATCCCATGGAAAAAAAAAAAATTAAAATTAAAGAGATATATTTCAAAATAACATTCCCATAGACTTAGCATTAGCGTTCGAGTTTCGTTGCAAGATTAGTGTGGAATTCTAAACGATATATAAATATGAAAGACGAATCTTGTTATAAAGGAAAGAAAAATGAAAGTATTGCATAAATACGTATAAAAATAAAAATAGTTTTTGCGGAATAGATAGAATTTTAATAAAATGTGCTGGATTTTTTTTTTTTTTTTTTTTTTTTTTTTTTTTAAGACGTTTATTAATTTTTTCGCAGGTTTTCTTGAATTTATTAAAAAGTGCTGAACAATTTTGATGAAATTTTAATGGGAATAATTCGAGAGTTTTTGTCCTCTGTCTACTGAAAAAAAAAAAAAAAAAAAAAAAAAAAAACTAACATGAATCGGTTGCGTACTTTTGATGTGTTAGTTTAAAAAAAAGTTCTGAACTCAGAACCTCCTCCTGTTTTTTGTAGTCTGTTAAAAATCTACAGGAGCGACCAAAAAAGGATTAAATTGTTTTACTTCATGATAATTTACTTTGTTCTTCCTAGAGTTTGTGATTTAGGCATCGAATTTCGATACAGTTTTGAATATGAAAGTAGATGTGTGTGACAATAGGCTAGCATATGTTGTGGATTTTGATAAGACTGTTTTATTTCATAAATTTTTTTTCCCAGTAAACTATACATGCTAAGAAATAAATGGCGTTTGGTTCATAAAAGTTTATTTCTATGTAATGGATACTGAATTATTGAAAAGAGTCAATAAATATGCATTGTTAAAAACCGCCCAAAAACATTTTTTTCCTTCACTTTTATTTGTCGCAGAATTTTTATATGGCATTCATGTTTGTTTTAAGGAGTAGAAATGAATAATTTTGAAGCTTTAAAAAACTTCAACGGAAAAAAAATATGGCACATTATGTCTATTGAAATTGAAAACAATCTTTCAAGAACTGTTGAAATTAATCCAGAACCTTCGCTGCAATTCTTAAAGCAGTAATTTTCTGCAAGCAGCCAATATTTGTGATTCTTTTATCCTTTTCATTCAATGTTATCATAATCTAATTCAGAGCATAAAGAAAGTGAAACTGAATAATCTTTTGGAAAGGGAACAGAGCCAATAAGTGTTTTGGCAATGAACCCTTTTCATTCGCCTTTCAAAATACTCGCTAATTCATTTGCAGGAGCAAACAGAAAAATCTGTTACATCTGTTGTTCTCTCTCTCTCTCTCTCTCTCAAGGATACGCGTTTGGCTGCACTTTACAGTTTGTTGATCATGTAGCAAAAACCATATTTTAAAACTTTATGGTATAGAGGAAGACACTTTCAATAGGATAAAGAGAACTTAAGAATTTGGACAGATAAAATCTTACATTATTTGTAAGAAATTATAAAAACGTTGCTGTATTAATGCATTAATTTGTTATTTGTGAATTGCTATTTTGTTGCAAATATTTTTACTCTTCCAAAACTTATGATAAACCAGAAGCGCCCATTTAATCGCAAGAAGAAAAAAAAATGTATAGATTTTGAACAAATAAAACCTTAAATAAAACCTTACAAGAAATAAACAAAATAAACCTTATGCATTAATTTGTTATTTATGAATTACCATTTTGTTACACATACACATATCTTAATTCTTTAAAAATTTGTGATAAACAGGAAGCGACCATTTAATCGGAGGAAGAAAAAAAAACTAGGCATAGATTTTGAACATAGGATAAGTGTACCAGTAGTGGGCCACATACCAATAGTGGGTCACCAGTTTTATAAGTTGAAAAACAAGTTTTCTAGTCATCCCTGTCAGATAACAAACTAATTGCTGATTAGCTAGAACTCTTCTCTGTTATCAGGCAAAGGGACAACTTCAATATTCTCATAGTTTTTGAGCTGGAACGGTGTTTTTACAGACTATACGAGAAAACAAAAAGGAAGCTAAAATTATTTTACGTAATCATCAAACTTCTAAATATGATTTCATTATTGTGCATATTTAAGTGTAGAGATGTAAAAAAAAAAATGATAACTTCTGTACAGTATGCACTAAATTCAACAATGGAGTGGCCCACTTCTAGGGGGGGGGGGCTCTCCTGGAGCATCAGAAAGTTACTACGGTCCAATACTGGAGCATAGAGGAAGGTGACATTTTTTATTTTTCATTTTTTCTTGAGAATATATTTTAAAAATTTGAATGTTTATTCTTATACATAAAGGTAAGAACAAGGTTAAAAAATATTTTTTTTAAATTCACTAATATTTTAATAATAATTAGATAAATGTCCTTAAGTGGCCCACTACCGGTGCATTTACCTTATATAACCTTATTATTAGTAAGTAATTTTAAAAAATTGGTTGAATTTTTATTAATTTATTACTTTTGTCTTATTGTTTTATTGAATACATCTTTATTAAAATAATTCTTTTTTTCTGATGAGAGGAAATTAGCACATAATCGAAAATTTTTTAAAAAAAATCTGTGTAATACATTTTGGACAAATCTGTTTTATCTGTCGTTCTCCCTCTCTCAGTGATGCGCGTTTGGCTGATCTTTACAGTTTGTTGATCATGTAGCAAAAGCCATATTTTAAAACTTTATGGTATGGAGAGAGACACTTTCAATCGGAGAAAACAAAACAAAATTGCACGACTTTGTACAGATACAATTTCACAATATTTGTAAGAAATTATAAAAACTTTGTTGTCTATGTATAATTTTACTATCTATGAATTATCATTTTGTTGCATATATTTTTATTTTTTTAAGTTAATGATAAGCCAGAAGCGACCATTTAATCTGAGGAAGAAAAAAATATTCATAGAATTTGAACAAATAAAAACTTAAGTTATTCGTAAGGAATCTAAAATAATTGGTTACAAATCTATTAATTTGCTACTTTTGTGTTATTATTTTTTTAATACAATTTCATTTAAAAAATATTATTTTATCATGAGAGGAAGTTATCATTTAATCGAAAAAAAAATCTATGTAATACATTTTATACAAATATGTTTTAACTGTCGTTCTCCCTCGCTCAAGGATGCGCGTTTGGTTGCTCTTTGCCGTTTGTTGCTCATGTAGCAAAAGCCATATCTTAAAACTTTATCGTATAAAGTGAGACACTTTCAATTGGAGAAAAACAAAACAAAACAAAACAAAACAAGACTTTGTACGGATACAATTTCACAATATTTGTAAGAAATCATAAAAACGTTGTTGCTTAATGTATTAATTTGATATTTGTGAACTACCATTTCGCTGCGCATAATTTTATTCTTTCAAAATTTATGATAAACAAGAAGCGACTATTTAATGGAAGGAAGAAAAAACTGGACATAGATTTTGAACATATAACACCTTAAATTATTCGTAAAAAATTAAAAAAAATTGAAAATACCTTAATTTGTTATTTTTGTCTTATAATTTTATTAAATACTTGAAGATAGCCCGTCAAAATGATGTGTTTCTATTTTTAAAAGGATGATAAAACATTACAACTTTGGTCAATCATAGCCACTTTAGGCTTAAACAATTTTGAAAAATACAAAGATTGAACATGTGGGAAAAATCTAAAAAAAAAAAATCAATAGAAATATGCATTTAAAATTATAACAAAACTATCTGGTGGATTGGGAGGGATTGTAATGAACAAATGGTAAATGCAGAAATTTTAAAAGAATAAAGTAAGGCAAAATATCAATTATAAAAGAATACATTGTGAAACTACAGCCAAAAAATATTTTTAAATACCAAGAGAAAATAATAAAAATATCCAAAATGTATAAAAATTTTTCACATTTTGGCCATTTCCAGACGAATATGAAAGGGTAGCCAAATTATTAATTGAATGGGTAAAATAATGGCATAAAATATGCAGCTAATGAATTTCACTCACAAAATTACAGTATTTATTTCACAAAAAACATGCAAATTAACATGCATTAATAATGCAAAACATGCACTAATAATGCTATTTTAAAACATTTGTGAACAAAACATTTATACCATTAGCTAATACTTAAAAGAAAATACTTTATAAGATCGAAAACAAATGTCAAGAATAAAGAGTAAACAATCGTGATTCGTTATGTGACAATCAAGACATTCACGGCTATAAAAAAAAATAAATAAATAAAAATAAAAATAAAAATAAATAAAGAAACACGAATATAAAAATTCTAACAATATTGTATTTAAAACGCACCTTCGCTTTTCTTAAATAAAAAGTTTTAATTAAACACTGTTTAAAATTTGACTGTTTTGCTGCATAGTCATTACACAGCTTTTATAGAAAATGATTACTGTACAGTATTACACTGTCAAAAATTTGACCCATTTGTGGTAGTGTCTCTCCACAGCTTTTATAGAACATCTCTTTTATGACCAATGAGAATCCTCCATATCACAGTAAAGTAGCCGCTTTATATAAAAGCAGTGGAGTGATGCTGCAGCAAATGGGTCAAATTTTTAACAGTTGCTGCAGCATCACTCCAACGCTTTTACAGAAAACGGTTACTTTGTGATTGTTACTTACAGTGTATTCTATAAAAGCTGGGGAGTGATGATGCAGCAAAAGGGTCAAATTTTTAACAGTGTACTGCTAAAAATTAGACCAATTTACTGCAGCGTCATTCCACAGCTTTTATAGAATGTCTCTTTTATGACCAATGAGAATGCTCTATAACACAGCAAAGTAATCGCTTTCTATTAAAGCGGTGGAGTGATGCTGCAGCAAATGAGTCAAATTTTTAGCAGTGTGAAAATTGCATTTAAAATAGGGAAAAAATTTCAAAGCACAGTAAAATGTAGTGACGTCATTTACAGCTCAAACTATAAATCTGATAAATGAGAACGCTCCATTACGACTCTGGAACGTTTGCATTGGACGAAAAATTGATAGGCTTTAAAATCGGAGATAATTTTTCACAATGGAATTTGTCACTGGTCACAATAAGTGTTTTTCTCGTGGATGGGTTGACCCTGGAATCGTTATACACGGAGAGATTTTATATACATAATGATTTTATTAAAAAAAACCTTTTTATGATGCGAAGAATTTATCATTTAATTGAAAAAAATATATGCAATGTATTTAAGACAAGTCTGGTACAACTGCAGTTGTCTCTCTCTCAAGGAAGCGCGTTTGGATGTTCTTTGTAATTTGTTGATCATATAACAAAAGCCATATTTAAAAACTTTATAGTATAAAGGGATACATATTTCAATCGGAGAAAGCAAAAATATTGCTGCAAAATTTTGGGCAGATATAATCTCTCAATATTTATAGGAAGTTATAAAATTTTTATTGCAAGTGTAATAATATATTACCTGTAAATTATTATTTTGTTGCATATATTTTTATTAAAACTTCTTTCAAAATTTATGATAAACAAGTAGCCATCATTTAATGTGAAGAAGTAAAAAAATATGCATAGATGTTGAACATATAAAATCTTAAATTGTTTTTAAGGAATTAAGAAATTTTGGTTCAAAATCTATTAATTTGATACTTTTGTCGTATTATGTTACTCAACACAACTTCATTATAAAAAATTCATATTTTATGATGGACGAAATCATCATGCAATCGAAAAAAATTTTTTGCAATAGATTTTAAATATATATATCATGTGCATATATTTAGATAAAATCTCACGTTTCATCATATTATTTTTGTTGTCTTTAAGTTAAAACCCATATTTATTTTCAGAACGAACAGTATATAAAGAATGTATTGCAATTATGTTTTATATATGATGACCCCAGAAGCCAAGGGGTACAAGTAACAAAATTTAGATTTCGAGTAAATCGAGTTCAAAGTTAAACATCAATTGTAATTGAATGAATTGAGGTAGGAATATTTTGCTTATCTCTTAATGAACTTTGAACTCTTATTTCAATAACTGTTTTAAAAAAAGTGGAATACAATTTTTTCTTTTATTTATAACTAAGCAATGTTTATCATCATTCGGCATTTGTACCCCTTGGCTTCCAAGCAGCAGTGCTTGGAAGCTAAAGGGTACAAGTGCCGAATGAGCACAAGAAATGAAAATTTATGAAAAAAAAATTGTATTTATGAAAAAATTAAGAACAAGGTTGATACAGATAAATGAAAGGACAAAATTTTGTTTTAATATATATTCTAAAAACGGAAAAATTATGAAATAAAATAAAAAATGAATTTACGAAAAAAAGAATATATAAACGATGTTGATATAAATGTATGAAAGGAAAATTTTTTGTTCTAATATAAGTTTTAAAATTTTATTATAAATTATGAAACATTGAAATTTTATATTTTTTAACATTTTCCAACAAAGTTGAAAAGTGAATAATTTTAGTTTGTCTGTCCGTGCCTTAACTCTCGTAAATATATTGGGATTGCCCTGAAATTTTTAGGAATTATTCACGTTTAGTTCGACGCGAACCTATTGCAAATGAAGTTTCTAACATGATTAGTTTATTTACAGGGACAATCAAAAGTTTTCCGTTAAATTACGGGTTATGGGAAAAATCGTTTCAAATGAATTTTAAAGATGTTACAGCCTGTCAAACATACTAAAATTTACATGCATTTACGAATTACATTAAAATAAACATTCTGTAAAATATGAGGTGAAAAGAATATATATTTTTTATTTTCACGGCTACACAAAAGATTTACATCACCTAATGATAAAGAAGGAAATTTTTACAATATATTTTAATTATATTACAATTTTCATGTATAATAAAATTGATATATATTGCTGAGGCTTAATATAAGTTATTTCGCACATAATACGAAGTACTCAGTATTTAAAGGGACACAAAAAACATTTCAAATAGTATATTCTATCCGAAGTACAGTATATTGTCGATGATGGTTGGTAGATGGAGGAAATGCCTTTTTAATTATGATTTGCGCTTTTAAGTTTTACTAAATTTATACATATTAATATATATGCTATAGTTCATATAAATGCTATAGTTCATATACAAGGATATACAAAAGATTTTGTAAAGGTTACTGAATATGAGCGTAATTTACTTAAAGTTTGCTTTTAAATAATTCATGTATTTCTATGCTGAACTGCATTCAGTTTACTAAGAAATGCTTGTAAAATATAGATAAAATGATACACAGGGTCACACACAAAATTTTATACATAGTCATCTATGGATGATAATTACTGGAAATGTGATTTCAGTAGTCTTAAGAATGTTTTAGTTTGAACTAAACTTTAGCTAAATATTTTTGCGTATAATAAAGGTTTAAGATAAACTACGGTCATGTCTACCCTAAGTCATGCATTTCTATGCTGAGCTGCATTCAGTTTACTAAGAAATACTTGTAAAATATAGTTAAAATATATACAGGGTCACGCACAAAATTTTATACATAGTCATCTATGGATGATAGTTTCAGGAAATGTGATTTCAGTAATTATTGGTAATTGGGTGTGTGTTTTAATTTGAACTAAATTTTAGCTAAATACTGGCGTATAATAAAGGTTCAAGGTAAACTACAGGATAAACAAAAGTATACAAGTGTGTTTCCATCGATTTGTAAAAACTGCTGAAATAGAAATTTCAAACTGTTATGCGTTTTCTTGCTAAACTAAGTTTCCCCATTGTGCAGTATATATCAACCGTCAGATAAAACATAGGGCTGTTCAAAATTATTAGAAAACATATTTGGCTATGGACAGTAACACTCTATTACCCTAAATAGCAAAGATATTTAAAGATTTCAGAGAATGTTGGAAAGTGATTCATAATCTACACTTAAAGCATGATTTTCTTACAGGTTAACAGTTAAAATGCATTTATTTAATGTCTAAAAAAGCAAATGGCCTTTTATGTCGTTGATTGCGCTTCTGCTGTAGACGTTAACGCATACAATTGCACTTATACCCTTTGGCCTCCAAGCGTTTCACAGTTTTGGGAAAGAGGTTAAGTAACTTACCCCTAAAACGCAGTATATAATTAAAAAATCACTCATAACTTCTTACCTACAAATAAATATACTTATTTCCAGATAGCCTGTGCACTTAACTCGTTTTTTTCAATTTTGTCACTTATACCACATGGCTTTTGGGCTCCTCATATATATTTAGATGGGTGAATCCGATAACTTAAAATCTGTGCTCTTGATTAAGTTTAAAATTTAGCGAATATGTTATAAGTAATTTTCGTGAAAATTTTATGCAAGGTGATCGGAAAATAAGTGGCAAAATTTTAGAAAGTTGTAGAGGGAATCGAGACAAATATTTGTCTTCATAGAAAGTGTGTCCGGAAATGAAGCTTTTACGTTTTGATAGCGAAGGAAAATGTAGAAGTTGCAAGACAACTTATAAGTACCAACAGATGATGTTTATACGCTCTTAAAATTTTGACAAACAATTTCAGGTCATCCTATAGATTTCTGTAAAAATCAGCTAACGGTTTAGAAATGTAAAGTAAAATCTAGTTCTTTGGGTCAAATAATTCAGTTTTGTGTGCATTTCTTTTTGTGTCCCTCAAATTTATAGATTGTTGTCCTGTAGCTTTTTCTTGACCTTCCAAACCCATAAAATCTTTTTAGCTCGTCAAACGTATTGCCGCAGAGCCAGAGTACAGGACTCGCACCGTTCTTAAAATTTTCACACATTGCTACCAGTATTTTAAATCAAAAATCTTCGTGGAAGGTTCTGTTAACATCTACAATAGAATTATACAATAAATGTTACCGTTTTAAATTTGTGGTAGGAAAGTAAGAAAATTTTAGGAATTGTGCGAGCCCTGAGAGTACAGGTATGTAGGTGCAGCATGTCGAATAAAACTCCATTTTGAAATTCAGTGACTGAAAACGACTCGAAATCATGGCGTAAAAAACATCCCAATAACATGTAGAATCCATTTTTATCGAAACAATGTTTTATCAATCTGGGAGAATGATTTTTCTAGATTTTTTTCGTTAATTCGACTTATTTCCTTAATTAAAAAAAACATTTTTTTTTTTGCTGGAGCTTACATTTCCGAAAAGTGTAATTTTCGTAAATAAATAAATATTTTTTTTTTATAGTTTACAAAGGGGAATAAAAAAGCCAAGGATTTTTTTATTCAATTAACCAACATTTTGACAAAAATGTAATTTTAAAAATTACTTTTATAAATACATTTCGATATAAGCTCTACATAATTTAACGTCTTTACATAGTTTGGTCATCAGATTTTTTTTCAGATAACTGTAACCAGAGAAAAACCTATGGCTGATTTGAAGTTCAATGCGTGCAACTGCAAGTACTCTTCGTCGCACAAGCCGATTATTTATTTATTTTTCAATGCAAAATTTTAAATTTAGAAATGAAATATGAATAAATGTAACGCAAATATCCTATTTATATTCTTGTTACGGAAAAAGAAAAGCCGTGAAAATTATGTGCTTTTTAGTCCAAAGTTGTATAATAATTCCTGAATCCATTTGAAATCATTTTCCTACCGATATAGTGAAAATATCAAGAAAATATGACAAAGAGTGTTTTTAATATTTCAGTGATGTATTCAAGCCTTAATAGGAAAGTGTCAACATTTTGAGCATCAAAATGTGTGTGCCAGCAATCGAATATAGAAGATTAGGTAAAATTACAGCAACAAAACAGAGTCTTTCAAGCAGAATTACTGCCCGTTGAGGAAACAATCATATGAGACACTTTCTCAAATTTTAATCATATTCTAATTATAGACGATCGTCTGTATTTCTTCTAGTTCAAACTTTCTGACTTTAAAACACTAAAATTCTTCAGATTTCTAGCTAATAAATATCTTACAGAAATTATATAAAATGAAAACAAATTTCACATCTTTCCGTGAGTTCGCGAACGAATTCGTAAATAAGTTAGCAAGACAAGCAACAATTAATTAAAATCTTGTCCTTCGGCAAATCTTTTCAAGTGTGAAAACTGCTCTTAAAAGAATCTGAAGCATTTAGTTATTCAAAGTTAGAAAGCTCAATGAGACCTAATAGAAATTTTATTATGAGTATTTCATATTATTTAAATTGTTAAATTTCTGTACTATTTTTTATGTTGATATGTTTTTGAAATTGTTTTGCACGGGACTTTCTTGCGAAAAATCTTTCGCTTGTCTTATTTCAAGTGTGTATTCATTGCATTTTTAAAAACATTGTGGACTACAGGCATATATTTCAAAGTCTTGCCCTTCACAGGGTTTTATTCTGCGATGTCCATATTTGTAGTGCCACATTGTAAATATAATCAAGATGACTCCCCATGATATTAGGAGTTAAATAGAATAACCTCTCATGTTTTGCAACACCATTTTTGGGGGAACCTTACGTTGAAGGAAGTTATTTGAATCTAATTTGGATACCATAAAATTTTGAAACAAAATTCCTTAAAACCTTTAAGTAAAATCTTCATATTATCTACTTTTTAAACAATTTACAATTTCCCTCAGTCTTCCTTTAATTTACTTCAGATTTCATGAAAATATGTTGCCTTTGAAAGTAATTTGTCGGCGATAACTAGCTGAGATAAACCTGTATGAAACCTTTTATAAAACTGTATACATATTTTTAAAAAAAATAAGATTTTTTGCTGATTTTATTTACATAGGTAAGTAATTACAGGGAGATGGATCAACGTCTTATTATCAAAAGTTTAAGAAATTTTTATTCTTAATTACACAATTTATATAGTATCTTCACAACAAATCATAACCCATTCCCCAATCATGTAGCAAAATTTGAGAGATCACAATATTCCAGCTGAGCTTGTGCTGCCTTTTACCATTATGCTACCTCTTTCCATTATGTGTTAGATTGCATCCTAATCTCAATGTATCATTTACGAAGACCATCATATATAAACTTTAATGTTGGTTTTCTTAAGTTTTAAGGAAACAACCACTCCTACAAAAATATAATTGAAGGTCTTTTCAAAAATACACAAGCTGAAGAAATAGATACAGAGAAAGAAGTAACTCTAATGACTGGACGATACGGATGAACATGTTTATTAAATAGAAATATCCTATATTAATAACATTTACAATAAGTTACTTTTTTCCTTATCTTTCTCATGCTTAAAATATAAATGAAATTAAAATTTTATTAGTAAATAACTAAAATAATACACACACAAACGAAATTCAAATTTAACAGATAACGAAATAACCAAGATTAAAAACTCTGCTGTAAGTACCGAAATATTTGGCTATTAACTCCTACTATGCGGCAATTTCAAAAGTGTTGCTTTTAATAAATTAAAAATGTAAAAAATAATACAATTATAATGTTTAAAAAATATGCTGTTTGTTGTTTTTATTGCCCCTAAAATATATATATAGATATATATAGTAAATGAAATTATTCTATAACAGTTTTCAATTAAAAACACGCGTTTTAGTTATGTTCTGTAAACTGGAAAGCCTTTAATGAACACTTATGTTTATGTATTAACTTTTCTTAACAAAGCTCATGCAAAAAAAAAAAAAAAAAAAAATATATATATATATATATATTTAACGTTTGCCAACGGTTTTCTGAGCAAGCGAATTCTTACTAATTGCCCAGAAAATTCTACATGTTTTTTAAAATAACTTTGAAATATAAGAAACAGTTCTAAAAGATTTACTTCCCGGAAGAAAGTTTTGCATCATAAATAACAAACAACTTGAAGCAGTCATTGAAAGAGATCCAAAACAAACACATGAAAATCTCGAAAAAATATACAGAAAAGAAGTGACGAAACCATTCTCTTTCACTTAAGACGTAAAATTTTCACGGCGTGTGTTATTTTTCGATCGGCGTAAATCAACAAACGTGAAAGCTTCGTCATAATTTATATTATAAGCATTCGACTTCATTAAAAATAGCAATAATAATTACCGTTTTTAGTTATAATCAGTAAATAATATTATATGTGAAAGAAATTGAAAGGCTAAATTATAGAAAAGCTTAATTTACATAAAATAAAACATTTCTACATATTCATATTTGCAAGAGAGTTAATTTTAACATATAATGTGATTATTTCATATAGTTCTAAACCCGTGTTTTCGGATAAAGAATGACTACGGCAAATCAGTGTATGTAGTGCATTTTAAAATTAAATCTCATAAATCACTTATAACAATATAATAAAACTATATACCTATATTAATACGTGGCATATTCTCCCGAGAGAGAAAATTCGCCATGACTGCAATGTTTTAAATGGAAATCATTTTCAAAATTTCAATTTCATGTTCATTTGAAATATTGTACTCAAGACGAATTTTCTCTCTCTGGAGAAATTTCCACGCATTAATGTATTCATTCGACGTCGGGTTTATCGGAGTTTCGTGTTTACCCCAGATTGGTGGCTCACGAATATATTCCATCTTGTGTTGTGTTTGTAGCCTTGCCAACATGTAATAGTGAAAAGTTCCGGACTGAGTGTCGATCCATGTGGTTTAGTCGGTAGAGCGTCAGTGCGCTCTACTGATGGCCCGGGTTCGAATACCGGCATGGAAACTTCTTCACTAGGTTGGCATTTGTGCCTATTAAGCGATTAAAATTTTGAAATTAGTTTTAATTTGACATACATTCTTATAGTTTTGGATAGGTAAAAACTTGTCCATTCTCAGGGATAGCATCATTGGGCAACTAGCACGAGATTGTACAGACAGACTAAGATAGATTCACTAGAAGAGATTGTACAGATTATATTGTGCTATTTTCTACCTGAGGATGGACAAGTTTTTTATTATCCGAAACTGTAGCAATGTAGCTGTATTATGTTATTGTAAGTAATTTATGCGATACAATTTAACAATTTGAAAATGTATTACACACACTGGTAGGCTGTTCTAATACTTGCACATAAATTTTTTAACCGGAAATAAAAACAAGTATTGTTAAAATAGTCTATATTCATATGTGACGCATTTTGCAGCAGTTAGTCTGTGACGTAAACCGACAGGAGAAGAAGAAAAAAATAAGAATATTCATTGTCGGGGAGAAGGCCAACTAGTGCCTTGGCAAACAATGTCAAATGAACGGAAGAGTTGGAATGGCTTCTGTTATAACTTACACAATGCTTAACATTGGCAACGTTTATTTTTGAAAACATTCATGTCGTATTCAAAATTGAATCAGCCTATTCATTATGGAACTGGTAGACATAAAAATGGCAAAATATTTTGACAGAAAAATAAAAAGTATTTCAGTTACAAAGAATATAAATATATACTGTTTAAGAACTAAATATAGCTGTAATAATTTAAGATGATATTTAATCTTAAATTCAATCTTTAAAATGTTAAACAAGTAGAATATTTATGTCGACGCTTAGTAATGATTAAAATTTATAGTAATTACTCATCGTTTTCTAGCTTTTTTATTTCTTACATTGTATGTAAAAAACATTGTGTTTACTTTCAAAAACATTCCCGTAATATTCAAAAACTAATCAGCTAATTAATAATGCATTAGGTAGGTTTAATATGAAAACATTTTTTGTCAGCAGGAAATAAAATATGTATCCTGATTGAAGCAATAAAATAGATGTAAATTGCGGAGATACAAATAGTTGTTAACAGTATCTAAATGTTTTAAATGATTATTACTTTAATTTAAATAACTAGAATGTTTGCAATTGCACTTAAAACAATTTTTAAAATCTCTTTAATTTGGATTTTTCTCATAACGATTAAAATTTATACTACCATTTTTTAATTTTTGGTTTTCAATTAACCGCGTAATATTAAAGAAACCTAAAGAAAAAAAAATTCATATTCAAAATTGAGTCAACCTATTTACGATTAAATAGGCATATTAAAAAATAACAAATAAATTTTAACAACAGAAGAAAATATATATTTTTGTTACAAAAGGTTAAAATGTGCCCCCCCCCCCCCCCTAAAACTAAAAATAATTTCAACAATTTTAAACAGAATAAAATCGCAAAACATATAATATTAATTAAAACTTAAAAATACATGTACATATAATATTAAGTTTAAAACGTTCAATTTTACTTAAAACTCGATTAAAGTAATCAAAAATAGATGTTAATAATGAATTTTATTTAAAATATCTTAGTACTTTCAAGCCTTAATCTCGCTCTTCAACAGAGAATATTTTCATAGCTCTATACAAATTTTCTTTATACAAATACATAGGCATATTATAAAAATACTCTCTGTGAAGAACATGGTTAAACCTTGACAATATTAAGACATTTCAAATAAAATTAACCATTAAGATTTCTTTTTGATTATTTTAATCACCTTTTAATTAAATCTAAGCATATTAAACTTCATATTATATATTTTTTGCTTAAAATTGCGTTCCGTCATATGTTTTTATTTAGAATAGAATCGTTTTAAGTCCATATTTATTTATATTAAATAACTATATCAAGAGAATAGACGAAATTCAATGGCTTCTAATATACGTAATTCAGTATTTAATCTTAACCCTTTTAAACAAACCATTTCAGCTAGCATAATTCTTAAGTACTTGAATTCATTTCGGCGTTTTGAATAAAGATAAACTTTATTAACTTATTTAAAATTATCTATTTGTTGATTTTCAAACATTTCGTGCTATCTACATTTTGAAAATTGTAGCAATCATTCAACTCCTATTTAAAACTCATTGTGGAACATCCATGCTTAAAATTAACAAGTAAGAAAAATCATGCGTTAAGCATAGTTTATGAAACACTTTCCAACACTTAATGAAATCTTTAACAAAACCTTGTTATTTAGAAAAATAATAGTGTACAGCCAAATATACTCAAATATGCATTTCAGTACTTTTGAACAGCCCTGTATTTCACATGTCAGTTGTTATAATGGGAAAATTTAGTTTAGCAAGAAAATACCCAGTAGCTTGAAATTTCTTTTTCAGCAATTCATGCTATTAGAAGGAAACATACTTGAATATTTTTGTTCAGCCCTGTAGTTTACATTGTACATTTATTACACGCCAGCATTATGCTAAAATTTATTGTAAACTAAAACACTTTTAAAACAACTGAAATCCCATGCTCATAAATTATCATTCATAGGCGTCCATGAACCGAATTCTTTGCGTGGCCCTGTATATCCTTCTATCTATATTCTGCAAACATTTCTCAGTAAATTGAATGAAGCTCAGTGTAAAAATACATAGCTTATTTAAGAACCACGTTTAAATAATTTACGCTCATATTCAGTAACGCTCTTGAGCTCTTTTGGGTGGCCCTGTATATTAACTATAACATTTATACACACCACATAATGTGCATACATTTAGCGAAATATAAACGCGCATATCATCCCTCCATCAGCCGTCATCGAACACATATATGGTACTTCGGAAAGAATATACTATTTGAAATCTTTTGGGTGGCCCTGTAAATGCTTTGTAATTCATATTATGCAAGACAGTCGCGCATAATTTATATTAAGCTTCAGTGACATATATCAATTTTATTATACATGAAACAGCTTAATATATTTAAAATATGTCACACACATAATTCCCCATTTTACCATTATCTAATGGAATTCTTTTGTGTGGCCCTGTAAACGAATAATAGCTACATTTTCCCCTTATATTTAATAGAATGCATATTTTAATATGTTTGATAGGGTATAACATCTTTAAAACTCCTTTGAAACGATTTTTCCCCATAGGCCGTAATGTAATGGGAAAATTTTGATTAGCCCTGTAGATAAACTAATCATGGTAGAAACTTCATTTTCAATAGGGTTTGTGGTAGGGTAAACCTCAATAAAGTATAAAAATTTCATAGCAATCCGAGTATATTTACGGGACTTTTCAACTTTGTTGGAAAGTGCTAAATATATGTATATATATATATATATATATTAATAATTGAAAAAAAAAAAAGAGGCGTAATTTTGCAGAAGCGATTAGAGAAACTTGATTTGTCAAGATGCTGAAAGTTGTGATAGTTTAAACATAAACTAGTTTTTAAAATACATCAAATAATTTTTACATTAAATAACTTGAATTTAAGATACATAAACATGATACATCTCATTGCTTTACTTATATATAAAAAATATACTTCATACACTTAAAAACAGTTAAAATATACATAAAAATTACGAAAAAACATAATCAGAAAGCACATAGGAGACTTGAAAACCGATGATACACATTGCTGTAGTTTTATAAAAATTGTTTATCGTCGTTTTTCTTGTCTGCTATGTGTGAACCGACGAGGAATTCTACAAATGATCCAGAAACGTATTTTTCTTGTAATTTTAACGCTTTCGGGTCCGAAAAATTTTCAGCTTTTAGAAAAAAATTATTTTTAGTTAATAACATTAACACTAGCTATCCATATAGATTAATTAGTGTTTAGCAAATATTTCATTATCTGAAACATAATGAATGTTGTTGTTTTGCGTACTGTACATTTCATATTCATATCGCAATAGGCTAAGGCAGAATTTTTGGTGATGGTTAGAAAATATTGTATTACAATAAGATTTAACTTATATTACAACTTTCTAATACTTTTTGCGTTTTACTACACACTAGCTGAGTCGCCCGGCGTTACCCGGGCCCGTAATAATATTCTAAAATAGACCTGAAATTCGTACTACAAAATGTTACAGAAAGACCTAATCTCGAACTTAATCGCCGCTGCCTATGGTACCGTTTAGCAGAAATGCTGTGCACACACGGTAAAAGAAAAGGGGGGGGGGTAAGTTTCCCATTCTACCACCAGATGACGAACTCTTTTCTTAACAAAACCGTTTCCGGACTTAAGAAAGATATTTCATGAAATTATTATTCGAAAATACGGGTGAGTACACTTTTAAAATTCTATATTAAATATGCATTATTTATCCCAGGGCTCTGAAATATCCGCATCTGAAACGGTACGGTCTCAAATATTTGATCAATACCTCTCTAAAATAATTACTGCTTCCCTACCCCCTACCCTACTTTTAAAATTTATATTAAGTGTTATAAACAATCTGAAAGTTTTATATTATATTTATTCCAGGCCTTAGTGAAAATCCCTCATTTGCAATGGTAGAAAACGGTACAATTTTAAATATTTGATCGCTCCTCCTAAAAAATCCCCCGCCCCGAATTTCATGCTCACTTACCTTTAAAATATTTACTATGCGTTATAATGTATCTGAAAGCTCAAAACAATCATTTTGTGAGTTTTATATCTTAATTTTAGTTAATTCGCGTTTCAGCGTTTCTTTTTCTTTTTTTAAATCAACTTTTTATTTAAAAGAAAACTTGGATTTTTACAAATTTACATATTATTAAACAACGATTAAAGATATAGCTCAATGCATAACTTTAAAACCTCTAAATGGTGTATTTTTAAAAATTTAACAGTGTACCAAAAAACATTTGTGGTTTCCATATACTTGCTTTTTAAATAGAGCAAGTCATCCAAGTAACGAATTACTAATTAATATATAAGGTTGTAACTCAGCGACTGCAAAGAAATTTATATTTTTAAAATCAGCGAAAAATTCTTCATTTGAATTGATAAAAATTAAATTCATAAATTAAACATTCGAAAATATTTACTGGTCGTCTAAAAATGCCACTACTATCTGACGCCCAGCTGTCTCAATTACAAAACACCTGCTCTCGTTTAGAAAGATTTCTCGAAATTCTGTTTCTTTGAAAGGAAATAAAATGAGATTTTATGATGGATTTTTACAGATTTTTCAACTATTTACAGGAGTATGAAAATTATTTTTAGAATTTCTGAAAGAGGAATTTTTTCTGCATGTAGCTGTCTAATTTTTGAGTTTTTAGGTCCAGAAGGATTTAAAATACAGCCCTTTATTAAAAAGCCTAGTACATTCATCGCTATGGCAGCCCTGTATTTACAGTAACCCTTTTCCTTTTCTTTGAATTTTCGAAGAAATATTCTGTGGTTTAAGAAAAATATATGCCCTTATTGAATTATGAATACTTTTCCTTTCTTCTAATTTAGGGATTTTAATTAATTTCTCAACTAATTATTAGAATTTTAAAATTCGGAGGGTCAGGTGCATTAGGAAAGGCCTTGGCCAATCTTCACAAAAAATTTGAACTTCGTACGTGCCGTAGTTTTCGCTAACTATCGCAGACACACACACACACACACAGAGCGATTTGTTATTTTATGAATATAGATAACTTTTTTTTTTCAGGAAAGTAATTTTTATTTTAAATTTAATGAGTGAAATATATCTTTAAAATAAAAGAATCCTAAATGACTCAAAGAGAATTAAGCAAAATAATAATAATTATTACTACAGTAAAACCTCCAAATAAGGGACACTCCGAAAAAGGGACACCTCTATTTAAGGGACAAATTTTCCGGTCCCAGTCCCTTGATACAGCAAGTGTAATGTATTTACCTCAGAATAAGGGACACTCGATTTTATAATAATGATAAGGGACACTTGAAAATGAGATTAACCCTTTCCGGCACACTGTGCCCGGTCTGGGATACCTAATTTTAATTCCAAACTTGCAAACGGCAGCAGTAATATTTTAGTAAAATTTTGCTTTTACTATAAAAGCTTAAATTAAGGTATTCAAGATATTTAAAAAAATCGTTTGTGAATTCCGGTGTCAGTCGATAATTTAACATTTTAGTAAAGATTTTGCCCGTGCCGGAAAGGGTTAAAGGGACTGGTTTTTGCATTTTATGTAATGAAGAAGTCTGTGTTTAAAATTAAAATGCAAATTTTTGTGAACTTATCAAACAGATAAACAGACATGTTGATATAGAGCAAATATGACACAGTTAACGACAATTTATGTAGCCACAATTCTGTTTCGACATCAGTGAGTTTATCCGAATTGAAAATATTGCTAAAAACTGTGAGGATTATTCTGAAAGTGGAGAATAAAAGAAAATTGTGAAACAAAAACAATACAGATGCTTTTAGACTGTTCTCAAATCCTAAAAAAGCAACTTTTAAGACACTAGTTTTAATTTATTTCTATTCAGAAATGTCTGAAACTAGGAAGTGTTGTTTTTCAGAAAATATGTAATCGACCAGTTTTTTCTTTCTTTCTGTCTTTCTTTCTTTTTTTTTTTTTTTTTTTTTTTTTTTGTAAATGTGATAGATTTTTTAGAAAATATTTTCAAAGTGGATGGTTTTGAACCGAATTTCCACGTGAAAGAAGAATAACTACTTAAGAAAGGATAAAAAACGTCTTTGTCACATGATCAAAATCGCTTATAACCTCAATAGAAACGAAAATTGAACACAGTTAATGAAAAATTGAAAACACAGTTCAATTCCATATCGCTTCCACAGTCATGCATATTCATTTTAATTTGAATTGTGTCAAAACATTTTCCATTTTCTGAGCAGAGCAGTCGAGATTTGTTGCTTTAAAATACGCAAAACAATTGAATATTTTTTTTCTTGTAAATACTGGTGGTAATGAAGAACTAAAATTTAGAAGTATGGTAAATGAACACTTGAAAGGTTTGTACTGAAAAACTGGAATTTGCAAAACAATTCCTCATGGCTTATTATTTCAAATAAAATTCTTTCAAATTTCTTATACTTTTTGCATTTACCCAATTTGAAAAAAAAAAAACAATTATTGCTTGTTCGAATCAATTTCATCACATAAAATATTGGTTGAAAAAAACTTAAAATTTAATTCGTGATTTTAAGTGATGTAAATAATATTCAAAAAATAATTTTCTATACTTCTATAATTTTAATAATTATTTATCAGACATTATTATGAGCAAACCGAAAGTCTGAGAAAAAAACCTTGTTGTTAATAATAAAGTACTTATGGTTTGCCCCCATCCCCACCCCCGAAAAAAAAACTTTATAAAGCAGATAGGTTTAAAGACCCAAAAAGATTTTGACAGTAGAAAAAGTTACTTAATCGTTTCGCCGGTGATTAAAAAATGTAAGCTGCTTAACCCTTCTGGATATGTTTTTTTTTTCAATCGTTAGAAAAAATTACTTTTGCGTTAATAACATTAACACTACCTAACCAAATAGATTAATTAGTGTTTAACGGATATTTCATTGTCTGAAAAATAACGAATGTTGTTGTTTTGCGTACTATTCAATTAATATTCATATGAAAATAGGCTAAGGATAAAGATTTGGAGATATTTTTTGGAGATGTTTTGGAGATGTTTAGAAAATATTGTAATAAAAAAAAATTAACTTACGTTACAATTTTTTAATACTTTTTGCGCTTTATTATACATGACTCTTTCAGGAAAGTAACTTTTATTTTAATTTTAAAGCGTGAAATATTTGTTTAAAATAAAATAATCAAAAACGGTGCAAAGAGAATTAAGCAAATAATAATTTTTATTAATAAGAAATGCCTAAAACATAAATGAAGTTGCATAATAAATGCATAGACATATGCGTACATATTACATTAAGTAGTAGCAAAAGTATATTTTAAAGCAAAATAATACCCTATTAAAAGATATGTACACTGTAAAAAAAAATTCAAGAGGTTACTAAAAATTTCTTAGTAAATTTGTATTCCACAGAATTTTTTAGTAACCATTACAAACTTTTTTTTTGCAAGTGAAACAAGCATTTCTTTTGTAAACTGAACAAAAGAATTTTTTATATAACTAACTTAAAAATTTTTTGTATGAGCCACCAAGCAAATTTTAGTAATAGCTTCAAAAGTATTTTTAATAACCATTACGTGCGCCCGAAGGGCAAGAGCTTCCTTGGAGCTGCATCCAGACTTCTGAAGCGGAAGATTTTCGACAAAACCGCAACAGATGGCAGCACCAAACATTCCTACCTGCTCCGAAAGGATTTTCATAATCCCTTTAGTAAAGAGACACTACATACATTCGGGGTGTATTTGGCGGTGGCAAGTTTCGAACCCGGGACCTTTTAGCCTGGAGTCCGTTACTATAACCACTATGCTATCAAGGCCACACCAACTGAGTTTTAGTAAGAGCTATTAAAAATATAAAACTATTAATTCTACTCGTTGCTAACTTTTTTCTAGTAATTCTTACAGATTTTTTTGTAACTGACTAAGATTACTAAAAATTTTTTAGTAATTACAAGGATCACTAAAGTTTTTTTAGTAGATGGACCTTTTTTTTTTTACAGTGTACTATTAATATTACACTAGACCCGAAAGAGTTAATAAATAAAAACAACTGTGACAGATTTGTATAAAATGCGAATTTTCCAAATAATTATTCCCATACTGAACTAACAAGAAGGTTTGCTATTACAATAATACTTCACCCACTTATTTAACTCTCAGATGCTCGAATCAAATTTTTAGTTTTGTAGCAATTTCTAACAAATCGATATTAAAAAAAAATGGAATAAATCCAATCCTTTTACCATTATCATACCTTAGTTCTTAAAAAAAACTAAAGACACTTTTCGTTTCTTTGCTGGACATACCAAAGCGAAAGATGCTTTAGCCGATAATCGACCCATTTTCTTCAAGTTCGAAGTTGAGGTTCCTGTATGTATTAGGCTGCTTGCAATGCTACTTTTGAACTCTAATAAATAATTAGCAGAATACAGGATCATTCAAAAGAACGTTGACAAAATGATATGACAAATCAAGTATACAACAAGGATAAAAAATCACATCGGAACATAGGGTCCCTAACTACTTATTAAGTCACAAATACAGGGTGTTGTTTCATTCTAGTTACACCCGGTTTGATTGTAATGATTTCGAAAAAAATAAAAATATTGTAATGAAAATGCAATAATATGTACCTTATTTTGTGTGAAATGTGATAACGTTACGAAAAGATCTGGAAAAACATATTGTACAAGCAATCAATGATATCGTATAATCTGATTATCACAGTCCAAAATATGAGGTGTCAAGTGTATATTGCTGGCACGCATAATGCAAACTTCTACCATTTTTGTATGGTGTTATCACATTTAAAACAAAGCTGAGAATGTTTTTTAAATGTTTTATTATAATATACTTCAGTTTTTTGAAACTTATTACCGTGAACTTGAATTCAGTTAGGATGAAACACACTGTATTTATGACTCAATAAGTGGTTTGCGGCCTTATGTTTCTGTGTCATGTTTTAACCTTGTAGAATGATTTGTCACATCATTTTGTCAACGTTTTTTTCTTAATCACCCTGTATTTCATTCCTCGGAAAAGTTTTCAATGAAATGGCGATTCTGCTTAAATTTGAGCTTTTCATTAAATATACAGTTGGCAAAAAACGTATTTGTACACTTCATTTTTTTAAATTATAATGAAATGAAACAAAAGATTTAAGCAAAAAATACTGTAATACTTTAATTTAATGCATTATAATATTATAAAAACAAAATTAAACGAATCGATTTTTTACATTATAATAAACAAATATACAAAAATATAATGCAAAAAAAGTATTTGTACACTATATTAATGTAATATAATTAATGAAAATTTAGTAAAATGATACAAATTAATATTTTGTGTGAATTCATTTAGCGTTTATGACTACTTCTAGATGGTGTGACATCGATTCCACCAACTTTTTTGTAGCGGTCTGGTTGTTATTCCATGACGCAATAAGAGCTTCTTTAAAACTGTTTTTTACTAATACATATTTTTTTTCAGATTTTTGCATCCAATAGCATCCGCAAATTTTCTATTGGATTCAAGTCTAGAGATTTTTGAGGAGTTACCAGTCGTCTTGGAGTATTGTCGTAAGCATGTGCTGGTGATCACAGCAGTATGCTTTGGTCGTTATCTTGCAGAAAGTGAAAAGCTTCCTCTACGCATAATTTCTTGGCACGGTTTAATAAATTATGCCACGACACATCAATGTATGTTAAACCTGTCCTTCCATTGTTAATAAATTTTAAATGTCCTGCTCCATTAGAAGCTATACACCCCAAAACTATAATATTCCCCCCAACATGCTTGATAGTTTGAAGTATACGTTTTGTATCTAGAACAGTTTTATTTTTACGTCAATGTTTTCGAATGCCTAATGGTAAGAAAATTCCAAATTTTCCCTCATCAGAAAAAATTACTGTTTTCCAAAAATCCAATGATTTACTTTTGTATGCAAAAGCGAATATTATGCGTTTTCGCCTATTTGTTTCGCTGATGAATGGATTTTTTCTTGAGGTTCTTCCTTTTAAATCTGCATTGAGAAAAATATTTTTTATCGTTTGAGGTATTACTCTGATGCGAGAAGATGTTGCAAGGTCTCCAGCAAATTTTTGAACCGAACGCATAGGATTTTTTAAAGCTTTTTTAATCACACTCCCTTTTTCCCTCATTGTTAGTTTGCTGAGAAGTCCTGGTTTTCATTGAATTTCGATGCTTTTAATTTATTCATAGTTTTTCACTATACATCCAATAATTGTAAATGGTAATTTAATAGCGTTTACAAATTCTTGTTGCGAATTAAAATTTTTATTATGCTCAAGCATAGGATTTCATGTATTTAGAGGTGCCTCTCTAGTTTTAGGTTCTATACTCAATTACTTCAAGAGCAAATTAGATTAAATGTCAGATAAATATAATATGAAGTTAAAAATTATTAACAGCTTCTGTAAAAGTAGTCCTTTGAACCATAAACACTATAAAACACAGTGCATATTAGGATGGAGAAATGTATAAATACTTTTTTTGCAGGAAATTTTTTAACTTTTCCTATTAGAAAATTATTTTACATCTTTATCGAAATTTTCTGTTGTGCAATTTAAAACGCACGGTAAACAGACTGTATTAAAACTATTTTTGACAAAATATCTGTTTTTATTTATTTAAAAATTAAAAATTTTAGAGTGTACAAATACTTTTTTTGCCAATTGTACGTTAGCTGTGTTTTTACGCAAAATAAAGCAATAGTTTTAAATTAGTATCTAAACTTTCTAAGTCCAAATTTCGTAATGGTAAATAACTAGAACATACTGCATTAAAATAATCCATCTCCATTAAAATATTTCGCACCTGCTCTAAATAATATCAACGCTCGGAATCATAGTTTAACTTTATGGCAAAATAAAGCAACATTTTTAAATTAGTATCTAAATTTTCTAAGTCAAACTTTCTGAATGGTAAATAACTAGAACATACTGCATTAAAATAATCTAATGTTCGCACCTGCTCTAATTAATTTCAACGCTCGGAATAATAGTTGAAGTTTATGGCAAAATAAAACAATAGTTTTAAAGTAGCATCTAAACTTTCTAAGTCGAATTTTCTTAATGGTAAATAATTCAGGGCTCCCAAATGGTCCGCCAACTGAACATCGGTATTTTCTTTTTTCGTTTTATATTTTTCTTGCAAATTGCGCAAAAATTGCCTTCGGGGCTTAATTTTCGCACAAATGCAGTAAAAAGTTACTATGAAATTTTCTTTTAAAAATACTGGTGTTCATTTCGCCAACTATTTGGGAGCCCTGATAATTACAACATTCTGCATTAATCACCGGCAACTACTTAAATTCTTCTAATTGTTGATTTTTAAAATTGATTTTCAAGAAGAAGATGGCGGTACTATGATCTTCCAATTTAATTGGAAATTACCATAAGTAAAATTGTACAATATATCTACCATTTTAATTACTGTTACATATTTTTCTAGAATTTCAAGATCATATTAGTCTCATGACACATATAATTGATTTCTACTAAGTGGGAATAGAAATTTATTTTCAATTCTCATTAATGAGAGTTTATTTGTTATTTTGAAGCAAACTAGATATCCCAGAACTAGAGAATTTTCTAGGATAGGGTCACAGAAGAAAAATTTCTAATTTAGATATGTTTTACCTCTGAAGACCGTCTGGGCGGGAGATTTTTTGGAAGAAGCACTTGAATAAAACTTAATTTAGTTGGCATCAAACTTATGTTAGTTAGGCTCTGATTCATAAAATTGCACCAGTATTGCGATGATTAAAAAACATAAATGGCTGTAATATAATTTATATAACAGTACTAAATAGAATTTATTTCAGCCTTGCTTGCTCCATTTTATTGATAATTAACCTATATAGCTGGTGTTACGTTAATTTAACCAGTTATAACTGTTATAACATTACACCATTATTCAAGTTAAAACATTCATAGAATTGGATTCAGTATATTGAAACCAATTTTATGGAGTAACTTTGTATTATTTTTTAATAGTTTATGTTAAATATTCGCTTTACATTGAAAATTTTTGTAATAAAATAATAGCACTATTACCCAACATTGGCTTTACATTTGAAATGATAGCAATGAAATGACCTATGTTACAGATTTATCCAAAGAAGTAGTAAAATTTATTTTGAAAATATTGCCCTACTATGAGCAAAATAAAAAAAATTCAAATTTTAGACATTTCAGACCAATATTAACACTATTTGTTAAGATATCACAAATAGGCTTAACATTAACAAAAAAATGTTTTGCTACTGTATTTGTATATGAGTTCAAAATATTATACAGCGGGTTTTCAGAAGTACTGTGTGTAAATGAAAAATATATTTCTAGTTCTTTATGTATTTAACATAAATCACAGAATGCTTGTTCATCTATTAAAAGCAGTAAAGCCACAATATTAAAAATATTCTGAAATTCACGAATATTTTTTTCCTGAATTTCACAGAAAAAGTCCCTTTTCACAAAAAAGGCATTTTCCGTTAAAAATAAGAAAACTCCACCATATTTCCTGAAAATAACTAAATGGATGGAAATAAAAACAAAAAACAGACATACTCCGATATACGCGGAGCTTCGTGGCCGAGTGGTCAAGGCGACGAACTGCTAATCGCCTGCGAGCGCAATTTGTGGGTTCGAATTCCACTGGCGCCATGAAATAATGAAAGCATAAAAATCCCTTTTAAATTACATTTTTTGTTTCTTTTTCTATAATTTCTTATTTAAAAAATCTTTTATCTAATTAACTAAAAAAATAAACAGTGTACGCCAATTTAAAAAAAAAATTGTCTGTAGCATTATTTTTGTAA
This sequence comes from Maratus speculifer, assembly GCA_964019185.1. Classification (NCBI taxonomy): domain Eukaryota; kingdom Metazoa; phylum Arthropoda; class Arachnida; order Araneae; family Salticidae; genus Maratus; species Maratus speculifer. The sequence goes on along the minus strand of OZ025292.1, from coordinate 213,458,841 downwards.
AAAAAATAGGAATATTTTTCATTCATTCATTCATTCAAAAAAAAAAAAAAAAAAAAAAAAAAAAACAGTTATTTTAAACAGAGATTCTTTATTCATTTAAACTAGTTAAAAATTAAAAATGATTTGAAACAATAATTATGCATCAGGCTGAAATAAAATAAAATAAACCGTTTACAAATATTCTAACAAATATATTTGAAAGGAAACAGCACAACAGATTTGCCCATAAACACACAAAAGACATACTTTGTACAGTCCGGCATCAACAGCTTTGGCTCAGTCAGTAAGGATTTGTTCCGCTAGCAAAAGGTCTGGAGTTCCATCCTCAGGACGGCTTGAAGTAAATAATACAAAAAAAGTAAAATAATACAGCAGCCTAAAATCACTCGGAAATTTCGAATTCTTTGACGATTAATCGATTCATTAATTTTAAAAATTATATTAAATTATTGTCATTAAAAATCAAACCTTGTAACAGAAAGTTACTACTTCTTCAAACAGAATTTTCATTTTTTTATTTCCCAAAACGGAAAATCTACTAACGGAACGGTAAAAGTTCGTCTGCTTTGCTGCCAGTAGTTTCACCGTGAATTCACAGATTTATTTTTAATAGTGCACTCTGATTTTTATAAATCTTTGCGAGTGTTTTTTCGTATTTAAGGGGTATGCATATATAATATAACTTACTTTTTGATAATTTTGGGTCCTTTCTCCCTTAGATTATATTACATTACATGCATTATCATCTCTTGATGCCCCACTCTCCCGGTAATGATATAATTATCAAAGTATAAAAATTATTTAGAGTTTTTGGATTTTTTTTTTTTATGTTTGATGTGATAAACAAATATGAATTTATTTTTTGCATAACTTTATTGATTTAAATGAAGAGAAGTCAGTATAATACCCTTTACGTATGAAAAACTTTATATCAAAATCATTTAAAATAAATAATTACCATTTAAAAGAATTTAATGATGGCTTTATATTACACAATGCATTCAAAGTAATATTTTCTTGCACTCGTCCTGGTACGAGTATACCTGGTACGAGTCCTGGCAGATAGTATTTCTTATAAACAAAGCAAGTTGACTACATTTTATCTCTTTTATTTACCACTAAACACAAGCTTTATTTTAAACATACTTACAAGGAAGGTCTCCATACGGGCATACTCAGAAAAATCTGAAAAAATTACAGAATGTTCTTCTCATATAGTTATATATGTTTATAAAAAAAAATTCGGCGGAACCTCCTTATAACGTCCGTAAAAAAATAATAAAAATTTCATTTATTTGGCGGTTTATCTCCGGTTGGCGAAAAAACGAAATTTCGAAAAATACGCTTTTACGCTTCGAATACTTTTTAAAGAAAAAACTTTCTATGTTCAATTTATTTAAATAAGTTTAGTTTAAGTAATTTTAGTTTTGCATTTTTACTTTACTTTAAGTGTAATTTTGTCATATACGTTTATATGTACTTATAACAAAATGAAATTAATATATTTTATCATTTAAAACACAATTTAAATTGATTAAAATTGTTCCAAATTGAAAAATACACTGTTAAAATCTGCTGCATTTTGTTGCAACGCACTCCCTTGCTTGTATAGAAAACGGTTACTTGGCCGTGAAATGGAGCTTTCTCATTGGTTGAAATAGAGATATTATATACAAGCGGTGGAGTGCGTTGCAACAAAATGCAGCAGATTTTTAACAGTGTATGACACGGTCAATTCGCCGTGCTATGGAGCATTCTAATTGGTCAAAAGAGAGATATTCTATAAAAGTAGTGGAGTGATGTTGCAGTAAATGCTGCAGATTTTTAACAGTGAAGTCAATTAAAATCAATTTTCAGATTCGTTAAAATCGTCTGCTTTTGGCGAGGAAATGCACTGCTTGCCAAATCCCGCGTCGCTTTCAGCTTTTCACGCCAATTATTTCAAACTATTTTATTTTTTTACATATCTAATAATGTAATTCCGCCGCTAATTTTCACCGATCCTTTATTACCTACATGAGTAGTTTAATTCGTATTTTTTTCAAAAAATTCTGAGTATGCCCCCAATGGAGACCTTCCTTGTTAGCGCATGGTTTGTCGAGCAGCGGATTATAAATGCATACAGAAGAATAGGAATGCCTAGGAGGTTGGGTATTTCATATTTTGGAATAAAATTTTTTATAATCATTTAATGATTTTTGTAATAACTTCGTACTTTCGTTAAAATAGATAACAGACTAAAACTAGTCAGATGTAGAAATCCCAAAACTTCTTTTATCTTATTTAATTTAATACTTCCTGAAAATGCAGCATAGCAGCACCACGGGTCAGGTTGTTGAAACCAAAATCTATTCAGCAACAACTTATGTCAAGTTATAACTGAATCTGAAGTTTGATGAAAATCCGTGAATTAGTTCTGAGATAGAACAATTGCGATAATCACGAATAATGCACCATGGCAACACCATCTTCTGAGCAATTTACAACAAAATATAATCAGCACCATTTTACATCAATTGCTAAATAAAAATAGTTTTATAAAAACCCATGTACAAGTCCTTGAGATATGGATATTGTGGAAATTGTAAATAATGCGCAGAGCAGCTTTAACTGTTGAGCGATACACACGAAAAACAAATCAAATCTAGTTAACATCAAGATCTTATAGAATATAAAATTTTATGACGTTTCGTGCGTTAGTTCTTGAGGTAGAACGCCTACAAAAGTTTGTCACATACAGACAGACTGGCAGAGAGACTGACAGACAGACTGATAGACTGACAGAGTCCCAGGCAGACATTTTGTAAAAACTTGTTTTCTGGGTTCTCTGACCCCTATAACGTGTAAAACTGTCAATAACCGGACATGAAAATTTTCACGAATCCAATACTTTCTTCTTGTAAAGATAGAAGAAAGTAAAAGAAAAGTGTCGCATGTATTCATGATAATTGTTAAAAAAAAAAAAAAAAGTAACAAGCATACTATTTTGGTATAAAGATCAAGTTACACTTAAAAACAGATAATTCTGGTTGGATCAAATATGATAACATCATCAAAAGACTCCCTCTCTTCCCTCTAGACTGATAACATTACGTATACATAGCCCCTGAAACGTCTGTTTTTATGATATATGTTTTGCACAAAACAAATTTGCTATTAAATTTTAGTTTTGAAATTCATATTTAAAAATAAATACGACTTTTTATTTCACGCCTTTCATCTTTTATCATTAATATCTATTCGCGTATGAGATTTAGAAACAAACATACTGAGAGCTTTTAAACTATCCTCCTTCAAGTTGTTATGAATGGGAAAATTGCCAGAAGTGTGATTTGGCAAACAATTCGCTAAGCGTGGCGATTCAAAACTCTAAAACGTTAAACGAAGTGGATTGGTTTGATTTGCTTTTAATGCGTAAAAAGAAACATTCTGAATGCTATGAAAAATCATAAACAATAATTTGAAATAAAAGTAACCAAATAATAGTCATATTTTTGTCACGCAGGGGAAAAAGTATACTTTTTATTACTTACGCACTATAGTGCGTAAATTCTTATGAATTATATATTACTTATCTATTAATTTAAATAAAATAGATTATTTCCTAAAACATACGATGTTGAAGGTATGTATTTGGAAAATTACCTAGTTTCAAAATCTCATGTTAACTCGGAAAAGCTTACCAGTTGGAATTTGTTCGCCCAGCATTGCAATTGAAGTGTTTTCGTACTCTAACTAGTTTTTATAAATGTTTAGATCTTGGAAAAATAACTGTTGCACTCTTATAGAAATAATGCATGAAAGTAAAATTTGTTACGAAATTATACCTGAATTAAATTCAGTAATTCGGAAATAATGTAACTACACTGTAAAAAAAATCTGTAACCTTAGTAATCTAAATTAACCGAAATCTCTTACGCTTACTAAAATTTTATGTGTACACTGTACAAGAAAATGATGTCAATCTACAAAACTTGTAAGCAAAACTAAAACCATCTGTAACTTTACAAAAGAATTTACTAAAATTTTGGTAACTTTACTAAAATTTTATCTATAATGCTCGTTATCGTCACTTAAAAAGTTCTTGGAATACGATTTCCCAAAAAAATTCTTAGTAACCTTAAAATTTGTTTGATTCAAAGTGCAAATCTGTATCTGTTACATGAATTTTTATTGTTGCCGTTACATAAAAAGTTCTTGGAATACAATTCTACTTGAAAAATTTTTGTAACTTTTCCAATTTTTTTTTACAGTGTACTTCTAAAATATGATGTAATCATCATTCAACCTAGAATCAATGCCTAATTTGAGATATCACTGAATTAAATTTTATGTGATGGGATTTAATAAAATATTCATAATGGCAATCTAGAAACATTACCATAGGATATCACTCAAATATTTACGTATAAAAGGATCTGATAGAATGAAGAGTATTTTTGTTAATATTTTTTCAGGTTTGGACTCAATTTTTATAAAATTTTGAATGACTCGTGAAAGTTCTACGGCTATTGCATATGTTAAATTTTAAACCATTTGGTTGGATAGCTTTTGTGTTGTTATATGTGGACAGATGGAAGGACCAGAGAACTATAGGTGCTAGGTATTAATGTAATTACGAATGCACCTAAAAAACGTGGATACCTACATACCTACATACCTATTACCTAATTTAATTGCAAAAATAGAGTTTTTAAAACACAAAACCAGATAACAAGGTGCATTTTTGGAAATTTCCTCGTTATATTTTAGTTGCTTGAAAATTACCGTAACATTACCGTCCATAAACACTGAAATTCGCACTTAATGAAATTCTGTCATCTTTTTAAATTACTTAAAATTTAAGGAGACATTTAAAAAAAACTGCTTATTGATATGTGACATCTACTTTCTCATAATGAAAACTGTTTTTCTATAACTACACCAGATAATGGGTATCGAACTTTTAATATTTTCCGTAGATTAACATTGTATTTAGAGATTGTGGAATTTCAGTAAAGCATCTATTTATGTTAAACAACATGGATTTTTAAGGTATACCAATATGTGTAAAACTTCTATTTATTCTAAAATTTAAACTTCTTCAAAAAAGTATGCAAATGAAAAGATGTTTGTTAAAAATACTAAGCGTGTATTTAAGTAATTATAATTTGTGCATAATGATTTACGATAAAAACAGCACGCTTAACAAAACTTTTAAATAAATCAAAATTATAATCTTATGTAAAAAAGCCGTTTATGATCTTTCAACTAAAGCTATAACATGTTAAAAGAGGAAAACATACAATTAAAAGCTTATACATTTCTTTAAAAGTTTCATACGTGCAATCAGCAACTTTGTGAAAATCAATATTTGTAGGACAAAAATATTTTTACGGAAATAGTTTGTTTATCAATATCCATCTTGACGAAGTTGCCTATTATTTGTACTAAACGTGTTGAACTGTTTATTATAAGGAATTTACAAGCCGTTAAATGTATTTTTTTCATTTTTAGTACATTATAAATTTAGTTTAAATCAACATTACCAAAAATTGAACATTTTTATGTAAACTCGCATTTAATACATTAAAAATAATAATAAATCCTAGATTATCATATTAGTATAGTTTTTTTAGTTTCAGGATACAAATGCATTGTTGGAACAGCAGTATTATCTAGAAAATCTACCACACACTTGATATTAAATATCCCTTTAAGGACCTTTAAAATATCCAAACTTTTTTTGGAGACACTCATTCTGCTCATTTTTGAATAGTTTAAAAATCTGAGCATTTTAAACGTCATACTTAAATAATCTGCTCGTTTAAGGCCATTCTATGAAGAAACGGAAGAAATGCTCTGTGCGTAACATTTATTTAAATGTCTATACTTTTATTACCTACATATAAAATAATAACTTATAAGTTATTAAAATACAAATTGTGCATTTAAAATCACAAATAAATCTAGATTTTTATACTCACATACTTTCTCTAATTTTAGGATATAATAGAATTGTCAAAAAAGAAAAAACATGTAGAAAAACTGCCCCATACGTTACATCGAAAGGTGCTATATTATCAATACATATAGTATCAAATCAAGTAACATATCATTCTTTAAATTAACATTCACTGTTTTATGACGAAATACAATGTCTAGCACTAGCCACTATTAAAAAAAGAATGCAGACAATTATAACCTTTTACTAGTACACCTATCTTTTTTCGAAAGTTGTGACTGAAGAATTCAGCTGTTCTGTCACTTATAACATTTAGTGAACTGATTTTTAAGATAAATTGCAAATCAGATCGACAATTACCCCCAATCTACCCATTCTATAAACCTCACCAACATCAATTTAACAATAAGCATACTTAAAATAAATTTTGAGTATAATAGAAAATTGTTACGAATGTCTAACAAAGAAACACATTTCTTTGTCAGTATTAAATAATAGTTTCAACAAGGATTTTTGACAATAATGTCAACTGAATACAACATAGCGACTGACATTGAACTGGATACTTTGTTGAAAGGTTTTGCTGCAATTTAAATCAGAAAAGTATTTTCCAAATATTCGATAAAGTTGTTGCATAGTTTTATTTTAAAAATAAATTTCTGAAAAACTGATTATTTATTTGTATACAGTTCATATGAATTTGTATACTTGGTTTTATAGAAATATGTATACAAATAATAAATGTGAAATTAATTCAAAAATACACTAAATTTATTAAATATTATAACTATACATTTGTTTTATATTTAAATATTGTAATAAGTTTTTAATGTAAATAAACTCCGAAGGAAATTTTTCAAAAGAGTTCACTATTACTGGAGCAAACTCTTGTTAAATTGCACAAACGAGATATGAAAGATATATTGTTTTAATATCCAGTATAATCAAAAGTACGTACAATCTTGAAAAAATGAGTATATAGAAGTTTAAAGAAACTTTGTTATTAAAGATTTTTTTATTGATTTCGGAAGTCCAGAATGAAAAACAGCAGCAGGTATGCACTCTATTACACGGATGCATATACATATTTGCGTGCTTGAAAATGCAAATTAAGAGAAAAATGAAACGTTTAAAAGAGTGGTACGAAATGGAATGCATTGATACAGTCGCTACGATAGTAAAGGTGTCTTACATCTGCTCTACCTAAGTTAGAACACCCATTTTATAGAAAGAAGTAATTTTTAAGAGGAAACAATAAATTCAACGAATTGTTTCTTATCTTCGTGTTTTTGTGGCAACACTGAACCGGTATTCTGATTTTAATTATATCTGCATAAATCAGGTTCTTTTTTTAAATGAAAGAAAAATAATTCATATATTAATATGATTATGAAAATATACTCTATATGTATGTCTCCAATATTAATTTTATATTTTATGCAGATAAATATATATATATATTCTCATGCTAATTTATATTCAAATATATGGTTTGGTCTCAAACTATATAGTAAATTATCTTTCTGTGATTAAGGGGTCTCAGGAGTGTTATTTTACCTGACGCTGCAATTTAGCAAAGTGTCATATTTTTTTCTCTCTGTCCCTCTAAAACATAAATGCATAAAATTTTTAATATAGCTTAGACAACTCAATATCTCTTTTAATTATTTTTTTAAGTTTCTGTATTGAAATTTTATTTTATTTTTTATGTTAAATTTTGTTGACAAATTTAAAAATATTTTTTGACTTGCATCCACTGCGCACACGGCTGTAGAAAAACAATTGGCCCCAAAGCTCCCCCAAAATATTGATAATGATGCAAGACTAATGCGTCTTAAACGTATATTTCATTTGTAAGCAATTTATTTATTTAAAATTGCTATTTTTTAATTCAAAAACGAATATTTCAAAATTTTATAATTTAAATTTGAATTTCAAACAAATAAATATTTAAAATTGTTTACAAATGAAGTATACGTTCAAGATACATTACTTTTAGATCATTTATCAATATTTTTTTTTTTTTTGTGGAGGGGGGGCTTTTGAACTAATAGTTTTGCTACAGATTTGCGCGCAGTGGATGAAAGTCAAAAAATATTTTAAAATTTTTCATCAAACCTAAACATAAAAATAAAATAAAATTTCAATACAGAATATTTAAAAAAATAATAGAAGAGATATTAAGTTGTCTATATTAAAAAATTTATGCGATTATATTTCGTAGGGGCGGAGAAAACAAATTAAATGTGACATGTTGCTGAATTGCACTGCAAGAAAAAAGTAAGACTCATGAGACTCATTAATAAATCCGAAATATAAAAGTGAAAATCCATGTTGAAACTAATCTGGAAATGAGAAAAAAATTCATTTTTCGGAGCTTCCACATATTAAAGTCGCTAAAAGAAAAAAAATGGTGCTACTGATTGCAAATATTTAAAAAGCATACTTTAACATAATTCTAAACTTTCGTGACTGTTTTTCAATTTTTGCGAAAGTTAAAACTTATAATATGAACTAAATAAATAAATAAATAAATCACAGACAATCAAACAAAACTCTGTATCTGCGAATTAAATTATCCTAAGTCCAAAACAAACAAATTTTATATTTGCTAATTTTATATTGAAAAAAATTGTTGTCTTTCGACCCAAATTATCGTTAAGCTTGTATTACATAGTTTCTATTACCTCTTAAATTTTGGATTAACTTTTAAAAATTAATTTATCTTACCCTGCAAGATAACCCTTTTTTATTTCTCTTGAAAAACAAGTGAATTTACGATAATTTGACTCTCAGGTACAGATACATTATTGTTAAATCTTTATGATTTTTTTACGTAGCTATCTGTGTACAGAAGGTTTTCCGAAAAAAAAAAGTCTCGAAATCGGAGCACACCCTCCTCAGTCCTGAGACAAATATTACTTGAAACTACAGAAAACAGTTTAAAATTATTATAAAACATCCCCAAAGATGCATCGGTCTATGTATCGATGCGTCTAATATGCACATATATATTGAAAATGTGTAGATGTAATTTTAACAATTCTAGAACTATTTAAATTAATTTAAAGGATGCATTTTAGTGTCGCCTCCAGTCGACATCAGGACTAACGAGGATACGTTGAAGAGTTATCTGTGTACGTACAAAGTAAAAAAAAATATATATCTATATTATAAAGACCAAACGTCTCTGTGCGTAACGCATACGTCATTTTGCGCATGGCAACACTTTCAAATTTTAAATGAACTTTCGGTATTGCAATTTTTGCTACTAAAAATTTTTAAACTTCTAAAAGCCGCATAATTTTTACACCTTCGTGTAGGGGAAAAATGTACTTTTAAATGAAATTTGTTTGAAAGCTGTACCTTAATTTGTTTTTGAAATATTATTTTTTTTTGTAGCTTTTAGTACTGCTTTTCTGATTGTGGCAACAGGAGTACTCCATTTCTATTGAAAGCAAAGGAAAAAAAAGAAAAAAATCTTTTCTGTATCTTTATGTTGTCATTTTTTACATTAAAAAGGGAAAAAATGAAATTTAAATATCTTCTGTTATAAAACCCGACGAATTTTGATTTAATTTACAAAATTTGATTTACACATAAAAGAATAACAACAGTTTAATATCTGTTTCAGCTAATAGTATTGAAACTTCAAGTTTTGAATCAAAATGATCAAATTAAAATGCTTATTTTTTTGAAAAGGTGAATACAGATGCGAAGCATTTGTAAATTTTGATATGGTGAAAATGATGCCGGGTCTAGATTTCACGGCGGAAAAATTCTATGAATGAGTCAAAATTGAATGAATTTCGCTTTTTTTTTCATTTTGGAATACTAGCCTAAGAAGCTTAATTGATAACTTTATCGTAATAACATATCTTTATTATTTTTTATTGCTTACATATACGATTAAACCTTAATTTTAACAATTTCTACAACAGCCTTTTATAGAAATAGTATTTTGTTAATTTGACAATAAATATCGTTTGTTTAAGAGCTAGACGTACCAAAATAAAATGCATTTTTTACTATAACTAATTTTGTAGGTTTATTATGATTCAATGAAACAGTTTCTTCTTAAACATTTTCTTTCGTCAAAATTTGACGGGTTCTACCTCGTATATATAAATTCCATTTTTTCAATTTACTGGCAAAACTTACTGTTAAATTTTAATACCGAGGAAAAAAGCGAAAAGTTGGCAGCTGTCTGGCTCTTCATTTCAAAATTAATTTACTTTGGCTATTACTTGCTTCTGCAGTTTCATTTGCTTTCTGAGTTGTCCCCGTATTTTTTTAATTGGTGCTTCAATAAATAAAAAGTTATACACACACACAGACATATATATATATTATCGTGCGTATATTTTTGTATTATATATTGTATACATTTGTTCGTGTTCGTATATTTTTGTAATGATTTAAGCTATTGAAACTAAAACGTAAACAAAGATAAGAAACTTTGTTACATGTTCACACTATAGGTCTTTAGTTAAACTATCATATTACATCTTGATTTCTAAGATAAATAGCTTTTCTTAAAATATAATGTTTAATTTTTTCAATACCCAATACACAGTCATCCACAGAAGGCACGACGGGTTACACAGACAAGATCCATTTTAGTGTTTTGTGATAATCATTATAAGATCTTGTTTTAAAAATCCCAATATACAGTAATCCATAAGAGACACAGCGGGGTAGATAGACGTATTCCATTTTAGTGATCTGAAATTCGGTTTCATGTCTCATTTTTAGCACTTTCCAACAAAGTTGAAAAGTGCTTATTATTCGGTTTGTCTGTCTGTCTGTCCGCCTGTCCGTTTGGCTCTGCTCTAACTCTCGTAAATATTCTAGGATTGCCATGAAATTTCTGGACGTAATTTAGGTTTACCCTAGCACGAACCTTATTGAAAATGAAGTTTCTACCATGATTAATTTATTAACACTTTCCAACAAATTTGAAAAGTGTTTATGCATTCGGTTTCTCTGCCCGTCTGTCTGAGCTCTAACTCCCGTAAATATACTCGCATTTCTATGAAATTTTTATATTTTACTGATGTTTACCCTATCACGAACCCTGTTGAAAATGAAGTCTCTACTATGATTAGTTTATTTACAGGGATAGTCAAAAGTTTTCCGATACTTTACGGCCTATGGGGAAAATTTGTTTCAAATTAATTTTAAAGGTGTTACACCCTGTCAAACATATTAAAATTTATTAAAAATTTCCAACAAAGTTAAAAAGTGTTGATGGGTTTGATTTGTCTGTCCATCTGTCTGTCTGGCCGGATGGCCGTCTGTCCGCGCTCTAGCTCCCTTAAATATACTCGGATTGCTATGAAATTTTATATGTTATTGATGTTTACTCTAGCATGACCTCTATTGAAAATGAAGTTTCTAGTTTATTTACAGGGATAGTCAAAATTTTTCCGATATATTACGTCCTATGGCAAAAAACCGTTTCAAATGAATTTTAAAGCCATTACACCATGTCAAACATATTAAAATTTATTAACACTTTATAACAAAATTGAAAAGTGTTTATGCATTCGGTTTGTCTGTTTGTCCGTCTGGTCGAATGGCCGTCTGCCCCGCTCTAACTCCCAGAGATATACTCGGATTCCTATGAAATTTTTATATGTTATTGATGTTTACGCTAGCACAAACCCTATTGAAAATGAAGTCTCTACTATGATTAGTTTATTTACAAGGATAGTAAAATTTTTCCGATACATTGCGGTCTATGGCAAAAAACCGTTCAAATAAATTTCAAAGTACCGTTCATATATAAATCAAAGATGTTTTACGCTGTCAAACATACTCAAATTTACATGGATTCGCAAAGTGCACTAAAATATGTAATCTGTAAAATATGCAGTGAAAATAATCGTTGCTATTCATTTACAAAGCAACCCTAAAGAATTTCATTTTACAATAACAAAGGGGTAAGGGCTACACAAAAGAACTCATAAAGGTTACTGAATGTGAGGGTAATTAACTTAAAAGTAGTTTTTTAAAGAGTTATGCATTTTTATGTTGAACTGCTTTGAGTTTACTAAGAAATGTTTGTAAAATATAGATAAAATGTTACACAGGTTCACGCTAAGAATTAGCTACATAGTCACCCATAAATGATAATTTCTGGAAAAGTGATTTAAATAGCTTTAAGAGTGTTTTTGTTTGAACTAAATTTTAACAAATTACTGGCGTGTAATAAAGGTACTAGTTAAATTACAGGGCTGATCAAAAGTATTCAAGTATTTTCCATCTTTTAGAATAAAATGCTGAAAAAGGAATTTCTACCAATTAGTCATTTCTTGCTAAACTAAATTTTCCTATTACAGTGAAACTCGTTTAAGATACGAATCAAGGGCCCGAGAGCATTTCGTATGTTAAGCGGGATCGTATCTTATCCGGATTTCATAGATTCTCGAATGAAAATGCATATAAAAACAGTGCACATTGTTATTAACGCATTTTAGCCATTTATAACTCTTTATTGTACCTATTTCTAACAAATTTTAAATATTCTAGAAAATTTGAGTTTAAGATACTGAACAAAAGGATAATTTTATTTTCTCCAAAATTTTATTCGATATCTGTTTGTACAGTAAAAAAAAAAAATAAAATGCTCTTATGTAGCACTTTCTGCCAAATTATAAATAAAAGACAATAAAATGAAAATTTTATTAATCTTTAGAAAAAAAAATAACTAAAATACATTACATTTAAAGGGGAAGAATATAAATTTTCATAATAAATTTTTGACAGACAAGCTAAATGTATGCAAGCAATAATAATTATATTGTAAAAATCTTGATGTAGTTTTAGTTTGTTGAGAAAAAGTCGTTTACCTTGATTTGGTGCAACCTAGGACGAGATTTTATTAAAAAGTTTTCTGCCTTATTGATGTGGTCGAAGAAATCTTCAACGGCGGGACCAGCATCCATCGAAGAGGCATACAGTCGAAGTAAGCTGAACGAGCTCAGATGCGAATGATGGCATGACTGGTACATCTGTTTCTTCATCCGCGTCGTCTTCTACTTCTTCTAAAGGGCTAGATTCATCGGAATTTTTGACGTCTGCGTTTATATCTGCGATAGACCGAACTTCACTTGTTACAAGCTGATCGTCAATTTCTACAAATAAGTCCCAATCTTTGCATTCTTTTTTATACTGCTCCTCTTCTGTGATGTCAACGTCTTGCAAAGTGCCGTCAATATCAAAGGCTTTAGAGAAGCAGTTCTCAATGGTGGTTGATGTTACGTCTTCCCAGGATGCACTCAGGAAATGCATGGGTCCAAGAGATTAATAGGCTTACAGGTTGGGCAGGATAGATCCTTTTCGCGATGATCTATTTGGTGTAGGTAACGTACAACGACACATCTTTTGTATTTCAATTTCAGAGCATGAATTATGCCCTGATCCATGGGTTGAATCACGCTAGTCGCATTGGGTGGTAAAAAGATTAGTTCGATGTTTTGTAAACCTGGGATATCCTTGGGATGGGCAGGACAGTTGTCGACGAGACAATACTTTTCTAGACTCCTTTTTCATTCGTTCATCGAATTTGCGGATCCACTTAACGAATATATCACTTGTCATCCACGCTTTGGCTTGACTTTCATAAACGCAGGGTAGATTTCTAACATTTTTAAAACAGCGAGGATTCCGAGATTTGCCGATGACGAGGGGTTTCAATTTATCTGTTCCACTCATATTTGATCCTACGATACGTTCTTTGCTTAGCTTACCACCGGAACATTTTTCCCCTTTAAATGCCATCGTTTTATCCGGCATTAATTTAAAAAAAGACTCATTTCGTCTACATTGTAAATATCGCATCTTGAATATTTTTTCAATAGTGGTGCGAGCACATTATTTTTCCAACAATTGACATCATCTATATTCACAGCTGCCGACTCTACGCATATCTTTCTGTAAACTATGCCGTACCTTTGTCTGAAACGGTCTAGCCAACCGTTGCTAGGCGTGAAATCCACTCCAAGACGTGTAGCAATTTCGCAAGCCTTTTCCTTAATCAATGAAGCGTTAGTTGGGATATTCGTCGATCGGGTTTGAGTGAACCATTCAAATAAAATTTTCTCCAATTCTTCGAATTTGGCCACTTTAATTTTCTTTCTACCAGAACCTCCAGCTGATACAATGTTTTCCAGTTTCTGTCTGTTTTTTAACAGGGATCGAAGTGTTGACACGTGTATTCCCACAAATTTGGCAAAAAGTGTCTTGTTCATCACATTCTCGGCGTCATACTTCCTAAGAACATCCAATTTTTCAGTCAAGGAAAGTGATTTTCTCTTTACTTTAAGTTGTTTATCCATTATCTATTCCTATCACTATTCAGCGGTTAAACAAAAGACTAGATTTGCGTAATGTCCTTTTGAGAGCTTTACCTGAACTGAGATTTCAAAGGCATACTATGGACTTGCATCACATCACGTAATTATTACGTAAAGGAAAACATAGTCTCCGAACTACTGCTAGAGCGAGGGGGGAGAAGAAACGAAAAGGGGGAAAGCAGCGAGAAACATTCGAGCGCAATTCAATTCTTCTTTTTACATATTTTTGAATCTTGGGCGAGATAATTTATAGAATTCCAAAGAAAAACCAGTCCTCTCAACTGGTAGACGGCAGGTGCTGGGTTCGGACCCAATCGCGGCTGTCGGCCTATCCGTTCGGAGTTTTCGTGGTTTTCTTCGAACCTTGCGTAAATACGGGTTAGGTTCCCTTAGAAAGACCCCCACGAAGGGCACTCCCCCCTGGGCCTATATCCCTAGTGTAGATAATCGGCCGACAAAAATACACTAAACTACACCAAAGAAAAACCAATCTTTTACCTCCAGTAGGAAAATGTCTGCAAAAAAATTAGCACATAGGTGACGAATATACCTAGAATATCCAGGCCTGCAGAGAAAAAAGCAAGCGACAAGAAGAAATTCATAAAAAGGGCAACCCTGAGGATGATATACAGTGATAAAAATAATATAATAAAAAGCAACTAGATAAAAGTTTAAAAAAAAGCATAAAAATATAGGCCGATTTCATCATCAGCTTTTTCATCCAATCAGGGAAAGGGGTGATAGTAAAAGAAATAAAAGCGGTACTTGTTTTTGTGTTTTGTTAAAAAGAGGGAGCCAATCAGAATTCAGCATGCAAAAGCAGCGGAAAAGAACATATTTGTGAAAGAAAAAAAATAAAAAAAATAGCATTTTATGGAAAAGAAGTAAGATTTTACTTATTCTATTCTAAAGGCACGTGATGGACGGATTAATTAAGCACAAATCGTATATTAAGCGGGTTTTTTGGCATCAAGGGACCAATTTTCTTCGTATATTAAACGGGATCGTATTTTATGCGTACGTATATTAAGCGGGTAATTTTAAACAGGTTTTATAGGCAGTTTTCAAGGGACCGAAGAAAATTCGTATATTAAGCGGGATCGTATATTAAGCGGGCGTATCTTAAACGAGTTTCACTGTATATAGTATATATGTATCAACCGAAGGGTCAAACACAGGGCTGTTCAAAAGTATTGGAATAAATACTTATTTGGCTATGGACAGTAGCATCTTATTTCCCTAAATAACAATGTTTTGTTAAAGATATCAGGAAATGTTGGAAAGTGTTTCATAATCTATGATTTTTCTTACTTGTTTTAATATAGCTTTTGATTTAGTATGAGTGTAGCCTTACTCTGATGGAGCATAACACAATGATGTTGTTTTGGGTGAATGATAGAAGCCTTCTTTGAAAACAGGCCGTTAAAACATATAATAATCCAACACTAATCCAATAATAATCCAAATGACTAATTTTAATTTTATTTTATTTTTAAATTTTTCATTTTAACCCGCATAAACTATAAAACCTTTACCTGAATCAATATTTGAGGACTTGTTCTTATAATTTTCGATAGTATTTTCTTATTGCAATCAGAAAAATATACCTAAGTCTCGTCAATTGTATCTACGTATTTTTATTTTTTCTCTGCCAAATAATTTTCATACACCAATTTCCAAGTAGTCTTGCTCTGAGAAACATCCTTTCGATGGAGGTGGTTAACATCATGTTTTATTATATCTTCACTATGAAACTCTTTTAATGATTCCGTATTGCACTTTTAATTTTAATTGTTTTATTTATATACTTTTCTTTAATTATTTTCATGTTTTATTTTAACGTTTATTTTAATTATTTCAACTTAATTACATTCATATATATAGCCACAAAAAGTGCAAAATGATAGAAAAATAATAGACTGTAAATACGATACAAGCAGAAAAAATAAGTAATATAATAACTAATAAATAAAGAAACGTTAATTAATTTTACATATATCCTAGTCAGTGAAGAAAAAAATGTTTCATCATATTTACACAGAAATAGAAAAAACACATAAAAATACAAAATAAAGAATTTTGTTTGAATTTATGTTGTGGGAAAAATCCCAATTAAGTGTCAGCGATAATCCTTTCAATGCTCCAAATGCAATCCAGGATTATAATGAGATTACCTTCGATAGAAAAGTCAATAAATAATAATAATACTTTCTTTATAAGATTTCTTTATCTCCTTCAGATGGTTGTGTATTATTCTAATTTAGATCTCGTTGCTAGATCTGTAGCTCCAAATAGGAAGAATTACACGAGACTCTAGTTGTGGAATACATTAAACAAAGCTCATTGAACGAGGATGGATCGGAAAAAATATTACAAGGGTAATAAAAAGTAATTGTTAACAATAGACAGCAAATACAAAAAGGAATTAAGAGACATATTTGTCGATCACTTTTCCACATAATCACTAAATCTGTTTATTCATTTTCCCGAACGCAATACCAGATTATTTAATGAGGCTCGATAAAAATCCCGTCTCTGCGCATTGAGCAAGTTATCGCAGCTATTTAAGAGAAATTTTGTTCTAGATAAGGGTTTCCTTCAATTGCGGAAAAAGGAAATAACCTTTGGGTGTCAAATCTGTCAGTGGCGTAGGAACTTTCTACAAACAGGGGGAGCCGGGCCCAGGCCGTATTGTGGAAAGCTAATGGCGGGAATATTTTTAATCATTTCGGAAGATTCCTTCGTATCGTGCATTTTTTCACAAACAGGAATATAAAATAGAAGCGTATCAAAAGATCACCAACTCTTTAATACATTAAAAATATTTTTTATTAGGTGTACTTGATACCTAAAAACTTATTTTATCTACGATCTCGAATGCAATATTCTAAGTTAAGGCTTTTCTCACTCTTTTTTACCAAAAGTTCTTTCTGTTGTTTTTCTTACGAATTATTTTCAAATCTTTCCCAAATCAATTTTAAAGGCCTCCTCTTTATATATATATGCAGCAGCACCAAGTGATTTAGTCTCTGTTGACCCATTGTTCGAATACGTATTTGAAGCCGGCAAAGATCACTGAAAGACCTCTCAGCTGTCACTACTGATGTCGGAATCGCCAAAATAAATTCTGCCAAAAGGTTAATTTGAAAAATAATTTCTTCACAAATTTCTCCTATGATATAATTTTAATGATGATCGATAACGCATTATGCCAGTTCCGCTCGAGATTAGTGTTGGTAGAAGCGTCAACTGATCAGAAAGATTTGTCAAGTTAAAATCATAAACATGTATTCCAAGCTTTTGTTTCAGATCTTCTTAAATGATTGAAGCTGTGTCCGTGAATATAGATTCGACTTTATGAGAAAGTCAAAAAATTTTTTATCAAATTGTTTGTTTTTAAATTCATTGGTAATAGTATAAGGTTCAGTGCTTCTTTGAAATTCACTACTAATTTATCTTCCTGTCCAAATTGTGGTAGAGTGAAGTAATATCTTGTATTCTCATATCTTATTGGAATTATCTTTTGTCTGGTATCTTTTTGCTGGGTGGTGTGGTAATTTAACATGAACAAAATTTCGGAAACTCTTGATAAATATTTTGCTTACCTTAGTCTTCTTAACTACAGCAAAGCGTCATTTTTAAATATAATCCAGTGTTGAATTCAGGGGGTGGCCCGGGGGAGGACATTCCTCCCTGGAGCAATAAAGCCCCCCCCCCGGAAAATTTGAAATTTTGCGCTGACTGACTCCCTCCCGGAGAGAAGTGTCTGAATTTAACACTGATATAATCCATAATAAAACATTAAAATAACTCATGCTTACCTTCTTTTCTGACCACATGACTACGAATGTGCAAACTGCTTGCAAAACAAAATAAGATTAAGAATTGATACCTGGAATGTTACCACTTCCCAAAATGTAAAATCACAACACCGCCTTAACAAACGCCCAAGGACACTAAAGTGAATTCGACGTGGATACGGAGGAAACATTCTTATCCATACAGGTATTTTGTAATAAACCTATAAGACCTGTTTTTTTCTGAGAATCCAGAAGATTTTAAACAATGAGAAAAAGGGTAAAAGCACAAACAACGTGCTCATTACCACTCTTTGTCTTGTCTTTGCTGTTTATTGTGTGAATTTCCTAGAAAAAGTAGACTTTAATTTTTCATTCAATAATACATCGTAAACTGATGTGGTGGGAGAATTTCTACTGAGGAGCTGAGCCCATCTGGAATATTCCAGGGGGAGCCACAGCTTCCCCAGCCCTCCCCTCCCGGTTCCTACGCCCATGAATCTGATCTCTATGGAGGAAGACTTCAGACTTCCGATTAGATTTTTTGCAGCAATTCTTGAGTTTGGAGAGCAGTGAGTGCCTGGTATTGTCATGCAGAAAGATTCCACGATCAGTCAACTTCAAGGAATATTAACTTTTTATTCTTATCGTTTTGGATTGTAAACTTTTACCTCAAATATTTGTCTTCTAGACTTACTACCGCCTCTTGTCGCATTTGTGGCGAATTGGTTTACTACCACAGTCTGTAACGCCTTTATGTATTTTTTTATGTTTCATAAATTCGCCTAATGCTCGCATTTTCTTTTTCGGAATTTTGAGTTTGTGAAATCTTTGATGTACCCCCACCTTTTCATTAAAGACCTTAATAAAGTGTCCAGGGGAAACCTCTATGCTCTACAGACTCAGTTCCTACGTCTGAGAAGTTCAGTCATTCAACCTTGTCAAAACAGCACAAGCAAGACCACTTTTTTAAACATTTTGCTATTTTATTCACTCTGAAACATCTTTGAACTTCCATTACCTACCCGTACAGCCGGTGTATGACTAGTCCGTAGAACTAGCGACATCCGTCTCCACTCTGAGCTATATTCACTCCACAATAACTAATTTTAAAATGTTGGTGCTCGTACCGTAAAATGGGGTGAATCGGAACACTTTTCAACTTCCAACATAAAAAAAAGCAAAAACTGATATTTTAATTTTTCTATTTTTGTACTAGAAACTTCAGTCTTGTTTTGTTCTTTACATTTTATGCAAAAACGAAACATTTTTACTGTTTATATATAAATTATTTAGTTTTTTTAATGGCGTTCCGATTCACCCCGCAGATAGGGGTGAATCGGAACAAATGTTATAATCTTTATTTATTTCGATTCAAACTTTAATAGCGTTATAAAAACAGGTAATAATGATAAGGGAGGAATAGGAACACGTAGTTATTGTGAAACCAAGCCTTTATTTTATATACAAGTAAAGATATGCCCTATTAAAACTTTGAAAACAACTTTGAAATCAATAAAAAATATAAATTTATTTTAAGAAATTATATTCGAATTGCAGAAGTAGAATTTAATAGAAATTCAGCCCTGTTCTGTGTTATCCTTTACTAGTAGTCAATGGATAAGTGAATATATTGAGTAGCCCCAATCGCTGCATGTATTAATACGATCTACTATTACATCCTCATCCCCCAGCCCTTAGTACTGTTTGCATCCCTCTCTTTTTTAATTGATGTTTTCATTTTGTGATGTTTGTGTAATGTTGTGGATGTCAGAGAATAATTCTGTGCAGTTTTTCTAGTTAATTAACTATTTTTAAGTTATTTTATTGTGTGTTCCATGTCTGTTCGATTAGGCGTTGAATTTTTTGTTTAACCAAGTAATTTCTTGGCATCTTTAAACTCGTCAAGTAATTAGAACAAACGAGCCGACCCAGTGGCGTGGATCGTAGCGGAGGCTGCTCCCACACCGCTGGTCCCTGGTTCGAGTCCAGCTAGCGGCATGGGTGTCTGTGTTGTCCCTGTGAATATGTATGTACTGGATATTCTGTAATAAAGTGTTCTATATGGTTTCTTGTGATCATTGGAGGTTATGCCGGTGAATAGCTGTAGCGCCTACCTCAAAGCAAATAAATACAAATAGAACAAACGAAATATTGTTACAATACATATTCATACTTATATTTTCATATATTACATGAAACTATTACTGTATAGAAAAATAAATCATGGGAGAAAACGTGTTCCGATTCACCCCGTAAATCTTAAACCTATGATGTTACAAGCCATTTTTCATTTTTTCATTATGTGGTTTAAAAATAAATAGAATTTACTACAGCATAATGTTTACAGGTCTATCATTAATTAAAAATCCCCTCTCTTAGGTTTAGAATACGAAAAATACTATAGCTACATACAAAGTTTTGAAGACGTATAAAAAATGAGGTGTTTGAGGATACTCTTGAAGTTTTTTTATATACGTGTCAAAGCTGAATTTCCGAACTCTTAATGTTATTACCTTCTTGTAAAAAAATTGGCAACTAAAAATATCACCTCATTTATTTATAATGAATTTATTTGTATGACCGGGAAGTTTCGTTCCTATTCACCCCGCTGTTCCTCTTCAACCCATTTTACGGTAACTTTTTTGTTGAATCCATAATCGTAATTTTTTTTCGAAAATTTGTTTTATCGTTTTATCTAACCTTTCATTAATAATAGGTATAAAATATTTCAGGTGCATAATACAAGTTGTTTTTCATGAACAGTCATTGCATACAATGCTGCTACGGTAATTCAGAAAGTGCTTTTAATATCATTTTGCTTTTTACTATATATCTTCAAAAATAATTTTACAGGATTCTGTAAATAAAGAGTAGATATAAATCTGGGTGAGACAATGGATAAAAACGGTGACTTACGGATGAAAATTGGTACTAAATTCTTATCAAGAAAGCTCTAGAAATCGAAATTCTAAAACCAGTAATAAGCGATATATTTGTGCTAGAAAATCTGGGAAATGCTCTTGTCAAAACTAATATGCTCAAGGTATGTAGGATGCTATTTTAGCCGAATTTGACTTGTGCATAGGTCGTTAACTCAAAAATTAAAAATTACCCTTTGAGACTCAGGAATACTTCGTGTTTTAGCCGTTCTATTATGCTTTTTTCGGGATTCCCTTGGTTCGAGTTTCAGTCAAACCGCCGTCATATTATAGTATTTGCAGAAGGAAGAGCGTTATACAAATGAAAACAATCACAGATTTATTTAGATTTAAACTTTTATAAACATTGACAGAAAATTGTTTCTTATAACATGTAAGTATTTTCAGGATTGTTATATTTTTCTAAAACTTGTCCTCTTGTGAAAGGCAAATAAAAAAAAAACACAAACAGAGAAGAAAAATCTATGTATTATGACAGTTTTCCTTTCCACTATTTAACAATCGATAGCGGTCTTAGTAGCACAAATTTGCTTGTCGCTTGTATTATCGTTTTTTTAGACGTAATTTTATTTAGATTTATTTCCTTTGAAAACAATCTATTGCAGTCACTTCGTTTAAATATATATACCTATATGACTATATTATATACACGATGAAGATTAACTCATAGGCAAAACTTTACGGAAATATAGAACACATGGGGCTACTATAATGTGAGTTAGCTAAATTTTGATAACGACTTCTATCTCAGCATGAACTTTCTGTGAATTTAAACATTCTAAAACATAAAGCTATTCTAATTTAGCCAAATATAGCTCCTGAAAATATACACCATGTATACAAAGCTAATGTAGCTGCATCAATTGTTGCTAGTAAATATCGTCTGTCATGGAATTTGTCATTTCCATCTAGCACGGGATTTTTCAATCTTTATCTTATCTTATATATACAGTGGCTCACAAAAGTGTTCGTACACTTTAAAAATTTGTACTAAAAAGAAATTTCCCTGTTATTAAATTTGCATATGAAGTCGAGAAATTTTTTATATTATCTCCAAGTTATTCTAAATAACACACAACCTTTTTGTTTAAAATTAATGGATTTTTTTTAAATCTAAAAATGTAAACGGAAGATGCCACAGAAAATACACGCCACAAAAGTCTTCGTACACAGAAACATTTTCGGATAAATTCATTATTAAAAATATTGTTTGTCGCTTTATTTTTATTTATGCATTGTATTGACATTTGAAAAATCGCTTGGCTTTATATTTTGCAGAATTGGTCCGTAATATTCTATTTATTAATTAAAAATGGTTTGTAATCGTGATGTCACGACTAATAGCGTTCGAAATTAGTTATTTTTCTTCCTAATAGTAGTAAATTAATTAAAAATATTGCAAAATTAGTTAATTTTTTCCATTCTACGGCGATAAAAGGCTTTATAGAAATAGGTATGCGATAAAAGGCTTTATAGAAAAAAAAATGGATTGAAAACTAGGTATGAAAAGGTCTTCAATCTAATTTAACACAATGAGATCAAATACTTACAATTAGAAAAGTCGTAAAAAATCCACGTTTAAGTGCTATAAAAGTTGCAACAGAATTTAATGAAACAGTTTTTACTTCATTTTCACCTGAAACTGTTCGACGAGTGGTAAGCCCAGCTGCATTATATAGGCATTCTGACCGTAGAAAATTTTTTGTCAGGGGCGAAAAACAGAAAAGCTTAGGCTTTCTTTAGTAAAATCAATGATAAATAAACCCGAATCATATTAAAATAATGTTTTATTTACAGATTAAATCTAATATGCTATTCGTAGCTACAATGAGGGCATAATAGTATGGAGAAAACGAATTAAGAATTTAATTCAAAGAACTTAGTTGGAACAGTTAAAGCATGGCAGTGGAGTTGTCCTTGTGTGAGGGTGCATAGCAGCATCAGGATTAGGTAATTTTGTATATATTGATAGCATAATAAATCACGATCTTTGTTCAAATATTTTAAAAGGCAATTTAAAATTATCAGGCCAATATATGGGTAACAGATACAACTTTGTTTTTGATCAGGATAATGATACAAGGCACATGGCTCTCAACATTCGCCTCTAGCGTCTTTACAATTGTTCACAAGTTCTAAAAAAATCACCTCAATTGCTGAATTTAAACCCAGTAAAACATGTTTGGAGATAACTGGAAGTAAGAACACGAAAACACAGCATTGAAACAAAAAGCGAAGTAAAAACAGCAATGTTCCATGAAGGCACCAACTTTCATTCAGAAATTACAAAAAACACTAATTAAATCTATTCCCATATGTTTAAAAAACTTTTGTGGGTGTTAAATAATATCCTATTAAGTACAACTTTAGCGAAATATTACAATATTTACAAATATACAGCGATTTTTTTAAAGTGTACGAAGACTTTTGTGAGGTAAATTTTTTGTTGTTTTTTGATTAATGATTTTTTCAAAATAAAGTTTTACTATGTTTTTAAAATATTTCATGTAGTTTTGTTATAAATGAGTCATAGATCTTACTCTTAAATACCCATTCTAAAATATTAATTTTAATTAATGGATAGAGCACTATTTCGTTGAAATTCCTAAGTGTACGAACACTTTTGTGAGCCACTGTATATTATAAATGTGATAGTGTGTCCGAAAATTTGAAATGAAATTGGCTTCAAAAGGGATGAATTAATTTCTTTGTATTTTTGCATACAGGCAGATTAGAAGCTTGAAATGATCATGGGCTAATTTTTATTTATTTTATTCAAATATTTTTCTTAATAATCCAAAATTTCATTATTTTTCATACAGAATCAATTGACATTTTTTCTATGATATTTAATTAAATTTAATCATTATTCTTTTTTGTTGCCAAAAAAAAAAAAAAAAAAAACGGAACAATAATTTCTCTTCAGTAATTAATTTTCAGTTGAAGATTTTTACGTATTAAAACAAAATGAAATAAATAAAAGGACCATATTCTGTTCATAGGTTCGAGGTTAAAAATCGCAATTCAACCAATTGTGACGTCACAGGAATACTGTTTTTTGTACTTATATCAAGCAGACGATTACATAAAATATTTTTTACACTTAAAATAATATAAATAGTTTAGCATTTTTTCCAGATACTAATCAGTAAAGAATTGAACCTTTTTCTTTCTTTCGGTTCGAGTCTATAAAATGCAACATTTTACAAATTGTGACGTCACAGGAATACTTTCCATTAAGAATTTTAAAAATATGAATGCGGTGTCATATTTGAAACAAAACATGAGTTTTCAAGTATTCATTTTTAATAACACAAGGGATATGAATTTTGAGTAAGTGATAAAAAGAGAAGAATGTGACGTCACATATGGAAAATAAAATAGGTATGCTCTGATGAAATGAGATTGAATTATGATATCAAAAGTTATTATTTAAAGAAAATTAAGTTTATCGTCTGAGCACATTCAATATTTAATTTATAAATGAAATAATTTAAAAAAAAAAAAGTTAACTATTAAATGACTAGAAAATGTTAATAATTTATAGCGCAAATTTATCCATAACGTAAATGACGCAATGATCAATGAAAAACACTTTTTATCATTCTTAAAAAATAAAAAATGCTCAACTAATCAGAAATAGAAAACATTTTTGACAAGTGTTAATTCTTAAAATTGTTCAATTCTGAAAATATAAATAAAAATCACTTTAAAAATGCACTTTTCGGGCTTAAAATCTAAAGCTTTAATGTAATTGCGTGAAAATACTATCATTTCCCTCAGTCAATATCTCAATAGTGTGCTCGAACTGTGCTGGAAACAGGTTTGTAAATGTATTTTAATTCTACATTTCTTTTAGCTCTTAAAAAGTAAAAATATGTTATCACTTTTAAAAATATTTTTTTATAATAAATTTCTGTAAAGTTTTATAGTATGCAAAGCATATATGTACAAAGTATACAAAAATACCACCTAAAACAAAGTTTCGTAGTAGATTTTTCCTACCATTGTTTTTTTTATTTTTACGAAAATAAATTCATTGATTTTCACGATGACTACCCCCTTTTTGACACTTTCTAACATGGTCTAAAAGTGTTTACAAGTTCGACCTGTCTGTACGCCATTTGCCAAGTACCTGTGGTCTGCCGTCTGTTTGTCCGTGTTTAACTCGAGTAAATATAGTCGGATTCATATGAAAATAATAAATGTTATTGAATTTTGCCATTGAATGTGTGGCATTGAAAATGAAGCAGGTAGCAATCATAGTTGAATCACAGGAGTACTCAAAATGAAACTTTACATTATGGTCTAAGAGAAAAATCATTTGCGGTGTATTTTGATAACGTTACATAATTTTAAATGTAATGAAATTTACATATATTGTTAAGGTGCACAAGAACATGGTTACTATTAAATATGTTAAGTGTAGTACTTATGGTGTGCGCACAGGGAGCTCAAATGTATTTCATTATGTTATGGTCTGTGAAGAAAAAATTATTGCAGCGTATTTTAATAATGTTACTCTGTAAAAAAAATATTAAATTTGATATCAGATTCTGAGATGCACTAAAACAGGATTATTGTATAAAATGGGATACAGCGATTTAATATTCATTTACAGGATCACAGAAAAATTTTTGGTAATATTATAGTTTACGGGAAAAAATATTCCAACGTATTTTAATTGCGTTGCACTATTTCAAACATGATGAAATTGATATACTGAGATAATCAATACAATGAGAAATACTGAAATTTAATACAATATGCTTGCAGTTAAGTATGATTTGCATCACCTTTATTTTTCATTTCCCAGAGACGCATAGATTTCGGACCTGTATCCAAATCTCAGATATTGTATCCAAAGTATGGTCTATTAGAAATGATTTCTGAAGAGATTTTTCAGTTATAGTATGTATTTTAAGAAAAACTAATGCATCTTGAAGTTCAGCTACATTTGGTATAATAAGAGATGTTTGTAGAATTTACATAAATCATGTATCGGACTATACAATAAACTGGATATATGGTCACCTGTGCAATAGCGATTTCCGGAAATATGAATTCAATAATTTGAATCGGGTTTTTTGCTTGAATAATTTAAGCTAAATATGCGGCAAGTATAATTATCTGCACGTAATATACAGGACTGTACAAAAGAATTCAAGTACGTCTCTGTCTATTATTAGGAATTTCTAAAGGTGAATTTTAATCTTTGTTATAATTTTTCTAACTAAGCTAAATTTAAACATTGTATTTAGAATATTTACAAACACATATATCATATACATAGCTGCAGAGAAGAATGGGCCGCCGAAGTTATGTTTTATGGAAACGTTGGATATATTTTTGTTACCTAAGTTTAACGCATGATTTTTTTTCTCTGATATGAATTCTGAATTGCACTACAACATGATTTCTGTACAACATGGGGTGTGTTACAGTTGTGTACAGTATAAGAGGTTGCCATTTCATTTTTGCAATTTTTCATATCATCTAACAAAATGTGTGTTAGTTATACATGTTTTAAATTATCGTTAATGAAACGTTTTGTTTAATTAAAGCGTTTAGCTTTTTTTAATGCTACGTGAACGACGTCAAGGGTAACTGCTAGTCTTTATTAAATGGTACTCATTAACCTTTATTGAAACTTTTGTGGCTCATCTAAAACGGCTGTAAAACCTATGAGGTATAAGAAATCAGTATTCTCATAAGGTGTTATAATTTGTAAGTGAAATACAGTCATATTTAGTTTTAGTTTTGCCAATTTTTTATTAATTAATTATTAATTATTTTAATTGTTATTATAATTATTTAATTATTACTGCATTTATTAATGTGAATTATATCACCAAATTTTTTTTGTACTAAACTAGTTTCAAAGATAGCACTAATAAATTTTAACAACTTTTCTAAAAATTTTAAACTCAATTTTTGATCAGCGTTTAATTTCCTTTATTATTAAATTTAAATTAAAAGTTTCAATTTTTAATGTTCAAATCTAATTAATTGTTTTAAGTGAACTCCTTTGCGTTTTATTTCGAAGCATTTCTTAAATTTATAAGAATTATTTCGCATGAGTTCATCGTAACACTGCCACCTCTAAATGTCTATTTTATCGTAATTCGGTGTTCAATAATTTAGAAAAAAAACTATTTGTTTCTGCAGCAGCTTTAAACTCTAGCTGATTTTGTTAATTAAAGAGGCTAATTCTTTAAATTTTATTCAGTTAGGTATATAGAGTAAATATAGATTTATCTTTATTATACTTTACAAACTCAAGATTCAAGACTTTTTCAATATTATGAATCTCGTCAATATTATAAAAGAAAAAAAATCTTTATTTTAAATTTAGCATACTGGAAATTATTTTTTTACGTTAATTTTTGTGAACTAAAAAAAAGCAAGAAACAGAACAGCTGTAATTTTTATTAAGTAATTTAAAATAATTGCATATTTAATTAAACGTTTTTATTCAAATTCCGAGATACTTTTTTGTTTTATTTAATTATATAGTGAAGAGGGGAATAAATTATTTATTTCAACATAGGAATTTAATTATAAAATGCTTGCGAAAAATTTTCTCATTTTGTTCTTCGTGAAATTTAAAGAAATAAAATTTTTCATAAATATACATTATGAAAATATTAAACTGCTTTTGTAAAATCAGGAAAATCGTAAAAGAGCAACTATGTATATTCTATGACTCCATAAAACAAAGTTTACTCAAGAGGGAGAGCCTGGACCTGACTTGAAACACAGGCTGCAACTGATTTTTAAGGTGCGTTCGTAATTATGTATATACCTAGCACCTACCGTCGTCTTTCAAACCATCCGTCTGTGCGCATATAATAGTTCAAAAATTACCCAACCGAATCGTTTGAAATTTAAGGCATATAATTTTTACATAATTTTGTAGAGTTAATTTCAAATTTTATGAAAATTGGATGTGTAGTTCAATTGCAGGGACAATCAAAATTATTTCAGCACATTATAGTCAATGGGAAAAAAAATTAAGTGCATTTTAATGATGCAACACTCTTTCGAACATAATAGAATTCATATGCATTTATGAAATATATACTAAAATATATATTCTGTACAATCTGTGTTGCAAAGAATTTTTCATTTAATATACAGGGTTACATAAAAGTATTCTGTTACATAATGATATAGGGGGGAAATTGTTTGGACTGCGTTTTAATTATATTCAAATATTTCATATTTTATGAAATTCATATACGTTGCTGAGATTTACTACAAGTTATTTCCAGTTTAATAGAAAGCATTTAGTATTTACAGGGACACACAAAAGATTTCGAATACTGTATTGTATCTGAAGTACTGTACATTTTATAAACTTCGTTATAATACGAAGCGCCTCATTTACTACATCTGACATACTATGTCCGGCTTGTTATTTATTTGACAGCGTTTTTCTGAAAACTGTTTTCAAAACTTGTACCGTAAAAAAATGTTTTTAGAGAGTTTTTTTTTTTTTTTTTTTTTTTTTTTACACATATGTATCAGATGATTGAATCTGCTTATCTAGAATCTCCGTCGTTTATTTCTGTCCATTGAATAACTCTTAAATTTTATTTTTGTTACTAGAATATATTTCAGAAATGTATCACGGTAACCCAAACAAATAAATTTTCGTGATTTACAAAACAAGTGATGGAGATTATATAGTCTGGAAGACCACTGCACAGGCAATCACGTCATAGAGTTGAAAACCGAAATTGCAGCATTAAACAGAACTCAATAACAGTATTGAATTGCACCGTGTCTGTCGAGTCATATTTCGGTGGAAACCATCTTCAAACTCGTTTTTCTGGTTGACTTGTAAGTATACCATTATGTCTTTTTGCACTCACAGGTTTTGAAAAAGAAGAAAACACAATAGTAAATCTACGAGTCAACCAATAAAATCGAGTTTTCAAATGTCATCCACCAAGATGTAACTTAGCAGACCAGTTGTATTTTAATACACGAATTCACTTTTAACAAGTTCTGGATTATAAACCTTGGTGATTATTTATGCTGCCGTTTAATGCTTTAGTATGTATGATTACTTTATTCATATCTATGCAAAATAAATATTTTGTCACCAGAAATTTTTTATTATTATTTCTTTGCAATCAGGAAAATTACAAACACAAAGTTTTGGGAAAAGCGCACGCAGAGTTTAAAAACAATTGAAGTAAAAAAATAATTAGATTTCAAGTACATACTTCTAATTTTAAATTGATCATATTAATATTTAATTTTTTTCAAACGGTTAGTTTTGCTAAATCCACTTTGTAAATTTTTTTAGAAAATATGAAAAAGATAAGCATTGATTTTCCGAAGGCTTAAAACTGGTGACTCATTTTGAGATTTTTTTAAAGTACTGTAACATCATAAACAAATTCACGCGATTCTCTTACATTAATCACCTTACTTATTTAAAAAAATTTCACTGGTAAAACAGAAATGTATATTTTGCACACCGTTCTATATATTATAGATTTTAGGAACACGTACTAATTATTTTGTTCAATTTCGAAATATTTTTTCCAAGTAGTATAAACAGTAAAAATGTTTATCTCCTTAAAATTTATAAATTACAACACATGCGGATGCATCGCATTGCGTGTGATAATATTTGTTTCATTTTGTTTAAATTTCGTATGGCACAGGAATTTATCATGGGCCCATAAAAGCGAAGTTTGTAATAAGGAATTTTTGTAAGAGTGAAAGTTATACCCAAGAAAAAGTACGTGCATCTTTTAAACTTCAAAGATAAATAATCTGAGATAACAGCGAAAATTATTTAAAATTTATATAATTTACTTATTTAAATAGCCATTATTATGAATTTTTTCTCATTAATGGAAGCAAGTCTTTTGTGTGTAATTGCATGAGTGCCTGTTGGCGATGGTCAATAAAAATACATTGATTATTTATTTTATATTGAAGGCATACTTTTACATGTTTTCCCTTTTTCCCAAGTTTGCCTGTGCTTTCAATTCCGTCATAAACGCAATCCAAATACAATTTTTTAGTCTTCATAATGTGAATTTTGTCCTCTTTTCAAAAAATTCTTATCGGAATTGGTATAGTAAATTTTGACCTTTTCACGAAATTTATTAAAAAATCCTCTTATGGCAAGAAAGAAAAGGTTTTTCATAAAAGATTTATATTTGCTACCTTAAAATATTTATGTTATATTTTATATTCCCGAATGGAGAGAAACCATCAAAAATCGCAAGATAAATAAATAAATAAATAAATTTGTTTTGGAAACTATAATCATAATTATAATTATGATAATTGTTATTTTATATGTGTTTATTTGTCTTTCGAAAATAGAGGGAAGGATTCGTATTGTTACTCCTGTGAATCGGAAACATTCAAAATCGTTTTCTATAGCCACAAAGGACGGAACCCCTTTATTACCCTTTCAAATCCGAATATCTATCGATTTTGAGAGAAAAATTAATCATACATTTATATTGTTACAACTTATTATCCAGATAGATTTACTGAAGACAGATGAATTTTTAACTGTCTGAAATCAAACAAATATTAGTTATTTTTCGTACTTTTAATTCATTTTCATATGAAAATAGATTAAGGAAAAATTTTTGGAGAAAATTGGGAAATAGCGAATTACGACAAAAATTGATACATATAACAATTTTGTAATATTTTTTGCGTGCATCACACGCGATTCCTTCAGAAAAGTAACCAATATTTATAATTCAAAGAGTGAAATATATGATTAAAATAAAAGAAACAGCAACGTTGCAACGAGAACTAAGCAAAATATTAATACTAGTATTATTACTAAATATGAAAACATAAATGAAATCCTGATAAAATATGCCTAGACATATACTGCCATTACTCATATAGATAATAACAAAAGTGATTGTTAAGGCAGAATTATACTCTATGAAAAGAAATTATTATTAATCGTACGCCAGACTCGAACGGGTTCATTTGATTTTATAT
Source organism: Maratus speculifer (assembly GCA_964019185.1). NCBI lineage: Eukaryota > Metazoa > Arthropoda > Arachnida > Araneae > Salticidae > Maratus > Maratus speculifer. Next base: position 213,427,799 of record OZ025292.1, on the reverse strand, counting down.
TCGGCTACCGTTGTACAACTTTCGATTTCCATGGATGAGTAGGATGTCGAAGGGAATGTGAGTCCCACCTAAAGTTCGTTTTTATATTATTTTGCAACCATATTTAACGTGGTTTTATATATATATTTAAGATAGTCTTTAAAATAATGGCAGTTTTTTCGATCGCACAGTGCAAAGTCCCTAGCAGCGGGGTCTCCACCATTATTTTCTCTTTTACATTATAGTTAAAGTAATTTTATATTCTTTAAAGGTTATCAGATATTTTTCAGTAAAATTCGTGGCAGCCATGTTCCATTAATTAAACAAAAACTGATCAAACCTAAATAAATGATATATCTTGTAGTGTTGTGATTTTGTTTATTTTTTCTTTAGAACATAATTTATTTAAATTTCAAGGTTTTGCTTTATGCAGCGATAAATATTAATTTAGTTTCTTCATGCAATGGCGATTTTCATATTTATAATTATTTACATTTCTTTTTGAAAATTATTTCATAAGTGTTGAAAACATACTCTTCGTATATTTTTTACATACTCAAAGTTTATATTTAAAAATGTGAACAACTTTGAACTCATACATTTTTCAAATGGTATAATTTAATAGTTTCAGAATATTTTAAACACCTGCTTTTTGTGAAATTTTTCACGTTATATAATAAGAAGCAAAAAGGAAAATCTTTTCCCACGATATGGCCTTAAACATTGAAATAATAATTCATTTTATTTATATTTCCACTATTAGAAAAAAAAATCTTATACTCGATGAAAAAATTCGTATTATCCAATACCGATTTTCGACCTTCAAATCCCAGGGTATTGAAAAGAATTCTCAAAAGTTTTCTTTTGACATTTTCAAAATGCTTCGACTGTTGCTTTTGTATGTGAACAATAATTTCTTTTTTCCATTTTTGTAATTCTGCTTATATTGTACCGTTGTCATCCATTTATTTATGATTTCTATGTTTATACTAGTTCTAAAAATTTCAATTTTAAGTCATACTTTGAAGAATGTTTCGTACAAATTTGGCTTAAATATTTTAGACAAGCACTTTGTGTTTTTAGGTTCTTAAATAGTATATTACCGAGAAGCTCAGTTTTAACTTTCTCATTTTTTTAAATGTAATCTAGAAGAAATAAGTAAATATATGTATTTGTTATTTTTTATATTTATATTTTAATTCGTGTCATTTTAAGAGTGTAAGAAGAATTAAAATAAAATAAAATTGCATTTATTCTCGTTAAATTCTGAATGTTATTTTAGTAATAAAATGTAATACAATATTACATGTAATACCATATTCTACATACATGTAATACGATATCATCTTGTAGCAGTTATCAATTTTTTAAGCTCACATATATAACATACTTCTTTCACTTTTGAGTTTGAAGCCGTTTTACTTTCAGACTTTCCAGTTTGGTGAATATTCTGGTTATTATTTATTTATTTATTTATTATTAAAGATTTTTTTTATTTCCGAATAGGAATTTTTTATTTTCTTAATCACAGATTTTTTTTATTTTCTTAATCACACAGGGTGCGTAGTCATCAAGAAACTCAGAGGATTTTAATTCTTTTAGTATCAGAAATTCTTTAAAGTACTGGTTGCTACACCTGAAAAAGGATTTCTTTTTCGTTAAATAAAACAAATATCACATTATAAAAATTCTGGTAAAAGGTCCTTACAAGGTGCTTCCAGACTACGCACCCTGATCAATGAATACTTTTATTCTGTAAGACTAATATCACTGTTCGAAAATAACGGTATGTATTTTAAATAAAATGTACACGAATGTTTAGGTACAAACAACATAATTTTTTTTAATCTTTAAGATATATAATGTAGTATTAATCTTTAACTTCATAATTTTTGCTATTCAATTTTGTAATTTTCTCTTGGAATCTGTATTACTAATACTTTTGTATGAATGAAACACATTTCTTCATTGTAATTCATTTTTTTATGTTGATATCGTTTCAACATTTCATTAAATTTGTATCAGCTTTTCATTTCCGTTAGGAAATTTAAATAAAACTGGTTTTTAACACTTCGAACCGAGCTTCACATACGCGTGACGCCTAAATTGCCCAGATGATACCCACGAGTAATTTTTTGATTCTAAATTGTACTTCATAATTTCTAAATCACGTCAGTGAGTCACACATATACCTAATACATATACATACATATATATATAAGATTTAAAAAGTAGCATTAACAAGGGAATTTTTCCGTTTCGATTAGGCAAATATTTCTGTTTTGAAAAACCGGTGGTAAAAAATCAAAAAATATCTAAAAGACGCTCATCGCGAAGATGTTAATAGCTATTACAGACTCTGATTTTCTTATTCGCTACTGATTCTTTGGGAATCCCAGTAAAACAGGTCAAAATTACGTAAAAGAAAGCTATGTAATAAAAGTTTTATGTAACTAAGGCTTTAAAGAACATTTGGTCAAGATTTTCTAAACTTTTAAATTGACGTAACATTAAATCAAAGAATATTTTTTGCTGAAATATGAATTAATGTCATTTTTTAAGTATACTGAAACAGACCTAGAGTCCCAGACTACCACAAGATAATGTTTAACAGAGCAAATAATATATGTTACTTCAGCTCTAATGTCCATTGCACACTGTTAAAAATAGTATTTAGAAATAAGTCAGGTGCACTTGATTTTGGAGTATTTTCTTGGTTTATAATAGCTACAAATTATTCTATTTGGAAAAAAAAGTATTAACGTTTTTTTGTACATGTAACGGGACAGAAAAATTACGTCCGCCTTTTAAGTTCATTAATTATCTAAAACAGATATAAAGGTGCAAAAAGGTGGTAAATATACCAGAGTGTGTTTAAATTTTATAAGCACTATTAAAAAATTCATGTTTTTATCAATAGGAGATATTTTAACCTGTATGAATGCTTATACTAATTTTTGAATCTGAATGCATTTTAATCAATTTTTGCTCTTCTTTCTGTTTAGATATCGAAATACGAAAACTGAATGTTTGTACTTTTAAGTTTTGAAAGCAGTTTGCACATTTTCAAATTTTGGGGAAATATCCACCATTTTTTAACTATCTGCATTATTACTGAATGCAAAACTCAGAGGTTTCTTCATAAATATATCACTTAATTTCGCCACATGTTTATTAAAGCTTACAAGCTATTTAAAAATTTGAGCATCCCTTTTTTAACCTACTATCCTTTGTTTTTACATAAATTTGCTAATTAAACAAGTTCCCTATGATGCACATCCCTATTTTATTATATTTTCTTTTTGTTATTTTTGTTTTTCTATGCTTAAATATTACTTATTTTGTTTTACTGTGAAACTTCTTTACTTGGATAGTCATATGTGTTATCTTTTCGTTTTAGGTAAGCAGTTTTCTGGGTGATATTTTTCTAGAATTCTATAAACGTAAGGTAAGAAATAAAATTATCGTCTTTTTTTAATGAATTGATATTTAGTTACAAATATATTTTTCATTATTTATATTTTTTCAATAACGCAGATCCGCCCAGCATGATCTAGGTTAACCTTTAAAGAATATAAAATTACTTTAACTATAATGTAAAAGAGAAAATAATGGTGGAGACCCCGCTGCACAGTTTTATTTTCAAGAACATCTACTTTTATTGAGAATTTTCATTATTTCATTTTTATTTCATGCTACAGAAAATCCTCTAATACTGTGGATATTAATTGGAAAACCACACGTGTGTCCGAGATATTTCTTTCAGATATTTTTTTAATTTTACATTTTCTCATTACCTTTTAAACAATTGGTGTCAATATATATATAATGAAAAGTAAATTTCCGTACTTTAATAAAATTTTCCCTTAAAAAATTCCTTTCTAAATTTATTTGACATTCCTAAATTATTAAATTATTTCTTATCATAAATAATATTGTTACGAATTTTGTAAATAGTTAGTGTGTGTACTGTAAAATAATGTAAATAATCTTATTAAGCTCCATTTCTTTACTAATATTAGTTTCTGTTACATTGTCTCTGTTATCAAGCAAACTTGTCTATTAATTTCAGTGAATGTCTATGGCAGCTTTGCGAAATATTAGAGATATCGCCAAGTTGGCGTCACTTTTGGCGACTAATTTTAGTCGCCAAATTTGGCGATATATCTCCAAGTTGGCGACAAACTTGGCGATTGTTGGCGATGGTACCCCTTCACTCTCTATGGTAACCCCCCCTTAGGTCTACTGATACATTGAATGTTTTTCCTTGGTTTTCTGGAATATTCGAGAAGCCTGTGGAAATTTCCAGTACATGCTGCGAGCCTATATAAAGAGGGCAATACGAGTTGTTGTTGTTATTATTTATCAGTCAGTCATTGAGTGAACAAGGCGTTTGTTAAGCAAGTTTGCTTGAGTTTCATTTTTGCTGTTTTTAATGTTATTAAGTGTTGAGACGTTGTATAAAGAGTCTCTGGGATCTAAAGCTGTACTTGTACGATAGATTTGAGCAGTTATTTTTGAATATCTAGTAATATTTGTGAGTTTCGAAGACTCTGTTGTTCTGAAGATCTGTAAATAAATTATTTTCTACTTTTCTAAAAGACAAGAGTTTGAAGTTGTCTAACCATAAGATCAAAAGAACCCTATATACGTAACAATTTTTGGTGTCAGAAGTGGGATCTTATGGCGAAAACAAGAGCAATGGACGGACAACTGAAAGAACTATTAGATGCTATCAATGGCATAAAAACAGAATAGAGAATAAAATTGACAAAGGACAAGAAGAGTTGTTGGAAGAGTTGACAAACAAAATTGATAAAGGCCAAGAAGAGTTATCAAAAGGCCAAGAAGAGTTATCAAAAGGCCAAGAAGAGTTGGCGGAAAAAATGAATAAAGGCCAAGAAGAGTTGGCGGAAAAAATGAATAAAGGCCAAAAAGAGTTGGCGGAAAAAATGAATAAAGGCCAAGAAGAGTTGGCTGATAAAATGAATAAAAACGAAGAAAGAATGAAACAGTTGACAAATGAAATTGACAAATGCCAAGAAGATGTGACTGAAAAGATTAATAAAGGCCAAGAAGAAATGAAGAAAACTTTAGAAGAAAAGTTCTCGTCGGTAGAGAGAAGAATAGGCTCGGTAGAAGAGAAAATAGAGGAAGTAGAAGAGAAAATTCAGAATGAAGTTAGTAATGTTAAAGAGAAAATGAAAGGAAAATGACGGAAGTAGAAGAGAAAATTCAGAATGAAGTTTGTAACGTTGAAGAGAAAATCAGTAACGTTGAACAGAAAATAGGTGAAGTAGATGAAAAGCTAAATAAAAAAGTACAAGATCTTGAGAAGAAGCTTCAGCGTCCAGTGGTACTTTTGATGAATTTAGGAATCCGCCTGCTTCTCCTGTGCAAGTTAAGCTGTCGACATACGACGGAAAGAGTTCCTGGCAAGTTTACAAAACCCAATTCACCATTGTAGCCGATGCGAACAAATGGAGTGACGAGGTGAAAGCTTGTCAACTGGCAGCATCTTTGAGAGGAGAAGCCGCCGACGTGCTGCAAACATTGCCGGATATGACGCAACTCAATTTTGAGACTCTAAGTTGTGCACTTGAAATGAGATTCGGAGAAAAATTCTTGAAGGATTATACGAGAGTACAAATGAAGAGCCGCTATCAAAAATCGAGTGAAACCCTTCAAGAGTTTGCCTCAGAAATGGAACGGCTGGCAAATTTAGCATTCATCGACTGCCCAACAAATCTACGGGAAATGCTCTCACTGCAGTACTTTGTAGACGGAATAAAAGATCCAGAAGTGCAGAGAGCGGTACGAATGGCAGATGTACAAGATTTAAAGGCTGCATTACTATGTGCCTTAAAGTTGGAAGCAGCTACACAAGCCAGCCGAAGAGATCGTCATTCAGTCCGAGGGGCAACGGTGAACAAAAGCTCAGACACTGAGATCGACTTCTTGAAAGAAATTAGGAGAATAAATCAAGAACTTGAAGCTTTAAAATACGGAAGAACAAGCTCAAAAAGACAGAATCTCACGTGCTGGGGATGCGGTGATACAGGACATCTCCGAAGAAATTGCCCCAAAATCCACGAACGTGAGATAAATTCAAACAGTCAGCAGGGAAACTAAATTTTGGCCATTTCGCGGGGTGGAGGTTGCCAGAGAATGAAAAGCCCCACCTGAAGATCCTCCAGATATCAAAAATGAGTGGCGGTGATAATGAATTATATGTGATAGGCTTTATTAACGGAATTCAGTGCCGTATGATTGTCGATATAGGAGCCAATGTGACAATAATAAGAGAAGATTTGGCTCGAAAATTGAAATCTAAACTCATCTGGACGCCACCCTGCGTTACCCTGCAAACTGTGAACGGCGACAAGATAGTCATATATGTAAAGACCAATTTAACCATCAACTTTGGAGGAAAGAAATATTATCATACGGCATATGTGGCTGACATAACAGATCCTTGCTTAATCGGGCTAGATTTTCTGAAGAAGTTTGGCTTCAAACTTGATTTCAAAAATAACAAAATGCTCTCAAAATTTGAAGAAATAAGTCTTTTTGGATTAAATAACGAAATTGAATGTAAACAAGCAGTAATAGCCAAAGAAGACATCAATCTAGATCCAAGAACAGAATTTTTAGTTCCAGCTGTAATTAAAAATGAAACTAATTACCGATTTGGTCATATAGATTATCCAGAAGACAATAGTACACAAGCAGGAATATTGGTGGCTTTTTCTGTAGTAGACCTCTCGAAAAAGACCATTCCAGTCAGAATTGCTAACATCAGTGATAAGACGAAGACTATCAAGAAAGGAGAGGTGATAGCATCATGTGCTCCTGTGACGTGCATAAGTCAAAATTCCAGTCACTCTAAGAAATCTTCAGATAACTTAGTCAAGGATTTGTTACAAAATACAGACTTAGATCCAAAACAGATGCACGCTGCGGAAAATTTAATTAGAGAATTCCAAAGTTTATTCTCCCAAACATCTGAAGACTTTGGACGAACCAAAATGGCACAACACCGAATTGATACTGGAGATCACTCACCTATTAAACAACACCCTAGACGATTACCTTTTGCCAAGCAAGAAGAGGTGCAAAATTTAATTAAGGATATGGAAGAAAATGACGTCATTGAACCATCGACAAGTTTATGGGCGTCTCCCATTGTATTAGTAAGAAAAAAGGATGGTTCTACAAGATTTTGTGTAGACTACCGCCGACTGAATGAGTTACTAAAATAAAAAGGATAGTTACCCTCTACCAAGGATCGACGACACTCTCGACACACTTGCGGGCAACACTTGGTTCTCGACTCTGGATCTGAAGAGTGGTTACTGGCAGGTAGAGATCCATCCGGACGACCGCGAGAAGACTGCCTTTACAACGGGACAAGGATTATGGCAGTCCAAGGTAATGCCTTTTGGTCTATGTAACGCACCTGCAACTTTTGAACGCCTTATGGAAACGGTTCTTCGGGGGCTGTCATATGAGGCATGTCTTGTTTATTTAGACGATATCATAATCATAGGAAAATCTTTTGATGAACATCTGAACAACCTCAGGCGGGTGCTACAAAAGTTAAAAGAAGCTAATTTGAAGTTAAGCCCTTCGAAGTGCAGTTTGTTTCGTAATGAAGTCGCCTACCTTGGACACATCATTTTGGCTGAAGGAGTTAGGACTGATCCGGAGAAGATATCGGCCGTGAAAAATTCGAATTGTCCAGCAGATGTTCACCAGCTTCGAAGCTTTCTAGGATTATGCACCTATTATAGAAAATTTGTCAAAGGCTTCTCGATGATTGCAAGACCACTTCATAAATCAACAGAAGCCAATCAAAAATTTATGTGGACACAGGAATGCGATGCTGCTTTCGAAAAGCTCAAGGAGGCATTGACATCCACTCTAATTCTGTCATATCCTCAAATCGATAAACATTTCATACTTGATACGGATGCAAGTAACGAAAGCATTGGCGCTGTACTGTCCCAGGAAATCAACGGCGAGGAGCGTGTTATCACCTATTTCAGCAAGTGCTTGTCAAAGGCAGAGCGAAACTACTGCGTAACAAGAAAAGAGCTTCTTGCTGTAGTGAAAGCCATAGACCATTTTCATCACTATCTTTACGGTCGAAAATTCCTGATCCGAACTGATCATGCTTCTCTAACTTGGCTATTGAATTTTAGGAACCCTGAAGGCCAGATAGCTAGGTGGATACAAAAGCTTCAAGAGTACGATATGGAGATACGCCATCGAAAAGCCTCATCACATGGAAATGCAGATGCTCTCTCAAGAAGACCCTGCTCAGAGAATTGTAGATACTGCGACCGGGTTGAGAAGAAATTTAATGTCAAAGGTCCTATAGTAAGACAAGTTACAACTGGCTATACATCATCGCAAGATCCGTGGAGTGACGAGAGCCTGCGTAAAGATCAACTTGCTGATCCTGAAATTAAGCCAATTCTAGAGCTGAAAGAGGAGTCCAACAGGAAGCCCAGCTGGCAAGACATGGCCCATTACCATCCTATGACTAAACGTTATTGGGCTCTCTGGGATTCCCTACATTTGAAGAACGGTATTTTGTACCGAAAATGGGAGTCTGACGATGGAAAGACGTGAAGATGGCAACTACTACTCCCTAAGTCGAGAATTTCTATGGTCCTTCAAGAACTTCATGGTAGTCCCACAGGAGGTCATTTTGGTGTAATGAAGACCCTGCAAAAGGTTCGAGAGCGTTTCTACTGGAATAATGTTCGCAGTGATGTGGAGAAGTGGTGTCGAACTAGTGACACCTGTGTAGCACGCAAAGGTCCAAAGAGGCGCACTCGTGGACGATTGCAGCGTTATAATGTAGGAGCTCCTTTCGAACGAATTGCTCTAGACATCCTGGGTCCTCTTCCTAGAACATCTGATGGCAACAAGTACATCCTCGTTGTCATGGATTACTTCACCAAGTGGCCTGAAGCCTACGCCATACCTAACCAAGAGGCGGTAACCGTAGCAGAGATACTGGTTCAACACTGGGTTTCCAGATTCGGAGTTTCTCTTCAAATCCATTCCGATCAAGAAAGAAACTTTGATTCGGCTGTGTTTAAGGAATTGTGTGGATTGCTCGGCAAGGACAAAACTCGAACTACACCTCTACATCCTCAATCGGACGGCATGGTGGAGAGGTTCAATCGTACCATCCTAAATAGCCTCTCCCTCCTTGTGTCTAAAGATCAACAGGACTGGGACAAGAAATTACCTCTGTTCCTGCTTGCCTACAGTAGTGCTGCTCATGAGGCCACTGGTTATTCCCCTTCTCAAATGCTCTTTGGTCGTGATCTTCGTCTACCTGCGGATCTTTTGTTTGGCCGTCCTCCTGATGCTCCTTTATCGCCCGAGGAGTACGTGGATGAACTCCAGGCATGGATTGAGGAGATTCATCGTCTAGCGAGGAACCGAATCGGACTGGCATCGGAAAAGATGAAGACGCGGTACGACACAAAGGCAACTGGACATGAGTTCAACGAAGGTGACAAAGTTTGGTTGTGGAATCCCATACGCCGTAAGGGACTGTCGCCAAAATTACAAAGAAACTGGGACGGTCCTTACACAGTCATCAACAGGCTGAATGACGTCGTCGTACGCATACAAAAATCGCCACACGCCAAATCCAAGGTCGTACACTATAACCAGCTAGCCCCTTATTTTGGCCAAAGTGATTAGAAATTCAAAACTGGAATTTCAGACCATGGTCATGAAAGTCACTTTTTGTAAATATGTAAATAGTAATTAGTTCTTATTTATGTAAATCTTATTATAATTTTTATTTATTTATTTATTTTAAGTGTTTTCCTCTAACTCAGGGATTGCTCTGCCCGGGACGTGCAGTCTTTGAGGAGGGGGTAGTGTTACGAATTTTGTAACTAGTTAGTGTTTGTACTGTAAAATAATGTAAATAATCTTATTAAGCTCCATTTTTTTACTAATATTAGTTTTTGTTACATTGTCTCTGTTATCAAGCAAACTTGTCTATTATTTTCCAGTGTATGTATGGCAGCTTGGCGAAATATTAGAGATATCGCCAAGTTGGCGTCACTTTTGGCGTCTAATTTTGGTCGCCAAATTTGGCGATATAGCGCCGAGTTGGCGACAAACTTGGCGATTTTTGGCGATGGTAACCCTTCCCTCTCTATGGTAACCCCCCTACAGATATACTGATACATTGAATGTTGTTCTGTGGTTTTGTGGATTTTTCGAGAAGACTGTAGAAATTTCTAGCACATGCTGCGAGCCTATATAACGAGAGCAATACGAGCCGCTGTGGTTATTATTCATCAGTCAGTCATTGAGTGAGCTGCGATTGTAAGCAAGTTTGCTTGAGTTTTCTCTACATTGTTTTGAATGTGATTTAGCGTTGAGACATTGTATAAAGAGTCTCTGGGACCTATAGCTGTACTTGTATGATAGATTTGAACAGTTATTTTTGAATATCTAGTAATATTTGTGAGTTTCAAAGACTCTGTTGTTCTGAAGATCTGTAAATAAATTATTTTCTACTTTTCTAAGATACAAGAGTTTGAAGTTGTCTAACCATAAGATCAAAAGAACCCTATATACGTAACAATATTGTATTCATTCAGTTTTCTAAAATACATTTCCATTTGTAATGTATATTTTAACTTTTATCCCCTTTCAAAATCTTTGCCCGTAATTTCCCGCAATCTTCCGCTTCAAAACCCTTTTATTTCTCAATCTTAAAATGCCAGTATTTATTCTATTAAAATTATCTGTTATATACCATCTTCTTTTTTCATATTTTCTGTTCTAAAAATCAGTGTAATTCCCTTTTACGGAAATACCGCGTTCTCTGTTCTAAATTATTATGCCACTATAATATAGTTCATTACTGTCTCAAGACTGTAATTCGCTGTTTCTCACATCTGTATTAGTATAGATATTTTTTTACTCTATTTAGCCTGAAACATTATATCTCAGATTTTGTCATCTGATCTATTGTTTAAAGAAAATACTATTAGTTGCTCTCAGAAAGTGTGGTGTTGGAATTATCAATGTGATAGCAGCATCTTTATAAATGTATTGAAAGTACGAAGACATGTCTAGCTTTTATTTTAACAATGAAAATGCCCAACTAAATATTCCAATGTGGAGAATGTTATTTATCTTTGATATAATTTATATTTAATAATGTGCGTTCAACGAATTGCATGTTCTTTTCTGCAAAAGTCCAAATGCTTTTCAAAGTTATATAGATACGACAACTTGACTGAAATCCGCTATTGCAAAATCCGTGAATTTCAGCCGGTATCTATTAATTAAATAATAGAATTCTGCGGTTAAAATTTCTTTAATTTCGGACTTATAAATTCTTTTCAAAGAGTTTTCTAATCAATTATAAAATGAATTAAGACTGCATTTTCAATTTCTTCAGAATGTTATGAATAATCGTAACAAAGTAATAATCATTATAATATCATAAAAATAATCTATTTATTTATTTATTCATTATTATAATATTATTTTATTAATTATAGTTTACAATTATAATCTTTCAGTTTTTTTATGACATCCACTTTGGTAATATAATAAAATTGTAATATCATAAAAATGTCTGATCTTTTATAATTATAATCTATCCTTGTTTTGTTTTGAATAACATCTATTTTTGACGAGAATATGCATTAACTTATTTTCATTTAATACCTCAGAAAATCCCCTGTTACTGTAGACAATTTGAAAACCACGTGTTTCGCCCAGATTTATTTTCTTAAACTTACTTTTTAAATTTAGAACATATTAGGATTTTTTGAATAGTTGTCATTAATTTGTATGCACGAATATCTTATATATTGGAGTCACCAAATTGTTTGAAAAGAAGAAGTGTTATGCAAAATTTAAGGAAACTGAATTCAAGAAAAATTATAGAAATGAATAGCAGCGAAGAAATAATCTTTTATGCTTGAAAAATTGACTATCGCCAAAATTACACGATCATAAATACATTAATCGTCACTTCATACAAGCTAAACGTTCTATCTTTGCACTAAAAACTATATCTTTATTTAAAGTGGTTTTAAACAGATTTTTACACGCACAAACTGCGCAGTGTTACATACTTAAATAAAGCGCTTTTATTGATTGGAATTTTTCTCCGGTAATAAAAAATGAAGATTGAAAGTGCTTGCACGGTAAACCTTTATTGCTTTTTGTGACTGATACTTTGTCAACTTGATAGAGTGGATACAAAAAAAAAAAAATCCATTTCTACTTAGCGGAATAATGCTTAAACAATTTGCTGAAAGTGATACTTTGTGTCAGCTGGAATGGATAAGTTTTGACCGCATTGTATTATGCAGGTCAGGAGTGCTAATTAACAAACATATGCTTATTTATATTCACAGCACAGGAAATACGTGATGTATTCATGATTAATTAGTAAATAGTCTTAAATTTCGTAGATGGACTGAAATTTTAATTAAAAAAAAACGGACGATTTTATGGAAATTGTACTGGTAATCGGGACTTTAATACAATTTACTGCTTTTTAATGAAAACATTTCCATAATTTCAAAAAAAAAAAAAAAAAAAAAGAAAAACGAAAAACTTTTTGAAAATTACGGAAATTCCTCCGTTATAAACAGTAAATTGTACTGACGTACCAATTACTAGTATAATTTACGTAAAGTTTTCCGTTTTTAGATGCGTTCGTAATTATGTAAATATGTAGCTCCTATAGTTCTCGTTCAGTCCGTCGATCTGTCCGCCTGTCCACACATAACAACGCTAAAACTACCCAAACGAATCGTTTGAAACTTAAAATATATAATTATTACATAATTTTGTCGAGTCATTTCAAATTTTATGAAAATTGGATGCGTAGATCAATTACAGGGACAAACAAAACTATCCTATTGCATTACGGTCAATGCGGAAAAAAGTTTCAAATGCATATTAATCGTTTGAAATTTAAAATAAATAGTTATTACATAATTTTGACGAGTCATTTCAAATTTTATGAAAATCAGATGTATAGATCAATTACAGGGACGATCAAAAGTATTCCGTTACAATATGGTTAATGGGGAAAATTTTTCATGTGCATTTTAATGGTGTTACACTCATTCGAACACAATAAAATTTATATGCATCTAATGAAAAAATATTATAATATACATTTTGCCCTATCTGTGGTGCAAAGAACATTTGTTATTGATTTACAAGGCCACACAATAATATTTTATTACATAAGGGTACAGTGAGAATATTTTTGGGTGCCCGTTTTAATTGTAATTAACCATTTAAAATTTTATGAGATTGATATATGTTGATGAGGAATACTAGAAGTTATTTCCTGTGTAAAAGAAAGCAGATAGTATTTATAGGGACACACAAAATATTTTGGTTCCTGTACTGTATCCGAAATACTGTATACTATTACATCAAGATCTGAATAATTTTAAATGCGTCCGTACTTATATAAATAGTTTGCACCTATATTCATTGTTCAGTCTGTCAGCTCGTCCATACGTCCGTCTGTTTGCCCGCATATAAGAAAGCAAAAATTGCCCAGCCAAATCGCACTATATTTAAAATACATAATTTTAGCACTACTTTGTCGAGTCATTTTAAACTTTATGAAAATCGAATGTATAGTTTAATTAGAGGGACAATCAAAAGTATTCCATTACATTACAGTCAATAGGGAAAATAGTTCTAAGTGCATTTTAATGATGTTAAACTCTTTCGAATATAATCATTGTGCGCGCGGCAGCGCGCAACAATAATATGATTGAGCGGTAATGCTTAAGCATAGGAAAGCGCAAAAACACGGATTTTTCAATTTTTCTTTTTGCAATAACTAACTAAATACTTATCCAATTTTGATGATTTTTTTTTAAATGTTCGTCTGACCAAGAAGCACAACATAGCACAAAAATTATTTTTTTATGGCATACTGTAGGTGTACTGTAGAGTATTCTGAAAATCGGACAAAAATTTTGTGTCACAGCACTTTTCTCGAAAACTACTAAAGATAAAAACTTAATTTTTTTTTTAAACAAAAGACAAATTTTTTATCCCGGGGTAGTCATCGAGAAAACGTTATTTCGCTGGGCAGTTTTTCTGAAATTGCGTATTTTCCAAACTTGGTCATAAATGGGTATATCTAACGTTCTATTGCAGATAGAATGTTGCGGTAAAGTTTATTTTAAAGATTTTGCGATGCTAATTAATCCTGCAAAAATTCATAGCTTTACGTTAAACAGTTTTTTTTACAAGATGAAATAAAAGAAAGGCAGTCATCAATCTAAGGTACTTGTGATCATCGGAGAGAAAGACCAGTTACACCATTCGATTAACATAAAAAATACAGAATGCTTTTTTTTCTCTTATTTTTAACTTAATTTTTTAACGAATTATGAATTTTTTTTAAATTTTTGACATGCTGATTTTTGTCATTTTTTAACACTAGAACGCCCGGATGGAGTCGATTCGACTCCAATCATGTAACTAAATTTCAATTCGAACCAGAAAAATTTTCTTGAAATAATTTAAATCTAATCCACGCAAATTTACGTTAAATAAATCAATTAAATAATTTTGAATAAAAATTCTGGTGAGAAATATTATTTTCAAACTTGAGTAGAATTTCCGGGCGTTCTAGTGTTAATGAATCATTTACTGAATAATTATGCACGGTGTCTAGCCCTGGTGGCTGTTAAATTTCATTTTTAATTTTAAATTAGGCAATTTTTTGCACCATACCAAATTTATATTTTATCCATTTTTTTCATTTATTTATATTTTGTTTTTAGCACAATGGCATCAATGGCAAAAATGCCTGGCATACCTGTCAAATATTGGGGCCCTGTACTTTAACAAAGTGTATTTACTATAAGTATATACCGTATTTATTCTAATAGAATGCGCCCTCTAATAGAGCGCATCTTCTAATAAAGTGCGCACCTTGGTGCTGATTGAAAAAATAAATATACGGAAACGATATAGTAGATAAGTAGAAAACGATTACTTAAATGCATTATCGAGGATTCTCATCGATCAAAATAGAGATATTCTATCAAAGCGATGGAGTGGCGATGCAGCAAAAGTTTCAAATTTTGAACAATGTACCACTCCTGTAAACTATAGCGCCAAGGATATGCACACTGTTAAAAATCTGCTGCATTTTGCTGCAACGCACTCCCCTGCTTGTATAGAAAACGGTTACTTGGCCGTGAAATGACGCTTTCTCATTGGTTGGAATCATTGTAAACGCGGCAGCGCGCAACAATAATATGATTGAGCGATAATGCTTAAGCATAGGAAACCGCAAAAACACGGATTTTTCAATTTTTCTTTTTGCAATAACTAACTAAATACTTATCCAATTTTGATGATTTTTTATTAAATGTTCGTCTGACCAAGAAGCACAACATAGCACAAAAATTATTTTTTTTATGGCATACTGTAGGTGTACTGTAGAGTATTCTGAAAATCGGACAAAAATTTTGTGTCATAGCACTTTTCTCAAAAACTACTAAAGATAAAAATTTAATTTTTTTTTAAACAAAAGACAAACCTTTTATCCCGGGAACACTTTTTATTTCTATATATAAAATACAAAACAAGTTGTGCAGTATCCCAGTGGAATATGGAAAAATAGAAGGACTAGTGAAAAATGCTCCAAGGAGCAGTGCAAAAGCAGAATATGATTTTAATTGAGCATTAAAAAATAATGGACAAATGCTTCTGTTAATTACTGAGCATGAGGAAGGATAAGGGATCCCTTCTTGGCTACAACTCACTTCAATGCCAACTTTGAAAAAATCATATTTGCGCTTTTTCCGTGAAAACAAATCAGTCGCAGTTACTATAAAAATGTATAGTGTAAAGACGTAACCAGTAAAGATGGAGCTTAATTAGAGATAAATGTAAAGGAAGGCGACATAATGCCAGATACCTAGTTCCTGCAGGTATCACATTCATGCACTGCCACCAAGCATACCCTAAGTGTATAATTGCACAGAAAATTGATTTGTAGTATAGTGCAGAGTGAACAGTGCAGTTAACATCAGAGATGTAGTACAGGCTATACGCCGTACACCTTCAGGACTTTTTAATAGAACACCATATACCCTCTGTTTTTCAAGAAAGCTTATAGTATACACATTCTAGAATATCCCTCTGCTTAGAGCATATATCTTATGTTATTTTTAGGACTACACCCCTGGTTAACATCTAAAGCACGGTGGAAAATTCTACTAAAGAACCGCAAATTTCTTTTCTATGGAAAAAGCGCAAATATGATTTTTTCAAAGTTGGCATTGTAGTTGGCGTTGTAGCCAAGAAGAGATCCCTTATGCTTCCTCATGCTCAGTAATTAACAGAAGCACTTGTCCATTACTTTTTAATGCTCAATTAAAATCATATTCTGCTTTTGCACTGCTCCTTGGAGCATTTTTCACTAGTAGAATTGATATGAACCTATGAAGCATATATATTAGGGTGGAGCGAAAAAAATTTTTTTTTGAAAATCAAAAACGGGTAGGTGCCAAAAGTTGCCTTTATACTAATACATCAACTGCGTGAAATTTTACCGCTGAAAAAAAATGGCTTGAGTCTGCGCTTTTGCTCCAAAAATCGAAATTTTGGGTAAAATTTGTCATTTTTTGACATTTTTTCTAAAAAATTGAAAAAATCCTACAGAGCTGGTTAGTATTTAAAAGTGTTGCTTAGACCTTTATATTTATCTGCTTAACATATTTAAACTATAAAACAATATATTTATTCCCTATAGCTGGAGCAAAACAGGCAACTTTTAGTAAGAAAACAGTATTACCACTCTATTGGGTCATACAACGAATTGTTGTTTTTAATACAGCTCTTGTTTTCAAAACTACCTTGGACATGCGTCGTGGAGGTGGCTGTATTTCCTATACCACCCGGCCTAACTATTCGATCATCTTAGTACAGTGTTTTATTTATACATTGATTTGTGATTTTCATTATAAAATTTTGGCATGTTTTCGATGCTTCCACCTTGTTCATCTCTTCTTTGCATCCACATGCTGCTGTAACTATCTTCGGGTATATTTTTCCAGTTTATACAAAAAATGACAAGCAGAGTAATGCATAGTAATCTATTAAAGGGATCTATTCGGCCATCGATTATATTTATCAAACTTACATTCAGTTGATGAATAGTGATTGAAAGTTCTGTTACCACAACATTTTATCAGTCAATTGTATTTTTTCTTACGTAATGATTTGCTTCAAAGATGATTTCAGATATTTCAACTATAAGTATGCCATCATTTATTCTACTTTTGCATTTTTTATATGTTGAGAAGCGACCTGTTTAATGTGATGGTGATCGTCAGCGAGAATTGCAATGAAAATTTGTTCTCCATGTGTAAAGCAACCGCTGTTGTAAATAACTTTTTTTTGCATTAGTTTTATGCAGTTTTCTAAGTGTTTTGGTATCCAGGTAATTTCCTATTAACTTTTAGATCCTCTTTTTATGAATGGACAACATTTGATGGTGAAATGTCCTGGGCATAAACATATAATGCATAGTACTTTATGAGGGAATGTACGGATTCTAATCGACTATAAGTGCTCATTTAAAATTAGGAGAATTTTATTTGTCACTGTGAACCATTTTGAATGGGGTAAGCTTAGAATTGTGTATAATATTGAATCATTTGCTACTTCAACTCCAGTGAATTTCCTCTGCGCCAATTATTAGAGAAGTCGATATAAAACGTTCTAAGCTACATGGATTCACTGGATCAATAAGGAAAATCTTTGTCTACGTACTATTCACTTCCTATTGCAATTTTTTTTTATAAAATAGAGAATAATTTTGAAAAATTATTTTCTCAAATTGAGAAAGAGATACTCAGAACAGACTAGAAATTTCTGTCAGAGATTGCAAAGCTAATTCATAAGGAAAGCTATTTCTTAGAAAGAATGGGGAATAGGAGTTTAGAAAACAGCTCATAAAGTTAATAAAATTTTCCGCTTTACGCTTAAGCACAGATTGGCAATCAGCGTCTATATGTTCACTCACAAAATGTATAACCCAAGTTTATACCGCGGGATGTTTTATACCAAATGTACTACACACCTAAATAACAGATCTAAAACCTTATTAGAAATTACTAGACTATGGAACAACATAGGAAACGACATGAACCTTACTAAAACTTCTTTATAAATATTCTTGTTTTACACGCAAATTTTGTTTGCAATCTTCTGTGACGATCGTCATAATATTAAGCAGCCAGCTTCTCAAAATATATTCAATGTAATAAGTACAGTAAATGATGACATACTAAAAATTGAATTCATACAATCAATTTTTAGGAAAATCATTATATATAAAATGTAATTGATTGAAAAAATGCTGTTGTAACAGAACTTCCAATCATAATGTATTAATTGCATGAAAATTTAATGAAGATAACAGACTGCTGAATAGGTTCAATTAAGAACATACCCAATACATTACTCAGCTTCTCTTCTGTTATACATGGTATAAAAATATACGTGCAGCAGGTCACACCAGCAATCCAAATCATCCAAATTCAGTGAATACAAAGAAGAGATAAATTACTCTGATATATAAAAAACTTATACTCGTCTTAGGGAAAAAAGTAACAATTCAATATATTAATAAAACACTGGGCCTAGATGATTGGGTGGTTGAGACGGGTGGGATAATACAACCACCTCTATGAGTTATATACACAGTAGTTTTGAAAGCAGCTAGGTAAGAAATGCATTCAAAAGGACATTTCGTCGTATGCTCCAATAGAGAGGTTAACGCTGATTTTTCACAAAAAGTTGTCAGATTTGCTCCAGCTATACAGACTACAGATATTGTTTTATAGTTTAAATATGTTAAGCAGATAAATATAATGGTCTAAGCAACACTTTTAAATACTAACCAGCTCTGTAGGAATTTTTTAATTTTTTTGAAAAAATGTCAAAAAATGACAAATTTTACTCAAAATTTCGATTTTTGGGGCAAAAGCGCAGACTCAAGCCATTTTTTTTCAGCGGTAAAATTTCACGCAGTTAATGTACTAGTATAAAGGCAACTTTTGACACCTACCCGTTTTTGATTTTCAAAAAAAAATTTTTTTCGCTCCACCCTAATATATATGTTACAGGCCAAACTAGATTGGCCTAGTCCAAACTAGTCTATCCTAACGCCCATCGGATAAACTAGTTTTTCCTAGGCCAAACTAGTCTATCCTAACGCCCATCGGATAAACTAGTTTTTCCTAGGCCAAACTAGTCTATCCGAACGCCCATCGGACAAACTAGTTTTTCCTAGGCCAAACTAGTCTATCCGAACGCCCATCGGATAAACTAGATTTTCCTAGGCCAAACTAGTTTGGCCGAACGGTCATTAGGATGAACTAGTTTAGCCTGCTATTCATTGGTTTGAACTAGTTTATCCTAGGCCGAACTAGATTGTCCTAGGCCAATTCAATTTGGCGTGATTTTATTGAATTTAAAGACCGCCACACCGCCAACTTTCTTGTTTTGATCTAATTTAGCCTAGGCTGATGCAATTCGACGCGATTTTAGCTCACAAACTATCAAAGCCTGAGAGCTAATGTGCTCGCAGATTCTCTGTGTGTGTATGTAACCATGTACGTACGTATGTACATACTTATGTACGTACGTGTGTAGGACTAATATAACGGACTAATGTGTAACTAATATAATGCGAGCACTCTGGTGTTGGAATTTGGACGCGATTTAGTTCAAGCCAGCCGGCTTCGCCCGCTATCGGGCCCCTTCTTTTATATAAAATCTTGAAACGGACGTATATTGAAGCGAATGAACTTCGAAGTGAAAAAAACATGATAAATATTTAAGAAAAAAGATTTTGCATCGAAATACCACTATTTTCTAATAGTAATTTTTGTAAAAATGTTATATTCTTGCTGGAACTTTTTGAAGCTTTGTCATAGTTTATCGCATATGATATAATTAAACAAAAAAACAAAAAAACAAAAAAAAAAAAAAAAAAAAGAGTTACATTTCGGCGTGAAAGAGGATGTGTTTGCGAATAAAATCAGGAAATATAACGGAAATTCTATGTTTTAAAGTTTTAACTTATGCTATAAGAAACATGTAAAATGTGGTTTACTTTCTATGAACTAATGTGTTACATATTCTATGAACAAAGATGTGTATTTTCAATGAACCAATGTGTAAACAATCTATGAACAATAATTAAAACTTCAACGAACTAAAGTGTACATCTCTATGAACTACAATGTAAAACAATGACTGGAAACATGTATAACATCACTATGAACTAATGTGTAAAAACATCGATGAACTAACGTGTAAAATTCTGTAAACAAACATGTAAATATTCTATGAACGAATGTGAAAAAATCGATGAACTAATGTGTAAAGTTTCTATAAGTAAACGTGTAAATATGCAATGAACTAAGTTGTTTATTCGGTGAACTAAAATGATCAGGAAGAAAGTGTTTTTTTTTTGTTGTTGTTTTAGCAAAAATAAATGTAACTAGTTCCCCATGTACAACACGAATGGAAAGTAAAGCTATGAACTAGTGTAACATCAATGAACTAAGAATGTACGATGAACTCCTGTGGTTTTTTCTATGAACAAAATTCTCATGTGTACCAGGAACTAATACATTATATGCCATAACAAAAAAACAGGTCTTTAAAATAAATGCTGTAAATAATGTGTATTTATAACAATTTAAACTTCAAAAGAGAAAAAAAATGCATGTTCCTAACAGCAACCAAACCCAGCATGAATGAGTGTAAAATTATGTAAAACAAAAACAGGTTTTGTTCGCAGAGTAAAATAAAAGAAAAAGGAATGTGATGTTAACGTGTACGCTTTCAACAAAAATACCAACTGTGTGAACACAATCTAATGACCCGCATCAGAAAGTTTCAACCATACATCCAAACCTTACTCAGGTAACTGCCTGCCGGCTAAACAGTCAAATGAAAAAGGAATCCTCACCAACCGTACACTCATGTGTGGAGCAATTTTTAATTTTTTGTTTATTTATTTTATTTTTTTTTATTTTAACATGAATGGTGTAAAAAAAATGTGAATTGACTTGTATATCAAAAAACTAATAATGTATAACTACAAAAATATCAAATAGATTGTTGAGGTAAAAGTAAACTTCTTCACACTAATGTGACTTATTGGCAAAATAACTAAAGGCTGTAAATAATGTAAGTCTCTTTTTTTTTTGAGCAAACTTAATCATTGAAATAGATGCAGTTGTATATTTTTTCTTTCCTGTTTAATAAATCTTTTAAGAGAGGGGCAAGATTGTGCAAATGCTGGATGAAAAATATTAAAATTGGTATTGTTATCTTGATTATTTCTGATACAGTTTATGCATTTTGGTGAATTTGTACATTGAGTGTCACTATGTGGGAGAGCACATACAGGACAAGAGATATTATTAG
This sequence comes from Maratus speculifer, assembly GCA_964019185.1. Classification (NCBI taxonomy): domain Eukaryota; kingdom Metazoa; phylum Arthropoda; class Arachnida; order Araneae; family Salticidae; genus Maratus; species Maratus speculifer. The sequence continues at coordinate 213,406,304 of OZ025292.1, read as the reverse complement.
GACATAGTCTAGCAACATGTTTGTATGTTTGGCACGAAAAGCATCGCTTGACATTAATGTATACATCTACAGAGCATTCATTACCCTTAATGTTTATTCTGTGTTGCATTATTAATGTTTTAGCTGTGTGTGAAGATGTCTCAAAAACCCAATTGTATGAATCGACATGTTGTAGTTTATATTTCTTAGAAAATTGAATATCAGGTTCATTATTATGCAAAAGCTCACCCACTCCCAATAAAATATCTGGTATACCACATTCTTCTGGCAAATTGAAAATAATAATTCGAACAGATTTTATTTTTTTACATTCAGACGCTGAAAAAGAATTTTGATTAGAATCGCTGAATTTTGTAAGTGTCTCTAGTTCATGTTTTGTGTCATTTTGCAAATTATCTTTGTAGCTATTATGATTACATGTTTGTGTCGCTTTGTCTCTTGTTATTGTGGACAGACTACCACTACTGCTATTTAATTTCTCACCCTGCATAGTCTCGATTGAAGTTGTAGAGGTTTGTTTACTAGTTAAATTATGTAACCTTTCAATAAGTTTTTTATTAACAATTTGTAAGTTATCATTGTCACGTTTTAAGTTAGAGAATTCCACTTTCAAGATATTGAATGATTCATTAAGTGTGTTAAGATTCCACTTCATTTGCATAGTAATATCTGCAAAGTCTTCTAAAAAAGGGGAGTTGTTAGCTAAAATTTTATTTTGAAATGCAGCTGCCTCTTTACACATACTTTCAGTGTATTTATTTAGGGTGTCTTGAAAGAAATCTAGCCAAGGAGAAGTATAGCTAGGTTCATTTAGTTCAAGTGGGGTTTTTTTATCTTTAGATGCCATATTACACAGCTGCTAGAATTTTTTTTTTTTTTTTTTAAACAAAAACTAGTATAACAGGATAAAACTTTGAAAACAAAACAACTTAAGTTAAAAAAATCAAAAGCAAAAATTTAAGGGTGTAATTAGACAAAGGGAAAAATGAATTTTGCAAAGACAAGTCCAGTTAGAAATGATTGTTTCAAAATAATAGCACATGAGAAACCTATAATTTTACTTTATGTAACATCTACATTTATGTGCATAACTAGTTTAAGAGAAACAAAATGGGCTTTCACTTGCCAACGGGGGGGGGGGGGGTTGGCTAACTTTTATTATGAAAGATATGTAAAATGTGAAAGCGAGAAGTTCCCATTTTTTTTAACAAGTAAAAAAAAAATCAAGTGTAAGTGAATTAATTTTGTCTTACTATACACACACTTGCCTGTTAAGAAAGTGGATCACTGAAGAATAATTCTCGAAAATTTTTAAGCAAAAAAAATTTAAAGTATGCAGAACTATAAAAGGATAGGGGATAATGGAAAGAAGAAAAAAATCTCCATACATATTAAAAGTACCCCAAACCTCAGAACGATTTGAACATGGACGTCAAGTTTATAATTCTGACCCATTTAAATTAACACCAAGTTTAATCCAGAAACTAAATGTACTAAAATTGCATTTTCTCTAATTTATTTATTTTTGAAATCCCCCATTTTGTTATTTCAAGGAAAATTTAAGTGACTGTGCAAAAGCCAAAAAATAATGTTAGTAGAAGGGTTGCCCCTTTTTTAAAAAAAATCTAAACTATCAGTACCTAAAATAAAAGGTAACGTGCAAAGTCGAGCGACTAGCTCAGAATATATGCACCAAGAGTAGAATAGGAATATTACCTAAAAACACAAAAAAAAAAACAGAAAAAGTAACTAACTTTAGAATAATAATTATGAAAATCTGCATGCACATCTCTAACACAAAAATACCAAATAAAGCGTGAAAAGAGAAGATTGCAAAATTTATGCAATGATAACAAAACTTTTCGATTTTACTTATTTTAGATTTATTAAAAATCTTCTCTGTTCATGCTGACACACAAAATATTTAAAATAAATTTAGAAATATTATTACATTTAGAATAGCTCAGGAATAATAACTAAAAAGTAAATTTATAGTTACTATAATATGAAACTGAAACCAAAATAATGTGCAATTTTAAAATATTTAAAACTGTAAAGGGTTCACTTCATAAAATATGCGTTAGCATTTTTTTGCAGATCTGTGTATTTATTATCATTTTTAATAGTCGTGGAGGATGTTGACTTAATTATTTTTTTTATCTTTTTATGACAGAAGTTGCCGTTTATCATATTTCACACAAAAATATCTTGAAGTAGAACTTAACAGTTTAAGAAGAGAACTGGCAGAATAAAAAATTCTTGTAGCATTCGTGAAGATTCTTGACGGCTAAACACCTCTGGATGAAATGATTCGCTAAACACAAAAAACTGTTAAAAATGAACCTATTGATTAAGTTATACAGACCTATTTCACAAATAAAAACTTTTATGATGTGCTTTTTTTAAAAAAATGCTGAAGAGCTGTATTTTTAAAACCGAAACCATGAAGAGGTCACTACTGCACAGAAATGTTGAAGAAAAATAAAGCACATCTTTCGACTTGGGCCCGATCTAATTTTTACTTTATCACAACTCAGCACTTAGAGAAAGAAGACTATAACATTTTTTCTTTAATTTCATAACACAAAAACTGAACACCATAATTGAGCACCACAATACTTTTTTGAAGGATTTCACAAACGATTTTTTTTTAAAGCATATTTCACAAATAAAAATTTTATGATATCTATTTTTTTAAATATCTTGAAAAGCTGTCTATTTAAACCAAACCACCGCACAGAAATGATCACTTACGCCACTGGTTCACAACGGAACACAAGCACAGAGCACTAAAACACATTGAAGAATTTTAGAAAGGCTGGTCAAAACTTTTTGCATGATTTCACAAACCGAAAGTACACAATGTCGGAAGGACCGTAAACATCAGAACAGCGGGGAGGAGAGCCGACGATTTCTTTTTTTCAGAAGCAGAAATTTACCGATGGAAGCTTCACAGGCAACCGGGGGGTGAACGACCGATGAAACATAGCTCCGCGCTGAACACTTCGGAGACGGAAAAAAGGTTTTTTTTTCGCAGCGACGAAATCATCACCGGGGAAGCACAGTCGAATTTTAGTCTTTCCAAACACAAATGCATGGGGGGTGTCACTGTAGAATCATCTGAAGGCTGGGTAACGATGTAATTTCAGAGGAAATAGTATTGGTCATGTATTCTACTTTGCGCTCTTTCGTTTTTTTTTATGTTGGAGCAATGGGCACTGGCACCAATACTTGTGGAGGTGATCGTAAAAACTACCCAGGAAGAGATTGAGAGCGCAGAGAAATAAACTCCAACATAATTGCAGACAGAATAAGGTATTTATTGGAAGATGAACGATGGAATGTTCACAATGCTAAGTCGCTAGCAATACAGGAAATCACATCGTCTGCTCAAAGGCACGGCATTAGCCGGAGAGGGGCAGAGCGCCCCTTTTTGCGTCTTACATGGCTGAAGGTCCAAGTAGAAGTGCCAGACTGCAGCAGGGAAGATGTACAGCGTCAAGGTTATCAGAAACCGTTAAAAATGCTCAGTAACAGAAAAAAATGCTATCGTTGGTGTAATACTGAAGTCCTGTGGTTTTTTAAGGAGTGTCGATTGCACACGCACGTGTGCTTCCAGATACTGAAAGAATTACATGGCGAATGATTCATGACATCTGGGAGATTTTAAAGATTAGCTGAGTGGATGAGAATGTTAACGGATAAACTTATTATAAACCACAGCTGGATCTATTTAACATGGGAAAAATGCAGAAATGTGCAGATCTAAGGAAGACTGACATTCGGTTAACTTTTATTGTGACGAGAAAAGAATTAACAGATCTTTCTCAAAGTGATAAAAATCCACAACAAAGAGTGGGAATGAAATGGTGTTTTTTTATCATATGAAAGAGAGTTTGTAAAGGAAATAATTTCACATACGAATTTAAAAAAGGAGAATAATAAAGTACTGCATTATAACCTTAAATGTAAGAATATTAACTTTAAGTATTTATTTAAGGGAGGGGGGGGTAATTTCCAGTTAAAATTTTGAAGTTTCGATTTTACTTGATCATTTTCTAAAAAGGGGAGAAGACAAGATAATATGTGACAGAAACGCTGTCACACTACCCGTTTTTGATTTTCAAAAAAAAATTTTTTTCGCTCCACCCTAATATATATGTTACAGGCCAAACTAGATTGGCCTAGTCCAAACTAGTCTATCCTAACGCCCATCGGATAAACTAGTTTTTCCTAGGCCAAACTAGTCTATCCTAACGCCCATCGGATAAACTAGTTTTTCCTAGGCCAAACTAGTCTATCCGAACGCCCATCGGACAAACTAGTTTTTCCTAGGCCAAACTAGTCTATCCGAACGCCCATCGGATAAACTAGATTTTCCTAGGCCAAACTAGTTTGGCCGAACGGTCATTAGGATGAACTAGTTTAGCCTGCTATTCATTGGTTTGAACTAGTTTATCCTAGGCCGAACTAGATTGTCCTAGGCCAATTCAATTTGGCGTGATTTTATTGAATTTAAAGACCGCCACACCGCCAACTTTCTTGTTTTGATCTAATTTAGCCTAGGCTGATGCAATTCGACGCGATTTTAGCTCACAAACTATCAAAGCCTGAGAGCTAATGTGCTCGTAGATTCTCTGTGTGTGTATGTAACCATGTACGTACGTATGTACATACTTATGTACGTACGTGTGTAGGACTAATATAACGGACTAATGTGTAACTAATATAATGCGAGCACTCTGGTGTTGGAATTTGGACGCGATTTAGTTCAAGCCAGCCGGCTTCGCCCGCTATCGGGCCCCTTCTTTTATATAAAATCTTGAAACGGACGTATATTGAAGCGAATGAACTTCGAAGTGAAAAAAACATGATAAATATTTAAGAAAAAAGATTTTGCATCGAAATACCACTATTTTCTAATAGTAATTTTTGTAAAAATGTTATATTCTTGCTGGAACTTTTTGAAGCTTTGTCATAGTTTATCGCATATGATATAATTAAACAAAAAAACAAAAAAACAAAAAAAAAAAAAAAAAAAAAAAGAGTTACATTTCGGCGTGAAAGAGGATGTGTTTGCGAATAAAATCAGGAAATATAACGGAAATTCTATGTTTTAAAGCACCGTGACCTCAAGTAACACATCTACTAATAGGTTGTTTAACGGAGTTTCATTCAAATACAGTTTTGTTAATCATAGAGTACGCTCCCTGGTGTTGGAATGAGGAACTAATATAACGTGGCTTAGTTAAAACTTGCTGGCTTCGCCCGCTATCGGACTGGTGTGGGTAGCGGGGATATGGTTCGAATTTCGTTCGCTTCGAGGTTCTTTCGAAAAGGAGGGTTACATTCAGTTGTGCGTGCTCAGCATGCTTGCTACGATTTAACTTTTGTTCGCTTCGAAGTTCATTCGAAAAGGAAGAGCGCATTCGGCAGTACGCGTGCAGCACACCTGCCGCAGTCTGTGGGGACGCGGCTGAAGAACTAATGCACGAAATTTAATAAAAAATTATATTCGGGTAGTCTCTGATCTAAATTGATACTAATTAGTTTTTGGTGTAAATCGTTCATCAGGTGGAGTACTGTTTGGCATTTTTTACGATTTACGCATCAGCTTTATCTTAATAGCTAATACAATCAAATTTCCATCGAACTTTAGATACAGTTCGTCCATGACATGAGTTGGTTTTGTTTTTATTTTGAAGTAAATCACTCAACATGGCTATAATATGCTGCATTTTTCACAATTTTCACAATAGCTGTATCTCAAGAACTAATAGACGGAATTTAATAAAAATGTATATTCAGATAGTCCCTGATATAAATCGATGCTGATTACTTTTTCATGTAAATAGTTCAACAGATGGCGCTTCTAAAGTGCGTTTTTACTGATTTGCATTAACACTATTTCAATAACTAATTTACGGATTTTCATCAAACTTCCGAATCAGTAAATCCGTGATATGAACTAAATCTTTTACGTATTCGTGTTAATTGTTCAATAGGTGGCGCTGTTGTGTTCAATTTTCCCGATTCCTGAAATAGTTTTGTTGGAAGAATTAATGCACGAATTTTCATCAAACTTTAGAATCAGTAAGTCCCTGATATAAATTAGTATTCTGTAGTTTTGGAGTAAATCTCTTGAAAGGTAGCGCCGCTATACGGTATTATTCGTGATTATTGCAGTAGCTCTATCTCAGGATCTAATGCATGGATTTTCATGAAACTCCAGATTCTGTTAGTCCTTGATATAAAAAAGTATAAAAGTACTTTTTAGTTTTTGGAGTAAATCGTGCAACAGGTGGCGCTGCTATGTGGCATTATTCATGATTATCGCAATATCGTAAGAAGAAATGCACGGATTTTCATCAAACTTCAAATTCAATTAGTCCCTGATATAAATTAATATTCTTTTGTTTTTAGAGTAAATGACTCAATAGGTAGCGCTTCTATCCAGTTTTTTTTATGACTTCTGCGATAATTCAAATATCTGAAATAGTACTAATACACAGATTTTCATCAAATTTCAGCTTAAATTAAAATTTGAAAGACGTTGTTACGGATTTTTCAAAAAGTTCCGGCAAGAATTTAACATTTTTACAAAAATTGCTATTAGAAAATAGTGGTATTTCGATGCGGAATCCTTTTTCTTAAGTATTTATCATCATGTCTCTTTCTTTCCGATTCAACATTCGTAAATACCTAAATCGCGTTGTATTAGTTCCAAATTCCAACACCAGGGTGCTCGTATTAATTCCACATTCCATCACCAGGGAGCGCACCTTATTACTAACAAAACTGTATCTTAAGAAAACTCCGTTAAATAATCTATCAGTAGATATGTTACTCGATGTCGCGGTGCTTCAAAACAAGAATTTGAGATTTTTGAAAAAATCACTATTCTTCAATAGTGGCATTAAATGCGAAATATATTTTTATAAATTTATATCATATATCATAAACTATCTTAAAGTTTCAAATAGATCAATCTAGAATTTCCGTTATATTTCCTGATTTTGTTTGACCCCCCTCCCGCCTCTTTCCCTTTCGTAATGGGACTTTTTATACAATTTTTTATCACATGTTATAAACTATCACAAAGTTTCAACAATTCCAACAAGAATTTAACATTTTTACAAAAATTACTAATAGAAAATAGTGGTATTTCACGCGGCATCTTTTTTCGTAAATATTTAACATCATGTTACATTATGTTTCAAAAAGTTTCACAAAATTGGTAATATTTAATTAGCAGCTAAAACTTAAAAAAACGCTGAGCTTTTTAAAAAAATTCTAGCGTCCCCTTACTCTACCTCCCCGCCGTATCCTAAATTTCAAGTGTCATGCTTTATTTAAGCTTTTTCTTATTTTTAAAAGGATTCGGATATTTACTTTTTTAATATGAACAATTTCGCGTGAAGTGATGTGTGTGAAAACCAATATCTGTTACGAATTAAAAATCTTTTCATAAAACCAAAAGTTTCTATCCGATTGAAAAAATAATCCGCTCTATCTTTATATTTAAACTCAGAACCCCCAAAATTAATCAGGTAAACGCCTTATCAGAAGAAACTTACATCCAAAATTTGAAACAAATCGGTAAATTATCCCTGAAAAATCTATTTACATAAATTAAGAGTGTTATCCCCCATTCCTCCTTTCTTTATGTGTAAACAATGAACACCCACAACTAATCATGGATGTACCTTATCAAACTGATATTGTACCTAAAATTTTAATAAAATCTGATACTTTTGCATGAAAAACTGACTTATCTAAATTGAGGAGTAGAGGGGGGGGGGTGCGGTTTAGCCTTTTGTTCCCCTTCTCTTATTCTTATCCAATGAACCCCTGAAACTAATCAGGAAAGTTCGTTATCAGGATAAATCTATGTCCAAATTTTGAAGCAAATTGGATATTTCTATCAGGAGTTATCGCATTACGTACATACGTACGTACATACGTACGCACACACGTACATACATACGTACATGGTTACATACACACACACAGAATCTGCGAGCACATTAGCTCTCATACTTTGATAGCCTGTGAGGTAAAATCGCGTCAAACTGCATTGGCCTAGGCTAAATTAGATCAAAACTAGAAAGTTGGCGCCGTGGCGGTCTTTAGATTAAAAAAAATCACGCCAAATTGAATTGGCCTAGGACAATCTAGTTCGGCCTAGGATAAACTAGTTCAAACCAATGAATAGCAGGCTAAACTAGTTCATCCTAATGACCGTTCGGCCAAACTAGTTTGGCCTAGGAAAATCTAGTTTATCCGATGGGCGTTCGGATAGACTAGTTTGGCCTAGGAAAAACTAGTTTGTCCGATGGGCGTTCGGATAGACTAGTTTGGCCTAGGAAAAACTAGTTTATCCGATGGGCATTAGGATAGACTAGTTTGGCCTAGGAAAAACTAGTTTATCCGATGGGCGTTAGGATAGACTAGTTTGGACTAGGCCAATCTAGTTTGGCCTAAAATCGGGTTTGGCCTGTAACATATATACTAAAAGATACATTCTATACAATCTGTGATGCAAATAATATTTTTTATTAAATTACAAGGCCACACAAAAGTATTCTACTACATAATGCTATACGGGGAAATATTGTTTGGAGAGTGTTTTTATTATATTAAAATATTTCGCATTTTATGAATATGATATACGTTGCTGAGGTATAATAAAATTACTTCCTGTATATTTATCGGCACAAAAAAAGGTTTCGACCCCTTACTGCATCCTAAGTACTGTCTATTATAACAGAAAGATCTCAATATTTTTAAAACTTCATTATCGTACGAACGCATTTCATTTGCTACGCTTCACATGCAATTTCCAACTTGTTTTATATAGTGTTCGTATATGCAGTCACTGCTAACAATACATTGCAATAAAAATTCTTGAATTCGAAATTATTGAGACAGTTATGGATACATTAATTTAATGGCATTCCAGAAGTCCTCAAGAAGCCGCTTTAAACTACTTACACGCTCAATGCTTAAACACAGAAGCAAAAGGAAACAAATTTGGATATTCAATTCAAAATACAAAAAGCGCAGAATTTTCTCTGAGAATAGTAGACGTCCTGTTTAATAGCAGACAAAACTGTCCAGTCTACTAGCATAGTAGAAAACTTTACTGAGATCTAGAATTGTATAATATATAGGTGGGAGCATTTCATCTAGCATTGGAAACTAAAAAGTGCTTTGGTATTAGCAGTGATTGCATCTACGAGCTTTCAGTCGATCTGCAAGCATTAAATCTATTTACTAACTAATCTTGAATACCTCACGAGTGTTTTGTGTCGTGAATGTAAATAAACATATGTTCGTTAAATAGAACTCCTGACCTGCATAATACAATGCGGTTCTAAAACTTACCCATTCTAGCTGATACAAAGTATCACCTTCAGCATATCGTTTTACTGGATATTATTTCACTGACTGAATAGGATTTATTATTATTATTATTGTATCTGGGCCATCAAGTTGACAAAGCGCCAGTCACAAAAATCATTAAAAGTGTACCGAAGTATTATCAAGTTACAGTCCTAAATGAAATACTCCCATCTAAATATTATATATTTATAGATTTCAGCAAAGTCTTCTTGTATGCCAGTAGATTAGGCAGTTTGTCCTTTATTAAACAATGAAGATTGAAAGTGAGTAAAGCGCCCTTAAATATATGTATCCATGACTGTCTCTATAATTTTGAATTCAAGAGTTTTTAGTACAGTTTATTGTTAGATAGCGTCATTTTAACAGTAGTGAAGTCGAATACATTACCACTCCACTCATCCTTGTAAGTAATTTAATAAGGATGTTAGTTTCAGCAAATCTCGAATGTAGAGGGATGCTAAAAAATCAACAGAAATTAATAGCATAAACATATAACCCTGTCCCATTGTGAGATTTTATGTCAACGCCAAATTGGCTGGGGTAACATTTTTTTTATATTTCAATTAATTTAAACTTGAGTTTTGACAATTAATACATGATTTCCACATTTAAACACTTCCTTTTCTAATTTGTATGCGTACGTACATTTTACATATTTACATCTATTTTATGTATCGGGTGCCTCCCAATTGAGGGTTCTTCTTTGAAATAAAGTATGTTGAATATGGTTAACGATAGAAATGCTCCGTTTGCAGCATCTTTATTGCAAAGGCAATAGATTTTTAATCATACAATTTCAAAATTAGTTAAACATTATCAAAACAATGGCATTGTAAGCTGAAAAAAACTAAATGGGAATATTTTTGAAATATACGCTATGAGAAGCAATAACATGAAACAGTCTCATGTCAACATTGTCTGATACTCATGATTTTCTCTCACTAGAATGTCTTCACATGCCTTATGTAATATTCCAGTTCTGCTCAACTTTGTGTGTTTTGTAAGAAAACGTTTTTATTTAAGTGTTCCCATAGAATGGAATCACAACAGTTAGATCTTGCCGATATTTCTTTTATTTATTCAACTCATAAAACCACTTATTGGCGAAAATTTAAGCTAATGTTAAAATCCTATAGCTTAAAATTAATTTTTTTAATAAAGATTCAATAAACGGAGCATTTCTATCAATAATCACTTTAAAAGAATTAATTTCTATAAACTGTTCTTACTTTTTTGGGCACCCGGTATTTACACCTGTCTTATAAATTCATACATTTCCATTACATATGTAACGCGTAAACATGCCTGCATAAATTATAATTAACCAATTTCTGATAAAGCAACAGCACCTAATCAAGGAAGAAAGACTAATGTGTACCTATCTTCTATAATCTTGATTCAAATAAAACTTAATAAATTACTAAGTTGATGCAAAGGTTGGTAGAATTCAATTTGTTTATTTTTTTTCATTTAAAAATCAAACAGAAATTAAAGGAAGCAGAAGTATTCTCCTCTGCAGCATAACAATTATTTATTGCCATGATCATGATAATAAATGATACGACGGGGCTTTTCCAGCGGTTCATGTTTTTAATCAATTGCGTTACTCAAGAAACAGCTAATTCTGAAACTATACGAGCATAAATACCTGTTACTCTAATACCAAGTGCACGAAAATTTTGTTGGAATTTTATAAATTAATTAAAATAGAATAAATGATAATGAAATATTAAGAATTAATTAAATATTGCACAAATGTTATCAAGAAAATAGGTGTTATTTTATATTAACAAAAACAATTTGTAGTTTCATAAGTAAAATTCGTTAGAGGAATTTGTCATGCAATTTATGAAGTAGATTTATCTCAAAAACACTTGTTTCATGTGAATTCTTCAGTCATTTTCGCCTGAAAACAATCATTACTAGACCAAGCACTGCGATTTAAGTTTTTTCAGTACAATGACGATAAATCAGCAAGTGATGTTCTCTGAAAGGACTCGATAACGGAAAATAGTTCTTTACAACACAGAAATGGAAAAACATTGCTTAACATGGACATTACGTTCTGTCATTATTATTATTATTATTATTATTATTATTATTATTATTATTATTATTATTATTATTATTATTATTATTATTATTGTTGTTGTTGTTATTGTTGTTGTTGTTGTTGTTGTTGTTTTATTCATTGTATTTTATTACAACCTTTATTTGCATCTGTTTACTTCATATTTCACCATTCTGAATCTTTTTTTTTTTAATTAAATATTATCGAATGATCCGGCACCTGCAAATTGTTAGTCTTTATAATTATTTATTCTTTTTTTAAAAAAGTTCTTAAAGTTGTAGCAAACTTTTCGTACAACTAGTATCTTCGTGTCATCTTCGTTCAACTGGTATCTACTATTGATTTTACCTATTCGTTGAACATCATAGCTTTAATTAAAGTGCTTCTTGAATATGAATATTGTAGCATATGTTCATTAATCACGGAACTTTAGGTATCGTAACACAGTAGCTTTATTGATTGGAATAAAAATGTGAAAATGTATTTACCTTTTATTTGGGAATAGAAAATGAGGATTAAAATTGCGTGCACGGTCAACCTTTATTTCTCATTGTGACAGGTACTTTGTCTTCATCATAAAGTGGAAATGATGAAAAATTCACTCATGAAATAATGTACTGTAAAATATTACGCTGTTGGTATTTTTTTCGGTTGAAATAGGCAATTTTCAGGAAACAGATTCAAAAAAGAGAGAGAGAAAGAAAAGAAATGTCTTTATATTTTTTAATCAAAGAAACGCATTGCTCTGGTAAACTTAAATTGTAAATATTTTGTACTTTGAAATGCCGATCATATTAAAGGGACAATTCATTATTAGTAAATCGTTATTCAGAGGGAAGATGTAACAAAAAAGTAGATAGACTAATAATAATAATAATAATAATAATAATAATAATAATAATAATAATAATAATAATAATAATAATAATAATAATAATAATAATAATAATAATAATAATAAAACAGCTGGTATTGCTTATACGCAAGGGTATTCAAGACAAGCAAATAGTTTTTGATTGTTTTAAATATTCCTATGCTAAGCACTCTTTATTTAATGCAAATTTTCCATAAATGCAACTATCCCTTGCTTATATGAATTGTAATTTCACAATTGAGTTAAAAATTATCCAGGCCAGTAAGCAAACCAGGGATCTTTAACTGAAGCTGCCAATGCTTTATCGACGAAATAAATGTCTGTGTGAAATGTTTTACCCAAAATTGTCTAGTATAGTTCAATCCATAGAGTATTGGCAGCTTAAGTGAAATATCTTTTGTTCTAATCCTTTTCTGGAAATTATTCACTTATTTGAAAAGTTAAAACTCGTATACGTTCTACTTGCCAATTAGGATAATTTTGTTAAAATTAATACCTTTGTTAATTTTCTTTCATATAGAAACTTTTCATATTCACATCCATCAGAAAATATACACACTCACATAGAAAATATTTCGAGATATACAACAGATTTAAGTACTTAAAAAATCATTGTTAATGGTTTATGGAAATTTTCCATAAACCCATTTGATGGAAATTCGGTGTAAAATCTGGAAAGGTTCATTTTCATTCGAAACGATTTATATATCGAAATTAAACTAAAATCGAAATTCACAACATTAAAACAATGATAAAGAAATGAATTTTCTCCCTGATTGGCATATATTTGTCATGAAAAATTCTAAATTTATTTCTGGGATGTAAAGTTTTAAGCAAATTTGTTCTTGTAAAATAAAATAGGGTGGTAACGAAATTTAAAGATAGTCAATAAAGTAAAAAGCGATTAAAGGGGGATCCGTGTAATCCCGTAATGTAAAAATAACTCCATAATATTCATATTTAGAAGCCTTAGAATTGAATCACGTCGATTTTATTTTACACTTTTTTCATACATCTGTGATACATGAGTGAATAATTAACATGTGAGCATACGCACTTCTTTTTCTTACATTAAAGCGTGTTCCAGATCTTCAGGGCCGGACAAAATATCCAAGAAAAGCATTTTTATCAGCATATTTAATGCTGGAGTTTTCATATTTAGTTTTATAACTTTTTATTTCATTTAGTAATTCTATCTCTGCTAAGATAAAAATCAGTAAATTCGTAAATGTTTGTTTGACGTGTCTTCAGAATTTGTCATGAATTGTTTAAAAATCATCTGCATTAAGTCATTCTTCATCAACAACTAATGAGATCAGTAATAAGATTGCTTCATCTTTATAAGTCAAATAATGATGAATTTTAAATTCTATTAGACTTTTTTTCCCCCGAATGTCATCTCAATTGTCAAATGAATTCTTAAATGTCTACACTATATTTTGTTTCATTTTATGAAATTTTTGTCCAGCATTTTGTTTTGAGCATTGAGCATTAGGCGGCATTTTTGTATATATTTACAATGCTTCATAGAAAATTATCTACGCAGAACATTTGCATATTTTCTATTTCGCTTGTCTTGCATAACTATATATCTGAGTAATGTATAACTATATATCTGAATAATAGTAATGTAAGCATAAATTTATAAAGTTTTCTATGCAAGTCTAATAATACGTCAAATGTATGAATGAAAAATATGAGTTCAAAGCTCATGAAGTTAATATATATATATATATATATATATCAATGCTTTTATAAATACATCCAAAGTAATTCAGACAAGACCATTCAATAAACCAATGAAACCAGTATTTTTACAATCATATTATTGAAAACAGTTATATATATATATTTCAATCATAGTGTTTCATTTTTTAATAATTTAATAACATTATAGTGCATTGTGACATACATAATATTTTAATGTAATTGTTTTTATAAATATATACTTTGTAAGACAAGCACTTGTTTTATGCATATAATTGATGATGTTTAAAGGTAAATATACTGTAAACTAATAACAAAAAAAAAATTGTATTTTAATAAATTACAACGGTCGGTTGGAGAATGTGTTTTTTTAACTAATCGTAAGATTAACTAAGAGCTTAAACCTTTGTCCACGAAAAAAATCTAAATTGCTAAGAAAAAAAAATATCGTGAAAAAATACCTCAGTTTTTAAAGACAATCTATTTTCTAGCATATCAAAATAGTCATCTATGTGGTATCCTCATTTGTCAGAAAATCGATAGTCTTTAAAATCAGAGCTAATTTTTCACGCTATTTTCAACTAAAGTGGAGCATCGTTTATACGACGCCGAAGGGACTGTCGATAAACGTCGTATAAACGATAACGTCGTATAATCGATTTTCACTTCTAAAACTAAATTTAATTTGTTTTCACTTAATTTTAATGTTTAATGTGTTGATTTTCATAAATTTGTAAATTAAATAAACCAAAGCAAACAAATAACCACAATAAATACATAAATAAAAGGGGGAGGAATTAGTAAGCAATTTAAATATGCGTACCTTTATTTATTTTTTTTACCTTTGATGATTTTACGTAGCATTACGAAAAAATTGTCTATGGTTGTTGGGAGAATGGGTTAGGAGATTAGCATTTCAACTCTACTTGACGAAAAGGTTCCTCTTTTGCAGGACATCTCTTCCTTTTCTTTCACAGAGAAAGTCCAGATACACTGTGTGGTCAACTAAAAGTCGCCGTACTGATGAAAACAGTTAGAAGGAAGGTCTATTTGCAACTTTAAACAGATCGGAGAGTAATCCGTTACGAGTAAGCTGATTTTTCAGACTGATCGAACTCCAGCTTACATTGTTATCATGGGGGGTACATTTAAACACGCTTTTTTGTATCATTCATAGCTGCCAGCTTCCGCCCATTCTTAAAATATACAGGAAAAATAAACAAAAATAAAATTATACAAAATCGAAAAAATCGACGTATAAACGATTTTGTACGTCGTATAAAAGGTATATTTTTACACTAAAATGAATAGGAATGAATCGGGACCATATTAACGCGTCGTATAAATGTAAACGTCGCATATCCGATCGTCGTATAAACGATACTTTACTGTAGTTCTTAAATTCAAAATACGATTTTTAATCACATATTACTTGCCCCTCAATAAATTAAGTTACTTCAATTCGGTTACTGTGAGTCTAGAAAGAAAAATTTGTAAAAAATAAAAAAAAAAAAAAAAAAATGAAAAAAAAAAAATGCAGAAATCTATTGCCCTAAAAAATGTTTGAATGTTTCCCATTGAGTCAACATAAATCAACAAAAACATTTTTTATAATGATCAAAGCGTGACTTAGGTGATAATAGAGTCATACATTACGTACGCGATGGATTAAACATTAATTCTTCTGTACCAATAAAATGCGGACATAAAAAATGCAGACACAATAAGGATTCGGATGTGTCTCACAAGGAAGGTCTTCATACGGGCATATTCAGAAAAATCTGAAAAAAATACAGAATGTTCTTCTCATATAGTTATATATGTTTATAAAAAAATTTTTGGCGGAACCTCCTTATAACGTCCGTAAAAAAATAATAAAAATTTCGTTTATTTGGCGATTTATCTCCGGTTGACGAAAAAACGAAATTTTGAAAAATACGCTTTTACGCTTCGAATACTTTTTTAAGAAAAAACTTTCTATGTTCAATTTATTTAAATAAGTTTAGTTGAAGTAATTTTAGTTTTGCATTTTTACTTTACTTTAAGTGTAATTTTATCATATACGTTTATATGTACTTATAACAAAATGAAATTAATATATTTTATCATTTAAAACACAATTTAAATTGATTAAAATTGTTCCAAATTGAAAAAAACACTGTTAAAAATCTGCTGCATTTTGTTGCAACGCACTCCCTTGCTTGTATAGAAAACGGTTACTTGGCCGTGAAATGGAGCTTTCTCATTGGTTGGAATAGAGATATCATATACAAGCGGTGGAGTGCGTTGCAACAAAATCCAATATTGCACAAGCTACAACACCGCTAAAAATCTGTACCATTTTCTGCAGCTTCCCTCCACCGCTTTTATAGAAAACGGTCAATTCACCGTGCTATGGAGCATTCTCATTGGTCAGAAGAGAGATATTCTATAAAAGTAGTGGAGTGACGTTGCAGTAAATGCTGCAGATTTTTAACAGTGAAGTCAATTAAAATCAATTTTCAGATTCGTTAAAATCGTCTGCTTTTGGCGAGGAAATGCACTGCTCGCCAAATCCCGCGTCGCTTTCAGCTTTTTACGGCAATTATTCCAAACTATTTTATTTTTTTACATATCTAATAATTCCGCCGCTAATTTTCACTGATCCTTTATTACCTACATGAGTAGTTTAATTCGTATTTTTTTCAAAAAATTCTGAGTATGCCCCCAATGGAGACCTTCCTTGTCAGATGTATCAATTCTCGACCAAAAGCAACAATCATTTTCAAAATGGTTAACAAATAAAAATTCATACGCAATATGAGATACATTTCTAGTTACTTCGGATTTTTCCGTTACGCATTTTTTAATGCATTGAAAATCAAACCGTTTATTAAATTTATTCTTTAACGTTCATATTATAAACGACAAACATGTCCGTCTGTATCGCTGATGTCATTTTGATGATGGCAACAGTAGTCAATTAAATTTCGATTTTAGTGTAATTTTGTTTAACGTCAAAAGTATAGCACATTTTCATTTTTTTACCGTTGAATAAAGAAATGTGTTCTTAAATTAATTTATTTGAAAAATGCATCGCAATTTGTTTAAAAATTGAATTGGTCTTCACTAATTATCTAAAGCAATGTTCAAGCATGATTTTTTAAGATATCTAACTCTATCACCTGCAGAAGATTACGAAAAATAAATTTGTTTCACTTAAGATAATATAAATATATCAGTTTTCGTTTCGTGCTCACATTGCAAACGAAATTAAATAATCATTCATCGATCTATAAATATAACATAAATTTAGACATGCACTCAAACAGTGCGTTTAAACCAGTTCAACGATCGTAATAAAAAAAAAAAAAAAGCTGATTGTAAATAGTGACCTTTGCCGAATTCTTCTGCTGTGAACTCCTGACGTGAATCCAATACAAAAGTATCGCTTTTAATAAATTTCAAAATTATATTTGAATACACTATTGCTGTTTTTAATATAAATATTATTGCTGTATTTTTCTGGGATATTCTAAAAAATATATACATTAAATGTAAAAAGAAACTTTTAGAGTAATTAATAAAAAAAAAAGAATTTTTACGAACATTTTGTAACTCGTAAAGTCCTGGTTTATCTCCTTGCATTTATAACAGAACAAGTAGATAAATCTTGTATTAATAAAAAAATATATATATGCGTGAACTAAAAAGTTTTATTCATTTGTATAAAAATGTCAGAAGTGCAACGCGTTTCCTTCAGTATAAAACTATGAAGATTAATATTACGTGCCTGTCTACCTTTATTGCTCTTCATGATCGGTACCTTGTCAATTTGATGCCAATTTGAAATAATGGAAAAGAAAAATATGCCGATCGTTCAACAAAATAGTTTCTAATAAAATAATATATTCCTGAAATGCTGCCTTACTTGAAATAGGTAATTAAAATATCTCACTGAAAAAAAAAATAAGTATTCAAAATAGATTAAAATGTATTCAATTTTAAATACGTCGTATAATCAAAATAGCTTCAATCCAAATGTACTCAAAATGGAAAAACGTATGTGCTCATTTTTTATTCGGTGATTTTGTTCAAATATGAATCGTAGTGTACTGTCCAATTGAACCTAAAAATTAAAAAAAAGTAACGACCTTTATTTTCCATCTAAAGTGATTAATAAGAAACATTTCATTAATTATTTATTAAGAAAAACAGCAAAATACCAAAATCGAATAT
Organism: Maratus speculifer; assembly: GCA_964019185.1. NCBI lineage: Eukaryota > Metazoa > Arthropoda > Arachnida > Araneae > Salticidae > Maratus > Maratus speculifer. Next base: position 213,388,029 of record OZ025292.1, on the reverse strand, counting down.
TTGTATGACAGGGGCATTATTATTTTCAAACATTTTTAAGTTATTGTAATATACTCTGCATAATTAATTTCTTATTTACATTAATAAAAATCTTTTGTGCCTTCTCGAATGAAATAAATCATTATAGGGTGAAAAATTATAGTTTCATTTGTGTTTGATAACGTCTGATGTTTCCAAATTGAAAAAAAACTTGTATTCATTTTTTATCAAACCATCCTCATTTCGATATGAGTACATTGATTTAATCATTTTTGAGAACTTCGTTTTTTACAGTGTTTTAAAAGCTTTTTTTTCATACATAAATGTACTAAAATTTGTAAGCGACTTATCTTAAACGAGGAATTTCATAATTCCAGTGAAAAAACTTACATTTAATTCAGACTAAATACAAATTATGAAAGAAATCTGTATTTGTCGAAAAGTGTCTCAGGTTTCTTTGTGATTGGGAGGTTTTACAGCAGGTTTTAAAGAAGATGTTATTGATAGAAAAAATTTGTAAATATGAAATATTTTCAAAACGGAGGAAAATGGTAATTTGTAGAAGTTAACTAAGCTCTACTTTGTAAAAAATAAATAAAGAAAAAATCAATAAATAAATAATAAATTCGAAATAAATGAATAAACAAAAATGTTTGCTGCTTTATGAATAAAAACATACATGTTACAAGTTATCCATGGTTTTGAAAAGAGTTCTTTATCTTTATAAATCTCGCAAAACAATATATTGTAAGGATTTAAAGAAACATTAATGAAAACAAAGTTTTTTCTGCTCTCACTGATTTTTGAAACGTTCCCGTGTAGTTCTGATGCATTAATCAGTTTTATCAATCCAGAATTTTGATTTATAGGATGCTATAAATTCTCAAATATTTTCTTTTGAGGAATTGAATAAAATTGCAAGAATAACAAATGAATAATTATTTAAATGTCAACGTTAATTCTACTAGGCTATCACATTTGATGGTAAAACATGTTTGTTTGTTAAATATGAGCTTGTTTATTAAACATTAAAATGTTTACTTGAGAATGGACTGCACCCAAAAAACCTAGTTCTCAGTTTTCAAAACACTGTTTTATGCATCCCAAAAACCGTCGAAAACATTTCCGAAAGTCAGTGGACAGAAAAGAAACTCTTTTTTATGTATGTGTAACAATTATCTCACGTACTACGTCAATGAATGTACGGAGAGATACCGAGAAGATTCTTCGCGCAGAAGTAGTTAGGAGTTGGGAATAGAAGAGACGCTGCAAGAAGACGTCAGAAGTCAACATGTTCTGTATTTTTGGTTGCAGAATGGATAAAGCTAATACAGTCAAGATTAGAATAATTTCGATCTTCTTGTTCTGAGGCGACATCATCTACAGTACAAATTTCAACTGTAAATATTTTGGAATGCATATAATCTAGTTTTTAATACCACAAATTTATAACAAATTTAATTAGTCAGAACGTGTCACTTATTTTGGCTCGTGCAGAATGAATCAATTGCATATATGTAAATCTTGAAAATATATTAATTTATGAGTTTTCTAAGGTTAAAGAATAGCATAACAATAATGGGTATACTGGAAACAATAGGTAAGTCAGAAGAGATTATTATTTACTTTGTTAGTCTTTGTATTATATTGTCTTAGATTGAGAAGCATTTAAATTTTTACTTCAGAGTGCTTTTATTTGCAAATTATGGAATTAATAGAGAAAAATTATTCTACTGTATTGAGGTAGTGACTTTTTAGTATAGATGTTTGAAAATCGAGTCTCAACAATGCCAATGTCAAATATAAATTCATACTGTATCACATAATATGTAACTGTTATAATTATTTTTAAATACTGCTATTTCTGGACTGACAAATTAATGATTCATTGGATTAACTGGGAAATTCAAAAACTTGAAATAGCTGTAACACCAGATTCGGGAGTGTGATCTACGTTCTAGTTTAATAAAACCTCAAGTGATTTTACAGAAAATTGCTTAGGTCACACAGTACAAACTGACAGTTTAGTAAGTAAATCACACCATTTTTCCATAATATCTCTTTTTCATGAAATTAAAATTTCTGTTTTGTTTCAAAACTTTATCATTCCAGTATCTTTGTAATTGCTTATGACTTAAGTGCTTACCATTCCTTATAGTATCATATTAATAGTAAATAACAAAATGCGTGTGTTAAAAAATTGAAAAAAAAAATAGAAAAAGAAAGTAAAATATTTATATAAGTAAGAGATACCTTTTTCATTATTTCATGTTAGCTATTCACTTTATTTGTGAATTATAAAAAGAATTTTTAACAGAAATGTTCTTTTAACATGCAAATGCACAACCTGCGAAGAAATAGTTAAACAAAGAACCGTTATTAATATGAATAAAATTACAGAGAAACAACTATTTTTTATTCAGGAATAAAATATTACCTTTAAAATTATGTGTGAGATCTGTCTTCATTATCCTTTGATAGTTGATACTTTGTCAATATGATAAAGTGGGAATAATAATAATAATAAACCACTATTCACTCAATAAAATTGTACTTGGCAAAATAATACGCTGACGTTGAGAAGTAAAGTGGATTCATAATGGTAAATTTTAGAAAGGAAAGTGAAAAATCCATAAAGGTATTTCTACCGCAAGTAAATATATTTTGTTGATGAATATAACTGGCAAATTTTACAAATGCAGAAAAGTAACATTTACTATATGATAAAGATTGAAATTAAAATAAATATTTTAAATGGGGTACAAACTTTACGTAATTCGATTTTAAATAGTTACCCATTTGTTGTTTTGAAATACTGGTTATTAAAGAGAGGCTTTCAAAAACATTTATGGGTATGCATTAAACAAGGTAAATGATCTATTTTACCTTTCCTTTTTATATACTTATAAAAAGGAAAGGTAAAATAGATCATTTATCTTGTTCGTTTTTATGTAAAATTAAATTTTATAAAAAGTTGTGAAAATATGCATTGAATTTAAATTTCTATTAAATGAACTTGGGCATTTTCCTTAATCAAATCATTATTGATACTATTTTAAATTTATATAATGGTATTACATAACACCTTTTAAAGTTTTACATTAAGCTTATTTTATGAATGATGAATATGAAAATGAATATAAAAGATGAAAATAAATAAGTATTCAATGTGTAATAATCGATTTATGACAGTTTAATATAAAAATAAGAAATAAAACAACATTAAATCGAAAAATATTTCGGTTGACACTTCTGAAGTTTACAGTTTGTTCTCACATTATTGGCAGTTTGTGGGAACCTTTCGGAAATAATTCAAAATTTATCTGCAGCGTATCCGAGCAGAATTCTCAGCAGTTAAAATGAAACCGTTGTTGGATCTTTGTTTTCAAATGGTTTGTTGGGCAATGGTATAGCAAGGTGAATATTTCAGAGCGTGATCAAAATTGAACAGCAACTAGCCTACGATTAACCAACTTTGACTCAACCATTTTTTTACTATTTGGCTTAGAAATAATCATAAAAAGAGTATTGTTTTAAACCAATAACGGTCATTACAGAAATCAAGAAAATATAATAATTTTTGTTGACTTTAAGTTTGCTCCTTTTTCCTGAAATTCTTTTTATGGGTAATCGCCACTGCAAAATATTACCAGTTTAAACTTTTATTATTATTTTTAAATTTTTGAACTACTCTGAATTTTATATCTTAAATCAATTGAAGCATTAATTTTATTACGATAACGCGCATAATTGCAAAAACATATGTTGCATTGCATTGTAAAAACAATATCATTAAAAATATCAAACGCGTTTCCCTTAAAACTGCAGATTTATAATCTCCGCGTGCAATTCTACATAACTTATGCGTATGTCTATATTCTATTCAAACATTTGCAGAAATTATATATTAATAACGTATTGGGTTTGTAAAAACCCTATCGGTCCGGCTTCAGTTCTGGCTGATTTCTGTAATTGTATTAGACCTTAATAAAGGCAATCGGGAAGGGTATTATGCTCAGCAGACTTGGTTTCATTGTCCGAGAGATTCCTCTTTGGCAATCAAAAACCTTCTGTTCAGGAAACCGAACATTCGTTTTATATTAATAAATATTTATTAATAATAACAGAATCGATATAAAAACCTTAAATAGAGTCTTTGTAAATGATAGCAGCTCTAAAGTTAAAAACGCCAATTTAAAAAAAAATTTGTTTCAATCATACAAAAATGGTAATTACTTTTAAAATATAGAAAATTTAAAATGCTCAACTGAATATTTATATATATACATTTGTTTCAACGCATAAAATTTCTTTAGCAATTATGTAGATTGAGCTGCAAATAATAGCGCAGACGAGCTTTGAAAATTGGCCCAAAAGCATCTCTTGCCAATTATTTGAACAAGATACGTTCCCTGAATATGCAAGGAAAAAAAGAATTCTAACCCGAGGATCTTTTTATGCATTTGTTACAAGGCTCAGTGATTGCGCTTTTCTTTAGAGCAAGAAAGTAAAAGTGAGAATATGAAGCAGCTGCAACAACAGCTCACCATGTCGGAAAGACATAAGCAGTAAGTTTGTGTTAGCTTATATAAAGAAGAAAGAAAAATCATGCATAGTACATTTTCCAACAAATTCAGAATAATTTCATTATTTAATATAATGAATGCTGATGATTCAATAAACAACAATGAAATAAAATCACTCTCTCAAGTCAAATGTTAAGTTTAATAACTTTTCTCCACAAATGGAAATGTTTGTAAAAATTAGCATTTTAGGTAACAGATTTTGAATGTTACACTAGAGATTAAATTAAAAGTACCAAAAATTAGTATTTACACTATAAGTTCAGTATAACAACTTTTGAAAAAAAAAAATAGAGAAGATATTTTTGAAGATATTTTTGTAAGCGCGAATGAAATTGTGATAAATAAAATCACAACTTCGAAATTATGATATTCACTGGAACAGTGAATATCATAATTTCGAATGATGAATTTCGAATTTTGATTACAATACTTGTAATCAAATTAAAGCAAATATTGGTAAAATATGAAGTTATGTTATTTGTAATTGAAAGTGGGCTTCAAAGAGTTAGGTTATTTATCTTTCGGACGCTAGGCAAATTGTCTATAGCAAAAATAACTTACTATAAAAGAAAAAAAAACTTTAGTAAATTATTTATTTTCAAGGAAAAAAAATGCTTAGATTAAATTGCGTTTTCTAATTTGCAAAAAAAATTATTGGTAATTAGGAAGAAAATGACAGAAAAAAGTTACGTTCATCTAAACGTAATTTTAAAATTAATATAAATATTACATACTTTACTTTTATTTTTTAACCATATCTGTTTCTAATAGTAATACATCATTTTAAAATGCTTCATTCAAACATAGGAAGAGAGAAAAATTCTGAAACTCCCTTTATTCCTTTAGTTTAATGAAGCAAATGAGAGTATTTGAAGCAGTTGCATCAATAACGCGTCATATCGAAAAAAAAACCATAGACAAAAAATTCGGCTGAGCTGATGCTAAAATATTGCACCTTGAAAATATTAATTTGTAAAGTGTTTTTGTAAAAGCTATTAAAATTTCAAAGCAAAGTAAAACAATATTTATTTATTTTATCTTCATGAAAAATAAATGTATGGAAGAAAACAATAGAATAAACTTAAAGAAAATTCTAATCAAGCATATTGCACTTTAAAATTTTAAAAGCACAGGGAAAAAATCATCATAATTTCAAAATTATGCTCTCACTGAAATAGTATTTAGAAAATAAAGTTGTTTACAATATATCTGGAGAAATGAAAGGAAATGTTTAGTAATAATTAGTAATTTTAGTAACATTATGTTATTTGTAATCGAAAATAGACTTCAAAAAGCTCAATAACTGATCTTTCTAAAAATATCTCTGGTGATACAACAACTTGAAAACAGCGAGAATAATTTACTTGAATATACAGGAAAAACCGCCTTTATTAATCCATTTTTTAAAGAAGAGAATTTAGATTAAATTCAGTTTTGCAAGTATGTAAATGCAAATATTCAGATGAAAAATGGGCTAAATTTCGAAGGCTATTGGTTGTTATATAAGCAAAATAAAAATTAAACATGAATATTACATACTTTAAATTTTATTTTTAACATTCTATTTAGATTCTTACAGTTACGAATCATACATACGTAAAAAGATGTATTAAAAGACGTATTATAAACAAGTAAAAAATACGTGTGGCACTCGGGGACTGCCGCGGTAAAGCTATTGCATAACATTTTTTATCAACTTATGAAATTATAACTATTTATTTATTTTTTTTTTTATGCAGTTTTTTTTGTCTTTGATATTAATTCAAGTTACACTTTTTGAGCATGATAACCGATAACAATTTTTTTTTCTTTTATTGAATAAATGAGAAGTTAATATCGTTTAAAATATTTTTATTATCTTAAAATACATGTAGGTTAATCAGGAATTTTTATCATTCAAACTATACGTTTATGGTAGCTGAAATAAAAAACATAAGTTTGAGGCTTGATATTCTCAAAATATCTGAAAAATACCGCGTCAATGTCTGCCGAAATCTACCGAAGCGTACCGTGCCGAAGTCTGCCAAACTGAAGCGACGTTAGCCGGAGTGTTAGGTTTTTGCTCGTTACGGAATTTCTTGATTCTTTCGCCGCGCTCAAAGCCCGCGATAAAAGCTATGCAATACCTTAATAAATTACCAAACAAAATTTGGCCGCGCTACGAAAATTAGATCGCGAGTTATAAGCATTTTAACTTTTTCGACCCTCACCGTGGGGGTCTCCTGTCACCAAAAATTAACACTGTCTCATAATAAATTATCAAACAAAATTTGGCCGCGCTACGAAAATTAGATCGCGAGTTATAAGCACTTGAAATTTTTCCACCCTCACCATGGGGGATCTCCTGTCACCAAAAGTTAACATTGTCTCATAATAAATTACCAAACAAAATTTGGCCGCGCTACGAAAATTAGATCGCGAGTTATAAGCATTTTAAAATTTTCGACCCTCACCATGGGGGGGGGGGTCTCCTGTCACCAAAAATTGACACTGTCTCGTAATAAATTACCAAACAAAATTTGGCCGCGCTACGAAAATTAGACCACGAGTTATAAGCATTTTAACTTTTTCGACCCTCACCGTGGGGGGGGTCTCTTGTCACCAAAAGTAACACTGTCTCATAATAAATCACCAAACAAAATTTGGCCACGCTACGAAAATTAGATCGCGAGTTATAAACATTTTAACTTTTTCGACCCTCACCGTGGGGGGGGGGGGGCTCTCCTGTCACCAAAAATTAACACTGTTCCATAATACATCACCAAACAAGATTTCGCCGCGCTACGAAAATTAGATCTCGAGTTATAAGCATTTTAAATTTTTCGACCCTCAGCGTGGGGTGTCCCCTGTCACCAAAAGTAACACTGTCTCATAATAAATTATCAAACAAAATTTGGCCGCGCTACGAAAATTAGATCGCGAGTTATAAGCACTTGAAATTTTTCCACCCTCACCATGGGGGATCTCCTGTCACCAAAAGTTAACATTGTCTCATAATAAATTACCAAACAAAATTTGGCCGCGCTACGAAAATTAGATCGCGAGTTATAAGCATTTTAAAATTTTCGACCCTCACCATAGCGGGGGGTCTCCTGTCACCAAAAATTGACACTGTCTCGTAATAAATTACCAAACAAAATTTGGCCGCGCTACGAAAATTAGACCGCGAGTTATAAGCATTTTAACTTTTTCGACCCTCACCGTGGGGGTCTCCTGTCACCAAAAATTAACACTGTCTCATAATAAGTTATCAAACAAAATTTGGCCGCGCTACGAAAATTAGATCGCGAGTTATAAGCATTTTAAATTTTTTGATCCTCACCATTGGGCGGGTCTCCAATCACCAAAAGCTACATGATCCTACCTTGTTTTATCTTAAGTCAATTCTTTTTTATACACATTCTATCAGGAATTTTTATTATTGAAACTGTAGATTTATAAAGAATAAAAATAAGAAATATAAGTTTGAGACTTGATATCCTCTAAATATCTGAAATATACCGCGTCAATGTCTGCCGAAATCTACCGAAGGATACCATGCCGAAGTTTGCCGAACTGAAACGATGGTTAGCCGAGTGTTAGGTTTTTTTTCGTTACGGAATTTCTAAATTTTTCTCGTTACGGAATTTCTACATTCGGTCGCCGCGCTCAAAGCCCGCGATAAAAGCTATGCAATAGCTTAAAAACTTTCGAAACATTATAAAATTTTAAAAGTCTAGTTTCGGTCACTGAATGGCCTTCATCAAGGTCTTACATCTATTTAACAAAAGTAAAATACTCTTCCGTTTTAGATTTAGTTGTTATAATACTCATAAGTTTTTACTTGTTATAATACGTCTTTTAATAAATCTTTTTACATATATAGACGTCGATTTGAAGACGTAATAGTCCTATAATTTATTTGTAACGAATCATTTTATAACGAATTCTTAAAAGTACACAGTGCATTTGAAAACATATCTTCAATTTTGAATAGTACTGTAATGTATGTAGTGGAAAAATACATAATACTAAAAGTTAAATAACCTCAAAAAATGTTTACTAAAATTTATTTATTTTTTATTAATTATTTAAAAACTCTACTATTTTTATAAGTATGGTTATTTTTGTTTTGGTGTTTTTTCTAGATTCATTTGAATATGCTACATAAAACTGAGCATGGAATTTTAGACGTATGAGAATTTATATTTAATATATTTTTTTCTCTCTCGTCTATAAAAAACGAAGAAAATTCAGCAAACTCTTAATTTAAATATATTTTTTAAAAATGAATAGCTATAAACTTAAATGATAAATACATGCACAAAAATATTAAATACATCACGAAGAACAAGTAAAAAACAAATCAAAACCTTCAATCTAAATTAGCAAAAAAGCCTTAATACTTATTGAACAAGCAAGTTTTAAAAATGTAAAGAGGGAGAAAAATCAGTTCAAATTTTTCACTTGTATGAGTAATTGCGCTGGATCTATTTAAAAAAAAAATTACAATATCTTGCAATATAATTGACTTATAGATAAAAATGAGTTGTCAAAATATTCACAATTAAAAAAGCTTTCAGCTAATATTAAAAAAAAAAAAAAAAAAAAAAAAAAAAAAAAAAGAATTGTTATCAAGATGCCCTGTCCTATTAAAATGTAGGAATGAGAGAAAAACATCCACTGAGAATGTCTGAGTCAATTTTTTCAAAACTTTTAGAATGATCATATTTTAAAGTTCAAGAAAGCAAGCGATAGTACGTGAAGCAGATGCAGCAAAATTGTGTTAAATCAGAATAAAACATGTAGTAAATTCGTGTAAACTAATGCAACATGGTAAAAACATACAAAAAATGCTTTTTTTCTGCAATAAAAGTAAACAAAATATTGAAAAATTGCAAACAAAAAAATACCTATCTTCACAAAAACGAACTAACGATATTTTATTAATAACAAAACATCGCAGTTTACACAAAAATAATACTGTAAAGTCCCCTTACGATTATAGGAAACAAATTTTTATCATTTATCTTCCAATATTACATTTAAAGTTGCTATTGAATAAACAGCGGATAATATTGATTAATTTTTGCCTTTTTGTTTTTCGTAATTGAAAAGTAGTTTAAGAGAATCCAATTATATTTCATTCCAATAATATCTCGAAACTGGTTTTATTGAATAAACTATGACATTTTGCTATTCGTAATCGAAAAGAAGTTTCAGAGATTTTGATAATTTATTACTCTAACAATATCTATCAGGGTGTGGCCTAATGAGGAGAGTGAATATAATTAAAAAGAGCAATTAATGAAAACTCAACTTTAGTAATCTATTTATCCATATTATAAAGAATAAATTGCCTGTACTTAATATTGTCGTTAGTTTGACTTTGCCAATAATACCAAGCGATTAAATTTAATTTGCATTGCATTTAAAAAAAAAAAAAAAAAAAAAATTAAACACCACACATTTTCAGTTTTTACGCACACAATTTTTAATAGGAAAAAAATATATTTTAAAATAAAACATGCTTAAAAACTATATAGCAATTTACTCATTTTTTATTTCTTTTAGAATAATTTTCAATCATGATTTTATTTTATTTTTAAACGTGTTCAGACGAATACGAAAGAAATATCCATTTTCAGTTAAATTAACCCATTAACGCCCAGCGTCCTCTTTTGAGGACGGTTACAAAAAAAGCAACAAAGCGGTTTTCCCACCAGTAAAGAGGAAGATAAATATGTACCTTCTTTCAGGAGACAGAATCCTCGATCAATTTAGATAAAAGTTGACTTGATTTTAAAAGTGGTGGGAAATACAAAATTTAAATTTTAGCGAAGAAAATAATTCGGGCGTTAATGGGTTAATATAAATAGCTCAACATTTGTTTTCAGCATATATTCCGTAACGAAACTAAAATATTTCTCGATCAATATATAAAGGAGGAAAATACAAATAAAATACAAATTTAAGTCAGGTAATCGAATTTAGCTCTTGAACCACTGAAGTGAACATAATCGAAAAGACTGCTTGTAAATAGCGATTTTTTTCTATTTTCAGATTTCGTTGGTTGTTAATTTCTAAAGCTCGTGTAATACGAAAATAACGCTTATAATACACTATATGGCCAAAGGTGACCGGCCACTTGCTATTTTAGACATTCTTTTAAATATCTAGAAAAATACATGAAAAAATATCTTGAAACTTTACAGTGTAAATATAATAGTACAGATCTATATTTCTGTAAATTTTCCCACTCCATAGGGGGCCGTCAACAAATTGAAAAAGAGCGAATAACTTTTGGATGACCCTATCAAAAGCGTTCAAACTATAGATTATGATTAAGGAACTTATTGTAATAAATTGTGTTCATTTTTATGAAGATAGCATGTGTACTCGTTGAAAAATTGAGGTTTTTATAAAAACAGTCCCAAATTTTTCACAATTTTTTGCTTGTAATTTGCAAATTTCTTAATATAAAATAATATAAGAGAAACAACATTGTACACAATAATCTCTCACCAAAATTAAAAAATAGTAAAATTTGTATGAAAAAAGAACAGGTTTACTAAATAATTTTTCATTGCGGACGTTTAAACGCTATCAAAATTTCATTTGCATATCGTGTTATCTAAATGTACAGGACAACTTTTGAAAACGTATCAAAAACATAGCTTAAAAATTCTGAAAATAATTGTCGGTAGAATAAACTCAAAATCTGTTATTCTTAGAAAAGGCAAAAAGATGAGGGGCTGTATCCATTTATCCGTTGATTAGGGTGAATATAGAATACACAGTATGGCAAGTACGTTTATATTTGGAGTTATGATAAATTTCATGAATTTTTAGAATTTACTGGCACTAAAAATGAAAACACATGTTTATTACAACGAAATGTCTCCGTTATGAAATCTTTAGACTGGTATAAAATTTTTCTACCTGGTAAACCACAAGAAATGCATATGGATATAAAGAAGAAGTACACGGTCAATTATCTTATTTACGATAGTAAATTGCACATTATGCATAATTTTCTTACATTTTTCTTCGTAAAGAAGCATTTTGTAGATTTCATCCTCATAGCAGTATGTTAATCTTTTTCGCTAAAAATTTACCATTTCATTTCAGTTTTCTTAGTATTTCCATGGATTGTAGAGATTTCAAAATGCAAAAAATTTCCCAAAGAAAAAACATTTCATCAACTAATGCAAAGCTTAGCGAATCTCAAGAAACCTTACAAGAATTATTTCCCTACATAAATTCAGAAAGTTCACATTTAAATCTGAAGTCTTAGTAATGCAACTTCTTTACTAATCAAGTTCAAGTGAAGAAGTTACTAGAATGGAAGGACTCAATGCGTTTTACCACTAATCAGTTTATTGATTCAAGAGCTAAACTTCGATTGACTGTTCAGTTACAAATGATGTAAGCATTATATCCCAACCTTTATGAATAACTTTCTATCTAATTCCCATTACGAAAAGAAGAGTAAAATTTTACTTAAATACAAATGTGAACTTAGAATACAATCTCGATATCGTTCGCAAGATCTTCTTTTAATGTGGAACATTAACATAATCTAATTTACTCTCTGATTATTAATTATTGAGAATTTGCTTAACAATTACACAACATTTATTTTTCTTTTGTGGTTAGTACGCAAGCTTTATCTTCAACTCATAAATAAATTATTATAAAATATATCTATACAAAAGAGATTTCCAACAATTTTTCTGTGATTGATAACTCAGAATTTTAGCTCAGAAATTGTTAATGTAACCAATATATATTTTTTAAAATTCTAATGAATTGTTTTCACTTCCTTTATTTTGTTGAGATGCGTCCAGTATTTTTCAGAATTCTGGGTCTTCTTTCTTGTAAGTAGCTTGTAGTCAACAGCCTTCCAATTCCGCTAAATAGATAGCAAAATTTTCTTCTACTTCAGGGCAAATTTAGCTGCAGAAATGAGCCCTTTGTCTCGCCTAGATTACGATTGTTTGCCTCCAACGCTCCCATGAAGTATTTAACTTTCGTCCTCGGTAACCAATCTTTTCAAACAAGAGTTTTTCTTAGTTGATGGAAATGCAGTCTAGAATGCTGTGATGCGTCAGGTCAGGGGTAGCACGGCCACTGACAACAGTTTTTATATTCTATTCGTATCTCTAATTTATAAAATACATTTAGTATTTGTAGCATGTATCTTTTGCAGATGTTGCCAAAGTGTAGGTAAAATATTTTTGTTTTCAGAAAGTGATGCCTTATTAATTAAAAAAGTATCACAGGAATTTCGAAAGAAACTTTTGGGCCAGCCTAAAGTAGGGAACTTGTGTAAAAATAAAGAACATTAAAACGTACAAAAATAGATTCTTGTCTAACAACGGAATCCTGTCGTAAATGGAATTTTTTCATGAATTCGCCGAGAAAAATGTAATTTGATTGCGTCTTTTAAGATGCAGAGTCTAAACCGAATTTTTTTTTTCTGATTCTTGGAAATTTCATAAGCAAGCTTTACCATCTATACAGATGCTAAGACCCTTCTTTTGAGTGTTACTACATTTTCGAACAGAAATCTCTGCATTACTGTTTCGCATAATTCCAGTTAAAATAACGCAAAGATTAATATTCGTAAATAGCGCTCTATAAGCTACCAATATTGAGGCGATATTGTCTCTAACTCTGCTAAATATTGATGCAATATTGTTAAGAAATAATACCCGAATAATGAGGTTATTTCACTTTAGCTATACTTAGCTATTGCGCTATATTGGTACAAAATACTGCACCAACATCCAAAATCTACATTTAGCTAATATTTAACAATATTAATAAGAAATATTGCAGCAGTATACAGAATCCATGTGCACTCAATCTTTCTAGCCAGTCGTTCGACAATATGCTGTGAAATATTTTTTTCATCTTTGAAATTCATATATAGCCAATACTTGTAGTCCGCATTGGTACGAAATATTACACTAATATTCCGAATCCATATATAGCTAATATTTACAAATATTTGTATAAAATAGTGCACAGATACATCAAACCCATATATATCCAATATTTGTAGTCAACATTGTCATGAAATATTGCTTAAACATTTCGTTGTTTGTACTTTGATAGCAAAAATATGAATCTGTAAGCATCTTTTTATAAAACTCGTTTTTTAAATTTGAAAATTAAATACTTTGCACTATTATAAACATTGAAAATACCAAAAAATAGTTATATTTTGCTACTGATTAAGTATCCATTTTTAACACTATTTTTTAAAAGGAAGGAAAAAAATATAAAGGACCTGTCTCCGTTCATTAATTACTCAAAACGTCAAATAATGAAAGAAAAAAAAAGTTGAAACGCTAAAACAGAAAAAAAGTGCATATGACATTAAATTTTATTCATCTGTTGCCGAGGTATTTCAGATAAAAAGCATTCATTGTGAAGACGGATAGACGTGAAGAAGATTAGGTGAGAAAAAATAGGAAGGGGAAAAAATACGGAAGCCAGAGCGGTAAAGGATTATTTCTGTCTGGATTCTTTTCTCCTTCTGTCGAGACCTTGTCCTTATTACTCTGGAGTTTTACTGCTTAAAATTCGACTGTCGGCTGATTTCAGATCTTTTTTCCCCTCTCTGCTTAGCATGAGGAAAACTGGCATGTAATGTCAAAATCTTAATGCGACATTCTATTTATATTATTGCACATAGCGATCATTTTTGTAGCAAGATAGAAAAAAAAATGTAATTTTATTATTCGTAATTATAAATTTAGCAGAAACATTAAATTATTAAAACATTTGACGGGACTCATTACAAATAAAATTAAATAACGGCGTATGTATCAAACTAAAAATGTATGTAGTTTATCATCATGTTCAATCTAGAAAAAGAAATCTTAAATAGCACATAATATTCTAACATATTTTGGTAATATTCAAAGAAAATTGTTCCAAATGTCAACGTCGAATAATACTTATTTATATATTTCACTCATTTTTTCTAAATGCCTGTAAAATGATTTACAGAAATTACAATACAGTTGTGTGGAATTTTAACATTTTGCAACAAAAATAATATTTCATTTAGTTTACAATCAAATAACACCACTGAAACGCATATTAATCATAATTGTAATTTATTTGGATTTTCTTTTTCTGGAATTTATGGATAACAACAATAAAATCTATAGATAATACTTAGTGTAATAAAATTTAGCACAGCTCAATATATTACTGAGCGCAAACAACAATGTATCCGATGTCTTGAATGTCTCTCTTTAAATCAATTATTCTTTTTGCAGCTTTTTTGGACAAACGTGCTTATTTCGCATCAATCCAACCATATTTACAAAATTTAGAACGTGGAAAATCATACATGCAAAAACACACATTATTATAAACTATGAGTACAAACATACAGAATTATAGTTATAAAAACTTTTAAATTATGTTGGAAACAAAAATATGAAAACATGAAAACAAATATATTTATACTAGTTTAATAAAGGTAAGATTTTATAAAACAACTGTCGGTCTTTTACTCAGTTTTCACGGGGAAAATACATTGAAATAGAATTTTAAAGGGAAACATTTACTTAAAATTTTATTATCTGCGATTTATCAGTTAAACTCTTTCTCTTAATGTGATAGATTTCATTATCAAAAGGTCATGTGAGTGACTTGTCCCCAGCAGATTTGGCCATAATAGTTAAGTCTTTAGAGCGTTGTCAGCATAAGCTAAAGATTTCCGATTCAAATCCTGCCTGTGTAACTTCACACAGCTTCTAAATTACTACTAATATAACTTTTCAATTAGCATATTTATATTAAAATTTGTGAAGCACCATACAAGATGTTTGTAAATTCTTAAGTTATGAGTTATTTGTTCAAAGCGTTGAACTGAGAGCAGGGCCCGGTTAACCTCTGAAGATAAGGAAACACTGTGTCATATCAAAGCCCTTTTTCATTCGAGAAATATTTTTTAAAGTTCGACATACCTGGAAACTCATCGGTGCTATATAGCGTGGCTTTTTTTTTATTCACATGTATTTCATTAACACACTCACTGCCGATCAAGCGCCAGCGCGTGATATGGTGCCAACGTTAAGGAGACACTCATGCGCCAGCGCGTGATGTGGGGTGATGTCCAATAGCCAGTCACGCGCTGGCGCGGAAAAATCTTTCACTGATTCTTTGTTGTAAAAAGTAAATCGGCTTCTGGGAAAAACCCACTTCTACAGAACGGCATTAACTATCATCACATCTTCACGTATCAGGACTTGACTGAAAATATTCCAAGTAACGACATATTATTTGGCTAGATACATTATAGACTGGGAGGCAGTAACACAGGCAATTACCTCATTGAGTTCGCGGATGAAATTTAGGATTAGTTAAATTTTGGTTCGCATATTACAACGCAATCGGTCTGTCAAGTTACATCCTGGTGGAAAACAACTAAAAACCCGATTTTAGAGGTTGTCATATAGGTTTACCACTATGCTTTCCTTCTCCAAAAAGTATGAAAATATGGATGACAGGGGGCAGGAAAATGTAAAAGTAGACCTATGAGTCAACTCCTGATGGTTCTTAAGCGTTTTCCACCAAGATATGACTTGACTGACCGAATGTTTTTTTTAGTATGCAAAACGAGATTTAATTAATCCTAGGTTATCATCCGTAAAATCGTCGAGGTGATGGTCTATGATGCCGCTCCCCAGGTCTAATGGTTTCTTAAAGTGATTATTATTTATTTACCACCGGTATCGTATTATCTGATCAAGAGCGGAATAGTGGATTTATATGGATGCAAAAAAAAAAAAAAAAAAAAAAATGTTGCCTTTATAACTCATTTAATTAAAAAAAATTTTTTGTCATTAGAAACACATGTGAAAAATTCGTCTAGTATGATAGAATTACAATTAACATTAGTTGTTAATAAAATTGAGGATTCTTGTAAAAAATAGCTTAGGAAAATTTCCAGAAACTGATAGTTTAGAATGAAATTAGCGATATTTGACTAATCTTTGAGTATGGCTAATCTTGGCCATCCGTACGGGCGAGCATGTGTGTAATTATATATCTACATGATCACACTATTGTATGTGTGTAAGTACACACGCAATAGATTGTGACACATCTGCTATTTTTTAGCTTTAACATCATGAGAAAACCAACTGATAATGCAACAACATGAATACAAATGTACTCATAGAAAATATAATATGTTTGCGCTTTATGAAATAGATACAATCGTACAAAAAAGAATTCATACCACTTATAAAACAAGTTTTATAAATATTAAATCATGGTGATATACAATGTTAACAAACAAGAATACTTCAATTATCCTGCCATAAAGGCAATAAATTTTAGGCACAGATGTCATATATGCAACACATTTTCACGTGTTTTTACCCCACCAATTTGGCGAAAATTTTGTTTTCCAATATAAATTACAAATTACGTGTAATAACAGCAGGTGTTTTTTTATTGCAGTATAAAAATAAAATAACTTGAAAAAAGGAAAGAGATTCCAGTATTTAAAAAAATATATAAATGATAATTTGAAAAATAATTTAAAGAATTAAAATAAAAAATAACAGTAAATAAACATGAATTTAATAAAATGAGAAAACAATAAACAAAGAGTTTTAAATAATAAACTTAATAAGTAACAAAACAGTAAATATAATTTTTCACAATAAATCGTAAATATTAATACTTCTAGCCATATTAAATGCATGTAGTTGTATCATTTATTATTTTTTATATTTATATCAGAAGAACATTTATGATATATAAATCCGCATTTAAGCAAACCCAAGTGTATTAAGAATTTTATGAGCAACTCTCGATCGTGAAATAAAAATCCATTAACAAATGCAGAGTTCATAACTCCATCTATATTAATATTTGCAGAAAAATGGCACCTAATATCATTTAAAATGTAAGATTGATGTTTTTCAACAATATCTTCTGGTAAAATATTATTGTTAGTAGATGCAGCATATATTTCTAAAGTCCCATTAATTAGCTAAAATATTATTGTTAGTAGATGCAGCCATATTTCTAAAATCCAATTAATTAGCTAAAAATAAAACATAAAAGTTAAGGGAGACCCGTACCCCATTTTCGGCCAAAAATAATCAAAAGTTCAAAAAAAAAATTTTTCTCAGAAAACGATAAAATACATATTTGCGAACATCCATGCAAAATTTCAGAACTCGGGGATACTTGGAACAGGTAGAAAATGAGCTTTTTAAATGATACTTAGTAGATACTGAGTTTAAAGGACCAGTGGCCATTTAAAACGTGTTTTCCTGAAAATCACTTTTTTCATATTTTGCCTAAGTTCAAAGTACTAAGGCTCAGTGGTAAAATGATTTAGAAACAAAGTGTTTATATTTTTAGAATCTTAAAAAAGTTTGCAACAAACGTAAGGAGAGATATTTTTTTTTTTAACTATTTCTGAAAATTTTACATAAATTGGTAAACATGGAAATTGTAACGAATTTAAGGAAATTTACCATGCGTATTTTTATTTTTATTTTTTTAGCCGTTTAAAATAGAAAATTAAAAATATCTCTCCTTAGTTCTTTCCTATATACTATAACACTATTTAAGAAATTTTAGTAATACCAAAATATTGAAAATTTATTGAGGAGTAGTAATTTTAAAAAGTGTATTTTTCGACAAAAAAAAAATCATAAAAATCCCCATAAAAATATACTTTTTAATAAAAAGTGAATTTTTTTGCTAATTATTCCTTACAAGAAGATTCTTAAATAGTACACCAAAATTCATTACTTTAAAATCAATAATAAAAATTTTGGGTTTTTTCTTACGGGTCTCCCTTAAAAGCATTGTATATTCATTCATCGTAAAATTCGAACAAAGAAATCACCGGAAAAAGAAATAATTAAAATTAATATTTCAAGAACTTGTAAAACAATAATATAATTATTTTCACCAGTGAGACATTATACAAATTACGTCAATCATAGATCTGTTTCAATTTGCATGATTTTGAACAAAATGTAAAATGCTAAATGCATTAGGCGAGATATCAACTACTAGGTTTGCTATAAGAAACAAAAAACACCTGGTTATCATGTTTCACGTAAAATCGCCAATTTAAAAAGCACGTGCAAATGTGGTGCGACTATGACAACTGTGCCAAATTTTATTAGAAACAAAACCCTTTGAATGCGCCTGCTTGAATTAATTTTTCTCACAAGGAAGTCTCTGAATTAGGTCACTCTGAATTGACCGCGCAAAAGAATTTCAATATCTTATCGACTGTAAGAGTTAATTACAGAAAACATTATTTTTTTTTCAAATTTGTTTGTGTCATATCCAGACAGACGTTACAAAATATAAATATGTTTCTGCACTACTAGATTATTCCGTCGACCAATTTGGCCAAATTATATAAATCGCCAAACTATTCGCCAAATTACACATATTAGCATAATTTTCATATTAAGTAATTAAAAAATGAATAAATTAGTGAAACATAATAAAATCACAAAAAAAGCGCCGAATTAAAAATCTCTAAAAGTTGTAATAAACACGTGCAACGTGTTTAATGTCAAATGAATGTGATACTTATGATAATCTATTATTGGTATTTAACCATATACATTGGCGATAGCTTTTAGTTGACGGGATAATCAGGTTGAGCCTATGTTTGCACTTAAATTAATATACATTTAACATTTAACATTTCAATTAAAAAACAATCATATAAATGGTTTTCATCTGTATTGTGTAGCCCAAGCAGACCGAGATGGAACTCTCTGTTATCTTTAAATGTTTGTACAGACAATATCAGTCATATTTGAGAAAAATTACGCAAAAGAAATTTTTTCATATCACAAATTTATAAAATAAATTTTGTAAATATAATATATTAATACCATGCAGTTTTACCAAAATAGATTTCGTTCGTATTCCGAAGGGATCGTATTCAAGGCAATAAAAGCTTGTAAGAAAATCCTTATAATTCATCATATCATCCTTATAATTCATCATATCATTTTACTTTTTTCCCCCTCTCTGTTTGCGGCGAGACGTACTAAAACAAGTAATATCAGAGATACAATATAAAATTCTCTCCATGTAATTGTACAATTGAGTTCGTGATGAGTTTTGAAAAAGGATTAAAAAGATATAATTTCGCCATCCGCAAAGTTTTTCTCATCGAAATAAAATAATAATAGAGAGGCGTACGATGATTTTAAATAAAAAGTATCATGGAAATGGCGTGATTGTTGAATACGTAAATGGTAGTTTCCTTGACATGCCTTTCATTTCCGATAGTTCACAATGTGAACGGCCGTTTTCTGGTTCAGATAGTTGAATTTTATGGTATGTATTAGCTAAAGGATTTTTATTTATTCTACAGAATACAAGTGTAAAGAAACATTCGTTAAACCATTTATTTATATTTTTTCCTTTAAGATTTATTTTTCAATATTTGTTTTTATGTGTATTATAACCTTTTTACTTACTTCTATCTTTACAAGAAAAAAGCATCGGACTCGCAAAAATTTCTAAAACCTGGTTTCCAACGGATTTACATGTTTTAAAGATCAGAGAACTTGAAAAACATGTTTTTACAAAATGTCTGTATGTGAGTCTGTTTGTCTATATGTGACAAAAATTTGTGGGCGCTCTATCTCAAGAACTAATAGCGCCGAATTAATATTCTCTCAAAAGTTGTAACAAACACATGAAACGTGTTCAATGTTAAGTTAATGAACATTATGCTAATTCATTAATCGCGTTTAATCATGTAGTTTGAGGATAATTTTTTAGTCACGGCGTAATCAAGTAATTTCCAATTAAACCCCAATACTGGCTGCAAATATAGGCTAAATAAGGGTAAAATGTAAACACCCCGATATTAGAGCAATATTTCATGCCAATATTGCGCCAATGTGCTAATATTGCTTCAAAATGTAGCCAATATTGTCCCAATACTGTTTGGCTACTGGGGTTGTTACCTTTAAATGTTTATACTAACAATATCAGACAAATTTTAGAAAAACTACGCAAAAGAAATTCTTTCATAACACATTATTTATAAATTAAATTGTATATACATAATATATTGATAACATGCAGTGTTACAAAAATAGATTTCTTTCGTATTCCGATCTTCAAGGCAATAAAAAGCTTGTAAGAAAATCCTTATAATTCATCGGTTATATTCTTTCTCCTTTTTTTTTCTCTCTTTGTCTGCTCTGAGGTGTACTTTTAGACATCCAATATTAGAGATATAATATAAAATTCTCTCCATGCCATTGTACAATTGAGTTCGTGATAAGTTTTGAGGAAAGATTAAAAAGATATAATTTCGCCATCAACAGAGTTTTTCTCATCGAAATGAAATAATAATAGAGAGGTGTACGGTGTGGTTCTAAATAAAAAGTATCATGGATATGGCGTGATTGTTGAATATCTAAATGGCAGTTCCATTGACCTGTCCATCATTCCCGATAGTTCACAATATAAGCCGGTCGTTTTCTGATTCAGTTAATTGAATTATATGGTATGTTTTAGCTAAAGGATTTTCTTTTTTTTTTTTTTTTTTTTTTTTTTTTGAGAAATTCTTTCTTTTGCAAAGAATCATTCATTGAAACATATATTTATAATTTTTCTTTAAAATTAATTTTTTAATATTTGTTTTATGTGTATTATCATTTTTTTATTTTCTTCCATTTTTACAAGAAGAAAGTATTGGTTTCTCGAAAATTTTCGAAATCCCGTTTTCGACGAATTTACACGTTTTACTTGTCATAGAAATCGAAAAACATGTTTTTACAAAATGTCTGCTTATGAATCCGTCTGTCTGTATCAGACTTCGAGTAATCGTAATCGTGTAATCGTAATCGATTATAATCGATTACAAAAACCGTGTAATCGCACTGTAATCGTAATCATAGATTTTGGTTTTCGACATAATCGCAATATAATCATAATCAAGAGATTTCATCTCGATTATAATCATAATCTAATCATAATCGGACCCTAAGTAATTGCAATGTAATCGTAATCTCACATAAATATACGATTACGCTCTAAGATTACGTCTTTTTTCCCCCTTCCTTTCTCTTCGAAATGAAAATATACTTGGTTTGCTAAACATTGTACCGGAAAAGGAAGAGTGCGGTTCAGGTTTTTAACTCATCAAACTGCCCCTAAAGTAGGAGGGTGAAGGTCAGAGATCATGACGGACAGAGATAGCCTTTAATGGGCTAAAAGTGAAACAAAATGTATACCGCACACTGTAATAGGATACAGAAATAGTATTTGACTTGAGTTTGTCAAAGATATGGGAATTAAGAAAATAAAACAGCATGTGGTTAATCCAGAGGTATGGGTCATTTGAGTGGAAGTAGTGAAGATAAAAAGGAAAGAAAGAAAATTATTTTATTTATGGTTTTACTACGGACACTTGTATTGAACATTATATTCTGCTCTTCCCACTCCCTTTAAATTCTGTCCCGCCAGAAGACAATGTTTTTTTTTTTCATTTGACATTCTTGTACAGAGGCGTAGCCAGAGGGGACCGGGGGCTTCCTGCTCTTCATACCATTAAACTCAAAAAGTTGTTTTCGCCTTGAGTTATAGCTGTTAATTCTAATAGCTGGAAATTCTCTGATTAGATAAGGCAAAGAAAGCTTTATAAAATTAGTGGTACCCAATGCATCTGGATTCCTCTCCCCACTCCCATCTGTCTACGACGCTGTTCATGTAATTGAAATTTATTTTAAAATTTATTAAATTTGAAAATGCGGAATATCAGTATAATTTTTTAGTTTAAATTTCTTCATTTCATTTCTTACGGAGGTAAGCAATATAATTATTAAAGCGCTACTTCAGTCATCCGAAAACACTTCTTCGCTAAAGTTTATCTTATAAAAAAAAAAAAAAAAAAAAAAAAAAAAAAAAAATACGATACCAAATTTACAATTACTTGCATTTCAATATTTTTAAATGTTTTTCTCATTGAGCAATTGAAATCTATCTGTCTGAAAACCGATGTTCTCAACTGCTTTGCTCAGCAAGCGCAAAACGTTTTGGCACATTTACAAATTCATTTTTTAACGGAAAGATAAAAAAATGAAGGTCTGACTATGGAAGCGAATTCAAATCGAATTGAGTCTTCCATTTTGTGGTAATTAAATCATCTACCGAATTATGAGCTATTTTGGTCACGTGATCTCGTGATTTTCTCCCTTTCATTGACTGGTTTTTCTGCTTTTGTCGGAAAAAAGCGTTCGAAATGTCAACTTTGATGGCTTGTTCTGAAATATCCACTGCGTTTGCAAAAAAAAAAAAAAAAAAAAAAACAGAAAAATGAGTGCAATTAGATAGTTTCTGATTAACAACACCTGCTGGTTTTATGTCTTTTTGAACAAAAATAAATTAAAACTTATGTCTCAAAATTGCCCTTTTTTATTTAAAAACACCCATAATAAAAAGAATGCATATAAAATCAAAAAAGTAGAAAACAACGGTCTTTATATACATCAATCTGAGCTAAACAATGCAAAAAAGAAAAAAAAAAACTTTTAAAAGATTAAAATGCGAACAAGATATTAAAAAAAAAATTTCTTCCAAAGGATTAACATTAGTGAACTGTTGTTTTCGCCTTACTGAAGTAGCCTTTTTATGTTATGTACTGCATATTAATAGGCGCAGAAACTAACAAAAAGAAGAAAATTTTATGTTTTATAATGTGAATGAGAAGGTTCAAAAGAATACCTCAAAATTCTTTAAAGAGGTATTTTCCCAATATCGAATAATAATATGTATATGAAAAAAATGTGATTTAGGCTGAATTTTTCTTGGGGAATTTGTGAAGTAAAATGATCAAAATTCAATAAAAAAAATAACAGCCATAAAACATTGGAGTTTTGAAATAATTATAAAATGTGATTATAAAATTTATTATAAAATGTGAATATTGCATACTGATCAAACAATGAGTTCGAAGCAAGAGTTGTTTTTCATAGAACTTTGCACGACTCGGGTTAAACCAAATTAGAGTCCTATAATTTTATTTTTAGTCAATCCGAAACCCGACTCAAATTTAACATATTTCATCATCAGGGGTGCAAAAATCTAGGCGCCAGAGGGTAGTCTCTCACCACTAAAATTTTAAAGTTTTTTTCGCTCAAAATTTAATAGCATTCTAGCAGGAATTTTACACGAAATATTAGACGAAAAGCGAAATAAATTTTGTGGTGAGAAACTGCCTGCTGGCGCCTAGATTTTTGCACCCATGTTCATCATAATATTAGCCTATAAGAAACTAATAAGAAACTGCTCTAATAAGATGCTCTAATTAATTACTCTAATAAGAAATTGATCTTTTTTATAAAGGAAGAAATTTATGCTATCTTGCGTACATACATAAATATAATACTCCTTAATATTTAAGAATGCATTTTTTCCCCGAAAAAATACTTAGAACTGTTTTGTAAAAAATTGGGTAAATCCTAATAAGAGTCACAAATGTCTAAAACACAAGCCAACACATTCAAAGTCAACATGACCTGCAGCCGCAAAAATTACAACCGTAATCGTAATCTAAATGTAATCGTAATCCAACAAAAAAATTGTAATCGTAATCTAAACATAATCGTAATCCAACAAAAAAATTGTAATCGTAATCTAAACGTAATCGTAATCCAACTGTCATTAAAAGAGACATAATCGTAATCGGTTTTTAGAAATTGAAAATATTGTAATCGTAATCGATTACAGTCCTCTGTAATCGACTCGAAGTCTGGTCTGTATGAGAGAAAAATGTGTGGGCGTTCTACCTCAAGAACTTGAAGCACCGAATTAAAAATTTCTTAATAGTTGTAACAAACACGTGTAGCAAGTTTTATGTCATCTTAATGTGGCATTACGATCAAATGAAGTTTGAGGATAATTTTTTAGTCGACGAGGTAATCAGGTAACAGGAACTTAATATTTCAGTTAAACAATTCAACAGTATATATTGATACGATGCAGTGTTACCAAAATAGATTTCTTTCGTATTCCCAACGTCAAAGCAATAAAAGCTTGTATAGTAAGAAAATCCTTATAATTCGTCTCTTACATCATTTTACTTTTTTCCCTCTGTGTTTGCAGCGAGATGTACTAGGCATGTGATATCTGAGACCTAATATAAACCTCTCTCCATGAAATTGTACAATACAGTTCGTGATTAGTTTCGAGAAAGGATTAAAAAGATACGATTTTACCATCAACAAAGTTTTTCTCATCGAAATGAAACAATACTGGAGAGGTGTACGGTGTGGTTTTAAATAAAAAGTATCATGAGTATGGCGTGATTGTTGAATACCTAAATGGCAGTTCCATTAATATGTCCATCATTCCCGAAAGTTCACAATATGAGCCGGTCGTTTTTTGTTTCAGTTAATTGAAATGTATGGTATGTTTTAGCCAAAGTTGTTTTTCCTTTTTCTTGAGAATGAGGGGGTATAGAAACATTCGTTAAACCGTGTATTTAAATTTTTCCTTTAGGATTTATTTTTTTGATATTTTTTTTTATGTGTATTATCCCCTTTTTACTTTCTTTTACCTTTAAAACACGAAAGTATTCCACTTGTGTAAATATTTGAAATCCAGTTTTCGGCGGATTTACACGTTTTAGGGGTCAGACAGTTCGGAAAACATGTTTTTACAAAACATCTGTCCGCGAGTCTGTCTGTCAGTCTGTTTGTCCGTATGTGACAAAATTTTGTGGGCGCTCTATCTCAAGAATTAATAGCACCGAATTAAAAATCTCGAGAAATAAGTGTAACCTGTTAATATTCAAATTAATGAGGCATGGCGATTATACGTTATTGGCATTTAATCATATAGTTTAAGGATGATTTTTTTAGTTGACGAAATAATCAAGTAATAAGAATTAAAATTAATATAAAGTAAACAGTTTAGTATTTGAATTAAAAATATATAAATGATTTTCACCTGAATTTTATAGTTCAGGGTCCCCTCGCTGGAAATCCTTGTTATCTTTAAATATTTAAGCTAACAATATCAGACATATTCTGCAAAAGGCACGCAAAAGAAATTCTTTCATAACACATTATTTATAAAATAATTTTTATAAATATTGATACCATGCGGTGTTACCAAAATAAATTTCTTTCGTATTGTCGTCGTCAAGGCATAAAAAGTTTCTAAGAAAATCCTTATAATTCGTCTGTTATATCATTTCATTTTATTTTTATTTTTCTCTGTTTGTGGCGAGGCGTACTAGACATTTAATACCAGAGACCTAATATGAAATTCTCCCCATGCAATTGTACAATCGAGTTCGTGATAAGTTTTGAGAAAGGATTAAAAAGATATAATTTCGCCATCAACAAAGTTTTTCCCATCGAAATGAAATAATAATAGAGAGGTTACGATGTAGCTCTAAATAAAAAGTATCATGGATATGGCATAATTGTTGAATATCTGAATGGCAGTTCCATTGACATGTCGATCATTCCCGATAGTTCACAATATGAGAAAACCGTTTTTGGTTCAGTTAATTGAATTGTATGGTATGTTTTAGCAAATAGATTTTTATTTATTCGTGAGAATACGGGTGTATAGAATCAGTCATTACACCGTATATTTATATTTTCACTTTAGGATTTACTTTTCAATATTTGTTGTTGTGTGTGTTATCAACTTGTTTTTTACTTTGACGATTGAGCTTTAGCAGCAATGTATTTTTTTTTTCTTATAGAAACTTTCCACGTTATTATCTTTTCATTTGTCATTTTTATTACTTTTAATGCATTTTGCTTTTAGAAACATTGAAATACGTTTTGATAGAAACAGTTCTTAATACAAAGAGACAATACAAATAGAGGGTCAAACCTGACAATTACTTATTTTGATTTATTTTATATATGTTGTAAAGTAAAGCCTGCTCAGTATCAAGTTCAACGGATTTTATGCAACGCTCCTCAGTTCTCGAGAAACGGGATGCATGGATAGTCTAATATTATAACATAACTTAAATTCTTATTTTGTAATTAGATTAGTGCGTTGGTCATAGCTAGATCGGAACGACATCTGTTTATTGTTCCGCGGATTCGGGTTGATACCGGACTGTTCTGCATATGATTTTCTCATTTTTTAAGTTTATAAATATACTTGTAATTTAATAGTCTCTAATTAAAATGTAATATCTTACATCAATTATAATGTTATCAGATTTTAAAATTTAAAATACAATTTTTGATTTTTTCTATCATTAAATATTTCTTATCAAATTAGGAAATTACCATTGATTAGTAAAATATCCAAAATCTTTAAATAATCTGTTATGATTCCCTCTGCTTAAGAAAAAATAAAATATTTTTAAATAAAGTATAAATATATATAGAAAGAAGATAAATGAAAAAGTAAAATAATTAAAAGCGGAAGCATTCGTATTTCAAATTTAAAAAGATTTAATATGCAAGAAAAGTTTGTATTTTAATTCTTATGCTATTTCCTAATAAAATTATGCTTCTTGGTTTAAAATCAAACTACGCTGCTTTTTGACTTGCTTCAAAAACGACGCCTAAATATTGTTTCTTTAAAATTACGAACTGGCACAATTGTTCAATATCATTGCATCTATAATGAATGCATTAAGTACATTCTAAAAGTTATTTAAAAAATTAACAATTTTATAATGTTCTGTAGAACGATTTAGTTACAAATAACAAGAACAGAAAAAATTGTTTGAAATTATAATTAATACACACTTTTAATTTACAATGAATTTATTAACTTATAAATACAAGTATATTTGTATATTTTTAACATACAATAAAGAACATTTCAAACATATATATATATTTCAAACAAATACATACATTTCAAAGAAATATCAGAAACAAATATCAGGTATTAACTTTAGAGAATTGAATGCCATTTCATCATATGGTAGCCAAATTTGTTTCACATTATTGTTATCGGAGTAAAACGGTTATTCAGTTGGAAGTCCAAACGACGCATCTGTAGCCAAACGAGGCATAATATTCATTTTCTTATATGAAAAACAATAAATGTATATTCATAATTAACATGTCAATAAGTTTAATAAAAAAGTGTTAAGGCGATATCTCTTTAAAAATATCGCTATAGTAATCATCTCTCTGTACTAGAAAAATTGCAAAATGCACGTAAAGTTCTTGCCAAAATAATAAAAAAAAATAAAACTTCCTTAACTTATTTTTATCTCCTTATTACTGATATCGTTTGTACAGAAAAAAGACGCCTTCTTTTTTTTAAATCTCCCAAGAAGTCATATTATTGTGGAATTAATTAATGCGAGCATTATAATATAATTCCTGAGTGCAATTTATGAGTAATTGAATAAATCAAATTTGTTACTCTGTAAAAAAATATTATTTGCATAAAATATGTTTTCATTAATAAAAAAGGGAAACAATTTCCTTGAGTTCAATTGAATTTATTAACTGAAAATTTTCATTTCGATCACAAGAAATAAAAGAAAGAGCCAATTTAAGAAAGAAGTTTTTGAAAAGAAAAGATATCTCCAGGCAAATACGTGAAAAATTTCCCTCAGTTCTACATTCAGTTGAAAGAGAAAAAAATATGAGAGAAATATTATCGAATTGCGGTTCAAGTGGTGTGTTAATTATGGAAATTCTACGTTCTTTCCAAAGATAAACACACTACAGAAAAGGGTTTGTGGAAAAAAAGAGATTATGACCATGGAATTGGATTTAATATAGTCTTATTATAGTTGCAGTTTTTCAGAATTGATATTAGTAAAATGTATTATTAGAATTACTAAGGATTATTTTTAGGTATTTAGATTTAATTGTTTAATTATGCTTATTGTGAGGTCATTTTTACGAAGAAAACAATTTTAATAACACACTTTTATAGTTTCTTTTAGTATAACTAATATTGTAAGAGACATAATACACATGTAGTAAGAATTATATTCAGGATGTTTTATAATTGGGGTTTGGTGCAAAACTTCTTTCATTGTTGCAAACATTGTTGGGATTCTACGGTGTAACTAACTCGTTTGTTGCCACATCATTCTTGTTTGACTTGTTTCTGTAACATTTGGTATGCATTATGAAAAATAATTTTGAGATTTCTTAAAAACCTATATTCGAAAAACATACAGAGTTTTGGAGTTACAATTGGAGGAGCACCCACGTAATTTAAAGAATTGTTTCTGCTATTCGACGAAATTTCCATTTTTTACTAGAAGATTGGAGTAAATTTGACCTTTAATTCGTGAGATTTTGGCGACTTAAAGGAAAAACAAACATATATGAAAATTAGTGTTCTAAAATATAAAAAAAAGGTGTTTAAAGCACATTTGTGGAGTATAACAATGGTTTGACGAAAACGTGACTCGCTTAATTTTTAAGTCGGAGATTTCAGTGAATTTAAAAATTAGATCATCGAAGTATCAGCATATTTGAATAATGACGCGCCAATCTGTGTGGAAATTTTTGTATTTTAACGAAAAACGAGCAGAGGAAATCAAAATTTTAACTCGCGAGTTTTTTTTAACTGTGCTTGAAAAACAATTTCTCTGTCTTTGAGACTACTATTGATGAGGTACGGACATGGAAGTACTGAAATGTAGAATTAAAATCAACATTTATCTGGCGTGACATTTGAGAAACATCGGATAGAGAGGATTACATAAAAGAATCGATTGCAAGTTTTGATCAATACAGACAGATAACAAGTGCACTTACATAAATTCATACAAAAAGAATTCGTAAATGTTTTTTAGTAAAAATATTCAATAGTATATGACTAATCTGAAAAAAAAAACATTTTTGAAAGATTTTACGCGCATCTATCTACATTAATTAAAATGTGATTTTTCTGACTACAGAAATAATGTTTTAATGAACGAGCGGTGTTACAAAAAATTAAAAACATAAAACATTGACAAAATTTAAAAGTTAAAATGAAATGTTATTGTTATATTATTGTTGCAATGATACTGTTTTTTTTATTATCATTAAGTTGTGGCTAAAGTTAAGGAATAAATTCCTCGTGAAAGCTTGAATGAGATGAACCAAGTTGGAAAAATTTTTTAGATCAAGATGATTATGAGATCATGAGATTAATGTTGCAATGATACTGTTTTTCTATTATCATTAAGTTGTGTTTAAAGTTAAGGAATAAATTCCTCGTGAAAGCTTGAATGAGATGAACCAAGTTGGAAAAAAATTTTAGATCATGGTCTATTCTTAGTTTAATTTAGTTTATTCTTATGGTTTATTCTTAGTAACAGATCACGTGGTTTTTGTTTACATCTCATTGTCGCGCGTCATTTGTATTGATCGTGAGACGATTTGTGTTTTAATTTTTAATTTTGATTATGGTTCTTATCAGATTGGAACCGAAACATGTCAATGTTATTTTTTTTTTAATTTTTCGTAATATCTCTTTAAAGTAATAAAAATTGTGTATTAATATATTTATATTAAAGGTGAAGCTCGTTAAATCTTGTGTTTTAAAAATCCAATGGATTTAATAAAATTTTTATCATAGAAATATTTTGTATAAGTTTCGTTCGGGTCAAGGAAATTCCGGATCAGAAAACTTTCCAGGATCAGTACTTTGTTATAGAAAAATCTCTCCTTAAATAACACGAAATTTTGCGATTTCGAACTAGATTTACACACACATATATATATATATATATAACTACTGATATTTCATCTTTAAAATAACAATACACGTAAACATCCTGTTCTACGTTT
Source organism: Maratus speculifer (assembly GCA_964019185.1). NCBI lineage: Eukaryota > Metazoa > Arthropoda > Arachnida > Araneae > Salticidae > Maratus > Maratus speculifer. Next base: position 213,357,695 of record OZ025292.1, on the reverse strand, counting down.
AGCTGCAACAAGAAATATAGACAATGTTTGAATAAATGAATATGTTAATAAAACTAACGATGTCTAACTCTTGAATATGTTCACTATCAATCAAATCATTATAGAAATGAAGAATTTGAATTTCTAAGAAAAGTAAATAGTGAATTTTTAAGTAACGCAATAAGATTTTCAGGTTATTTTATGACTTGATTGAAATTGAAAATTGGCACTTGTTGCATAAGAGAAATAACAATTCACTGAAAACTGGTTTTCATCTCATCTAAGCACATTGAAAAGATAATTCGTTTAGAGAAACTAGCACAAATATACTATCAAATATAAAGGGAAAATCTTAGTTAACGTCTATTTATAGTAACAAGATAAAATATGTATTCTACAAAATTAACAATATATACTAAAAACACTTCAATTGCTTAAAACACAGGAAATATCAATAAAAATATTAAAATTTTGACATTTTTTAATTGATTTATTCAATCCTCGTCGGTCATAAAAAAACACAAATACGATGCATGCAATACTCTGGAATACGATATGAATCTAGTGCAAAATGAAGATAGAATGCTCGCTATAATTTCAATACTAACCAATGCTTAATCTATAGTCCACTCCCCAAAATTATTCAAGTATTTTACACAAATGATAATAAGATGTTATTTTATGCCAACAATATTTGGATAAAAATGTTTAACAACTTTGAGAAGCGGAATATATAGATATAACAATGGCCAATGTTGAAAATATACAGGGTGATTCTGAATTCATCATCAATATTTGGTGGGGAGGTAGGGAATAGGAAAAGAACACTATTTCACATAGGAAACCAAGGGTCCCAAAGTCTTCCGAAGGAGATAGGCGCCATTAAAGTTTAGGGTCCAAAAATTCAAATGATTATAAAAAACAGAAAAATTGATCGATTCGTTTGCGGTTTTCACTAAAATTATTCTTTATGTCAGTATTGTCTTGAAAATAAATTATAAAGATAAATTTAAAAAAATGACGATAGAGGACGCTTTAGACTTTAGAGTAACGAACAACTATTTTTTACCGTTATTTTTTGCATCTCATTAAAGGTTTCGTAAGCGTAGACTTAAACTTAAATTTTGAGCTCAAAATCTGAATAGTTGGAAGCAGTTAAGTAGCACAAACTTAACTGTGTTCAGAGGGTTTTAAATTCAAATGATTATAAAAAACGGAAAAATTGGTCGATTGATTTGCGATTTTCACTAAAACTATTCTTTATGTCAATATTTCCTTGAAAGTAAATTTTAAAGATTAATTTCAAAAAATACCGATAGAGGGCGCCTTAAACTTTAGAGTAACCAACAACTATTTTTAAGCGCTATTTTTTGTATCTAATTAAATGCTTGCAAATGCTTAGATTTAAATTTTGAGCTCAAATTCTAAATCGATGGAGGGGTTAAGAAGCGGAAACTGAACAGTGTTCAGGAGTTAAAATGTTACCCTCCCCACCCCTCGAACACATTTCAAATTTCCGCACTTAATTACTCAAAACGATGCAGATTTTGAGCTCAAAATTTAAGTTTGAACTTTTACAAGCATTTAATTAGATACAAAAAATAACGGTTAAAAATAGTTGTTGGTTACTCCAAAGTTTAAGGCGCCCTCTAACGGTATTTTTTAAAATTAATCTTTAAAATTTATTTTCAAGGAAATATTGACATAAAGAATAGTTTTAGCGAAAACGGCAAACGAATCGAACAATTTTTCCGTTTTTTATAATCATTTGAAATTTGAACCTCCCCACCCCCATTGAACACAGTTCAGGTTGCGCTACTTAACCACTCCCAACGATTCAGATTTTCATCTCGAAATTTAAGTTTATGTCTAAGCTTCTAAAAAAATTTTATGAGATGCGGAAAATAATGGTAAAATATGTAGTTGTACGTTACTCCAAAGTCTAAAGCGCCCTCTATCGGCATTTTTTGAAATTTATCTTTATAATTCATTTTTAATAAAATACCGACATAAAGAATAGTTTTAGTGAAAATCGCAAATCAATCGACCAATTTTTCCGTTTTTTATAATCATTTGAATTTAAAATCCTCTGAACACAGTTAAGTTTGTGCTACTTAACTGCTTCCAACTATTCAGATTTTGAGCTCAAAATTTAAGTTTAAGTCTACGCTTACGAAACCTTTAATGAGATGCAAAAAATAACGGTAAAAAATAGTTGTTCGTTACTCTAAAGTCTAAAGCGCCCTCTAACGTCATTTTTTGAAATTTTTCTTTATAATTTATTTTCAAGACAATACTGACATAAAGAATAATTTTAGGTAAAACCGCAAACGAATCGATCAATTTTTCTGTTTTTTATAATCATTTGAATTTTTGGACCCTAAACTTTAATGGCGCCTATCTCCTTCGGAAGACTTTGGGACCCTTGGTTTCCTATGTGAAATAGTGTTCTTTTCCTATTCCCTACCTCCCCACCAAATATTGATGATGAATTCAGAATCACCCTGTAGAGTATATTGTACCTTCACTTTATACTAGGGATTCATATCGTATTGTATTTCTTATTTTTTCTAAAGATTATTGAGCAAATTAATTGAAACTTGTCAATATTTTTATGCGTTTATTGATATTTCATGCCTTTTAATCAATTAAAATGTTTTTAGCACATGGTGATTTTAATTCTATAATTTTATTTTGTGGAAGAAAGGTATTTTAAACTATAACTTAATTTAAATAAATTTGTTTAAAATAAACAAATTTGTCAGTCAAAATGAAACTAAATGATTTAAATGTAAGATTAAATAATAATTAATTAAATCTTGTTAAACAATAGTTTTATGTATACTTTAATTAGTGTATCCACTTGTCTGTATACTTAATTATAAACTTAATGAATAATTAAGAGAAAATAATTTATACGAGAATTATTTTTATGTTAGGTGAAACAAAATTTTATTAAAACAAACTGTGATAAGGGTTTTAAAATTGCTTTGAAATCAATTAAGTTGAATGGCATAAACGTTGTATTAATTATCTATTGTCTCTAAACCTCTAATTAATTATTCTATTAAGATAAACAACAGATTTCAAATTGTAATAGGAAGTTATTTTAGATAGATATTTCACTGGTTTTAAAGTTGAAAATACACATTAACATCCTTTTTTAGGTGTGTTCGTAATTATGTAAATACGTATACATATAGTCGCCGTTCAATTCATCCGCCAATAATAGAGCAAAAACTACTGAACTGATTCGTTTTAAATCAAAAATGTATAATTTTTGTATAATTTTGTTGATTCATTTCAAGTTTTATTAAAATTGGATGTATAGTTTAATTAAAGGGACACATAAAAGTATTTTGTTACATTGCGGCAAATGGGAAAAAATATTTTTTAAAGAGTATTTTAATGATGTTACATTCTTTCGATCATAATAAAATTGACATCTATCTAGAAAGTATGTGCTAAAATATACATTCTGTACAACCTGTGATGCAAAGATTATTTGTTCTTAATTTACAGAGCCACACAAAAGAATTCCAATACATAATGGTGTAGGGGAATTTGGGACATATTTTGGGACGCGTTTTCATTCTATTAAACTACTAGTATATAACCCCGTCAAAAATGACGGAATTTTCGCTTGCATTTCATCGTTTTAATACTTCATACAAACAAACAGAATTCAGATTTTATTTTTGAAGAGTTTGTATTGTAAAAAAGCGCATTTTAAAAATAGCAATAAATTTCTACTAATACAAATGATTTCTTTTCTTTTCTTTTTTTTCTTTTATTTGATATTTAGTTTTTGAACAAATTTTAATTTCAAAACAAAAAACAGTATTTATTACAATAATAATTGGCAAAATAAAACTCAATTTCTGAAGATTTCACAAAACATTTAAATTAAATATTGAAGTTTTCAAAATTTTAAAATACATTCTTTATTATGATTCGGCAGCGATTTTAGTCGTGGGTATATGATAGATTCTTAGTTCGATGCTTTTAGGCATCGATTATGAAGCTTTGAGTTTTTTTATTTATTTATTTAGATTTGGTGTCATCTACACGCAGTTAATATACACAAAACAACTTAAAAAAAATCGTAGTTTCTTATAGAAAATACTGCTATTTTCTATAGTAGGAGGCATTGATTTAAATCAAAATCAACTTTTAAGAACTTCAGCTTGCAACTTTAAAAATTCAATCCGTAAGTTATGAAAACCAAAATTATTATTATTATTATTATTATTATTATTATTATTATTATTATTATTATTATTATTATTATTATTTTGTAAAATTTTAAATTAAATCTACCAGTTTTTAAAGCTTAGATTATATCCATTCGAAATTTGCTTACATTGTAAACGAAATTTGTATTTTTTATCAAATGCCATTTAAATGTAAGGAATATATAATATCATAAACTAAATAAAATCATCAAATTTTAATTTAAGAGCAATTTTGATTTATTTGCATGCATTGCATCAAAGCAGATAAAGTTTTAATTTAAGACCATGTGAAAAAATAATTTTCAGTTATACTAATGCAGTCATGATGATATCTTATATATCCATATTAACTTGAAGAAAAAAAGAGCTTATTTATTTAAATAGAAAACAAAATTTAAAAAAATTAACCGGATAAATGCTAGCATTTAAAAAATAATAATAATAAAACTAAATTTAAATTCATCTAAAACTAAATTTATATTTTATAATATATTCCCAAAAAGGCTTCTAAAATAGTTCATAGATGGCAGCACTAAAATTGTGAGAGACGGTGCTAGAGTGATAAATAAAATACGATCGTACTCAGATAATAAAAAACTTTCCCACTTTCATTGTTATCTTTATGTATTATAATTGGGTTTGATATACTTGTTTTATATGAAAATATGCTGAAAAAACATTATTTCAAGTGGAAGAAATTTTAAAAGCATCATTTTAGCATCTGTTTTCAATTAAGCCTAACGTGGCGTCTAGCAGCGGTTGAATCCAGATAGGAGTGGCACAACCTGGAACCGTTCTACACATTTCTTCGGACGCATTTTATTATAAGTAGATTTCCCATTTTATGAAACTCACATTCGTTACTGAGATTTACTACAAATTACTTATGTATAATAGAAAGCAGATAGTATTTACAGGGACACACAAAGGTTTCGGCTACTATAATGTATCCGAAGTATTGTATACTATTACACCAAGATCTGAATATTTTTAGAACTTCGTTATAGTACGGACGCATTTCATTTGCTATGCTTGATGTGCAATTTCCAACTTGTATATTTCTACTTCTAAAAAATATAACTTGTAGGAAGACAGTTTATATTTTGTAAAATATAGAAATACACAATAACTAAACAACAAGGAAATAAACGAAAATTAAATTGTCTTTAAAAAGGTAATAAATACAGAGTAACAATATGTTGATAAAGAAGAAACAGTACTGGGTGTAACATTAAATAAAGAAATAATAATATAAATCAGGCCTTAATGAAGAAAAGTTTTATCACCATAAAGATGGCGTGGTAAAGAAAGAGATCCTAATTGTAAATTAAAAATGTCCTTCCGGACTGTTAAAAAATGGATGGAATTTTATTTCAAAGTTATCAAGTTATTTCAAAAAGTGAACCGCCCTAAAGTTTCAAATTGCTAGATATCAGAGATTTTTTTAGGACAGAGTCAAGGATTCGTCTAAATCCTTATATCAAGGCCGAATAGCTAATGAAAGAAGCTTATATTGCATTTTTAATTCATTTGTAGGTCTCTTAAATTTTTAACGTTTTCTATTTTCGTCTTTAGATCGCCATTTTGAGAGAAGACAGCCTGTGATGCTAGCATTCAAACTCGGTTGCGACCTTCGTATGTCCTATATACATACTCAGCCAGATACGAATTGATTCATAAATGAGAGTGATACAGCATTACAAAAATCAAATTGTTTTAAAATATCAGCAACAGTATAATTTTGCTGCTATATCTCGGCCATTTTGTAAGACAAGGACAAAACAAAATATCTTTCGGAATAATTGTATGAAGACCAAACACCTAAAAAGAAAACGTTTTGAATATCTCATTATTTTATCTATTATATGATTACATGATTCTATCATCTATCATATTCTATCTAATTATTTAATGAATTTAAAATTTTTGAATTTTCTTCTCCAGGCAGCCATTTTGGAACAATACAGCGGACGAAGTTGAATAAAGAATTTGATTGACACAGTAATATGTCTTGACACATGCTGAATTTCATTCAATTATGTTAATGAATACGAATGTTTATACATGACAAAAAACATTCTATACAGATACTGACATATAGATAGATTAATTTACATATATATGTGACATTTTAAGATAGGAGCCATTAATATTATTTGCAGGTTTCATGTTATGTCACAGGGGTCGTGGCGAGATAAAAATTTAGTAAAATAATAAACGTAGAAACTTCATTAAATTCCACAATTGCTGCTCCAAAAGATTTATTTAAATGCAGTCGTATGCAGAGGGAAAATGCTCTTTCCTTCTGAAGCAATATTCCATAAAAAACATTCGTCTAGCTTTTAAATCGTTCAAACCCGAAAGCATCGAATAAAAGATTCCATCCATCTCTGGGCCTCTTCACTCAAGTCAATAATAAAAAGCTTCTAGAAATTTCTCTAATCTCTAACCATGATTTTCACATGTAAACAGAATCCATGTCCATCGTCGAGATTAATTTCATTCAGACGATATTTTTTTAATTTAAAAAATTATTATTTAACTAATTTATAACCGATCACTGAATGATATCCTGCAGACGATATTTTGAAACAAAAAAAGAAAAAAAAGAAACTTTTCTACCAAAAATTGAACCGACTTCAAAAGCTACTGCAAAGTGAAAAATAATTTTTTTACAGAATAGTATTAAGAAATTAAATTAAGAGCGTTGTATTTATCATGCGTATTATTATATTTATGTAGATTAATTTGATTTTTTGAAGTCAGTGCCAGCCAAGCCAAGTTACATGTAATTTTCCAATAGACACGCATCCAAGTATCTACGAGTTTTTTTAGGATTTAATATTTAGTTAAAATTTTAACTTTATTCTTTTACGATTTGCATTGGGTAATTAATTTTAATTTTGAACTTGGCTTGGCTGGCACCGACCTCAAAAAATCAAATTAATCTACATAAATATAATAATACGCATGATAAATACAACGCTGTTAATTTAATTTCTTAATACTATTCTGTAAAAAAATTATTTTTCACTTTGCAGTAGCTTTTGAAGTCGGTTCAATTTTTGGTAGAAAAGTTTATTTTTCTCTTTTTAGTTAAAAGTTAACGATTTTTTTTTATGTCAGTTAATAAAAATTATAATACGGGAAAAATCACTATAAACCATACACGTATGTCAGGAGTGGGGTTCGAACCCACGATCTCTTTCAAGAACCAGAAATCAAATCTGCTGTCTTACACCGCTCACCCATCTGACAGCACTCCATTCGGCGAGCTTAGTCATCGTCCATGTTACTTTTAGTTTGCAAGAAATCGCTAATTTTATTAGTTTTTACTTAATTACTAAAAAAGTACTGAACCAATTTCGATGAAATGGAAGAAGTACCAATGAAAGAGTAGCCTCTTTCATTTAACGCAAAAAACAAATTAATGGGTTGGATAGTTTCGGAGTAATCGGTGAACGTACATAAAAAAAATACATTCGCGCCGAATTGATAACATCCTCTCTTTTTTTGAAGTCACTTAAAAAAATATGTAACACGGAAAATTTTTTTGTATACTATACATATATGTCAGGAGTGAGGTTCGAACCGACACTCTCTTTCAAAACCAGAGATTAAATCTGGTGCCTTAGACCGCTCGGCTGTCCAGACTTCATTCTCTTCACAGAACTTATTCAATGTCATGTTACTTTTCGCAAGTCTATTCTCTTTTTGAGTACTCTTTCACTGATAAAGTATTGAATTAATAAAAAATCTCTGATATTCTGTGGTAACGGTTAAATACAAAATATTCCTAATAGCATAATTAGTATTTAACTTGTTAAATATATATTTAAAAATTATAATACGGAAAAGATTATTGTATAGAAGTACGTCAGGAGTGGGGTTTGAACCCACGTTGCCTTTCGAAAACCAAATCTTAAATCAAGCGCCTTAGACCGCTCGGCCATCCTGGCATCGGTAATTTTATTCGACATCCATATTACTACTGATTTGCGAGAAATCACTAATTTTATTAGTTTTTGCCTAATTACTAAAAAAGTACTGAACATATTTCTATGAAACGGAAGTGGTACCAATTCGAGAGCAAGCTTTCTCATTTAACACCAAAATCAAGTTAATTGGTTGGATAGTTTCGGAGTAATCGGTGAACATACATAAAAAAAATACATACGAGTCGAATTGATTACCTCCTCTCCTTTTCGGAAGTCGGTTAAAGAAATGAATTTTTTGATACGCCAAATATCAAACGTTGAAGGAGGGGGGGGGGGGAATAAATAAATAAAAATATTGTTATTTTTTGAAAGGTATGGTTTTGGAATAAATTTAATAAGACTTTCTTTAAAAAGGGTTAATAAAAACAGAGATAAAATGAGTTTTATTTGGAATATTAAGAAATAAAGTTTAATTAAGAATATTTTTAATTTAGAGCCATCTTTTTAAATTTACGCATGTTGGAATAAATGTTTTTTAAGGCAAATTAAGAATTTATATCGTTTCCATAAAGATTAATAGATTAGATCTAGGAACAAGATTTTAATTTAATAAGCTGAACTAATTACGGAATATTGTTAAAAGGAAATTAATATAGTATAAAAGTTAATTTTGGCGAATTTTTTTTTTTAATTTGTAATATATATATACATATATGTGTAGAGGTCAAGATCAATGAAAATATACCGAAATATATCGGAAGTACTTTCTTCAAAACTGATGCAAAAAATAGCTTTTCCCTTTTTAAATAGAAGCTACCAAAAAGTAAGAATGCTATAGAAAATTGCGAGGAAATAACATTTTGTAAATATAATACATCAATAATGCTTAAAATGATATAGATAAGTGTCATTTAGTGACAATATACTCCAAACCACGATGGACTGGTTATTGTTCTATTTTTGGCTCTTCTTGAATACATTCTACATAAGTTAGGACAATAGCTTATATGTCTGATGTTCATCCTGATTGTTGTCTGTTGGCGGCATTATTCTCGAAAAACCATTATTATACAGGCTTCTTTGGAGTCGTGAAAAGTATAAGTGTGTATTAGCATATAACATGTATAAAGATCTCTTGAAAACCGAACACCGTACAAGAGCATAGAGCCTCGACCGTTATAGTTTGCGAATTAATTTTATTCGAGATGTATGCAAACAGAATTCATTGTTTGTGTATTCATCCATCCTGTAACTTCATAGACTGGCTCTCAAATCCAGTCTCCTGCAGAAAATTCTACAATGAAGCACCCTTACAAGTCACTTGATCGCATGAAGAACACATTTCAGATCCTGCAAAACAGTATGTTTTCGTATTTACGAATCATCTTTGCGTATCCCTCTACAGCAAGATTTCACATTGGTGCTGAAATATATCTCTCTTCCATATACATATAGGAATTATGTTTATTATATATAATATATAGAGGGAGCAATATATGTTACATATATACATGTAAGAAAATACAAAAAATCAAACCTATTAATTACTTTTTTAATAAATCGCCCCTCAATGTGGATACGGGCCCCATGACTAATAATCACGGGTTTTACAGGGCAACAAGAAACCTAAGTTTATCGTATTAATTTAAGTAAAACACATGGCTGTTTTAACTGGTAACCCCTCGCGAGATGAGAAATTTCAAATATACATCTACGCACTTGGTCTCCAGAATTCATGATGTAAAGACCTGTAAAAAGGTTTTGCTCTAGTTTAGAATGTTTAAATAAATCGTAATTAAAACTCATCCCCTTGAAGTCTGTCGTTTCATGAAAATGCGACATATATATATATGCTCCGTGCAATAATATATATTATTGCAGATCCTTATTTGTGTTGGAAGAGTCAGAGTCATGTTTAAAAAACGATCAAGTTAACAAAATATTACCACAAACTACAGAATAATCGGTAAACTATAAAAAATGGAAATCAAAAGGCAATCAAAAAGAATATAAATTAAATTAAAGTACAGTAAGAACTTGAAAATCTTCTTAAAATGGCATCATAAACAATTTTAACTGTTTTTCAAAAGTTCTTACACTTTTTCAGGCACAAAAAATATGTGCTTGTACTATGAAACTAGTAGCAAAACAGTATCACTAACATTTCTTGCAGCGGCTTCTGTAGTGGAAGTGCATCTTCTTTGCGCCGGACGAAGATATACTAAGATCTTTCTAAATGTCTAGCGCATTAAAAATTTTTTTGATTGTGTTCTAAAATCTTTTAGCTCTTATAATTTCTCACTATTCTCCCTTATATTCTTTTAGATTGTGCTGCTTCTGGCATTTCAACAGTTTTTGGGGCTCAAATAATATCATCAATGAAAGTATTGTGACTTTTAAAACTGAAAATAATAGAAAACTGCGTGTTTTAGTCAATCACAAACTAATATCTTACTATTTTTACACGCATAAAAAACCGCTCTTGTGTGTAACATGCAGTCTGGTAATTAGAATAAGAAAGATAGGACAAAGTTATGATGTATTTATCAAACTAAGAAAAGATTAATTCCATTGAAAAAAATTCTAGTTATATAAATTTGTTATTAAATGGAGAAGTGAATATAAATTAGACTTGATATTAAATTTTGGAATAATTTTTAAAAAATGCAAAAAATTAGATTTTTTTATAAGTATACATGTTTATATGTATATAATATATATATGCGAGTCTGTGTGTATATGTGTGTTGAATAAATAATCAGTGGTGCATATTATTTGGCATATTGTGAAAGGAGAAGACTTTCACAAATAAAAAAATATTCATCTCATTTAAATATTCTTAAATTCATTTAATACCACTTTAATTAAATATAATATTTTGTGACATCCAATTTTTCAAATATGCATTTTCAACTTTAAACACACTTATAATCTGAAAAAAGTTAAATATAGAATCTATTAAGTTACTGTTAAAATGAATTTTAACTTCTGAGTATAAAAGTTAATAAGCAAATGAATCTATTAATTGATGTGCAATTGCAACTGCGCAAAGTATTTCTTTGAGCTTCAAAGAGAATCCTCCTAAGTGCAGTCATGCATAATTGACTTTGAAAAGTGCTGCTTTAATGACAAATTCGGTTTTGAATTATGTACCAGCAAATTATTATCCTAAATTGTCTTTTTTCTCCAAAGATAACTAATGCATCTTTGAAAACTTTTGGGAAATGAATCTGAATATGTTTTTACTCGTTACATTTTGAATACAGAATGTTTTTCTTCTTTTCTTTATTATTTTTTCTCCCTTACATAACTAATGAATTTAAAGAGCTACAACAATCAGCATGGCATCTAAGTATAGAGAAATTGCTATGTTCAACATAATGAGGTATTTAGCAGCTCTCTTTATTTCCAATCTCCAGAGTTTCGGAAATGGTATGAGGTATGGAAAAAATCAATTAAAAATTACAGAGCGTCCTCAATCATATACAATATAATACGGACAAATCTTGTGTGTGTGTAGATTTTATCGTAGAAGCGGCTTTGCTATTTTAAATAAATTTTGCATTCTACTGGTTTGGAGTACGAGAAGACAACTAGAATAGGTGAAATGTTGGATTAGTGGATCATTTTTGGTATTTAACAGCCTTCTTTATTTCCAATCTCTAGAGTTTCGGAAATGGTATGAGGTACGGAAAAAATCAATTAAAAATTACAGAGCGTCCTCAAGCATATACAATATAATACGGACAAATCTTGTGTGTGTGTAGATTTTATCCTAGAAGCGGCTTTGCTATTTTAAATAAATTTTGCATTCTACTGGTTTGGAGTACGAGAAGACCACAGGGATAGGTGAAATGTTGGATTAGTGGATCATTTTTGGTATTTAGCAGCCCTCTTTATTTCCAATCTCCGGAGTTTCGGAAATGGTATGAGGTACGGAAAAAATCATTTAAAAATTACAGAGCGTCCTCAATCATGTACAATATAATACGGACAAATCTTGTGTGTGTGTAGATTTTATCCTAAAAAACGGCTTTGCTATTTTAAATAAATTTTGCATTCTACTGGTTTGGAGTACGAGAAGACCACAAGGATAGGTGAAATGTTAGATTAGTGGATCATTTTTGGTCATCACGGTACAATGTATTTCAATAGGGATGGAGGTTGAAACAGCTATTAAGATGTTAACAGTTGGCAGTAAACAAAGTCGCAAAATTGGCAACATTTCGCTAACTTTGGCGATATTTGGTGAAATACTGATAAAACTAAAAGAAATTGCTTAAAATTATCAATTCTGAAACATGTTTTTGGCGCTAAATAAAAAAAAGTTACAAAATTTTATCATATTGGTTAGTATTTGGAGAAAATAATCAGCTTTAAGAATCTCAATGTATTTTGTAGAAATTCATAGTAGGAGCCGGGAGACATTGGCTCGTCTAATCAGAGACCATTTGACCAAAGGATTTGAATAGGAGCCGAGATTTACGATTTAATCAAGCAGAGTCGATGGAACGTTTTTAATTTTAAACGAGTGTGGTTTGGTCTTCCCAACCGATGAAATGATGTTTAATGTGTAAGAATAATTATGTAACACGAAAACACTATTAACTCCGTAATTAATTTTCTCCCGTATTTTTTACTGTTTTTGAGATAGAAAGCTTATGTCGCATTATACAACTGGAATCGCTGCAAGGTAAATCATCCGTTAGTGCATACCCCTTTTGCTATATTTATAGGTGATCTACGTGGTTATAGCTAATTTGTCTGGACAATTATTCGAAAAAAAACGGAATTTATGAATCATTCTCAATTTGCGTTGCGAACTCAAAGAGACCTTTAGAATGTCTAAGTAGTTTTTCGTTAAAATGACCCCCGATATTTTATTAAATAAATGCATTTTTCACTGAAGACAGAAGAATTAATTCAAAACTGGTCGTGAAGTTGACAATACATCCCTGTATATTGTATACTATAATTTAAAAGATATAAACCTGATTTTATTTTATTTATGTAACGAAATTTATACAATTTTCCAGTTACTATCCAGATTCTTTATTTGAAAGCCATATTTCCATATTAAATATTAAACTTTTTTTAATATAGGGGAGAGGGAGGCACGTTTGAACTGGAGGTACCTTGGAACACTCTAAATATTTCCCTCAAATTAATTAATTTAAAAAAGTGTATATGGCAATACATTACTGTTGCTTCAAGGGAATAATTATACAAAGCTGTACCATTTTATATGAACAGTACTGTCTAAACAAGATATGTATTTTTTTCTCTCTTGTATCTAAACTTAAGAAAATAAAGTTGTAAGATTTTTGGTTACAAACGTCTGTACCTAAAATTTTAATTTATTGTTCAATGTTTAAACAAAGATGTTAGCCTTAGTTTATAAGCTTTGTTTTATTCAAATTCTTCAGCCGAATTGAGTAAACCGTTGTAATGTTGAACTCTATGTGATGGTGTACCATTGAACAAAAAGTTGGGACACCATTGAACAGCGAAAAAACGCCGAATAAACTGGTAATAAATAATAATTTAAATAATTTAAAGAGAACACTTAAAACCATGAAGTAAAGAATTGTTAATGTATATAAATATTATTATTTCTGAATTTTGTTATATGTGAAAAGATGTTAATTAACAATGTCAAAGAACATGGACTTATACTGCTAACAATTCCCCTTACTGCACTCATAGGCTCCAACCTCTATATGTATCAGTGATGGGAAGTTTCAAATCTAAATTGAATCAAATTTAAATTCATTTGTTGGATAATTGCAAATCCTGAAAAAAATATTGATTCATGATTTAATAGGTTTCCAAACATTATTTATGGTTTCCGTAACGGATAAAACGGAATTTTATATCAGATTACTTAAAAAAAAATAGCGAATAAAATATTTTAATTTTCCAAAAGCATCAAATATCACATTGGTATACTTTAAGGATATTGTAAAAAAGTTTTCACAACCAAACACAACTGGAGGGACACTTTGTGTTTTAACAGCAATAAGTTTTAACATCAACTTTGATCGATTTAAGTTTAGTTAATTAACCAAAAAATTAGTAATTTCAACAAAATGTAGTTATTTAATTTTATTCATAGTACTTTATATTTCTGTAACATATGCAACTTTTTATAAAAACTCTCAATATTTTCATATTTTATTCATTTGTTCAAAGGTGCCCCTTACTTGTACCCTTTACATGGGGCATGTTTGAACAAAAATATTTCAATTTTTTACATCCTCACAACTTATTTAATTTCTTTGGAAAATGTTTAATTTATGGTTTATATGATGAAAAAACGTATTATTTTAAATATGTAATCTTTAAAACTCAATAAATATAATTCAAGTAAAAAATACATTGATTTTCTGAAAAATTGTTCAAAGGTACCCTCCTCTCCCCTATAAGATGTCGTAAATATAATTATTTCTTCAAGCTCTGTATATTGAAGCTCTTCATGAAATATGTATGAAACTTTCGGCGATTTTTAATGAAAAATGCACTAATTACGTCATGCAAATTTCATGACTTCTCATTCTTTGTCAACCTATATGTCAAGGGTAGTCACGCTTAATGAATTGTTAATTTTAAGTTAATTTTACCTAAGAATGTTGTATACCTAATATCGCCTGCTGATAATCATACAAAGATAAACTGTTCAGATTTTACTTCGAGCAGTTGCAATTCAAAGGAAAAGGAAAAATATGCCTAATAGAACAAGTAAAATGATAAAATCTTTTTAAATTAATTTAATTATACAGTTTTCAAATGATACCAAATAACTTTCATATTTAGATGTGACGGCACAAGATTTTAAGCCAAACCGTACCTCCTTTCACAATATGTCTCATTTTTTAGAACAAAATCTCTCTGTTGTTTCACTCTGAAATAATTAATGGATGATCCCTCAGTTTAAAATAATTCAAGTGTAACATCACAACATGGTAAACCAAACTCCTCCTCTCTTTGTTCTGAGTCGCACTTTGTGTATTTGTTGAAATGTTACCACTTAGACCACATAAGAAAAAAACAATTATCACTACTAAGAAATAATACAGATATTTATTCAAAATTCAAGTTAAATTCGCTATTCTTAACTATCATGCCGTTAATATTCAGCATTTTTATTAATACTCGCAGAAAATGTCACTCATTTTATTTGAGTTATTTTCGTTAGAGTGGAATACCAATGGATTACCTTAAATAATTACAGTTTCTCTATAGAAAATGCAAAATAGAAATATCCAACAAACGAAATAAAAAAAAGTGGAAAAAAGGTTGAAAATGTTGGCTTGTTCGAAAAGTTCTAAGATTTTTTTTTAAGCGATGTGAGTGAATTAATAAATTACGACTTGCTTTTATACTTCAAAGTATTCTCTATCCTTTTGCTCCCCAACACGTATCTCGCTGATTTAAAATTCCCTTCATGTAGAACTGAGCCAGTCGGTTAGCTAAAAATTAGTTAATTTAGAATACTTTAAAAAAAACTAAACACCAAAACAGGAAATTGAATAAATTTGGATTGACCATGATAATATAGTAGAACAAAGCTAAACAGAACGAATACGAAAACTAATTTGTTAGTTTATTTGGTTATTTATTTTGATAGTTCATATAATTGCATGAATTATATAAAGGCAAAAATAGGATTTCATAAAATATAGCAAAACATGCCTTTGTTTGAAATGTAAAATTTTAATACATATTCAATAAACAGTATACCTATTTCTTCAATGGATATTTTATCTATCTATATTTATTTTTCAATAAGTATAAATTTAAGAATTTTGAAATATAAATGATTAAAAATTTGACTACTTCCGAGCTGTATGATTTACATTGCTCCCTTTGCCTGTTGGTCTAATAAATATTATTTTTTCGATACATAGTAGTTAAATATTGGCAGAGTATGTATATGTAAGCTACGTATTAATATTAAGAATAGTTATGAAAGAATTAAAAAAATGGTACTAAAATTTCTCCTCTTAAAGGCTCTGAATCATCCAAGTCACAAACAACAATTAAAAGATAATTTGTTACCTTTGTAAACATTATCGCTGGAATAAGCACGTAAGAGTCAACGAGCGATCTAAAATTTGCTAAGTAAGGTCTGTGGAGTGAAAACTTATATTAGGAAATACTTTATTTATTACATAAATTTGTAGTGTATTTCAAAATGCTATGGACGATTTTGGATGTGTTTGCGAGGCAGCTTGTAGTTTAAAATGTACTGCGCAAAATGTAAATCTGAGAAATAATGCCATCTGCTGATATTATTATCTAGGCTGATTCGTTTCGATGGCGGAACTACATTTTTTATTTTACTTTTTTATTTATATTTTGCGCACAAAAGATCATATTCTCATTGTTGAAAACTAAAAAGTATAAAAAAAAATTGTAGTTTTTCAAATTCTTCTATTTTTTTTTTTCACCAGAAAAAAAAATTTCAAATGATTATTACTACATCCCCTTATCACAATTAATGGTAAGTAAGAGTAATTTGTAAATTTCATTGATTAAAGAGTTTGTATCTTTAGAAATTGACTATTAACATGCCATTATTCCATCTTATTTTATATTTTTGTTTGTCTGGCGTTACGACAAGTAGCAATGGTCAAGTATTCATGCCACTATATTCCAATTAGATGCTATTATGTTTAAACACATGATAAAATATGCATTTAAGTTAGAACAACTTTCAGCTGCTAATTGTTTATAATTTAAAATGTCGAATCATATTTAGTTAATACTAGCTTTATAAAAAACATAGCTGGGAACGTCTCGTAATTCTATGTCACTTTTGTCATTATGACACTTTTAATCTAAATATGCAAGATTCAAACCCAGCAAATCCCCTCTACAAGCTCTGAGAACAGAATCTTTCGTCCGCTGATGTTCCGAAACTTGTAACAAAATATTTTGAATAGCTTGACCAGTTAAAACAAGTTTTGTTTAGTTTAAACCAGTTTTTACTAAGTGGCTTCGTTAAAATTAAACTTTAAACCACAAAAGTAGTTTTTACTAAGTGGCTTCGTTAAAATTAAACTTTAAACTAGACAAGTGGAGTTTTGAATAACTTTGACAGTAACATAATTTTTTAATAATTTTTATATATAGCTATTTTTGTACGAAAAAATATTCATTTAGAATTTTTTTACACGGTATTTAATTATAGCGTTGCTAAAAAATGTCACATTTTAAATTTAAAATTTGAGAGATGAAAATTAATTAAAATATCCTCGCCTCTCTTTTTGCGCACTAAAATATTTTCTTATTCATTTACGTAATAAGAGGGGGATAAAAATGTTTTATTCGCATGGAAACTGTATTTCAAGTTGAAGCCAGTTTTACTTCATTAATTCTGACTCTTTTCTGATTCTATTTAAAAAAATATATTAAATTTGTATTTTTTTTTTATCTGAACGAAGTTTTGTATACGAGCTCACAGTTCGAAGATTTTACCTTGAACAACTATGTAAAAAGTTTAATGTTTGATTTTTTTTTACAATCAGGACAAAATGAAACCATTTCTGCCCTCAATGCGTATGATATTGAAATTATTAGCCCATCATAAAAAGTTTTTAATAGTTAGTCGTCGCTTAATAACTTTGAAGACACGGTTTTTAATATCTTGCACGTTTTAGATAGGAAGAGTAAAGAGGGAGAACTGAATAATGTGAAGAAAAAAACACTTGAAAGTCGCCAGGAAATACATAGAAATTCATTTACATCGAGCTAAGATTAGAAGTGGGTTAGATATTTAAGTGATATATATCTTTTAAACATAAAACGCATATAAATAGACCATGCATTTATTTCACTTTAAGTTGAAAGAGTGGAAGAATATTAATACTACTTAGAATTTTTCCCAGCATTAAATTGCGGAATTTTAGAGCTTCTTTCAAATTTATTTTAGTCTCACTTTTCACACATTTTCAACTGATTTTCTTTCCATTTCTCTGAAAATTTCATATATTCAAATTCTTGTGCCTAAATATAGTGTAATTTGCAACAAATCCGATGTATCCCGAATTCTATACAATTCCTGTCTCTTGATCACCATTCCATTATAGCAATATGCTGAAAATTGGTTTTAAGCTTAAACCTTTGAAGCCATTTTCTAAAAGATTATTTACTTTAGAGGATCGAAAATCCTTCTTCATTTTCATGGCATGTAAAAGAGATATTTCGAAAGTTTTACGCATATATCGATAAAAATGTTTTGGTTTTCTGATATGTTAGATATGAGTAACATGGAATTATGAATAAAGACGAACTGACATACTTAAAGATAGAAAACCAACGTTTATAAATGCACAAATAAAGTAAGAAAAGGTAGCAAACAGCCGTTTCGAATCTACTATGGAGCTTCTTCATCAGTGCAAAACTCAGCACTGATGACGAATCTCCATAGTAGATTCGAAACGGCTGTTTGCTACCTTTTCTTACTTTATTTGTGCATTTATAAACGTTGGTTTTCTATCTTTAAACATTTTTGCACAAAGGCTTTATTTGTTATTTTAATGAACTGACATACCTTTGAAATAGTGAAGCTTCAAATGTAACCGATTTCGGAGAGATTCATCACTGTTTGGGCAATTGTCTACAAATAAATTTAAATAGGAATTTTCTCCTTTTCTAATCGGCACTTAAGAGAAAAATTTCAATCATAAATTATTGGAAACAATATATTAATTTTTACTGCTGGAAGTTTACTTCTGCGGTTATCAGATCTTGTGTTTACACCATATTGTGACAACCTCAGTAAAATCCTGTTAGTGTTAATGAAAAGATCACAATACCTGGGTAAACTCCTTCCATTAAAAACAGATATAAATTTTTACAATACTTTTATAAGAAATGTTGCATCAATAAGGTACTTCAGTATAACTAAATTTTCTATTCAAATTTACTGGTTGAAGTTTGTATTTAGCAGGAAATTATTGACTAAATACATTGAAATGAACTGCATTTTTAGAATAATTTTATTAAAATTGATCGTTACGGCATATGTACTGAGGAAAGTAGGCAATTATTCCCCATTACACGGGGGAAAACAGAAAGAAGGAAATATATTAATGCAAAAAATTGTGATGTTTTCTATTGGTTTGAAAAGCAGTTTTAAACTCTTATGCGAAGCTAATAACGTTTTAAGATAAAAAATTTCTTTATATGTAGAAAAAAATTACTTAAAAATTGAATTTTTTTTTAAAAAAAATAATATTTTGTGTTCATACATGCGAAGACATTTAATATGCAGCCGGTTCCCAGCCCACTTACAAAAGAAGAAATTTTTATTTCTTTTAACTACTGCTAATGGATATTCTGTAAAATTTCCTGATATTTTAATGAAGCTATGAATCTTTTCACGTGAAACTTTTAAATTGTTTACCGTCACACTTTTAGCGGGTACTATATAACGATTTCCTTTATAAAATGCAAGGATTGAAGATCATAGAATTAATGCGTTTCATATAGTTGGTCGATAAGACTTTTCAATCAACATAATTTTTCAATTTTAATAACAAATGTAAAAGATTTTTAAAAAATTCGGGTTATGTGGTATGAATGGTATGCAAAATATTACATTGTTAATATATCACAGAAAATTCAACATTTTTTACATGAGAGTATTTTTTAAGAGTAAGCTTGAACAAAGTCGTAATGTACATGTAGTTATGATTATTCATATCATTGAAAATCAGAGTGGCAAGGAATCAGGGGAAAAGCAGTTACATACCGACATTTTTTTTTTTCAAGAGTAATTCCCCTTTTTAATTTCTTTATATTATTTCAAGTATTTTCTATAAGCATATACTGGTAGTTTCGTCTTTTTTTGACCGTATTTTTCCCTGACCACATGCCACCCTGAAAATGCTTAAAGCAATCTTCATATACAAATTGAAAGGAACATAATGCAATTACAACAAGTGTAAATACCATTATTTTTGTTATACTTCATTAGCTTAATGTAAGCTCAGTTAATTATGTTAATCTTTCACGTTTCCTCTTTATACTTTTATTTCGCCAGACTAACAAATACGTGCTAATTTAGGATTTCGCTTGATTACATTGCGACATATGTGTTAAAGGTTTTGTATCTCACGAGGTAATTTTTTATATCTTTATTAATGGATTATCTCAATATGATTCGATAAAAAAATCCTCGTAAAAATTTTTAAATGTCTGAAAACTGATTAATTAATAATTTTTATAT
Source organism: Maratus speculifer (assembly GCA_964019185.1). Lineage (NCBI taxonomy): Eukaryota > Metazoa > Arthropoda > Arachnida > Araneae > Salticidae > Maratus > Maratus speculifer. The sequence goes on along the minus strand of OZ025292.1, from coordinate 213,337,308 downwards.
TGATAGTGATTGTGATAAATTTCATTATCAACGGTCCTGCCTTTCTTAACCGATTGCTTGATTTGAAAATATGTCATGCAGGCAACGTTGTCTTGATAGGGCATCCATTATTCCAATCATGATTTAAGAAAATAAAGTTTGCTCTATTAAATCCGAGCATTTTTATAAAAATTTCTATTTAGAAAAACCGATGATAAAAGATTAAAAATTCTGTAAAAGACCTGAAAAAATAGGCATTTTTTGAAAGCTTTTACAAAAACATTGTAATCAAATTAAGTGATTAATTACTAAGTTATATACAAAATTTTAAGATTATTCAAAATGATAAAATTTTCTGATAGGTGCATTTCTTAAAAATAGTACATGACTATGAAGTACATATGTTTATGACATGTGGTCATAAAAGATAATCCTATTAACCATTATTTATAAATTAAAACATGTAAAATACAATTATTAACATCTTACAAATGACTGATCTTTCATAAAAATAATATTTTAAAGGTAAGTTTTTATACAGTCATAAAAGGTATATGACTATGACATGTGATCATAAAAGACATTCAAAGCAGACTTTTATATATTAAGTGATGAGCATGTGTGGGCAATTATAAGTGAAAGTACCACAATCTTTCTGCTGCTTCGCATGATGCTGATTTTAATTTGTATAGTAGATTTGAATATACAATTGTTTATGAAAAAAATACTTATATTGAGACATAATACGACAGAGAAAGGAAATTGTGAAGGAGTTTAAAAATATTTATGCGTGTATTTGTCCTTTAAGAAATATAAATATAATTTTAATAAAGTCATTATAAATTATCCTTTATTAATGGGAGTAATGTGAATTTAAGTTATTAAAGTGATGTAATTTATGTAAAGTGCGTAAATATGTTACATTTCTGCCAATTTCCTGTATACTTTCATTTAAATATGTATAGAAAATATTATTCTCATATTAACGAATAAATGTTTTTTCAGCTTTCACTTCTGCAGATTAAGACATTTATTTTCTTAAAAGGGTTTATGTCCCACCACGGAGAGTAATATTTTGCTTAATGAATCATTATTGTCTGATGCTATCAAAATCTTTATTGTATTTCTTAATATTTTAAGGCAACATAATTATTTTTACTAGTTATGACATATTTTAGAAACACTATTCACTTAACTAATTAATTAAAAACGCAATGTACAAAGCTTTTAAAAAGATTTATTTTTCATACATGAACATATTTTTAAAATATTACATTATTAATGTGTACATACATAAAACTAGTCGTTGGTTGGTCTCCGTATCACTTACCCATCATGGATATGCATACCATAAAATATGAAAATAAAGCTAGTGAAAACTGTTTATAAAATGTACCGCAATTTCAAAATAAAATTGAAACGCATATTCAAATATTTTTAATACATAGTAATGTTCTTTTAAGGAATTTCAGTACTACTTGATTATACCGGCGACCAATTTCGATATATAAGATAAATCGCCAAACCATTAGTGAATTATACATATTGGCATAATTTTTATTCTAAATAACGAAAGAACAAATAAATTAGAAAAAATATTAATAATACTACAAAAATAAAAATGGAATTAAAAATCACTTGCTGACGTAACAAACACATTTAACGTGCTTAATGTCAAGTGAATTTGACATTTACGATAAGCCATTATTGGCATATAATCTTATATTTGGCGATAGTATTTTGATCGATGGCATAATCAAGTATTACCAAATAGCGTAAAAGAAGCATCCTTCTAACTACAAAAATTATAATTATATTAACTAACAGTTTATTGAGTTGGATTAAACGTCTCATTTCCAATTAAAATATATCTTTATACAGGATGAAATACAGGATCATGAAAAATCGAAGAATGTGGAAAATATGATTAGAAAATTTTTGTACATCTTTCATCAGAGTCTCTATTTCAATTTGTTCGGTTTACAGACACACAGACAGACGGACGGATATTTTTTATAAAAATATGATTTTCGTAATCTCCAGTGTTTGAAACGTGTAAATCTGTCAAAATTTTTCTTTCGATTTTCAAAATGATTGCAAGACTTAAAACAAGCAAGACTAAATTGATTGCAAGACCCTATACTACGTATGATGAGTAAGTAAAAATGGTGTGCCTATCTGTGATTTTCACAAAACATGCCTACTTTTAAGTTTATTTGACGGCTCGAGGCTAACAAGAAATACAGGCTACCATGGAGCATTCCACTTTTTTTTACAGACTGCTGAAATCGCATGATCCACAAATTCACCAATGAAAGTGTACCGAAAGAGCATTACGTCATTCTAGCGGTCTGTAAAAAAATATACATAGTTTGCATCGTTGTAGCCTGTCTTTTTCGTTAGCACCTTTGACGGCTAACATGACGGAGTCAAAAATAACATTTTCTTATCTTGTCTGTATATCTATTTGTCCGTGGCAGACGCAGAAACGGTACCAGAAAGTAAAACTAAACTTATCTATAGTTTGTCCCATTCTGATATAAATCTTTTTTTTCCAGATATAATGGATGTATACTTTTAATAAACTTTAAAGTTTGAAAACTACAGAATTAGTAATTATCAATGCTTAAAATCTTTAAGATAAATTTTTAACCGACCTAATTAGTCAGCTATTAGAATACTTATAAAGTCTTTGAAAAATTTTAGGTCTTCTTGCACTGCAAAAAATAGTTGTTAGTTTTTCAGTATAATACTGCACCTCAGCTGCCATATTGTACCGTAAAATCAACAGTAATATAACTACTGCTTATTGGAGGTTTATTAATGATAATTTTACGGTATAATAGTGGTAGCTGAGGTTACCATTATTACAACGTAAAATAAGCAGTGTTCTCGCTGACAGTTGACCAATGTTGGTAATTTGGCTGATTAAAAATAAAAAACATTCGCCAATTGAAAAAAGTATTAACAAAATAGATTCGCCGTATAACACAAACAAAAAAATAATAAATGTAAAAAATAAAAATAAATAAAATAAATAAATAAAAAATAAATAAAAAATAAAAAAATCTTTATTTTTTTAATGTACCCCACCTTTTTTGAATATGTTCTAAAAAAACCTAAGTTTTAACATGTTCGCTGCCGCTTACTTGAACATGTGATGATAGTTAATGCCGCACTGTAAAAGTGGGTTTTTCCCAGAAGCAGATTTACTTTTTATAACAAAGAATCAGTGAAAGATTTTCCCGCGCCAGCGCGTGACTGGCTATTGGACATCACCCCACATCACGCGCAGGCACGTGAGTGGCCCCTTAACGTTGGCGCCATATTACGCGCTGGCGCGTGATCGGCAGCAAATGTGTTAATAACTGCGACAACGATTTTTATTAATCTAATTTCAACCTACAAATATATTAAAAATATGTATGTATTTCAAACATGTATATATGTATATGTATGAAAAACGAAAAAGAAAAAAAAGAAAAAGCAAAAATTGAGCACTAGCAATTTGGCGAATCTAATCGCTTGTTTATTCGACAAATGAAGAATTTAGTCTCAATTTGGCGCAAGGCGAGCGACAGCGAGAATCCCTGAAAACAAGCAATTATTTTTTGTAGTGTATCTCTTATGCAAATATCTCGGAAAAATATTACAGAACAACTACGCTAATAAAAAATAGTCATTTGTGTATGTGTGATAGCTAATATAATCTATCGCACGTAGATGTCTATAAATTTAATTCCGATAGATGATGCGGGTCCAAATGCACGTAAACCTCTCAGTCTGGGTTTATTATTATTATTAAATGTACTTATATTTTATTACTGAACTGAAAAATTCAAATTTGTTAAAAAAAAAAAAAAAAATTGGATCTCTTAAATTGATATACGGATTTTTTTTCTCTTTTCGATAAAGTTTATTCAGAATTGGTAGATTTTTTTTTTCGCAGTTTGGCTTGAAAGGTACATTTTTCTCGAAAATGAGGATTTAATTTTTTTATTAAAAGATATCTATTATCTATATCATGGATCCAATCTTATTTTTATACTCCTGTATGCACTGAAATGTCCTCCTTGAAAGATTTGTGAATATACGCTTGCTGTTAATGATCTAGAAATTCAATTTCTCAGCCGGCATTTCACAATGCATATCCACAGGAAATTACAAAAATTACACCTGCATAAAAATGTCTAAATTCAAAACTCATTTTATGTACATTTAAAAGTTACTATACTGTGTTGAAACACCAAACAATAAGGCAAAAAGCATTTTTTCGTGGATGGTCCTCAAAATGATTGCTATTTGTTAACTTATTGTTAAAGATAGAAAATGGTAATTTGAAGACGAAATTAGGAAATTTCTATGACAAAAAGATAAAATCAAGAATCTTATGATTAAACACGGTATTTTTAAAATGTCATCCATTTATCTATAAATGATAGATTTGCAAAATTTCTTTTGTTTTAAAATAGCACATTACGAGGCACCTTTGAAATCAGTCGGAAACGGAAAGATAATTCGCTTTTATCTTAAGAAACTATTGTTCAACAGATACATCATTTTTTAAAAAGGAAAATTTCGATATCTTTTCATAATTAGCTTTTAAAACCTATTGTTTATGTACAGTGAATCCAGCTAACTTTCCGCCAAATCAGGTTAAAGTTAATCCAAATTTACGCAACTTTGGTCCATTCTGCCATGGTGGAATTTTGACGAATTATTTCCACTGAGCTGCTAAACTTGCACTAGTGCTTCTATCTATATTTTGAGATTAAAACTTTTCAATTAACTCTAGTGATGTAGCATATTTAATCTTTCTTTCTCTTTTTGCCAAAAATTACCCTGATAAATCAAAATTACTGTGATTTACTGTATGTTTGCATTTTGCACTGTATTATGCACTGTATACAGCATTTTTTTTTTTTTCATTTTTTACTTAAAATCTATGACTGGTAAAACTTACTTGAGTATCTTATTATTTTTATTTCATCATTATACATTTACATAATTTATTTACTTTTTCTTATTCGTTTAGTCAGCTCTAAAAAATGGTTGTATATAAATTTTTGAGACGCATTGTATACATATCCTAAAAAAGCTTAAATTTTCATTAAAAGTAAGATTTAATGTCGTAAAATATAAATGATTATGATATTAGTCATACAAGATAAACATAGTAGACATTATATGTAAGTGGATACGTATAAAGGAGAATTATTGAAAGCTTAAAATTATCTCATTAATCTGGAATTTCACGCTCTTTATGTAAACTCAGTTAATTATGCTATCCTTTTCATCTGTTTCGGATTTATATATTTTTCTGTCAGAATATTAAATATATGCTACTTCAGGACAATTCATGCTTATATTTGAACATTTACTTTAAAGGTATTGTATCTCGTGATAGAAATAATCTTGTATTAATGAAAGTAATTTGATACTATAATGATATTATATCTTAATACTTCTAAAACATGTGAACTGAATTAATGAGTATCATATTTTTATAGCTAAAATAACTTTCAAAACCAACATTACATTTACATTCATATAATTACTAGTATTAAAAAATGCTCAGACGAGCACCAAAAAAGGTTAATATGTTTTTAAGTATAAAAAAGGATTTGACAAGTGCTTCTGTTAACAATTGAACATGAGGAAGGACTAGGGATCCCTTCTTGGCTACAACTCACTTCAATGCCAACTTTGAAAAAATCATATTTGCACTTTTTCCATATAAAAGAATGTTGCGGTACTTTAGTAGAGCTTCCCACCGAGTTTTACATGTAAACTGCACTGTTTACTCTGAAGTATACCATAAATAAATTTTCTGCGCAATTCTACTCTGCGGACGTGGTTAATGGCAGTGCATGAATGTGATACCTGCATAACTAGGTTTTTGGCCCTATGTAGCCTTGCTTTACATTTATGTCTAATCAAGTCGCATCTTTACTTTTAACGTCTTTACACTGCACATTTTTATAGTAACTGTGACTGATTTCTTTTATATGGAAAAAGTGCAAATATGATTTTTTCAAAGTTGGCATTGAAGTGAGTTGTAGCCAAGAAGGGATCCCTAGTCCTTCCTCATGCTCAATTGTTAACAGAAGCACTTGTCAAATCGTTTTTTATACTTAAAAACATATTAACCTTTTTTGGTGCTCTTCAGAGCATTTTTTAATACTAGTCGTTTAATTTTTTTGATAAAAACTGAAGGTTTTCTAATATCTTAAAAATAAAAAATAAATTGCTGCAGTAAAAAATTTATAAAATGATGACAGAAGCAGAAAATTTTGACGTATTGTTATTATTGAACAACATACATCTGACTTGTGTGCTCGACATGAAAACCTGCTTAAAAGTCATCGTCAATATGCATGGATGAGGTAGCACAAGGAAATTTTACTGCACAAGAGAAAAACAACCGGAAGCTGAGCACAAAATGTGTATGCAATGGAGCCAACGGGATTTGAACCCACAACCCCCAACGCTCGCAAGCGATTAGCGGCATGGTGTCTTAACCACTCGACCATCGAGGCCCCTTTTAATGTATTAGAATAATCAAAAAAGCCATTGCATGTCATTGCATTGCCATATAAAATGCATATGAAAAATAAACCATGGAGTAGAACGAAAAATAAATAATGTGTTCACAATTTTATTCAAAGAATTGAAAATTATAATAATTATATATATCCAAGGTACTTTCTCGAATGGAACAAAAAATTGTAGAAATTGAATAATTCTAGAAATTGGATAATAATTAACATAAGAATATTCCCGAAGAAATAAGAACTAAACACAAAAGCATTTCTAAGCAAAAACGAATTTACGCAACTTGCATCCAATGGGATGTATGTATCACTACCCGCTAAATACGTTACCACGAGACTCCCAGTATCCCACCAGAGATCCTGACAATTTTAATATTGTACCTATATAAGTTATGTGACTGTCATGAAGAGCTCCCGTCTGATTGTTTCATTTTTTATATGCCAGGTGGCTGGCTATTTTACTACTTTTATTTTAGCTAGCTCAAGTGGTTCAATCGCCAAATAGGTGTCCTTCGCCATTGTTTTATTTTAAATATAAAGCTGTAGCTGACTTTATTTAAAATACACAACTTTCATTTAAAAACACATAAATTTAAAATATATTTATATCAGATGCATTTAAATTATTCGTTTTTCTTTCATCTTATTAAAAATACTATTAGTAAATAAATTAATGTACTTTTTCAGTAGTTATACATGACGAAAAAGTTCTTGGCGGGAAAAGAAATTTGGCAATGCATATTCTAGCAATCTATTTACTATTTCATATACACAAGCATTTATTTTTCTGATGTCAGTACAATGTATTTATGGTACTACTTGATTATCTTGTCGACAAAGAACTATACAGAAACTGTAAGATCTTTGTCGACACGACATCGACGTAAATGACAATAATGGATAAACATAAATGTTACACTCACTTGACATTAAACACTATGTTTGTTGAGTCAACAAATGATTTTAAATTCGATTATTTATTTGTATTTTTATTAATGTTTTACTAATTTATATGTTCTTTTGTTATTTAAAATAAATTTTAAGCCAATAAACGAAAAGCTCTTGATATTAAGTGAGAAAAATATAATAGATTTCATTAATGTTATTTTATGGTTATATCCGCCTTCATTTTTTTAGGTAGATTTCGTATGAAATACTACCTATTGCATTGTCTCCCATGTTGGAATTTCTGAAAAATTTTTGCGGATCTACACGAATCATGACTCCTAGACTCCAAAACTACCATCAGTAAAAAAGTTTATATATATATATATATATATATATATATCTATCTCTCTATCTATCTATCTATCTATCTATCTATCGGTGTATATCACTTTCTTCTAGACACGATAACTTCCATAATTATGCTCAGATCTTTTTCAAACTTTTACATAAAATCAAGGAGCTTAAAATCTCGGTCGAGTTCGTTAATGGGCAAAATCGGACCAAGGGGGTGGAAATAGGGAGGGTTTTTGTGAAAACAGAAAAAACGCGATAACTTCTTAATTAAAATAGATATAGAATCAGTTTAAAGTTTATATTACTTCTAAGAAATGGGCAAAAAGTTTATACATGACAGATTTTTGATAAAGTTAAAAATGGGATCAAGGGGCGAAAAAAACATGGTTTTTGGGAGAAAAAAATTCATAACTTCGTCAATTCTCAAGATATCAAATCCAACTAAATTTTATATAAATGTACTCAATATTATCTAAAACTTTTGTATTTACAAGTTTTTGATAGGACCAATTTTTACCGATGAAAAAAATTAAAAACGAAAAGAAAAAGGGGGGAGGAAAAAGAAAAAAATCCGTAACTTACTAAATTCTTAAGCAATCAAATCTAATTAAATTTATTTTACATCTTCACAATAATATCTACAACTTTTATATTAACAAGTTTTTCATAGAACCAATTCTTATAGCAAAAATAAATTAAACAAAAATAGGAGTTGGAGAAAAAACCTCAAATCCAAACTGCTTATATTCTGACTCATTTTAAAATTCATTTTTGATTTTAAACGCATCTAAATCACAGATCCTCTTATTTAGGAACTATATAATGCGACGTATTGGCCAATTTTTTGATAAAGGCAAAATATATTTTTAAAAAGGCTGCCAAAAAAGGTATTTTGAACAGATTTCCCGAAGTTATCGTCATTAAAATATCGATTAAGTATAACAAATTGCGTTTTTTCTGAGTCATTTTTAAATTCATTTTTGTTCTCAAACCCTTCCAATTTACAGGTCCTCTTATTTAGGAACTATGTAATGTGACGGATTGGCCAGTTTTTTGATAAAGGCAGAATATATTTTTAAAAAGGCTGCCAAAAAGGGTATTTTGAACAGAATTTCACTAAGTTATCGTGATTGAAATTTGAGGAAATTTAAGAAATTGCGTTTTTACCGAGTCATTTTTTAATCTTTTTTTTGTTCTCAAACGCATCCAATTTACAGGTTCTTTTATTTAGGAACTATATAATGTGGCGGAGTGGCCAGTTTTTTGATAAAGGTAGAATATATTTTTAAAAAGGCTGCAAAAATGGGCACTTTGCACAAAATTTCCCAAAGCGATCATGATTAATGAACTGTGGGTATTCAAATAACAAATTGGTTATTTTATGACTCATTTTTAAATCCAATTTTACTCTGAAACGCATTCAAATGACAGTTTTTTGTTACTTAGGAACTATATAATGTGCGTATTCGTCGATTTTTTGATAAAGGGTGAATATATATTTTTTAAAAGCTGTCAAAGTAAGCACTTCGCAAAAAAATTTCCCAAAGCGATCATGATAAAAGAATTGAGGCTGTATTCAAATAACAAATTGTTTATTTTATGACTCATTTTTAAATTCAATTTTCCTCTCAAACGCATGCAATTGACAGTTATTTGTTATTTAGGAACTGTGTAATTACTGTGTATTGGTCAGATTTTTGATAAAGGCTAAATATATATTTTAAAAAATCTGTCAAAGTGGGCACTTCGCACAAAATTTGTCAAAGCGATCTTGATTAAAGAATTGTGGATGTATTAAAATAATAAATCGGTTATTTTATGACTCATTTTTAAATTCAATTTTGCTGTCAAACGAATTTAATTAACAGTTTTTTGTTATTTAGGAACTTTAATGAGCATATTGGTCAATTATTTTTAAATAAAGTAAGAATATAATTCAAAATATGTTGCCAAAATGGGCATTTGAGTAGAATTTCGTTTAATATGATTTTGATAAAACCAGTTATTACAGAAAAATGAAATTAAAAAAATTTTAAAAGCGCTGGGTTTATCTGTAATCTTTTTTTTTTTTTTTTTTTTTTTTGAGATGAAAACTTTTCGAAATCTACCTCCGCCTATAGGCCATGCCGAAAGGGATTTTTGATTAAATAAGAAGCATTTAACTCCTTACAAACTTCCGCTAACATTGATATGTTTTATGTCCTTTAATAAATTTTATTAATACATTTAAAATACTTTAATGTTATTCACATATGCGATATCTTAAAAATATCTCTTTATGGTTTGATTTAATAAATTCTGGATTAAATTACGAAAACTTTTATTAGTAATATTTTATTCGAAATCATCTAAATAAATCAAATTTTATATTTGGTACATCTATATACCATAAGTAAACGTCATCATTAAAATAATCCCTTTCGTTAGGGATTTTTTTAAACTAAATTCATTAATTTTCTAAACTTAAAATTTTAGAATGGCAACATTTTCCCTTTTGAGTAAATTGGCGAATAGTTTGGCGATTTCTATAAATTGATGAAATTGGTCAACCTGATAATCAAGTAGCATCGTATGTAATGTAAATAAACCAAGTACGCATTTTTGGCACACATATCATATACGCACCACGCTGGCGTGATTTCTGCTAATATCATATACGTATCATCAGTAGCGTGAGACCCCGTCCCAAACTTTGGCTCATATCACAAATGCACCAAGAAAATCCCCATGCTGCCGATAATGGGATTTAATAGTTTGATATCTGCGTTAATAACAACAATTTTGAATTGCTCATTTTAGAAATTTCTTCCATGCGACTTTCGTGCATATAGAGATTAATTTTTCGGTTTCAATGTCTTTAGTTAAAGAGGGTTTGGCGAGTTTTGTACATTTTAGTGATTCCTGCACAGCGAGTTTCAAGGATCCAGTGTTTTTTTTTTTTTTTTTTTTTTAATGGGCGCGCAGCGTTCATACACGCGTTAGTGATTGCCGCGTTGGCGAGTTTCGTACATTTTAGTGATTCCTGCACAGCGAGTCTCGTGGATCCAGTGATGGTTTTTTTGGTTTTAATGGGCGCGCAGCGCTCATATACGCGTTAGTGATTGCAGCGTTGACGAGTTTCGTACATTTTAGTGATTCCTGCACAGCGAGTTTCGTGGATCCAGTGATTATTTTGTTTAAATGGGCGCGCAGCGCTTATAAACGCGTTAGTGATTGTGGCGTTGGCGAGTTTCGTACATTTTAGTGATTCCTGCACAGCGAGTTTCGTGGATCCAGTGATTTTTTTTTTGTTTAAATGGGCGCGCAGCGCTCATACACGCGTTAGTGATTGCGGCGTTGGCGAGTTTCGTACATTTTAGTGATTCCTGCACAGCGAGTTTCGTGGATCCAGTGATGTTTTTTTTGTTTAAATGGGCGCGCAGCGCTCATACACGCGTTAGTGATTGCGGCGTTGGCGAGTTTCGTACATTTTAGTGATTCCTGCACAGCGAGATTCGTGGATTCAGTGATGTTCTTTTGGTTTTTATGGGCGCGCAGCGCTCATACACAAGTTTGTCATTGCGGCGTTGGCGAGTTTTGTGCATTTTAGTGTTTCCTGCACAGCGAGTTTAAGGGATCCAGTGATGTTTGTCTGTCTGTCTTTCTGTTTGTTTGCGTGTCTATCGGTTTGTTTTTCTGTCTGTTTGTTTGTTGATTTGTTTGTTTGTCTGTCTGTTCGTCAGTTTGTTTGTTCGTCTATCTGTTTGTTTGTTCGTTTGTTTTTGACTGTCTGTCTGATTGTTTGTTGGTTTGTTTGTTTGTCTGTTTGTCAATTTGTTTCTTTGTTTTTACGTCTGTTTTTTGTCGGTTTATTTGTTTGTTTGTCTGTTTGTTTGTTTCTTGTCTGTTTGTCGGTTTGTTTGTTTTATGTCTGTTTGTCTTTTAGTTTGTTTTTTTATTTGTCTGTTTGTTTGTTTATTTCTTTGGCTTTTGGTCGGTTTGTTTTTTTGTTTGTTTTCTGTCTGTTTGTTTGTATGTTTGTCTCTCTGTCTGTTTATTTGTTTATTTGTAGTATTGTCAAGAAACGGCAAAAAACAAATTGACTGTTAATAATGAATAATTCTAATAATGTAAATATTATGTTAATGATGTTAATAATAAATATCAAAAATAATATTGTATATTCCGTATTAAAAAGGGAAAGCAAAAAACCATATTTTCAGTTTAAAAAGGGAAAATATCGGCAGCATGGGGATTTTCTTGGGTGCATTTGTGATATGAGTCAAAGTTTGGGGCGGGTCTAGACGCTAGTGTCAAAATAGATAGTGAATATGATACATGAAAATAACAACAAATAAGTATTTTTTTTCACGTGATTTATCTAATCTATTTATTTATATTACATACATAGCAATTTTTATGTTCATTTAAACTTACGTGCAACAATTACAAGAAGAAACAAATATAAGAAAAAGACTATGTTCAGCTGGAGATTTCAGGCATAAATTCGATTTTCTCAGCGACCGTCAAACATACAAAGATGAAAAAAAAAAACTGTTTTAAGTTTTACCATGAGGATTAAAATAAACCAAAAACGAAGTTAATACATCCAAGGAAACGTTAGCTAGACTTAGTTGAATTTTTTGCCTTCTTTTTTCATTTAAAATTAAATAAAAAACTATTAGAAGCTGCAGTTTGCTATGATTTATAAATAATATTTGAAAAGATGTTAAAAGATTAGATTTTCTGATGCTGATGCCCTATAAAAGATTACATTATTAATATTTCTTAAAGAATTCTGCATTTTTGTGAAAGTATTTCTTTTGAAAGAAGGATATAATGAAGTCATGAAGAAAATATATGATTGATATGTAATTATAAAAGAAACTTAAAGCAGAAATCGTTGTAATAAATTGATGAGTATAAATAATAGTCTTTGTACATGTAAATATCGACGTCTTTCTACTATTTCATAACCTGTATGTAAACCCAGTTAATTATCTTACGCTTGCGTCTGTTTCTTATTTATATCTTTCCGTCAGACGGATTAGTGACGGCTTCTTTAAGATTTCGCTTGTTTAGATTGTGACATTTACTTTAAAAGGCTTTGTATCACGCAATGAAGAAAATGTTTTACTTAATGAATCATTAACAGCATTTGCCATGAAAACGTTTACTGGGAGTTTTATCACCGTCTGAAAATTGCAGATTTAATGAGTTCCAAATTTATAATCATTAAGGTAAATTTTAGAAGCACCGTTTCGTTTTAACTTTGGATTGGGTAAATTAATAAGTAAAAAATTCAAAGTTATATCAATGAGAACCTGAATTTGACAATGAAAACATTTCGGAAAAAACTACTTTTAATGGCCTCCAAAAATTTTAATATTGTTTTCTATATAAATATAATATACGATAGTGTATGTACGATATTGTATAAACGATACTGCATGACATGTTTGTGTTATTGGATATATATAAAAAATATCTGAAGTCTGAACTGAAAATTTATGTACTATTAAACTTGGAAAAAGTATTCGGCATAACAATCGAACGGAACATCTGTAAAACACAACAACGTGCACGGGAAAAATAGCTATAATTCAACAAATGAAAAAAATGAACCAAGTATGGGAAGAAAAATTATGTAAAAAAGATACAAATAAGTATTCAAGAATTTAAGTTGTTACTTCATTTAGCGTTTGTTTACGAAATACCAAAAAATAAAAAAATAATATATGATACACATATGTTAATAAAACTGCTTAATGGTCAGAATTATTTTGAAGCAACAAGACATGCAGAAACAAAGAACAACAAAAACATAAAAGGAGATGACTATAATAATAATAAAAAAAAAAAAAATCAAAATTTATTCAAAATGTCCAAATAAAAGCAAAATTTAACTATCACTGAAAAATTAAAAGTTCTTTAAAGAAATGACTTCTATAAAAAAATTGAAGGAAAGTAATGAAAGCAAGAATGAAGGGAGTACGGAAAATTTACGAAAATACAAGCACGGAAAGCCAGAATGATAACTGTCGTTAGTACGTGATTTGTTGTTTATCTCTTTCACCTCCTTTCTCCAATTTTCAATGATGAATACTTGAAAAAGTAGGATGCTAAATTTATCTTAGTTATTTACACATTTTGGCTTGTTTTGAAACGCTTTCTTATTCATTGTACCTGAAATATTTATGAATTTAATTTATTAAACTAAAAATATTTATAAATATATGCGATAGACTGCCTGCTTTAGCATATATACTAAATCATTATATTAGTATAAGTTAAGTCATTGTAAGAAAGACACGTCACATAAGAATACGTAGTTTTTTCCACCAAATGCTTAATGACGATTTTAGGAGTCACTATTCACAGAAAAACAGATGCGCAATCAGAGGTTTCCTTCTCTTTTTATTTATTTATTTTCAACGCTAAAAAAAGGCAGTTCCTTTAATTGAAAACATTGCTAGAGTCCAAATCAAAGAACTTTACGATATATTTTGAGATCTTTGTTAGAAAGGAAGAGATTTATATGTGAACAAATTGGGATCTATCTTTAATTTATGAACATTATCTGAAAAACTGAAATGCCGATACTTCTTAAAATTTTCTTTTTGTTTTTCCAGATGAAAAAGTGCAGGAATTTTTCAGAAACTATCTGCCTCGACTCAGCATTAGAAAAAAATATAATAGATACATGACAGCTACAATCTAATATAATTTTCATTAGCAGGATTTATCATCATATAAATTATCGAATGGATGAAACTATAAGTCAAGTTAAAAATCGTATGAGGTAACCAAAGCAATAAAATGTCACGCGCTAATCACAATATATAATATTTGAACAAAAAAATGCTCGAAAATCGAATATCTATATATATATATATATATTGTGATAATTCAGAATTATCACAGGTTTTAAAAGCAAAGTAGCAGAAATAGGCATTTATTTCTGAAAGAGGTTTCGCCATGAAACTGCAAACATAAAGTGACCCTTATTCTCAAGGTGAGACTGTCGGCGATATTAAAGGATCGCTACATCATTATCGATCAACGGAACCGACAGTTGGATGACAGTGGGGTGAATGGGACGACCGCCAGGGTCGTGCCTTTGATGACACTCCGACACGAAGCGAATGTACGAGATGACCAGAAGGCCAGACAGCCTGGTACCGTGGGAGTGAAAACTCAGGTGCCAATATTCGCACGATTTTACTAATCATTTAATGAGAAAGAGATCATTAAAGTACATGATTGATTTGTGACCTCTAAGGGGAGGTCTAGAGGAGAACCTGAATCGGAAGAAAAGGAGAAGCCAGGGGCTTGCAGGAGGATTCTTGCAGAGAGAGAGCAGAGCGGTGATCTCGGAGTGTTCTCTCGGATAAGTGAAGCAGCTCGGATTTGAGAGCTGGAAGAAGAGAGATCCCGCAGCGGATCTCAGAGGGTGTTCTGACCGCAGAGCCCGTTGCAGCATCGCGGAGTGTACTCTCGCCAGGAGAGACAGCGATAACTCTCGTCTTGAGTGATTTGATAACGCAGTTACCTGTGAATATTTTACTTCTACGTTGTGTGTAATTTAGCGAGACTTTACGTCAATCACGAACTTTGTATTTACGGAACTCAAACTGAACATTAGTTGAAGCTGGTTGGTATAAGAGCCTACGTGCTTTTTAATAATTTTAATGCTGTAAATATTTCTCCAGAGGATCTTTTTTGTTCTACAAATAATAAATAGATTCTCCGTTAAATATTCTTGCCTGGATTACTCGCCAAGCGGCACACACGCTACCAACCACTTAGCATTATAATCTACTAAGGGGTAAGTTATTACAATATATATATATATATATATATATATATATATATATATATATATATATAGAGAGAGAGAGAGAGAGAGAGAGAGAGAGAGAGAGAAAGAGAGAGATACATATATGTTGAAAAATATGGATTAGAATTTATGTTCGAATTTCACTCATTGCTATTACGCGATCACAGAAATAATTTAGATAAAGGAAATAGGCTATGACTTCAATTAAAATGATAATCTGTTGTAATTAATAAACCAACATTTATTATCATGACGTATGCATAGTAATAATAAAACAAGTTGGAAATTGCACGTCAAGCGTAGCAAATGAGGTGCGTTCGTACGATAACGAAGTTTTAAAAATATTAAGATCTTGCTGTTATAATAGATAGTACTTCGGATACAGTGTAGTGGTCGAAATATTTTTTGTGGTCTTGTAAATATGCAGGAATATTAACTTTTGTTACACCTTAGCGACATATATCATATTCATAAAATGTGAAATAGTTTACTAAATTTTAAACGCGCACCAAACAATGTTCTCTCTATATCATTATGTAATGCAATACTTTTGTGTGGCCTTGTAAAACAATAACAAATGTTCTTTGCACCACAGTTTGTGCAAAATGTATATTATAGTATGTATTTCATAGATTCATATCAATTTTATTATGCTCGAATGAGTGTAAGACCATTCAAATGAATTTAAAACTTTTTCTACATCGACCGTAATGTAACGGAATACTTTTGGTTGTCCCTGTAATTGATCTATGGATTCGATTTTCATAAAATTTGAAATCACTCGACAAAATTATGTAATAATTATATATTTTAAATTTCAAACGATTCGGTTGGATATTTTTGCATTGTTATATGCGGACAGACGGACAGACAGACGGACGGACTGTATGACAACTATAGGTGCTTGCACGTGAAGCGTAGCAAATGAGGTGCGTTCGTACGATAAAGAAGTTTTTAAAATATCACTTTCATATATCAATCTCATAAAATTGTAAATAATTACAATTAAAATGCGCACCAAACAATGTTCTCCCTATGCCATTATGCAATGGAATAGTTTTGTGTGGCCTTGTAAATCAATAACAAATATTCTTTGCACCACAGGTTATGCAAAATATAATTATAATATGTACATTATACAGGCATATCAATTTTATTACGTTAGAATGAGTGTAACACCATTAAAATGCATTTGAAACATTTTCCCCCTTAACCATAATGTAACGCAATATTTTTGATTGTCCCTGTAATTGATCTACGCATCCAATTTTCATAAAATTTAAAATGACTCGACAAAATTATGTAATAATTATGTATTTTAAATTTCAAACGATTCATTTGGGTAGTTTTTGCGTTGTTATATGCGGACAGACGGACAGACGGACGGACTGAACGACAACTATAGGTGCTACGTATTCGCATAATTACGAACGCACCTAAAAATACTTACTATATTTTAATCCTTTTTTTAGCTGAAAAGTATGTATTTCTTTAACAAACCGCGTGAGGAGAAGAGTAAAGCATTTTATCTGACATCTTGAAATGGTAATGCTGCCAAATTGCAGTAGAATATAACTTAACATCGGAAGATATCTCTATCTGAAGAAATAACAGTTTTATATAATTCTCACAGATTTACAATTACTTTATAATTTTATGGTGCTTTCAACAGCTTTTTTCTAAATATCTCAATTCAAAGTATTCTGAATCTATAATTATATACTTAAATAACATATACATATATATATACACTATATTGTCATTGATTATGGGACACTTGCGATTTTAGACATTTTACTAAATATCTAGAACAATACATGAGGAATCATCTCGAAACTCTTAGTGTATAAATATAATAGTATACGTCATACATCTCCGTGAAGATTTTTTACCGAAACTCCATAGGGGACCGTCAAAAAATTAAAAAAGAATGAATATCTTTTGAATAACCCTGTCAAAAATAATGTAGCAAAAGCGCTCAAACTCTAGATTATGATTGAATGCCTTATTGTAATACACTGTGTTCATTTTTATACAAATAGCATGCATACTCGCAGAGTAATTAGGGTTTTTATAAAAATGGTCCCAAATTTTTCCAAGTTTTTTCCTTATAATTTTCAGAGTTCTTAATATAAAATAATATTTTTTTCAGAAAATATGACAAACAACATTGCACACAGTACCCTGTAATCAGAATTAAAAAATAATGAAAATTGTATACAAAATGAGTTGGTTTACTAAATAATTTTTTACTGCGCATACGTCAACGATATCAAAATTTCATTTGCATATTATGTTAGCTAAATGTATAGAACAACTTTTATGAAAGTCACAAAATCATAACTTGAAAATTCTGAAAATAATCGTCAATTGAATAAGTTAAAAATCCGTTATTCTCAAAATGAAGCAAAAACAAGAGGGGTTGTATCCATATATTCATTGATTAGTGTCAATGTAGAATACACAATACGGGATGTTAGGACTACTTCTGGATAAAATCCCTCATTTTTTTGCTTCATTTTGGAAACAACGGATTTTGTCCTTTTTCTATAGACGATTACTTTCAGAATTTTCAAGCTATAATTTTGAGACTTTTACAAAAGTTGCTTTTTACATTTAGCTAACATAATATGCAAATGAAATTTTGATATCTTTGACGCATGCGCAGTAAAAAATTATTTAGTAAACCTACTCATTTTTCATATAATTTTTATTATTTTTTAATTCTGATTACAGTGTACTGTGTGCAATGTTGTTTGTCATATTTTCTGAAAAAAATATTATTTTATATTAAGAACTCTGAAAATTATAAGGGAAAAACTTAGAAAATTTTGGGGCCATTTTTATAAAAACCTTAATTACTCTGCGAGTGTGCATGCTATTTGCATAAAAATGAACACCGTGTATTACAATAAGGCATTCAATCATAATCTAGAGTTTGAGCGCTTTTGCTACATTAGTTTTGACAGAGTTATTCAAAAGATATTCATTCTTTTTTAATTTGTGGACGGTCCCCTATGGAGTTTCGGTAAAAAATCTTCGCGGAGATGTATGACGTATACTATTATATTTATACACTAAGAGTTTCGAGATGATTCCTCATGTATTTTTCTAGATATTTAGTAAAATGTCTAAAATCGCAAGTGTCCCATAATCAGTGGCAATATAGTGTATATATATATATATATATATATATATATTTATATTTATATGTATATATAAATTTCAATGTTTGCATTTGATATTTAATAAATACACAAAGAATCGCTTTTTCGTAAAAGCTTCTAAACATATTACATAAAATGATGAGCATAAAAATACAGATTTAAAAAAATTACCAAAGAACAAAACTAAATAGAAATTAGTCCTTTAACAAATTAAATTTATAAGTATGCAATTTTTGAAAAAATATAAAAAAGAATTTTTTGTAATGTTCAAAAATCTGAAAGTTCTATTTCTGATAATATTGCTAATGAATAGATTGAAATAAAACGGTTGACTGAAGAACAAACAAAACGGAAACTATGAAAAATTTTGAAACTTTACAATAAAACAGTCTTTATATAATATATCTAAATAGGATATTAAAATACATAGAATCCTTAAAATGGTTAATAATATTTATTGCTATTAAATATCAGCAAAAAATAAAATGAAGAGTTACCAATTTTTTCCCTCTTGCATTAAAATGACATGACCACAATTAAAAAAAAATTAAAAAAGGCAAGAAATAGATTGTTGAAGAGGAATTTTTTTTAATAAATTTAAGAGCCGGAAATAAAGATTATTATGAATGAAAAATGTTTTATCATGTTATTTCTGGAAATTTAAAAGCATAAAAATCAATCTGGCGTTTTCACGCCGCCATAAAGAAAATCGCGAAAGATAGTTTAATAAAAGGTGATTTATTGATCAATAGAGTATAAAATTGGCCTCAAATAAGGCAAAAAATTTTAAAGCGCATCTTTTTTTAATCATTTAACAGTCATTTCTCAACGAATATCACAAATTATGGAGGTAATTTAATGATAGGGGTTTCTTCAAATGCATTAATATTCAAATATATAAATATAATATGTTTAATTTGTTCGTTGTTGCAAATGGTTTCTAAGTTTTTTATCAGGAGTTATTTTTGTGTTTTACTTGTAGAATAATCTAAATTGATTGTTTTAAAACATGCTGTTGTTTAAAAATCAGTAAAACAAGTGGGTGAGTGTGATCGCAGATCGTACAGAGTGTTTCGTTTAATATTTCATTCAAAACAATTTATACTTTAATTAATAAATTTAAGTTATTAATTTATAATTATTAATATGTTACATCGATGGTAGCACCAATAAATTTTATTTTAAAATAATTATAAAAGAAAGTTAATTATTTTGACCAAATAAAAAATATTCAAATCAAATTATATAAATAAAATCCAATTTTCGAATTTTTTTTAAAATCCGTAATTAAAAAAATTAGCAGCGATTAAAAAAAATAGCAGGAGCAATACTGAATCATTAATAAATCCTAATAGTTTTTAAAATAGGAAGAAAATTTAATTCCAAAAAAAAAAAATATTATGAATGTCAGTGATAAAGAAAAAAAATAAAATAAACCTTTAAATTGGCAAAAAAATAATGAATTTCATTTAATTGAATTCAATTCAGTATGAAAATTTCAAGCTAGGAATCGAAGCAAAACACTCAGTTATAACTAGCGAAGCGTTTTTCTTCCAAGCCATGCTGTCTATACGATAATCGTTGAAATTAAGGCTCTCACTGACAATTTAAATCGCAAAAAACGAACGGATAACACTGATAAAATTGACAAAATTAAATTAATAGACTTTTTCGAAAATTTATGATTTGTTATATGACACGGTATATTCAACTGTAAGTACACAAAATTTGATGTTTCTGACTTATACACTTTTTATGTACGGACTTTTTATGACAGAGTGACAGACAGAGGACAAAGACGAATAGGGTTTCATCAGATGAATGTAACAATAGATCAATAAAACATTTTTAAAAATTGTATTTGTATCTGCGAGACCAGTTTAACACTTTATAGTGTAAAAAATCTGTTGCTGATTTCGCTAAAAGTGTCAGCATTTATCGCGAATGAATGGCAATAGATTTACAAGTATCATAAATTAGACTTTTTAAATTATAATGCATCAATGAAAAAATATCCACATTAGAAAAAAAATCAAACTAAATACTTTTGGGAAATATTCTAAAATATACTTGAATGGTCCTTTTGTGGCTTCATTCTTGCATTTTCTTAAAGACATAGACGGATTAAGCGGAGTTTATTTGACAAAAACAAATGCTGGAAGGAAATAATTTTAACATAATTATCTCTTAAGTGTATCGTAATTTTTATTAATGTTCTGATAAATAAATTGGAAAACATACCAACTAAATTTGGAAAGGCTTTTGCTAAATAATAAAATCTAGATTTTGTTGGCATAGCTGCGTAATCTAATTTTAAATATTTACCTTCATTTACATGTGTTGATTGTGTTAAAGAACATTAAATCTCGTACGATTTTCATCATCATGAACACCAGCAGGTGACGCCACATTTCAAGGACACTTTCCTTATTTACGAAATGATAAACATTCCTGCTGTAAACATCTGCTCGCTGTCTTACTTTTTTTTCTTTACTTTCTTCTCTGTTTTTTCTTGTTCAGTGTAATGTCTGTACTAGAGCGGATACCATGTTGTTAGCGCGAAGCTCTACATTTTTTATGTTCAGATTAATAATTAAATTGCCTCTTAACTTAAACCTAATTAAAGTCTAATGTAAATGTATATATCAACATACTTTATAAAATACAGTAGTCAATTATAAATGGTTTGAATTATTCACGTCAACACAACACTTCGTGTTTCATCTCTTGTTTTTCCCCCTTAAGTTTTCATAGCCTGCTTCGAAGAGTGATATCGAAAGAAGAACTGGAGACGTTGGAATATGCGTTGTGCTTGCCAAACGGACAGAGGAGAATAAGGTAAGTTCCTTATTTCACTTATTTATCATATTTTAAGTACTGATTACTGCTTATACGGGGCTCAAAATTCAACAATTGATTTTAAATCAAGAGATTATGAGTATGACGCGATAGCCCCAATTAACATTTGAGCAAAATATTGAAGATAAAAATAAATAAATAAATGAGCGCAATATATGCACACATAAAAAATAAAATATTATATAAAAATAACAATATAATATTAAAATGCAAAACAACTACCAACTTCATCACAGTGTGTAACATATTATCTTATTATCTTATTTTACTTACTTATTTACTTAGCGTAATAAATAAACTGAAAAATACGAATCACAGTTGAATTAGATTCGTGATTAAGATAAATCATAAAATAAACAAAACAGTCATAAAATAATAATTGATCTGAATAAAACAACAAAATTTAGCAATTACAAATATGGCTGCTGGAAAGGAAATCGCCCTAATCGAAAAATTAACCGATCAAAATTATAGCAATTGGGCCTTTAAGGTTGAAAATTTATTGCTAAGGGAGGATTTATTCACCATGGTCACATCCGAATCTCCAACCCCAGAAACTGCCCAATGGGTTAAAAATGATGCAAAAGCTAGAGCTTTGATAAATCTGTGTATAGACGATTCCCAAATAATACATGTAAAACACCTCAAAACCGCGAAAGCCGTCTGGGACGCATTAAAGAAAGTACACCAACGTGCTAATTTATCAAGCAAACTTTTTTTGTTACGCAAATTATGCTCACAAAAATTAAATGAGGGCGGCGATATGACCGGACACATAAATAATATACTGTCACTAAGAGATAAGCTCACTGCTATCGGAGAAGATATAGCTGATTGGCACATATGTGCACTACTGTTATGCTCGCTTCCACACTCTTATGATCCTCTCGTGACTACGCTGGAAGCCCGTGATGAGGAAAGTCTGACTTTAGAGTTCGTTAAAAACAAATTAGTAGACGAACACAAACATCGTTGCGAAAATCGCGAAGCAAGCTCAAGCTCGCGTGACTCAGCGTATAAAGCGGTAAACAAAAACCATAAATGCAAGAAATTTTGTAGTTACTGTAAACGCCTTAACCATGATGTTTCAGAATGTTTTCACCTAAAAAACAAAAATACAAACAATTTTCAGAGAAATGATTGGAACAGAAACAAACTTAATAGCAATAATGCGAACGGTTTCAGAAATAATTCCGCAAGTAATAGGAACGGTCAAAGCAACCCAAAGAACGCTTCCAATTTTTGTTTCAAAGGCAAAGCCGACACTCTAGAAAGAACGGATGACACACTTCCCACCACACGTTCCGAAAATACTACAGAATATGAAATACCGTTTATAAACGAAGCGCAGACAATTAACATGAATAAATTCATCATAGATTCCGGATGTACGCGTCATGTTGGGTTCGCAAAGGAAAAATTTACAAATTTCAAACCCGGAGATTACGGAAGTATAGTGATAGCCGACGGGAAAAGATTGAATTCACGCGGAATAGAGGACATAACGATAATACCAATTCGCCTCATAAGGTTACACTGAGGGACGTTTTATACTGCCCGGAACTACAGAGTAACCTGCTGTCTGTAAAGAAAGCTACCGAAAATGATTTTAAGGTTATCTTTGAGAAAAACAACTGCAGTTTCATTAAGGATAATGAAACAGTTTTAACGGCAGAATTAAATAATAACCTGTACGAAATCGAACCGAAGGACGAATATGGATACACCATTCGGACACAGGCGCCCTGTGACGATCCAGATTGCATAATCACTTGGCACAGACGACTCGGACATAAAAATTTCGAATCAATCAAATCTATAACGAACCAAAACCTCGCGGAAGGTATAAATCTTAGCAATTGTAAACATAATACAACATGCGAAAAATGCATCGAGGGAAAGCTAACAACACTACCCTACCCTAAAAAGGCTTCGAATAGGTCAAAAGAAATTTTGTCGTTAATCCACAGCGATATTTGCGGGCCAATGAGCACCGAAACTTTTACAGGAAAAAAGTACTTCATTACATTCACCGACGACTATAGCATATTCACTACGACTTACTTACTCTCACACAAGGGAGAAGCGATAGTCAAATTAAAGGAATATGCGGCACTTGTCAAAAATAAATTTGGGAAACAAATTAAAGCAGTCAGGACAGATAACGCGGGAGAGTACCTAGGTGACGAATTTGAAGATTACCTAACATCTAACGGTATAGAACACCAGCTTAGCGTGCCGTACTGCTCACCCCAAAACGGCGTGGCGGAACGTAAAAATCGTACGCTCGTCGAAATGGCACGGACCATGCTCTCCGACGCCAATTTGCCTAAGCGGTTCTGGGGCGAAGCAATTCTCACCGCTACATACCTGACGAACCGTCTACCCACAACGGCCAACGATAACAATAAAACTCCGTTCGAATTGTGGAACAACAGAAAACCAAATTTATCCCACATAAGAACTTTCGGATGTAAAGCATACGCCTACGTAGAGAAAATAAAAAGGTCAAAATTTGACGAGAAAGTCGTAGAGGGAATCCTTTTAGGGTACGATAACAGGAGCAAAGGGTATAGAATTCACACTGGCAATAACAGAGTGATCATATCTAGAACCGTTAAATTCTTGGAAAATGAAGCAAAAGGCACGAAACAAAGTTCGCAAGAAAATGAAAACCCTTCCGGAGAAATTAAAATCGATTTGAACCTTAATGGACACAATGAGGAAACCGATGAACCAGACACACATACGCAACCCCGAAGGTCACTAAGGGAAAAAGGGGAGTGCCCCCCGAACGATTCAGAATTAGCGCAAATATTTGCCAAATCGAAGAACCCAAAACTTGGGAGGAAATGCAAAGCATACGAGATCCCGAAATAAAAAACAAGTGGTTAGCCGCAACCGATGAAGAAATAAAATCATTAAAACAAAATAAAACATGGGTACTAGTGAAACCAACCCCCGGAAAACGCATAATTGGATGTAAATGGACATTTAAGAAAAAAATGTAACGCTGAAGGTGAAGTAGAGCGCTACAAGGCTAAACTCGTAGCGAAGGGGTATACACAAAAGTTCGGATGTGACTACGATGAAACCTTTGCCCCAGTTGTAGCCCACACTACCATTAGATCATTTTTGAACGCAGCTGTATATAAAAATCTAGATGTTACACACTTCGATGTAAAAACGGCGTTTCTGCATGGAGATCTCGACGAAGAGGTACTTATGTACCAGCCCCAGGGGTACGTCGAAAAAGGAAGTGAAAACAAAGTGTGCAAACTAAACAAAGCCCTATACGGGCTCAAACATGCTGCCAGAGCATGGAACGTTAAAATCACGCATATATTAAAGGAACTCCAATCCGATCAATGCAAATCGAACCCATGCCTCTTCAAAAAAGAAGATAACTCAAATGATTCCTACGTGATAGTTTATGTAGACGATATTTTAGTAGCGGCAAGCACAACGAATACTAACAACTTACACGAAAATTTGTGTAAATCAATCGAAATAAAAAACTTAGGAAAAGTGCGACAATACCTAGGAATAAACTTTACCCACTTAGAAAATGGCAGTATCCTATTAGATCAAGAAGCAAA
The DNA here is from genome assembly GCA_964019185.1 of Maratus speculifer. Taxonomy (NCBI): domain Eukaryota; kingdom Metazoa; phylum Arthropoda; class Arachnida; order Araneae; family Salticidae; genus Maratus; species Maratus speculifer. The sequence goes on along the minus strand of OZ025292.1, from coordinate 213,312,089 downwards.
GATAAACGAAATAGTTAACAAATTCAACTTGGGCAACTCAAAGCCCACATACACTCCAATGAGTCCCGACTACTACAATGTCGACTCAAATTTAAACCTGCTTGAGGACGATAAGAATTACCGCAAAGCAGTGGGGGCTCTCCTATATGTATCAACTATTACTCGCTCCGACATTTCAGTATGTGTAAACATACTCGGGCGCAGGAACGAAAATCCACGAGAAGCCGATTGGCTCGCGGTGGAAAAGGTAATAAGATACCTTAAAACCACGAAAGAGTTCAAATTCAAAATTGATAACGGTAAGCCCCCGATATTAATAGGATACTCTGACAGTGACTGGGCGGGGGACAAAACGGACAGAAAGTCCACAAGTGGACATGTGTTCAAACTCGGGAACAACATTGTTTCGTGGACCTCCAGAAAACAAGGCTGCGTGGCTCTGTCTTCAACCGAAGCAGAGTTCAGCTCCGCATCGAATGCCGCACAAGAACTCGAATGGATACTTGAGGTGCTCGAGGATCTAAACTTACACCAAAAACCACCCATCACCATATATGAAGACAACATCCCATGCATCAAATTAAGTGACTCTGATAAACATCAGGGGAAATCCAAACACATCACCGTGAAATTTCACCATCTCAGGGACCTCAAACTGAGAGGGACTATGACTCTTGAATATTGTGCTTCAACGGAAATGGTGGCAGACGCACTTACGAAGCCTCTGCCCAAACCTCAGTTCGAAAAACTGAGGTCGCAATTGCAGCTGATAGCCCCGCACTTTGAAAATCGTAAGTGGGGGTGTTAAAGAACATTAAATCTCGTACGATTTTCATCATCATGAACACCAGCAGGTGACGCCACATTTCAAGGACACTTTCCTTATTTACGAAATGATAAACATTCCTGCTGTAAACATCTGCTCGCTGTCTTACTTTTTTTTCTTTACTTTCTTCTCTGTTTTTTCTTGTTCAGTGAAATGTCTGTACTAGAGCGGATACCATGTTGTTAGCGCGAAGCTCTATATTTTTTATGTTCAGATTAATAATTAAATTGCCTCTTAACTTAAACCTAATTAAAGTCTAATGTAAATGTATATATCAACATACTTTATAAAATACAGTAGTCAATTATAAATGGTTTGAATTATTCACGTCAACACAACACTTCGTGTTTCATCTCTTGTTTTTCCCCCTTAAGTTTTCATAGCCTGCTTCGAAGAGTGATATCGAAAGAAGAACTGGAGACGTTGGAATATGCGTTGTGCTTGCCAAACGGACAGAGGGGAATAAGGTAAGTTCCTTATTTCACTTATTTATCATATTTTAAGTACTGATTACTGCTTATTCGGGGCTCAAAATTCAACAATCGATTTTAAATCAAGAGATTGCGAAAGTATAGAAAAGTTCGTCATAATTTTAGAAAAATAATTAAATTTTTACTTTACAAACTCGTATAATAAAAATTTAGAAAATCGTAATCACGGTAAAAACAGGATTATGGAAATTTGAGAATATCTTTATATTTCAAATTCCCTAAATGCATTTTGGCTGTATGTAAAATGAATTGTATGTATATATTTAAATGTAATACGTATGTGTGTGTGTGTTTGAATTTGTTAAACGTTTTTAGCCCCACTCCTCTCAATTCATATTCAATGTTTTAGACGATGTACAATATGTGTATGTGTATGAAGTTAAACACAATATCATTCAACTAGTATTTACGATCAAGGTCGAATTTAAAGAATATGCTATAGGCAAGAATTTTACTCGTTTTTGTACGAATTCTAAATCATTTATCAGCCAAAGAAAACCGATAAATAGTTTTTTACAAACAACTAATTCAATAAAATATTATTACTACTCACGCGCACCTTATTGATACAACAACCATGTTGAGTAAGAACGTGATCTAATTTTGTAAAATATTTGTTTAAGAAAAACGAAAAAAGAGAGAAACATTACACTGAGGTTTATAGAATTTTTTTTAAATAAATACATAAATAAATAAAAATAAATAAATAAATGTATTTCTTTGACGCAAAACAAAATGTTTTTCTAGAAACTCATCTAAAAATTTTACCAATTAGGAAATATCTTTCAAACAATTTAAAAATTCGCAGTAAACTGACTGTTTAAATTCAATTTCAATACTTATTTTTAGTGACAGGCCTAAATTGCAGCATGCAGGGTGTAAAAAATCATTGAAAATGATGTCGTAATTTTTTTTTTTAAGTAACAGTTTTATGAATGATACATAGCTAAAAAATCGAGCTATGATATCTAAACAAAATAGAAAATACAGCATAGCAACCGTTTGTTTGGAAGCAGTTTCCAATCAAAACGTCATAAGTGACGTCACGACTTTAAGAGTCTATTGCTTGTTTTCTCTTCCCTAGAGCAACTTTGTTAGACAATTGAACCTCCAGTGATCAAGTGATATGAGGTCATGAATTCCGTCTCGGCCATCTCTCTTATAAACAAGAACTTCATGGGATGTGCTGTGCTTGGGGAAGAAAAGATGTAAGAAAAACATAAAATTAGCCTGACTTAATTTATAGATGACAATATATTGTTAAAAAAATTTTTAAACAAAACAAAAATTTTTACAAGTTGTATGTTTATACATGTTTTTAAATTAACATATGAGAAAGAAATAAATTGCTTCAAAGGAAAGCTGATTTTAATAATATTTACAGCACGAACTTATTATGAATTAAAAACAGCGCAAGTTTTATTATGATACTTCCGAAAAGAAGGAAAACAGGAAATAAGATTTAATGTACAAAATCAATTTGGTGTTTCACGTCGTAAAGAGAACCACACAAGACAGACAAGATTAAGAAAGATTAATTTATCGTTGAATAGAGCAGAAAATCGATCTCAGTTAAGAAGAAGTAGCATTTTTAAAAGTTTTTTTTTTTGTTTTTTAAAAGTCATTTATTAGTCAGTCTTCATTTACTGTTACAATTTTGGAAAGTATAATTATGCCATTAGTTCCACCAAAATATAAGATAACTTAGCTTAGAGCTTGTTGTGAATAAGAATTAAGATAAAACTATTGAAAACACCACAAAAGGCATTAATAATTGCATGTCTACACATGTTTTATTACTTGTTCAAAAGGAAAAAATAATAAATTTAAGAGCACGAACATTATATAAATAAACAGAAAATAGCAGAAGTTTTATTATGATACTTCCGGAAAGAATGTAAGCAGAAAATTTATATTTAATACACAAAATCAATTAAGATAAAAAAATATTTTAATTTCGGTTTTCATTATTAATTACACACTTTTCAACTAATGTCACAAATTTTTGAATATATTTTAATATTAGTGATTTTACCTAAAATATCAAAACTTCAGTTAAGACTGCGAATAACTCAATTTCCAAATATCCTTCTAATGCTAAATTTATGAGCGTAGAATTCATTCCTACGCTAAATATTTCCATGGGACATTAATATTTTTCATTTATTTCCCATATTTTCTCTTCTTAAAAGACGCTTATTTTATTAATAGTTTTTTATTCTTAAAATACGTTAAAACCAGGACTGCAACGTCGGTAGGAAAAATAACCGATTCCGACTCCGAAAATTTTAACTAATTTAACTTCAACTCCGATTCTTAGCTGGCTAATATACTGTTGATGTTGGTCAAAATTATGAGGGAATGCAAGAAAAATAACGCAAAAATTTTCCTATTTCGATAATAATTCATTCTTAGAGCTTTAAAAGAAAAAAGGGAAACAAAAAATATTTTCCGTTTTACTAATTTTTCAATTTCGCATTTTACCAGCCCAAAAAATCCAACTATCGAAATCTAAAGAAGGAAACAAAGCAGAAATTTTAGTATTTCGGATTCATGGACATGAAAAGAGAAAATTTCTACAATTTTGATGTTAATTAGTGTCCTCCAGAGCAGAAAAATTTCGATTAAAAAGAAAAAACGAAATAAAATTTTGCTAATTCAGAAAAAATACGGAATCTACTAGAGTTTTTAATTAAAAACGGCTTTCATCTATTGCATACGATAGGAAGTATATTGGTAATTTTAACTTGAGTAGTCTGATATAATCCAATTGTAATAATAATAATTCCTTTTATGGATTTAAAATTACATATAATCCGCTTAATTTCACTTCAAACTGTCTAACAAGCAAAGCTCCAGTCGCAGTCGGAGTCGGCTTTTTTAAGTGACTCCGACTATTTTACTCAAAATTGGGTCCGACTCCGCATTCCCGGTTATAACTTAAAGAACTTGTAGTAAGATTTTAACACTGCACAAAATTAAGTAATATATTTTATAAGAATTTTGACAAAAAAGTAAAGGAGAAACCCTTTTAAGAAATGCACACAGATGAAGTAAATTAAATGTATTGATTTCTCGAAGAGATACTTTAAATGTGCAAATGCATCACGTGCCCATAGACTTAGCATTAGCGAAGGGAATTCGGAAGTTGAGTAACTATCAGCCTTAAGAGTTTGTTGAGAAGGACAACAAGGTAGAGCCGAAGGACAATTAGGCTGTTGAAAACACTACAAAAATCATTAAAAACTTTTAATGATGTTCATACATTTTTTATTTAATCTTTGAAAAGGAAAAATTGATTTTGATAAATTTAAGAATTCGAGCAAACGGTTATTATGAATTGAAAACAATGGAAGTTTTATGATACTTCCGGTAAGATTAAAAGTGGAAATTAAGATTTAATGCTCATAATCAATTTAATGTCCCGTGATGTAAAGAAAATCGCACAAGATACTTTATTAAATGATAGTTCATCGGTTCAATAAAGCATAAAATTGAGTTTAGCTAAGAAGAAGAATTATTTCTGGAGATCAATTTTCCCTATTTATTAGTCATCTTCAATTAATATCACAGTTTTAAAAGTCACCTTAACCCTTCTCTGCACGATTTATTTCTCTTTTAATGAAAAAAATTATTTGAAATTTACATGTCGGTCTAGCAATTGAAAAAATAGTAAAAAAAAAAATCCAAATTTTTTAGCGAAAATTTAATTTTTTTACGGCGCGTATCCTATATACACAATTATAATTTTTAAGCACTTTATTGTGACATTTCGCGATAAAATGGGCTTAAATTAATTAATTTTATCTCCTTAATATTCTGCTACTTTATTTATATTAATATTTTTACTTATTCAATAATAATAATAAAATAATTTGTTTCTTAACAGCTTGATTGGATAGTTTTTTGTTTCCGAAGAACAAATTCTAATTTTTTTGCAAATGCAGCCATCTGGCATGGCCAAAACAAGTGTTATTCTATTCCTTGGACTGCTCTTGATCAGAGATAGCGATCATAATAACCAAATCCATGGTGCAAAATGAGAATGATAGTATTTTTAGATATTTGTCAGATGTGGCATACGGTGCAATGAAGGGTTAACGTTGCTAGTTTTGTCAAAAAGAAAAAAAAATATCTTTATGCTTGTACAAAATGAGAACAAAAATCAAGCTTTTGAAAACACCACAAAATTCATCTCAACTTGGATGGTTATATATTTTTAAATAATCGCTGAAAAAATTAAGTTGTGGTAAATAAATTTAAAAGCACGATCATAAGATTATTATAAATAGAAAACAAAGGAAATTTTATTAGGATACTTCCGGAATGAATGCAGGCCGAAAATTAAGTTATAATACACAGTATCAATTTGATGTTCCATGCTGCAAAGAAAATTGCAATGTATAATTTATTAAAGAGTAGTTTGTTGTTCAATATAGCATAAAATTGAGTTCAGTTAAGAATAAATATTTTTAAAGGTGTTTTTTTTTCATTTATTAGTCCCAGTTTTGGAAGACATTTCAATGTGATTTGTTTAACAATAATACCCTTAGTTTAGTACCTTTGAGAGAGGGAATAAAAATCAAACTGTTTAAAACACCATGGAAATCATCCTAAATTGCATGTCTATTCATTTTTTAATAAGTTGTTGAATTAGAAAAAATACTTTTTACGTGTTTAACAGCACGAACAAAAGGATATTATGAATATAAAACGGTGGAAATTTTATTATGATACATCCGGAATTAATGGGAAACGTATAATTAAGATTTTATGCAAAAAATCAAATTGTCAGTTCCTGCTGTAAGGAAAATTCCACAAGATATTTAAATAAGAGGCAGACTATTGGTCAACGGGGCATAAAATCGAGCTTAGCCAAGTAAGAAAAAACATTTTTGAATTGTTTTTTCATCGTCCATTTTTCATTCCTGAATTAATATAACAACTTTGGGAGTTATTTCAATCTTACCGATTAATAACTTTTGAACTACTTGTAAATCTCAGTGCCTTTTTGAACAATTATTGAACTGTTTTATCAAAGGCAGAAATATATTTAAAATTGTTTATTTTAATTTGTTTTATAACCTTAAAAACCAGATAAAGAACTGGTTTAAGAAAATAAAATGGTCATAACAAATGTAAAATTAGCGCAAAAAAAGAATTATTGCAAACCCGATCCTAAATTTAAAAAAAAAAAATCTTAAGAAAATTAAGGAATGCAGAAATAAATGATCAAGTTTTAAGATATTTAATACTGATATAGTAAAAAATGCTGAAGCAAATGAATTTCAATACTTTCATCAGAATTTATTAGGGATGTTTCAATATATGTTAAACAACTGAATCTTTTAAAATTTCCTCATTTTCTCCCAATTAACTCTTAGTAAGTGTATTTAACTGGCATTTGAGTAAATGAGGTACTTTAAAATCAAATTCACAGTTTTGCAAAGGAGACAATGTCCAATTAATGCTAAAATCGTACATAATGGTTTCATAATAAATAAATATAATAACAATTTTCATTTAGTTGACAACATTTTTCTTTATGTTTTTGAGAGGGACATGGAATTAATACACAAATAGAGGATGATTATCCTCAATTTCTATTTTTTTTTTTTTTTTTTTTTTACTTTTAAACTGACAACTTTTTTCTGGAACATCTGATCGTTGAGGAAACACTTGCAACTTTTACGGAATTTGAAATGATTAGCAACATTTGCTCAAGTAGGCATAATAAAGTGTATTATACACGTAAACATCTTAAATATTTTGTTTATCTTTATTAATAAGACTTAATAAATCTTCTTTGTTAGAAGAAATACGCAGGTCCTTGTGGAATATGCCGAATAAATGATAAAATACATTTTTGTAACAATAATAATAATAACAATCATATAAATAATAACAAGAACAGTAACAACAATACTACTACTACTACTCATAATCATGCGTTAAGCATAGATTATGAAACACTTTCCAACACTCCCTGAAATCTTTAAAAATTTTTGCTATTGAGGGTAATAAAGTGTTACTGTCCATTGCCAAATATGTATTCTGATACATTTAAACAGACCTATGTTTTATTTGTCGATTGATATATACTGTATAATGGGAAAAATTAGTTTAGCAAGAAAACGCATAACAGTTTGAAATTTCTCTTTCAGCAATTTATACTAATAGATGGAAGCATACTTGTATGTATACTTTTGTTCATCCTGTAGTTTATCTTGAACCTTTATTATACGCCAGTATTTAGCTGAAATTTACTTTAAATTAAACACACTTAAGACTACTGAAATCACATTTCCAGAAATTATCATTCATCGATGACCATGTATAAAAATTTGTGTGTGATCCTGTATATCATTTTATCTATATTTTACAAGCATTTCTTAGTAAACTGAATGCAGTTCAGCATAGAAATACAAGACTTATTTAAAAGCAATCTTTAAGTAAAGTACGCTCATATTCTGTAACCTTTACGAGTATTTTTGTGTAGCCCTGTATATGAACTATAGCATTTATACATATCATGTAACGTGTATAAATTTAGTGAAACTTAAAAGCGCAAATCATAATTAAAATAGCATTTTGTCCATCCATCAATCATCATCGATAATTATACAGTACTTCGTATAGAAATTCGGTCCTATTTGAAATCTTTTTGTGTCCCTGTAAATACTGTGTACTTCGTATAATGTACGAAATAATTTATATTAAGCCTCAGCGATATACATTAATTTTATTATGCATGAAAATTGTAATATAATTGAAACAAGGCGCAAACAATTCCCTCTTTATCATCAGGTAATGTAAATCTTTTGTATGGTCCTGTAAATAAATAATAACTATTCTTTTCACCTCAGATTTTATGGAATGTCTATTTTAGTGCAATTCATAAATGCATATAAATTTTAACATGTGACAAGGTGTAACACATTTCAAATTCATTTAAAACGATTTTTTCCATAACCCGTAATGTAACGGAAAAAGTTTTATTGTCCCTGTAAATAAACTAAACATGTTAGAAACTTCATTTGCAATAAGTTCGTGTTGAGGTAAACATGAATAATTCCCAAAAATTTCAGGGCAATCCGAATATATTTACGAGAGTTAGGACAGACGGACTGACAAACCAAAATCATATTCACTTTTAAACTTTGTTCGTAAGTGTTAAAAAATATGAAATTCCAATGTTTCTAAACTTATAATAAAATTTTAAAACTTATATTAGAACAAAAGTTTTTCATTTCATTCATTTATATCAACATTGTTCATAAATTTTTCGTAAATTCTTTTTTTTATTTCATATTTTTTTTCCTTTTTTAGAATTTATATTAAAACAAAATTTTGTCCTTTGATTTATTTGTATCAACATTAATCTTAATTTCTTCATAAATACAATTTTTTCTGCAACAATTTTTCATTTCTTGTGTTCATTCAGCACTTGTACCCTTTTGTTTTCAAGCAGTTTTCATTACTGTTTGGAAGCCAAGGGGTATAAGTGCCGAATGATGATAAATGTTGCTTTGTTATAAATTTATAAAATATTCAATTCCACCTTTTTTAAAAAACAGTTATTGAAACAAGAGTTCAGGGATAACTAAGAAATAAGCAAAATTTTCATATTTCAATTCATTCAATTACAGTTGATGTGTAACTTTGAACTCAATTTACTCGAAATCTAAATTTTGTCACCTGGCTTCTGGAGTCCTCATATATAATCGCAAGATGCATTATTTCTTTTACAAAAAGTTTCACCACTTTATTTTATTTTGCTTAAAAATTAGAACATTTTTCATAGATAAAATTTTAAGCTAAAGATATTGTAACAAGTGTGGATTTTCAATAAAATATATTAAATTACATTTTTAGAATTTTTCGCATTAAACTGAGAACTCTAATAAACATAATTATGAAGCAATACTTAAAAAAAACAAAGAAAAGAAATTTAAACATAAAAAGTAGTTAATTGGTATTTTGTATCTCAATGTTCTCATCTTCAGTTATTTTAATAAGAAATTCTCCGAAGGGACTTTTACTTTTAAATTTACACAGCAATTAGAATGAAAAAAACTTTTTTTTTCACAAATATACATTATTTAATACAAATGCAACTTAGAAATAAGTAAATTTAAACTTTAAATGTGCTATTTTTTTATGTAGTGTAGTTTTTATGTAGAAATTTAAGAAAACACTCCTTATTTTTTTTAATTTTCATAATGTATTTAATTTCACAAATGCATTATCTTAGAATAAGAGATGTACTAATTAAATATTTATGCAAAATATTTTTAGAGTTAGCACTATGCTTGCATTATTTTTAGCTTATTTTATAACTTTTGTCCGTATTTAATTTTTTAATGACTTGTTATAAAAATGTTAAATATGCAAACATTTAATTAAATTATGTTTCATAATAATATTTTTATTCCATTAAAAGATTAGATAAGTTGTTTCAATTATTTCGTGCTATTTATGTAAACACTCGTTTTCCAATGATGCTTTACAGAATTAAATTAGGAAAAGAAAATTTTCAGTTGCTTTCTAAATCATCATTTTACATATTGAAGAATTTTCTTACTTAAAATGTCGATGCTAAAATGTTTAAATACATGAAAATCTAAAAACTAATTTTAATATAAATACCTTTCTATTAAAACCTTCAATTACAAAGGCGTCATGAAACTGATACGAATTGTAAAAATTACATTGTCATTATAATTCATATTCTTCATTTACAATTAAATATCGCGAGATCTTTTGCGTTTGTTTGATATAGTATTAGATAATAAAGTAAATCAAAAATATTTTACTGTAGTTAATGTTTAATTGAATTTCACAAAACATTCTTTATTAACAAAATACTAAGGATCGCTTTCGTGTTTCCTTAAAATATATTTTTTTCCTGACAATTCGTAAAAATGGACAAAGAACTACGCTATATAAAAATAATAAAATAAATGATGTTTTTTTTAAGTAAACGTATTAAATTATGCAGTCAGTTTTCACATTATAATTCTAGTATTTTAAGAGCTAAAATCTTACAAACAGTATTACATAAATTAAATTAAAATTTGTTAAACAATGGAACAATTTTTCAACATATGTATATAGATGTTATTTATTCGGAGTAAATAATAAATTTTCTACTCCGAAGTTTTATGAATCCGATTTTTTTTTCTGCAATGATTTATAAATTTATACAGCAACAAAAGCTGAATATTGTTTCGGATATTTAAAACACATGCTTATTTTTTAATCCAAGTTAAATAGCATGAACGTAAAATTCTTACCACAATAAAATTTTATTTAGATTAATATAGTTTTTTGAAAGGTAATGTAAATAATGTCTAAATATATTCCGCGAAATTTGAACATTTTTAATTTAACAAATATTATTGTTTCCGCATAGAAGAAATAACAATTAAATATTTATACAAATATCTTTTCTCTTATCGATAGAATATTATATTATTTATTTTATCCAGTTTGTTTAATATTTTTTAGTACTGTTTACTTTGTGTTATGATGTATTATAAATGTGAAAAACCTAAGTAATCAGTTAAATTGTTTTACATAAAAAAAAATGAAATTTTTTAAAGTTGGTTAAGTTGAATGGATTTAAAAATCTCGATACAAATATTTTATGACTTTTTTCAACACATCAGATTTTTTATTTGTGGTCTCCATGTAAATTTAATGTGGTTATCTTTCTTTGTAAAAACGCCATGCTTGGGTATTCCCCTTGCTTTGAAAAGAAATTATTTATTGAAAACGTTCCTTTTTTTATATATAATTATAATAATGAAAAATAAAGAAATATTTCAGTCTATTTACTTATTTCTTTTTTTTCAAAATTTCAATTCTTTTTAAAAAGCAGCAAAAAATCAATATATTTAGAATCCAGTCTTAGACAAAATATATAAAAAAGTATGAATATGGCGTCACTTTAGAAGAATAATACATAAACCCAACAAAAAGTGATGTTGCAATTCAAGTAAATCGATAAAGAAAATTTGGTATCTTATGATTCAAATGCCCTCAATTATTTGTAAATTCTGTACGGATACTGAAAATTAAATATAGCTTATAAAAGCCCCCTGTTTTATCAAAATTCAATCATTTATTTTTTTTAAAGATTATTATTTCTTCTTTTTTACACATTTATTAATAAAATTGTATTCTTTTGGCCTTATGAGAAAAATTACGAAAATGTGGAAACAAAAAGTCGCAGGACCATATATTTTAAAAATACCTTTTTACAGCAGACGATAGTCTTAACAAATACAGATTTTAATTACGTTTTTTTCGCTGTTATTAGAAAATAAGTATGAAAATATATAATAACCTACTATTTTGCGTTTACTTTCCTGAGAGATTGACTATTTCGGTTGTATTATTTGCAGAAATAGCAAAACAACAAAAAGAAAAAATAATAATGCCTCAAAAATAAATAGAATTTTTCAAACAAATTGCACTTAAAAGAATAATTTTCCTATGTACGATGGTGTAAAAAAGGAAAATATGCGATGCCTAGAAGTTTAAAAAACTGCAGTAGATTATAATTATTTACCCATAGAATAATATACTTACTTCGTTTTACAAGTAGCTTATATTTAGAACGTTATTTTTTAGTGACTATTGTCTGAAAGAAATAGATGAAGAATGAAAATAAAAGTTATGTTAATTTGTAGTAAAATTTAGCTTAAACTATTTTTTTTCTTCAAAAAGGGACTTATGTCATTTTTAAAATAAATATCCCGCCCATATTTAGACTAAAATATGTTAGCATTTTCATTTCACTTATTCTATTATTATACTATGCCATCCTCGTTTTTAATAATGCGTTGACATGTAAACAGATTTAAAAAATTTTAAACTGTATTTTAAAAACTTTTTCTAAAAATGTACACTTAAAAAAAAAAAAAAAAATCTTTAAATTTTTGGCAAAAATTGCTAGCAAAAATGTTGCCAGCAGCATCTGCAATAAATTTAACCTTTTTTTTTTTTTTTTTTTTTTTTTTTTTTTTTTTTTTTTTTTAAAGTGTAGTTTTATACGGGGGAGTTTTTTCGTTTAAAATAACTACAGTAAGTATTTAAAAAATTAAAAGTGTGTCACTAAATAAAAATTTTAAATTATTAAGTATAAATGATCAAATTGCTAGAATAATTAATTGTAATCAAAACGATAGAAAATAGTTAATGTGATTGTCACAAAGTGTCTTCATTTCTATTTGAAGCTTTAAATAATGTTTGAACATTTTCAGAAACTGGATATGTATGTAACAGAATAAATCTCATATTTTTTAGATTTATAAGTGTCATTTATATACTTACATGTAAATTGTAAAGATTTATGCATAAATTTGTAACTTAAAAAATAAATAAATAGTAATGGTGTATTACTGTTAAAACGATAACGAATTTAGTTTGGCAGCTCTGCATGGTCAGATTGTACATTAGTTATAAATAAAACTTTGTAATGTTATGATATTATTTATTTTACGTATAAGTGTATATAATATTTAACCTTTTAATTTTAATTCGCGCATCACATAATGTATCAAAGCAAATATTACACAAGTAAGAATGTTTTGTAAACTAGATATATTAACTTTTGAAATTGGACATTTTATGTTGAAATTAAAGCATTTTACGAATTAAAATTGATACTCACACAAACATAGAGTATTTAAAAAAATATATAGTATTAAAGATAGTATTTAAAAAAATAAACACATAAAAAAATAGTTTTTAAATAGATATGCTTTTTATATAAACATTAATTTCGTGAGTTAAAAATTTGAAAATAACGAAATGTAATTACATTTATTCTAAGGTTTCATAATTGAAAAGAAGAAACTTTCTTAGTTTTGTTAGCACATACAACATTTTTAATACAGATTAAAAAGAGCAATGTCATTTGAAAAATGTAGCACAAAAATCGACTTTTAAATTTGAAATAATTTTTAAAAGGAAATTTAAATAGCATATATATATATATATATATATACACATATATATATACATATATATATGACATTTTAAATTTAGGAGCCAGAAACATCATCGCCGGGGTCCCCGTTCTACCGCACCGAAGTCATGGCAAGCGAGGGAAAAAAGTAAATAAATGTAGAGGATCCAATAAATTACTCATTGGCTGCTGCAAGTTACTTTATTAAACTGTAGTCATGAGAGAGGAAAAAGCTCCTTTTGGAAGCTATCTTTAACAAAATATTCCATCATTTACTTCCACAAGCCGTACACTGTAAAAAAAAGGGTCGATCTACTAAAAAAATTTTAGTGATCCTTGTAATTACTAAAAATTTTTTAGTAATCTTACTCGGTTATGAGGAATCTGTAAGAATTGCTAGTGGCCGTGATAGCCTAGTGGTCATAGCACCGAACTCCAGACTGAAAGTACTTGGGTTCGATGCTGGCCGCCCCCCAAATATGCACCGAATGTAAGTACTTGTTAAATAATGGGATTGTAAAAATCCTGTCGTAGCAGTTACTATGGGTAATGATCTCTTATTTTCCCTCCCCTTTAGAAACATGTCGAAATAGAGCAGGTAGCAATTTTTGGTGCTGCCATCTGTAGCAGCTTTTCCGAAAGTCTTCCGCTTCAGAAGTCTGTCTTTTTACCCACTGGATGCAGCTCGAAGGAAGCTCCTGCCCTTCGGGCACACGTCATGGTTACTAAAAATAATTTTGGAGCTATTACTAAAATTTGCTTGGTGGCTCATACTAAAAAGTTTTAAGTTAGTTATACAAAAAAATCTTTTGTTCAGTTTACAAAAGAAATGTTTGTTTTACTTGCAAAATAAAGTTTGTAATGATTACTAAAAATTTCTGTGGAATACAAATTTACAAAAAAATTTTTAGTAACTTCTTGAATTTTTTTTTTTTTTTGCAGTGTAAGCCGTAATCATCGAAGAAAAAAAAACGAAGAATCTTCCTTCTCACCTCTAAGCTTTCTTTCTTAAATCTAAAAAGAAAATTCTAGAAAATTCTCTACTCTCTAACCATCATTTTCCCATGTAAACATAACTCATGCCCAGAGTCGAGACTATATTCCACAGACGATAATTTATTATTATTTTTAAATATTATTTAACTAATTTATAATCGACTCAGAATTTCAAATATTCCGTGCGAACGATATATTTGCAGACGATTAATTTTAAGAGAGAAAGAAAAGAAATGAATTTATTGTTATGCACACATATCGAATGTTGAAGGAGGGAAAATAAATAAATAGATAAATAAAAATAATGATATTTTTTGAAAGGTATGGTTTTGGAATAAATTTAATAAGACTTTCTTAAAAAGGATTGATAAAAACATAGAAAAAATGAGTTTTTATTTGGAATACTAAGAAATAAAGTTTAATTAAGAATATTTTTAATTTAGAGCCATCTTTTAAATTTACGCGTTCGGGAATAAATGTTTTTTAAGCCTAATTAAGAATTTATGTCGTTTCCATAAAGATTAATAGATTAGATCTGCAAACAAGATTTTAATTTAATAAGTTTAACTAAGTACGGAATATTGTTATAAGGAAATTAATATAGTATAAAAGTTAATTTAGGCGAAAAAAATTTTAAATTTGTAATATATACATACATACATATATATATATATATATATTATTATTATTATTAATTATTAATTATTATTATTATTATTATTATTATTATTATTATTATTATTATTATTCATATTAAAATGCATGCATTCACTTTTCATAGATAATAAACAACAACAAATCATTTTAAAACAACCAAGACAATAAAAATATGCATATATGTATATAATGCTTTAAGGAAATGTAAATAACATGTTTTTTCTATCAATGTCAAATAACACCTTTTAAAATATTTTGATTTGTGATCTTTCATTTGTAATTTTTATATTGAAACAATTAAACATTTTTATTACATTGAATAATTTTTAATGCTTATTACATTAAGAAATTATGAGTAAAATATACATAAACCAAAACCTTAAAAGGTGTCATTTGACATCGGTTGAAGTAGTAATAAATATATTTTTAATATTTAAATATATTTTCTTAATAAAGCATTGCATTTAAATAGAAGGTATAATAATTGTTATATAGTAACATTTCTTTAAAAATCTTTTCATTTGTTTACTGCATTGTTTATTGCGTTTTTACAAGCGTAAGGTAAAAGGAGTTTATGATTTCAATTCATTATCACACTTTATTTTTCAATAACTCATTAACATTTAAATAGGTTTAAGATTTTGAAATTCAGATACTAAATTGCATAGGAAATTTTCAAGTTCATGATGGTTATGTAAAATGAATACATTAAAAAGAGCCTAAAAATTAATTTTAAAAAATTATTTTTTCCCCTGGAAAGAATCATTTCCAGACGACTTGCAGCAAATTAATTGGTTATACCACATTATTTTTTCTCCCTCTCCCTTCCGGCCTTTAAAAAAGAATTTCATTCATTATTTCTATTTTCAGTTCATGCCACCAATGTTTTTGATTATTTCATGTACTCTTTGTTAATCAAAAAATGTTAAATTGCCTTTTGCGGTTATATCGAATGTATTATTGCATTATGTTTTAATAAAATTTTGCAATTTTTATTGCTATTAAATTTCGTTTTAGTTTAAAGAACATTTATTTATTTATCTTTTCGTAAAAATTGTGAATAAATATACGAATATCGAAAATAATAAAGATAGTTTTTAACGAAATTTATTTAATTAAGTAGAGTGATTATAGATCATAATTTAGTGATTTTCCAAATTTAAATTATCTCTCAAAAATCTATAAATGATATAAAATATTATTAAATGCATTTAACAGAACCGTATTTCAATATTTATGCAAAACAAACTAAACATTTTTTTTAAGTTTAAAAGTATAAAGCGGTGATTTTTACTTAAACATTTATCAAGCAATATGAAAAACGGCTTTTTTTTTTTAAATCTTTTTTGAACATATTTACAAACTTTTTAAAAAGTAAATGACGCGAAGTCATTTTAAATTTTAACCAAGATAAAATCTTTAAAAAAAAAACTAATACAGTTCTTAGAAAGAAATTTAAATACCACTTAAATGGGTATTCCGTATGTTTTGAATTAGTTAAATGCATTTAATTTTAACAATGCATTATCGACGAATAAAAGAGATAGCATTTAAGTATTTATTCAAAAATCTTTTGAAAGTAGAACATTATTTTTCACTGTTACTGTTTTGTTTTAGAACTTTGACAGTTTACTTTATGTAATGAATTATTATGTTGTTAAAAATGTAAGCATTTAATTAAATTATATTTCATAATAATGTTTTTATTACTTTACAGATAAGCTAAAATGTTTTCATCTTTCTCTTCCTTTTATAAATAATATGCTTATTTAATTTCGAAATAATGAATGGGCATCGTAAAATCATAGTTTAAAGTTAGTAACATCAGCTTGATTTTCTGTTACTACAAAATTATTTTTTTTCCACATTATGTAACCATGATTTATAACCATCGAAGCATTATTACTTAAAAATATATAATTTTTAGTATAGCATATACACACTAGAAAAGTATCGCACGAAATTTACAGGTAGTAAAATCAATAAAAAAAAATTAGAAAATATTTCGAAATCGAGTATTCGAAAATAGCTTTAAAAAAAAGAAGAAAAGAAAATATATGCAATGCCGAATACATTTTTAATGTAACGCATTTTTAAAAATGTTCAACATAAATTTATGTTATCAGATTGAGCAAAAAGTTCTGGAGAATTTGTAAAAGTTGCGTTTTTATGCACAAATTAGCAACAAAAGCAACAAGGACTATTCTTCTAAGTAGAGACCATTATAGTCCACGACTTACTGCTATCATTCTGCCAGATTCCGAATTTGCTGTCAGTACCAGGGAGCTCATTGGAATTGAAAAACTCTCGACATACATCTTCAACTTCATTAAAGGACTTAAATGGACGGCCATTGGAAATGTGCTGCTCGAAAGAGGCCATAATCGGATGGATCCACGTCTGGACCAAAACTCTGAACTCCTATACATATACTACAAGTAAATCTATATACGATACAAATTCTGATAAGTATTGGATTACATTTTCCCAAATTTTTTTTCTCAGTCTAATAATCATATAGTAAAAATAAAATAGAAATCTCTCTTAATTTAGCGCCAAATCGGAGTATCTTATTGTTAATCGATTTTATTATTTACTTCGGGATTTAAATTGTCTGTTGTAATAGTTGATGGACATAAGTGATCATTAAGAAGTATAAGTATGCAGGAATAAACTAATTTCTTTCGTTGTCATTCTAATAGTTTAAAAAAGTATAAATCCTCCTAAAAAACAATCTTCGTAATTCTGAAGATCCAGAGATGTGAAAAAACTATCATATGTTTTTTTTTTCTTTTGAGGTTATAAACTTTCAATGACTGTTTTATTTTTAATATTACTATTCTTTTACTGAAAATGTAAACGATTTGTAACTATTCCGCAAAATGTAATTGCTATAGAAAATGTAATGTAATGTAATTGCTAAAAAAGTTCTCAAATTAAATATTTAAAATGTCGGTTAATCTAATATTTAAACAATAATAAAGATAATTAATATAATCTTATTTTTAGGTGTGTTTATGAATTAAGAAATATGTAATAATGCAAAAAAATAGATAATCTGCAATTTTGAGTTTTGGTTGCATCGATAAAAAAAGGTAGATTCTTACGAAAAAGAAGTCGTCTAAGAACTAGTAAGTACCAATTTACTTATTCTTTTTAAAGAGTTTTATTTATGAATAAAAATTGATTTATTATTATAAATAAGTCAACGTATTCACGTTGGAATAAGGAATAAAATCCTTACAATAGTTATATTAATACTTATTTTCTATTCATTAAAAATTTTTCATCGTATTTCTTGTATGTAAATATTCATATAATATTTGTATATATCTTTAAGAGTTGAATACAGGAGTCATCTATGTGTGTATGTGTGTTTAAAATGTTAATTTGTTCGATTATAGGTATTTTTTAATTTGAAATGTACATTTTAAAACTTTACAACATGCATTATTTTAACAGATGTTTGTAAAATGTATATAGAATAAAATGCATGGCCATGCAATGAATTGGATACACGGCCACCTGCAGATTAGGATATTTGGAAGTATGACTTCAGTATTTGTAAGCGTATTTCTGACTGAATTAAATTTTAACTTAGTATGTAGCACGGATAAAATATATAGATAATACAATAGAATATGCAACAGAAGTATGCTTACAAAATAATTCAAGTAAGTTTCATTCTATTGCCAAAAGTTATTGAAGAGGAATTTTTAACTGTTGTATGTTTTCTTACTACACTAAATACTGCTAATCAGAGTATGTAAAGTATGTAAAGCTTGTGCAATTTTATTCACCATATATAGAGCTGCATCCTGTATGTAGCGCCGATAAAATACATATATAATACAATAGAATTGCAACAGAAGTATGCTTACAAAAGAATTCAAGTAAGGTTCAATCTATTGCTAAAAAATATTGAAGAGGAATTTTTAACTGTTATATGTTTTCTTACTACAGTAAATACTGCTAAGCGGAGTATGTAAAGTATGTAAAGTTTATGCAATTTTATTCACTATATATAGAGCTGCACAAAAGTATTATGTAGAACTGAAGACTTGTAATGAAGTACATTTCAGTCTACCTTTAGTAAAAATTGCAATTGAGATTTCAAATGTGTTATGTGTTTTCTAATATGTTTTCTTAGATATCTTATTTACGATATTAAGTGGCGAAGTTTCGTTGCAGTATTTTGGAAGCATTAGAAAAGGTTTCATAATCTATACTTCACGTAAGATTTTTCCTTCTTACTTTTTTTCAGTTAGATTATTAATAATCAGATTAAATGATAATAACAATTAATATTAAAATAAATGAGTTGTAATTACTTATGAAGCGTTTATTTGGAATTCCATTACCTGCGATTTATTCTGTTAAGTTATTTCACAATTACACCAGATATCTTTCTCAAAATGTTATTTAAATGAATTGTGTCACCATATGATGTCCAAAATAAGTCAATTGATAGACCGTTGACAACCTGAACCAAAGCTCCGAGGTTCAAATCGTGATCTAGACACATTTTGCCTCAATTAGAAAAATACAACTCATATGTAGTTCACACGAAGAAAAACTGTTTTATTGAAACAATTTAATTTTGGTTAATATAACTGCAATCCAACATTTTCCTTGGAATGACCAAATTGTGGTTAGAATAACCAAATAATTTTCTTAATTCAATACAATTTTGGTCATTCGAACTAAAATTTTTGGTTGGAGCTATATTAAACAAAATTTAGTTTTTTCAACAAAAAAGTTTTTTTCATGCAATTTCCTAATCACATTTATGTATATTTTTTTTACTTTCTTCTATTTTCTGGACTAAGCAGGTCCATGTTTCGCATACCTTTGTTTTTTACTTTCTTCTATCTTTACGGAAAAAGTATTGGATTCGTGGAAAATTTTCGAAATCAGGTTTTCGACGGATTTACACGTTTTACTTGTAAGAGAATCCGAAAAAACATGTTTTTATAAAACGTATGTCTAATGAGTCTGTAAGTCTGTATGTGGCATAAATTTTGTGGGCTCTCTATCTGAAGAACTAAAGCACGGAGTTTCACGAAATTTTAGGTTCTATTAGACCTTGATATAAATTAGATCTTATCAGTTTTTGTTGGATATCGGTCACAGGTGGCACATTTATGCTGCATTATGTAAAATTTTTACTATAGCCATACCTCAAGAACTAAAGCATGCATTTTCATAAAACTTTAAATTCAGTTAGTACATGACATAATATGGTGCTGATTACGTTTTGGTGCAAATAATTCAACAGGTGGCATTGCCATAGTGCATTATTCATGATTATTGCAGTAGCTCTAACTCATAAACTAATTCATGAAATTTCACAAAATTTTAAATTCTGTGCGAAGTTGAAATAAACTAGATCTGATTACTTTTTGGTGTATACCGCTCAACAGGTGCTGCAGCTATGCTGCATTATTCACAGTTTCCATAAATATTATATCTCAAGAACTAGTGAATGGATTTTCAGGAAATTCAGATTCAGTTAGTCCCTCATATAGAAGTGTTGTACAGTTTTTAGCGTAAATCACCGTACAAATGGCGCTGCTATGATGCATTTTTCACGATTTCGCAATAAATATATCTCAAAAACAAATACATGGATTTTCTTCAAATTTCATATTCAGATAGTACCTGATAAAAAATTGATCCTGATTAGTTTTTGGTGCGCATCAACCAACATGCGGCGCTGTTATACAGATTTTTTAAAGATTTTGCAAGAGCTCTATCTTAAGTGCTAATGCATGGAACTTCATCAAACTTCAGATTCACTCATATGTTGGCATAAGCTATTTCTTACTAGATTTTGGTATAAATAACCTAACTAAAGGCACTGCTATGCTGAATTTTTCAGGAAGCATTAACATGCATAAGATAGAAGAAAGTATTGTGATTGCCACATCTGACTAGTTTGAGAGTATTTTAAAAATTTTAGTAAATCGGATCTCAAAACTTTTTGAGGTTCAAGAACTTTCATTGAACGCTTCAAATTACATTTATATGGCCGGTGTGTTGTTTAATGATTATTAAATGTTATTTTTAATATGTAATGTGTGGGAAAATTTAAACTTTCAATATATTTCTTCCTTTTATTACTTATACAATAGAATCTGCTTACAATAAATGTTTGCTAAAAAAATTGCAATTCAACTTATATAATTTATATAATAAAAATAATGTATTCGAATTTTTGAATTTAACGAATGTAATTTGGATAGTAAAAAAAATCATATTATCCTATTTCAGTATAAAAAAATATTCACTTTAGCGAATTTATCAGTATAGCGAATTTAATCCATGATCGCAAGAGATATGTTATATAAATATATTTTATTGAAGTTATGAAGAATTTGTGCTACAAATAAGAATATTAGAAAATAGTTTTATATAGATTGTTACAAAGATATTACTTAATAAATGTTGGTTTGTGTTAAGGTGATTGTTATTTATTTAACAAAATTTCAAGTAAAAGAATTTACAATTATTTTTTTTTATGTAAAAAATATTTCATTAACTTTTATATTATTTAAGATCATTCAAAGTCTTTTATGAGATTATCTTAAAAACTTTATCCACTTTTTACGAACTGCAAAGTTAAAAAGCATTTGATCATAGAAGTACTTACCTGATAAAAATATCTTGTAATCCGCTTTACTATTTTGAAAATATTCTCATGATGGTGTTACGCAAACCTTGTTTTCGACAAAAATAAGAACATGTTTCTGAACAGTTAAAATGATTGCTGACAAAATATTTTAAGAATATTTCTTAAATGTAATGCTTTTAAATAGCAATGACGTTTATTTACAGTGTCTAAATTGTGACAAAAATTCCAGTCTTTAATATCCTACAATAGTACAATGTGTTCGTATTCTTTGCTAAAAGATGATAATTTTATGGGAATCAGATATTATTCCCACCTAGTAATTTTATTAACTGAGTAATTAATTATTAATCAGAGGACAAAATTAAATAAGCTTGCATAAAATATGTCAATATCATAAAAAATACACTTTAAATCTTTAAGTAATGTTTAGTACACCCAAATACAGGGTGCTTAAAAAATGATGGTATAAACTTTAAAGATCTTTTTGATTGGTTTAACATTTTGGGAAATAAAGAAACCTGAGGTGCTTCTTATAGACATTGATATTTTATTACTTAAATGTCAATGTCGAAAGTGAGAAGGTACATTTTAGAGCTAAAGAATTAGAGCGTGGCTAAAGTATAAGAAACTTTAAATGCTTTTTTCTCAGAAAGTCATTTTCAAAACCGTTGAGTTAAATATTTTATTTTCATCAATTTGAGTAAGTCAAATTGAAGTTACTTTAAAATCAATATTCATATTATTTTTCTTGTGAAATTCATAGTTTGTTTTCAGCGCATTGATATATCTCGTTTTTTATGTGATTTTAGATTTTTATTTTTGTTCAAAAACCAAATTTTCTTTTATATAGCGGTTATTTCATTAACGATGCATATTTTTTCTGCAGCATATTATATGTATTTTTCCTTGCAGTGTATCTAACAGGTTATTGTCTTAAAAAAGGGGTAATTATCCAAAATTAAATTTATGATACGTTATCTACCAATCGCTTCACCTTCTTTTTTCAAAGTATTTCCGCATTTGGACTGTTTCGCATTTGGAGCAAAATGTTCAATCGTTTGACCGTTCATACCGAAAATATTTACATAACTGTAATTTGATTTTATCCTGGTCGTAATAAAATCAGAAATGCTTAAGAATATGGTCAAGTTATCGTTATCTTGAAAGAAGGTCGAATGACTAGATAGTTTGCTACAGATTTTCAATAGTGCGTACATCAGCTGCCAAGCAACCGTTTTTAAATGCAACAAAAGAAAAAAAGCAATTTTTAGCTATAATATAAGAGTAACAAATTAATGTAAATATTATAAATGCTTTGCGGTTATCCATGCATAAAGCCTGGCACATGATTTCGTAAGGTATCTCTAGTGTTTGTGGGGAGGGATGAGATTTATCTTTCGATATCGATATTATTTTGATATTTGTCATCGTTTTGATCGTTTGGTTTTCGTCAAAAATTCCCTTTTTGCTACTTTCTTTTATCTTCAATAGAAGAAAGTATTGTAATCGAAATTTTTTTCGACTTTCGGTTTTCGACGGATTTATACGTTTTAAAGATCGGAGAAAACATGTTTTTACAAAATGTCTGTCTGTCCGTGTGTCCGTATGTCTGTGTGTCTGTGTGTTCGTATGTCGCCATTCTATCATTAAAAGGTGTATGAAGATGTGAACCAAATTTTTTGTGAGTATTTTTGACTGTGACAAGCAGGTCCTCCTTCAGTTTTGAAATATTCAACCGGAAGGGGGCAACCAAAAGTGCATCGAATTTAACCAAATTTTTTTGTGAGTGTATGGCTAAGGCTAGTTGGTCCTCCCTAAATTTGAAAAAAAATCCGACGGAAGGGGGAGCTGCAATAGCAATATTTTTGTGCCATTTTCAATATCGTACCACCTAAAAGTGTATGAAATAAGGTCGAGAACTGGACTAATTTTTTCTGTTTGTATGATTATTTTTTGGCATGGCAAGTAGATCCTTCCTGAATTTGAAAAAAAAATTGCCTATCATTCTATTGTTCATCGGCTCGTGCAGAGACGGAAACTCGTTTTTACTCCAATTAATTGACTGAAGCAGAAACTTAAGATGAAAATCAATGTTGGTATAGTATTGATTTGAAATTATTAAAGCATTAACATGAGTAACTATTTTTTTGATATATTAAAATGTAAGTATGAGATAGAAGAAAGTTTTGGGATTGGCACATTTAACTAGTTTATAACTTTTTTTTACAATAAATTACAAATAAAATTTTGTATTACAAGTATTTTGTAAAATAAAGTTACAAAAAATACAAAATCATTGTTAAAATCATTAAATAATTTAAAAAAATTTAATATCGAAATATGAAATATCCTAACGTCTGTCACTTCTTTTTTCTGTCCTATGTGTAGCATATAAATATATAATCCATTGTTCTAGAAATTAGGTTTAAAGTATGTTTGAATGATATGATATTTGTTGTTTTTAATAATAAAGACAATAGACATAATATTATCCATCTATTTAATTGAAAAGGAGTTGCGACTGCACCCCATAAAAAACAAGTAGACATGATTACTGTTAAATGCATTACCTAATTAAATAATATTATTAAATACCTTTTAACAGCAGGTATTTCTTTTGAGATTTGCTTTATGTAAAGTTATTTTACAAATAATAATGATATTTTAGTAACTTCTTTTCATTTGAATCGATGCAGAATGCAAATAACAAATGCACAACGACATCTATATATCATTGCAAGCAAAAATTAAAAAATATCAAAAATCAAAACTATTTTTAAATATTGATATCGATATAATTATAGAGATGGAGAGAGTTCCTAATGTGTTACATAATAACGTGTTACACAATAAGAGTGGGGGAACGTCATCTAATCAAGGTTCTAAATTACGAGACCAACTTGAATAGCCATTCTCATTTCAAATAACAGGGCGTAAAGTAACAAGCGAAACAAGGTATGCTCAAACGAGAAACAAGTACTGCAGAAATGATGGCCTGCAAAGCAAATAAGTCAGGTTTATTGCAGCTACGCGGTAATTAGGCGGTCACCCGCCCCGATACCAGGTATCTAACCCGTTAAGCTGAGATAACTCGGCAGGCAGGGTCTGGTCATCGGTCAGAAAGAAAAAAAGATGGAGGGAGGTGTCCAACACTGCCAAAAATTTGACAACGTTACATATGGACGGTCCTTTTACATTTCATTAAAAAATTCCTGTAAACAGCTTAAATTTCAATATGTCGATGTGATTACTCGGAAGTGAAAGAACACACTAGAAGTTTGAATAGAAAACTGAGCCAAAATTCATTTATTCAATAATTTTTCTTAATTTTTAAACTGAAAGACAATAGCCAACAATTATTATATCTGTCATTGTCAACTGTATGATTCTTTATGATTAGTTTGAAACATATTGCTATAACTACTATAACCAACCACCATGTAAAAATAGTCAACAAAGTCATTTTTTTTTTTGGTTTTTTTTACAAAATATTTAATTTTTGACAAGCACACTGGCTACAAAGTACCCACCCCAAAATTTTATTTTGTTATAATTTTCTGTATGGATTTAACAGAGGTCTTTCACCTTCGGTGATATTTTGTTGAGAATTTGAGGGAACCGTGTTCAGTTGTCGTTAGTGAAATTCAGTTGTTACGACGCAATGAGCGCGGAACATTGTGGGTACTTTTAACCCAGTTTGCCAGTTAAATGTAGTCAGTCAAGTGTTCAAGAGTTTTTTCTCGGATCATATGAGTGGTTTTTTATAGTTATTTATTTACAATAATAAAGTATGGTTACAATTGTACCACACAAAATATTTATAAACTTATGTAAATTTATGTTATTATATGCACGTATATGTCATATAGAGAGTGTCCAGCAAATAACACCCTGATTTCAAAATTAAATTTCTCAAAAACTAAGATCGGTAGAATTATGCGATAAACGGTTTGTTTATTAGGTAAGCTGTAAAAATGTTATACAAAAGTTTCTAGCAGTGAATATTTTGAAAAGATTGTATTCTGATTGTAAAGAATACTGGAGTGGACATTTTTCTTGTTTTAGATTGTTTGTAGAGAATGAGTTTACAGTGCACAGTGCCATATTTAACGATTTTTGGAACTTAATTTTTGAAATTTTGAAACTTTTTTTCCAAAAATCGTTAAAATATGGCACTGTACGCCAAAAATTTTATTCTCTACAAAAAAAAAAAAAAAAAAAAACTAAAACAAGAAAAATGTCAAATCAGGCATTGTTTTAATTAGAACACAATCTTTTTAAAATATTCACCGTTCGAAATTTCTATATAAGATTTTTACAACTTACCTAATAAACAAACCGTTTACCGCATTATTTTCTTGATCTTTGTTTTTGAGAAATTTAATTTTGAAGTCAGGGTGTTGTTTGCTGGACACCCTATATATAAATAAAAGACAGTCATATATATCCATCGATGTCCTATGTGCATAGAGTGTTGTAAAAAAATACTTTTTTAAATATATTTTTTGTATTTATCAGTATTTTCGTGCTTGAAAATAAAGATTATTATGAATAATAGATCTCTGATTTCTATAAAACTTGTCTTGTACCTACTTTTTAGTAAGCACCACTTCAACACATTCAAGTAGTAAAATAACTGTACTTTTTGAAGCGGTTCAAAAAACAGATTTCACCACCTTTTAAAGCCCCTTTTAAGCTTTCCAAAACACTATAATTTTTTTTTAAATTTTAGTCCATTAGTATGAAAGATACAGCATAAAAACAAAAAAATATCAAAGAGGCATTTTTTTCAGCTTCGATGGCATTTTTATCTATTTCAGTTGACACCAATGAATTTGATATAATATCTATTATATGCAGAATTGTTTAAGCTTTAATTTAAAAAAATCTTTAACTTTATTAACGACAAAGGTATTTGAAAATGAATTGTGTTGGGTACTTTTCACCCTCAGTGCCTAAAGAGGTAGGGAGAACTGGGGCACATTGATACATGGGGTACATTGATACACCCCCTCTACTGCTCACAGGCTTATTACAGGAAGTTTCACAACAGCTCCAAAAGGCGATGCTAGTGCACTCAACTACATACAGAAAGTCAAGTCTTGGAAGGCTTCAGTAGTTGGATGAAGTGGGATGGGTGATTAATTGTTTTTGTAGGTCAAAAGTAAATTTGAGTTGTACAATTGAAATGGTATTATGCAACTGTTTCAGAATTTTCAACCGAAAAGAATACTCTCCCTGGCAAATAAAGCTACTATTTATCAGTTTCTCATTCTTTATTGTTCGATAAATTATGAAGTGTGGGATTTGAGACCCATTTTATCTAAAATGGCTATATGGGGCACATTGATACAGTCTATGTTGGGGCACATTGATACAACCTAAATCCTTTTCTAGTTCATTTCTTCATTACCTTTTATTTATTTATTTTTTACCATACACTCCTTAATCCAACTATTTTTCGATAAAAATTTCTAATATTAGTTTTTATTGAAGTGAAATAGCTCTAATTTCTTTATATTAGAACCTTTTATAGTATTTTTGCAAACAGAAGACGTACGAACTTACCCATCTAGTACAAGTAGAACTAACAAAAGAAAAGGGTGGCAGCCTGGAAAATCCCAAATTCATATCGATTCTCCAGAGAAAATAGTATTTTCGATATGAGAAATGTTAAGTAAGAGAAACAAGCTGCAGAACAGCAGAGGGCAATTATATTATAAACAGAATTTTTTATACAATGATGCTTTATTTTCTGTTTTTAAACCGATTTATTAACAGAAAACCTGTTAATTTTTTATCTTTTCTAAAAAAGAAGATAATTCTGGGGTTGAAGTGCCAGGTATGACAAAGTTACCACAACCAACAATCAGACAAGGAACAGCCAGAACATCAGGTCATTATACATTTCATTTTGATTGTTTTAATACTGCTTACAAATAAATTGTGGGTGATTTGAATTTCTATAAATTAATATAAAATGGTTTGCTAACTATGTTTTCGTGAAAAGTATACATTGGTGCTATTTTACCTCCATTTTTCCCAGACATATCAAAGTGCTCCATGAGGTGTATCAATCTGCCCCGGGAATGGGGCACATTGATACAAATGACTTTTTTTTATTTTTTTAAAATTACATGCAGAAATAATTTATAAAACAACGATTGTACATTTTTATAACACACTACACAAGTTTTGCTGACACCACATGAAAAATAATTTGAAATTTCTGCTTTCTGGATATCAAAAAAATTCTTAGAAAAAAGCTGCAACAATGTGCCCCAGTTCCCCCTATACTGTTTAGATGTGTGCTTGTCAGGGTTTAACTAACGAGAGAAATGTCTTCGAAATTCGTTTCGAAAATGTTCAGTTATAATTTATGTCCGTCTTTAATGATGTCAATATGATATATATATATATATGTACAGGGTGGTCATAAAAAAACTTTGCCGATATATGGAGCTCTAGCGGCCAGTCCATTCAACCGATCGAGATGAAATTTCAGATATAGCTATTCAGAGGTATGAGCTCGAGATTCTGTGAAAGACAACAAAATGGCGCTCACGGTTACGGTTATAGTTACAGAAATTCAAAATTTTCCAATGGCAATACCCATTTTTTTCATCGCAAAATGCTCAGTGCATGCGAAAACCCTAAAGAGCGTTGGAACCGTACGTGTATCGCAAGAAACGGACACGTTATGCACGCACAAAAAACTGTTCTGCGAATTCCCCCCCCCCCCAATAAAAAACGCGATTGCGGCGCAAGCAGGAAATTCGCATATGACACAGAGTCAGCACACTAATCTCTGATTACAACACAGATCAGAGAAAAGAAAACTTTTTTTTTTTGATTACGCATTTTCCACATAGGAGCCTTCACAAGCAATTACACATTGCTTGGTGGCGACTGTAAGACAATACAGTCGAACGTCGCATGAGGGATGTTTGCAATCTCACGTTTGATAGAATCTTTCAAATCCAGCAATATTTGCGGACTGCACATGTACACTCTAGATTTTAGATAATCCCGAGAACCTGAAATCGATAGGAGTGAAGTCGAGGGATCGCGGAGGCCATTGACGTTACCAGTTAAGATGAAATGTGCCTCAGCCGTTCATAATATGCGAAGAGGCCGATCGTTATCTCCATCATATTGGATAAGAAATTCATTAACAAAATCTATATGTTGTTGATGGTCTCCCACTTCCAACATCTGGGCGCGATGGTACCGATAAGGAAACATGAGGATTACAGAGCGCAGTAACTTTAAGACCATTAATTTCGGTATATCAAAAACACGAGATGCACCTTTTGCATGCGTCCTCCGGTCAATATGTGATGCACTTGCATAACAGTATTCTCAGGAACAGTTAGTCGTCCGGATCGCGGACTATCACAGGTGCACCCAGTTTCTTCGAATATCATTACTAAATCACAAAGAGCTTGTGAAATGCAAGGCTAAGTATTTGCCGATGGTTTCGACGGTAAATGAGCCAGGTTTTCGCAGCATTCATTTCATTTTGATAATAGTTTTACCAAACTCACCACGAACGAAGTCATTTTGTTCGCATCTGCAAGTTCCGACTGAAGAACTAACATTCCCACCCCAATTTTTATCCATTTTCTACGTTGACAATCTGGCAAATGACATTCCGTGATTGGTATTTTGTCCCTGTCATATTCAAATTTTCTTCGTGTGTCTTGAACGTGTTTTTTTTTTTTTTTTTTTTTTTTTTTTTTGAGCCGTTTGTAGAGCTGATTTTGTGCGAGCATAACTCGTCCGTTTATTGCAATAACCATATCGTTCTAACGCTCTTTAGGGTTTTTGCATGTGCTCAGTATTTTGCGATGAAAAAAAATGATGTTGCCATTGGAAAATTTCGAGTTTCTGTAACTATAGCCGTAAATGTGAGCGCCATTTTTTTGCCAATTACAGAATCTCGAGCTCATACATCTGAATAGCAATATCTGAAATTTCACCTCGATCGGTTGAACGGACTGGCCACTAGAGCTCCATATATCGGCAAAGTTTTTTTATGACCACCCTGTATATATATATATATATAAATATGTATATATATATATATATATAGATAGTTCATCATGTATATATAATTTCCATTATATATACATGAGTTTCAAAACTTCAAAAAATCAAATTATGTGAAATCGCAAAAAAATGTCTGACTTCGGCCATTGGTTTTAATCGTAAAACAAAATTTTACAATGCCAGAAATAAAAGCAGATTGTAGCATTTTTTTTTTTTTGTTGTTGTTGTTGTTGTAAGTTCGCCTAAAGAATACAATGATTGAGAAAACTTGATCTTTTAAAATTTTGGATAAGGAAAGTTTTGAAACTCATTTTCTAACTCGTTTTTAAAAAATGAAAATAATATTCATGATTTAGAAATCCTACATCATACCATATTCATTTTTTAGATAAGGGGCATTTTTATAGCAATTTACACGATGTTTTTGGGAGTATTGAAACCAATAATCAACTTCGTCATATAAGGATAAGGAGTCTACTGATGCTAAAAGGATTTAAAAAGAAACCAATTAGCCGAGCGGATTTAAAGGAGAAGGAGGAAGAAATATTAGCTATTAAAGTATTTAATGCAGAAATTAACTATACATATGAATGAATACATTTTCTTTCAGCAAATAAAAAAGTATATCTTAAATCCCTGCATTAAATTTACTCGCTGCAAAGACCAGATTTATTGTACTTAATAATCAAATTAATAGAAAAGAGGAAAAAACAGCTTAAATTTTAAGTTCTCTCAAAATACTTGCATCTTGTGCTAGAAAAAGTATTAGTGGCCGTATTTAACGATTTTAGGACGAATCGATAGTTGTTAAATTGTTGTGTTAACTGTTTGAGTTAAGTGTTGTGTTATTACCAATTATTGATAGGTAAGTCGTTTGATTTTTCTATTTCTACATAAATTAACATTTCATTTCCAAATACTATATAACAAAAACTGTCTTGCTAAAATATCTAGCAGTGAAAATACTTTCAAAATCCAAGACATAGAGTTAAAGTGTTATTTAATGCTGTATTTTCCTTGATCACAGTTAAATAGATACAAGAAATATAAGTACTCTTTTATTCGACAAATAAAATTATGGAGAATATTCAAAAATACATAATCCTAAACCGCAGCACACCAATCATCGTAACATTTATTTACTTTCCATTATAAGTTTATTTTATACTCAATGATATGTGTTTAATCTGGTCCTGAATGATTTCCAGTAAGACAATTAGTTAGCCACTCGTTTAATGATAGGAGACTACAGAAATTTCAAACATTTTAAAATACAATCTAATAAGTCAGATTTGACATAAGAAAAATAAACCAGACTCGAGACACACATCATTTTTGCAGAAATTAAATGCTCACATACATTAATAATTTGTTTAATAATTAATGTAATTTGATAAAAATTCAATAAAATTAAAATATATGAAGGATGAAAGAACGACATTGTTCTAGTCATATAAAACAATCAGCAAATCAGTCGCTTCAAATAAGAATCTGTGGAAGCTTCAAACATTTAAAAAGAAGTCATCTACTAATACATTTCAATAAAAAAAAGACCAAATTGAAGCTACACATATTTACTGCAGAAATAAAATGCTCAGATGAATGAATATATTTTTTTTATAAACAAATTACTGTCGCATTAAAACAAGCTGTACAAAAGAAATGATGTTTAAAATTTTAAGAAGAATAAAAGATACGATATTGTTATGGTCATATAAGATAATCAGCAAATAATTTCCTTAGTAATAGGAGACTATGGAAGCTTCAAATATTTGTAAATAAACCATCTAACGGCAAATTCAAATGAACAAGGAAACTAAGCTAGGGATACACTTGATTGTTGCAAAAATAAAGTTCTCACATGAATGAATAAATTTCCTTTATATGAACAAATTTATGTTATAGTATTAGAACATGCTATACAAAAGAAATAATGTTAAAAAAATTACGAAGAATAAAAGAAAATTTCCTAAACATGCAATTATGTTTCTGCGATGCAAAGATTTATGTTATCTATTTAATCGTAATTAACAGGAAAGCGGAAATTCAAAGAAAAATGTTTAATTGCATATTATTATTTTAAACTTCTTAAATAAAAATTAAAGTGTTTCTCTTTCTTAGCAGTTTTTGTAATTCTCGGAAGTTTAGTGGATTCTTTAAACATAACTATAATTTTCCGTTAACTAA
The DNA here is from genome assembly GCA_964019185.1 of Maratus speculifer. Classification (NCBI taxonomy): domain Eukaryota; kingdom Metazoa; phylum Arthropoda; class Arachnida; order Araneae; family Salticidae; genus Maratus; species Maratus speculifer. The sequence goes on along the minus strand of OZ025292.1, from coordinate 213,280,269 downwards.
ATTATAAAGAGAGATAAAAAGATAAAACATATAATTTCCAAGAGATTTACAGTTACTTAAAACTTTTGATTTAGGTTCATTCTACAATTTGTAAAGCGCATTTTTTCCCCTTCTAAGGAAAATAAATGTAATCTGCATTTTCAATAATAAAAATAGATGTTGCTGGTTTTTTTTTCTACTTTTCATTGAAAGAAAAAGATTTTCTTTTTAAAATACTCTAATACATTTTTATCCTTCTTATTCATTTTGAAAGCGTATATTATACTCATTTGTCTTCTTAAATTGTTTAATAAAACATTAAATAAACACGTAATTTGAGTTACCTCTATTTAGAGATTCTTTCTTCTGATTAATAATTAACAATTTAATTGTTTAAATAGATGCGCTAATTTAATGATAGTTACTATAGTAAGTAAATCAGGACCGTGCAAAAGGGGAAGCGAAGTGGGCGGTTGCATCGAGCGCGGAAGTTGTGGGGGTGCCAAGCTTATACTACAAAATTAATTTTTTTCCTCTTTTTTTTTTTTTTTTTTTTTTTTTGGTAATATATTTATATGTACATATTTAGATATTGAAATTTTTTTCATAATTAAAATACCTTCATTTTTTTTTCAAATTTATTGCATAACTCCTTATACTATACACGCAGTGGCAGAAAGTTTTATAGCTGTTTGCGATAGTTTTAAAAATTTCATGATCAGTTCGCAAATTTTCCATGTAATCTTAATGAATAAATAATACCTTAAACAAGAATTTTCTTGTCAGTTTATTAAAAATCTGATAAGCATGATGCATTCTCATTATTTTATATATAGCTTTTCATCATCTAACATCTTTTAGATTTTCTAAAATGAGAAGGATAAGTAGAAACATTCATAGACAATAATGATGCTTGTATAAGCCTTTGTAAGCTTCAGAGCTGATTTGTTCCTTTTGAGAGGTATGAATGTTCCGATTTTTTTTAAATGCTTTCCAAAAGTTCAGCCCCAGATACTTTCTAATTAATATTTTGACAAGGCTGGCAATTGAAATTGTGTACTCAATTTTTTTTTCTCCATTTCACAATCACACACTATACATACAGGTGTCATATTCACGAAAAAAAAACTGGGGCAGTAAATAACGGATTTTAAAGCAGAAAAATCCATTTTTACAGCAGCAGGAAAATCAGTTTTTGGAGAAAGCAAAGGAAAAAAAATTAAAGCAACAAAATCAATTTTTGGAGCAGAAAAATCCATTCATGGCAATGATTTCTTTTTATTATTATTATTATTTACAATTGAAACTTACGTATTTTCGTGATCCTTTGATTAAGTGTATTAATTTTCGCAATCTTTTTGAGAAACTGGCCATCTTTTTGCGATGTTTCGATAAAATCTGTCGCTTTTTACGATTTGTTTTTGAAGAAATTTGTCGTTTCTATGTGATTTTTTGTAGAATTTGATGTTTTTTCGTGATTTTTTGACAAAGCTTGTCTTTTTGGGATCTTTTGGCGAAATGTTTTTTTTTTGTGGTCTTTTGTAAAAATCTGCGATTTTTGTGATTTTTGGTAAAATTTTTCTTTTGTTTTAAGATTTTTTGTCGAAATTGATGTTTATTTCTCGATCGTTTGACGAAAATCGCCTTTTTTACGCTATCCTTTGCCGAAATTTTCTTTTTTTCCGCGAGAAAAAATGTTCAAAAGTTGTGGACACTTTAAAAAAATAATTTCATCAGTGCAGATAAAAATTGTTCGTAAGAAATTTTCTTTGTCCGCGACTATGTCGTAGTGTCGCAATTTTTCTGCCTCTGGGTCTATATTCAAATACAAATTTGCTTTCTTTTTAAAACTTGTTTTAAGTCTTTGGTCTCAATCTTTATCCTTAATCTTTTCTTTTATGACACTGTAATTTTATTTTTGTGCGGATAACAAGAACGACGTATGCATAAAATACCGTATTTTTCCCTTCTGCGATTGCAAAAATGTGTAAACAGTTATACTGTATTGTTAGATATATTTTTTCTATACCCGTTTCTCAGATTCCCTTTACCGAAATAAATGTGTTATTCCTTCTGATCTTCTGTGATTTAGTTGTTTGAGAAGATTCTAAATTAAAATTACAAAATAAATGCAAAATATGTATTCAAACGAATTTATGTCTGTTTCTGCACTTTTCAGTTTTAAAACATATTTCAGAAAAAATAAGTGTGTGTTTGTGTATGTGTGTATGGAAGCACACTCGAAATTGAAACTTTGAGTCATATAATTAATACGTTGATATTTCGCCATTATTGACGAATTATATTTTATCTACATTTTACATCCTTTGTTGAAAATTCCAACGAGCAGTAAATAAATCAAAGTACTCTATATGACCATTGATTATTGGACACTTGTGATTTTAGATATTTTACTAAATATCTAGAAAAATACATGAGGAATCATCTCAAAACTCTTAGTGTATAAATATAATAGTATACGTCATATATCTGCGTGAAGATTTTTTACCGAAACTCCATAAGGGACCGTCAACAAATTAAAAAAGAATGAATATCTTTTGAATAACCCTGTCAAAACTAATGTAGCAAAAGCGCTCAAACTCTAGATTATGATTGAATGCCTTATTGTAATACACTGTGTTCATTTTTATGCAAATAGCATGCATACTCGCAAATGCCCCCAAATTTTTCCAAGTTTTTCCCTTATAATTTTCAGAGTTCTTAATATAAAATAATATTTTTTTCAGAAAATATGACAAACAACATTGCACACAGTACCCTGTAATCAGAATTAAAAAATAATAATAAATGTATGAAAAATGAATAGCTTTACTAGATAATATTTTACTGCGCATGCGTCAAAGATATCAAAATTTCATTTGCATATTATGTTAGCTAAATGTATAGAGCAACTTTTGTAAAAATCTCAAAATCATAGCTTGAAAATTCTGAAAGTAATCGTCTATAGAAAAAGGACAAAATCCGTTGTTTCCAAAATGAAGCAAAAAAATGAGGGATTATATCCAAATGTAGTATTTCATCCCGTATTGTGTATTCTATATTGACACTGATCAATGAATATATGGATACAATCCCCCTTGTTTTTGCTTCATTTTGAGAATAACCGATTTTCAACTTATTCAATTGACGATTATTTTCAGAATTTTCAAGTAACGACTTTGTGACTGTCACAAAAGCTGCTCTATACATTTAACTAACATAATATGCAAATGAAATTTTGATATCGTTGACGCATGTGCAGTAAAAAATGATTTAGTAAACCAACTCATTTTGTATACAATTTTTATTATTTTTTAATTTTGATTACAGGGTACTGTGTGCAATGTTGTTTGTCATATTTTCTGAAAAAAATATTGTTTTATATTAAGAACTCTGACAATTATAAGGAAAAAACTTGAAAAAATTTGGGACCATTTTTATAAAAACCTTAATTACTCTGCGGGTATGCATACTATTTGCATAAAAAGGAACAAGGCGTATTACAATAAGGCATTCAATCATAATCCAGAGTTTGAGCGCTTTTGCTACATTAGTTTTGACAGGGTTATTCAAAAGATATTCATTTTTTTTTAATTTGTTTACGGTTCCTTATGGAGTTTCGAGAAAAAATCTTCACGGAGATGTATGTCTTGTACTATTATATTTATACACTAAGAGTTTCGAGACGATTCCTCATGCATTTTTCTAGATATTTAACAAAATGTCTAAAATCGCAAGTGTCCAATAATCAATGGCCATAATGTGTATATGCTATATTTATATTTTTGAAATTATTTTAATACTATTGCTCAGATTTGCCCTAGTTCAAATAGATGATTATTAATAGGTTATTAGATTAACCGAATTTCAGACGCTTAAAAATGTACACTAACGGCACAAAAATATTAAATATTAAAAATAAATGAAATACAAACGCGAATAATTTCTTACATATGCAAGAAATTTACAGCATGAATATTTTCCATCTTGTTACTAAAATTTAAATAGCTCGCAAAATTCAATTTAATTCACTTTCCGTGCCATTACTTTTTTTTATTTAGCAATAAATGTATGAAATATTTAAAATATTGTAGTTTTAGATGAATCGTTTTAGTAATAAAATTTGTGATTTTTTCTTTCAATACTAAAGAAAAAATCTAATGCCGTAGCTATAGTGAACTAAATAAATAATGCATCATAAAAGTTTTCTTTTATTTAACTAAATATTTTATACATTTTATATTGAATATAAATGTAATGCACATTTTTTATCGAATGTTTTCTGTTGGAAAGACTTACTAAATAATAAAGGAACAAAACTGCAAAGACAAATGAAAAATTCATAAACTGCATCGGTTGGAATTAGTAATGTACAAAAATCCCTTCAGGTAAAGTCACTTTATGCACTTATGTTACCAGAAGAATAAAAAAAAAAAGAATTTTTAAGTGAGACAATGTAGATTAAATTTTAAATTGCATGCGTAATACAGGTAAAAACAAACAAAAAAAGAACCTGCTATTTAATCAACATAAAATAAATCATAAAAATTCTTAGATTAAATATTACTATTTAAATAACGTATAGTTTGCAAAAACAATAAATTAACTCATTTATATATTTTTGCGTATATATTTAAGGACAAGGTTAATGTAAAACATAATTATTAAATTAAGAAAAAAAAAAATCCCGAATAAAAAAGTTATATTCCAGATACAAATCAGTCATTTTTTAAATGTATAAAATATTTTCTTTAGTGCTTTTGAATGACGTAGATCAGTTCAGTGTGTTCGAAACAGCATTATATTATTAAAATAAATATACTGATAATTTGTTTTGAATTAAATTAGAAAATGATGACAACTAATATCCATCGTTTATTTTAATAACATATCTTATATACTGTTATATTGCACAATACTGTTACTTTTTCACAGCATAGTAAAAGTATATTAAGTATTAGCAAATAATATGCACAAGATTACTAAAATTACACCAGACTTAACAGGATTACAAATATCTAAATTTAGAAGTCATTATTCACTTTTTCGCGTCAAAATTCTATCTTTTGACAGCAAAGAAACAACAGCAACAGTAGAATAATAAAGTAAAAGTAGGCGCTCAGTTCAAATTATGAAACACTTTGCAATATATTCAGAATATTATAAGAAAACTTCACAAATTAATTCGGTAAAGAATTACACCCATGAAATTAATTTAGAAAATATATAAAAAACTTGAAAAGCAACTTCGGTGACTATGATCCATTGTCATAAAATCAACATAATTTTTTATGCATTATGTATATTATTTATATCTATACATAGTACGCAATACGCTGCAATTTAAAGCATTTAAGAAAATAAAATAAAATTTCAAATTCCTCTTCAGCATATTCTGCCAATAAACTGAAATATACATTAATTATTTTGTACAGCGCTGTACAACGCGTCTCAAAATTATATGCACAGGCTTTTTTTTTTTTTTTTTTTTTTTTTTTTTTTTTTTAATATTAGCTCAAAAACGTAACCAACAATCACGAAAAAAATAATAATAAGCATACGAAATCGTAATATAAATTTATTACAAGCATTGTAGGATAGGTTTTACAGAATTTTTGTAAAAAAATAAAATTTAAAGTAAGAAGTCCCAAAAATATGTAGATAGTGAAGCAAATTACTCTTATTACCATGGTATAAAAAATTGCATTTTACACGTTCTATGCATATGACGTATCCAACTTCCAACAATAAAATCGCTGGCTGTTCCTCAGTTCTTTAATAAGGTTGTCTGGTGTAATAACGCCAGGCGGGGTAATAACGCCATTTGCTAATACTGTGCATAATTATGAAATAATCTGGTAAATGACACCCATGTGTTCTGCGCAGAAGGGTTTTGAGTCATATAAATCGTAAAAAACAGCTTCAAGTTAATTTGTTTCATTTTTAGGTCTTATTGTTTTAAGCAACTAAAATTAACGCTTGATCTAAAATTTGCGAGATACGTTTTGTGATGTGACTATTTTTTTTATCCGGAAATACTTTGTTAATTACATAAATGTGTACTACATTTCATGGATTTTTAAATGTTGTTGAAGATTTTGGATATCTTCTCGAGATAATTTATAATTTAAAATGTACAGCGCAATAACTATAATGGGGTAATTACGCCAATCCTTGGCATTAATACCCCGGTTGATTCTCTACAGTGGCCGAGCTACATCCTAAATACTGATTCAAATAAGCACAGTTAAAACTGTGCAATGTTTCTAATTATTCTATTTAAGCGGTCCTTTTTAAGCAAAAAGAAGCTCACGGTCTGATATTCTTTTGCCTCATCCTCCCCCCCCCCCTCCCACACACACAGACCACACCTTTATTTTTCTTACACTTTCACAAAAAATTGAACATTTTCAATAGCTTAGAATGCAATTTGTCAATTTCCAAGTTTGTAGAATTTGTATTTTTAGAATTGGGCTATCTAAATACAATTATTCCATCTTATTTCATAGTTTTGTTTGCATGATGTTAATACCCATATAGGTGGGTAATAACGCCAAATAGCATATGTCAAGAAATCACGCCATTACATTTTATGAATACATATCTGTTAAATTATTTTTTATATAGATAGTCAATGAGTTGCTGTATCAAATCATATATTTGTTTGAAAAATATAAGCTAAAACTGAGCCGTGAAAATTGGTAGAACCTTAACGTGGCGTTATTACCCGAGGGTATCTTAGTTGAAAAATGCCTCGCACCGTTCAATTCTCTACAGTTGATATAGCTAAAATTTGGTGTTTAAAGATTTAAAATGTTAAACTTTCGCTTATTGTTATGCAAAATAAGCTTAGAAAATCCTGAATGTGTGAAATATTATCAAAAATTAACAATGTGATCGCAAAACAACGCTCAGGTAGACCAAGAAAAAATGTCTATTACAAGATAGTGAGATTGTGCAAGCAGTTTCAGCCCAAAAAATGCCTGTTCGTGAAATTAGGAGGACTTTAGCGTTTCCTATAACGAGATCTACTTTTATTCATCGCACACAGGCAAGTGAAATTCATTAATATTGCACAACGTATCGGACACCTATTCTGAAAGTGCACAATTGAAAGGTACGTATTCTTTAAACTAAGAAACACATACCTTGCACAGATCAATTGCTAAATATTTCTTCTGAAACAGATTCAATTTGGAAGGTCTTAATGACTGGGCGTACTATTGGTATAATCTATGATGAGAATCTTGCGACTTCTTTAGTCGATAAAAAGAATATGGTTTTCTCTAGGGGTGTGAGGCGCTTTTTTATTTTAATGGACCAATGGATAATGATTTTGTTAATGGCCGACAATACTTTAAGGATTAAAAAGGACTAAGGACTTAACTTAAGGATGTCCTTAAAAGCAGTATATTTCCATTTGGAAACACTGTAAAAACCCATTAAATTTACAGCAAAAACTGCTGGCAGCAATGTTGCCAGCAGTTTTGACGTAAATTTATTTATTATTATTATTTTTTTTACAGTGGAGGAAAGGAAAACTGAAAATCCCAACAGACAATGCGTCTATTCTCACTTAACACTCAATAAGAAATTAGTTCACGCAGAATCTCGGGACTATAATAGACTGGCCAACCATCAGACTAGACCTAAATCCAATTGAATACCTTTGGAGATTACTTGCACGAGATGTATATTCTCATAGTCATTAATTTCCTACTACTCAGACATTGAAGCAACTAAGTAGAGAAAACATTGTATCTCCTTAAAGCCACACATTCTCCAAATACTTGATAGGGTTTTAAGGATAATTCAAGGGCACGCATTTAAATGCAGAATACTCGAACACTCCATATATTTTTGGGACAGTTTATTTTGATTTTGATTTTTTTTACAAAAATCCGTAAAACCTATATTGTATTCTTTGTGTTGTATCATTTCATGTGCTTATTATTTATTTTGTAATTAGGGCTTCATTTGAAATGTTATTTAAAAAACCGCCAGTCCATACAGTTTTAGACGCACTGTATATTATCTATGGTATTTTAATACTCGAAGCAATATGAAAAAGAAAATTAAATGCATAACTTAATTGAAAACGGACTTGCAGCAATTATTCGTTTTAGATAGTACTGTATCTAAATTCTTTTGTATGCTAAATATTATACACGCCATATTTTACAATAAAATCCTTTAGTGCATATGGGTGATGTAGATCATTTCCAATGTATTCAAAACAGCATAACATTATTAAAGTAAATATAACAACGATTTTACTCTTACGGCCAGAATGTAACGGAATCCTTTTCAGTGTCTTGTGAACGAAGTATAAATGTACTTGCATATTAATTAAATAATACTCTGAATATAATTATTGGAGTTAGAGCCTCACCAGATAAATTGACAGACAAACCGCAGCCATAAACACTTTTTAACTATATTGTAAAGTTTTGAAAACAGCTCCAGCATTGTTTACGATAAAAACAATCTGTAAATAAACTGATAGAACTATCGAATAATAACTTCAATATTAGCAATCATGTTTCGCGGGGAAATCATTTTAACTTAGTTTAGAAACTATTATATATCTAATGCACTTGGATCATGTAAAATTCGTGAGAATAGTTCACGATAATTTAGTTGAACTAATCATAATAAAGCATTGTCGTTCCATTTGCACAGAAATGTAGATATTTTGAAGTCATTTGTGTAAAAGATGAATATGAACAAAATATACTGAGTTCAAAATTATAATTATAATTTTTCCAAATCACAAATTTTAATTCAATTTCTTAATAGTTTATATATTCTTTTAAAGAAAAGTAAAAATAAATAAATAAAATAACAATAATGTATGTCAGTCTGCCCAAACTCAACGCCTACAATGAATTTTTTCATAATTTTAATTTCAATAGATTCGGAAATAGGTAGAAGGAATTTATTTTTTACTATATTTTCGATGATATCTCTGAAATATAATACCCAAAATTAAAAGAAATATAATTTTTAAGTTCAGTGTAATGAAAGCTTTCACACGATATACGAAGAATACGCAATTATATTTTCAAGTAATTTATTTTTAAACACATCTGCATTTTTTCTAAATCTAATTTGTGAATTTTTAATAAAATGTAAATATGTGAGTCAATAGCTTTTATTACATCCTCCAACTGGAACTTTCTATGTTGCATAGTTTAGGAGTAAAATAGTTGTGACAGACAGGCACAGGAGTCATCCTAAAAATGGTTCTGTTTTTACTTTTTAAGTCAGGAACTCTACAAAAATGATTAAATGAAATTATCGTACTGTATATAACCCAGCAAGTTTTAAAGTGTAATTACGTTATGTAAATATATAATTATATTGTTCAACAAGATAGTTATGTTAATAATACAATTCTATTTTTCAACAAGACAGTTATTTTAATAATACAATTATATTCTTTTATCTACTATATATCTGAAAGTTAAGAGTAATTAAAAAACTGTTTTTTTTCTATACAAAACAAATTTCAATTCACTAATTAAAGAGAAAGATGTACAATATAAGTAAAAATAGAATACATATAAAATTTGTAAACCATTTCTTACAAATTCGAGTTACCTTTACTTGGAGATTTTTTCCTTCTGATTCATAACAAACAATTAAATTTTTTAAATACATACATACGTATATGCGCTAATTTAATTGAAATTATTATAGTAATGAAATCAGGGCCGTGCAAAACGGGGGACGAAAAGGGCGGTCGCATCAGGCGCGAAAGTTGTGGGGGCCCAAGTTTATAATACAAAATTCCTTTTGTTTGGTTAGAGGAAAATGTTATTTATACTAATCATAATGAATAAATAATGGTGATAACTAATACTGAGCTTTCAACATTTTAAGTTGTATTCTATGTCTAATACAATGTATAACGAATAAACAATATTGGCCAATTAAGATGAAAACGTTTAAAATTACAAATATAATTATCATTTATTAAAAACCTATTACAGAATGCATCATCATGCATATAAAAATATCATCATAATTAAAGAAAAAGCAAAATGTCAATGGATTAAAATAACAAAAATAAAAGTTAATAATTTCAGCGTAAGAAATCTTTCTTAAAATTCAATGTTTAATGGACATAATTTTCATAGTTTAGTTCATAATTCATTTTGCACATATCATGCGTGATGTAACTTGGTTTAATTGTGAATTAAGTCTGGATTTAATTTGTTTAAATCTTTGTCCTTAAATCTTTTTTTTTTTTTTTTTTTTTTTTTTTTTTTTTGTCACATAGTTAAAATATGAAAGAAATTAACAAATTGTACTGATAACAAATATGTTTAAATGTTATTTTTGCAATTTCTACTAAATATAATTTTTTAAAGTAATTTTTATGCATCTTCTTTATGAGAAAATAAGGAATTCAATGCAGATTATTATTTAAGGAAACCGAGTTGTTTAAGCGAATCAATCACACCGTTTTATCTGTAATATATTTTTAAAAATCTTAATAATATGCTTTATTACTCTATTTTAAAAATCTTGCAATTAAGGAAAAAATTGTGAATTAAGTCTGGATTTAATTTGTTTAAATCTTTGTCCTTAAATCTTTTTTTTTTTTTTTTTTTTTTTTTTTTTTTTGTCACATAGTTAAAATATGATTGAAATTAACAAATTGTACTGATAACAAATATGATTAAAAATCTTAATAATACGCTTTATTACTCTATTTTTAAAATCTTGCCATTAAGGAAAAAAAATCCATTGTAAAATACTTTAAAAAACTGCATATCATAGTTATACTAATGAGATATACTAGGTTTTAATTAACTGTCATTTATGGTAGATGGCTTGCTAATTGCGAATATTAGATCATGATAATTGACACTGGTCATGCAATATTTTAAATTATATTTTAATAAGACAAGACATATGAAGAATGCATTGTTTTAAAGAATATTATGCAAACGTTTTTATGATGTAAAAATAGATAATTTTTCATTCATGACCATTTAATTAGTGAATCATGGTTTAGCTAAAATTTCTAACGTTTTGAAGCAACAAAGAATCAACAGGTAAAACGATAAATACATGATTTTTAACACTACTGCAAACAGTCATTCTTTAAAACAATGTTTAGTGAACAGACAATTTAAGACTTTTTATTTATAAATTATGCTGTTCCTATGATGGTACTGTGGATCATGGAAATGTTTAGTGAACAGACAATTTAAGACTTTTTATTTATAAATTATGCTGTTCCTATGATAGTACTGTGGATCATGGAAATTTCATTATGTGCTTGTTAATATGCTTCAACTCGCTTATCATAATCACCATTCTTTGATTACAATGAAATTATACATTATTTTCTAGTCAGAAATTAGTTTAAATAAAGTTTATTTATTAAGGCTTTTCGATTATTTATTTAACTATTTTTTGGGGTAGGAGATTTTTTTTAGTCAAAAGTATTATTTAAATGGTAAAATTTAAGATAATGATTACGTACCATTCATACGGCCGACTTAAGGACTTATGACTTATCCTGATTTTATCGTAGACGACTGCCAGACTCATTCGTATAGTGAGTACGTCCATATACATTACGAAAATACAATTTACGCTGAACCCTGGTATATACAATTGTGCATTTGAAAAGCGGTTTGGTTGTCAATGAGTTAAAAATAAACGGCCATTCCTAATTTAAATGTTTTATTAAACAATATATCTACTTTTGCTTTCGCCAGATTGTATTCTTTATTTTAGATCCGGAAATATTAAACTTTGTTTTATCTTAAAAATTACGGTGCTTACCAAAGGTTTACAGCGAACCATTTTTTAAAGCTAATTTAATGAGTAAAATAAAAGAAAAATTATGAAAGTATATAATGATATAATAAAAAATAATAAATTATTTAAACAAATTTTAGAAATGATACATATAATATGAAAAATTTTAAAAATGCTGTCACAAAAATATCTAGACAACTGCACTTAAAAGCTGATTTAAATATTGATGTCCAAAATTTGCATATTCTAAGGTCATGTGTTAACGACAAAATAATTTCCTGGAATATAATCGAATCTGTCTTTTCGTTTCTGACTGATTGCAAAGATGCCTCCGAGTGTGTAGTTTTCTAAAAATGAAAAGTTAAAAATCTATTGTTTTAAAGGGTCGTTAATAGAAAGTTGTGGACATTTCAAGAAAAACTGCATGCAGCAGGGTTGATGTTTACTGTATTCCGTCAAAAGATGACAACCTGAAACAGAATATCGTTTCAGATGATCACAAAACACTATTAAATGATAAGACAAACTAATTTCGACATGAATTTCAACGTAGAATCTGAGTCTACGGACAGTTTTTATGGAAGTAAACGTTGCACTACCAATATTCATGGGCCATTGTTGCTGGTCAGTGCATTTCTTGATTTTCGCAAAATACGTCACTCGCACAAGTTTATGAAAAGGAATAAAAAAAAACTCGTGTTCAGAAGACCCAAAATCGGAGGAATTGATCAGATGTATGGTTGAGTATTCTTGTAAAAGATGAAAAAACATTCAATTTAGTTGTCCCCGATTGTTGGGAATACCAGTGGCACATGGCATTTTCGTACAATAGAACAACACATATCGCTTTTTTGTAAGGTAGTCAATGTTCCGAAGATTACAAGAATAGTCTTGAAGTACATGTGCTTCCATGTAAAAAGTTAATAAGGGGGATGTATATAGCAGCAAGTTCATTGCTCCATTCTCGTTACCAACTCTAAAATTTAATAGTTTGGACAAAACTAAGTAACTGTTATGGATTGGGAAGATTTAGTCCTGATACGATCCCAACAGAGAATCTCCCGTGAAGATTAGTTAGAGTCATATATGTCCAAAGATGTCAATTTGTAACAATTCTACATGATTCTAGACGGCTTTAACAACATAAGAAAGTGCAATTTGAACGAAATTGTTTATCTTTAAAGTCAGAACGTCTTTAAACTCTTGTTTTAAGTACACTTGATCGATTTTCTGAAGTCATTAGAACAAACGGCTAACAAATTTGAATGTTAAAGGGGAAAAAATTATTTGTCTGTAAACTTTTAGGACAGTCAAATTTAAGTTTTAATTTTCCTCACAATGTTTATGATTGTGGAAAATTATTTGTGCGTAGTATTGTAATTATTTATAATGTCATTCCTCTTTTTTAGTTGGAAAACTAAAAATTTCGTTGTCTATAAACTTTTGAGACACACTGTACATTACCTCAAAACATTGCTTCTTTGTGGATACAAACTTAAACAAATACGAGCCATTTCTTCCTATCTGTTTCATTAATACATTGTTTCTTCGAGAAGTATTCCTAAATATTTACGTTATGAGCAATATTTCAGTAGTTTGAACCCAAACACGGTCGTCGGTTTATTCTTTGGAATTCTCCGTGATTTTCTTTGAACCTTGGATTTTCTTGCGTAAATATGGGTTAGATTACCTTAGAAAGACCACGGAGGGTAGCTCCCCTCTTATGACCTTTATTCCTCGTGTTGACAATTAGCCATCATAAACACAATCAGCGAACCAATTAAATTATTATCCTTGCCAATATAACTACCATATTATATGTCTTTTAAGAAACGATACATTTTATCAAAATATATTAAATAAAATGATTATCAAACTTGTGAAAAATTAAATACTGAGTATCCCGCGTTAAGCTGATCGACTGACAGATATATATGTCGCATATCACTTCAAGGCAAATTGTCAATAAAAATGATTGAGTACTTTAGGGCTGATCCTTGATAGATCTCAACCCTATAGTTTTATTTTTTTTACATGTTTTTATTGGACAAATAAAGCAATTGTTAAACAATTCTGTTACATTAATTTTCAGATTTTATTTATTCAAAATTACTTATGTGTGCGAATATTAATTTTGTCTAGTAAAATAATACATAGAAAAATTATAATATAGTTTGACGCAACAAACAATCAACAGATAAAATATCTCTGTACATTAATAATATTAGAATAAATTATAATTTTTCAAAATAATGTTTAGGAGGCAATCATTTTCAGAACTTAGGTCATAAATTATTTTATGCCCATCATGATAACCTTTCTTGGATTATACGAAATTGATACGGGGTTGTCAAGATAGAACTTAGAGTGGACTCATCATAATAAATCATTGTTTCCATGACAGAAAATATTATTTGAGACGGCCAAAAATATGTCTTTGAAATTTGAATAAAATATTTGAAAGTTTGAACCAATGTTGTTAAAATAATATTTAAAAAATTACAAACTGGAACTACTTTTTATTTTATTTTTTAAGTACAATTGTCTCATAAACCAGTACGTGATGTGACACATAAAACTTATCACGAGTACTTAAATACGACGATTAATACAATCTTGTATTAACCCTTTTTGAAGTCCGGTAGCTTAGCGGTTAATGCACTTCGCTGCTACACTGCTGGTCCAAGATTCCTTCCAGGATTCGATCAAGGTTCGCTGTTCATTCTATTATTTCGAGGTAAATAAGTAACAAGCGTGTTTAAGTAGCAAAATCTTGACGTTTCCACATCACGTTTTGTCACGTGACTGAAACGATGCCATGTATCATATGTTGCATTTATTCCCACAGGATCCTATTTATCTCTGAAGGTAGGGAAAGCATAACGTAATTTTGGTTACTTTGCTCTCTTTTATTTGGAAATAGTTTTCTAAATTCTACATAGAAACACACAAGTACTACAAAGATTTTATTTCCAGATGAGGCTCACTAGCGTTCACATATACTTTACTAAACAGCTTCTTTATATTGCCCATATTTACCAAATAAAATATATATTTTTTTAGTTCTTATATGCACTTCGCTGGGAGGTTTTTAATAAGTGCATCAATAATGTCACATTAAATGTTAACAGCACATCACATTCAAATTTTTCGGTTAAATATTTTCTCAAAATATTTCTAATTTGATCTCGCTTTAAGCAAACTTTCTCCTTCATAGAAATTGAAAGCGCAATGTAGAAAAATATTATTGGGAGTTAGAAGTCCTATTTTACAGTAATTTTGGATCCTTCCTAAATTTTTGAGTGAAAGCACATGGTTCACGTGCCTTGTATCTCCGGGCCTATGTTCAAAATTGCAGAATCGGGCACAACGTGATCCTAAATGGATTGTAGCTTTTTTGGGTGTAGTTTTTTATTTATTACTCAGTTCTGCTCATAATAGATGTTAAGCGAAATTGTTTAAAAAATGAGCATCTACAATTTGTCCGAATAAGGAAAGGGCAGCTGACGTCACTGTGGGTTCTTATTAGTGTGGGCAAGCTGTTTTCGCCCGTGCTTCGTTATAGCACCCACTCTGCATATAAATTCAGGCATTCTGATTGGTCTACAAATTTTATTATGGTTGTCTGCTTGCTATGACTGGGCTACGTCGTCAAGATGATTCCTACAATGATCGCTATGACAAAAATGTAGCGGTAGATTGGTTGACAGAAGTGTTTGTTTGTAAGCATGCCCTTTCCTTATAGTTTTAAAAATAAATTTTGCATACTTCATATTTAAAGAGTTATTTCCGAAGATTGTATATCGAATACATTTGTGGTTATGTGTATTTTGTTTTACTATTGTTTTGGTGGTGCTGTTGTTTATCATTAATATTTTGTAGAAACGGGAATACAATTAACATTAGAATTCAAATGTAGCGAAGTTTTATTATGATTAAATAAATATTCAAAACATGGATACAATGCATTCTTTCAAAATGGAGACTTAAATATTTAGATAAATTATAACTTAAATGAAGATTAAAAAATAAATAGATTTTACTTATTTTTAAATATTGGTATTTAATAATAGGATTTGTGCGTTTAATTCTCTCTTATTCATGCTTATTTTCGTAAAATAATTTTTATAGCAATCGACTTTTATTTATTTATTTATTGTAATTAAAACAAATACTTAAATAATAATCATAGAATATTGAGAATATCATTGATAGTTCAAGTATTAATTTATCTGTATCATTCTTTTAACAGAGAGATTCACTTACAGAGATTTATTTAAACAAGTCCTTTAGCGAAGAAAATTATGAAGAAACTTTCACACGAAACTGCGCAAATTTACATCACAAAATTCCTTAAATAAACACTTTTATGCCAGTGTTTGGAGCTCTAATTTTAAAATGATAAACTGCACCTGTCACTGGAAAAAACATCATATTTAAGAGAAAATGCGTAACTTAATTTATTATTTATATACTAGTAAACGTTTTGTGTAGGTGCGTAAAAATATATTGAGTTTTAATGACTTTCGGTTCCATTCATTCTTGAATTAATACTATGGTTGCACTGATAGGCATTAAAATTAGGTTTAGAATTCAGATATTGAAAAACAGTTTCGTCAAAATAATATATAGGTAAAGGGCATAGCCAGATAATCATTGGAAACATGCCTTTCAAACAAATTTTTTGATTTTTTCCCAGGTGTGT
Source organism: Maratus speculifer (assembly GCA_964019185.1). Classification (NCBI taxonomy): domain Eukaryota; kingdom Metazoa; phylum Arthropoda; class Arachnida; order Araneae; family Salticidae; genus Maratus; species Maratus speculifer. Next base: position 213,263,804 of record OZ025292.1, on the reverse strand, counting down.
CTGCATATCTGACAATGTATTTCCCCAATTATCACCTTATAAATATTGATATTTTATGAGATAAAAATGTTTTTTCGATTTTTTAAAAATATCTTTTTTTCAAAAACTACTGTACCGAATTACATGTGATTTATTGAGTTTATATAGACATTAATGATGCATAACTGGTCTCTTTTGTTTAATTTACTGATTGTAAAAAGTGTCAGAAAAAGCGATTAAAGATTTTGAAAAATAAAAATCCTATCTTATAGTTGTCGGAAAATTACCATTTTCAAGTAAAAAATTCCTCATATGTGCCCGTATATTATACATAAATTAAAAAAGTTTGCGTTGGGTACTACATATAAATATTTACAAAAATATGTATTAATTTTATTAAAATTCATTTAAAAGCGTTATTTGGGCGGAGCTACGCAACTTCGAAATCCGAAGAATCTATGGAACAAAGTCAACAACAAACAGTATGTTAACTGATGTATTTTAGATTTCATTAAAAGTATAGGTCATAATTTTCATCTCTGTTGATATTATTTCGATATCGAAAACTGATTTTTTGTATCGAAGACAATAGAGAAAAATATTTTCAATTGAAAAACAACAACATTCTTCACACGTCAACTATAATGATTTTTATTCGAACATTCTCACCACTTTTATTGAAGGGTAATAAGACTAAGTAGTTCAGATATTATTCCGTTATTTGTAGTCTTTCACATCGCGAATCGAATGTGAATTAGTATTACCGGATCTGGAACCTAATGCCCTATTTTAATAAAGAGATATCTTCAGGATTGAGTAGTATTAGGCAATATTTTATTCAAGCTATATGGTTATATGCTAATCCTAACTTTTAATTTTTTGTTTTATTCCTAATAGCAGACATCTGAAGCTATTTAATTCGAAGATAAATATTGGCCAAAGGTACAAAATGTCAGTTAAACGGGAAAAAAAGAAAGAAAGCTGACAACACTGGGTGATATTTTGTTCTGAAAAATATATTTCTATAATTCTGAACCGCTTAATGTTTGATGAGATAAAATGCTTTTTTAAAATAAATATAGTCCAAAAAAGCAGTGGAAAAACTACCGGGAGATTAAAATATTGTAAAGGCGAATATATTATAATCTTATATGTAAATACATTGTCGGGTTCAGAGCTTTAGGCCTCACTTTCAAGAATAGTGACTTTTAAAAATATTATTTTTCTGTTTACAAGTTTTTTCAAGAAACTTCCATTACAATCCCATTTTGGATTATCATACTTATATGACATAGTACGAAATAGAAAACATTCATGACATTAAATCTGTTTCTGATCGCGGTGGTTAACTGTTACTTAGACATAAACATTTAATATGATGGTAAACAGAGAACATCGCTCGGTTAAAAAGCTTGAAACTACTAACTATAATTTCTCTTTATAAAAACTGATGAAAACGAAAACCATTTCCATTTAAATTGGCTGTAATCTTTGTTGTTACATTTTGATATCGATGAATGTAATTTCTTTCTTTGACAAAAATATTCCTCCATATTGTTATATGTGACACCAACAAGAAAAATTTTATCGAAACAGTATCGTTAGCGTTGAGAATGATGCCCATTTGTTCATTAAAATTTAAAATACAGCAATTCAATAAGTGTATATTCCAAACATCCTTCAGGTGTCGAAGATGAAAAGTTCCGCCCCAAATAATGCCTTTAAATGAATTTAAATAATTTTTATTCATATTTTTCTAAATATTCATATGTAGTACCAAACGCAAACTTTCGGCTTTTATGTATAATATGCGGACATATATGAGGAATTTTTTACTAGAAAATGGTAATTTTCCGTTAACTATAAGATATGATTTTTATTTTTCAAAAACTTTTAATTTTTTTTCACACGCTTTTTATTATCAGAAAATTATACAAAAATCCTCAGTTTTGCATCTTTAATGTCTATATACACTCGATAAATCACATATAATCCTGTGCAGTAGTTTTTGAGAAAATGAGGTTTTTAAAATATCGAAAAAATATTTTTATCTTATAAAGTATTTATATTTATAAGGTTATAAAAGGGGAAATAGATTGTCAGATAGGTAGACACACCTGAGAAAAAATCAAGAAATTTGACTGAAAGGCATGTTTCCAATGCTTATCCAGCTATGCCCTTTTATTAACTTTTCGTTCAATTCGCTTTTAACACTTTCCAAAAAATTGAAAAGTGCTTATGCCTTTGGTTTGTCTGTTCGTATGCCCGTCTGGCCATCTATTCACGATCTAACTTCCATAAATCTACTCGGATTTTCATGCTAGTCATAAAGTTTATTTAAGTTTACCAAAGCATGTTTGGTACTGCATATGAAAATATGTATGATTAATGGTTCATACACAGAGACACTCAAAAAATTTGAATATATTATGGTATACGGGAAAAAATCGTTTGGAGAATATTTTAATATTATTACGCTTTTTAAAATGTACTGAAACTGATATAAACCATTTAATTGCACTACAGTCACGTTAAAACAGAGCATTTATACAATTTTGTATTTATAGGGACACAAAAAAGAAGTCGGTTTCAGAACTGTCTATGCGTAATAATTGCTGGAAATTAAGTTGTAAAAATCGTTATGCGTTTTAAAAAGTAGCTAATTATTTGAATATGACTTTTTAAACTAAATAAAAAACTAAAACTAATAGCAATTTATATCAAGTAGTTCTGTGCATTCTCAGTTCTCTTTTAAATACTTCAAATAGATATCTACTTGTCTAGTGGATAGAAAGCAGATATTACGTGTCTGTCAAAAAGTTTTAGTATCAAATACTGATTTAGACATGGAAGTAACTTATAGTGTGTTAGATTTTCCATTAACTCTCACGGTCTTATGAGCTTTTATTTGTAGCGGATAAACAAAGACATTAATGCTTCATTTGTTTTTTCTTTAGCATCTTACCTTTTCTTGATTCAAAAATTCACCTGTTAATAGTTCAATGTACAAAAATTTGTTGCTTTCTTTTTAAAGCGATATTTTGCATTAATGTTGTATCATTTCATGATTTATATAAGTTATCAAATAAATGCAATTTTTTATCATCTTATGTTTGCAGCTTTTACAATAGGGGAAGGTGGTGTACCTTGGAGGGATGTGTACCTTGGAGGCACATTGATTGTGCAGCCACCTTGAGTGATAAATTTAAACTAAAATATTATTTGCATGTATTTGTTACTAGAGACTCATGGGAAGTTCTTCTACTATTAATCAACACACTTGTTGCTGCTATAAAAAACAAAGTTTATTTTCAGTACCAAAAAGTTACTTTTCAAGGACATATTCTTTTTCTTCCATAACTGTAAGCATCAACTTTTGTTTTAAACTGATTATCACAAGTTGAAAGGCATGTTTTAAGCTACATTTATGTATGCTTGAAAATGGCTAAATCTAAAATATGAAGATGTGGAAACCATTTTTGTAAAACACTTGCTTGTAGTGTACCTTGGAGGTAGCTAATGTTGTGTACCTTGGAGGTACCCCCAAGGTACACACCTGCTAAATTTATCAATAATTAAGAGTAAAATTTGTTAGAAAGTATTTCTTTACTTTAATAACCAAAGTACTGAGCTGGGCAAATGGGCCTAAGTTTAAATGTTAGGCTATTAAATTGATGAGGCCTAAGTAAAAATTCAAAATCAAAGTTACCTAAGCCTAGTATTAAACAATTAATAAATATTTTAATAAATATATAAATAATTATTTATATATATATATATATATTAAAATATTATTATAAATAATTATTTATATATTATTAATATTTTATAGATAATATTTTTTACTGTTTATAATTTCTTGCAATTATTTTCAGAGAAGTAAAAGGTTCTAAAATGCCTAGAAGTAAAACTGGATATAAATTTACATCACCTGAATTTGGAATGGAACTAAAGATGTTAGATATAAAGAGGGAGTGTTAAACAGTGGTTATTTGTATTTGATTAAACTTTATTTTATGGCTAAACTGTTCAAACTTTATTATTTCAGTTATATGAACAATTTGTGTTCTTAAAATTGTAAATTTAAACTAATTAGACTTATATTACCCTAAAGTTGTCTTATATTAAATCATATTACTTAAACAAATAATAAATCAGCTTTCTTTCATGCTGTGTAGTACTTAATCTGTTAAAAGCAAATACCTCCGAGGTACACTATACCTACCTCCAAGGTACACCACCGGTGGTGTACCTTGGCTGTATTGTAAGCTATTTTTTAAAAAATAAAAAAGTAGTGAAGAAATATATTTGGACATTTCAGAAAAAAATATGTAACAGCTAAGATCCTTAAATTTTTGAAAAAAAATGTTTTACAGATATTTTCCAAACAGTTTTTTTGTAAAAAATCAAAGTTTGAAATTACCTCCGAGGTACACCACCTTCCCCTACTGAAATTTGCATTAAAAAGTTTTACCACTGCAATACATGGAAAAGAAATATAATTAATCTAATAATATCTTTCTGATGAGTGCATTTTACAGAATTTTCAAAAGTGCATATACATAGAATTTTCAATATATAGAAACCCTTCAGCAAAATAGTATTGTAATGACTTTTCATCATTTTAATATTTTTAAAACTAGATGCGTATTTTTTTTAATTGGCAGTTCCATTTAACCAAAACCTCAGTGTGTTTTATCATATAAAATTTAAGAAATAACCCACAATATTTTAACATTTCTTTCTCGTCCATTTGAGTAATTTGCTTTAAATTTTATCAGAAAAAAAAGTTAACGCACATTGCGAAAAGAAATAATGTAAAATAAAAACAAAAACATTTCGGTCTTCACCAGTAATTTTTTTTTTGGCGTGTTAGGGATTTTAGTACTTTATTATGTTTTCTATTTCTAAAAACTTTTCGCATGAAATCTGAATAATAAATGAATAGTAAACAGACAAGTCCTTTAACGATTTTATGACTGTAAAAAGCAATCATAATGATTTCTAAAAAAGACGTTGAATTTAATATTAATGAATGCATTGTGGAATATTTTTTACGGGAAAAATCGATTAAAAGTTCGACCGGTTCTGTTTAGTATTCATAGTAGCGGATCTGAAGTAGTAACATATTTTAACAAAAATTTTCTAGACTACTTAACATTTTCTCCAAGAGCGTGACGTGTAACTGACATATAAAGTGGTAAAAAAAATTTAAATATTCTTAATTAATCTGTTACCAAAAATTAACCGTTTTACAAAGCACAATTTTTTGTCTGATTTAATCTCAGAAGTGCTTTCATTAAACAAAGCAATGCTTTTTCTTTAAATTAAAAATTACTTTTAGGAATAATCAAGAAATCTGAACACTTTATGCATCACTTATACGTTGTGGTCATGGAGAAGAAAAAAAAAGTCATCTAGAAATAGTGACTTTTAAAATATTACACTACAGGCATGCCTCGATTTACATGCATTCAGACCTGCGTAATAAACCTAAAAAAAAATACATTTATGAATATACTAGCGCGTTTCATACGCATTTGCATACTTTTGATAATTGTTTTATAAATAAAATATGCTGATAAAAAAAACAATAATATATATTTCTCATATAAATAGAGTTCTATTTTCACTGGGATATACAATCAAAATCTTTAACACCAATCTGATTAAAATATGCCCCCCCCCCCCTCTCAAAAAAAAAAGTTCGTTTGATCACAATTTTATTAGCTTAATTCAAACCATTATGAAAATTAATTTTAAATTTTCGATGAAGAGGATCTAGAATTTTTTTAGCTTCAGCTCAACGTTTGATAGAGATTTTTTACCTAGTCGTTTCGATATTGATGTAAATTAATTCGTCGATGTTAAATTTATAAATCCTGTATTCCACAACCCATTTTTATTAGAAAAGTCTTCTTTATGTTTGTTTATATACATATATTTTATTTTAATAATTTATTTTTTTTAAATACTGCTGCATGATGTTTTATAGTATTTTATAAATAAAATATGCATTATATGTATATAATAAATGTTGTACTCTCTTAAGAATTTTTACCGAAGCAATTTACAAATTCGAAATACATAACATAAAAGTTACGCAAATGTTTATGGAACGCATTACCTACCTAAATCGATGCTTATCTGTATTTTAGTTCAGTACATGGAAAAGAAAATAATTCATTATAACATTCTCTTTGCGTCGAGGGTCAGTTTATTTTTTACCAAAATTTAACCGTTTTTAACACTTTCGGATCCAACTTTTTTTTTTTTTTTTAGAAAAAATATTTTTAGTTTAATAACATTAGCACTAGCTATTCAAATTAGTGTTTACCGAATATTTCAGTGTGTGAAAGATAACGAATGTTGTTGTTTTGCGTACTATTCAATTGATATTCGTATGACAATAGGCTAAGGAATGGTCTTTCGAGATGTCTAGAAAATAATGTAGTACAATAAGATTTAACTTGTATTACAACTTTCTAATACCTTTCCCGCTTTATTACATATGATTCTATCAGGAAAATAATTTTGATTTTAAAGTCGAAGAGGTAAATACATGTTTTAAATAAAATAATCGCAAATGGCTCAAAAAGGATTAAGCAAAAAATAATAATTATTATTATTAATAAAGGCTTAAACATAAATGAAATCCTATAGTAGATGCATAGACATATACTAGCATTACTACAAGCAAATAGAAGTAAAACTATTTCTTAAAACAAAATAATACTTCATTAAAATTCATGTACCATTAATAGTACACCAGATACAAAGGATTAAAACAGAAATTTTCGCCTGATTTAATCTCAGAAATATTTTCCTTAAATTGGGTAAACTTTTTAATTAAAACTTACGAGTAAGAATATTTTAAAATTTTGACCACTTTATATGTCAATTACATGTCACGCTCGTGGCGAAAAGGTTAAATAGTCCAGAAATATTTTTGTTAAAATATGTTGCTACATCAGATCCGCTACTATGAATACTAAACAGAACCGGTCGAACTTTTTAACAATTTTTTACCGTGAAAATTTTCCATAATGCATTCATTAATACTAAATTCAACGTCTTTTTTGAGAAATCATTATGATTGCTTTTTTCAGTCATAAAATCATTAAAGAACTTTTCTGTTTACTATTCAGGTTCCATGCAAAGTTTTTAAAAATGGTAGACATAATAAAGTACTAAAATCACAAGCACGCCATAAAAAATTTACAGGAGACGATCGAAATATTTTTTTTTTTATTTTACATTATTTTTTTTAACAATGTGAATTTTCTTTATTTCTTTGATAAAACTCAAAATAAGTAATTGGAATAGACTAGAAAGAAATGTTAAAATAATGGGTGCTATTTCTTAAATCTTGTGTAAGGTAACAGACAAATGTTTTGGGTACACGATATTGTCAAATAATAAAATACGTATCTAGTTTCCGAAATATAAAAACGATGAAAAAATTATTACTTTCCTGAAGGAAATGCAAAACCAATTTCTATACATTTAAATTTCTATGTATATAAATTAACGTAAAAGATCGAAATCTGGTAAATCTCAGGTTTTATAGTAAATCCTAGCATTTACTAAAGTGATTTTGTAAAAGTTTTCATGAAAAAACTGCTACATGATGCTTTATAATACTGTATAAATAACATATATGTTGTATGAATGTAATAGATATTGCAGTTTCTTAGGAAATTTTATCTAAGCAATTTACTAATTTGACATACGTAAAATTCAAATTATGCAAAAATTTTCGGAACATATTATTTTTGTAAGTCAAAGGATATCTGTATTTCAGTTCAACATTTGGAAAACAGCATAATTCAATATATTAAACTCTTTGAATCAAGTATCCGTTTATTTTTTTTTTACCAAACTTTAACCGTTTTAAAAACAGATTTTTTTACTTGATTTAATCTTCGAAAAGTTTTTAGTAAATAGGGCAAATTTTTTAATTAAAAATTACTGGTAGGAACAGGGCTATTGCTAAGATTTTTTATTGATAGGAGAGAAGACCTTAAATTGCCAAATCAATTTTTAATATTTGCCAACTCGTTTTATAATTTTGCCAAGTTACCAGACTTAGAAAATGTAATACAGTTCTTATTTGTAAAAAGTTTAATAATATTTCCAATTAGAATTGTAACTTTTGCAAGTTCTATCAAAAATAGGAAATGTATTACCGTTTTTATTTAAATTTTAATTAAATTTTGCCATAAAAGTTTTAAATTTGCCACATGTAACAATATTTGCGGATGTTTGGGGGATAGGCTTCCACTGTCTCCGACTTAGCGAGACCCCTGCGTAAAAATATTTAAAAATTTTGGCGACTTTATGCGTCACGTACACGACACGCTCGTAGCGATGAGGTTAAGTAGTCTAGAAATATTTTTGTTAAAATATGTTACTACTTCAGATCCGCTACTATGAATACTAAGCAGAATAGATCGAACTTTTTATTGATTTTTACCGTAAGAAATTTCCATAATGCATTCATTAATATTAAATTCAATGTCTTTTTTTAGAAATCATTATGATTGCTTTTTTCAGCCATAAAATCGTTAAAGGGCTTTTCTGTTTATTATTCATTTATTATTCAGATTTCAAGCGAAGTTTTTAAAATGGGAGGCATAATAAACTACTAAAATCTCAAACACGCCATAAAAAATTTACAGGAGTCGATCGAAATCTTTTTGGTTTTTATTTTATATTATTTCTTTGCACAATCTGCATTTTCCTTTTTTTCTTTTCTTTTTTTTCTTTTTCTTTCTTTCTTTTCTTTCTTTTCTTTTCCTTTCTTTTCTTTTCTTTTCTTTTCTTTTTTTTTTTTTTTTTTTGATAAAACTCAAAATAAGTAATTCGAATTCGAATGAGCGACAAAGAAATGTTAAAATATTGAGTACTACTAAGGTTTCGAATTTATGTAAATACCAAATGAAATAATACGTATCTAGTTTTATAAATATGAAACTGATGAAACATATTATGATAGTACTTTCTATAGAGAATGTAAAAACTATTTCTAAGTAAAATCGAACCCCATTAACATTAACTTCAAGGGGAATCAAAATTTTGTTCATGTTAACACTAATTCATGTCATCAGTATCATATCTTTATATTCGTCTTTACAGGGGACTGTGAAAACAATTAATGTTAAAAGTAATTCACGTTTACCGTGTTTATGTTAACGAGGTTTGACTGTAATTAAAATTCTATGTATATAAATTATTGTAAAAGATAGAAATCTGGTAAATATTAGGTTTTACCGATAAATCCTACCATTTATCAAATTGAGTTGGTAAAAATTCAAAATATGCTTTTATTTTGATTATATTTAATTTCGCCTTTTTTTAAAACTGTTTGATAAAAAATCGAAATAAGAGTCGAGCCTGCTCAATTATCAGTGCGATCTCAGTTATCTCTTATCACGCCATTTGCGTCTTAACTTCGGAAAGGTTTAGAGAACACTAGAATCTAGTATCAATCTTCGTTTCTGAGATAAAATATTTTGTATGTTCTTTATTTTGATTTAAAAATACATACAATATTATGCGGAAGCGGGTCATAGACCTTTTGGAGATGGTTTATGAGCTTTTGGAGAGTAACGGTTTAAATACTTAAAATTATTGCAATTTCGTTGTATATACTATATATTTGCGTATTAGTGTACAATATCAATTAGATCTTGTGCAGATTTCATCATTCATTTTGAATTTATGGCAAAAGAGTTCTGTAAACCCTAATATTTACCAAAATGGTTTGATAAAATCCAAAATAGAAGGATGTAGAAGCATGTTTCGGGTTTCTGTCAACTCAATTTTGTTTAGACTTAACAGACTTCGGGATTATATATTCGGCATATAAGATTAAGTACATGTCATTTATTAAATAAGAGTGTGTAATAATATGCAAGCTTGATTTTCAAGTTACATGTAACGAGTATCCTTAACTGTAAAAAAAAAGTTACGAAAATATAAGATAAATCCTACTCAGTTATACATGGTTCTGAAAATGCGTTTCTTTACTGCAGAAATTTCAGAATCCTATAGGCTTCTAAGGTTTCAAATAGCAATTGTAATTTTTTTATGCCAGTATCAAGAAAAAAGAAGAAGAAGAAGAAAAAAGAAAGAAAAAAGAAAGAAAAGAAAGACTTGGAACGTTTTCGAATAATTTTTCTAGTGCATTAAACAATCTTCTCATTTCGAAATAGTGATTTTTTGAATGCTGTCACTTCTAACCTCTTCAAATCTGATGTATCGTATAGGACACACATTTTTACAAAAACTTTTTCACGTATATAAATAACGTTAAAAAAAAGAAAAATTAGTGTGAATGGAGCCCAACAGATAGCAGTACTAAACAAAATAGCAATATATTTATGATAATGCTTCTTTTTGGCAGGCTACGTGTATACGTACGTGTATATGTACGTGTATATGTACGAAATGTACAAAAGTGAAAACGTAAATAATTTTACTGTACATTAAAATATCATTTGCAGAGTTCATTAGTGATAAAAAATTAAATAATTTATTTTATGTTTTTCAATGTTTTTATCAAGCAAAAAAAAAAAAAAAAAATAATAAAAAATCCCCCATAAAAATTTGTCATAAAATGTGCTTATGGAGCCCTCCTGTATCATCAAGCTTTATGTACAAAAAATAAATTGTATATTTTCGCTTTTCAGTCATTCTTAGTTATCAATTCATTAATATAAATCCATAATTGAAATTTTAAAAAGTACAAAAATTAACTCCGAGGTCTAGAGAGGCTAAATTGAGCATTTTCATGTACAATAAAAATGTTCGACTAAGAAAAATACTAAATTAAAAACATTACATTATTCATTATAATGAGCATTTTTTTATAAATCTTCTTTGATTAATTTCAATTATGTAGGTGAAAATCTTTATATGAGAATTGATAGCACTCAGAAAACAGGTATTTCATATTGAGAGAACTGATTAATATATTGTAAAAGCTAAGTGAAAGCATTTCTATTCTTTTCTTTTAACAGTCAGGAAAAACGAAAAAAAAAAAATAACAACAACAGCAAAAAAAGAACTTTTTCTCACAACCGTTTCTTTAAATCTAGGAAATCTATTGTTTTCTTTTTCCTTTTTAAGATTACTGACGATAAAGCAACGTATTTGAAATCGCAGATAGCGTTGAAAAGGTTTGTTACATTTTCGTCAATTTTGCTACATCCGTAAATGCTTTATTATTTTTTTTTGTTGTTGTTGTTACAGTATATTAAGGAATACGCATACATTTTAAACTTAAATTCGCACACAGTTCTTTTAACTACATCCGCTCATAATCCGCAATAGCGTCATGCTTTTGACTTGGATTAAAAAAAAAATTAACCAATTATCCGAAATTCAGTATTTTCGTTATTAATAATACATTTGTTGTTTTTGTATTTGTTTTTCTCTGTCTGTATGTTTTCATTTTCAGATTTTTATTTATTTATTTATTTATTTTAGGGAGGGGAGTGGACGATTGTAATTCTAATTATGCTACTAAAACAGATTTTTCTGAAGCTTTTACCACCGAGACACTTTGTTAAATAAGGATGTCTCTCTGATACAATTTCTTTTTTCATTTCATCATTTTCTGCCTTTAGATGCATTTAAATATAAACAATCTTCTAAGAATTACGAAGATAGATTTTATAAGATTATGATGCAAGTTTTATAGCACTTCTTCTGACATTAACACATATATTTACGCTTCGACTGATTGCATACTACCATGTTGGTCTGAGCGTCACCTCTTAAAAAAGGCGCTTTTTTGTGTTGATATTAGGAATAGCTTAATGGGGTCCAGTAGTCACCATTTCATTTTCTTTAGTTGCGTGCATTTTTTAACAACTTTTTTCTGAAAAAAAAAATGCTTATATAAATACAGCTCTAAGATAAAAACAAAAATTAAGCTTTGAATTTTTTTCTGAAAAAATTAAAATTTTAAATTTATAATTTTTTTTGCATAGTTATGAACTATTTGTACTTATTTCATTACTTTTTTTTTATTATTCTGCGCAGAATTTTTTTTCATTAATCTCGATTTTATAAAAATATTATTCTTAAAAAGTGTAATAAATTTAAAAATAATACAAGGCAGATTTTTGAGAGTGATTTTTACTTCAAAAATATACATTCCTTAAATTTTACCCTAAATAAATAAAAAAAATGCCTGGAGACAATTTGGTAAAAACACAACATAAAAACTTAATAGATAATTCCATATACATGTCTTACAAGAAAGTTTTAGTATATCTTTTTTAAAGATGATAAATTAACAAGTAGTAGCTTAAAATTATGCTTAAAAAAATAGACTTAAAATTTTTGTTATGGCGAGAGTGACTGATACTGCAAAACAAAGTTTGTTACACCTGCTCTTGTAATTGTCATAAAATTCTGCGGTCAACTTTATTTAATTTATTTAATATTTGTGCATTTAATTAGCAAAAAATACACTTTTTTTATCCGGTACCTCAAAGGATACAGAAATTGCAACAATTAAACGAATCCACATGAGGATTTGAGTAAACCTAGATTGCAGGTAAAATTATAATTCAAAGTCAGATTGCATGCGCAATTACAGTAAACGCCCTGATATATATATATATATATATATATATATATATATATATATATATATATATATATATATATATATATATAACTATAGACTATCAATATTTGCCTTTTCAGAAAAAAAAATCCTCTGTAATCTTAGCAAAAAGAGAGGGACACAACAAGATTGTTTTATTTTTATAATAAAATATGACAAATGTTCTAGACGATATAAAAAACGAAAGAAAATCTGTACAGATGCATAATTGTTTAGCAATGCAATTTGATTATATTTTAATGCTATTATATGACAAAAAATTCTCAAATACTTTTTTATAACTTTCTTACGCATTTACACAATTGCTTTTATGAAAAGAAAAAATTGAAAACATACAAAAAGGTAACTGGTAACAAGATAATCACGAAAATTTCGGTATTTTCACAACGTATAAATGGACCATAATTTGCATAAAAAGTTCCTTTTTTATAACGAAAATCTTAGTTTATTTTAAAAAGCTTACATCTTTAGTTATTGCATTTATTAAGATAATTTCATAGAAATTGACGTAAGTGAAATACATTAAAATTTTAAATTTAATCTTAAGTATCTGCTTATATTAAAATGGCAGTTTTCGCATTTTTTTTGTTGTTGTTTTATTTGAAAGAGCAATCATTTATGGTTACAAATCTAATTTTATTTTATTTTTAAGATTAATGGAAGAAAAGTTACGTATGGCTAATTTAATAAGCGGGAAGTAATGCCATCAAATACAGTCCTAAGAAAACTAGAAATATAAAAAGTGTTTATGTATCCTTTTACTCCTTTTTTAATATAAAACACCAACAAACCTTATTTTGTACTTTTAGATTAATTTTGTATGTATATGAAAGATATAAAAGAAATTTTTTTAATGTGATTTTTGGAAAATCGATTTTCTGTTATTTCTGTATTCAATAAATCGTATTCATCAAAAATGTTTCAAACTTATTTCAGTGGAATTTTATCAGAATGTTTTCCATATTACTCACTATGTTCTTAACTGGAATTTAAGATTCATATATGATAATTAAAATATATGATATTTATTCGAATACAGAAAAATGGTAATTTAAGAAACAAATGCGTCCTATTTGACATATTTTCAAATATTAGTGTTAATTTTAAAGCTATGGTAAAACTCATAGTTCAATGCACAGATCAATGTAATAGAATGTAGTACAAAGGAAAAGAAAGTGGTATATATTTTTTAACTGAATGCACAAAGTCTGTCATAAGCATAAAATTTTGCTAAAAAAGTGAAAAAAATAACTTTTTCTTAAATCTTTTGAAGATATTGTTGTGATTTTATGTTTTCATTATTTTATATTATAATTGAACTAAAATAGTAAGTAAAATAAAGGCAAATACGTTGAATGAATCTATTGAAATTGATAAAAAAAAAAAGACTTACTTACCAAAAAAATATTATTTTTGTTTCATATAAACTTGATAAAAAATTTCTAAACTTATACAAACTATCCCCTCCAAAATAAAAAATATAATTATTTTAACTGAAAGAATTTAAAATTTAACTTAAATCTTTTCCAACAAATAATCTAAGGAAGTTTTTACAGTGCGGTACATTTTTGACCTAAATCAAATAGAAAGAAAAATTTGGGAGGTGAAAATTAGCGATTTAAAAATTTTAGAAGATGTTCATATTATTATTATGTTACTATTTTTATTAGAGAGAAAAATGAATAAAACGTACTTGTTTTTAAGATTAAAAAATAAATAAAAGAAAGATAAAGAAGAAAAAAAAGTTAAAACATTTTATTTTAAACACAACTTACAAATAAGAATGAATTATTTCTTCCATTACACTGATAAAGAAAGAAAAAGTTTTCTTTAATCAAAAAGAATAGAAAATCGCATTTCTTTACTCAAAATGTTGCACGGAATAAAACAATGAAAAATGTATTGCAAAGCTTAATTTTACAGTAGATTTAATATGTGATTATATGAACATGCACTACTGAAGATTTAAACAATAAAAATACTTTTCTTGTATGTATACGGAAATATTCAAAATTCGTACAAGACCCCAAAACGAAGTATACATTTTTTGGAAGTTTATGCATCTGGAGCAGGCGGGGGTAGAAGCAATTGTCATAAATTAGGTTTTTTTTTACTAAATCATATGTGAATAGAAAGAAAATTTCATGTAGAATTATTTTAACGTTTAAAAAATTACTTAAATACTTTAAATATATTTCAAATAAGTTTAATTAGCTAAGAATTTATTGTGCGATACTAATGATAATATGCGTAACATTAAAGACTATTGATGAAAAATATGGCATGATTAATCCGATTTTAACTGATAGGTAGTACACAATACGCATATATTTGCTTTCTGTTAGATATTTTTTTAACTGTTACTATTGAAAATAATACATACAAAGTTTAATTTACGCATTTTCACATATATTCACCTTTTTTTAAAAGAATATTTAAAAGCATTATTAAGATTTTAATAAATAATTTTGTCTTTGTGAACTGTTTGGGTAGGGATTGATAAATTGATTAACACTTATTTATCTTCTCCATAAATTATATCAGTCATAAAAGAAACAAAATATTCATAGCGTACCTAGGACATAGATTTGCTTTCTTTTATTGATAAACGTAAAATTATATTTTTTATGACAATTTATGAAATAAATGATATATTTAAGTTTAAATCATTAATTTACTGTCCGTTAAGCGCATCTTTATATTAAATCTCAAAGACGTTTCTATTGTGTAAAAAAAAAAAAAAAAAAAAAAAAAAAAAAAAATCACAGTGATTATTTTGATTTGAATAATAGTTTTCATTGTTATTTCAATAGTCACAAAAGAAAGAAAAAAACAAGAATTATAGCTTTAATATAATTTAACATGTACCAAAATTAATACAGCAATTTATTTTGTAGTTAGAGAAAATGAAACAATCTCAGAATACATTTTCTTTACAAAAGTGACACGCGTATAAAAATATCTAACATTTCTACGGAAATTCTAAACATATTTAATGTGATATATTTTGCTTCGAAGTTACAGAGTGACACGACTATGAAAAGACCTGGTCTTGAATCTTATATTAGAAATAATAGTAAAATATTAGAACAGTAGCTAAAAACTCATGCAGATGAATGCTAGCATTTTCTGAATTCTATAAATATTCAAATAAGCTACAAAATCACTTTTTTATTTACGAACACTCATTTTCTAAGACCGGCATGCAGCAAGAAAATACTTGAAAAATTTAGATATTTTGGAAAATTTTAAAATCTTCAAAAAAAAAAAAAAAAAGAAAAAAAAAAAAAAAAAGCACAGGTAACTATAAAAAGGAATTTAAAAAGAATTCTATAAAAAAGGAAAGTCAAAAGAGTTTTGTAGATTTTTTTTCTTGCTTTTCTGTATTGATGCTCTTATAGATCTAATACAAATTTTACTTTAAGTTATTTAAAGCAAAAATATGATAGTAAAAGCTTAAAAAAACTATAAATATCTTGAGTAATTTCGTATACAACTTTATCAAAAATATTTTAAAAATACACTGTAAAAAAAAAAAAATACATATTATAGAGAAGATGTCTTATTGTATCACCCGAAAATTAATAAATAAATATAACATACACAATAATCTAAGTTGAAAGTTTTATGTATAAAAAACAGACGCATTTTAGTAGCAAAATCATTAATCGAATATAACCAATCACTTTTTCATTTTATTTACATTTATCATTAGTCAAAAATAAAATAATTTGATGCGCCATTCATATCTTAACAGAAATACCGGGAAACACTTCGATATTTAAAAATTAGATTGTGAAAATTTGTGAAATATATACATATATAATTAAAAGTGAATAAGAGTAAAGTAAAATATAAATGAATAAAGATAATTTAAAAACGAAAAGAACACACGCAGGTTTTTAAATAAAATGTTGTCGTACTTTTTATGATTGTTGGAATAGTATGATCCTCCACAAGGAATTAACATTTCAAATAAACACACGTGTGAATGCGTGCTCGATCACTGCTGTCGCTGAACGAAATGCATCATTCTTCATTCACAAAAATTGTCTTTAAAATGATCTTTTTCAAAAATTATGGTTCATATTACCCTAGTCTAAGCATTACGATATGAATATTAAACGTAATAACTGTTCTCTTCGTGAGTCTATAATTTTTATAAGCAAGAAAAAACTATGAATAAAACTCATAACTTAATATTAATAATGAGAATTGGTCTGTAGAAAATTAAAAAAAAAAACATATGATAATATAACTAGAAATCAAAGTGTGGGGCATTACGAAATCTAAAGTAACACATCTTTAATATGCAAAATCAGCTCTATACTTTTGCGTAAAGCAAGCAAAAAAACTAAATGTTGAAATAATACTTTAGATTTTACAGTAAAATTGTCAAAAAAATTAAAAACATACCTGTTTTTATGAGTTTAAAGTTGACATCGGTGTGGTCTTTGAGAACACCTGTTAGAGCTGGATTAGTTATTTGTCTCAGTGAAGGTTCTCCAGTGGATAACACATAATCACTGCCAGAAACTGATGGACGAAGACTTGGTGGAGCTTGTGCCCTTAGCCGATGATTCTTTGAATCCATTGCGAATTAATTAAAGTTACTTTAAACTTTAAAACACATCAAAGTTGACAAAATAGCGTTAGATTCAATTTATGAAGACTTTTAAATCTTGAAAATCTGGCAAACTTGCTTGTTTAACTGAAAATATCACTTATTTTTCCACATTTAATTACTATAACTTAACTTGATCCAGCTTGGACAGAAACGGCTGTTATACATCATTAGCCGTAAATATCAATTCATTTAGTTGTCATAAAATAATGGACTAGCAATACATACATTTCTGCTAAAATATCCAAAATATTGGTTTTTTTTTTTCACAGTATTTTGATACGTTTGAACGATAACAAAATTTCAACAAAGTATATTTTCTTTACCTCTAATCTCATTTGCTTGAAAACCGTGTATATAAATATAACAGTGGGATTTTCAAAAATAGCACCACGAGTTTTCGTTCTTTTATACAACTAGGGAAACAGATTTCACATGAATTGGGAATGTTATAGCAACTGTAAATCACACGTGGAACAAACACGGGTATAAAAATAGACTTAAAATGCAGGTAGGGTAACAAAACAGAAGACGAAACACTGATAAATCGAAATAAATTGCGCTAGTTCTCAGGTTTTGATACTATAAATTTGACTGTAATATAAATATTAGTTCGCTTTCTTAAATCGAATTCAAAAATAAGGCTCAAATAAATCTTTTCCTTATTTCTTTGAAAATACTGGTAGGACTATGCTATATTATGATAAAAAAAAGTGATAAATCTGTTATGAAATGTATACTTGATATTACATACACATGAAAAACTTTGCAATTACTCTTTTATATTGGAAAATGACTTGCTTCCCATATGAAAATAATTTGAATAGATTTTTTTTCACAGAGATTTTCATATAATATTATCTTTCAATGGCTCAAGGCTTTGTCATGTCATTCATTAAATCAATGACGGAACTTGAGTAACTCCAGAAGTAATTAGTGAACACTAGAAAGAATTGAGATACTAGTAAACAATCGTGGCTGTTGTTTATAAATCATTTACTTGGCACAGATATTAGAATAATAGTTCCAACATGAAGAAATTCAAAATTTGATGTTTACTTTAATCTATGAAAATATTTGCAACAAAAACAGAAATATATAATTTTGCTTAATAGTATAAAACGTAATACATAGAGTTAGAGCTATGCAATTTTACACTTTAATAAATACATCAAGCTATAATCGGTGATGGTGCACGTGGAAATTTTTACATGAAACGATAATCACGGTATGACAACATTTATTCCAATGCGACGCAGTTTTATTTGCTATCGCTTTGCATACGTGCAACAATTAATAATATTTGCAACAATGACGAACAAAAACAAACAAACCTTGATTTCAATATAAAAACAAAAAATATATGCAATTATGACACATTATTTTATATATATTCAGTATAAATAACGCACATTTTGTGAAATTATCCGGCAGAATAATATTTATCCATTTTTCGCATATCCATAACTTTGCGCATCCAAAGCACACCAAATTCTCAGCACAAACAGAAACATGAGAAAAAATATATATATTCTCCACTTCTTGGAATTTCTAAAATTTTTTTATATGCATCACATTTAAATCTCCTCCTGTCTGAAAGAGTGGCAAGTCACATCAACACTGAATATAACCTTTCGAGAAAAGGGGGGACTTGTCCGCGCGGAAAAGAAAATTTTCTATTTTGGTCTTTTTCCGAAATGAGAAAAGAGGCGCGGGACAGAAAGTCTCGGGGCAAATTTTCGAGCTCTGCAGAAGAGCTTCCTTCGCACCGCCGCAGGATTCGACTGGCAAAATGAGGATGGATTTTTTCGGGCACCGTGCAATGCAGCGCCGTACCGCGGCGGATACGAGAGGTTCGGAGGCAAGGAATTCAATGATACTGAGCGATAACCCTAGTTACCTGTGTTTCAGAAAGGTTTTATTTATTTATTTACTTACTTTTCACATTTAAGGGGAGAGCGGATATTGAAAACCAAATCTATCTATTTTCAATGGATTCGTTTGAGAATTGTTAGAAGTGTTAGTGGCAAATTCGAAAAGTTATATTCAAAATTTGGTTTATATATATATATATATATATATATATATATATATATATATATATATATATATATATATATATATATATGATGAATAACTGTCATATTTTAAAATTCCCATTCGCATTTCTTTAGCATAAAATATGACAACTCATAAGATACTTTTTATAAATTACATTTGAAGTTGACATGAATTGTAAAAATTCACTGAATATCTATCTAGAAAAATAAAATATTTTGATAATTGTGCTTCTTTTTCAAAAAAAAAAAAAAATGTTTAAATGTCAACATTAAAATATTCTTGAAATGCAACTTTTTATTTATTATTGTATAAAGGATATAAAGTATAAGGTTTAAAATAATCTGATAATTAGGAATGCGCATAGAACGTTTCACAGTTATAAATATGCAAAATTTTCAATTTTTAGGAAGCAGCATTTTAAGGAAAACTAACTGAATAAAAATATGCAGTTTTTACAAATTTAAAAGCTTATACCTATACTAAGAGGCATCAGAATTGATTTAAAAGCTTATACCTATACTAAGAGGCATCAGAATTGAAAAATTCTTTTTGCATCAAATGAACTTGTTAATTTTAGTTTCATAAACCTCGAAAAGAAAAAAATCTATTTATTTGCGAAATTTCGAGATTTTGAATGTCCACTGTCACCGTGGTTTGTGGTGTAAAAGACGCTTCTTTATTCTTAAGGTACTATGTGGCACCGGAACAATTTTTAAACATTTTATGTTTAAAATTACAAATTATTGTAAAAAAGATCATAAAAATGTGACGTGAACATACAAGTAAGTAATACATATGTTTTTGGAATGTTTGTAATCAGGCAAATACTTAGCGCTTATTATCGTCGGCCTGGTCTGTCCGACTGAAAAATGAACCAAAACTTAAAAAGACATTAGTAATTGCTTTCTTCATCCTATTAAATCCTATTATGCTTAATAAATTCAAAAGTATCTCAAGATAGGTAATGATTCTAGGTTGCCATGGTGATCAAGTCCTAATTAAATGCAGTCATATTATTTCCGTTTTACTGAATAATATATATAATTGTAATAAATTTTGTATTCATGATTTTGCCTAAGAGTATAACAGCTAATGCATCAAGATCGGATTATTTATAAAAGTAGTTGTAGCACTAGCTAATATTTGAAAGTTTTCATGTACAATTTCAGGCTTGTTTATATTTTATTAAAAAATATAGCATAAAACTAATCGAAAATTATTATTTTTTTTAACTATTTGAAACTAACACTATCAAAAATAAATATATTTTATGAATTTTATAATAAATATGATAATGCTGTAAGAAAAAGATCGTTTTCATGGCAATAACATTAATATTTTAAAAGTTATAGGTATAGAAAGACGATTAACTCTTATTAATAACTCTTACAATTACTGAAAAACTTTAATAATAATAAAAAAGTAAACTTGAGTAACGCACAAAGATTTCAATAAATTAGAATAAGAATACCCTACTTTTTAAAAATTTAAAAAGTTCGTAATAAATGAATTATGAATTATTGGGTTATGACGATTTTAACACAATTTTACAAAATTTCTTTTTGTGCGGAGAAAAAGAACTTTCAATTTTTTAGGTAGCTTTCATTACAAAAAGTAAAAAGCTACCTATTGTGTATTAAAATCTAATTTAGTGTTTGTACTTACTTGCAATAAATATATATGTTTAAAAAAGCTTCAGGATTATAAAGTTTGCCTTGGTTTGTAGAAAGGCTTTAAATTGAAATTATAAAAAAAAAATTGACATTTTAAAAGTCATTCGGATAGTTCAAAATGTGCTTTAAAAATGGTTTGCTTCATGTGCAATAAAGCACAAATTTTCGGCCCACAGTATTTTATTTTCCGTATTTATGTGATGTATATTACGCTTTATTGTTATTTTATTTAAAAATTTAAAGGTAATGTGGAAAGGCATGTAATTAGTTTTATTGACTAATCTAAAATATACACAAAGAGCCATGTTCAATTTAAGACAAACTTTTTTTTTTCTTTTTTAAAATGGTTTGAGTCTGACGGTACAGATTTTCTTTCCAAAAGTTTTTTATTTCTCATGTTTGTGTGAAGTACATACCGCTTTAAAAAAAAATATTTAAAAAATAAAAAAATAATGTGAAAAGATATATGTATTGTTAGTTACATTAACTAACCTAATTTACATAGGAAGAATCATAATTAAATTAAGATGCATTGTTTTTACTGTAAACCTTAACATGCGCCTTAGAATTTTTTTGCGTCACATGATCAATTTTTGTGTAAATTTCCCTGCTTTCATGAAACATACATTTCTAGCAATAAGAAAAATAAATTTATGTAAATTTATGCTCTTTAGAACGATTAAAATACAAAAAAGTGAATAAAATGTAACTTCTGTTCTTTTTTTAAAATGTGGAAACAGGATTAAAAAAGTAACTGCCTATTCAATATTTATTGTGTTTTATGAGTATAGTAATAATTTTATTAATTTTAAATTATTCATTGCTTAAATCGTGAATTCGTGTTTAAATAAATATTATTAATTTTTACTTCAATATTTTATTTTTTCTCTTTCAAAAGATTTAGGTGTCATTTAGCATATTTTGGCAAGCATGATTTGATTCGTAATAATTTTCATTCTTGTTTTAAGGGGACAGTGTACCTTGAAATTGGTCAAAATATTAATTTTCTTTTTTTTAAAAATTAATTGAAAGCTTTTTTATTTTTGAATATTTTGACACCACATTTTTGCCTATACGTGAGATGTTATAACTTTTGTTAATAGATCCAGTGCAATTATCCATACAAATGAAAAATTTAAATTGATTTTTCATCGTGCTCGTATTTTATAATTTGCTTGTTCAATAAACACTATGGCTTTTTTGCTAATTTAGATAGAGGTTTAATTTAATTTTTTTTAATTTGTTCTCCAAGAAATGTTTAATGTTTTGTGTATGGATATAACATTCAAATTTATTGTTATTATTATTTTTTTAATATTTAAAATGCGAGTTTCTTGAGCTTTCTTCATTTTTTGATGCACACGAGAAAAAGAATCATATTAAATGTAAAATCCCATACATGAAAAAAAAAAAAAAAAAAAAAAAAAAAAAGGCACAATTTTATGGAAAAAAAAAACAAAGCCAAAATATTGATAGTTATAAAAATAGTGGAATTTTTAAAAAGTCATTTTTTTTTAATTTAAATTTTAGTAAAATAGGCTGGTTAATTTTTTTTATTTTATTTAATTTTTAGTATTACGTATTTTACCACCACATAAATTACAATATTATTCAAAATTGAAGAAATGATTTCAAAAGTACTGCGCCCCCTGAACTCTTATACTGTTGTTGCCATTAAGGATATTTTGCAATTATTTCTTGCACAATTCAAACAAAAAAATGCTTTATTATTTATTTATTTATAACAGATTAAATAAAAATATTAAAATTATCAGAAACAAAGACATATGCATACATTTTTTTATAATTCTAATACAAATTAAAAAGTGGTTGAAAATCGATTACCAAATTCCTTCTTTAGATGCAAAAAACCAAGTTAAGTGAATGAGTACAAAAGAATTAACCATAAAGTCGAGTAGCAGGCAAGGAAGTTTACTACAGTAGTGTATAACGAGAAATAAAATATTGTAATATAACATTTACTAATAAATTTGTGTGTTGTTCAATATCGTTTATTTAAATTAATTACTACTAGAAAATAGATTCAATCATCTATGTTTAAATTTGTTTTCTCATGTATTTTTATTTTTTAAATTTATTTTAAATATTAAATATAATACATTTTAAATATTAAATTTAATTAATTTTTAATATAAAATTGTTTGTATGTTTTGAAAGAGGCAAGCTTCTTTTAAAAATGCACAACTATGAAAACATAACAAAAAACTAATTTCATCATAAAAGTAATAAATAATGACGCGTAATTTCATTGAAAATTTAAAAATAATAAAATTGTACTAAAAACCCTTCAGTCGATCTCAGTAAAAAAACAAATTATCCCATTAATTGATTGCTGTATTTTTGCTTACTTTTTAAAAAGCTATCTTTAAAAAGTGTTTAAATGGAAGAAAAAAACATAAATATAAAAACAAAATCCACCCTAATAAAACACTATAAAAATAAATACCATAATAAGGTAAATAATAACCATAATAAATAGTATACATACAGTCGAACCTCGTTAACATGAACCTCATAGGGAATCAAAATTTTGTTCATGTTATCAATATCAATTATTTGTATTTGTTTTTATAACGGACTGTGAAAACAATTCATGTTAAGCGTGTTCATGTTAACGAGGTTTTACTGCATTTAAAAATGTCACTCAGTCGAATTTAACAGGTACTAAGGTAGGTAATACTTGATCATATGCGTTTAAAGTGTATTTTTTCAAATTCATTTTTATTTTTTTATTTTTGTTATTTCAATTTAAAATACATTAACATATCTTCTTTAATATCTTTAAAAAAAGACATAATGAGAAAACGTGTAACTGAGAAAAAATCAAAATCTATGCATATGTAATGAAAAGTTAAACTTTATAATAAAGTACTACAAATGAATTTCTATCATTCTGTCAAATTTAGTGGTACTAAAACGCTTAGACCTGATTGTTTGCGCTTAATCGCACTAATAAAAAGATTATACTTAAAACGAGAAATTAAACTTAATTTCTGATATTTTCAAAGATACAGAAATATTTCTGCATCATTATTCTTTCCATAAAAAGCGACGCAATAAGTAATTTTCAAAATAAAAACAATGTAAAAAATTATTTAATTTGGTAGATGTAGTTTTTTTTTAAAAACTTTTTTTTGTTTTCAAGAATATTACGAATAAATTACTGCACCAGCTATTATATCTTCCCGTTTTTCTCACAAAAAATTACATTTTGTTCATAAAGTATTATAGATAAATTACTTTATCATGTTGTATGTTTCCTAAAAACATTTAGATTTTCAAAAACATCAATTTAGTAGGCCATTATACATTATTATATTCTTTAGTTTCTTTAAAGACTCTTTTTTTTTAAGAATGTATATCACAATATTAGAAAATTTATATAAAAGGTAAAAAAATAATAAATCTTGAAACTTTTAATAAACATTTATAAACAAAATGTTACATTTTTTTCATAAAATATTACTTGTAAGTTTTTATAAGAAGTTTTTATGGAAGCATGTATTAAATATTAATGAGATATTTTCAATATGAATAAAAATTTTGTATGCTTGTTTATATAACAACCACGATGATTACTGTCTAAATTTGTTTTGCATGTTTTTTTTCTTGATATATCCAGTCATTTAATCTTTGAGTATGAATAAACACAAAAAAACCTATTAAGGTTTTAAAAACTGTAATTATTAATCTTTCAGTGAGTGAAAATGAATCTATTGAAATTTGGCACACCTCAAATTTAAAATTCAGATATCATATCCTGCCGATAAACTTATTTGCACAATTTGTTTTAAAATAAATGTAAAGGAGGCAAAACATAGTCATCCTATTTAGATAATTTCTTCTAATAATTTTAGATAATTTTGGGCTACTGCGCATGACGATTTTTTTTCATGAACGATGTACATGACGTGTACAATTATAATGTTGACTTCTTTTACGATTAAGTTTAGGAGCGGTGCAAATATAACATTATCAACTTTTTGTTAATTTTGGACCCCCTTTCCTTGTATCCGATATCATCCCACCCCCTCCTTACGATAAAACTAAATAATTCTCAGATCCAAAGATTAACGGATCTATGGAGTCTTTCAAAATAGAACCATAGCGAAATTGTTAGATATTCTTATTCACATAATGGAATCGAACAGCATTTTCCATTTTCTAGGGTAAGAAAGTGTTCATTCAGAAAATATTGTCAAATTTGACGTTTTGAACAGAATCGATAAAAGAGACATTGTGATAAAAGACAAACCGGTCGTCATGTAAAATAAAAAACTTATAAGCCAATCGTTAATTTGTTTATTTTAAAAAATGAAAAGGTAATTCGATTAAAAATCGTTTTAATAGTCATCCCTTCCAATTATATACATTTAGTTTAAAAATGAGTCAGAAAATGTGTCAGAAAATTTCGCGTTTTTTGAACATGGAATTTGAGAAACGTCTTGGAGCAGTATATTGAGCAAATTGTATTCTATTTCGATATGAATATTCTTTTTCTCCCGGACAATGCAAGATATTACATAATATGTATAACAAAACAAAAATTACACTTGACAAAATTCGACCATCCTTCTTGTAGTCCTTCTTATATGTCTGTCTTATCCTGTCTGCAAGCTCTACTTTTGTCTAATCTTACAATCCTAATAGTCCTGCCTGTTTTATACAAAAGTTACTGGACAATTCTAGTATTCATTTCGAAGTGTGTGTTGCCTTGTTATAGTCTGCCTATTCTTCTGCTAGTCCTGCCCATTTTATTCCTTTCGGTTGAAAAATAAGTCAAAAAATGTGTCAGAAAGTTTCGTGTTTGCTAAGCAGGGAATTTAAGAAACGTCTTAAAGCAACACTCTGCACAAAAATAATTCCACTTCGATCAGAATATTTCTATTTTCCCGGATAATGTAAGGCATAACGCAATAGGGTAATGAAATAAAAATTGCATTGAATAAAATTCAACCTCACTTTTAACAGAGCTGGAACAAATATCCGTTAAATTTGTTTCAAAACTTCTTGCAGCAATGTTGCCAGCAGTGTCTGTAATTTTTACGGGAAAAACTACGAATTTCTTTCTTTCTTTCTTTCTTTCTTTCTTTTTTTTTACAGTGTGTCCGAACTTATAATCGTCAAATTTGCATTTTCATTGATACTTTTATGGAACAACTGGTAAAAGAGAGATTAAAAGATGAAATCAAAAAACTTTTTGGAGTAATTAGCTTCAAACACATCTTAATTTTTTTTATTAACCCCCCCCCCCCCCACACACACACACACACACAAAAAAAAACTCAATATGTTTGAAAAAGTATCTAGAAGCTATTTAGAGAGTGTGTAAAGTATGAAAACAAAACTATCTAGAGTATTCTTAGAGCATAATTTTAGTAATAATGGGACAGATTGATGCGGTGAAAATCTATTTGATTTTTTTTAGCAGAGACAAAGAAAAATAAATCAGAAAAATGCTGAGATGTGTAAAAAAATTTCAACACCCTTTTAATTTCTTAATGGGGGGACTGTCTAAAAACGCTGAAATACGTGTTTAATTAATTTGTTAGTAAATTTATTTTCTGAAATTTGACTGTTTTAAGTAAAACGGCTGCTGAGCTATAGCAAGCTGTTCTATAATTTTCGACCTTCTCCCATTTACTCCCTTGGAGGAGCAATTTTCGAAAATTCTCCCTTCGTGCACATGTGCTCATAAGTAGCATTTTCTCCCCAATTTTCTTATCAGTCAGTCAGGACAAACTATTTTACATAGAAAAGCACTAAGCAATTAGTAGATGAGCGAAAAAGAACATCGTGTTAGAAAAATGCAGTAGATAGAGACATATATAGGAGGAAGATGATGCACAGAGGTTTGGAAGTTTTTAAAGAATATTAAAAATGAAAGTGATAATTCATGACAATAACTATCATTAAGAAATAAGAAGAACAGTATAAGACTTTGCTTACGTAAATTCGAGGTAAATTTCAAGCAAATAATACAGATATAGACTTTATGGAACAACTTATAATGTTGGATAGTGAGAGAGTAAAGAAAAAGAATTATTTTTTTTTTTTTTAAATCAACGAACAGTTGTTTCCGGTGGAATATCAGCAGGGCTGATCAAAAATAAAACCAATAGATTGTTCAGATTAATGACACATGTATTCAAAAAATGCTTAAACGGAGTAAAAACACGAGAGGAATGAAGATTTAGGTATTTATCATCAATATATAAGAAAGGTGACCCACAAAAATGTAAAAATTAACGTGACATTAATGTAACAGTAATGTAAGAAGACGGAAAGTTAAATGTTACCTTATTGAAAATAAAATGGTAATTTCAGATTAATTTTAATAACCCAAGCTTTTGTAACATCATAATTTTATTATTTGTGTTTAATAACTATACTTTCAAAAACAGCCACAATTTATTATTGTTCTAGTGAGTGGTAACTCTGTGGCTGCTTTTGAATTGGATGTCATTTTTCAATTTTTTAGTGAAAAGAGTAATTCAGTTATATTGTAAGATGAAAAAGTATTCCTTATTTTATAAAAAAAATAAATATCAAGAAAGAAGTCGCAATTACAATTAGGATTAAAATGTTACCAAAAAATATTGTCTTAGTTTATTAAAAAAGTTTGCACTGTTAAGATTCTTCTATTAGATTTTAGTTTTCTAGCTGCTTTAACTGAAATGACATTATTTTAATCTTTTAATTAAAATTGACGCCTTCTTGACGAAGTTATATAGAAACACTTAAGGTTTATTGGAATTAATACTTTACAAATGTACTTATTTTTGTTTAATCATTCCACTCTTTGGTCCTTAGCGACATATTTTAATTTATGTCTTTATGAAATAATTCGTTGAAAAGCTACGTTTTTTTATCTAAATTCATTTCTTCTAAAGAAGAAGAAGAATTTTCCCGTTAAGTGTTAAGAGTTTAAAATCCTTAATTACATATAAAACTAAAACAACAATAACAATTAAAAATGGATTCATTTGTAGATATTATTTAGTAAACAGACGAACAAAATACTTTTGTACAAAATAATACTGATCGATTAATTATTTTTGAATACGTGCAGTCATGTTTTTGTCTTCAAATTCTTTTGAAAAGTACGTTTTAATAGCGATATTCCTTCCACCATTTTTTAAAGCAAAATAATGATCCGAATATTTTATTTTAATGATAAAATGAAGTCAAAACTTTATTTCATAATCCTTGTATTACCTAACAATCCTAATTGCAAATTACGATACTTTAAAAGTATCATCTATCCCCCCTTCATCTTTAATTTAGGAGTTTCAAGAAACAAAACGACATCAATTTTCCTCGCGTATAAAATTATGTTTCAATTTTAGAAGTTAAATATGTATGTCTCTTAATTTTTTTTATCTCTTTATTTTTCTAAAGCCAGCAGGGAAAGTCTTAAACTCTATTAATAAAATTATTATTCATTTTCTTTTATTTTTAATCATTCATCTTTCCAAGTAGGCTAAAATTTTTATTCAAACATTTTTTTCTTATAAATTTTAATGATAACGGCATTAAAAAACAATTGGAAATTCCCCTTTTCTGTTCCTTTCTGGAACAGCAAATTATTTTGAAGATTAAATCTGATTCTTTAGGTTGAACGTATACAAAATTACTTTAGATGTATAAATTAAAATAAATGTTAAAAAATTTCATTTTTTAACCGAACTCATTCTTTTTTCCATTGCAAAGAGTTTTAGTATCCATCTTTATATAAAAAAAAATCAGTTAAAAATCTATGTGTTGTGTGTATGTTTAAAGAGATTTTGACTAAATTGGGGCCAATAACTTTCTAGACTGAATTCAAGGAGAATTTGTTTAAAAAAACTCTCCTAAAATGAATATAAAACGTAAAAAAAACACATATGAAATGCCAACTGTGAATTTGTAGAAAGACAATATTTCGCATTTAAAAATAAAAAGAGTCCAAAAGCTCAAATATACGAAAAATAAGACTTTTTTTCTAAATATGTAATTTAATTGCCATATCATTTATGCTATCTAGTAAAAATAAAGGCAATTTTTACCTTCATTTTCATTTCTAAAATTACAAAAATCCATTTAACAATCCCTGTCGATTTTTCTTTTCGCTCTTTTGCTATCTAAAAGGTGTAATTCAGTAGCCATAATTACAGTAATGTCATTAAAATTTACAAAACCATTAACATGCAGGAATCGATTTCAAAATTCTCTAACTTTATATGATATTCTGAGATCAAACAAATGTGGGCAAAACTGGTGTTAATTTGATCGTTCAGAGTTCGGAACCCCATAAACCGTTACTGCAAAACACAAATTCGCTAGTATTTTACTATGCATATGCTATCATTATTATTATTATTATTGCAATATATTATTATGTTATTACACATATAATAACATAATATTGTTACATTAATAATACTAATTTACATTACATTATTAATATTATACATTAATAATATTATACATTAATAATATTATGCAATAGTGTAGAATAATTTTAAAAACTTTACAATAGTATAGAGTACATTTTTTGAGTCCTTAAAAAATTATATTAAAAAAAAAACTTCCAAAAATATAAAAAAAAATTAATTAAAAAAATTATTGGTTGTAGATGAATTTAAATAGCGAAAATTGTTAATAATTTAAAAACCTTATTAGTTATATTTCAAACATATTTACTTCCAATAACCACATTTCCTCCTACATAAACAAAATCACCTAATTTCTGTCAAAATTGTCTTTTTATAAATAAGTGGAGACAATACAAATAAACTTTTATATTTTCCCACGGCTTCTCGATAACTTAAAAAGAAGTGTAGATACATTATTTAAGTCTTAAAAGGATAATATTGAAAGAAAATTACAAAGGAGAACAATAAATATTTAGTTTAACAAAAAATTTTTATTGCAAATGAATTTAAATAGCGAAAATTGTTAATAATCTAAAAACCTTATTATTTACGTTAAACACACATTTCTTTCCAATAACTCCCTGTTTTTTTTCTTCAAAAACTAGATTTCTTTGCGTAAATAAGGGGTAGGTTCCTTTAGAAAGACCACGCCACGGAAGCGCCTTCCTCCCCCCCCCCCTTAGGGCCCATATCTATACATATAATAAAACAGTAGGACCCGGTGTGTCTGTACATTGAAGATAATTGACAAAAATGGAGTCAGGACGATAAAAGAAAACCAATGAAACACAAAAAAAATTTTTTTGAATTTTTTGTCTGTCTGTCTGTCTGTCTGTCTGTCTGTCTGTTTGTTCGAGGTTATCTTCGTAACTACTGAATGGATTTTTATGCGGTTTTCACTAATGAAGAATGCACACTCCCGGGCAGTGTATAGGCTTTGTTTCATCAAAATCGGACAACAGACAAAAAAGTAACAAAAAGAAACAAAAGAAACTATTAGGTGCGCTGCTCACGTTTTTTAGTACATAACGTTTTTTAGTACATATAAAATCCAATAGATGTCACTGTGCGATTTTAAAACGCGCTATCGTTATGTTTTCGCCAGTCTACTTAAGTATGAGAAAGTTTCAAGCTGGCTGTCGTTCCATGTGGTTTAGTCGGTAGAACGTCAGTGCGCCATACTGATGGCCCGGGTTCGATTCCCAGCATGGAATTTTTTTTCACTATGTTGGCATTAACGCCTATAAGCAATTAAAAGAATTTGAAATATTGTATTCAAGGCGAATTTTCTCTCTGGGAAAATTTCCTTGCATTAATATGTCAGTGTAATTTTTTTTTCGATTTAATTTTTTTTTTCGAAACTTTGTTTTTCTTAAAAAATTACAGTAAATATTTGATATTTCCCAACGTTTTTTGAATGATCGACTTGCTTTTTTTTTTTTAATGTATGTCTGAACCTTATCTAACTACTTCTTCAAGATTTCTTTAGATAAACCGACCAGCGTAGCGGGCGAAGGCCGCTAGTCCCTAATAAGTTGATAATTGGCTGTGATAAACACAACCAATCAACCAATAATCAATTTCAGCATAATCAAAATCATCTAATTTCTGTCAAAAATTGTCAATTTATAAAAAAAGTGGTGAAAATGCAAATGAGCTTACACATTTTTCCGTAGTTTTGCATTAACTTTAAAATAGGTCACAGTACATTTTATAAGTCTATAATAAGGTCATTTTGAAAAAGTTTGCAAAAAAGAGAAAAATAAATAAACATCTAAAAAAATTTTGATCATAAATGAATTTAAATATGATACATTATCGATAACCTAAAAGCCTTCCATATGTGTTTAATTACTATTTCCTTCTAAGTACACCATACCCCCGTAAAAAAAAAAAACCTAACTATTGTCAAAATTTTCAATTTATTAAAAAGTGTAGAAAATGCAAACGAAATTTTGCATTTTGGAATAGCTTTATATTAAATTTCATTTATAAAGATTTTTTATATATAACATTGCATAGTTTCGAAATAATAATCTGAACATTGACATATTCAAGTCTTCTTAACAAACTTCCAAGGCATTTGTAAAAATAATAGAAGTATTACATAAAATTAAAATGCAAAATAGCTTTAACGAATCACAATTTAAAAATAACCACAGTTCATATTTTCAATAAAACAGATGCAAAGTTTAGACGGGTTTCGAAAAAAAAAATAGCTTTCTTATTACATCGAAAATGTTACTTAAAAAGTAAAATCTGCTTTAAAAATGTATCTGTAATAAATGGAAACTTGGTTTTATAACTTTTTTCGTAAACGTAAATTAAATTAGAATGTATAAATATAATTTTCGTTTTCATAGAAAAAAAATGTATTTAACTTAATGATAAACTCTGTAACATCATTATAAAATGCTAAGTACTTTCTTATGTACGTAATATAGCTGATTATTCTTGTTAAAAATTATTCCATCTTTGCATTTAGTTTCGAATTTAGTATTAATTATTTATTCGGTAAATTCATGTTTGCAGACTTAATCGTACTTACATAGGTAATTGGAAACATCATTATTTATTCACTTTGACAATACTTTGAAAATTTATAAAAGTAACTCATTATTTTTGTTTTTATGAAATAACGTAAAAAATGGAAAGGAATTCTTTTTGAAAATATATTTTTCGTTGGTTATTATCAGCTATTTTGTATATCTATTTTTCAATTATTCAAGATTGACATGTATGGCGATTTAGCTCATTATTTTAATCGAATGCAAAGTTTTCCATTTTTTTTTTTCAGTGCAGAATTTTGTTTGTATGCCTATTTTTCTTTGCAAAAATGGTTGTTATTCTTATATAAATAGGAATTAGATCATTCATATAATCGTTATTGCTTTCTAAAGACTTTTAAATTTGTCGATAAAAATATAAAATATTCCCTTTTTTTTTCCTTAACAATTTCCAACAAACTTGAAAAGTTTCCATGACTTCGGTTTGTCTGGCTGCTGACTGTCTATCCGCCTCTATCTCTCTTAAATATATTCGAAATGACCTGAAATTTTGGGATGTTATTTACGTTTAACCTAGCATAAATTCTAATTCAAATGGCGGTTGTAGAATGTTTAATGTATCTACAGGAACAGTCAAAGGTTTTTCGTTACATTACGGACAATGAGAAAAAAAGGTTCCAATGGATTCTTAAAGACGTTATAGCCTTTCAAACATAAAAAAATTATA
Organism: Maratus speculifer; assembly: GCA_964019185.1. Lineage (NCBI taxonomy): Eukaryota > Metazoa > Arthropoda > Arachnida > Araneae > Salticidae > Maratus > Maratus speculifer. The sequence continues at coordinate 213,231,152 of OZ025292.1, read as the reverse complement.
TACAGTGCTCTAAAATATGCATTCTGTAGAACGTCATAAGAATAGTCATTATTTATTTACAAGGCTATACAAAATAATTCCATTACATAACGGCATAGAGGAAATTGTTTGAGGCTTATTTTAATTATGTTAAGCTATTTCACATATACTGAAATTGCTATACATAGGTAATGCTTACTTTAAGTTATTTCATGTATAATACGAAGTACGTAGCATTTACAAGTTCACGCAAAAGAATTCAGTAGTATATTCTATCCGAAAAACTGTATAACAGCGTCGATGGCCGGAAATACATTTTTAATTATGATATCTTTTTTTAGGTTTCGCTACACTTACGCTTATTATATGGTGTGTATAAATGCTATTGTTGATATACAGGGCCGTACAAAAGAATCCGTAAAGATCACTAAGTATGATTGTAAATTGCTTAAAGGTATTTTAAAAATTTGTTAGGCATTTTTAAGCTGAAAGATGTTTAGTTTACAGAGAAATGTTTGTAAAATATAAATAAGATTTTAAACATTATCACGCAATGAACTGGATACAAGACTGTCTATGAATGATAAATTCTGGAAATGTTGTTTTATCAGTGTTTTAGTTTGAATTAATTTTTAGCTGAATAGTGGCATGTAATAAAAACACTAGGTAAACTACGGGGCTCAACAAATATATTTAAGTATGTTTCCATTTCTTAGTATAAACTGCTGAAAGAGAAATTTCAGCCTCCTAGCATTTTCTTGTTAAACTGAATTTTCCCATTATTTGGCATATATATCAACTATAGATCAAATACAGACTGTTCAGCAGAATTGGAACACATGTTTGGTGACAGAAGATAATTGCTAAAATCAAATTTTAAAATGTATCATCTTTCATATATATCAAATATATCAAATATATTTACTTATTTATCTTATTTAACTTATTTCCTAAGTAACGACATTCTGTTAAAGATTTCAGGAAATGTTGGAAAGTGTTTCATAATCTATACTTAACGTATGGTTTTTTCTTTCTTGTTTTCTTACTAAAAGATATTTTTACTTTATAAAAGGCATTGGCTCAGTTAAAAAATATTATCTATTACAGAAAACTGAAATCGTATTCAAATGAGATAAAACAATCATAGTCATATCGGCAATATATACGAGTAACTAGTCAGATGTAGCAATCCCAAAACTTTTTTCTATCCATACAGATTAACATTTCGAAATTTGCTTTCATAGTACCAAAATTAAATGGCAATCTATGCCCATCATGAGGATTCTAAAGATATGAAATTCCGTGCATTACTTCTTGACATATTACTGTTGCTAAAATCGTGTAAATCTTACAAAATGCAGCATAGCAGTGCCACAGGTAATTGACACAAAATTGTAACGAAAACCAACTCATGTGAAGGATTAACTGAATCTGAGGCTTAATGGAAAATCCGTGCATTAGCCGTTGAAACAGAGCTGTTACAGAAATCGTAGCAAATTCAGCATAGCAACGCCATTTGCGAAGATATTTACGACATTAACATAAACAGCATCAAATCATGTCAATGACTAATCGAATCTGTAGTTTGATGGAAATTTGTGCATTCGCTCTTGAGATGGAGCTGTTGTGGTAATCTTAAAAAATGCCATCATAAAAACGCCACCTATTGCGCGATTGTACATCCAAACGTAAAAAAAGTCAATTTCTGTAAGTACTAACGGAATCTGAAGTATAAGAACATTCTGTGCATTAATTCCGAAGATACATCTAATGCAAAAATCGTATAAAATGCAACATAGAAGCGACAGCTATTGGGTGATTTACACAAAATATAAAAGAAATCAATAATTGACAATAATTCAGAAAGACATACAAGTTACCTTAAAACAACTTTCTTTGCCAGGAGTCATAATCAAAGTAACGAATGGTATGAGACCAGTTTTTTAATTTAAATATCTGAAAATATGGACAGAAGATTTCATAAAAAATAATACCCTATTATTGCAAAAATCATTGATAAAGAAACTTTTGGCACTGCAGGAGTTAAAAAGTTAAATATTTACGCTAGCAATTAGATAAACAGCAAACTGCAATCTTTAAGATTGCTTTCTGATGCATATTTGCCCATCACTTTTTAATTAATTGTAATTCTTAATCATGCAAATAAAAATATACTGTACCACATGCTTCTTTTAAAACACTTCGAATGATCACTTTGCGTGTTTTAATGCAGAGTTTTTGTCAAGGAGCATATTACAGGTATACATAAAAAATGTCCCAGTTATAAACTTCATAAGTATCAACCGTAAGTTTTGTAGAGTGGTGGTTATAAGCTCACAAATAAAGAGTAACCCAAAGAGCTTAATTAAGTACATGCGCAAGCATTGTTTTGTTGTTTACTAACTTGAATTTCCTCGTGCGCAAAATGGCGACTCCTGAGTGCAAAGTGCTATTTTTGAGCTTGAAGATTTAAATGTCGTTGGAGCAATGCGATTTTTTCCTTTTGGATTTTATAAAATATCGTATCTACATTCTGCCGAGACCTAATATTTTCCCAGAGTTGAGACACAAATTGAACAGATTATTCCTTCTCTTAAGGGAGACCCGAACCCCATTTTCTGCCAAAAATCATTAAAAGTTCAAAAAAAATTTTTTTTCTCAGAAAACGATAAAATACATATTTGCGAATATCCATCCAAAATTTCAGAACTTGGGGACACTTGGAACAGGTAGAAAATGAGCTTTTTAAATTGTACTCACTATAGAGCTTAAAGGACTAGCGGCCATTTAAAACGTGTTTTCCTGAAAATGACTTTTTTTCATATTTTGCCTAAGTTTAAAGTACTAAGGCTCAGTGGTAAAATGATTTAGAAACAAAGTGCTTATGTTTTTAGAACCTTAAAATAATTGCAACAAAAGTAAGGAGAGATTTTTTTTAACTATTTCTGAAAATTTTACATAAATTGGTAAACATGAAAATTATAACGATTTTTTTTAGCCGATTAAAGTAGAAAATTAAAAATATTTCTCCTTAGTTCTTTTCTATATACTATAACACTATTTAAGAAATTTTAGTAATACCAAAATATTGAAAATTGAATGAGGAATAGTAATTTTAAAAAGTATATTTTTCGACAAAAAAAAATTATTAAAATCCCCATAAAAAATATACTTTTTAATAAAAAGTGAATTTTTTTGCTAATTATTCCTTACACGAAGATTCTTAAATAGTACACCAAAATTCATTACTTTAAAATCAATAATAACAATTTTGGGTTTTTTCTTACGGGTCGCCCTTAAGGGGGCTCAGGGGTTGATCGATACAGAAAAACATGTAAACGGAGCTCTCGCTTCAAGTCCATATAAAAACAGAAGTGTTCAATGTAATTAATTTAAACTTTCTGATATTTTAAAGGTATGTTTGTAGTCTTATAAAATTATAAAATAAAGTACTTCAATGTAATATAATAAGAAATATAGCAACATTTGTGTAACACAATTTTCGAAAAAAAAATTATATGTTATATCATCATCACTAAGATATTTTAACGTTGAAATGACACAAAAACCTAATTTTTGCTTTAAAATGATCAGGAAACTTTACTCTATAGAATGAATTAAGGATATAACTATCACTTAAAAACATCAGTATTAAAAAAACTCTCAAATTTGAAAATTTAAAAAACTCCTTAAAAATACAACTTTTTTTTTCATTAAAAATACTTAAAATATTAAATTATCTAAAATATATTAATTCATTCTATAGATAATGATGTTATATGCATGCAAAAAAAATTTAAGCCATTCCATCAAATAGTTTTTTTTTTATCTTGGTGTTAGTCGTCAAAAATCAAGTTTTGAGAAAACGCGACTTAAAGTTGAAATTATATGGGTGCGGCTATGAAAGCGTTGATACATAAATGCTTATAACTCCGTTAAAAATGCAAATATTTTTATGCAGTTTTTTGCATTGAGTTCAGAATTAATTGAATAATCAAACTAGATCAAGAAAAAAAAAATCGATTTTTTGAAAAGTTTTCAAACCCTGAGCCCCCTTAATCCGGACTTGTTAACTGAAGTACGGGAAGAATTAGTTTGATGCGTGTCGTATAACTAAAGATTCACATACTGAATAGTCGTTAAAAAAACTAAGTTAAACTTCAATTTGATGTATGATTTGTTGCAAATGGTTTAAATTAAACTTTTGTAATCTACCTTTGAAACTGGAACACCATATATATTATGTAATGATACTAGGACATCCCTCAGAGGGATTAGTATGAGCGATATTGCTGAGAATACACATTTAATAACTTGCGATAAGTAAAGAAAATGAGATGTTACCTTTAATTGGTCATTCATTGTGATAAAATATGATGAAAATAAGCGTATTGAATCATAGAATTAGAAAATCTTATATATAAAGTTGCATATACTATTTTTATAAAAGAAAAGCAAACCATGCATGGATATAAAATTGGAAATATGCAAAATGTTAAAAGCAATACAGAAAATAAAACACTAAATTTTCCAATATTGGAAATATAACTCTTTGAAATGATGTCATGCGCATAAACAGAAGCTTCGCACCGATTTGAGAAACTATAAATGACATAAACTATTATGTTTGAAGAAAATGGAGTTTACTTTATAAAGTGTGAAATCCGTCCGAATAGTTTATAATGTTGAATATCTGTTTGCCACGGATGCAATGAGGTTGTCGATAAGAGTTAAGCAATCCTTTTTTTAAAAATTGTCCTAAACGAGCACTTACATCTATAAGTTACTGTGATGCCAAAGTTATAGTTTCTGACCCCAACAGTATCCTGGAAATTACAATATTCTCAATAAATTAGGTTTAAAACTTTTTCTAAAAAAAAAAAAAAAAATGTTTAATTTGTGAAATTAAACTGTCGAATGTTTTAGAAATCGTTCATAACGTGAATATTATATCTTAAAAGTTGCCACCAAAAAAAAAAGATTTAAAATTTTTAGTCATATCAACATAAAAAAAATTCTCAATTTTAGAACTTTTTTTACTCGTGCATTGAGGGTGATTATTGTTTCTACGCAAAATATAGTATATTTTGCAGCAAAGGTGGTTACCAACATTTTTTGCCCACATTATTTTTTAAATCGGCTAGGTACTCCCAATGATAACGAAAAACACACAAACGTTAATGCTTTATAGCATAGAAATACAGAATCAAAAGCTATTTATCTCCTATTATATGTATATTAAATTATTACTAATTTGTATATATTTATTATATTATATTATTATTAATTGTATATTAAATTATTATTAATGTACTGTGTATATTAAATATACACAGATCAATATAATGCTTCATTTTTCTTTTATTAGTATTTCTTAGTATTCATTTTTCATTAATTTGTATTATTAGGATGAGCGAAGCGAATCCTCTACTAGGCCACTCAAATTACATTTTGTCGTACACTTTACAAAAAAACTATTCAATATTTTGACTTTAAATTAAAAACAAAAATAAATTATGATCTGTAGATTTGCACAATATAATTTTTTTTTACAGTAAAACGTTAAAAAAATATTATTATAATTAATTTATTTTACATGCATTTCCAATACGGACGCATTTTAGCAAATAAATAATAAAAAATGAAACGCGTATATTTTCAGAAGAAAATATAAATAATTATAGATAAAGTATATAGATATAAGTAATTATAGATAGAATCAGGATTAATTTAATAAATAAAACATGTTTTCATTATTCAGCAAAATCGTTTGCACAGATGACACTTAAACATTTTAAAAGAATTGTATTGTGGATTTTTTTTTTTTTTTTTTTTTTTTTTTTTGTAAAGTGGCAACAAAAGAATTGTAAACAAATAAAATTAATTGTTAAATTTGTTATATAAATGAAAAATTAAAAGAACTGCGTGAAGTTGTTGCCTCGATTCAAGCTCTTTATAAATGTACTAAAGCAAAGTTGGCCGATTCAGAAACGACAAATGGACTTTATCCATTTCTTACTTTACCATTTGGATCTAAAATAATGTTACGTTCTTATTTGTGGAACGAAAAAGATTTAGTAAACGGGACTTTAGACTGTTGCACGTATTAAAGAAAATCACAAGCCACCAGACCAGATATCGCGACTAATCATGGATAAATTTGAATACTACAGTAATTTAACTTATAAGAATTGGTGCGTACCAATTCCCCCAATAATTAAATTCTGGAAAATTGAAGCATAAATTGCTCAAAGAAAGAATTTCTTCTGCAATTAGCTTTTGCTGTTACAAGTCATAAATCTCAAGGTTTAACATTAGATGAAGCAGTTGTAGATATTGAGGATCCACCAGTTGGATAACACCAATTGGCTTAAAAACGCACGTAACGTTGTCGAGAGTGAAAATCCTTCAAAATTAAGCATTCAATAGAAATTTTCCTTACGAAAAATTCTACAAGATCAAAAATTCTCGTACGCTAACATGTATAAAAACGAAGAAATTAGAATAAAAAGTTTTACAGTTAAAAATTCATAGTATCAACGAGAGCAGATTTCAAATGTTTTTCCAGAAAATAGGATTTTGAAGAAGTAACTTTCTTCAAGCTCCCTTCAAATATATTATTCTAAAATAGCTATCAAAGATTATTTGATGTTAATTACAAAGATTGGAAACATGCATATTTCAAACAACTTTAAAAAACACCAGTGGCTACTGGAAATAATAAAAACATATTTAAAAGAGCTTTTAGTTGAAAATTTAAAAACATTTTGTAAAAGTTTTCTTCGAAAATATTTTATTATGATAGTCATACATCATAAATAAAAAATTAAAATGCGCCAAAACATAAAAATAACGTTTTTGTTTAATAAAGATGCAAAAATTATATTAAAAAATATTGTTATTTTCAAATATCTGTTTTGTAAAATAATGCTTCGCGAATCCAAACAAAGTATGGCTTTTGCTAGTTCAGTAAAAAACTCACTTTCTTAAGCTCGAATTACGTTAAAATCTGTTAAAGTCCATATAACAGCGAAGTATTGGGAAGAGTATTAAATACAAGGTAGTAAGACACTTAGTTAAACGGAGGTAATAAATCGCTAAATATTGTTCTTTTCGCCCTCTCTCGAAATGCATTTTTTTCCGTACATTTAAAAAACACGATTTAGAGTCATCTTATTTAAAATTCAAATAAATAAATAAGAGGAAGCAATAATAGCGTAAATCAAAACCTTTTATTTCAGCATCAAGGAATTGTATCGTAGTTACACATGTGGAAAAAAGCTGCTTTTGGCCAAAAAACGTTGTCTTCACTAAATTTGAATTCGATTAAAAAAAGTACCGTGATTAATTAAAATGTTTTAGGCAGAACTGCCAAGTCTCCGGCATTTTGGATACCGGTATTTTAATACAGAAAATGTTTTATTAAATTGGAACATTCTGCGGATTTAAAAAATAACTTTTCCTATAAGAAAATTCTGCTGTGCAATAAGCGGGGGCTTGGCATCTCTGTATAGGAATATTTCGTAATCTACTTTTTAACCTTAAAAAAAGCAACGACCATTTTTCTGGTACAAAAAGTATTTACTAATTGTTCCATTTTCCATACAAGGTAGTAATTGTAATATTGATATATCTATGATGATAAATTTCCAATAATTTTTCAAATCCCATTTATTTCATTAAAAATATAAATCTTTTATTCATTTAGTTTAAAATAAATGGTTTTTAACTAATCTCATAATACTTTTGAAATATCACTTTTCATTGGCCATTTTTTTAAAGCATTTAGAAAATGGTTGTTGCTTTCAGACAAATATAGACTTTGGTCTGTCCGCATTTTATTTTATTATTATTATTATTTATAAATGGTGGAGAAATATTCATACTTAATCCATAACGTACATAATATGACACTGTTATTGCATAAGTCATCTTTTTATTATCATAAAAATGATGTTTTTACTGATTTTTATTAACTCAATAGGAAAAATTTTATGCTTTGAGCAATAGATGTCCGTATTTCATTTATTTATTTATTTTAACAAAATTGTTTGTATTTAGAAGAATTTTTATTAAAATAGGAAATCCAAATGTCGCTGTTAATAAAGAAGAAAGTTACAAAAAAAAGTTAAAACGAGTAGACGTATACTATCAAATATGGAAAAACGACGAATCCAAAATAGACGTCGTATGAAATATCATCTTTTAAAGCAAAAAGACGAGGTCTGACTATCGAGCCTACTGATTAGAAAATGCGTATTACATGGAAAAAAAAATAACAGCAAATATTGATTTTTTTTTTCTTTTGTGCAGTTTTGGCTTCGAAAGGTGCGCTATGTTGCAAAAAGATATAAGCGACTATGAAAACACACTTGGTAAACGTTCATGCTCAGTTTTACAAATAAATATGGCACATATATGCCCTATACAGACCAAGGTACCTAATTGGTGCCAAAATGGCGTTCAGTTGCCTAACATGCTGGTTATCATATAAATGTTATAATAAATTGTTTGTTCCAAAAATATTATCATTTATTGATTGTTACTTCTTTTTTTTTAATAACAGAAAAGGTTTGTTTATTCCTTTTTAGGTGAGTTCGTAATTATGTAAATACGTAGCACCTATTGTTGTCGCTCAGTCCGTCCGTCTGTCTGCCCGTCTGTCTGTTCGTCTGTCTGTCTGTCCGTCTATCTGTCCATCTGTCCGTCTATCTGTCCATCTGTCCGCATATAACAAAGTAAAAACTACCCAACCGAATCGTTTGAAATTTAAAATATATAATTATTACAAAATTTTGTCGAGTCATTTCAAATTTTATGAAAATCGGATGGATAGATCAATTACAGGGACTATCAAAAGGATTCCGTTTCATTAAGTATAATGGGGAAAAAAGTTTCAAATATATTTTAATCGTTTGAAATTTAAAATACGTAATTATAACATAATTTGTCGAGTCATTTGAAATTTTATGAAAATCGGATGGATAAATCAATTACAGGGACAATCAAAAGGATTCCTTTACATTACGGTCAATGCGGAAAAAGTTTCAAATGCATTTTAATCGTTTGAAATTTAAAACGTATAATTATTACATAATATTGTCGAGTCATTTCAAATGTTATGAAAATTGGTTGCATAGATCAATTACAGGGACAATCAAAATTATTCCGTTACATTACGATGAATGGGGAAAAAAGTTTCAAATGCATGTAAATGGTGTTACACTCATTTGATTTAATAGAATTTACATGAATCTATGAAATATGTACTGAATTATACATTTTGTACAATCTGGGATATAAAGAATACTTATTATTTATTTACAGGGCCACACAAATGTATTCCACTGAATAATGTTATACGGGGAAACATTGTTTGGGGCGTGTTTTAAATATATTAAACTACTTCACATTTTATGAATAAGATATACGTTAATGAAGTATAATAAAAATTATTCCCTGCATATTTACAGGAACACAGAGATTTCGACCACTATACTGTATCCAAAGTCCGCTCTACTATATCAGCAAGATCTGAATATTTTAAAACTTCGTTATAGTACGAACGCACCTCATTTGCTACGCTTCACGTGCAATTTCCAACTTGTTTTAGGTGCGTTCGTAATTATGTAAATACGTAGCACCTATAGTGGTCGTTCAGTCCGTCCGTCTGTCCGCATATATAACAACGCAAAAACTACCCAACCGAATCGTTTGAAATTAAAAATACATAATCATTACATAATTTTGTCGAGTCATTTCAAATTTTATGAAAATCGGATGCATAGATCAATTACAGGGGTAATCAAAAGTATTCCAGTACATTACGGTCAATGGGGAAAAGAACTTCAAATGCATTTTAATCGTTTGAAATTTAAAATACATAATTATTATGTAATTTTGTCGAGTTATTTAAAATTATTTGATAATCGGGTGCATAGATCAATTACAGGGGCAATCAAAAGTATTCAATTACATTATGGTCAATAGGGAAAAAGTTTCAAATGTATTTTATACGTTTGAAATGTAAAATACATAATTATTACATAATTTTGCCGAGTTTTTTCAAATTTTAACAAAATCGGATGCATAGATCAATTACAGGGACAATCAAAAGTAATCCATTACATTACGGTCAATGGGGAAAAATGTTTCAACTGCGTTTTAATGGTGTTACACTCATTCGAACTTAATAAAATGTATATGCAACTATGAAGTGCATATTATAATATACATTTTACATAAAGAACATTTGTTATTGATTTAAAAAGCCACACAAAAGTATTCTATTACATAATGGTACAGGAAGAACATTGTTTGATGAGCGTTTTAATTCTAATTCACTATTTACAATTTTATGAGATTGATATATGAGAATAATATTTTCAAAACTTCGTTATCGTACGAACGCACTTCATTTGCTACGCTTCACGTGCAATTTCCAACTTGTTTCATTTTGAAATGCATAAATAACGTGCTATTATAGCATGCTATATGTATCTGGTAATCAAAACGACGTTTTCGCCTAATTGGCATAAAAAATCTCGCCAAACCCGGTGCTTATATCTCTAGTATATTATCTCAAGTATTTTATTTATGTATACTATAATTGTTTTTATATACCACTTACTTCTTCTTGTATATAAAATAGGTAAGTGGCTCCTTTATGCAGTATAAATTATATAAATCTTTAAAAAATAGCCCCCGATGCCCCTTTTTGGATCGAATTAAAAAAAATCAACTTCTAATTCCAGTATTGCTCCCAGGTATGCATACATATTCCAAATTTCAAAGTTGTATGCCAACAGGAAATGGATGAAAAATGGAAAAAGTTGTCACATATGCACCAGAGTACATAAACCGGGTTTATTTATTTATTATTTGTTTATTTACTAATAAAATGTTTATTTACTTTCATTTCCTTTTTTTATTATATAAGATATTTCTTTTTATAATTATTAATTGTTATTATTATTTTATTTACTGTAAGTTCTTTTTGAAAATAGAAAATAATTTAAAAATGTGCATGTAAGCATTATTTGAAAATGGAGTTTTTGCCAAATGAGCTTTGAAAAAAAATGCGCCAAATCTGATGCGCTTGTGGTATCCGTGCCGAAAAATTAGTGACCAGAATTGACTTCCACACAAACAAAATATAAGTTAAAAGAAAACATGCAATAAAAATAAATATAAGGGAAAATGATGTCATAAAAGAAACTTTTTATTTAAAAACGTAATTGTTTCTAATTTTCACACGCGAAATATATAAAACATTCTTTTAGCGATCAAAAAATGCTATTAAGAGATTATCACAAAATCTCAAAATCAAAGTTTTTATGACATTTTTTTTAATATAAAAAAATAAGTTTTATTTTCCTGCATGATTAAATTTTAAAATGTTTTATTGCATTCAATATTTCTGAGTGCGTAAATGATTACTATTTACTCCATGTACTGATTCGGTTATCTACGAAAATATCCAGCTGGTGAAAATCACGCGCACCAAATTTCTGTGAAGTACGCAAATTAACTGTGCTTTTTTATCAGTTTTTTTAATATAACTTTTGAACTATTTGGAATTAATTTTTAAAAGTAGGTGCATTCACCAGATTACCTTCATAGGTACCTATTAGTACAAACAGAATCAAAATCCGAGAAGTACTTTTTGAGATTTGCTTGACGAAAGAATTTTTTTGACTTTTAATATCGTTACGTATCTCTGAGTATAAAGACTTCGCTTCGCCCAGACAATAATTTAAAGTTATAGCTATTCCACAGAAGAAGAAGAAATTGATACTCCAAGTTCATCGATATTAATTTGCCCAGAAATGCTTAAGATTACTTGGCGATTGGAGTTATCAATAAAGAAGAGGAGACATATAGTGTATTGTCTACCAGTTTTGAGTGAAGTAATTCAGGAGGTTGTCACAATGTGGCGACTGAATTTTTTACATCAGATCAATAGTTTCTGATTACCGCATAAGCAAAATTCCACCAGTAAACGTTGAATAGAAGATTTTACCATATTTTAATGGCCTTTTTAAAGGAAGATTTCGCCAATAAATAATGTAAACATTTCTATTTATTTTTACTAGTGGTGGATTGGCTAGGCACTTTAATATTTTTCACTGAAATTGACAGAGGGTTGATTATGATGTCACAACATGGTGGAAACGCAGGGTTTCACAAGTAAACTTCAACCAGTAAAAATTAACCCTCTAAGTGTCTGGAACGCAATATTCCGTTCACTAAGCTCCAGGTTTCGCTGCAATGTAAACACCATTTAAAATAATATAACTCTATATATGTAATGAATTTTCATCTGTTTCAGCAATTACATACTACTGAAATTTCGTATTAAAAAGGATTTAAAACAAGCAGAAAACTTCAATTTAAATTTACTGGTAAAAGTTTGACATGACGGTAATCAACCTTTGCGAAAGTGGTTACAGCTGATACTTCACTATTTAAAGGATATGCCAGCGCCTTTTCATTAATAGCCTCATGGTTTGTCGATATGTTTGTTCATTAATATTTAATTAATTGCAATGTTTAATGCAATATGTTTTTCCAAAATTTGAGTATATTGCGTCAAAAGCAGTTCAACAGAATTTCGAATGCCAGCTCATTGAACATTGTGGAATCGATATGAGTAATAGTAAAAGGGATGTTGATAACAGAAATAATATACTATATGATGATTGATTTTATAGAAACTCTTTTCTGAGCGCGATGTAAACTAAATTATTTACCACAAAAAGACAATTAGAACATTTAGATGACCAATTCATTTTAACCCTTTATCTACCGACGGTACTTATAAGTACCATTAAAATAACATATAAAATTCTTTTAACACGTCAATTAGTTGTAATACTGTCTAGAATGACTTACAGATACATTACTTTATCTTGTTCCAAGAGCCTTATTGGTTACACAAAACAAAAATATTTTTAATATCATGATTTCTTTTGCCTTTGCATCTTTTCCGTTTTCTTGGCGCTGAGGGAGGGGGGATGATGATTTTTCAATGTGGAAATATTTCTAATTTATCTTGTAAGAACATCATAACATCATATTCGTACATTTTATAATTCTACAAAATACTAAAAAAATAATTAAAAATATAAGATTTGAGTGGGGTCATAAAAATTGCACAAAATCCTTGTAAATTCAATTTTAATTAATACTTCTAAATTTTCCAATCCTTCTAAAATTCTTCAAATATTTATTAAATGACTGTGCAAATCTTTCAATTTAATTCAATTTGCGTAAAATGCTTCAGAATGTAAAATTTTCATGAACTCATAATGCGGTAGATAAAGGATTAATGACTGATGCACTATGCTCAATGTGCATCGGGCCTTGTATAAAACTACACCTAAAATACTTTTATTTGATATTTGATAGTATTTTTTAAAGGAGTTTATTTCTCTATGTCTCCAAAAATAAAATGCGAAGTGATTAATTTTATTAGACTCAAATACACACAGATAAAAAACTGCTTCTTAAGCAAGGAATACATAATAAAACCACAAAAAATGAATGATCAACAACCTTTTACAAATTATTCACCATTATGAAAAGCATTATTATCTTTTAGAAATCTTGTAAACTAATAAAATTTTCTTATTAGGGCATTAAAAATGAAATGGTTCTTTTAACTCCACTGATTTTTGGGTATTTTGGGTAGTGTATTAAACAGTTTTCTCAAGAAAAACTGAATAATATACTATAAAATCTGCTCGAATTGTGTCCGAATATTAGCAACAGTAAAAGAAACGTTGTTCTTATATAAAATTCTATAAATCTATTATAAATCAAAATAAAATGCTTCTGAAGAATCTAATAATAAAGAATGATGTTCAGAATGTTAACTAAAGCATTCAAAAGGATGTTATTTTAACAGCACAGCTTTCGGAATGTATTGCGGACGCCTATTACTACTTTAAAATGTAAAAAAAAAAGAAGTAAATTAACTTCTTCAGCACCAATAATTTATTTAACGGTAAAAACTTTTACCTTTTTCCATAAGAATATTGAAAATATTAAAAAATACAAATTCTTTTCACGTTACATTATATAGAAAAAATGTCACGAGCATTAAAGATGAAAGGATAAAAAATAAAAATAAATAAGCATGGACTATGGTTTTAACACAGGGTAATGAGTAACTTGGAACATATTAATTTATATTTTCGTGTTTTCATTATATTTCAATTTATAGCATTAAAAAACAGGCTTTTTTTACTTTTTTTTAGAATGCACGTATTTTAGAACACGGCCAGTTATTTCTTTTACCATGTATTTTAAAATAATCGGGCATACCTCTTTTATAAAATGGTACATCATAACGTAACTTGATTTCCATATATAAACTTACTAAAGTGAAATTTGAAAGAAACAAGCATTTTTCTCAATTAAGAGTTTTAATGGCAACTCATGTTACTAATTATTACGTTTATGTTAAAAATTATTAAATTATATGTCACATTGTATTTTTATGAAACCTGTTTCAAATTTTTTTTAAAAACTGATTAATTTTCATTTTTCAAGTTTTATCGAAAACTAAGAAAAAGGCAAAAAAAATTATTTTATTTTGTGGAAATTTGTTTTATTTGAACTCTAATTACATATGATTATTTTTACTCTTTTTGCTGCTTAAAAAGATTTCATCGCACATTTAAGTACTACATCATTTGTAGCACCTAAACGGTTTTAAAATGTAGCATAGATTTTTTTTTTCAAGTACCATTATCTTTAAGATTTTCATTTTGTCGTTACCTAAAAGCATATAATAATGTCAGAAATTTCATGCACAAGGGATTTCTGACTCTCTAACTAGCACATGAAAAATAAAAAGAAAATTTACAGTGCATAAAAATGATGATAAAAGATTATTCTGAATAATTGCTATAATATCAGTTCTAATTAATGCAAAAATAAAATGTGAGGTTTTTTTGTAAATGCTTAATGTTTAAATTAAAATCACCCTAATTCAGTGACTGAAATTTTTTTTTACTTAAAAAAATCGCTACATTATGTTTATCTGGAGAAGCCTTGATTATGAAAAATTTACTAATTTCGATTTTGCTCGGTTAAAAATATGAGCTATTAAATAATTTCACATTTTTTTTTGATGTGGCAGTAAGAAAAGCAATAAAAGCATTACTTAAGCTCTGGATTAAAGATTTCTGAATTGTATTCTTGACTTATTATAGCCATAAAAAATTCTCAAGATCAATTAATTATCAAAATAAAACATTTCTGAGGAACCTAATACTAAAGTATGATGTTAAGAATCATGAGTACCTCTGAACTTATTATTTGATATTTTCGTTTTTCATTATTTTACCATTTATAGAATCAAAAAACAGGTCTTTTGTTTTCTTTTTTGAATGACACTTCAGAACACGGACAGTTACTTTTTTTTATCTCCCTGTATTTTTATGTAAAAGGCATACCCTTTTTATAAAATGGTACATCACAACGTAAATTGATTTCCTTACATAAATTTATTAGGGAAAAATTTAAAAGAAACAAGCGCTTTTTTTAATTAAAATTTCCATGTCAACTCAATATATTAAGTTTATGTTAATAATAATTAAAATTATATGTCACATTTTTGTTGTTTTTTAAACCTGTTTTAAATTTTCTAAAAAAAGATTAATTTTATTTTCAGTTTTATCCAGAACTAAAAAATAAACCAAAAAAAACGTTTTCTTTTCAGTGAAAATTTGTTTTATTCGAACACTTATTATTTATGATTATTTTTTCTCTTTTTGCTCCTTAAAAAGATTCTATTACACAGATTAGTATTACATAGTTTATTAGTAGTTTTTTTCCAAGTACCAATATTTTTAAGTTTTTCATTTTGTTATTACTTAAAAGCATATAATAATGTCAGAATTTTCATACACAAGAGATTTCAGACTCTCTAACCAACACCTGAAAAAAGAAAATTTACAGTGCATAAAAATGATAATAAATAAATATCTGAATAATTTCTATAACATCAGCTCTAATTCATGCAAAAAAATCAAAAAACGACTTTTTTATAAGCATTTAATGTTTATATAAAAATCATCCCTGATTCTATGACTGCAGTTTTTTTTTATTTTCAAAAAAATTTTGCTGCATTATGTTTATATGGCGTAAACTTGATTTGGAAAAAATTATTGATTTCAATTCTTGATATCGGCAGAAAAAACGAGCTAATAAATTTATAAAAAATATATGCATAGTTATTGTTGTTCATTTTTTTTAGATGTGGCATTTGGAAAGGAAATAAATGCAGTATTCAAACTCTCGATTCAGGATTTCTAAATTGTTTTTTCGACTTACGATCAAAATTTAATTAATATTAAACTATTAGATCAGTGGTTCCCAACATGGGCTAAGTAGTAGGCTTATTGGATGTGCGTGAAAATAATATCGGTATTAGCGAAAATCCCAGAAATGGATGATAAAGTCACAGAAATATTAGAAATGACAATGTGATTTATATTAATTTATTCTGATTCATTTTATTAGATTGTGGTAAGAAGATTACTAATGAAAAAAAGCAGGTTTGAGTTATCTAGTTGAGTAGAGAGTGGCGTTTGTATGGTTAATGGAGAGACACTCCAAAATGACAAGTCTAAGAAATGGATAAGTGGAAGGAAAAAGGCTGGGAAGAGCTGTATTATATGATAAAATACAATTTTATTTTTAAAATTTATTTTTTATTTGCAATTTGTGCTTTTTAGTGTTAAAAAAAATTGTTGCTGTTGTTTCACAGCCAACTGATATATTTTGGGAAGAAATATAAAACACATAATTAATTTCAGTTGCTTTGGTAACTTGTTAATTGTTGTACCCAGCATTCACGTAGTCGCTCGCCATTGCGCCAAATCAAGAAAAATTCTTAATTTGGCGAGTAAATGAACAATCAGATTTGCCCCATTGCGAGTCCGAAATTTCTGTTATTTTATTGTGTGGTTACAGTTGATATTCTTATTCACGTTACTGCGCGATTGATGTCACTTCTCATCTTCAATCACTCGGTGTTTTTTACATTACTTTATTTTTAGAGCTACTGACTCAACACCAGTTCAGTTTAACAACAGCCAAAGACACAAAAGTGATCATTTGATAAGTATTTTCTGTTGTCAGTTTATCTATCTACCGATAAAACCACTATCATCATTAGCCAAATCGAGAAAAAAATTCCTGCAATGTGACATTGAATGTGCCTTTTACCATACTGTTTATTAGCTGTATGCAAAGTATCATTGGACAATCATCATTTTTTTCGAATGGTTACAGTCGAAATCTTGTAGCAATGTTTAGTAAGAATTTTCACAAAGGCAAATCAAAGATAGCTGTTTTGGATTTCTATTTAAGCCTCTAAAAGAATGTTCGAAACATTTACACATTCAGTTGACACTTAGAATGAACTTATTTTTAATAGTTTCGGTAGAGTATAGTAGAATTTCTATTTTCTAAGTAATGACAAAAATTACGTTATTTTAGTATACATTGAGAAAAAAAGTACAATAAAGGGTTAAAGATAAATTTTTCAGTGTTTCACACCGAATCTATTTTGCAAATATATTTTTTTTCATTTGACTACTGTTTTTTGCTTTATATTACCTAAATTACTAATGTTGATTAAACGACAGTATTTGTAACATGGTGGTATTGGTATCAGTGTACCCTCGCTGTAATTATAAATATCGATTGAGAATTTATTATCTACGGACAGATAACGGAAAAAGTCTTAAAATCATTTCTTAATTTATAATTAAGTTCTAAAAAACATTAAAATTGTCGTCTCAGAGAAACAATAAGACTTCTAGTAATAATCGAAAATAAAATGTCTGACTTACTGCTATGAAAATCTTTGTCTGCCTCTAGTAAAGCAGTTGGGAATTAAAAAAAAAACACACATGTGAGATATAGTTTAAAAAAAATTGTTTTAAAAATCTTTCAATTAGATGCAAACACAGATTTTCATGCAGTAAGTCAGACATCTCATTTTTAACACTTTCCAACGAAGTTGAAAAGTGTTTATGATTTCGGTTTGTCTGTTCGTCTGCCCGCGCTCTAACTCCCGTAAATATAATCCGATTGCCCTAAAATTTTTGGACGGTATTGACGTTTAACCTAGCACGAACCCTATTACAAATGAAATTTCCAGCATGATAAGTTTAATTATAGGCACAGTCAAAAGTTTCCCATTACATTACAGCCTATGGGAAAAATTATTTTCAAATGAATTTTAAAGCTGTGAAACATATTAAAACTAACAGTCTTCGCGCGCTACGCTGGTCGGTTTTTCGAAAGGAATTTTGAATCAAACGAAGTAGGGAAGAAGGGGGCACATTTGAACTGGGGCACCTTTAAACACTCTAAATATTTTCCTTCAAATAAATTATTTTAAAAAAATGTATATGGCAATACATTATTGCTGCATCAAGGGAATAATTATACAAAGCTGTACCATTTTGTATGAACAGTATAGTCTAAACAAGATATGCATTTTCTCCCTCTTGAATATAAACTTAAGAAAATAAAGTTGTAAGATATTTATTTACAAACTTCTATCCCTTAAATTTTAATTTATTGTTCAATACTTATACGAAGATGTTAGCTTAATTTATAAGATTTGTTTTATTCAAATTCTTTAGCCGAATTGCATAAGCCGCTATAATGTTAAACTTTATGTGACGGGGCGCCATTGAACAAAAAAGTTGGGGCACCATTCAACAGCGAAAAGACACCGAATAAACTGGTGATAAATAATAATTTAAATAATTTAAAGAGACCTCTTAAAACTATGAAGTAAAGAGTTGTTAATATATCTAAATATTATTATTTCTTATTTTTTTTTATCTGAAAAGAGGTTAATTAAAAACATCAAAAAGCATGGACTTATACTGCTAACAATTCCTCTTATTGCACACATAGGTTCCAACCTCTGTATGTTATCAGTGATGGGAAGTTCTAAATCTAAATTGAATTAAATCTAAATTAATTTATTGGATAATTGCATATCCTGGATACAAAATAATGATCCATGATTTAACAGGTTTCCAAACATTATTTCTGCTTTCCCTAAAGGATAAAACTGAACTTTATATCAGGCTCTTAAAAAATAGCGAATGAAAAATTTGAATTTTCCAGAAGCATCAGATATCACATTGATGCATTTCAAGGATATTGTAAAACGTTTTCACAAACAAACACAATTGGAGGGACAATTTTGTGTTTCATCAACAATGAGATTTGACATCAATTTTGATCGATTTAAGTTTGGTTAAATAACAAAAAAATAGTAATTTCAACAAAATGTAGTTATTTAATTTTATTCATATTACTTTATATTTTTATAACATATGCAATTTTTTATAAAGACTCTCAATATTCTCATATTTTATTCATTTGCTCATAGGTGCCCCTTGCTTGTTCAAGGGTACCCCTACATGGAGCAGGTTTGAACAAAAATCTTTACACTTTTTAAATCCTCACAACTTATTTAATTTCTTTTGAAAATGTTTAATTTATGGTTCATAGGAAGAAGAAATGCGTTGTTTTTATTATGTAATATTTAAAACTCAATAAAAATAATTTAAGTAAGACATTTATTGATTTTTTGAAAAATTGTTCAAAGGTGCCCCCCTCTCCCCCACATCTAGTAAAGAGTTTTTTTAAGGAAAAATTAATAACTAATCAGACATCCATAATTTTTGTCTTATTCATATAATCTTACAATATCTAATTTGAAGTCGATGTTGACGGTCTTAACAGGCAAAATACCACTGAAATGACTGAAGTACCTATTTTTAACTATTTTTTTAGTATGTGATCTTGAATTTCCTACTTCTACCTAAATTGCTGCTGAGATATGGTGAAATATCTCAGAGACACTGGAGGTATATAATTTGAAATAATAATCGAAGAGCATTTTACTGATATATCATATGAGGGGTGTACACAAATTTAGAAAATTGCATCACTCCCCCCCCCCCCCCAAAGTTTCAACTATCACATTTCCCCGGTACATAAAATGTCCCCTCTCTTTGAAATTATCAATGTTACAACTAATATTTATCAGAGGGCCCATAAAAAAATCCGATCTGTAGTTATAAAATACTACAATTTCTAATTTCTTCGAAAAATGCCCCCTGGGCAGTCCCATATAATGTAATCCATAATATGAAAGAGCGTTCCAAGGGCTTTCCGATGATATGTCACATGACGGATCCAAGAAAAGTTTGTAATTTTTACCCACACTTTAAAGTCTCTTGGGGGTGGAAATTTTAAAATCGCTGAAACACTTCTTTAATTATTATTTTTAATATATTTATTTTCTGCCGTTTCACGCTTCTATTTAAAATGACTGCTTATATGTGTCAAATGTTCTAAATTGTTCTACCTCCCTTTTAACCCTTTCAGGGGGGCAATTTCTTAAATCATTGAATCACGTGTTTAATTATTTTTTAAAGATTAATTATCAGGAATTTCACGCTGCTACCTTAAAACGGTTGCTGAGATATAGGAAAAGGTTCCAGAATTTTTGACCACCCGTTTGTCTCTCTTAGAGAGGGAGATTTTCAAAAATCCCATCTTAGTGCACGCTTACATCATAAGAAGTATATTTTCCCCAATTTTCATGTTTCTATGTTTAGTAGTTTGAGCTGTGCGTTGATTATCAGTCAGTCAGGACAAACTATTTTATATAGGTATAGATTAATATGCATTTACGAATTGCACAAAAAAAATACTTTTTTATAAAATATGCGATGAAAAAAATAGCTATTATTCCTTTACAAGGCCAAATAAAAGAACGCCATCATAATGGTAAAGGAGAAAATATAAAGTTGCATTAATAAATAAAAAAAAGGTGCGACAAGCATAGGATATGAAACTTTCCCAAACCTCCAAAAAACTCCAATACCCTGTTTAGTAAGATAAAAAAAGATACTTAAATAAGCACTTGAAACGCATAACACACTTAAAAACTAGATTTCAGCAGATAAAGTTTATAATTGGAAAATTACTCCATTTCTTTTATGTAGTTGTATATTAGATTTATATACTTACATATATTCTACATAGATGCTAAAATTTAGTTCAGTATGAAAGCTCATAATAAATTAAAAATTCTCTTTCACCAATTTCAATCAATGGGCGGAAACATAGTTGAACTGTTTATTACAGGCCTGTATATTACTTAAGGATTTTTATCCGCATTTTACTACATAAACCATTTTATTAAGTTAAAATTTAATTTAGACAGAAAACACACAAATTTAGGCAAAAACCTGTGGAAAACTACTCAAACCACACTTCCAGAAAGCATCATATATGTATCCAGCTCTTTATATGCCTTTGCATATGACATTATTTATATTCTACAATTTAAAATGCATAGCTCAATTAAAAAGTACTTTTAAGCATTTTATACTTAAACTCAGCAATGCTTACGAAAAATTTTGGATACCAATGTTTATTTCACGTAATATTCAAAAATTAAATTAAACTTAAAACGTATACCATAACTGAAACCGTATTTCTAGCAATTATCGCTAATCTACAGTACTTTGCATAAAGTACTATATTAAAGATAGTATGTATGCATCACCTATAAAAGAAAAGATAAATCATATGCGTATCATATTATATATAAAGTATTTTGTAGTAAATCTCAGTATTGTTTGTAAATTTCATTATATCTGAAACAGTGTAACATAATTAAAATACGCTTAAAATTAATTTAATGCAATCATTTCTTCTACCTTTATCATTAAATAATTAAAAGGATTTCTTTATTTGATTATTATCAAAAATAATTATGCAGAGCACAAATAATAACTTAACGGGAATTTAATTTTATTCTTGTATTAATTAGAACTGGAGTTATAATCATCGTTTGGATTACGTTTAACGAAATCAATTTAATCATCTTTGAGGTAGAAACAAATAAAATATTTATTTTAATAGAATCAATACAAAAGGTTTTTAATTAAATCATATTTCTTTATTGCTTTTTGATTAAAATAATTAAAATGATCCTTTTATTAGGTTATTACCAAATCCTTTGCTATTTATGTTTCACATTCGCCGCAAAACGTAAACCCTAAAGGGGCATTAATCGATAAATATATTCATGACTATAGAATCTATGCATAATAAAAATGAAAATTGCTTTTATTGATCAATTTCTTTATAATTGCATTTAGATCATTATGTGGAAAAAAATATTTAATGTGAATATAATGGCATATTCGTCATAAGTGGCAAAAGCGGTAGTATATTTTAATTTTAAACAATAAAATTTTAATAAGAATTTTTTAGAAAAACTGTTTCATTTGAATGCTTAATATTTTACGGTTTTTTTTTTTTTTTTTTAATTCATTTAGAGAAATATTCTATTGGTCCGGTGGCTCAAATCTAAATTATTTCAGGACTTTATTTCCTTGTAAAAATCCATGGTCTAAACGAAATTTATGCCCAGTTTTGTTGAGTCGGACCAGAAGATTTTTTATGTACTCTAAAAACAACATTTTCAAATTTGAACAAAAAGATAAAAAATAAATTAATTAATTAATAAAAATAAACCTGAGTAATCAAACCTACGTAATCAAAGTTTGCTCCGAATCAAAATCAATCAAGTTTCAAAGATGTATATACTAATTTCTCAAAAACTGAAAAACTAAAATGAGAACACATCACGCTTTATTCATGATGTTTATTGATGATTATACATAATATTTGCATTTATATACTGTTTGTGATTGTCTAGTTCCACTTACAAAGTTTTTCTGTTACCATTTCACCCATTCTTCGGTTTCAAAAGCTCTACACTTCTGTGATTACATTAAGGTGGCTTTCGAGTGTTCTTCAACGAACACGATGAAAATGTAGTTCGCTCCCATTTTATGTTATAAAATATTATTGAAAGGATCGTACTTTTTAAAATCATAAAAAATGAAATAATATGAATAAATTTAACTAAACTGGTAAAATATACTGCATTTAACCTAATAAAAAGTAAATTTGTTTGAAACCGGATGTTTCTGGTATATTAAAATTGGATTGTCATATTTGAAACAGAAAATTCAATAACAAAATGGAAACATCGATTTACTCAGATTGAATAGGTCATTTTTCCCAGTGTATGTATAATCAACCTCTAAACAACTATTTTTTTTTTTCTGTTCTAATGTTTTATTCATTATCTCCCTCCCCACCTGTGGGTATACTGGGTGGAAAAACTTCTTCACCATAAACACAGTATAGCACATGCAGTGTACTGGATATTTCCATATTGATAGTAGTTCATTTTTCTTCTACCATTTCTAAAATACTAATAATGATTAATCAAATTCTGTTGAGCATTCTGATTGATCTATCCGCCATACTAATACTGCTGACAAATGCCTAAAATGTTTAATTACCAAACGATGCATTTCCATTCAATTCACACACTTTTTATGCACACTGTAAAAATATATACATATATATAATTCAAGTAATATAAATTAACTGAAAAATAGAATCTTACTAAAATTTTATTTGTGCACTCTACAATATATACAGGGTGTTTCAGCAAAGTGCGGACAAATTGTAAGGGGTGATAGAAGACATGATGACAAACATTAGGACATAGGAAACCATGGGATGCAAACGTCTTCTGTAGGAGCCAGGGGGCATCAAAGTTTAGCGTCCAAAAGATCAAAAGATGATAAAACACGGAAAAAAAGGTCGATTCATTTCAAGTTTTCGCTGTAAACTTTGTTTATATCGAAAGTTTGTCCAAAATTTTTTTTAAGGGAACTGTCAAAAAATGACGGTAGAGGGCGCTGTAGACTTTGGAGTACGAACAACTACGTTTTACTGATTTCTTTTTATTCTGTTAACAGTTTTCTAAAGATTGGACCTTAACTTAAATTTTGAGTACAAAATTGGAATCATCCCAAACGGTTAAGATGTGCAAATTGAGCTGTGAACAAGGGTGGGGGGGGTTAAAACGCTCATAATCAATGAGCAAAATAACAGATTTTGTTGCGGTTTGAGTGCAGGTCATTCCCTTAGTAATTGATTTATTCAAATTGACGTACAGTTGTGGTGCCCTCATTTTTAGATACAGGGCGCCGCCGATACTTTTCCGACATTTCATCGACATTATCCCTGGGTGTGTTACTAACAGACCAGCATACTTGCAGGAAGTGTTAGGGATGTAAAAACTACTTGTAATCGCATGGGAATGTAATGTTGGAAATGCTTTGTTTGCGAGTTATGGTTAAAAGAAACTGAAAAATAGCAACAGAAAGAAGCAGAAAATCAGCAAAAGGTGAATGTGATACAAAACATTTTATTGTAAGGTTTTATTGCAAAAGGCGATTGCAAAACGTTCTTCGAACTTTGGAGTAATGAACAACCAGTATTTTTTGACGGGATATTTGTAGTTATGTTGAATGTTTAGCAAAGTTTGAACATTCACTTAAATGTTTATCTCAAAATCGGAATCGTCCAGAATGAATAAGTAGCGAAATTTCACGTATGTATTGAATTGCGTTTTTTTTACACTTAGGTGATACGGGCAGCACAAAACCCAAAGAAATGACACGAACAGGATAAAATACATATAGTATTATTCTAAGTACAGCAAAACATGCTCGGAAGTATTTAGTTAGTGTACGCGATACCAGATGTCTCTACGTAAACGGAGACATCAAACGACGTCGCCTGCGCACACTCAGTTGAATGCTCAGTTGCCTGCGCACCCAGGGATAATGTCGATGAAATGTCGGAAAAGTATCGGCGGCGCCCTGTATCTAGAAATGAGGGCACCACAACTGTACGTCATTTTGAATAAATCAATTACTAAGGGAATGACCTGCACTCAAACCGCAACAAAATCGGTTACTTTGCTCATTGATTATGAGCGTTTTAACCCCCCCCCCCTTTGTTCACAGCTCAATTTGCACATCTTAACCGTTTGGGATGATTCCAATTTTGTACTCAAAATTTAAGTTAAGGTCAAATCTTTAGAAAACTGTTAACAGAATAAAAAAGAAATCAGTAAAACGTAGTTGTTCGTACTCCAAAGTCTACAGCGCCCTCTACCGTCATTTTTTGACAGTTCCCTTTATAAAAATTTTTGGACAAACTTTCGATATAAACAAAGTTTACAGCGAAAACTTGAAATGAATCGACATTTTTTTCCGTGTTTTATCATCTTTTGATCTTTTGGACGCTAAACTTTGATGCCCCCTGGCTCCTACAGAAGACGTTTGCGCCCCATGGTTTCCTATGTCCTAATGTTTGTCATCATGCCTTCTATCACCCCTGACAATTTGTCCGCACTTCGCTGAAACACCCTGTATATATATATATATATATATATATATATATATATATATATATATACAAAACTCGTAAGGAAAGCTACAAAAATTTGTACTAAAAAATCTTCTAAAATTACCAATAATATTATAAAAATTTTATCTCTAACCCGAGTTGCCGTTACTTAAAAAGTTCTTGGGATCCGATTTTCTTAAATAATTCTTGGTAACCTTATAGATTTTTTGATTT
Organism: Maratus speculifer; assembly: GCA_964019185.1. NCBI lineage: Eukaryota > Metazoa > Arthropoda > Arachnida > Araneae > Salticidae > Maratus > Maratus speculifer. The sequence goes on along the minus strand of OZ025292.1, from coordinate 213,205,589 downwards.
ACAATGCAAATCTGTAATGGTTTCGTGAATTTTTGTTATTGGCACATAAAAAGCTCTTGGAATGCCATTTCCCAGAAAAAAATTCTTAACTTTAGAATTTTTTTTTCAGTGTACATTACCCATTACTTGCCAATTTCGAAGAAATCGATTACAGCCCTATTGATTACATGTACCAGAGAAAATTTGTAACATTTAATTGTAAAAATTCCTTGTTTTGTAAAAAAAATCATGTCTTTTCATATTTACTGTAACTTATACACTAAATATTAAAAGACACAATTTTTAAAAAAATATAAATTAACCATGTTTGTACATAAATATTAAATGTCTGTATTAAAACATTGTAAAACCAACAGATTAAAATACATTTGTTTTGTTTTGTTAACTAATGATACAAATAATGATTTACAGCAGAAAGTTTAATCAGAGGTTCAAACACAGGAGGAAAATGCTATTTAAATTGATTCATTGTTGTTCACAACAGGTTTTTTCCCTTAAATTCTGAAGAAATCAATTTCTAACAGAAGCTCCCGGTAATTGACTTTAGCTGATATTGATTTCTGTATTAAAATTCGAAGCGTTTTCAAAAGTTAATGTGCAATAATAACAGTTGATGTGTTGCGCATTCAATCGCCAGAAATGCAAGCCAAATTAAAAATATTAGTAGTGGTACATAAAATTTTAGTAGATTTTTTTTATTATTATTATTTTAAAACACTGAAAATTAAATAGCCGTTAAGCAAGATTTTAAAGTCTGAAAAATCGAGATTACTAATACTTGAGAAAATTTGCTTTGCAAAAATTGTAAAATAAGCAACGTCAGAAATTATTAGTAATATGCATTGCAAGGTTACAGTTTAGTCAGTAATTAGTCAAGTTAAATTTAGTCAGTAACGCATGTAACTTTTCAATAAAATTCATTTATATCTGTTTTCTTCTAAATATTGCAAACTTCAAATTGATTTCAATTATGCATGAATATAAGTTATCTGATTTAATTTTAGTTTATCTTGTTCACTATAACATAAACAAACAAAAAAGGTCCTATGCAAATTTAATACATTTATGCAATGCAGAAAATGTTAAAAGCATTAATATTTGAGGCTGCATTTGAAGAAACTAAGTCTTAAATTTCGGTTAGAATTAACAATAAATTACTCGAATGATTTGCATAATAATTCAAGCAAAAAATATGCCCTTTCTCAAGTGTTAACAACTGTTTTTGTTCTTGAAAGTTATACAATTTTTCGAACAATATAAAATACTGAGGTGCATCATTCCTTCAAATGTAAATAATGTAGAAAAATTAACATGTCATTAATTGGAAAACTTTATGTTAATGGATAATTTCTTGAAACTTCAAGAAAAACTAAATTTTGGCAACGAAAAATTGAAAACCTCAAGTTTCACTTAATCATCGCATTTGTTACATTTTTCAAAAAGTGCAAGTTTCGCACAGCTTTGTGGAAAATGTGTTTAAAATAAATGTATATTTATTTGTATCTTTCCTCATTTACATCGATATTATACCCTATAAATAAAATATCTTTCCCATTACAATAAACCAGCGGATAACAACCTACTATCTCATAAAAAAATATTTTAAATCATATATTCATTGGAATTATATATACTTAACCATTAAATTTGTTATGAGATTTTACATTATTTCACGAAAACGTTTAATTTTTGAATGTTGTTGAAAAACATAAGTCACAAATTGTTTTCAAATGATCGTTAGATAAATTAGAGACTTTTCCGTACTTCTTTAATATAAGAAAATCTTAAGAAAGTATTAAAGTATTCCAGGAATTTAAATTATTATCTTAAAAATGAAATGTATTTTCTGATTTAAATACATCGAATATGTTAATACACACCAAAGTTTCACAACACTTTAAAATTACTTTATAAAAATTTGTTTACTCTATACTTTTTTCTTTTATTCAATAAATAAATACTTTTTCTTATAAATTGGAATTCTAAAACTTCAGTAACAGAAAAATTAAGAGAAATAGTTGAAGAAAAATAATAATTTACAGAAAAATATGACACAGTCAATTAAATTATACTTTTTGTTATTTAAATTATTATTTTAATTAAGATAAAACTATGCATTTATTATTTATTTTTACAAAGAAATTTTTATTGAAAATTTATTATACAAATTTTTGCCAAATGATTATTTCAGTTTAATGTTCAACTTGAATATTTACTAATTTTACTGATTTGCTTTTGTAATACAGATAGGCTCAGTAAAAAAAGAAAATGCAAGATTTTCAATATTTTATACAGAAGAAGAAGACTATATTTAATTTTAGGTGCAAAACAACGCATTTCGTTAAAAAAGTAAATTCGACGTAGAAATATTTTAAATAAAATATTTTTATCAAGTGCATGTACTGTTTAAAATTATTTTTGTATGAATTTCATTTCTTGATGAAATAAGGCAGTAGATATATTCAAAATACAATTTAAATACAGTATTCTACAAAATTTCATGCAGGGCTGTTAATACAATTTTTATTGAAATTGTGATTATTAATTACTTTCTTACTTCTTTAGCAATTAATATTAAACTTTTGTAGGAAAGAAAAGAAATCCCAGAAACAATAATAAATACTCAAGTAATATAATATAATATATGTAAATATATTTTAAATCCAATTTACAAGGTTAAATGATCTATAAATACGAATTTTTTATAGATATTTTTAATATTATTTACAAAAATTATTTCATTTGTAATTTTTATGCCTTAATATAACATCAAGCATAGAAGTGCAAAACACATTTTTTTTTTTTTTTTTTCTTTTAACGGGTAAGACAGGGGATTTTCATAAAAAGATTTAATTGAATGAAGAAAAATTTTCAATGAAATGTTCTTCCTAGCTGCATATACATTTTACATTTCATTATTATTATTATTATTATTATTAATTCTGTTTAATGCAAAAATATGGCTTTAGATTCGAAAGCATTCAAAATAAAATGTAACAGAGTATTCTACAAATTTTCATTCCTAAATAATCAGGGCCGTTAATACAATACTGTTGAAAAGATTATTATTGAAGCGTTTCTCGCTCCCGTTCTATTAAAGATGAAATTTTGCAGAAAAAATACCATAAAAATGACAAACATTCAAACAATATGAATATGTCGCTTCTTAATATGAGTTAACTCTCATTTAAAATGGGGAAACAAATGTAAATACCTTTTTTAATAATTTATTTTAAAATATTATTTGGCAAAATTAAACTTATGCAATTTAAAAATGTCTGTTTAACATCAAGAATAAACGTCCAGCAACACACTTCTTTTGGCGTGCAAAGTAACACTTTTCTAAAAATACTTAATTCACTAAAGAATTTTTTCTAATAAACAGCTGTTATTAGTTGCGAATATCAACTGATTTTTTTAATTCAATTTCGTGCTTTAATAACACAGTAGGTGGATTCAAAATAAAACTTAAATTGAAAATTCTTCAAATGTTCATACAAAGATAGGCTAGGACATAAATATAATTTTAATAAACTGTTATTATTAAAACTTTCTGTGCTTTTTTTTATAGCATTAAAATTTTACGATAAAAAATTCCGAAAAACAAGTAATATTCAAATAACATAATTCATCTTCTTAAAATATATTTTAAAGCCTGCTTACGCGGTTTTAATGAAATGTAAAATAATAGAAATTCATCCATAATAGAAATTCAAACTGCTATACCTCAGGCGTTTTTTAAAGTAAAGACAAAGCAAAAAAATACTCCAAAATCCGTTATTAAGATCAATCACTTTAGAAAGAAGCCTTTTTCTATTACTAAATTTTTATTTGTACATCATTATATATTTAAAAGATATTTGACAAACTTAAAGGGCCGCCAGTTCGAAACAAGATGGAGGATGAAGTTGGCCAGTAAACTCGGTCAAGACATCGAAATGTTTATAAATATGCGTATTACCACGTGACAAACTTCAGACCGTTTCAAAATGTCAACTACACTGGAAATTGAAAGTGCCATTTTTTAAGGTATAGATGAAAAAAAAATGTTCTGGAATCTTTGTATCAAGGTCAAACACACAAAATAATTTTTTTTTTCAATTTGATACTTTTCTGCACCTTATTTTAAAATGTAAATTTTTTAAGAAAATTTAATTTTCCGCTATTTTATAACAAGATGGCGGATGGAACTGGTCAATGAAGTCGGTCCAGACATCAGTATGTACTATGTGCGCACCAAGTTACATACAAATCGGTTTATACATACATGTGTTATCACGTGACGAAAATCAGATCATTTCAAAATGTGACCAACACTAGAAATTAAAAGTGCTATAACTCAGCTATTTTTCAAGATACAGGCGAAACAAATAATGTTCTGGAATAGTTGTTTTAAATTCTAACACATAAAAGAAAAATAGTTTTCGACTTTTATTTTTTTTGCATTTAACTTTAAATTTCAAATTAAAAAAAATTAAATGGCCGCCATTTTGAAACAAGGTAGCGGATGATGTTGGCCAACGAACTCGGTCGAGACATTTGTATGTTCTATGTACATACCAAGTTTCATTCAAATCGGTTCATAAATACGATAGTTACAGCATGACAAAAATCAGATATATATATAGATAGATAGATAGATAGATAGATACGTCAACATTTGAACGGAGGGTGGTTCTGGGGTCGGGGGGTCATGATCGGTGAAAATATGCGAAAATTTTCCGGAAGTGTTTTTCACCGGACGGCTGCAATTACTTTTTATAATGAAAGCTACCTAATAAGAAAAAAAGAGATATATTCATATATACACACCTGAAGTGCTTAAAATATATTATTTTAAAACTTTCCAGAATCTCAATCATTTAGATTCATATTTCCAATAGTTTTGAAATTGTTGAAAAATTAAAAAACAGTGAAATTCATTCTATTCATACATATGATTTCGAAAATTTATTTATCACTATTCCTAAGTAGCTTAAAGGATGCACTCTTAAAAACAGCTGAACTTGTTTTAGATGGTACTGATTTTAGTTCGAACTTGTTTTATAAATTATGCCGGTTTTGCCTTTACAATATTTATGTTTTTACAGGTTCTAAAATATACCTACAAATTAATGGGATTGGTATGGGTATTAGCTACTCATCCACTGCTGCTAACTTATTTTTATTTTTTTATGAATTTCAAAATAGTATTAATAAAGCAGATGTCAATTTTTTTGCTTACCGATACATTGATGATTTGATCGTTTAGAATATTAATACTGACTTTAATGAAATTTCTTGAGAAATTTATCCTGATCCCTTAACGTTAAAGAAAACTAGTGAAAATAGTTTGGAGGTTGACTATCTAGATTTAAAAATAAAAATTTGAATAGATAACAAAATGCAAATTTCTATTTATGCTAAGCGTAAAAGTTTTTCTTTTACTGTTAATCAGCTCGTACACTGGTCTTCCAATATTTCAAAACGAATCTGCATTAACATCATAATCAGCCAAATTTTTCGTTTTTTTTTAGAATCTGTTCAGACAAATACCTATTTCATAGTGAGCTTTTTCAATTTAAAAGTAAACTTCATTATAAAAACAATACACCTCTCAATTTCATAAAAAAGTATTTTGATTTTGCTCTCTACATTATTGATCGTTTGCTACTCAGTGACAGCTAATGACTTGTATTACCTAAAGCCTGCTTAAGGACGGTTTTATGATGATGTGCTGCATTGAGTGGCAACATACCTGGATTGTGTTTCGATTGGTTTGAAATACGGTTTCAACTTTGTTCTGTTTAATTTTGTTTTGGGTTTTGGGATTGCAGTTAAGTTAGGGATGTGTTTTTTATTCAGAGAACATATTTTTACATCGTTTACAATGTTCCAGGTGAGACATTCGTTTACTACTGTGGCGTGGGGTCCGGTGGGGGAGCGTGTGAATTATAGCCATCGGGTGTTTTAACATCTGATTTTTTGCTATTCACCGTTCTGGCTGAAACCCACGGCCACTTAAATAAATTTCGTTTTGTAAACTTGAATGCCCGACTGCTTTTGTGTAAAAAAAACCCATCGCTGACGAGGCTTGCAGCCTATTGTTTTTGTATTTTTATTGTTGAATTTTTAATTTTAAGGGAGTTTTGTTTTGTGAGGGGGGGTGTGCTAGTTCTTGCTAAATTAATAATATATATATATATGTATGTATGGTTATGAGTATTGCTTTTTTAAAATATATTGAATTTAGGACGAAAAATAAAAAATAGTCGGATGTGGCTATCACAAAACTTTCTTCTATCGTATGTTAATACTTCAAAATGACTACCAATGGCAAACTATGCCCATCATGAGAATTTGCATTAAAAATGCTTAAAAAGCCAACTTATAATGATTACCCTACGCATAATATAAATATATCTTTTTAAAAGATGTTTTTTAATTTAATTTATTATTAGTTATATTTTTAAAAATATATTCCAAAATATCTTAAACTCTTTGGTGAAGATTGGTAATTTTCTTTTATATCATTTTTCTTTTCGTTTTATTTTCGCTTTCTTTTTTTTTTCTTTTTTGAGTAAACTATCAGATGTATTTCAAATGGTTTTGACCAATACTGGAAATTTATGTGCTATTATAAGGAAACAGATTAAAGTGAAGTCTTAAATCATTCATATAATTTAAATTGCTGTCTTGGAAATTGTATTTTCTAATTTATATTTGTACAAAACTTCTACACTAAAGATTAATGTCTCCTGGTAATTACTTCAAGAAACATTTTTTATTTTATAAATACTTAGCAATATCAATTTTAAATTAATAAATTTTTCTGAAACGAATTAATTTTTAATTTATATAAACTTTTGAAATCCTAGTAACAAAAAAAATTTTCTTATGAAAAATGGTCGCAATAAAGCATTTTATTAGAGAATGAATGCATAATAAACAATTAAATATGCAAACGAATATTTTACATGTTTAAAAATATGTGAATAAAATGATTTAAGAAAATATTTAATTAAGAATTATATTAAAAATTCATTAAATATTTATCGTTATGCAATGTATGTTATGTACTATAATGTTGTAGAATGTATTAAAAAATTTCGTTTATTTTATAAAACTTTAAAAAATTTTCAATTATCAACCATATTTCACTAAACTGTTAACATGTACAACATATAACATACACTATTATTACAATTATTTATTTGAAAATTAGCTAATACTTCTTAAATAAACACTCACACAGATTAACAAAGATCTTTAAGTTAACATTTGAGCTTTTAGTATTACTTTAAGATAAAGAATCAAAACAAAATTTTGAAACATTTTAGGAATTCAAATTACTGATTGAAAAAGAGGTTTTTCTATTAGAGTATGTTGAATGAGTTTTGGTTAAAAAAATAATTGATATGCATGCATAGCATACTTTTGAAAATATCCACATATTCAATCTCCTATCAAAGGGGAAAAAAGGATTTATACAAGTGAATCTTCAAAAGCGAATCAAGTTTTTCAGAAATTAAAAATCCAAATCTTCTATAAAACATAATTTTTATGTAAAATGCTAGTAAGAAAACATATAACGGATTTCAAAACTAATATGAAGGATGCACGTTTTATTTTTATGACATTTTTGGAATTCAAATTCAAATTAAAGTATTTATTTAATATTCTATTGAGCACCTTTCCCCTCTGTCTTCCTACACAGACATAAACATTCAATACATTTTTGTAGGGCCCATTTTTTCAAAATATATTATTTTAACGTATAAAATTGAAAGAAAATTCTACCAAACTACATACAAAAAAATACTATTTATTATTGCTTTTTGTTATAAGTTTATTCATAAAAAAGAGACACTGGATTCATACTTAAACATATTGAGAATTTCTTGCACCATCGTTGCAACAGTGATTAATAAAAGTTTCCATAAATTTCGACTCATTCATCTTAAAATTTTGCAGATAAAATGTGAAAAAAAACTGTAATTAATCTTCAGATAATGTAAATTATTTTATTTAAAATATATTTTAAGTCCTATACATTTGCTTAACACTTATAGCGATACGTGTACAAGATTAGCGAAGAAGGATACATACATTTAAAGAAATAAATACGTAGATTTACACAATAAAACTGGTATACTGATAATACAAAAACGATTTGTTTATAGGAAAAAAAGTGTGCCAATTGCCAAATATATGCCCTGTTTAGTCGATTTCAAAGTACACATTTTCTTGTCTAGCATATTAATCGGCTTAAGATTGTAAAATGTTAGATAGCTCAGGAATACAAAATTTTACGTGTAAATTGCGCACGAGCACACATATATATGTATAATATGAAAAACAGACAGATCTTGTGCATATAGTGCATAATCTTATAGTTTGTCATGTAAATTTTGAACTAATCATTTTTATGGTCGCAAAACAAATTTGCTTGAAGAACATACACATGTGCTTAATGTGTTTGTTTTCTGTCCAGTAGGTTTGTTTTTAAACCATAAAATACCGTAACCTTAATTTACAAGAAACAGGATCGACTGAACTTATATTTAGTGCATCTCATCTTTCTGTGAAAGTTGATTTGAATCCCTAAAACAGGATTGTAATAATTTATGAATAGAATCTGAATAAATGTGCTTATATATAAAAGGAATACGTAAATCGTGATGCTGAAATTATTTTTGTAGGATTTCTTCCCTATCCATTTCAGTCACAAGTTTCAAGAGATACATTTACAAGTAGAAGAAAAATACACTAATTAATTTAATCTACAATAAACAAGCTATATTTACCGAAACGGAATTTGAACTCATGATTTTAAACTTTCAAAGTCAGTAACTTGACCACACAGCAACCACTACACAAGCCAAGTTTTCAAATACCGCTATTTATTGAGTTCACATATGTAGGCATATTTCTGTCTTATATTATGCTCTTATGCATATTTTTGCATAATAGTATTGCACGTAAGTCTATGTAATATTCTGTACATATAGCTGTGTGAAATTTGTTCCCATACTTCTGTGTAATATTTTTTTCTTTAGCATATATCTGTATATTATTCATACACATATTTTGGTTTAATATGGAAAATACACAAATTTTTTTGTGTAATATTTAAAATTTGTAAATTGCATAAAGAGGAGGGGGGGGGGGAGGAAGGGTAAAAAAATCGATTATTATTTTTTTTTTCTGATACTACAAGTTATGAGAGTTATTCTCGGAAAATTTGAAGTCTTTAGGATCAAAACTTTTCCAGTTATAGATATTTAAGTCTCCAAGTTCTCGGTCCCTCTGACCTTCACTAAGTCATTAAAAACGTACTTTTGTGTTGGCTTCGTAGAATGGAGCAAAAGGATGCTTTGAATCATGCAGCAGCTGTAAAAGAATTATCTCTATTTTATTCATGTATCAAACTTTAATCGCGTTTTCCTCAAAACTTTTTTTTCAGAGTTGGTAGTCAAAATTTCTCGAAAACCTTTCACCTAAAATTTGCACACTTCATTTGCTTACAAAATATTAGTTTCTCAACGAAAAATTTTTCTTTTTTTCAATTACAACTTATTTTTAAATTTAAAAAAGTTTAAATCAGAGTTTTTTTTTATCGTACCTTCATCAAAAATTCAAAAATAAACAATTTGTTAATTCTTTCGTTCAAATTCAAAATAAAATTGAGAATTAAAGAAATCCCTTTGTTTTTTAATTTCAGATAAAGCAATCATAAGTTATCCAAACTACCGCATAAAAACTTTTTTTTTGTGTGTGTGTGGTAGCGCGATTCTTACCACAACCACTGGCTGAATTTTCAATAGTTTTTCATGAAAATGTAGCAGAATATTCTTAGAATAATGATTAATAATGTACAATAAGTTCAAAAATATTATTAAATAAGGTACTCTGTAAAACAACATATATATATATATATATATATATATATATATATATATATATATATATACAAAAATATGCCCTTTCTTAGAATCTCAGGCCCTTGTCCCCCTTAACACACCAATTCAGATAAATGCGTAACATTTTCTATCATCTGCGCACTTGTTTGAATTTTTGAAAGAATAAAAAATTACACACTCCCATTAAGCGAATAAACATATATAAATATAGGTAAATTTTAGCAACGAGTATGTGAATTTTATAACAAAGATATAATTTTACAAATTTATATGCATACGTATGTAAAAGTGACTAATTTACACATTTATGTTTAGAGTGCATCTTACACTTTTGAACTAATGGAACATACGAATTATTTTCAGATGATCGTAATATCAATAAAAGAAGTTTTTTGTGTGCTATTATTCGCTTTGAAAATTTCTTGAAAACGCAATACTAAAACAATTCAAGAAATGGAATTGGAGTCTTTGTAAAAACTATCTTCTCGTTTGTATATGCTGAATAAATTTACAACTTTAGGTGTTCTACATTTAAAGAAAAATACTTATTTTACTTTGCGGAAAGGAAAACAATTTAATTACTTTTTTTTCGAAATACGATTAACATGTCACAGGAACGAAAATTTCTAAACAATGTTTTAATATAACTTTATGAAAATTTTTATAAGTAAACAGTTTAATGTACTAAAAGTACAAAACAATTTATTTTTTTTACGTTTTATTTGCTTTAAAACACAAATTATAATATTTATATATTGTTCCTCTGTGCTTTCCTTACCTAAAAATATTCATGAAAATTAATTTGTTAAAAAATTAATTCATTGTTGAAAATTATGTTAAAATTTAAAGTTTTTAAAATTAATTTAATTATTATCTCATGTGCAATCAATCAATATATATATATATATATATATATATATATATATATATATATATATATATATACATACATTAATTTTTTTATGATATTATAATATACAGTGTAGAAACAAAGAAAATAAAATTTAAATATTTCGTTCAAAAAACTTTTATTCAATCATACGTAGGGTAGTGAGTACAGCTTTTTTTAACAAGTGATTATTAGAACATTCCATGAATCTCTCTGATAATTCATATCGAAATTTTAGATTGTAAAATTTAAAAAATCATATAAAATATCTAATTTTCAGATAATAAACATATTTCTTCACAAAACAAACTTAAAATCCTACCAATTTGTATTATAATAAAATTTTGCAAAATTTACATACGAGAATACTTTATCATTTTGTAAAAGAGAATTATCGTTTTATCGAATTAAAAAAAAAATAGAATGTTCCTATAGATTTCAAATTATCTTTAGTAAACAATTGGATTCTTTATGTTTTTTTATGATAAAAAACTTTTTTTTATAAAAATTTTCGATATTTCCAGAAAATCAGTTTGGTGCTTTAAGAAAAGGTGTTTTCCGATTTAAATAAGATGAACAAAATTTACTCCATAGATACAATATCTCTAAGTAAATTACTTTTAGTAATTTTCTTATTTCATAAATGCTTGATGAGAAAAAAAAGAGGTATTTACAATTCTTCTAATAGAATATTTTTCACCTAAACAAAAATTCAGACATAATTTTAAAACACAATATTATGAAAACAATTCATAGCTAAAACCCACGGAAAAATGAATTAATTTGTAAGTTTTTCTTATTAAAAAGAATTGGTTAATATAAAGCATAAATTCGTTTATAGTATTGCGTAAGCTAGATTCTATCGGAACCAAAGCTGTATAAGTAAGCATCTAAAGATAAATGGGAGAAGTGACTTCAAGATTAAATGTGGGGTCAACTTGATCAAGGTCATACGCCACCTAGCGGAAGGGTTAAACTACAAGAGGATTCATGAAGTAGATATCAATTTATTTTGTGTGAATGGCAACGAAATTGTTTCTATAAAATATTACTTTAAAAAATTGAACAGTATAAAGTTTAGGTTTGAAATATTTTAAATAACTATACAATAAATAAATAAGTACGATTAAATATTAACTTAAAATGTACTAAGATGAAATATTATTTAAGTATGCACTATAATGTAGTTGATTTAAATATGTTAGATTTTAATTATGTTTTTTAATGTAATGAAAGATGACTCATAAAAATTAGTAAGTAGTTAATATGTAAAGACAGAATTGTGTAGTAGTCTCATATTTTATTAAATTCTTGATGAGCTAAGTTATAAAAATTATATATACGTTTGTATACCCTATGAAAATAGAACATTTATCAATGTTTAGAAATATGTATGGAATTTGATAATAAAAAAATATTCAATTCTAGCTCTTTTTTTTTCATTTTCGGATTGCAGACGATAAGGATCTAATATTTTTTTTTATCGTATGGCACTTACGTTATTTAACTTACAAACATTTGATTATTTTAATTTAAAACTCATTTCATTAAATATTAAGAATAATTTTAATTTTAAATGCATGCATTAAATGTTTTTTATTAAATAAACAAGTATTGTTCATTTATTTGTTTAAGAATTTACGATTCTAGACAATAATTTTTTGCTGAAATTATTATTATTATTGTTATTATTATTATTATTATTATTATTATTATTATTATTATTATTATTATTATTATTATTATTATTATTATTATTTTAACAGACATAGCTATTTAGCGATTTCATGTTAAAAATTCAGTCGCAAATTTCAAGTTATTTTCTCATAAAAGAAGAATCTTATTTACTAAATATATTGTAACAAAATGTTTTTGCACAAATTTTTTCTCTTTTGTTTTTTCTTTCGATAAAAATATGTATATAAAAAAACTTGCATTGTCATTTTAAATTCAGGGCAAAATATAATATGTTCTCGTAGCATTAGGGCTTTTTCTTCCAAAATAAAAATAATATTGTAACTTTTTTTTACATACATTTATCAAAACAAACTGTAACAAAGATATTTTGTGATAAATCTGGTAGACAAAATTCATCTGTCACGATTGAGTGAAACTTTAGAAAATATATGCAAGAGATACGCAAATAATAGATGTCCGCGCATATATGACGTGATACCAAAAACCTGCGTATATTCATCATCATCCCGGCCACCAGCTAGCGCAACTATGCCAATTTACGACAGATTCTAGCATTAGCTTTAAACTCTTGATATGTATGCAGTTTTAATCAGAGCCGAGAAAACATTCCATTGTTGAAAGTATTCTGTTTTAGACAGTTTACTGCATTGAAATTCCTCATGTATACATTTTAATTATTTCTGCGTCAGACGGATTTACTTCTTACAAAATTGACTCTAATTATTTAATGTTCCACTGTACTTCTACCCACATGAAATTTAATAAAAAAATATAGTACTTTTATGTGTATAAAATAATAATAATAGAATGTAAAAAATTTAAAAAAAAATACATACAGACTATGAATATTTGTAATTTTATTAGTTCTTTTATTCATGTTAATAGAAAACTACAGCCCCTTCAAAATAAATTTAAACTAGTAAATCTGCAGATCAGGAGTCTCAACGTCAGCTTTGCACAAATTTTTTTAAACACACTTTGGGTAATATTCAACTTCCTGGAAACTGTAATTTAAAATTTTCAAATTATGTAATTATTTATAAGAATAAAATAAAAATGAGAAGTTTTCAGTCATCAAAAGCTTTAAATAAAAAATTTAGTTATGTTAGAATATTCTGAAATTTTCATGATCTATTATTATTTTTTATTATAACATAGCAGATTTCTTCAAGGGAGTTCCGCCCCCCTGAACCCCCGTAGTCTCATTAAATTTAAGTTTGTAACTTTCTATTAATTGTGCTAATGGTTATTGCATTTCTTTATACATTTTGATTTATAATTATAAGTAACAGTTTGAACAAACATTTTCCATTATCCTCATATTTCTACATACCTGCCAACCACAAACACCTAAATCTAAAGTATCAGGAACTTTTGTAAGTGTAAACTCAGTAATCTAGAATTTTACTATTTTGTTTCCGAAAAAAAAGTTTTGATTACATTTTGCGGCAGTTATCGCGGAACAGACAGACAGACAGAAGAACAGACTGACAGATGAAAACCAATAAAATTCGTGTCTCCAAAGTAAGCCTTCAGTGAAGTTTCGGCAATTACGCCATTCATGAGTTATTAATATCCATGTTTCTTGTATTTTTATCCACTACTATAAAATACCTGTTTTTGTTCAACTATGACGTCATATTTTGCCAAATGAAATAGTTGTTAAAAATATAATTCTTTTTTATTTCTTTTACTTCTAATTATGTCCCCATTTTTGTCAGAAAAATTCTTATTAACGAACCAAATATCCGTGTTTAACATTTAACATAAAGTACTATATCTATTTTTATATTAATTCTGACGTCATTTTTATTTATTTAATTTCATATTTATTTATTATATTATATTAATCAAACGTGTCATTTTCTCTCATGGAAAAAAAATGAAAATCACTGGATTTGTCGTAGAAAAGCATTATTGCACAAAATAAAATAGTCTATATTTTCCGAACGAATGAATCAAATCTAACAAAAAACTATACAGCTTAATCCCAGTGCCGCACCAACATACCCGCTTAATTTCAAGCGAATCGAATGCTTTTTGCGTCAGTTATCGCGGAACAGACAGACTGACAGCATCCAAAAATATTCGTGTCTCCAAAGTAAACCTTCACTGACGCTTTGGCAAATATATTGAGCGAATACATTTTCAATATATTTGATTGAGCAAATATATATACAAGAAGGGATGTTAATGACTTTTATTGAAATGAAGCTTTTTGTATTCTGTACCGTTTGCTCGATAACACAGAAATTATGCAATAAATAAAGTAAAATATGAACCAAAAAATAGATTACAGTTAATAAAAATCTACCTTCTAATAAGATCATTATATATCAAATCTATTTACCTTCAAAAAAATATATTTTTTTAATTTTCTACAAAAGTATATTACATTTTTTGTGAAGGAAAATTATTATTTTAAATACATTAAAAATTGAATATACAAATGGATTTCGAATGCTCTTTAGATACTTAATTTTTCTGTGTCTTTTTTCTCAGATGTTAGTTTTATTTGTTCATAATAAAATTTTGCAGGGAAAATATATCTTACAGAAGATAATTAATCTTTTAATAAAATATTTTTAAAGATATTTTAAATACTACATTACAATTTTATATATTTTTTAAATTTTACGATTGGCTTTTTATATTTTATTGCAAATATTCATAATTATGTTATAATTTCTTTTAATCGCACATTAGTATGGATTTCAAATCATTTTTAGAATAATATGATAATTTTCTGTATTATTTTAAGATAAGTAAACAGAAACGATGTGTGAAACCATTCCAGGAATTTCAATTACTGTCTTGAAAATGTATTTACTGATTTAAATATCATGAATAGATGTTTACACCAAAGATTATCATACGCGAACGGCATACTTTTAAAGTAATTTATTGCCTACTACTTGATAATATTTAGAATCAATAAGAAGGATTTATATTTTCTGAAAAAAGAATCATATTTTTCTTCAATTAAAATTCAGAAACCCGCAGTAATGCAAATTTTTTATGAAAAATCATTTTTAAAAAAGAAGAAAATTTATCGATAACGTGGACGAAAGAGTAAATTAAGTTGTAGCTTTTGTTAAAGAAAAAAAAAATTGAATTTTTGACACAAATTAATATTTTAAACTTATTTATCGTTACTACGCAATTTCCTAATCTAGTTAAAATGTTTTGGTAAGAATGACAAAAAAATCCCAGAAACAGTAATTAATCTGCATTGATTACGAATTTTCTCTCTCGACCCTATGATAATAGGTGATAGTAAAGTAGAGGAAAGTAGCTAAAAACGTGCAATCGGGTGAAATCCGTAAGTCTCAGTTTAACTCAATTTGAATAGACTACCCAACTGTGCAATGGTTGATATACTTAACTTTAGACCAGAATTAGGGATTCATGATATCTCCATACTGGCATTTGTTTTATTTCCATAGTTGAATGTTGATTTAATAATTTTTTGTTTAATTACTTTCAAAATGAAGATTATCGATACATTTTAAATTGTGGGATTTTTGTATATTATTGTATATAGCGCATTCAATAAAGATTTATTTTCCAGAATAATACTTTGGCTAACATTTATAGGAACAAATTTACGACTAATATGCAACATTCTATCTCTTGCAGTTAAACCGCATACCCTACACAAGATAAGAAAGGGTATTCAAAAGCAATAATTACAAAACAGGTAAATATTGTCTGTATAAAAGGCAGTCAAAAGAACATGAGTGATTCGGATTTCTATAAAGATAATAAAGACGTAAACTTCATTGTCCAAATTTTTAAAAATGGAGTGAAATTAAACACTTTTTTGTCTGTAAATATTGAAATATTATCCTTTTAATTGGAATAATATTAAATTACATCCTTAGTTAATATTGTAAGAAAAATATACGGTTCCTTTAAAAAAAGAAATTTTTTTTTTTTCATCTCCAGTAAGATAAACAAACTAATGCAATTTTATTTTACTGATTGTATAAAACTTGATGTTTGAACGTTTTGGAAATAATATATATATATATATATATATATATATATATTATCATGTTCAATATAGTTCTTTTCTATTAAATTCAAATGGTTCATATTGTTTACAATTAGTGGTTTTTTATGTATATATGTATATATATACAGAGTGTCCAGCAAATAACACCCAGATTTCAAAATTAAATTTCTCAAAAAGAAAAATCGATAGAATTATGCGGTAAACGATTTGTTTATTAGGTGAGCTGTAAAAATCTTACACAGAAATTTCGAACGGTGAATATTTTGAGAAGATAGTGTTCTGATTGCAAAGAATACTTGGCTTGACATTTTTCTTGCTTTAGATTGCTTGCAGAAAACGATATTTTTCAGCGTACAGTGCCATATTTTAACCGATTTTTCGAACTAAATTTTTTGGAATTTTGAAATTTCAAAAATTTAATCCAAAAAATCATTAAACTATGAGACTGTAAGGCAAAAACCTCGTTCACTACAAGCAATCTAAAAGAAGAAAAAGTGTCAAGTCAAGTATTCTTTGCAAACAGAACACGATCTTCTCAAAATATTCACCGTTCAAAACTTCTGTGTAAGATTTTTACAGCTCAGCTAATAAACAAACCGTTTACCGCATAATTCTATCAATCTTTGTTTTAGAGAAATTTAATTTTGAAATCAGGGTGTTATTTGCTGGATACGCTGTATGTATATATATGTATATATGAAAATAATTTGCAGGATTTTTGCTTAGAAAGCACAAGTTTCATTTAAACCCACACAGTGGTTCATACAATATCGGACGAAATTTAAATTCACGGATGTAGGTTACAAAACTTATACATAGATAAGTTCTATCCTCAAAATTGTTCTATTGTACACATATGTTCTTGGCTTCTGTGTACAAATGCAGTCTATTTTGCTATTTCAGATGAGACGTCCGTCGATTCTTAGCTACTCGATGCGAAATCTTACATACCAAACAAATCTAGTCCTTCGAAAAAGTACAGCAATTCATCTGCCACTCAACAAATTTAAAGCTAAAGTCTCCGAAACTGTCCTTAAAACTCTTTTGAGAGCGATTTCTTTAAAAAAGACCTAGTTTTTATTTTACTGGCACCCAGAATATTTAATTAAAATTTTCCTCTTATAACATACTTCAAATTAAGCAAGTTCTTATTTTCTAATAAATTCGTTTATAAATTCTGGTCATGTTAATTATTTCAATCAGGTTTACTCCGCACTGGTAAGGATTAAGCAATTGTATGTATCGTAAGCGTACTTTGTTTGTTGTTAGTTATTTTTAAGAACCGTAGCAAGTTCCCTCTGAATTTATTATACCCGAGCTGTCAAAATATTGGCAGAATTAAACTCTTGGTTTAAGTTATGTTTTTTATATTGACAAATGGTGAAATTTGTGGAATTTATTTTAAGTCTAATTGGTACATTAGAGATTTTTATGATAAATATATGGCACCAGTTTTGGTTGAGAGGGATGATATTTATGGTAAAAATCTTACCTGTTGCAAGGGCTCTGTTGAATAACCCCTGGCAAGACTTTGCATGTTTTTACCAATTTGTCTTACATATAGTTAAACTAATTTTATTGCGTAAGTATAAGTGCTAAGTATTCGCAACGATTCATTAAACTTTGTTGGCAATTCTCGCTTAAAGACTAACTAATAAAATACAGGTTCTTTTTTTCGCCATAATTTTTACTTCACGAATACCAGTATTTTTATGTAGAAATTTTCATTTAATTTTTACTTCTAGCATTTTTTACAGGGTTTATGTGGTTTTTTTCCCTTAATTTTTACTTCTCCAATATCGGTATTTTCATGCAGAAAATTTCATTGAATTTCACAGAAATACTGGTATTTGAAAGAAAATTGAACACCCGTAAGAACATTGAATTAAATGTACGGTTTTTCCCAATTTTTGTCTTGGAAATAACTGAAGCAATTTCAAAATATTTTTATGTATGAATACAGTTTTGGCAGTCGCTAAGTTATAAATTAATCGTTCTAAAAGAAACAAAAATAAAATTTGTAATGCAATAGAAATATTTAAGATTTTATTTTTTAATTAAGGTGATTAAAAAGGTTCGAAGTACTGAAATAATGTATTTTATGATTTTTTATTAGCATTTTTAGAATGTTTCAACTTTTAATAATGTCTTAAAGTTGATTCAACAAGAAATATCTTAACATCAATGTAAACTATTTTAGTGTGATATTGTCAACGATTTTTCCTCATAGACCATGATGCAACAAAAAAATTATTTTAATGTTCCTGAAGACGAAGTATAAATAATACGCACTTTATTTTTACTACGGAACATACAAAAGCAAGCCTGAAGAACATGTATTAACTACGAACCAATCCGAATGTATTCACATGAGTCTGAGTACGGTGAAATGGCCAAGAAGACAAACATAATTTATGTATATTTTTTGGACTATGAGGAAAAGTGTTACAAAAATTGGTGGAGCTTAAGAAATTTCTGGAAAAAGGTGCGTCAATGCCAACTGTTTTACATACGATTTCACAACTGGTGTTGTTTCCATGAATTCTATTCCTTCACATTAAACTAAGCACTTGGAAAAATCTTTAAAAGATTCGTGAAGAGACGTTACCACTTCATACTTCTGAAAATAATGAACACCTGGAACTTTAATAGAAATCTGACTTTTACCTCAAGTGAGATATCCAGAGGTCATCCCTAGCTCTATATTTTTAATTAAAGAAATCAAGATAGATGTTTCTGAAAAGTTCGTTTACCTAGAATCATTTCTTTTTTATACTATAATTCAAGAACTCTCTGGTATAGCAGACACTTGCGAGCGTTAAAATTGAGACACAGGAAAAATTACGAGTTTAAAATAAAAAAGTAAAAAAGGAATAATACTGAATGAAAATTTGATTTTTATAATTGAATTTATACAGATGATACGGATAATAGATAACTGAATTTTAAAAAATCAGTACTACTATTTTTAGGAAAAATTGATTGCTGCGAATGTGTCAAAATTTTTGACAATTTAGGATATAATATTTTTTTATTTAAAATAATAATAATAATAATAATAATAATAATAATAATAATAATAATAATAATAATAATAATAATAATAATAATAATAATACTTTAAATTAACTACATGCTTCGTAATCCACAGACCGATTTCAGCATAGTTTCTTCATTTAAAATCTGCTCCCTTGAAAATTTCTATAGAGCAGTTGATTTTCATAAAAAACATGTAAAATGTAGCTAATAAAAACAAAAATGTATTTCAAGAGGCATCAGTAATTTCTGAAAAATAAGTATGTGTATGCCGACTGTTTTCCATAGGATTTTCGAGCTGTTGTTGTTTTCTCGAGTCCTACTCATTTATATTATGTAGAATGACCCTCAAGACCGCCATTTTTAAGAGCAGACTCCACCAATGTTCAGATTTTAAAACAACGTTTATTTAAGTTTAATCGGGCAGGCTAGTGGTGGAATGTCGTTAATTAAAGCTATTCTACAGTACTCTTAACAATAATTTAGTCATTAAATCTAAAAATGTAAGATTACTAATTCAAAACTTCTTTACATATGGACGAACAACTGCTAACCTGACCATCACTAACGACTTCGAGAGCGTGAAATAATACTGCTGAAAAAAAAGTACAAAAATCTCAACCTAAATAAATATCAATTCGCTAACATCCCGTTTTCATTGATAAATTTTTATTAAAAAAATAACTCAAAGTTAATTTCTAACCAATTCTCAACTTTCTTTCTCTCAACTGGACTTGATGCACACATCAAGATAACCCCATAACGTATAAAATGGTCTCACTTTCCTATCTGGTAGAAATCGACCAAAGATTCGTGATACAAACTTTACCTCCTGCTTTCGTATTCAGCAGAATGACCAACGAAAACAAATTTGCATAAAATCCCTATCCACACATTCCAAGACGAACCACAAACAGATTTTGGAAATTTAAAGTAAAAAAAAAAAAAGGACAAGTGTCGCTCCTGCGTACAGAGATTAATATCGAGAAAACGCTCAGAATCGAAAAACTAGACTCCTTTTATAAGAGAGTTTCTAACCCATTACGATTAAAGCCAACTTTTTTTAAAATCTTTAAAAGTTTAATGAAAAAATATTTCACTTATGATAATAATGAACATTACGAACATTAAAATCTTTTAAATCTTTAAAAGATTAGTGAAGAAATGTTTCACTTATTAATTACTTATAATAATAATAAACATTACGAACATTAACAGATAATTCAATTTCGTTTTCAATGTCACACTTTTTATGTTTTATTGAACCATGCAATTGAGATAGCGCTACCTAGAAAAGTTTATTTATGCTAATTATTTCATTTTTAGTAGTAGAATTCAAAAGTACTCTGTATAATAGATAATTGTGAATGTTTATAGATATATTCGACAAAAAATCATAACGTAAAAAGAAAAGAAGAAAACATAATATAACGCTGACTTCTAGAACATACATTTAGATTAAATAATGAATAAATAACTGAATGCCTAAATCAGCCATTTTTATTATACATTCGATTATATAATATATAGCTTAATTCTGAAAATGTATTTTAAATTCCATTAATTTATTTTGCATCTAATTTTTTAAGAATATATCTGTTATAAAAATATTCATTTTCTATTAAATTCTCTGATAAAGAAAAAAAAAACTATAATTATCTTATGCTTTGAAAAGATTTGAGAATTTGAATTGATTTTTAGGTCGATATCGTAATTTCCTATATTATTTCAAGATAATTAAAACTAACGAAGTATTAAATATTTTTAGGAAGTCAAACTACTATTTTGAAAAAAAAAGTGTTTTACAATTTAAGCATGTTGAATATGTTCTTACACCAAAGATTAACAGCACCGCGTAATAACTTTCAAAGAAATTTACTTCCTCAGTAGATGCATGGCGCTAAAAAAAGGGAAAGATTTACGTTTTTCAATTACAAATATATATATATATATATGTATTAAATTAAATTTCAGCATTTTCGGAAAAATACCAAGATTGTGAAAAACGGTTTTACAAAATAAATTAATTACGAAAAAAATATAGAACAGGTAATAAAGTCACATGATTTGCCTATTTTAAATAATGTTAAAAAGGAAAATAGAACTACGCATTTAATATTCCGTTTTCCTCAACTCATTACTTTAAAAATTTATGATGAAGATTTTTATTCAAAAATTTAAATCAGTACAAAAAATCATAAGATAATGTTATTTTCATTAATTATATGAATAAATTAAATAGTTATATTTTTTGAAGTATTACTAGTCAAAAATTTAAATCAGTACAGAAAATCATAAGAAAATGTTATTTTCATTAATTGTATGAATAAATTAAATATTTACATTTTTACTACTTTTTATGCTAGAAAGTAATTGCATGCACGTTGAAAAGTAAAATTAAATAACACAATAACGAAAAGTTTTTCTTTAAGCCTAAATTATGAAACATTTTCCAATGCATTTGTAAAATTGAAACGAAACATTACTGTTAAATAATATGCGAGAGAAAACATATGAGATATTTAAAGATCCAGTTTTTGAAATTACCTTCCATAATCAAACTAGTCAGATGTGGCAAACACAAAATTTTCTTTACCTTATACATATTAATCTTATATATATATATATATATATATATATATATATATATATATATATATATATATATATATATATATATATATATATATATACACACATATATATATATACATATATATATATATATATTTATATATCAACTGTACAACAGGATCACCAGATGTTTGCACCAAAATCTAATCAACAATAAATTATCTCAACTTATAACTGAGTCTGCAGCTTGATGAAAATCCGTCAATTGGTTCTGTGACAGAAGTATTAAAAAATCATAAAACAAAAAACTTACATAACAACGTCACATATTGGGTGAAACACACACCAAACATTAATCCAGATGAATTTTCACCAGGGACTAACTGAATCGGAAGTTTAAAAAAAATTCTGCATTAGTTCTTGAAATAGAACTATTGAGATAATCGTGATACATGCAGCACGATAGTGCCACCTATGGAGCGATTTGCACCGAAACTTAGTCAGCACCATCTTATATCAAGGAATAACTGAATTTGATGTTTTATTAAAATATGTACATCAGTTCTAGAAATAAAGCTATTGTGAAAATTGTAAGTAATACAGCACAACAGCGGCACCCGTTGGGGGATATACATCAAAAATCATTCTGCTCTAATTTATATCAAAATCTAACTGTCTCTAAAGTTTTGTGAAATTCTGTGCATTAGATCTTGCGGTAGAGCACAGACAAAATTTTTATCACATACAGACTCACAGTTGACAGAGTGACAGAACGCAAATAGATATTGTCTAAAAACCATCGACTCGTGTTCAGCACCTTCCAAAACGCATAAATCCATCAAAAACTGGAAGTAAAAATCCTTTTCAACATAGTTGAAAAATGTTCATGACTTCTATCTGTCTACCTGTCTGGCCGTCTGGAATCAATCCGTGCTCTAACTTTTGTAACTAATACAAATATCACTCTGTAATTTAAATTTGCGACACGGTGTAATTTTCCGATGCTGAAACATGTTATATTTCCATGTTATATGTGCTGGAACATGTTATATTTCCCATATCGATGTCGTCAAACTATTATAGGCTCGTTAAGCGCATTTCTACTTATTCTTTTAAAGACATATCCATAGAAAATGGTTCATATTCCAGTCTTTTTTAAAATTCTTATACCGGGTCGGTCGGCTCACTAAATTTTTTTATCAGCATGGATGTCCGTTAATTTTTTTATAGACCCGGTTCCGGATAGACCTCAAAATAATTAAAAAGTTTCTACCACAAAAGATCTGTTTGACATGTCCGCAGTGCGGAGTCACATCTCACAGCTATTTTTATGAACAAAGGCATCACAATAATTCCTAACTGCATTGTATCTTTTCGGGGTTAGTGTATAAAAGGAATACAATTAAACAATAATAGAAATGAAAAATGAAAATATTTTTCTCCTATAGTTTATTTTATAAAAATAATCTCCAGTTGTTCTGTGTACCTCTGTAAAAACCGCGTTGTTCTATTAGCTACATTATTCGAACTATTGAATTTTTATATCATTTGTGACTTTTAAATCCCCTGCATACCTCCTAGTTAAACTTTGGAAGGAACAGCAGCGGAAGGGGATAGCAGATTACACTGTGGTCGTAATCGCTTAAAACTGAAATGCAACCTTGTCTTCAAAATCAACATTACTACAATAATCTTTTTTTTCAGTCATCGGAAGTTCTTTAGCTTGTATGAAACAATACTTTCAGCCTTTTGAAAGCACTAAGCAAATCTGTAACTTTAAAATAGTTGGTAAAAGTAAATTAAACAATAGAAAATATTAAAGAAATAAAATCCATTCTTTTAATGTTTTATATTTTAGTATTTTTCCTAAAAATGTGTAACAGCTTATTTCAAAATCAAAGAAATCCAGTAAGAATATTTTTCTCACTTCATCGCTTGATAAAAACCAAGATTTGGTGGTAAGCGCTCAAAACTCCAGTAAATTCTATTATATTTAGCATCTGTCTATTGATTTTAATGTCTTAAAGTCATTTTATTATTTTTTACACCTATTTTAATGGTAAAACTGTGAATCATTTGAATGTATTCATATTTTTAGTTTTAATTTTTAGATGAATTTGACATTTCTCTACATCTAGATTTTTCTATATATTTTAAAGTTTTTTCTACTTTTCATTGCAATATATGAGCTTTTCTTAAAGTTATTAACCGAAACCAAACTGCGGTTAAAGAGACTTATCCGGAACTTTTGACTAAATAAGTAAATTACGATGTCTTGTTACTGTCATTATAACTTAGTCGGATATTCTTTGTTTTATGGCAAGTTATTGAATATTTATTTTGAATCACTGTGATAGACATGTTTGAAATCATGAATTTATACGGCATGACAAATTTAAAATGTTAAATGACATGCTCCAACAATTTTATAAATGAAAGGAAACGTATTTTTCATTTTTCCATTTGTTGTAGTAAACATACTTATTATTTATTGGATATGTTTTCGGTGTTACATATCCAAGAGAAACCCTGCATCAGAAGCACAGATCAGAAATTCCGAAAAGCTTTTCCTCATTTAATATCTATATTTTGAGATTTCCCATCCTGTAAAAATAATATCTGCCTGCTCAGCCTACTAGCGAAGGTTTCGAAGTTAGGTACAAATTTCACCAACAAGAACTAAGTCAAGACTAAAGCTAAACCCCAGTTTCATCACTATGAATGAGCTTTAGGGACCTAAACATTTTGTCAAAATTCCAAAATTCATTCTTACACACACGTATTTATGTATGGAAGATTTTAAAATAGCAAAATAGAAAAAAATGTCAAAATATGCCGATATTTATATAGCCTAGTTTTTATCATGTTTTAATATGTTTTTAGAAATTCCCATGACGTTATATATTCACCGCCTTTTCGTCCGTCATATTTCCAATGTGATATATTAAATATGATATTTTCTTTTTCTTTTTAGGTGCGTTCGTAATTATGTAAATACGTAGCACCTATTGTTGTCGCTCAGTCGGTCCGTCTGTCCGTCTGTCTGTCCGTCTGTCTGTCCGCATATAACAACGCAAAACTACCCAACCGAATCGTTTGAAATTTAAAATACATAATTATTACATAATTTTGTCGAGTCATTTCAAATTTTATGAAAATCGGATGCATAGATCAATTACAGGGGCAATCAAAAGTATTCCGTTACATTACGGTCAATGGGGAAAAAAGTTTCAAATGCATTTTAATCATTTGAAATTTAAAATACATAGTTATTACATAATTTTGTCGAGTTATTTCAAATTTTTTGATAATCGGGTGCATAGATCAATTACAGGGACAATCGAAAGTATTCAATTACATTATAGTCAATGGGGAAAAAGTTTCAAATGTATTTTATACGTTTGAAATTTAAAATACATAGTTATTACATAATTTTGTCGAGTTATTTCAAATTTTATGAAAATCTGATGCATAGATCAATTACAGGGACAATCAAAAATATTCCGTTACATTACGGTCAATGGGGAAAATGTTTCAAATGCATTTTAATGGTGTTGCACTCATTCGAACTTAATAAAATTTATATACAATATAAAGTACATATTATAATATACATTTTACATAATTTGTGATGCAAAGAACATTTGTTATTGATTTACAAGGCCACACAAAACTATTCCATTCCATAATGGTATAGGGAGAACATTGTTTGATGAGAGTTTTAATTGTAATTCACTATTTATAATTTTATGAGATTGATATATGAGAGTAATATTTTTAAAACTTCGTTATCGTACGAACGCACCTCGTTTGCTACGCTTCACGTGCAATTTCCAACTTGTTTTTTTTTAATCCGTCAAGCTATTTACTTTATTTTCCGTTTTCACGTGCAAATCTTGCAATAGTAAAATAATTGTTTTAGTAATAATTTTATTGTTTTTTTTTAATTGTTGGCAAGTTCAATAGCAAAAAATGTTTATTTTTTCCTGTCATTCACCTGTAAGTGTTGGTTTTGTTAGAGGCAAGTTAAGGTGGTATTCAAATTTTTGAACACTCTCTATTTCCCCTGCCCTTGAGCCAATTTTGCTAATTTGCAATCCCCGCCGAGATATTAATCATCTGAATGTATTTGACACATTTAAAGACGATTCGTGCATAATTGCGACTTAAAGACGATTCATGCATAATTGCGACTTAAAGACGATTCGTGCATAATTGCGACTTTTGTGCAGATAAAATTTAGTAGATAGATACACACACATATATATATATATATATATATATATATATATGTAGACATTTTAGATGGGTGGTTTTGGGTTCATGGGGTTATATAATAAAAAGTTATGAAGAATTTTTCCGAAATTCAAGCAACGATAACGATTCTTTATTTCTTTCGATAAATATTTCTTACGAAATCTACCTAAAGAATTGTTTTAAATGCTCTGATAATATCTATTGAATTTATTTAATTGCTTAGAGGGTGATAGGGGACAGTTTTCCAAAAACAATTTTCGTAACTCGTGTAATATTATGAGATTAACCATCTAGTATAACTAATTTTAAAACTTTGATAATTTTGTATGATTTATAGATATAATTTTATACTATTTGGACGATTTATACAGAATACCATTTTTAATGTAAAATGCATTTTTTATGACACTCCAGAAAAGCCTCTTTAATACAAATATAGAGTAACCAAAAACACGAATATATATATATAACAATTGTATTAGCGAAAATTGGCGAAAATTGTATATATATATATATATATATATATATATATATATATATATATATATATATATATATATATATATATATATATATATATATATATATATATATATATATAAATAATGTCTAACTGGGGAATGTTCCCAGATGTAAGTTATGGATTTGGACGAGTGAGATATCAGAAGAAAGATTTTGTCATGGACGTTAAAAGTGCAATGGAATTACCTGTCCAAATCCAACCATTTTCAATATATTAATATTTGAAGTGTTAATGAGTAAATAAATAAATCGATAGGCAGGTATATAAATTGTTCGCACGTTAAAAAATTATTTGCATAGTTTTAAATCCTTCTGCCAATACCTTTCACCGAGCTACGAGCAAAATCCTTTACCCCAACACATTGTCAATTATTTCCCCTTTTTTAAGCAGGCACTTCGCATTCTACGAAGTTTTCGCGTATGGCTGCATTCAGAGAGTTTTTCATCCTGTTTTTGTTATTTCCAGCACCTTGTTTTATGCAATATTTTCGGCAAATGTGTGACGTGACGCAATGGATAAATTATGTATATAGAGTGTGTAAAATATAATGTTTTTCTTAGGCTAGCGGTTATGTTAGACTCATAACAGCTCTGTTAGGTAGATTTCGTATGCAATATTACCTATTGCGATCGCTCCCATGTTTGAATTTCTGAAAATTTTTTGCAGATCTACACCGATCACAACCCCTAGACTCCAAAACTACCATTAGTAAAAAAGTTTATCTATCTATCTATCTATATATATATATATATATCGGTGTATATCACTTTCTTCTGGACACGATAACTTCCATAATTATGCGCAGATCTTCTTCAAACTTTTACATAAAACCAAGGGGCATAAAATCTCGATTAAGTTCGTTAATGGGCAAAATTGGACCAAAGGGTTGGAAGTTAGGAGGGTTTTTATGAAAACAGAAATAACGTGATAACTTTTAATCTAAAATAGATATCGAATCAGTTTAAAGTTTATATTACTTCTAAAAAATGAGCCAGAAGTTTATGCATGACAGATTTTTGATAAAGTTAAAAACGGGCTCAAGGGGCGAAAAAAACATGTTTTTTGGGAGAAAAAAATCATAACTTCGTCAATTTATTAGATATCAAATCCAACTGAATTTTTTATAAATCTTCTCAAAATTATCTAAAACTTTTGTATTTACAAGTTTTTGATAGGAACAACTTTTACCGATGAAAAAAAATTAAAAATTAAAAGAAAAAGGGGGGTGGAAAAAGAAAAAAATCCATAACTTAGTCAATTCTTAAGCAATCAAATCTAATTAAATTTATTTTACATCTTCTCAATAATATCTACGACTTTTATACCAACAAGTTTTTCATAGGACCAATTCTTATAGCAAAAATAAATTAAACAAAAATAGGAGTTGGAGAAAAAACTCAAATCCAAACTGCTCATATTCTGAATCATTTTTAAATTCCCTTTTGATTTTAAACGCATCCAAATGGCAGATCCTCCTATTTAGGAACTGTATAATGTGACGTACTAGCCAGTTTTTTGATAAAAGCAGAATATTTTTCAAAAAAGACTGCCAAAAACGGTATTTTGAAAAGAATTTCCCCAAGCGATGGTGATTGAAAAAATTGAGGAAGTATAACAAATTGCATTTATCTGACTCATTTTTTAAATCCATTTTTGTTCTCAAACGCATCCAATTTACAGATTCTCTTATACAGGAACTATATAATGTGACAAATTGGCCAGTTTTTTTATAAACAGCAGAATGTATTTCAAAAAAGGCTGCCAAAATGGGCACTTCGCACAAAATTTCCCAAGGCGATCATGATTTAAGTATTGAGGATGTATTCAAATAACAAATTGGTTATTTTATGACGGGTTTTTAAATTCAATTTTACTTTCAAACGCATTCCATTGACATTGCATTCAAACGCATTCCATTGTTATTTAGGAGCTGTGTAATATGCCGTATTGGTCAGTTTTTTGATAAAGGTTAAATATATATATATTTAAAGCTGCCAAAGTGAGTCTTCGCACAAAATTTCCCAAAGCGATCATGATTTAAGAATTGAATATGTATTCAAATAACAAATTGGTTATTTTATGACTCATTTTTAAAGTCGATTTTTCTCTCAAAAGCATTCAGTTGACAGTTTTTTGTTATTTAGAAACTATATAATTTGCGTATTGGTCGATTTTTAATAATAAAGTCAGAATATATTTCAAAATGGGCATTTGAGCGATATTTCGCTTAAGATGATATTGATAGAAATCAGTTCTTACATAAAAATAAATTAAAATTTTTTAAAAAGCGGCTAAAGAAAATTGTTAAACTGGATTTATCTCTAATCATATTTTATTTTCTGTTGAAATGAGCAGTCTTCGAAATCTACCTCCGCCTATAGGCCAAGACGACAGGGATTTTATTCTAATGGAAATGGGTGGTTTACGTAACGATGTTTCCACTGTTATGCTTGTTATCAAGTTTCTAATTTTTAACAGATTTTGCGTTTTGACATCAGAGTAAGGATGCTTATTCTTGTGATTTTAAATGAAATTATGAAAAGTTCAAGACATCGTCATCTTTTAAACTCTCCGAATGCACCCGTACTTGAAAATATAGAAGAATGGGAAGTGCCTGTGTAAAAGAGAGAAAATAACTGGCATTGTATGAATGTAAAGGATTTTTGTCGTACACTGTAAAAAAAATTCTGCAAATGTACTAAACCTTTTCTAGGAAACTGGGATTCCTAGAACTTTTCCTGCAACGGTAACAGCAAAAATTCAAGTTTCAGAATCGATTACATGAATTTTTCCTGTTATCGTTACATGAAAAGTTCTTGGAATCCCAGTTTCCTAGAAAATGTTTAGTACCTTCACAGATTTTTTTTTACAGTGTACCTCGGGAAAAGATATTGTCAGGGGGATTAAAAACAAAGCAAAGAAAATGTAAACTCTCGAAAGATTAAAGTACCTGCCTGTCGATTTAATTACTTATTTATTCACTCTTCAAGTGCTGATATCTCGAAAACGGTTGGATTCGAACGATTAATTCCATTGCACTTTTTAACGTACATGAGGAGATCTTTGTTTTGATACTATACTCTTCCAAATCCACAACTTACATCTGAGAAAGTTCCATAGTAATAAATACCTAAAACATTTTTTTAAATTTCTTTTACTATCAAAAACGAGTTATAATATATATTTTACACATACTCTAATGTGTTTTTTAATTTCGAAATACATATATGCATATAAATGACAATGAAAAATTATATTATTAAGGAATCAGTGTTCCCAAAAATCGCGAAGCAACGAAAAATTCCATTTTTAAAAGGAAAAAAATTGTTTAATAGTGTAATTTTAACATTATTAAGCATGGTATATTGCTATTCCTAGTTTGATATTTAGAAGTTATATGTGATGCAAAACATTGGAAAGATTATGAAAATTCCGCTTAGAAAAATCTCTTTATATATTTTACTCTTTAAAATAAGATAGATTAAATCTTTAATAACGCCAATCTCAATCCAGTAAAAATCAAGAAACTTTCTCCGAGAAGTCAAATGCTTTAAATTATAACATACAATTAATTGAAAAATGTATGACATCAATTTTTTCTCCAGACATGTATTTATACGTATTTTACCACTTCAGAATTCTTTTAAAGAATATATTTTTCAATGGGAAAAAATAATCTCTAAGTACTTTTTTATTAATCATAACGGTTACATTTATCGATAGTTATTTACTTTTTTTTCTGCAGATTCTTATCAAGCATTTTTATTCGGCCATCTTTCTTTATTTCATTTTTTATGGAAAAAATGCTTTTGCTAAATGTCTGAATTAAAGAGAACTGAATTTAGCTTTCTTTATTTTTTTATCCTTTTTGTAAAGATATAGGGAGACTATTTTTAATCTTTATGACCTTTTCTTTTAGCTTTTTAAACTTAATGAATAACTTGAAATTTCTTAACAATTGTTAGAAAAAGTGCTATATTGAAAACGTTTTCAGAAAATATTTTTTTTAATTTTTTTAATTTTTTATTTATTTATTTTTTTTACCTTAATTATTTTTGCTCTCTTTTGTTTGTTTCAATGACGATATCAAAACTTTTTATGCACCATAAAATTTCTTTTCTACTATTTCGCGTGTATTCTACATATATTTGTTTACATACAGAATACAAATTTAGTAAGACAAACAAACACATTAAATGTTGATAAAACGATATATTTGAATTTTCAAATTGATTCGTCCTTTATTATCTTGAAAAATAAATAAACATGCATCATATAATCATTTACAATTAGAAAATTCCTTATTTAAATATGGAATAATTTACGTTCTGTGTTTAGTGATGTATTAGAATTGTCTACACTGTAAAAAAAATCTGTAAAGGTACTAAACTTTTTCTAGGAAACTGGGATTCCTAGAACTTTTCCTGTAAAGGAAACAGCAAAAATTCAAATTTCAGAATCGATTACGTGATTTTTTCCTGTTGTCGTTACATGGAAAGTTCTTGGAATCCCAGTTTCCTAGAAAATGTTTAGTACCTTTACAGATTTTTTTTTACAGTGTAGTTATGTTATACGCATTTAATGCAAAAACATTAGACAGGAATCAATGTATGCCTAATACCTATCTCTCTATATATACATATGTACTTTAATGAAAATAATTCTTTTCGATGCAATTGGTCTACCAAAGGATTTTAAAATTTTATTATGATGGTGATTATGAATTTATTGAATACGTGTCAGATGCGACGCGCATAGAAATTTTGCTGAAACTGAAACTATTGGTAGACCATATCTATCTTATTTTTCTTTTTGTACTCACTTTTTTTCACAAATTATGTAAAAAAATAGATATTTAAAATAACCAAAATCTATTGATATATTTTCTGAAAGAAATAATTAGAGAACTAATTTAAATATTTAAAAGAGTTCATAACATTTGTCATCATTTAAAGTTACTAGCAATCGATTCATTGTCAATTTTCTTTTTTTACACATTCTTATGTGTTTATTATATTTAGAATGCATTTTATAAAGGTCAATAAAATATAAAAAGTTTATCAAACCAACGGCTGTCTTCACCATTCTTATTATGTATATAATTGTAATAAATAATTTTAATTTATAAATATATAAGACTGTCGTTGAACGTTTTATGATTTTTTTTTCAATGTAATTATTAATCTCATCTGATCTTTTTTATGGAAGTATATTCCATTTCAAACACAATAATTTTAATAAAATAGCTTTGTAATAATATTATTATGCAATCTATTACAAAAAGAGAACAGTAAGAAATTTAATAATACACTGCTCCGTGATTTTTTTTTAACTCTAAGTGAAACAGTCAAACATAAAAGCTAACTTATCTTTAATTTTTAGAAACATTGAAGGCAGAGAATGTGACTAGTTAACTTTCTTTTATAAGATTATTAATTTTTTCTTTTCAAAATGAATTGAAAGTATTTGTTTCTTACTATTTCATTTACTCATTTATCGAAAGTTATTTATTTTTGCGGATTTATGTTGTTGCAACATTTTAATTCTTCCGTATGATGAAAATAAAAAGGTTGCTAAATAAGGATTTAAATTAAAGAAAGATAAATCAGACTTTTTAATGATTCTCATTTTATCAGCATAAGCTGAAAACATTTTAAATATTAATAATCCTTATTGCAGTTATCAAACTCAATGAATGACTTGAAACTATGGATATTTTTTTTTTCAAAGTGTAACACAAAGAATTATTCTCAAGATTTATTTTTAAAAAATTCTCTTTTATTTTCCGTTTTTTTTTTTTCCAGAAATTTTTATTTATTTATGATGCCAAATATTTTTATCCATTATAATAATCATTTTCAAATATTATTTCCGATATATAGTTGCCAACTTTTGCCCAAATTTTGAATATTGATTCTATAGTATTTTTGTTACTTCTTAGATATTTAATATAAATTTGCAAAAAAGTATTGCTGCACACAGTGCACTTGTGTATTGCAGCGGATAGTCTGAGAACCCTTTTCGTTTATAACTGTTTGCTTTATTTCATCATAGAAATTCTGAGATTCTATACAAAGTGAATATTTCTATTGAAAATTAATGAAATTCAAAAGTTTGAAGTTAGCAATCACGTGTGTAGTGCACTTTATGTACTGCAATAATTTCCAGTGAAGTTATATCGAGTTTTTACGAACTAACAAAAGTATTTTAAATGCACTATTCTAACTTCTATATTTTACTGCTTATGAGATTCCGTGTTTCATTTATAAAGCAACATTTCATTCTAAGTTTGAATAAAGAGTTTAAAATGAAACACCAGAAAACAGCAGTTGAAAAAAGTGGAAAAACGAATTGTAAATTAATTCTTTTCTTCACCAGTAAGTTTATTACAAAAATATCAACAGCTCAGAGAAATTTTTTTTAGAAATAACTTTTATGTAGAGGAAAATGTTGAAATCAAAAATATATTTCGGACAACTAATTGGGCGAATATTCACTGAACATCCTATCTTGTAAAAAAAATTTCTACTTAATGAAACATTCTGTTTGTGTAACTAAATAAATTGAAATATATATATATAGTTTTTTAATAGGTTATCAGTCACCAGAAGTCTAGTAATGCTCCAGAAGTTTAGCTATAGGTTTAAATGTCTTGCAATAAAATAAAAAAAAATGCTTACAAACACTACGTTATATTGTAAATAATAAAAATATATTTTTGAATTTTAAGAGATATGGGCCAATTATTTCAATATAATACATTTCAATTTGAGAAAATTTTTAAAATTGTTTGTTCGAAATCACGTTTAGGAAAATTCTATGAACAGTGTCTCGTTACATAACACAAATTTTACGTCATTTTATTACAGATATTAAGTTTAAAACAAGCCACATATCTATTAAATTTTTATATATAAATTGCTTTAAATATAATTTTGAAAGAGAAAAAAATATTTTATGTTAGTATGCTAGAATGATATAGACGACAAATTGTAAGGGGAGGCATAATACTGGAAAATTTATGGCACGAATGACAGGTGTGGATAATTTGAAAATTCCTTTAAAACAATAACCATTGATAAGAAATATATTTTTTAATTGTTTATTCAACATGTACACTGTTAAAAAAAAATCTGAAATTCACGGATATATTTTTCCTGAATTTCCCAGAAAAAGTTCTTTTTCCCAACAAAAGGCCCTTTCCCGTTAAAAATTTGAAAACTCTGCCATATTTCCCGAAAATAACGAAACGGATCAAAATAGAAACAAAAAATGGAGACACTCCGTTGTCTAGGTCTCTCCGTGTCTAAGTCGTTAAGGCGCCACGCCGCTAAATGTCTGCGAACGTAGCTTGTGGATTCGAATCCCACTAGTTTCATGAAGTCCCTTTTTAATTACATTTTTTCTATTTATGTTTCTCTTCTTTCTTCTTAAAAAATAGTTTAACTAATTTGCCTTCCTAAAAAATAAATAAATTGTGTGCGACAATTTCAAAAATTTGTCTATAACATTACTTTTGTAAAAAATGAATAATTTTTTTTTTTTCATGCATTTTTTTAAAAAAAATAGTGATTTTAAACAGTGATTTTTTTTAATTTAAACTAGTCAAAAATTAAAATTGATTTTAAAAAATAATAAGTATCATGCATCGGTCTAAAATAAAATAAAATAAAATAAATCTCTTACGAATATTCCAACGAATATATTGAAAAATATCTTTGAAAAGCACAATAGATTTTCTCACTAACTCATAAAAGATATACTTTGTAGCAGCTTTGGCTCAGTCAGTAAGGACCTATTCCGCTATTAAAAGGTCTGGCGTTCGATCCTCAGGACGGCTTGAAGTAAATTAAATAAAAAAACTTAATTAAATAATATAGCAGCTCAAAATCACTCGGAAAGTTTGAAATTTTTGACGATTGTTCGGTTCATTAATTTAAATTAAATTATTATCATTAGAAATGAAACCTTTTAACGGAAAATTACCGCTTTTTGAAATGGAGTTTTCCTTTCTTTTATTTTCCAAAACGGAAAATCTACTAACAGAACGGTAAATGTCTGGCTACTTTGCTGTCATTAGTTTTACCGTGAATTCACTGACTTTTTTTTTTAACAGTGTAGTTGCATTTTTTTTCAATACCTAAAATTATGGAAATCACTTAAATCACCCATCCCTAATTCAATGAAAAATTTAAGAATTAAAAAACCAACGTATCAATGTATTTGTTAAAAAAATTTTGTTCATGTTAAAAAAATATTTATGGAAAAGTTTTATTTAAATCTTTTAGTTATCTAATCCCCATACTCACTTTGCCATATACATGTAATAAAACATATAAATAATTATGTAAATTAAAAAAGATTGTTAAAATTTTAAAATTTACACCTTGTCACATAAAAAGTGGAAACTTTTAGCGATATATCATACGTAAAAATAAATTTTCTTTCAAAATATTTTGGAAGAAAATATTCTAACATGCCATCTTTTCTTTCAGTAAGTTTCTTAAATAATTTTTATTTCGTGAGAATTATAAATTTGTAATGAAAAGGCTTATTGAAATAAGATATCTAATCATAGATATAATGCATTTATCAGCAGTTATTTACATCTGTTTTTAAAGAATGTTATTGGGCCTTTTCATTTGTCAATTTTATTCTTTTTATTGTTGACAAAAAGCTTTTTTCGATTTGTTTGAATTTAAAAAAAAAGATCTTTGGTATTTTTTTTTTCTTTTCTTGCCAACGTAAAGAAAAAAATATCTTTATTTTTAATGACACTTTTGGGAAATTATCAAGATCAATAATTGACATAATTGCATTTAAATATTTTTAAAAAGGGCAGAATGGAAAGAGTACATTCTGAAATTTATTTTTCGAGTGCTTTTCTTAATATTTTCTCCTATGTTTAAAATATCTTAAATATTTCTTGAATTAGGGTGAGAAATATTTTTATACCTTATAAGGTTTTTCTTCAATAATTATTTGTGCAGTTTTTTTTCTTTTTTTCTTTCTTTCTTTTTTTTTGTATAGAAAAGAAATTTAAGAAAATAAACAAATGCTTTTACTGGTAAATAAGAAAATGATATGTTTGGATTTTTAAAATAATGGCTCCAATTTTTCTATTGAATAAACATGAATTATTAAAAGTGCTTTTATATAAGAGGAATTGTTTTAAATATTTCATCAATTGGACACTGTGTATCGATACATCTAATCCAAATTGGAATTATATTTGATGAAAATCATAAAAACATTTGTGAACTTTAAATTTAGTAAAAGTACTTTTCATTTAATTAACAAACAGAAATTTTATAAAACGAAAAGTCACATACTAGGCATAAATTTATGAAACACTTTCCAACACTAGAGGAAGCTGGAATGATTGGACAATATTAAATGCTCTAATAACTGTGTCTTTCACTTTTTTGTCAGCGATTTTAAATAAACTAAGTATTAATTTAAATATTTATATTTATTGCTCTGTTAGTCAATTTACATCTATAATAACATGTGCAAGAGGGAAGAAGTTATTTATTTTTAAGGGTGCTAATTACACAGCGGTCTCTCCCCCCCCCCCCGTAATGAAAAATCTATGGGCGTTTGATGCATTTTTAAATTCAAAATAGCTCATAGGGAAATTAAAGTTTTTAGCTTCTTTTGCTCGTTCTCTTCTCTAAAGGATGACTCGTTTTTAATTAGTTTACAAAATATTTCTAAAATAAAAGCAAAATTTTATATCACTTCCAGTTCGTACGCTTTTAAAATATAAAGTATTAAATTGAGCATAAGTTTTAGAAATATTTTGATAACTAAGATAAAAAGTTACATTCTTTAAGAAGAAAACACTGAAAAAGAAGTTAAAAATACTAGTTCCCCGAGGAGAAATTTTGAACATAAAAATGCATCAAGCGCTCATATACTTAACATTACCGAAGGGGATTTGGTCTCTGAGTGTCTAGTAATTTTAAGGTAGAGTAGCGAATAATGTAGAATATTAGCTAGACAACTGTTTCAAAACGAGTCCACATAAAAGGAACAATCATACCACTCCGACCTTTCATCTGGGACTTTTTAACAGAAAGTTCATCAGATGAGACATTGTGCCTGTTTTGAAATAGAAAATATTCAGAGGATGGAAGAGGGGAGGAATGTACAAAATGACTGATGTGTGCAATTTTGGCCTATGGGGACTGTGTTGAGACCGAAAAACAAACTACATTTGTGATATTGCAGAAATGCAAGACAATTTTTCTAAGAATCTGGTGTTGTGTTCATGATATACTACTATTTACTCATTGGATAGTTTTGGTTATTATTGTAAAACATAATTTTTCTTGCAACTTCTATGCTCTTTATAACTCTATTCTACATGATCTGACTGGTTCATATTACTAGAAAAGTTTAATTCTTTTTTTAAACCTAAATGTTGTTTGTATTTTTTTTTTCAATTTACATGCAGTAAAAATGTGTTAAAAAATAGTCAAGGTTTCTACTTTAATGAATTTTATGTTGATTTAAAATTCAAAATGTAAACAGTATTACGTAGTACTCTAACCTCATCTATCAAAATTTTGGTAAAACATTTAATAATTTCATTTAAATGAATGAAATTCACATATAACGATGGAAATATTTTTTCCTTTGTGTGCTTTCCGTAGCCGATAATGTGTTACAAAGTCTTTCATGCAATACTATATATGAATTTTAGAATTTATACATATCGCAAAATACACAAAAAATGAGTTACGATTAAAAACAAATGCTACAGATGCAAACACTTTTTCAGAAATTACCGCTAATTGTCAATCCGAATCAGTCATTCCGAATTATTTTTTTATGTCTCTGTAAATGATATCATTGCTGCTTACTCTATACTTTAGAAAACGATTCTTGTTTCTGACAACAGTTACACGTATACATTTCATTATTTTTGAAGTATCATAACATTATTGAAATGGTCCACAAGAAATTTGAAATTTTAAAAGCGTGCAAATTGTGTTGCGAGATTAAGTCTATATAACTCTATGTACAAGAATTAGAGTGTAGCGCCAGACAGCATTCCGACAAACAGTTAATACTTTTTAACTATGTTGAAAAAAGATTAAGACGCAGAAATATATGGTGAAATATTATGCATTAAAAATAATCAATTAATATTACTAATAAGCAAAAACTGATATTTTTTTCTTCAAAAAGTGAAAAAAAAATACTTATGAGACTTGTTAATTTTTACTTCACTGTGCTTACAAATTTTCATTCATCACCCAGTTCAGAATTTTTTTAATTATAAAAATAAATAAATAAATAAATAAATAAGCTCAAAATATGTATTTCATATATTTTAATTCAATTTCTTTTATTGACAGTTATTTACAGATATTTTTTTATGATAAAAAACTGCGCTTCTTCATAAGCCTTTAAATAAGAATAAATTCATACTTTTTAAGATTTTGCAGTTAAGTATTTTAAGATTTGATAACTTTTTGTGCAGTCATCAAAGTTAATAAATAAATTCAAATCAGTGAAGCATTTTTTTAATGTATACCTTTAAAGAATTATTTCTAAGAATATATATATTTTAATGATTTTATTCTTTTTTTATTACTTTCGAAAATTTATTTTCAGTTAGAGAGTCAAAACTTTTCTGACATTGTAAAATTTATTTTTCGTTATTCTCTCTGTAATTGCTTTTATTTTTAAGTAAAAGCATTTTAAGATAATCGGCAATATGTACAATTTAAATAAGAAAATAATAATACAGTAATTGTTAAGTGATAAAAACTATTTAGTCAATTCAGTGTATGATTTTTTTTTAAATTTATATTTGATGTACGATGCCTTTGTAAAATCAAGAATTGTATGAATGCACGGAAAATTTTCAGAAGGTTGCACTTTTTATTTGAAATCCTATTTTAATTTATAGTACAGATGTCTTATTTGAAGAATTTCTTGTTGGAATAAAAATAATGATAGCAATAAATTACACTGTCTCCTTAACACTTGAAATACGTTTGAAATAACGGCATGGTAATTATCACTGTTCAAGCCTCGAATAAAATGAAAAATTAGAAGCAATAAAAATTACAATAAATGAAAAAAAATACAAATTGTTTTTCATTAGCTTCCATTTTCTCCGCTTATAGAATTAGATAATGGTAACAAGAACTGAAAAGTTTATGATTAAAGATCTTGACATTCTAAAGGCAATTCAATTTTCTCGTCTAACATGCTGGACCTTTGAATAGCATTTACAGCAGGATATCATTAGACTATATCGGTCTGTCAGAGCATAAAGTATATTTTTTAATATATTCTTGAACAGTATTATCGGTGAAAATATCCATTAATTAATTGTATCAGATTATGCTGATAAAATAATGCAGACTATGTATATTTTAAATATTTCAAATCTAATCAAAATTGCAACAGTACATTTGGAATTGATATAAGAATTGAAAACAAAAAATTCTCCAGAAACCCTGCATCAAGGACTAACTATAAATTAAAAAATAAGTTTGGTTTTCGAAATTTTTGAATACGTTTTTTTCTTTTTAATTTGATGTATTATTTTGAAACAAAATAATAGACGAAACTAGCCAATGGATTCGGTCGAGATTTTAGTAAACCCAATACACATACTTACATAGTTATATCCAACTAGGTTTATAAGTATAACACTTATTGTATGACAAAAGCGATGTACTTTTCTTTGGGGGGGAGGGGGGATGTTTTCCTCTGGACGTGTGTAATAGGTAACTTCTTACTTTGTGTAATGGAAGCTATCTAATAATAGCAATTCTATGTAACCCTGCGTATATAACCTAAACTAAATATTATTGAAAATAGTACTTCATCTGACAAAATTTACAAGATGCATTATTTATTTAAATTGAAACCACTGCAAAGTTCTGGAAGTTGTGCTTCAGATTTGTCTGCAAATGTTGCTCTGCTTTGTTTACCTTAAAGCTCGTATTCACCAACGACATCGAACTAACAAATTATACTGAAAATCTCCCTCAAACGCTCAATCTGTATTCACTTTTAGTCCTGATTGGACGCATATATGATAATGTCGAATCAAATGTTATCAAGAATTTCATTTGACCGTTAGAGGTTGAGGTAGATAGTGAATACGAGCATTAAAGCGTATTGCAAAACAAAACTTATGTGATTTTTTTTCCTTTTGACGCTTTTTATGTCTTTGGGTGAACTAATATGTACTATTATGGCTGATACACTATATGGCCAAAGATGACCATCCACTTGCAATTTTAGACATTTTTTAAACATCTAGAAAAATACTTGAGGAATTATCCTGAAATTTTAAGAGTGTAAATATAATAGTACAGGTCATACGTTTCCGTAAAGATTTTTTCCCGAAACTATCTAGGGGACCGTTAACAAATTGAAAAATAACGAATAACTTTTGGATAATCCTGTCAAAAATAATGTAGCAAAAGCGCTCAAACTCTAGATTATGATTGAATGCCTTATAGATTGAATGCCTGTAGATTATGATTAAGTGGCTTATTGTAATATACTGTGTTCATTTTTATGTGAATAGCATGGATACTCGTTGAAAAAATAAGTCTTTTATAAAAACAGTTCCAAAATTTTCCAAGTTTTTTTGCTTATAATTTGCAGAGTTATTAATATAAAATAATGTTCTTTTCTGAAAATACGACAAACAATATTGTACACAATACTTTGACATCAGAATTAAAAAATAATAAAAATTGTATAAAAAATGAGCAGGTTTACTAAAAAAATTTTCATTGCGCAAGCGTCAACGGTATCAAAATTTCATTTCCATATTGTGTTAGCAAAATGTATAGAACAACTTCTGTAAAAGTTTCAAAAACATAATTTGAAAAATCTGAAAGTGATCATTTATAGAATCAACTCAAAATCTGTTGCTCCGAAAATGAAGCAAAAAAATCAGGGGTTTTATCCAAATATAGTGATACGCGCCATATTCTGTATTCTATATTGCCATTAATCAATGGATATATGGATACAACCCCTTATCATTTTACCTCACTTTGGAAATAACAGATTTTGAACTGATTCTATAGGCGATCATTTTCAGAATGTTCAAGCTATGTTTTTGAAATATTTACAGAAATTGCTCAATACATTTAGCCAACAATATATGCAAATAAAATTTTGAGATAGTCAACGCATGCGCAATGAAACATTATTTAGTAAACCTGCTCATTTTGCATATAATTTTTATTATTTTTTAATTCTGATGACAGAGTATTATGTATAATATTGTTTGTCATATTTTCAGAAAAGAAAAATGTTTTATATTAAGAACTCTGCAAATTATAAGTAAAAAACTTTGAAATTTTTGGGGCTGTTTTTATAAAACCCTGAATTTTTCTAAGAGTATAATCCGCATAAAAATTGTGCACAGTATATAACAATAAGCCTCTTAACCATAACCTTCAGTTATATCGATTTTGCTACATTAGTTTTGACAGGGTTATCCAAAAGTTATTCGTCCTTTTTCAATTTGTTGATGGTCCTCTATAGAGTTTCGGGACAAAATCTTCACGGAAAAGTATGACCTGTACTATTATATTTACACTCTCAGAGTTTCAAGATAATTCCTCTAGTATTTTTCTAGATATTTAACACATGTCTTAAATCGCAAGTGGACTGTCATCTTTGGCCATTTAGTGTAACATTCATTTAAGGTCGTGAAACCTGTCTTTTTCTGATTTGTTATCGTGATGAGGTTATAACATCCAGGTTATAACATTTTCTTCATATTGTTTACAATGTTTTCGACCGTCGTTTTTACTTTATATTTCTATAATTGTCATATTATTTTTGCTAACTATTAAAAGTATTATTAAATTATTATATTCTTAAATAGTTATCTACGGTACACATTTTAAAATAAATATATAATTTAAAACTAAATAAATGTATAATCTAAAACGATAATCTTTTGAGTAAGTTTTATTATGTAACCGAGGAGACACATTGTGTACAACACAAACATAAATTAATGTTTTATCTAAATTTTCTTGTGGATACTGAACAAAATGGGACTGAAATATAATATTTTTTGAATAAATAAAAATTCACGATAATCATCATATAAATAATGCAGTGAAACTCGTATAAAATGTCATCCCGCTTAAGATACGAATGATCTGTGATCCTCTGTGTAAAATTAACATGTTTAAAATTGTAAAAAAAAAAGAACGAAAAAGAAAGAAAGGACGAGATTTACTGTAATTTGTTTTTGCTATTATTTTTAAGATGAAACCGTACGAAATTTGAAATAAACCAATTTAAATATTACTAAAAATATTTTTATTGTTTTATAAAAGATCAAGATGTCCTTTCAATAAACACATCAGACATTCTTAAATCTGTATTGAAAATCAAATTTTATTCCGTCACAGAAAATAAGAAACGCTTTCCATAAATTAAATTGAAAGAGATTATGAGATTACTTTTATGAGGTAAATTCTATTTCGTACTTTAGTGAATTAGATTGAATGGGAATCAGACAGCATCTAAGTATAGACTATAAATAACATAAGATTACATAAATTAAACGTATCTTTTAATACGTCTTAAAATGGATATGATGTTTAGAATATGTTTTACGCAGAACAGAAAAAATGAATTAATGAATTAATAAAGATTTTAATTATTCAAATCAATCACTAAATAAATAAATAAATATGAACGTTGTAATAACTCAATTTAAATGTTTCTAAAAACAATTTTATTGTTTGATAAAAGATCAAAATGTCCATTAAATTTTTCTTTAAACACATCAGACATTTTTTAATCTGCATTGAAAATCAAATTTTATTCTGTTAAGGGAAATAAGAAACGCTTTCTACGAGTTAAATTGAAAGAGATTATGAGATTACTTTTATGAGGTGAATTCTATTTCGTACGTGAGTAAATTGGATTGAATGGGAATGAGACAGCATCTAAATATAGTCTATAAATAACATAAGATTACAAAATTAAACGCATTTTCTAAGAATTCTTAAAATGGATATGATGTTTCGAAGATAGTTTACGCAGAACGGGAGAAACGAATTATTGAAGATGTTAATTAGAATTATTCAACTGAATTATTAAATAAATAAATCAGTATAAATTTTGTACACTATGAACAAACTATAAACATTTCCTGCCTTAAAAGAGACATTTACGAAACCATTGTAAAAATATAGAATCAAAACTCATACCTAACCACGATCCTGGAAGTATTTCAATTATCTTCAAAAACACTAGAGTGAAAAATCAATCCGAAATCTTAAAGTGTATAAGTTTATGAAATATACAGCATTTTACGTTTTTTAGACATTTTGTGTACAGCACAAAGACTTTTTATTTTAGAAATATCTTTGCAATCATTGAAAAGTTTTTTTTATGAGGTTTCTGATTAGTCATTCTTTAAATGGTTTCTGAAAAAATGCGACATGTTTTTTCAACTCTAGGAACTACTGGTTACGCTGAATTTTTATGATCATTTTTAACATTTTCAATAAAGTTGAAATTTGTTTATGAATTCGGTTTGTTTTTCCATGCTCTAACTTCTTTAAACGAACTCGGATTTCCCCGAAATTTGTGGAAGTTATTGATGTTTACACTAGCGTGAATCCTGTTTTAAATGAAGTCTCTAACATTATAAGTTTATTTACAGGGACAGTCAAAACTTACCGTTATATTATGGCCTATGGGGAAAAAGTATTTCAAATAAAATTTAAAGATGTTAGAGCCTATCAAAAATATTAAACTTTATAAGCATTTAAGAATTTACCAAAACATGCTTTTTATAAAATATGCGATGAAAAAATTAGCTATTATTCATTTACAACCTGCTAGACATTTTCTTGCTAAACTAAATTTCAAATTATGCAGTATATAAACCGACAGATCAAATACTTGATCCTTCAAATATATTGGAATACATATTTGGCTTTAAACAGTAACCTTATTTCCCTAAATGAGGAAGTTTTCTTAAAATTTTCAGCAAATGTGGAAAGTGTTTCATAATCTACGCTTAACGCATGATTTTTCTTACTTGTTGTTACATCTGGAACGTATTACAATCCTTCTGTTACTTTTAAGCAAATATTTGTTTAGGTTTCAAATTTGTCTAAGCGAGTATCACCAAGTTCATTAATATGAATTTCTCTGTGATGGAGAAAAGTATCTAACCTGAGCATGAAAAAAAAGTAACACAATAAATTTGCTCGCGGCAAAAGATTTACTAAGTTATGATACTTTGTATATTTTTTAAATTTTCTTTGTCTTCAGGCACTAACAAAACTAAAAGATTTTTTATTCGGGACACAGGAGGCTCCCCAGATTTCAAATACATAAAACAACCCAGAAAATCAGCAGACACATGATGATGAAGACCAACTTCACTCATAATAGAAATAAGAAAATAGAACCAGTTTTACAAAGAAGTCTATGGAAAGAATCTCCCTGCAATTTAAGGTTATTAAAGTACTCAAAGGTCATAGAGCAGAAGCAGTCTCATCCATAGTGTTACAGTTAACAGAAAATAACGCTCCTGTCATAGAAACCAATATTTGGCATTAACCGTTGTACGGTAAAGAGATATGTCTATATTCAGCGATGCTACAAATTTCAATTTCTAGGACATACAGTTAGAGACTGCCCCTTGAGGCGATCATCATAATTTTAAGGACTGTCAGACAAAAAATTGTGATTGCGTTAACTGCAGACTAGAAGTTAATAAACACAATAAGAATTATAAGATAGAAAGTGTGCGCCTTACACATACATCATTCGATAGTAGTTGCGG
The DNA here is from genome assembly GCA_964019185.1 of Maratus speculifer. NCBI lineage: Eukaryota > Metazoa > Arthropoda > Arachnida > Araneae > Salticidae > Maratus > Maratus speculifer. Next base: position 213,160,871 of record OZ025292.1, on the reverse strand, counting down.
AATGTACCAAAGAAAAATAGCTAAAGCTCTGGCGTCACATCTCAAATTCGCCATTTTTAAGTTAATTCTGGTAAATCTACAAAATAATAGAGTACAAACCGCAGCTTTTTCAGAATTTGTGCTGGACACAGACTGTTTTTGACATGTCTTCAGAACGCTTATATCTTTAATAAAAGACCTTTTTCTTTACCTACAAATGTTCTTTGTTACAGTTCGAGCTCTAAAAACTGTCGCATAATAATACTGAATCAAAATTTAAAGCATAAACTCTCCGCAACACACCACCATTCGGTGTTTTTTAATCTTGAGATCCCAGATAATATTCTTAGCATTGGTAGCTTATATTGTGTCCCTCAAGAAGACTTTGTGGTTGACTTACAGGAATGGCTAGCTTCGGGTAACCAAAGTTCTTTGGAGCTAGTTTTGAGCGATTTTAACACCGATGACCCTTTTTGGAAATTATACCTATGAAAATGCCAGGGGAACATTACTTGTCAATTCTCTCATGACAAATAATTTGATATTACTTAACTCATCTACTAGTACACCGACGTTTGAGTCCGGAAGCAGGATAGGTTGATCCGATCTGTTTATTTGTAACCAATAACTTTACCCATACTTTCAAGATTGGCAAGCTTTATTAGACCTGTTTGGAAATCATTGCCCAATAGAAACCGAACTAACATTTTCCATTGCAAAATTGCCCAGAAGAAGCTAAAAAATGAAAATCACCCCACTTAAAAATTTCTCAAAATTAATTCGGAAAAAAAGCTCAACTGTTAATTTTAAACAACTACTATCTCTAGAGCAATTTGACAAATAATATACCAAATTTAAATAAGTAATTAAACATGCAGCGGACAAGATCTTTAAATAAAATCGTTAAAATCGTTAAAACCAATCAGATTATCATGATGGTCTCCAGAACTTCCTATAAAAAAATGGCAGCCTTGTACCGCATAGCTAAAAATTCTAATTTTGACCCTGAAATCTATGAAATCTACAAAAAAAAGAGTAATATACCAAAAGAGAATATTACAAGAGAAAAAAATGCATATTTTAAACTATGTCAGAAAGAAACGAATCCTTATAGCGTAACTAAGAAATTGGCTTTTCAATAGTTCCAGAACTTGCACATAAGTTATATTTCTTACTCATGATCCCCGACATCTAGATCATCCTTTCTGTTTAAACTAACTGAAAACATTTTTGGAACATCCACTCCTCGGCCTTTCTCTCAATTCAAGGCACCAATTAATGAGCAACCAAACTTCACGGTTAGAGAGCTACATAATGTAATTTATACCTTCAACCAAAATAAGAATCCAGGTCCAGATAACATTGATCACAGAATGATCAAAAATATTTATACTACCTGTCCACATCTAATATTGGATATGTAAAATTGTTTATTACTTTTGAATTATTTTCCGGACGACCGGAAGTTGGGTGAATTGGTCTACTTCAAAAAGAAGAGTAAACCCATAAGTTTACATACTTCCTACAAACCAATTACATTGCTACAAATTTTCAGCAAAATTCTGGAAAAACTAATCTTAAGTAGAGTCTACTATTCAATGTCTAAAAACAACTTGTTGTTAGGTAAACAACGTGTTTTCACACAAAACAAATCAACAGAAACAGCCTTGCAAGAAGTATTATCTTACATAGATCTCAATAAATTGATTCATAACTACAGTTCTTTGGTGTCGTTGGGTTTCAGGGAGCTTTTGATAATCTCCCTCGGGACTTAGTGTTACTACCACTTGATACATTTAAGATTCATCCTCAATTAATTAATTCAATAGCCTCCTTCTTGACAGATAGACGGGCTCTAGTGGACTGGATGGTCCCACAATTATTATATTTTTTCAATAACGGCTGTCCTCGAGGATCTTGTATGGGACGATTTCTGTGGATGGATCGTTTCGAAACTCTCTTAGAGGCTTTCCACGTCGATGGTTGTGCAGTGGTGGCACACGCGGACGATGTACTACCAATTATCTGGACATATACGAGGGCAATACTAGAACAAACAGGTAATTCGGCATTGATTATTATTCTAAATTAGGCGACAGTGAACAAAATTGATATATCGCAAAAAATGGAAATCAATAACATTCGGAAAACTAAAGCATCTGAAAAAGAACACACTGATAAAGTACCAGGAAAAACAAACAAATCAGAAAAAACCTTATTATACGTAGCGGTTTTTTTCGACCAAAGTCTTTCTTTTCTCCCACATCTGTTTAAAAAACGACAAGAAGTAATAAAATCAAGTCATAATCTCTATAAATTCTCTTCGATCTCTGGGAGATCGATATTTATGATACATAATATATCTATAGTAAATCATTTGTGATATAAATTATCTATAGCCTGTTTAATATTTCAACAGATCACAAATATATCTGTTGTAATATGGATTTGCAAAACTGTGTAATAAGTATTGTAAAAGCCATTTATATCAAGAGCAATTAGTGGATTTGTCTGCCCCTCGGGATTGCACATCACTCTAAAGCATAAGCTGAGTACCCGAGGTGGTCTTCCCTTGTCATTCCCTTGCTAATAAACTCCAAAAGTTCATAAAATTCACAGTTTCATAACTCACGAAAATATTTAATTGCACAAAAGCAAATAAATGTTTATTATTTATCTTAGTAGAACAGAGAGAATGAATTCTTAAATGAATATGTAGATTCCAACATTCGTAAAATAATTTGATTTTCAAACAAAAATATATATATATATTTTGAAGTAAGTGCCTCTTGGTATAATGAAGAACGACATTTGAAAAATTTTGACAAAATGTTACAGAGATGATACATTTTTTATGCATACAAAAGCAACTTGTTGACATTGTAGGCATCGGAAGCAAAATTAGTAGCTGAGATTGCAGTCAGCTGTATTAGGCATGAGGAAATTAAAAAAAAATCTGGATATGTTACAGGATGTAGTGAAAAAAATACAAATGTTTCATAATATAGCTATTATATTTTTAAGGTTTGCGAAAATATGATTTATCCTCTTTCGAGTTCCTCCCGATTCCAAAAAAAAAACATTTCTTTGTTTTCAGAAAACCTTTAAAACCAATAGGTTTCGGAGAATTGTAGAAGGATTTATGAAACAAAAGTTTCTTTTGTTATCGCATGTTTTGGAAACGTTTCAGAGTAGCTTTTATATTATTTCTCTGACAGAAATTCCGGATTTTTGTATTCTCAAATGAAACTTTTTATTAAAAAGATATTTGTGAACTATAAATAGAAATTAGTGAAATGTGGCAATTCCAAAACTTTCTTCTATCTTTTTCATGTTAATACTTTCTGAAAAATGCACCTTAGCAGCTCCACCAGTTAGGTGGTTTATACCAAAATCTAATCTGCAACAGCTTATGTGAACTTATAACTGAACATGAAGTTTGATGAAAATCCGTGCATTAGTTTTTGAGATAGTACTATTCCAATTTTTTTTTTTTTTTAAACTTCATAACAATACCACATGTTGGGTGATGTATACCAAAATCTAGTCAGAATAATTTTTTTTATCTAATACTAACTGAATCTGAAGTTGAATGAAAATCCATGCATTAGTTCTTAAGATACATATTTTGCGATATCCTGAAAAATGCAGCGTATTAGCGCAATCTGTAGGGCAATTTACAGAAAAACTAAACGACATCAATATGGATCAGGGATTAATGTAATCTGAAGATTTAGAAAATTTCGTGCATTAGTTCTTAAGATAGAGCAATTCCTATAATCATAAATAATGCACAATGGCAGCATGACGTGCAGAGCGATTTGTATCAAAACCTAATCAGCACTATCTTATAACAACTAAATCTGAAATTTTATGGAAATCCATGCACTAGTTTTTGAGATATGGCTACCCTAGAAGTTGTGAATAATGCACCACAGCAGTGTCACCTGTTGAGCTATATACACCAAAAACTAATCAGATATAATTTATATCAAGGTCTAACAGAATTTCAGTTTTGTAAAATTATGTGCATTAGTACTTGAAGTAGAGTGATCATAATTTTTGGTCACATACATACAGACTGAGAGACTCAGAGATAGTCATTTTGTAAACACATGTTTTTCGGGTTCTCTGACCTGTAAAATGTGCAAATTAGTCGAAAAGTGGATTTCGAAAATTTTCACGAATCCAATACTTTCTTCTTGTAAAGATACAAGAAAGTAAAAATAATATTAGTAGCGCCAGAACTTTAAATTTAAATGCAATCCAGTTAAGGTAATAAAAAAGCGTATCATCCTCAGAGCAAGGAAAGACGGAAATTTTCTCAAATATGTAAGAAAAGAAACTGAGCCAAGTGAAAGTTTGATTTACCAATGGGACAATAGGAGATTACAGATAACAAACGATAGGGAAACAGCATGAGGCATGCAACAGAAAATATGAAACAGCCTGGAAAAAGTTAAGAGAAAAAGCACTTTATATAATATTTCAAACAATCTAATAATGGAGGAATAGTAAATTCACAAATAACAATATTTTCATAATCTTATAGATTTGAAATGCTTCGTAAAAGTCAAGTTTATGTATGGAATTGGACTTAAATTTTATTTTAGCCGAGCTGAAGTCAAAAAGCTGGTTCAATTTCCTAGCGATATTTTGCATTTGTAGTTTTATTGTTTTTGTTTTTTGAATATACAGGGTGTCCACTCTCAACGGTGGCCAATGTCTAATTTCTAAACTATTAGTTATAGATATAAACATATAGTTCCAATTGCAAAAATGCTTTTAAAAAGGTAAAGAATTGTTTTTTAAACGATTAAGGTCAAAAAAAAATTTAGTAAAAAATTACAAAAATTAAATTTTTATACGGTCCCCAGGTCCTATAAGTGATATTTAGTAAATTTTTACCAATACTCTAAAAAGTTAGACCAAAAAAAGTCCCATTCCTTTGCGATTAAAACTGACCGAGTAATAGTGGTTTAAAGTTGAAGCATCTTTTTTGCAGCAAAATAGGGGTCAATCACAAATTTACTGGAAATAAAAATAAATGTCAGATGTAAAATTTAACATTTACATTGAGAGTAAAATAATTTTTACAACATTATTTTTAAATTTATGATGATGTTTACATGTTGAAGCAAAATATACAACTTGTACTAAAAATATAATTAAAAAAATAACAGAGCTTTTGTTAAATTAAATTATGAAAAGCAATAATCATAATTCGTTACAAAATGATACGTATTTAAAATTCTATTAGATTGCTTAACCTAATAGAATTTGGTGTACTCCTATAAAATAAATAAATGATACTCACCTAAAATTGTACTAATATTATACTGTCATTCGATATAAGTTTGAAAAAAAAAATTTGAGCTAGGTAAACACACATAAGAAATTCATAAGTAAAATAAAAGCCTATCAAAATAAACACCTTTTTAAAATAAAATCATGAAAAGAAGCAGCTTCATTTCCTTACAAATTATAACATATGTAAAAATACAATTGAGGATGTTAATGTCAAGATTTGCCTTATCACTTTTTTTCTTTATCAGTCGATACCAATCTGCATTAATATAACACTACAATATCCAAATTTATAATGAAACCCAATGGATGCATTTAAAGGTTTTTTGCGATTTTCTAAAATTTAGTTTTCTCGATAAAGAGGATTTTAAACTGACGTCTTCGATTATTTTAACCAATCTAAAAGTTAATTAATTAAAATCAACACTTCCGAGAAACTTATATGGTGGCTGCTACTTCAGTTAAATCGCTTTAAAAATATTTCTTTACCTCATTTAAAACATTTTTGTAATTGGAACTATATGCCTGTGACATAAGGTTTAGGAAATAGCCATTAGACAGCGTTGGAAAAAGACAACCTTTATCATAATTTAAGCACTTAGCATACGTTCCCTTAAAGCTTAGTGCAACTCATCCGTTTTTAGTCACAGAAAAAGGATTTAAATCATGAAATTTAAAGTTTCATAACTCGGTCAATTTTAGTGCTAGATGAATGGGACCATTTTTGTATTGCTTGTTAGAGTGATGGGAAAATTTTACTAAATATCACTTATAGGTCCGGGAGACCGTATAAAAATTTAATTTTCGTAATTTTTTAGTAAAAATTTTTTTGACATAATTCGTTTAAAAATGAATTTTTTACCTTTTTTAAAGCATTTTTGCAACTGAAACTATATGTCTATAACTAACAGTTTAGAAATTAGCCCTTCGGCCACCGTTGAGAGTGGACACCTTGTATAGTTGTTTTTTCTTTAATACACATAACATTAAACATTGATATTAAAGTTAATATTATTTCGTTATTATTTATTGTTTAAATTCTGTATCGCAACTGAAAAAGTTTGTTTGAAAATTGGTAATCCGCTTTAAAGGACACTGATTGATAAATTGTAAAATAATACTTAAACGTTTTCAAAAATTACAGGAATGCAGAAAACGAAATTTCTGTATCACAAATACTTCTTGAAATCTATAAAATCTATGATTTTAGAATTTCTTAAAACAAAGGAATGCTTTTGGAATGGTTTAACTTGGAGGATACTATTTTATAATTTTATAAATCTTAAGAAAGACAAAAATTAGATTAAGAAGCATTAGTCTTTTTTACAGCCTGTGCGTGACACAATGTGTGCGGGTTAAGCATGAATCGGTATTATTGGTAAATTTTCATTAAATCCAATGAACTCAGAATTATATGCGTACAAACTTGATTTTGAATACAAATTTAAATCTGAAACAACCATATTGAGTTTTATTGTTTACAGAAAATTTATTATGTAAATAAAATTTTTAAAAATGTCTGACCAATAATCGTCTCTGAAGTGAATTGACTGCATTCAGGTGACAGTGACTATTGGTCGTATTTGTGATCAAATACCAACATTTTAAACTCTTCAACTTGAAATATGTTTCTTTCTCTTAACACTTTTGAATATTTAATAAAGGGTTTTGATATGTTCGATGAATAAATATAAATACTTATAATATTTGTAAATAAAAAACCGAGTAATAAAAATGGTTCAAGAATAAAAATCGTATGATAGAAATGACTAAATCCTGAATGAAATATTTCGGTTCTCATCCAACCGTATTTCCTTTTTTCATATGTAGTTTCAGGTCTCACATTTTTTCTTTTCCTTGTTTATTGCAATCATTTATTAGAGAACAGCGTCAAATGTGGGTTTGCTTTTCTCATTTGTTGAAACACAAACCTGAATGGTCCTACATTTTCTCCCACTGCCTCTGTTTTTCCTGAAACTCATTCTGTGTTTTCTCCAACAATATTTATTCTCGGTGAATCAGTAAGCAATGCAATATCATCCAGGTTAGAAATATGATCCGTTTTATTAGTCAAATCATACAAATGATGTACATAAATCATAAAATTCACAAATTATAAATGGATTTGCTGTTGCTAATAGTTTATTTTTATATCTACAGGATTTTCTGTGATAAGATTCGGACACACTGGAGCCATTTAATTCACCTGTTCAAATAAGTAATTTTTTTCTGCGATTTCTCCGCGACAAATGTTAAAATCTCATTTCTCCATAACTATTATGCATGCTGCTAACTTATTTTTTTTTATTGGAGATAAGTTATGAGGATTTTCGAGTTCGTGATTGAAAATATTCTTTTAATTGTTAAGAGTTATTAACACGTTAAGGGGACAAGGGACCTTTGAAATCATTTTTTTTATATCTTTAAAATTGCACTTTAAATATTATTTAAGGGTAGATTATTGCTTTATATCATATATTTATCACAAAAAATGAAAAAAAAAGAAATTTTTTTGAAAAAAAATAGGGAAATTTTTGTAATATTTTAGATTTAACAAAAAATTTTCAAAATGCTCCATGCGCATTATTTTTTCTCTGAATGCTTTGAAATTTTTTATAGTTAATTATCACAATATATGTCATAAATCTGTGCATGGTTTTTTGAAAATAAAAATAAATGCAAAAGTTATAGGTAGTTAATTTTAAAAATAGGTTAAAAAATGCTCAAAATTTCAGAAAAATTGAGAAAATATTTTTGTTCTTACCTTTATATTCAGATATATAAAATTCAATGCACAGTTTTATTTATATATGTAAATTAAACTTGTATAAATATTATTGGAGATTTTTATTGATATGGAAATCGCATGGGACATTTTGAATAATTCCCGTTAAATCAAAAATATTACAAAAATTTCCCTATTTTTTCAAAAGAAATTCTTTTTTTACATTTTTTGTGATAAATTTATGCTATAGTGAACATAATATACCCTTTGAATAATATTTAAACTGCAATTTTAAAAATATAAAAAAATGGATTTCAAAGGTCCCTTGTCCCCTTAAGAGTTATAAACAGGCAAATGACATGCCATGACCTAATACTTGTGTTGTTGTTTTTTATGTATAAAATGGGCTGGCTTATTCTAACTCTGTGATTCTCCACTGAATTTTTTTCAGTTATATATGTCCTTGACGTTCAGTTATAATAATTTTGCCTGAAAGTCAAAATGACCATAAATTTAGAAAATGCCCAAAAGCATTTCTGGATAAATCTTGATCAGATATAGCTAAGTGTTTATTAGAGAGTGTGTTTTTTAATATGATTTACATATGTAAATAGAAATTAATTGCAATATAAGTTTATAATTCAAAATACGTGTTAAAAGTTTCAACTCTTCCAATAACTCTTCAAGAAACACTTAAACAAAAGTTTAAAAACTTCAAGAGAAATACAAATTTGCATTATGAATTGTTGAAAAATTCAAAATTATGTCTTCCACTCTTAAATGTCATGTGAATTTGAAAGATCTTTAACATGCAGATATTGCCATCTACAACTCTGAAATAGTAAACTTCTATTTGTGAATTTGTGGAATTGTTAAACTAAAATTACGTGAACAAGGGTCAGCCATGTTGACCGAGAATAAAGGATTACAGAATAACTGCAGCGATTATGTTCTTAATTATGGGAAATATATTTTTACATTAAAGAAAATGTAAGCGTATATGATAAGATGTAAATATGTTTGAGTTCTATTGTATATTGAATCTACGCATATTCTTATTCATATTTCTTACATGAGGTCAAAACAACAGTTATGGACAACCAGTAATAGACTCTTCAACAAAAATGAAAGTTAAAAAAGCATTTTTTTTAAATTCTTCAGATTAATGTTATCTAGTTGTAACTTAGATAGTTGTTTTTATTTTTGTTTCAATTTATTCATCATTAGTAGGTCAAAAAAACATCCAATGCGGAAGTTATTTTTCATAACAATGAGAGTAAGGTCAGGAGGGGTAATCACGACCACTTTTCACTTTTCAACATTGTTATTTTTTTTTAATTGTTTCTGTTTGGAAAAGTATTATATTTAGTTCTTAGGAAGTAACTTTGATCCCTTAAAAATACTTTTTAAAAGTTTTAAGTCTTATATCCCCTTTTTAAAATTAGAATGCTGGTTATAATTATCCCATCAAAAACTCATAATCACAAAAGTTTGGTGCAATTAAGACCAATAGAGGGGAATAATGATCACTATATTTCCTCTTTATACTTGCCTACACACATTTGTTTGGGGTAATTAAGACCATTAGAACTCCAATCTGATAAATCTATTTATTAAACATTTTGGTAGGCTTTTTTCAAATTGCTATTTGGATCGCAAAAATGCTTTAGACTAGTGATTAAGAATATCTAAAATGGAAAACATATTATGAGGTTAATATTTAAGCTTAAAATAAAATTTTATCATGCAAATTTTTTTCCGTTATAGGGATGATCATAGTTATCCCCTGGCCATAATTACCCCACCTTACCCTACCATTTAAAGACAACAATCTTTTTTTCTAAAATTAACGTAGTGCTTTTCAAAAATTTATTTGTAATGCAAACACCTAATTTTTTTACTAACGTTATATTTGTAAAAATTAGTTTAATATGCCTATGATACATTGATACCATGATTTCGAATTCATAGGTATTTAATTTAACTGAAATGGGAGGGGGGTGCTAGTTATTGGTTACAGAAATTTCATTTTCATTTCATCAATCTCCGACAGAAGTGTAAATTGTAAATAATAGTAAATAGAGTTGAAATCTGTTATTTGACCAGTCAAAAATATAATACTCCCTCTGTCCCAAATTAGTTGCTACATTTAGGTATAAAATTTTGTCTCAAATTAGTTGCTACATTTCATGTAGATGGAGTCATAAATAACTTCTGATGCAGTTTAGTAAATAGAAAACAGTAAAGTTATACAACATTGAAAAATATATATTGTATTCTAAATATTTATATGTACGATAATCTTAATGTGTAAAAATAAAAATAACAAATAATGTGACTCGACCTAATATAAAAGTGACGATAATTGTAATTATGAATAATAATTTAGAATGTATGCTAAAGAAGGAAATGAATAATAAACAGCGTAATACTATATTGCTTTTTTTACTGCAACATTTAAAAAATAATTAACTAAGCAGTACTGCTATAAATAACAGATGTATTTGAACGTTTGTCACATCGCAAAGACGAAAAAATTATTACCAAAGTTTTGTCTATGGCAACGGTGAGAAAATCAAGATCGGACATAAAAACAAAATGATTAGAGGGAAAATTGGAATATGGTATTTTGCTTATTCAGCGAGTGGAAAAAAATGCTGTGGGGGAAATTATAGAAATTGTTAACAAAGAAGAAATCCGAAGAAAGATTGTAGAAAAGGTGTTGCCAAGTATGCGTGAAATATTTTCCAGATGTGAAAAACCGAGCTCTGCTACACTATCTGGCCATTGATTATCGTTTGCTTGCGATTTGACATTTTGTTAAATATCTAGAAAAATACACAAGGAATCATCTCGAAACTCTTAGTGTATAAATATAATAGATAAGTCATACATCTCCGTGAAGATTTTTTCCCGAAACTCTATAGGAGACCGTCAACAAATTAAAAAATGATGAATATCTTTTGAATAACCCTGTCAAAACTAATGTAGCAAAAGCGCTCAAATTCTAGATTATGATGGAGTGCCTTATTGTAATACAGTGTGTTCATTTTTATGCAAATAGCATGCATACTCGCAAAGTAATTAAGATTTAAATAAAAATGGCCCCACATTTTCCCAAGTGTTTTGCTTATAATTTTCAGAGTTCTTAATATAAAATAATATATTTTTCTGAAAATATGACAAACAACATTGCACTCAATACCCCGTAATCAGATATCAAAAATTATACAAATAGTATGAAAAATGAGTAGATTTATTAAAAAAATTTTCACTGCGCATGCGTCAACGATATCAAAATTTCATTTGCATATTATGTTAGCTAAATATATAGAGCAACTTTTGGGAAAGTCTTAAAATCATAGCTTGAAAATTCTGAGAGTAATCGTCTATAGAAAAAGGACAAAATCCGTTGTTTCCAAAATGAAGCAAAAAAATGAGGGATTTTATCCATATGTCTATACATCCCGTATTGTGTATTCTATATTGACACTAATCAATGAATATATGGATACAACCCCTCTTGTTTTTGCTTCATATTGTGAATGACAGATTTACAACTTATTCAATTGATGATTATTTCGATAATTTTCAAGTTATGATTTGCGACTTTCACAAAAGTTGCTCGATACATTTAGCTAATATAACATGCAAATGAAATTTTAATAACGTTGACGCATGCGCAGTGAAAATTTTTTAATAAATCTACTCATTTTTCATACAATTTGTATAATTTTTGATATCTGATTACGGGGTATTGAGTGCAATGTTGTTTGTCATATTTTCAGAAAAACATATTATTTTATTTTAAGAACTCTAAAAATTATAAGCAAAACACTTGGAAAAATGTGGGGCCATTTTTATAAAAACCTTAATTACTCTGCGAGTATGCATGCTATTTGCATAAAAATGAACACAGTGTATTACAATAAGACATTTAATCATAATCTACAGTTTGAACGCTTTTTCCACATTAGTTTTGACACGGTTATTCAAAACATATTCATTATTTTTTAATTTGTTGACGGTCCCTTATGGAGTTTTGGGGAAAAAATCTTGACGGAGATGTATGACTTATACTATTATATTTATACACTAAGAGTTTCGAGATGATTTCTCATGTGCCTTTCTAGATATTTAACAAAATGTCTAAAATCGCAAGTGAACGATATTTAATGGCCAGATAGTGTATATAGAATAGGGCAATACCTAGCTTCATTTAGCAGTGAATGATCCCAGTATCAGAGAAGAATGTTTAAAGAATGGATGGAATTTGCAATTACAATGTTCTCAGGAAAGGTGTAAAGACATAGAAAAATAGGCGTGGCTTAAGAGTTATGAACCCTGATTTTTTAAAAGCTAATATGGTATTGATTTACAAAAAGACGGGGGAATTCTTGGTAAGGAAATGTTATCGATTGAAGCATAGTACCCTGAAATATCTGAAAAATGTTCAAACATAATTATAAAATCGTCAGTATCAATAAACAGTACAAAATATTCAAATATAGCAACTAATTTGGGACAGACAGAGTAATAAGCTAAATTTATGTTGTGGTCAACAGCATTAAGTTTTAATTTATTCTACCGGCACCTCACATCATTTTTCAGTAACTGGATCATAAATGTCAGTTATTAAGTTTCTGCGTTACAAATAATTTTAAATATGAAATAAGTGAAACATGCATCCTTATTATATTATTTACAAATAAGATTTAATTTTGTTTGTGCGGTAAAACATAATGTATTTTTTAAAGCATAAATTCTTTGAAATTTAAAATAACTTAAAAAATCTTTTAAAGTAAAGCAACCGATACTTGTTCACTTTGTGTCAGTTATTGGTTTTTCAAAATAAAATTGTTGTTAGTATCTGTACATCTGCATTACTGATAATTTTAAATATGAAAAAAGGGAAACATACATGCGTAATATATTATTTACAAATAAGGTTTAATTTTGTCTGTATGATAAAAATTAATGTATTTTTAAATCATAAATTCCTTGAAATATAAAGTGACTTATAAAAAGTCTTTGCAAGTAAATTATCAGATATTGATTCAATTTGTGCCAGTTATCTGTTTTTCAAAATAGAATTGCCACCAGTTACTGGAGTTATTGACCATATTTAGGGAAAAATAATAGTTTTTAATAATACAATGTATAATTTACGATAATTTTATCAACAGTGATTTTACATGTATCACATGTTTACATTTCCATTATCTTTTCAAAAAGAAAAATAAGTACAAAATAGTAATAGTGATTTGTACAAGAAAGAGCCCTTAGAATGCCAACCATGAGGATTTCACCCTATGTCCAATAGAAATATTTCTTTTTAGCATGTTCTGTTTTGAACTAAAAAAAATGTTTTATTGAAAAATCATTAATGTGGCTATCACAAATATATATTTTTCCGTTCATTTAACATTAGTAGCACCTTTTAATGAAAATTTCTAGGGACAAGGGATCTTCAGTCTCATTTTTTATTAGCACTTTCCAACAAAAATGAAAAGCGCTTATGCATTCGGTTGGTCTGTCCGTCTCTCCGTCTGTCCGCGCTCTAACTCACGTAAATATACTCGGATTGCCATGAAATTTTAGGAGGTTATTGACGTTTACCCTAGCACAAACTCTATTGAAAATGAAGTTTCTACCATGATTAGTTTATCTACAGGAAGGATCAAAAGTTTCCCATTACAGTACGGCCTATGGGTTAAAATCGTTTCAAAGGAATTTTAAAGATATTATGCTATGTCAAACTTATTTTAATTTATATGCTTTTACGATGTGAATTAAAATATGCATTCTATAAAATATAAGGTGAAAATGTAGTTATTATTCATGTACAGGGCCACGCAAAACAATTCTATTAGATAATGATAAAAGGGGGAATTGTGCGTGACATATTTTAAATATATTAAACTGTTTCATGTATAATAAAATTGATGTATGTCAATGAGGCTTTGTATAAATTAAACGATACTGCCTTAAATAATATAAAGCACATAGTATTTACAGGGACACACAAAAAATTTCAAATAGTACATTCTATCCGAAGTACTGTATATGTATCCGATGATAGCTGATGGATGGATGAAATGCATTTTAGTTATGATATGCGCGTATAAGTTTCACTAAATTTATGCATATTATATGGTGTGTATAAATGCTATAGTTAATGTACAGGGCTACCCCAAAAGAGCTCGCCAACGTTACTGAATAAAAGCATAAATTACTAAAAGGTGATTCTTAAATAAATTATGCATTTTTACGCTGACTGCATTAAATTTACTAAGAAATGTTTGCAGAATATAGATAAAATGACATACAGGGCCACGCAATTAATTGGGTACATAGAGCCTATGAATGATAATTTATGAGAAAATTATTTCAGTTGTTTTTAGAGTGTTTCAGTTTAAAATAAATTTTATCTTATCACTGATGTGTAATAATGATACCAAGGAAACTACAAGGCTGAACAAAGTATTCAAGTACGTTTCCATCAATTAGTATAAATTGCTTAAAGGGAAATTTCAAGCTACTCGGCATTTTTTTGCTAAACTAAATTTTACTATTATATAGTACGTATATTAGCTGACAGATCAAATACAAAGCTGTTCAATAGTACTGGAATACATATTTAGCTATTATTTGACTTTATATCCTTATTTACCTGAATAACGAAGTTTTGTTAAAGATTTCATGAAGCGTTGGAAACTGCTTCATAATCTATGCTTAACGCATCATTTTTCTTACTTGTTTATTGTGTATATTAGCTGACAGATCAAATACAAAGCTGTTCAATAATACTGGAATACATATTTTGCTATTATTTGACTTTATATCCTTATTTACCTGAATAATGAAGCTTTGTTAAAGATTTCCTGAAGCGTTGGAAAGTTCTTCATAATCTATGCTTAACGCATGATTTTTCTTACTTGTTTATTGTCATTTTAATACTATTCAATGGCACTCTGTGACAATTACGGCACATATTTATTGTACAAAAAATTAAAAAAATATTTTGGCAGACATGCCAACCTCCGGCTTTTTAAAAATCAAACAAGTATACTTCTCATCAGAAATTTATTGAGTCACCGACATTAAGTAAATTTCAAATGATCCTCTGAGTTAATACTAGACGCTTCTAATGAAATAAATTTTCTGGTTCAAAGTACGTTTTCACGAATTAACAAAAGCCGGAGGTTGGCAACTCTGATTTTGGTGAAAAATGAGGAATTTTCTTGAATGTTTTGAGCGTTATGAAGACTTTTTAGAAATGTCCGATATTTATTCTATGTCAATTAAAATCCCCAACATTTTTTATGTAATTTTTGTTTACATATACAAATAAAACTGTGCATTGAATTTTATATATTTGAATAAAAAAGTAAAAAAAAAAAAAAAAAAAAATTATAAATTTTATGAAATATTTAGCATTTTTCGACGGTATTTCTGCATTTAAGTAGCTGTAACTGTTCCAATTATATATAGTTTAAAAATAAAGAATGCACAGCTTTATTTTGTATGAGAACTAAAATAGTATAAGAAATACGAATTGAATATTTCCAGCTGAGCGAAAACTTGCCCAGGCCGGGAATCGAACCCGAATACTTGGCTTACAAGGCCAATGGTTTACCTGTTAAGCTATCTGGGCGATAGCCGGCTGGGATTTTTCGCTCAGATAACCTTATCCCTAAGGTTAAGTATGCACTAGTTACGGGACATAAAGTCTCGGATATCTCGAAAATGGCTGATTTGCGACGGGTAGCTCCATTGAGTTTTTTACTGCTCTCGATCAGATCTTTCCAACGATACTACTTTCATCAAAATCGGTGACTTACACTTCCTGCAGTTCCCTAGTGAGTTTTTATTAATTCATTTTTCTTTATAAATAATTTTTAATGCTGAGTATTTTGCAATTTTTGAAAAATATACATTAACAATTTTGCGTAATTATATCGATCATTACTTAGAATTCCATTGTTCTTTATTATGGTATCTTTTAAATTTCTAAAGATAACTTAGCTTTTAAGATAACAATGCAACATTGTGAATTATTCCGACACATCTTTTATTGTCAGCTTTACAAGTTCAACAATGCTTGATTAGCATTTAAAAGATTTTCTATTATAATTTAAATGGAACTAGTTGTTAGTAAATTGTTTTCAGAATTAAAAATGTTGCACGAAATAGTTGGAATTTTCTTTACAAGATGCATCTGGGCAAAAAGTGACTGGATAAAAAACAAAATAACATTTGTTTACTGACATTGTTGTGCAATGATGTTGTTTTAAAAATATGTTAATTTTATTGTAGAAACCGCATAAAAAGGGCTTATATGGAATGATGATCGTTTCTCGGTGTTAAAAAATACAATTTCATAGATTTTTTTTTTTGAAGATTGTTTAGATAAAATAAAAAATTAAAACAATAAACTAAAAATAATATTAATTAATATTATTACTTTTTTTAACCCATTAAAACAATCGGGAAAATGTTTCATTTCCGATTTAATAAACCATATATTAGAAAAAAATCTTTATTATAGCTACTGTTATGTTGTAAATTATGAATATTGAAGATTTCTTAGTTATTTTCATTTGTTGATAAAAGAGTTTTATAGACATTGTATGCATTAAAAGAGTCTCTGTAAGTGCATATAAACTGGATAGATATAAGGTGTATGCTGATATATGTTAGGATGGATTAAAAAAAAAACAAAGCAGAAGCCACAGAATGAAATGATATATATTATTTCAAACATAATCTCAAATGTTACACAATCACTTCTCCCATTCTCTCACTAAGCGTTCAATAACTTGCTGATAGACGTCCTGTGAATTATATATAAATTAAAGCTGTCTAACTTATAGAAATTCAACGATAACAACATTATTTTATAGTTATTATGCAAAAGTACAGAAATTAAAACTACTATCGATTTTAAATGAGTACAATTATTTAAAAAAATTATTTCCAGGCTGAAATCTCATTCTAACATTTGGCGAACTAGACCAACTGTAGCTGGCAAACTATCACAAAAAGACAGAGTTATGACTGGGTTGACACACGTTGTTTTAAGAAATGGAGATGGAGGTACAATGTTCACAGAATCTAAAACTTAAGTGACATCAGCAGTTTTTTATAAAATATCCTGTAGCCCAGTTAGCTCGTGAGTGCAGTTACTCCAGCACACATAAATTATATGTTTAAAATCGTTTTAAATCGAGATTTTAAGAAAACTATAAAAAAAATTAAATATTATGTGATGTGTGTTTATTTTTTAATATAATTCTTAAGCTGTATTTTTCCTGTATGTTAGTAACCATGGACTCGAGCAGAAGTTGGTCAAAAACTGATTGCAAGATTTGATCAAGACAGGCAGGCAAGAAACGAAATTCAATAATATCTCTAATAATTCTATATTTATTTTCATTGCTATAATGTAGTTTTATTTATTTTCAAAATACGTTTCGAAAATAATGACATAAGTAGTAACAACTTTTTAATCTATATTTTTCTTCAAGTAAGAGGTGAGTAAGTCCATATTTAAGTTAAATGAAGCATGAGAAATCGAATAGGAAAACAAAAATGTGGGAATATTATTGTGAGATGAAACGTAATATTTCACCTCGCAGATGTGAATTTGCAGAGATTACTGTGCATTCAAACATAAAATAGATTAAGTGAACTTTAAAAACTTCCCTTTTTTATTTAAAAGTGTAATAAAATAATAAATGAGATTTTACAAGTTAAAAATATTCAGTTTACTTAAAGCTTCCTAATACTTTTCAGCCTTCCCAAGCTCTTCATCAGATAACAATAAAAATATTTATTTAATAATATTTAAATAAATCTTTTCAAAATATTCTCTAATGAAAAGCAGGAAAATAATAAGAAATTTTAAATGAATGTTTATTTTTAATTTGTAACATGCATTTGATAATTTTAGTTACCTTTAAAGTAAAACAATGAGCTTTTTAAAGTTCATATAATATATTTTATAAAAATATAGGAGTTTTTATTAAACATTTCAAAGCAAAACAAATATGTAGACAATAGGTGAAGATAATAAATGACTTATAAAAAATAACTTAAATTAAAATAGGTATATTTTTTGATATTTAGAACTAGATTTATGACATGAATTCGGATTATTTTTCGGGCATTCTTTGCCGTAATTTATTATGTATTACATTGTGTTCTAATAACTTATTAATACTTATTTATTTTAATCTACTCTTCATCAATTTCGGAGATGGACCTTACTTTTATTTCTTATCCGTGTCTGATTAATTTTTCAGAGCTTCTTAATAATACTCTTTTCATTTATTTCTTCTGTTATCTTTTACCATTATGCTCTGATTTTGATTAGATATTGTTAGATTTTAATCTTAAACTTATAGATTCTACTTGCTCATAATTAATTATTTTCAGAATCCTACATTCTCTCTTTAGGAAGTTTAAAAAACGCATGTCTTTACATGACGCAGATGTACGTTAAAAGTTCGTTTTAAAACTCGCTTCCTTTTAAAGTCTACAATTTCAAAAGTTTTGTTTACAACTGTTTTTTATCTTTGGAAAAGATCACACCGAAATAAAAAAAAAAAAAACTTTTCAGGGCCATTCCACTGTCACGTGCGGGACAATCAGACACCATAACTACACCAAAATTGTGTTATAGGGCTTAAAATTCTTCAGAAACTGGAATAAACACATTTTTGTAAGCTTATATTTGGTATAACAATATCTCAGGCAGGGACAAATTTTTCCTAAAGGGTTTTATGATTTAGTTATTAATTAATTAGCATGCGTCACGTGCAGGACATCTGAAGTCAACCACTTGTAATTTGCTCTATGATCCAGCTAACATTTCTGCTCTACTAGTTTTGCAATTTCAAAAGAAAAAATATATATTAGAAGCTAAAGGTCTAATGTTCATGAAATAAACATCATTTTTTTGAAAAATAAATTTTTAAACTGCTAAAAAATATAACGTATAGTGTCACGTGCGGGACACGGTTGTCACGTGTGGGACATTTGCAAATATCATTCAAGTAACCTTTTCAAAAATCAGAAAATAAAGTAATACAAAAAAGAAAATACATTATACATTTTACAATACAAAAATATTTATTTTAACTTTTTTTTGTACAAAATAAATGTTCAAATTGACATTTTTATACATAAAATAAAGTAAATGTATAAACAGAAACTCAAAAGTTTTCCATAAATTTGAGACAACCTCTATTTTTAGTTACAGTGGAAGTTGATATTTTTTTTACCACATATTTAAATGAATATAGAATTTTATCTGGATACTGTGGCCACTTGTAGAATTTACCACACTTTATTATGACAGACACTTCAATACTATCATGATTGGTGCTTGTAATAATTTCACCAGGATAATTAATGCCATCATATTTTACAACTACCCATTCACCCATCTTAAAAGAAGTTGCTGTTTCTAAAGAGATGTTTAATATAATTGATCCTGGAAGATTCATAGCACCACTTTCTCCCTTATCTTTTTCATTCTTCTAGCACTAGTAGACTTAGATCTTTCAATTTCTGCTAAATAAATAACAAACGCTATCAACTATAAATGCTTTTGTCTAAATTTACTTAATTTCATAGAAACATTGAACTTTAATTCTATTTTAACTTAAAAAAACAGAATATAAATAAGCAGTTTTATTATTTATTTTCTGCAGAATAATAACAAGTTCTTAATCACATGACTCTTCTTATTATAGAGAAAAAAACACTATAAATTAAGTCGATCAATTATTACTAGAAAACAATATGTTCTTTTAATAAAAATAACCATCAAAGTGTTCAAATTTTATTAAAATAAATATATAAAACTATAGAAATAAAAAATATTAGCATCACATAAAAAACGAAAAAAATGGAACTATCATAAAAAAACGTTTTAAAAAATCTTAATTTCGTTTAAGTTAAATAGAATATGTTCTTAGGACAAAATAATCATTAAACTGTTCAACCTATGCTATAATAAATCTCTATTTAGCATTCAGAAAACAAAAATAATCGTCTTGCTCGTAAGGTGTCACGTGCAGGACAATTTTATTTTTATATTTTTCTACAAATAAAAATTTGGCCCAAATTTTTAACTAGCATAGGATAAGTCTACTACACTAAACTGCTTTAGAAATGCCAATTAAACAAAATAAATGAGTTCCTTTTTTCCCCTAATTTAAAAGATTCATCTTTTGTGTCACGTGTGGGACACAGAAACAAAGCTTTTTGTGTGTGCTGTAATAATTATTTGAAATTATCCTAGATTTTTAAGTTTAGTGAAATAAAAAGAATGAATATTAGACTTACCTAAAATGTTGATTTCAAAAGTTTCATTGGATTTTCTTAAAAAAAAAAAAATTCACTCTAAATGCATTATAAAACTCAACATACTTGCTTGCACAAGAACGTCATCTTTAAACTGTTGTGTTGCCAATCCACAAAAAACAAACTTTAAGTTCTTACTCAAAACATAAAATTTGACATGTTGCCATTCAGAAAATACCAAACATATTTATCTACACAAACTTTTTAAAATGACTATCAATTTACCTTTTTTCATGGAATGGCCCTTCACCGAAAAAACAATTTTCCCAAAAATTAAAAAACGTACTGAGACAGATAAGTTTAAGATACAGTTAGTTTTAAACAAAACAAGTCGTTGGGGGGGGGGGGGGAGACACCGTAATACTTACCCATCATAGATATGCATAGTATAAAATATAAAAATAAAAAATGTGTAAACTATGTATAAAATGCATCGCCACTCCAAAATAAAATGTAAACGTATATTTAAATATTTTTAACATATAGTAATGCTCTATTAATGAATTTCTGATGAACCAGTTTGGACAAATTACATAAAACGCCAAATTACTCAAGCAGTATCGAATTACATAAAAGAAACATCCTTATAACTCCAAAAATAATAATCATATTAACTAACAATTTACTGCGCCAGATTAAGCGTCTTATTTCTAATTAAAATATATCCTTGAATTGAAATTTGAATGAAATACAAGGTCATGAAAAATCGAAAAGTGTGAAAAACAGGATTACAAATATCTCGGCAACTAATAATCTGATCGACTTCGTTCTTTATGCAAAATTTGTGCTATTTTATTGCCTTTTACGTCCACTCCTTAAAATAAAAAAATCGAAATTTTTTATATACCTTTCATCAGAACGAATTTTTCGAGAGTCCGAAAAAAAATAGTTCTGGATAATCGAAATTACTGATATTAAATAGGCTTCGTCCCATTCTTGCATACTAAATACGTAGAAATTTTCAAGTCTTTATATCAGTTTTTTGGGAGATAGAGAGTTTACAGCCAGACAGACTGACGGCAAATTTTTTTTTCCTAAAGATATGTTTATCGAAATCTCCAGGATCTGAAACGTGTAAATCCGTCAAAAAAAAATTTTCGATTTTAAAAACGATTGCAAGACTTACCCTATACTACGTATGATGGGTAAGTAAAATTGCTGCTTAGCGCTTTTAGTGTAATATCAGCTAGCTTGTCAGATGTAAAATCGTCAAATATAGGAGAATTTTAAATAATTTTAAGTAGCCAAGTCAACAACAACCTTGATCAATGCGAATTTTTTCCAAATCGACTCTGATTTCTGAGCCAAATTTGGCACTATTTCTCAAAGTGTTAACTAAGTATTGCAAGTTCCATATGCGTTTGCGTAAATGAATATATTTATATTATTAATATTAATTTGCGTAAATATGCAGCTGACCCATAAATTCGTTCCCATTTCAAAAATTCCTTAAAAGAAAGACCTTACTTGAGTTTTCTCAGCTTTGTTTACTTCATAAAATTTGTCAAAATGTCAAATTTTGTTACAAAAGAAAAAAAAAATTCATTGATTTTGAACAAAAATTCCGATCATTTGCGAACCGTATAGAGAAAACCGCACGCCAATGCACACACGATAATGACAATTTTTAATTTTATTAGCTTTTAAAATGTGAAAAGATATATGGGAGACTTTTCTAAATATTTCTTTTTACTGCTTTAAAAAATCCATGTTTTGACAAAGCTTATGATTTAAACGCTATTGTAATATAATTATTTGTTATTTTAAGTGCGAAATTACTTATGGGTCTTTTTAAAATATTAGTATCTATAATCACGAAAAATCTGACTCTGTGAAAATTCTTTTTGTGCAATCAGCACGCCAATACGGAAATTTTATAACTTTTAAAAAAATATTTGATATGTGAACAGATAAATGGGATGTATTGAGCACAGCTGAAAAAAATATTGCATTTCACCTATTTTCTTGTTTCAAAATAATGACGTCAATATTACTAATAGAGATACAGAGATGACAGTGCTTCATGTGACAAAACAACAAATACGCATGATATTATTATGATGCATTTTCATCATCCGTTCAGGTTCAAGTAAAATATTGATGAAAAGGGCGTTTATCATTTGTATTGTTTTATTCATCTTACTCTTACTTCCTAATAGGTGTTTAGGTGCTTATGTGTAAGATAAATTCTAAATTGATCATTATAGTCGGTACTTAAATGTTGAAAAAAAAAAAGAAATTTTTATTTCTAATTACAGTCTTTCCATGATATTTTAATTGATGATCTTAAAAGAATTTACGATGCTATGGGGAAAGAAAAAAATTATCTGACATAAATAGTGCAGGATATGCATTATATAATTAAAAACTACATTTGTGACAGTTATTAATAGTGATTCTTATCTTAATTAAGGTATAAATGATTATCTAAATTTTCTTTACTCATCGTCTAGTTTATCCACTAGACGAATATATTAGTACAATTTATATATGTGCAATAATGCATTCTATATTTATTCCCTATTCATACATTTAAAAAATGAATATAGTTGTAGAAATACTACATATAATTTTGTTGAATATGCATGCGAATTTCATTTTTTAAATCCGTCATCTCCTAATTTCGTTTTAATAAATTTTTCATTATGACGAATTTAATCTATTGACTCCATAAATTTGTTGAAACTAGATTTTAATACAAAAGAACGACACCAAGATTTAAAATGAATAATTTTGGTTTTTGGCAAATGTGCGTTATTTGTTAAAGTATGTAAATATGCACTGAGCGAAAATGCTTCTCAATACGCCTTGTATTTAGTTCTATGTACAATAAAAATAATCAAATTAATGCCATTAAACATGATAAAAACTATAAAATGCAGGTAACACATAAATATATAGATGACCGTTGCACAGACTATGTACTATTATAAAGGAAAAAAGATTTATTTTATATGTGACATGTATTACGACAAAAAATTAAACTTTTGCGGCAATTCGAGTCATAATGATTTATCGACATTTTTAAACTGAATATTATATATAAATATAACTGAATTTTTTATAATACTTACTTAATTAAAAAAAAATAAAATGAATTTTATAATTTCATAAATTTTCTTTGAAATTGAAAAATGAAATGCCTTTTATTTTTTAAATTTTAAATGCCAGTTATTGGAAGAAAGATCTCGTGGGATTCAGAGTCACCCCATTCTTAGAAAAAACAGCAGTCTTAGAAGAAATAATTATTTCTAATAAATCATCCTTTTAGTATACTCCTGTCTGAATCTCTCCTTGGTAAATGTAGTATTAATTTTATTTTTCTGTACTTTCTTCGCGTTGAACAATTATTTCTTGGAATCCATGTGATAACGGAGTGACTCAGTAATCCCAAGGGAACCGTCATTGCTTCGGAATTCTTTTCCTTTTAAGCATTGTATGTTTCTGTTTAAAGCCTTTCTGTTGTTTTGTGCACCTTTCTTGATAAAAAATACATTTATTTTTTGCAATTAAATGATATTTTTTCCTAATTCACAGTACAATTTTTGCATAAAACTGATTGAGATGATCCAGTCACTACGCACGATCTTCAATATCTCAGTTGGGTGTGCTCCTTCAAACATGAAAACATATTTCTTAACTAAAAAAATATACTTTCTTAAGCACATTTTTTAATAAATTAATGCATTTATTGTATATAATCAAATGTGTTTCTTTTCTAATTTATAGCACATTTTTGCATTAAACTGATTGGGTTGATTCAGTCATACACACGATTTCCAACGACACAGTGGAACGGAGATGGTTATTTTAACTAAGAGCATTATCACCAGCCTGTTTGCACTATAGGAAATATAATGAAAATTAAAACGATTAAGTCACTCTGAATCATTTTATTAAAAGTGCCATTCAGTAACCTTTTATTACCCTTTGAATACTGACCGCAACTTAATCACTCCACTGACGAACAACAGACTATCACTAGCGCCGCTTTTTTTTTTAAATAATCTTATTGTTTTTTCAAAACAAATGTTCTTTGCCATGCACTATCTGGACAATTTAAAGAGAAATGGGTGCCAAAGACATTTTTTTTCTAATATTATGTTTATCCGGACCATAGACAAAAGACTAATACATTAACATTGTTTAGAATACAATTTCCTAATAAGTTATTTATATTTTCTCAGTATAATAACACTGTAATTAGCTGCTTTCGAAAATGCCGATTTCAGAAAATAATTGTTGTGAAACAAACAATGTGTAAGTCATCAAGTCCTACGTAACATCTTTGGAAATCATCCAAAATAGAAATCAACGCAGAGTCTACGAGTAATCATATGAACAAAACTAAGCACATTTTCTAGGAAATCTCACATTGAGCATTTGAACTTTTTTTAGAAGTTTCTGTCAATTATGCATCAGCTTTCTTTTTTCAGAATCTTGAAGTTAAAAAATTTCGTAACTGATTAAATAAGTGTTGGATGTTTTATTCACAGTCCTTTAAATTAAAAGAAAAATGTTAATGAATTAGAAAAAAATTGCTTTTAATGTCGAATTAATGTAGTTATCCTATTTTAACATTTCATCTTTTTTTTTTTTTTTTCGAAATGTTTATCAGGAGGAAACATGTAAACTTTATTAGATTTCAAAAAAAAAAAAATGTTTCTTATGAAAAATTCAAAGTATTTTTCTTTTTAAAAGTATTGTAGTTCATTGTAGAGTTGTGATTCCCGACTTTGAAAATAATTAAGTTCGATTCATTTTTTGAGACGATGGATAGTGCGAGAGTAAGTTGAAAACGTGCTACGAGTTTTACTTAGTTAAGAAGGAATCAGCGAGCGCTCACCTGCTCTTTCTTTCTTTTCTTTTCTTTTCTTTTTTTCTTTCTTTATTTATTTTTGGTAAGTAAACTGTCCAACACTCCCATTTATCGATCAGTTCCAGGGATTTCTTACCATTGTAGGGCACTAGTATTCCACGATATTTCGTTGACAAATTCAACCATCTAAGAGTTCAACATTTACATCAGTTTTTTTTTCCTTACCCGTTATAAAGACGCTATAATTAGTTATTTTTTAAATGATCATGTCCGAACGTCAGTGTTGTGAACTAGACGATGACATTAATCATGGATCCCCAGGTCACATCTTCTAAAACCATCCAAAATAGAATAAAAAGACTGGTCTAACATAATGCTACACAAACAACGCATAATATTTTCTAATAAATCTCCCGGCGAGCATTTTTAATACTCAAGAAATTTTTGTACATAATGCTTTAGACTTCGTTGTTCGGATGCCTAACTTTCAAAATTTGGCAGCCGGGTAAATAATCACTATTCTCTTTCCTTGTTTTCTTTATTGTTTTAAAAATATGGAGTAAGAAAGAAATTACTTAATTAAATAATAATAAATAATTTCAAGGCTACCAAAGGGTCCGACAACTAAACATCAATATTGTTAAAGAAAAATTTTTATTTTAGATTTAAAGAAATTTTTTTATTTTAGATGCTCAGAAATCACCTTCAGAGGTTAGTTTTAGCATGAATTCTGTATAAACCTACTACGAAATTTTTTTTATATTGGTGTTCAGAAGTTTTTATATTAGTGTTTTTCATATTAGTATTTAGAAACTTAGACAAACTTAAATTTTGAGCTCAAAATCTGAATCGCTGAGAGTGGTGAAGTAGTGCAAACTGAACTGTGTTCAATGGGGGTTCAAATGTCAATGAGAGGTTCAAATTTCAAAAGATTATAAAAACGGAAAAATTAGTCGATTCGTTTGCGGTTTTCGCTAAAAGTATTCCTTATGTCTGTATTTCCTTGAAAATAAATTTAAAAGATAAATTTAAAAGATAAATTTCAAAAAATTCCGTTAGAGATTGCCTTAAACTTTAGAGTAACCAACAACTGTTTTCAATCGTTATTTTTTTTTATCTAATTAAATGCTTGTAAAAACTTAGACTTAAATTTTGAGCTCAAAATCTGAATCGCTGTGAGTAATTAAGTACCGCAAAATTGAACAGTGTTCAGTTTGAGCTTCTTAACCCCTCCCAACAATCCAGAATTTCAGCTAAAAATTTAAGTCTAAGCTTTTGCAAGCATTTAATTAGACGCAAAAAATGGCGGTTAAAAATAATTGTTGATTACTCTAAAGTTTAATGCGCCCTCTAACAGATTTTTTTTAATTTACCTTTAAAATTTATTTTTAAGGAAATACTGACATAAAGAATAGTTTTAGCAAAAACCGCAAACGAATGGACGAATTTTTCCGTTTTTTATAATCATTTGAAATTTGAATATCCGCACCTCCATTGAGCACAGTTCAGTTTGCACTATTTAACCACTACCAACGATTAAGATTTTCAGCTCAAAATTTAAGTTTATGTCTAAGCTTCTAAAAAAGTTTAATGAGATGCAAAAAATAACGGTAAAAAATAGTTGCTCGTTACTCCAAAGTCTAAAGCGCCCTCTATCGGCATTTTTCGAAATTTATCTTTATAATTTACTAGCATACGCAGCCCGCTTCGCCGGGCTTAATTTGAAAGTTTATTTAATAATTTATGTGTATGGTACGCTTCTCTCTCAGCTGGCGACGGATCCCCCGGTGACTCTACGCTTCTCTCTCAGCTGGCGACGGATCCCCCGGTGACTCTCCCCGGACCATCGGCACTCCACGTGCGTCGGGTGAGCGTCAGAACAAACTTTCAGCATATATATATGGGTGGTTGTACTTGAATGCACAGACCTGCGCGTTTTTTTCTATCTTGCTTTTATACCTCTGGACCGAGTTGGCGCATTGCCAAGATTTGCTTCCTCTGGACCGAGTTGGCGCATTGCCAAGATTTGCTTTCCCCTGTGCCTCAATTAATTAATTATCCTCAGAATTCCTTTTATTTATAGAGATTTTTCAGACAATACTAACATAAAGAATAGTTTTAATGAAAACCGGAAACGGATTGGCCAATTTTTGCGTTTTTTATAATCATTTGAAATTTTGAACCCTAAACTTTAATGGCGCCTACCTCCTTTGGAAGGCGTTTGGAACCCTTAGTTTCCTATTTAATATTGTTTGTCGTGATGTATACTACCACCACTTAAAGTTTTGCCCAACAGTTTAGATACACCCTGAATATTCGTAAATGTTATACGACATTAAATGTTCTAAAATAGCAAAATATTTAGAGTGATTCGTCACTGGAGGACACATTTTCCCATAGTTTTAAAATAAAATGTGCACATTTTTCAGTGCTGAAAACGGTAGAAAAGAATTTACAAAACAATGCATTTACCTTCTTTAGTAGTTACCAATATTGTGAAATGTGTGTGATTCAGCATAGAACTATAATATCAATCTTCTAAAGAACTGACACACATTTTACGACTCTTCAACTTTTTTTGCTTGATATTCATCTTCCATCATTAATTCCGAAAAACAATCTTTGCTTCATTTATACACATAGTTTTTGTTATTAAATAAGGCATTTTTTTACATTGAAATGACAGCAGGTTTAAGATCCCTACATCAAGTAGTAAAAAACAGAAAATCACTGTAATCTTACCAAAAGTATAAGGTATTTGTACCCTATATGGATAGGGCTCTCAATATGGACACTCCTAATATTTTTAAAGGTATTAATTTTAAACGAGAGATGGCTCAACATTTTCGCGAAGAAAAGCAGTTGAAGAGATAATTAAGGCTGGAAAGTGTAAAAAAGCGCGCTGTTCGCCATTTAGGAGGAAACTTGTTGTTTCGAGATGTGCTGATCTTAATTACTTGTAAGCTTAAATTCTTATTAGATATGGTAAAATTACATTAAATGTTGTAAAGTGGAGTATTTTAGAAAGCTAATAAAACATATTTTCGATTGCTATTGCATATTTTGCTTACAAATATTTTCCTTATTCATTTGTTACAAGATTTAGTAAAACTACGCCCGGTTCCCAATATGGACAGCTTATGTCCCCATCGACTACAACTGTAAGAAAGAAAAAAATTCAACGTTGCCAAGCAATAAATTGAAAAGGCATCAAAGTGGTAAAAGCTTCGTTCAACAAAATGCCATTTGAACAATCCCCCCAAAACCTTCCTCCGAAAAACCCTTGCAGAAAAATAAAAAGAACCCCCCCCCCGCAAGTGGGATATCTGTTGGCGAAATCGTAGGTACCAATGGTATGACTTCTTCAACAAAGGGGAGCTGGTATTGCTTCTTTTGAAGTATTGATGCTTTTTCAAACATGCGGCCATGCATCACATGTGGCAGATATGTTCATGAGGATTATGTGGGACTTACTGCCCATGGTGAAAAAGTTTCTATTTGTCCATGCTGTGAGGACTGAGTAATAACAGATGTAAATTCGCAGACAGATGCTATAAAGCTAAGCAAAACCAACAAAATTAGTTCATAATATTTACTAGTAACTAAGAGGCTTTGCAAGGGTCTTTGAAGGGTAATAACCGAGAATGATCTCCCCCCTTTCAAAATGCATGTTCTAAAGATATTTACTGACCCCCTCCTCCTCCAAATACTTTGATACATTTTTTTTATTCCATCTCCTTTAAAATCCCTTGGAAAAGTGGCTCTTCTATACACACTGTGTAGAAATTCAATAAGGAAACACCTGTCCTTAATAGGGACAGGTAGTTCCTTATATGGATACTTGTAAACATTTTTTTGTTTTTATCATTTAAATTAAACCAGACTAATTACAAGGTCGCTAATTTTAATAATGATAGTCAATAGCCCAAGGATAGTGGACACACATTTTTGGAGTCCCATAACTTGTACATGGGAGTGAAAAAAATACATTTTTCTTAGGGTGTCCATATTGGGTAGAAGTACCTTATTAAGTATAAACATATAATACATATATATAATAATAATACTTTAAAGTAGGTACGGTATATGATGTATTTGATCAAGCTAATTTAATGTTTTCACACATGCATAGTTATTACGTTTGAAGAAAACTTTAAATAAGCATTAAATAAAAAATTATTTACAAAAAAAGGCTTTAAAAAGCATTTAAAATCTATGTAGAATACCTAATTTTATTATTGCAAATGATGATTTTTTTCTAAAAATACACAAATAAGTTAATTTGTTATGGGCACTGATCACAGGATCATAGAAATTTCTCCGTCATTTTACGAGTTGTTGAAATGCGAGCTATTGAATTCATGGAAAAAATTACGATTTTTGATCTGTTTCTTAAGATATACTTACAGAAAAAACCTCTTAACTAAGTTTTTATTGCTTCTAAATTAATTACTCAACGTACAATCATAACTTTAATATTATGAAAATATTAATTAAGTTAACTGCATTTTTGTAAATATATTATCAGTTTAATTTTGCATTTTCCCCTTTTAATGCTTAAGATATTTCGTTGTTGCAATTTTACAATCAGTTGGCTTTATTTGGCGAGCGTGGTTTGGCACATAATTAAATCCATTGTTTTTTAATACAATTCGTACAAAATTGTAATCATAAAGGACAGTTGATGTTTATTATCTTGAACGGGTTAACAAAAAATGCTTTAAAATTAATGTATTAATTTATGAAGTTCTAAAAATGTTAGATTAAAAGCGTTGTAATTTCTTTAGAAACAGACCTTGTGCATTATTTTCTAATTATAGACTATCAAAGGATTAGTGAAAAATCCATTATAAAATATCATGTTTGCAAATGGAAATCAGTTCGAGGAATAAGGAGGAGTAAGTAAGGGTAGGAGGAGTAAGGGTAAAGGAATATGTAAAAAGTACGAAAATATTACAGCTATGTACATGTAAAACACTGAGGTATGTGGCGGGGAATCGTTTGCCGATGGGACATTTTCAAACATTTGACAGTAACACAAGTAATAATAATGACTAAATACGGAAGGTTGCTGAAGATGACATTGTTAAAAGAATTTAAAAGTCGATGAATATGGATCAAATTTTAACGGACTTTTCAAAAATTTGACATTTATACAAGGAGTATTAATGAGTCAATAAAAAAAGGAGGTAAATATGTGGTCATTAAAAGAATTAAAAGGGAACTGAATATGGCATCTTACTGGAAGTATAACGGAATTTCAAATATGCGGTAATAATATGAGGATTACCATTGTCATTAAGTACATAAAGCAGGCGCATATGGTATAATTAAAAGAATTAAAGATGAATTTTATAAGTGAAAGTGATACCATGAATGACTTTTCATTTATAAAACGTGGATCTTCATATTTCTTTCATAAGGTAATTTTTTTTCAACTGATATAACAGCAAAATTAATTAACACTTTCAATTAATTAAAAAAAAGCTTATTTGTGCATGATCCTGTACTTTTATGGAGAAAATATGTCAACAAACATGAATCCGTACGTTAGTTCAGTTCTAAAATTGATTTTTCAGAGCAAACTTTCTTATAATTCATGGAAATGACGGGTGCTCGAGCTAGTTAATTATGTAAAAGCTAAAAAATATTAGTCGCTGAAGCCATTATCACCAAGAAAGATTTAGATATTTTCCCACTTGTTAAGCATTGTCAGACATGAATCCGGCAGAGTGTTCTTGAGACAGTATTTTGGAGCTTTTACAAGAAAGTAGTTAGAGGTAATTTTTCTAGTATTATCCCTGAGAAACAACAATGAGCATTCCATGCACCCTGCAGACTGGCAATTGACCAGTTTTAATGTAACAAGGAGATGAAAGTTCACTGATTGTTTAAAAGAATATGCAATTTATTGTTGCTTCACTGAAAAAAAGATGTTTCTTTGCGTTATAATACTAGCATTTCAGCTGCCAATAATATGCCATAAAATTATCAATAACAAACCATAAATAAGTAATAATATACGGATTTATTATTATATTAGCAGTATACCGTATCGTACGTTACTATTTATTTTTAGGGTTTTTATGATTGATTTCAGTACATAACATCGGCAGCTAGGATGCCAGTTTTGCACCGTAAAATCAGGAATTAATTTTTTTTCAGTGTTTCTGGTCAACTAAATTTGAAAGTTCAGGCGATGTTTACAAAATATATTAGTGCAAGCGTATTTAAAATTGGATACTGCTTACAGCCATAATTTTAATAAATATGATGCAATTATGCATTAAAAATTAAATTTTGTTAATATTAATTTTTGTTTTCAAAATTTAAAATTACTGTCGAAGTTCTATAATCCGCGCACGTTGCAGCCGTTACATTATGATTTTTTTTCAATTTTTTATTGCTTGTTTTAAAAAAGTAATTTTTGGATCATGAATTATTAAATTTTCTTAACTGTTTACTTCATTGTTTACATTCATAAAGTAACGCGAATTATAGAAAATTGTAGATTATGGGTGCGCGGATTATATAGATCTTTGACTGTAAGTGTCTCTGAACGAAAAAAGGTATTTTAAATTAAATGTATTCCCTTGTTTTCTTAAGTAACATGCTAGTCTTTATCTGTCAGTAAGACACAAAAAGTTAAAATAAGGGTCTACGTGGCAGGATGGTTAAGACATGAAACCGCTAATCACTTGAGAGAGTAAGTGGATTGCGGGATCGTCTCCCTTTGACGCACTTTGTAGAACTCCATGTTGAAATTCTTTAATGATGTAAATTTGCTTTCGTTATCTTGTCCCTGTATATCAACGATGACCTAATAACGGGCACCTGATGTCAAACACACAGGTCAGATGTATGTATTTAACTTTAAAAAAAATCAGAATAAAGAAAGAATTAAAGGAAGGAAAAATTGAAATCATTTTATCTGCATTTCTCTTATTCAGTTTATGGTGCATCCTGTATATTTAAAGTATGTTCTCAGTCAGAGAGATTTGAAATAAATAAATAAGAAAAGATGCAATGTTCAGTTGATTCATTAATACCTAATAATTTTATTCCCTCAGCGACATTTTTTTTTCTATCTTAAAATGAATATTGTTTACTGAACAATTCCTGAAATCTGTGCCGCTTTACCTTTCAGTTCCCGTAAGGGCTTGCAACTAAAATCTGCTAGTAACGTGTAATAGTAGGGCCGCGGACCACAACAAATATTTTAAATCTTGCCAATAGGTTTCATGTGCTGAATTATTCGAAATACTTTGTTGTTGGTTTTCCACGTTTATCATGGTTGTATCTGGATATTGTACGATTAGCAGAAAAACGCTGATGACTATTTTTTCCATCTTCTGATTTAATCATTTAAATGATTAAATTACGAAAGGATTTCGATGTCATCCAAACCCATTCGTATGACTATTGTTTGCTTTAAAAAATTGCTTACTACAAATTCCTTCTACTTTATTTTGCCTTAATTTCCAACGTCTGTTCCACAAGATCATGAAATTTGTGTTATTGGGTACAGTCGTGGAAAAAATCTTAATACTCTCTACTAACTCTTCAACAATTAATCCTAGAAGAAAATTACTAGTACCAAACGATTGGAAATTATGTCCATTTTTAAATGATGTGTGTAAAATTTGTTACGGTGGAAAGTCGCCTACACTGTTAAAAATAAAGGTGACAAACCGGTGCCATTTGGGACCCGGAGGTGAAAAGGCGGTGCCATTTGGAACCCTAGGGTGTCATAGGAGCTTGAATATGCGGTTGGGGTGACGACAGATCTGTTACTGGATGATGGGAGCTAAATAAGGTGCCATGCACTTCGTAACCACCTCTCGGGTGACTGGCAACTTGCGCATGCGCTATGACGCGTGTCTTTCTGCTTTCGGTGTCGGCAAGTAAAGTTTACGGTTGTGAGCAAATCAAAACATGGCAGTGTGTAAATTGGCGATATTAATTGAGGACTAACCAGTGAGCTACAATGAAACAACAATGAGGACTTAACGATCCGATTTGCGTGACCAGAGAACCGGGCAAAGCCTGATTAAAGGTAAGATTTAACTTTATTTTATTTTATTTTATTGTTACGTTAATTTATCGTTAAACTTATCGTTATAAGTAATGTCATAAAAAAACAGTAAATTAGATTTTTTTGTTAGTATGATTGATTGTTAAGTTTATTATGTGAAGCTACAAGCTACACTTTCACCAAAATACCCGTTTGCTAATGTTAAACCTATGAGGTAGTTATTTTACAATTTCTCATTTACCTGTCAATATTTTTAAATGATTTATCGAGGCCTTAGCTACCGAGGAGCAATTGGATCAAACTGCTCTAGGCACGGGAATCCTAAGGGCGCACAATTAGAAAGAGCGAAATGAAAGATTGTAAAAATATTTACGTATTTTTTCATTACAAATCAGTTATTATAGAAGAATCTTGTTGCAATCGGAATATTCTATGACTATTTTACCTTGTGTTTAAACTGAACTGTTTAGATTTAACCCTTAACTGCTGTTAGTGATCTCAGACACCGTGAGTTTTTCAAGTTTCACAGTTTAACTTGTAATTTTTAGTTTAACTATAGATATTGGTCAAATTTTTTTAGTTTGGAGTCTTATTATTACCTCTAAATACTTTTGAATAGCTGAATTTGATTTATAATATTCTTGTACATAAAGTTTAATACATAAATAGTATTCTGAGAATTAATGTAACATTTTATTCATCTTCAGATTAAATGGTCTGACAGACAGCTCACAGTAGTTATGTAACAATTTTTGTCAGAGCAGTTAAGGTTAAAATATGTTTTTGCGTCTATATACAGTTAAAAGCAATTAATTTTATTCGCGAAGTTTTAATTTTAACCTTTACACGGGATCTCGGACAGCATCTGGCCGGCTTTGCATATATTGTCGGATAGATGCTATCCGAACTTCTCCTGTAAAGGCTAATTCACACCATATTGCAGCCTCGCGTAACTTCTCTAATATTGTTTCAGTATACCTGATTTGTCTTTATTTGAGAGGGGGGGGGGGTAACTTTTTCATTTAAGACAATTGAATACTTGCAAATCTTAAAGTAATCAAAACTTATTTACAGGGTTTTCATTATTAATATTTTCCTTATTAACCACCATTATTTGCAAAATAATCTTCATAATAAGATTAGATCGGGAGGCGGTAGCACGGACAATCATTTAGTCTCATTTAAGGATAAAAACACGGATAAAACCTCGATTTGCAAATTAAAACGTTATTAGTCAGCCAAGTCATACCTTGGTGGGAAATGCCTAAAAACCCGAATTTATCGGTATCTTGGGTTTACCATTATGTTTTCTTACTCCCGATTCTTCATATTTTCATACGTTTGGTTTCATTTTCTTTCAAAAAGGTGAGAAAATGTTAGAGTATTGAATTTAATAAACCTTATGATCTGATTATCGGCTATGCAGATTTACACCCATTTTTTTTTTCGAAAGTATTCTTTCGCATTAAACTTTATTTAGTAGCAGAATTTTATGGTTGAATAAATTAAAATATTTTCTTTCAATAATAGTAATTTAAGTTTGATTAGACCGTAATCAGTCCCCCCCCCTTTCTCAATCATCAACATCATCCGATATGACAAATTTGTAGTCATGAACATTCAAATTATAAAAGGAAAACAATCTGTATTTACTTCACTGAACTTTCATAATAGTTTACAGAAATAGTGTGTGTTCAAAAAATATAACAATGAATAAAAACTTATATCGTAATTTTACACAAATGTGAAAATTTTCCGCAGGTGATGATGATCTCGTGTTTTAAAGGCGATTTTTGCACTGTCATTTATAAATCTTAAACATTTTTCTAATGACATAATTTTTAACAATCTTTCATTCCACTCGTTCTGAAACAAGACCAATAAACAGGGTTGGCTTTTTACCGGTAAAAACCTGGGGAGAAGGTGGTAAAAATCTAAGGATATACAATAAACTGTTAGCCCTTAAACTGTATTTTAATACTATTGATAAAAATTCTATCTTCATGTAATTGGTGTATTAATATATAATATCTCTATAGGGGAGAGTGAGGTGGTGTGGGACTTTTTTTTACAAAAGTAAGAATTTATATATATATATACAAAAAGAAAAAAATTCAATTTATAGCATGCAAGGTAAAACACTTTTTAATCCCTCTGAACAATATAGAAACATAACGTGCAAATACTGTTTTATTTTAAAGAGAACGTAAGTTTCAAAATGTGTCTCATACCTCCTCATTAAGAGTTATGGGACAGCAATAATAAAACAAGTTGGAAATTGCACGTGAACGTAGCAAATGAGGTGCGTTCGTACAGTAACGAAGTTTTAAAAATATTCAGATCTTGCTGATATAGTAGAGCGTACTTCGGATACAGTATAGTAGTCGAAATCTTTGTGTTTCTGTAAATATGCAGAAAGTAATTTTAATTACACCTCAGAAACGTATATCTTATTCATAAAATGTGAAATAGTTGAATATAATTAAAACACGCCCCAAGCAATGTTTCCCCGTATACCATTATGTAGAGGAATACTTTTGTGTGGCCCTCTATTTTAATAATAAAAAATCTTTGCATCACAGATTGTACAGAATGCATATTTTAGTATATATTTCATAGATTTATACCAATTATATTATGTTCGAATTAGTGTAACATCATAAAAATGCATTTGAATATTTTTTTCCCATTGATCATAATGTAATGAAATACCTTTGATTGTCCCTGTAAATGATCTATGCATCCGACTTTCATAACATTTGAAATGACTCGATAAAATTACGTAATAATTATATGTTTTAAATTTCAAACGATTAAAATGCATTTGAAATTTTTTACCCCATTGACCCTAATGTAACGGAAACCTTTTGATTGTCCCTGTAATTGATCTATGCATCCGATTTTCATAACATTTGAAATGACCCGACAAAATTACGCAATAATTATATGTCTTAAATTTCAAACGATTAGAATGCATTTGAAACTTTTTTCCCCATTGATCGTAATGTAACGGAAACCTTTTGATTGTCCCTGTAATTGATCTATCCATCCGATTTTCATAAAATTTGAAATGACTCGACAAAATTATGTTATAATTATATATTTTAAATTTCAAACGATTCGGTTGGGTAGTTTTTGCGTTGTTATATGCGGACAGACAGACGGACAGACAGACAGACGGACAGACGGACAGACGGACGGACTGAGCGAAAACAATAGGTGCTACGAATTTACATAATTACGAACGCACCTAAAAAGCTATAAGGCACAAAATAACCTATAGTGTCGGTAATATAAACAATCAAATAAAGGTTGTAAGTGGATAGTGTATATGCCACAATATAAAATTCCAGTATCTTCATGACTGGAATGAAAATTCAGGATTCTTTGTCATGGGTGTCCTTAAGGCCCCACACTAGGCTCAGAATGTAAAGATGATAATGTAAAAGTCTATAGGAGCGTTCTTTTGAAATACCTAACTCAAATTTTAATATTTTTACACGATTCTTTTGAGCAAGACAGCTGAGGATGATCCATAACCGGCCTAGTTTTTAATTTTTTCGATTTTGCTTTTATATTTTTTGTATAACGATAGTTTCAATTTCAGAACTGGTCTAAACCAATTTCGTAAGTTAGAGTAATTTTTAAAAAAAAATCTGAAACCAAAACTAAAAAAGTAAAAACTACGCCGGTTGGGGATCGCCCTCAGCAATTTTGTGCAAAACAATCACGTAAAAATATTAAAATTTCGGCGAAATATTTGAAAAGAACGCCCTCATAGACTTTGCATTATCATCCGGGTCTTTTTCTGTGCCTAGCGCTGCGTCTTAAATAATCATCAATTTATTTACATTTTGAAGTATGAATGCATATATTATCAATGTTATAATTAATATATTATCTTCTAAGAAATTTGCATGTTAGCAATTCGCATTATTATTAATTAAAAAAAAGGAACTGGGCGCGTCCCATTCATCCCTTTTCTGGCATGTCCCATTCCTCGCCACTTCCTTGTTTGTGTTAAACTTCTTGTTCAAATAAAAAGGCTGCTTTAGGCTTAGTTTAAATTATGGATAATATACAGTATAATGTTCCATAAATAGGGAAACTATTACATTTATACATAAACAAGCCTTTAATATATTGAGAGCAAATAAATCAAATTTAAATTGGATTTTTGAAATAATTTTTTCTTTCATGCATTTGCAAGTCTATGCATATCAATATTTTTGTAAACTGAAGAATGGATCACCATTGCTTCATCTTGTATGCGATCGATGAAATGTTTAGAATAATGCACAAAGAGAAAAAGCTACAGTCCCATTCCACCCGACTTTCCCCCATATAGCAAAAGGGGAAATAAAGAATTAGCCAGTTCCCTAAAACTCCTGATATACACTATATGGCCAGAGATGACCGTCCACTTGCGATTTTAGACATTTTGTTAAATATCTAGAAAAATGTATGCGGAATTATCCGGAAAATCTTAGTGTATAAATATAATACACTACTTGGCCATTGATTATCGTCCACTTGCGATTTTAGACATTTTGCAAGATATCTAGAAAAATACATGAGGGATTATCCTGAAACTCTCAGTGTATAAACAATATAGTACATGTCATCTATTTCCGTGAAGATTTTTTCCAGAAACTTTATAGGGGACCGCCAACAAATTAAAAAATGTATGAATATCTTTTGGATAACCCTGTCAAAACTAATGCATCAAAAGCGCTCAAACTGTAGATTGTGATTAAGTGGCTTATTGTTATAAACTGTGTTAATTTTTATGTCGATAGCATGTATACTCGTAGAGAAATGAAGGTTTTTATAAAAATACTCCCAAATTTTTCAAAGATTTTTCCTTATAATTTGCATAGTTCTTAATATAAAATAATATTTTCTGAAAATGTGACAAAGAACATTGCACATAATATTAAGAACTAATATTAAGAACGAATATTTAGAACTAATTTTATATTAAGAACTCTGCAAATTATAAGCAAAAATCTTGGAAAAATTGGGAGTATTTTTATAAAAACCTTAATTTCTCTACGACTATACATGCTATCGACATAAAAATGAACACAGTTTATAACAATAAGCCACTTAATCACAATCTACAGTTTGAGCGCTTCTGCTGCATTAGTTTTGACAGGGTTATCCAAACGATATTTATTATTTTTTAATTTGTTGACGGTCTCCTATAAGGTTTCTGGAAAAAATCTTCACGGAAATATATGACCTGTACTAGTATTTGTATACACTGAGAGTTTCAGGATAATTCCTCATGTATTTTTCTAGATATTTAACAAAATGTCTAAAATCGCAAGTGGGCGATAATAAATGGCCAGGTAGTGTAGTACAAGTCATATATTTCCCTGAAGGTTTTATTCCGAAACTCCAATAGGGGACCGTCAACAAATTAAAAAAGAATGAATACCTTTTGGATATCTTTTGGATAAACCTGTCAAAACTAATGTAGCAAAAGCGCTCAAACTGTAGATTATGATTAAGTGGCTTATTGTAATACACTGTGTTCATTTTTATGTCGGTAGCATGTATACTCGTAGAAAAATTAAGGTTTTCTACAAATCCGAAAAACAGTCTCAAATTTACTTAAGATTTTTGCTTATAGTTTAGAGAGTTCTTAATATAAAGCAACATTCTTTTCAGAAACAGTGACAAACAACGTTGCACACAATACCCTGTAATCAGAATTAAAAAATAATAAAAATTGTTCCAATATTGAATAGTTTTACTAAATAATTTTTCACTGCGCATGCGTCAAAGATATCAAAATTTCATTTGCATATTATGTTAGCCAAATGTATAGAGCAACTTTTGTGAAAATCTCAAAATCACATCTTGAAAATTTTGAAAATAATCGTCAACAGAATACGTTGAAAATTCGTTATTCCCAAAATGAAGGAAAAACACGAGAAGTTGTATCCATATATTCATTGATTAGTGTCAATATAGGATACATAATAGGGGCGTACTAATAAATTCGAATAAAATTCCTCATTTTTTTTATTATTATTACTGGCATGGAATACCTGTATATGTTAGGGAAATTCGTTGCCAATCTGGAATAGACACTTTGTTGCAAGATATGTTTTGTAAATATGGTTAATAATGTAAATAGTTTGTAACTCTTAATGATAATACAGGAAAAGAATATCTGAATGACAAGTATGAGTTGGTCATGTAATTTTCTCGTGTTGTCCGAAAATAGGCAATAAAGAGGAAAGTGCCCAGTTAAACTGATGGCATTGAGCTCGCAGGCTATACATACAACTGTATATTATACTCTTATTTCAAAGAATAATGCCCTTCCAAAAATAAAAGAAATCAACTGTAAGTTATTGGACAGTGGATTAACTGCCATCCCTCTTTATACTTAACCAATGAGCCCCTAAAACTAATCAGGGAAGTGCCTTATCAGAGTGAACCTATAGAAGAGAAAATTTGAAGAAAAGATGAAGAAAATTTGAAAGAAAATGTGATAATTCTGCATGATTTCTGCATATTTATATAAATTAAGGACGGTAGCACTCTCTTCTCCCCCCTTCATATTTAACCAATGAACCTCCAATGCTAATCAGTGAAGAACCTTATCAGAATGAACCTACATATAAAATTTGAAGCAAATCTCATATTTATATAAAGAATTATCACGTTACATACAGAATCTGCGGGCACATTAGCTGCCAGGCTTTGATAGCCTTGTGAGCTATAATTTAAATGTTATTTAAATTATATTCTTTCTTTTTTTGTTCATCTACCATTTTTGCTGTACTTTGATGATACATTTTAATTGGACTGTCTTGTTGTGTGTTTTCCTTAATGTGTTATTATTATTATTTCAGATAATGAACTTACATTTATGGTACTTACATTACCATGCTTGATACAAGAAAAGTTTCCGACTCTTTATCATGAAGAAGGTGCAGAAATTTCTGTGTTTTAACCTGTTACTGTGCTCCGCAACTCAAGCAACTTGTTAAATTACTCCTGCAATGTATTAATTTTATATAAACAGTTAATTACCAAAACTGATAATTTTATAAGCTTAGTTACTTTGTGGTATGCATTATTTTGGTTGTTTAACGTTAACTATAGCAAAAGCCAATTTAAATTTTTATCATTTTTATTAGATACTTATGTCTTCAAAATTTTCTCAGTGTCATCAGTTCCACATAGTGTTACGTCTTTGTTTAATAATATTTAATACATTCTTGGTGTTTACAATAAAAAGATTATTTGAACTAAAAGGTTGTTTTTTTAATTCAATGTTTTATTCCTTTCATTATAATTACTCTTTAGATTAAAATTTCAGATGCAATAAGTCAAAACACAAAAACAATTTGGCAGAAAGTGTTTTAATGTGGATACAGGACTAGAAATCAGCAGTCGTTAGTCGTCAAATGATACTAAATTATAGAAAAATTATTCCTAGTCGTCAAATCTTGATAGCTAGCTTTCTTTAACTTTAATTTTTGTTTAACAAATGCTTTCATTTGTATTTTAGCATACATACCTCCCCCCCTCTGCACCATGACATCAGCACATGTCTTAAGAATTTTGAACCTTTCAATAACCTCATAGTTAACTTCACTTTCACCAATGACTGATAAAACTGGTCCTTGGATATTACACCCCTGTAAACAAGATTTTCTTTTATTATGAGATATTTCTGCATCCTTATATGTTCCTAAAATAAGAAACTGTATTAAAATCGTTTTAAAATTTTTGTATTCCTTTCTTCAAACAAACAAAAAAAAATATATGTGTGATTTGGAAATGTTTTAAATGCCACGCCATAATGGGCAACCAAAGATTCATTTATTTGCTAGCTTTTTATTTTCTGATGTACTGTTAGTCTAAGATTTTTTAAAAATTAGCTTATCCCTAGTTATATTTAAAGCTCATATTTTCTCTCTGTGGACATATTTGCTTGATTATCTGTTTTGTATGCATATTAGCTTTATAAAAAGAATAAGTTTTTCCAGAATCCAAATATTGTAGTTTAATCAGGTTTCATACTTATGGAAAGTCAATTTTTATTTTGTTTAGTAAGAAAAAGTGTTTAATATATAAAGTTTCCTTCCCACTTCCCTTCAATACATTAAAATTAAATATGCAATGCAATATTATTACTATTAACATGGTTGTGAAAAGAAATATGAAAATATGAAATGTAGTTGGCACATCGAAAAAAAATTGTAGGCATTATTTTGACACCTTACATACAGTTCTTAATTTCTAATCCTGTGTGGATATATGCTATAAAATATGGATTTTCATAAGTTCACTATAAAGGTAAGTACTACATATATTGTAAAAATGATTTTTTTTTACTCAATTTCATCTGTGATTTTACCACAACTATAAAATGAACTTATTTTCTATCATTCATTTCATAGCTTGATGGCTAACTTTATGGAAGAATTTTAAAGAATATGAAGTATTCTTACTAATTTAAAAGTTAACAGCATTTATTACATATTCTTTTCTAATTTGTGTTTTACATTTTTTTAATTAGATACAGCAGGGTAGCTGAAAAAATATTAGTGCGTTGTTTGACATTAATATTTCACAACTAAAATCTGAGAAACGCTTATTTTAAAATTTTGTAGCATTTCTTCTATTATATGAAAATCTTAATCCTCCGAAAAATTCACAACCGTCAAAATGATCAGCAACTTATATGTTCAACGAAGTGTTCGCCTCATGGAAGCAAAATAATTTTAATGGGGACAGCAGTATTGGGGCCTTCACATGGAGCAAAAACAACATTGATCTTCAACCCCATCTGCGTGGATATTTATTTAATAACAGGTAAATTGCCTTCGAACAATCAGATCTTAACTCACTTGACTTCTGTAGAAAAGCTAGAAATAGAAACTCCCCAGTTTGCATTGTATGTGATGGGAAATTATCAAGGCATAGAATGATTTAAATCAGAATTATCTGCAGCGGACTGTCAATTCTGTGATCTTTCGTTTTCAAACTTGTGTAAAAAATAAATATCAAGCCAGTGAAAAATTTGTTAAAATATTGTTATTTCTTTTATTTTTTTATTGTTAAATTATGGCATATATTTTACAGGATATAGCATTTTTCTGTGTCCCCATACTTTTCAGTTGCCCTGTATATAAAATAATGAAAATACATGTCAAGCAATATACTATGTGTCAAAAAAGATGGTTACGGATTACTTCTGAAACTATAAGAAAATTATAAAAATATTCATATGAAGATAGATAATTCAATTTGTACTT
Source organism: Maratus speculifer (assembly GCA_964019185.1). Lineage (NCBI taxonomy): Eukaryota > Metazoa > Arthropoda > Arachnida > Araneae > Salticidae > Maratus > Maratus speculifer. The sequence continues at coordinate 213,118,344 of OZ025292.1, read as the reverse complement.
TCTCTTATTTTGGAGTAAAAAAACATCAAATTTTTATAATGTTCCTGCATAGAGAAATGCCCAATCACAAAAATAGTTACTGGCCCTTTCTTAAACATACCCAAAAAGTTTGATCCAAACATATGAGTTAGAGACAGTCAAAAATCATGATTTATTTCATTTTACAAGAACTTCAAAACATAAAATTGAAAATCAGGTTTCAAATTGCATGACAAAGTCACAATATTTGACTCTAACTCAGTGATTTTTAGAGGCAGAAAATAGGTGTAGAGATTGTGTAAATTTTGCGATTTATTCTAACAAAATCTTTTGGGTATGACTAACAATGCAATAGTGATGACGTATGATTGGTGATTTTGAAATGCAAAGACTGTATAAAAGTTAAAATTTTGGATTTTTCTTAAAATACTCTCCATGTAAATGAAAGTACAATTTGAATTCTCTGCCTTTCTATGATTATTTTTGTAGTTCATATTATCCCTCTCTGAGTTACAAAAATATGCTACAATTATTCTTTGGACACCTGATAATGAGTTTAAAATATAATATTCCATCAATCTAAAAGAAAAAAAAGACTCAAAATATTGACTGATCATGTTAATTTTCTCTGCAGAATTCAATTTAAAAATGGATAAACACTTTGTATTTCATGATTCAAACCAATACAATTTCTTTACAAGCAGGGTGGGGGGAGGGGGGTTGCAACTGTGGGCCATAGATTGCGAGTGCTATTTCTTGTAGGATGCCACAGGGCACACTGGATTATGTGTTTCGTCCGTTCACCCTCTGGGGCACCCTGGATAAGTGTATCATTATTCTCCCCTGAGATGCCATTCTTTCACCCCTTAAGGTACCCTGGATGAGGGGTGCCATTACTCTCCCCTCAGATGCGATCTTTTCACCCTCTGGGGCACCCTGGATAAGGGGTGCCATTACTCTCCCCTGAGGCGCCATCTTTTCACCCCCTGGGGCACCCTGGTTAAGGGGTGCTATTACTCTCCCCTGAGATGCCATCCTTTCACCTCCTGGGGCACCCTGGATAAGGGGTGAGATTATTCTCCCCTGTGGTGCCATCGTTTCACCCTATTGAACACTGTGGATAAGGGGTGCCATTATTCTTCCCTGAGGTGCCGTCCTTTCACCCCCTGAAACACCCTGGATTAGGTGTGCCATCCTTTCACCCTAGTTAAGGGTGCCATTTTAGCTCCTCTAGGGGTGTCACCAGTGAGACAAGCCTTTCACCCCTAAAAGGTGCAATGTGTCACCATTAGTTTTAACAGTGTATAAATCAAAACTAAAGCAAGCTTTGGCCCTTTTTTCAATGGCAGTACTCGATCTTTACAAGATACAGTCAGACCTCGCTACCCCGATACCTGGTTTTCACGTCACCCCGCTTATCACGTCAGTTTTTCAAAGTCCCGATTATCTGTATACGATTTTAATGTCAATAAACTCCAGATTTTACGTCGTTGAATAATTGTCAATTCAGGATAAGCCGACGGCTTAGGGAATTTGTCCATTTTGCATAACCCATTTTATAAGCAGGGAAATTAACCAATAAGAAATGACCTATCCAAACTTTTCACAAAAGTGGCTAAAATACTCATTGACATAAAGAGGAAACTTTATTTCAATAGTTTATTGAAATAAACAAGTATGTTACACACTTTGAATGACAAAATCAGTGAAAGATATTTCTTTTTGCGCGTTCTTAAATCTTCCGATGCACAATTACTCACCCACTGTATGTCACATTGACAATGCAATATGGACATGAAAGGTTTAAAGCAGCTAAATGACAAGAAAGTCTGAGACAGTTCACTACTGTTTTAAACTGTGTCATGACTGTATCCAAGTTTATGGTTTCATTCAAGCTTACAAGATTTCTAGTGCATAAGGTAATGAAAAAGACAACCCTCTTCCAATATTATTTAAAGAGTATATCGTGAAATAGATATAACGAGGGATCTCTAGATGTACATTGATTTTGATAAGGATGTCACCACATCACCAGATGCATTGATTTCTGAAATTGTAAAAAAGAAAATGGCACAAAATTCTTCAGATTCGAGGATCGAAAGTGATATGGAACTATAGAACAAAACAAGCCTCCAACTCCAATCGAAACAGCGCACTGCACTGAAACGATCAGAAATTATCTAGCATGTATTTTTGAAACAAAGAAAATTGTTCAAAATTCATTGTTTAATATAGAAAAATAATTGTAAGAAGCATATCTAGGGATACACAAACCTTTGTTTATCAGTATATCATATTACAATAAAAAAGTAAGTCATCAGAAATCTGATTTTTATTCTTTTCAAATTCGTTTTCGTGTTTAATTTGTTTAATAATAATGTTCTATTGCTTAAAAATGCAAGTACAGTTGTAAATTTAAAATTACTTTAAAATAATTTAAAGTAGAACTTTTTATAAATATATTTTCTCCAGTTCTGGTTACCGCAATACTCCGCTTATGACGACACTTTTTCCCTGGTCCTGAGAGGGTCGGGATAGCGAGGTTTGGCTGTATTTTAAATTTTTTATTCACTCTATGAATAGAAACGAAATACCAAGTCATTTGAATAATATGTTTTTAAATTATAAACATTCAAAATTTATAGCTTCTACTGTTATTTTGCATTTTTATAATTTTATGACCATCTCCTGAAATTGTAATTCTAATGTGATAATTCTTTGTGTGGTTATGATCTCAAACATAAATGGATTCAGTTTTTAATTAAAAAAAACATAATATGAATCAGTAATGTGGATCAGTTTGCCTTTCTATATGTATTTTCATTTGCGTTTGGTTTGTGTTTAACTTTGCTGAAAATTTTTAACATTAAATTTCTGAGAACAAAGCGTAAATGGGGGTGTAATCACAAAATTATTCATTTCAGTGATTTCCACAAATTAAAAAAGGCACATAAAATCTATATATATTTAAATAAATGCTTATTATATATTATTATAATTGATTAATCTAATTAATAATTGTAATCTTCACAAATAAGCACCGATGTAAAGTTTTTAACCCATTAATAAACAGTCTTACTTAGTTAAACCTTTTCTTTCATAGATCTAAATTTAGATCTATTCAAGTACACAGACTAAAAATATTTTAAAGTTATTTTTATGGCTTTCAGATAGGCACGTTTTTTTTGACAACCGGATTTAGTGAGAAAAAAATTAAAATATGAAAAAATAGAAACTTCGGAAGGCAAGTTGTTTTTGACTACCGGCATTATTGAAAAAATTCGCAAAAATTTAAATAAAGCAGCAGAATAAGTTTACTCAAATTTATAAATCTTATTTCAAAGGAGAATAACGAATTAAAGTTAATTTGTTTACCTTTTTAAATCTTAGTTCTTTAAATAAATCTGAATATAAACCATGCGATCATATCTGATTGGATTGAAGAATTAATATTTCCTATCCACACTACAAAAAACGCCATGTTTATTTATTTATTTTTTTAAATATTCTCTTACCAATCGACTTGAGAAAATTTATTTTCAGACAAAAAATAATTTTTTTTTAAAAATTTTGTTCTACGTTGAATCCTTACCCCACTTTCTATTCTAAATTATATGTTCGTCGATACTCTCCACATTTTAGTTCAAAATTTTTGATTTTAATAAATTCAAAATCTGAGAAATGTATGATAAAAAAACCTCTAAAATTGCAATCACATTCACAAATTCGAAAACTATCACAATTATTTATTTCTTATATTTTTATTATAAGATAATTCAACACATGAAAGAATTCTAAATTGAATGTTTAATAACATTTTACCGGATATAACAATAGCCGAACTATATTATGTTGATGAAATGGTCATATAGGAAAGAAGTTATATATTAATAAAAGTGACTTAGTCAATCTGTGCTTTTTCAACTTCGAGTACCTCACTTCAATCTTGATACAGCCACGAAAATATGCCCATTTTAAAATAATTAATTCTTCGAAATAAATAATACATATTCCACGCTAATTTGTATTGAGGCTAGTTGAAAAGTGTAGAATTATTTACGGTGTCAAAATTGGGCCTTGCTATTAAACAGAGAAAAAGTTTTTTTTACATGTAAATGACCACCTAATAAAATATTACACACACCATTTAAAAATAGAACTTATTTCTACTCATTTGGTACATACGTTACAATGTTTGGTACATTCTACGTTATTCTACGTTTCTCTAACTTTATTCTACGTTGTAAAATTAGTAAGAGGTGTTAATTTCTATGCCTAGTAGGCTTATCTATATATAATATATTATTCATATTTATGTACTAAATGTACTATTGCACGTAAAAATTTCAAATGACAAAAATCGCCTGCTATTTTCTTTCAAATCATTTCATTGGCTGTTTGAGAAAAGGGTTTTTTATCGTGAGATTTCCAAGCATTTGAAAGGCTATTACTGGTGGCTATCTTTGTTTCAGGCGTCAAAGACGCTCCGACACAAAAGGTTCGTTTGCTTTCCGAGCACCATACCTCAGACTATAGGATAACATTGAGACGCCTCGAATTTAAAGCGACTTTGACTTCTAGTGCAATAACATTTTTTAGATCACCACTCGGACAATTACAATTACGATAATAATTTGAAATAAAAATTTGAAATTGTTGTAATCAATGTTGTATATAAATCTCAAAAACCTCAAACTTTATCTTTTGATTTTCATAGTAAACCAAGATTTTTCAACACCCGGAAAGCATGATAAAACTAGATTCTTTATGATTGTAAGTGTTTTTGCAGTGCCAATTTAATATTAGATAAAGAAAAAAGGATTTTTTAATTTTGGGATGAAGCGAATTTTAAAACTCATGTCCTCATATATTGATGAAGAGCTTATTCTATTATCAAATAGGATCTAAACAATATTTCTAGAAGAGAACATTTAAAATTTGTAACTAATGTCATGAAGCAGCTAAGCGTATAATAATGAATGAAAACGTGCATTCTTTGGAAAAAATAGTTATTAACTTTGAAAATTTGGAAACCGCTTAGTTAAAGCCGCCTGACTCTAAAAACATTATGAACGCACAATAACAATTAATTTCAATTTACTCGTATTCCTACTGAAAACAAGGAGAAATGAAACAAAATACAGATAATTTAATTTCAGCTTTATTGGCATAATGCCGGCTGTTTATACGAGGAACATTGGACAATCAAACAAAGATATGAATATAATCATAAACAGCATTCTCTTTCAAAGAAGAATATGTTTCTGTTAATAACAATTTATCAATGAATGTTTACCTTTCAAATATATTTAATCAACGATCTTTACGAACGAAACAAGGAAATACTGCTATGAATCAGAAAATGTATCCTTTTATAAGTAATGACAACCTATCATAGAAGGCGGCAGCCTTCAAGTGACGCAGCTTTAAACCTACCATCGTCATAACGGTAGATGCGGAACTTCATATATACAGCTAACTCAACATCAAAGAAAATCGGAAAAGCCGCCTTCTAATAACTCAGCAAATATTGGTCAGAATGGTCCAATTTTTTTAATATAGTCTTATATTCCCAGTCTAATCCTATCCTATAATTTTTACATTTCTACGTGCCGTATATTTTTAGATCTCGATAACCATTTTAAAACTGTAATCGATGGTGTTTGTTCCTGATAATGAGATCTAGGAAACGGGCTGGGAGATTTTATTAAAACTTATATATAATATGAATCTCTTTAAGATAGAGGTAATAAGACTTGCCTTGTTTCTAGGAAAACTCTTGTTTGTTATATATTGGTCTTGGAAAATTGGACTATATTAGCTCGCGGATTACATGTTATTCTATGGGTTAGCAGACGGAGCCTGAGTGAAAAACCTTACGTACTTATGGTCACAGTTAAAACACCCGAATCGAAGCAATAAATGTTTTTTAAACTACAAAAACATCTTATCATGTGCTTTAAAACATTCAATAAATATATACTAAATCAAATTTCTATTTATTTTGCCTTTATTTTTCGCAAGAAGAAAATATTACGTTTCTTAGATTGAATATTTTTGCATTTTGTGGAAAAATATTTTGAATCCTTTTTTAAAATAGGAAAATATTTTTTAATTATACATATTCAATATACTTTCGACTTATGATTTTTTTTTAAGTTTTCAAACAAAAATTATTTTAAATTATTTGTTGTTGGAAAGTCATGTATTCATACGCCTAGGGGCGCCACTTGTCTAGTTTTGTTTTGAATCCGAACCCGAACGCGGCAAGTTACACGGAGCATTTTTCATTCAGGTAGTAATATTCTTACATAATGTCCATTAAATTGATATAGAAAATGCACGAATTAAAAAATATAAACCAGACAAGATAGAATCATTAAGTAATTTTCAGGTTTTAATAATCCACATGTTGTTTCTTGTTACGCCAATTGATTCTCACAATGTCAATATACAACGAATAAGCTCTGCAATAAAGTTAACCGGAGAATCTTGCAATGGATTAGTAATTAATACAGAATGTGTAACTTTGCAATAAAGTTTTTTGCTTGTATCTTCGAAGACTTATGGATTACAGTGTGGAGGCAGGATATATTCAAAATTTTACGAGAATGCCAGTTAAAAATCTGGACTGCATTTTGTTTTGTTGTCAGTAATTTTGGGTGAAATGCAGTTTATTCTCCTTCGCCAAGGAACTTTTTATGTGTATTGTTTGATAAACAAAAAATATATAGAGGTAAAATTGTTTATTTTTTTAATTTTTTCGCTGCTTGAGCAAAGAATAGGTTTGCATTAATCATAATTAATAAACGGAAACTTACTGGCTTGCTTAAAGTATTGTTTTTAAATACAGGGTACAAAATACATGAATTTTCTTAAATCCCAGTTTATTTTATTAAAATTTGTCATTTCATGAAAATAAAATTATTGCATATCTGTTATCTTTGAGTTTAAGTGTTAAAACACTTTTCAATGTTTGCATTTTAGCATGTTTTGCAGATAATACATTTTGTGAATTTCACAGAGTTGACTGTATTATACTCTATTATAAGCATTCATTATGATTTCTAGTACATTATTACATTCAAATTACTCTTTTTAAAAATGTAAACAAAAGATGAGCACATATTTGTGCAATGTCTGGTCCCAACAATGGAAATTGTAAAGTACACACACTTGATGGACTTTACAATTTCTATATATTGCTTGTTTTAAACTTAAGTGAAATGTTGGCTAAAACATTTTCAGTTTCATAAATTATTTCAATTTGAAATATTTTAGTAATCGCTACTACTGTTATTCCGTCGACCAATTTCGCCAAATTATACATAATCACATATTTTTTTATTTTAAATAATGAAAAAACAAATAATTAGTAAAATATTAATAAAAAGTCGAAATAAAAATCAATGACATTTTAAATATACAAATTGTATTTAATGTCATTGAATGTGACATTCACAATCATCCATTATTGGAATTTAATCTTATAGTTTGGCGATAATTTTTTGATCGACGGGATAACCTAGTAGTACCTAGTAATCTAAAAAGCTAAAAAGTAACATTTATACAACATTTCATTAACTCGATTCTTCTTAAGTAAATTTGAATAAGCGACGGCAAAAATCCATTGCAAGATTCTCTGGTTAACTTTATTGCAGACTTTATTCATTGTATATTAAGACATTGCAAGATTGTATTGGCATAACAAGAAACATCCATGTGGATTATTAAAACCATGAAATATACGTAATGATTCTATCATGTCTGTTCAATGGTTTTCAATTTGTGCATTTTCTTTATCAATTCTATTCTAAATAAATTCTACCTGAATGAAAAATGCTAATAACGCGTTCTGATTAACCCTCCAAGCGTCTTGCAAATGGGTAAAATTGTAATGTTGTTTTCTCTGAATTTTGTTTTAAATGCTAATAAAATATGATTCTTTCAATATTACACAAAAAATCTTATTTAGGAATATAAATGTAATCCTTGAGAGTCTTAATCATTCTTCAATGCTTTGAAAATTCATTAAATTTATAGAATTATAATATCTTAAACATTGCTTATACTGCAGTGAAACCTGGAGCTTAGTGTACGGAATATTACGGGCCAAACGCTTAGAGGGTTAAAAAAAAACTAGACAAGTGGCGCCTTCTTAATATGGAATATAATATAGAATGTATGAAAACTTATGAATTAGAGGGGAGAGGCAGGGTATATTCAAAATTTTATGAGAATGCCAGGTAAAAATCCTGTATTGTACTTTTTTTTGGTTTGTTGCCAAACTTTTTTCTCATGTCTATGAATAAATTACTCCTTGCACCAACATAAGATTTTGTTGTCAGTGGCACAGCCAAGGGGGTGTTTTTGTGAACTACATCCATGAATCGCTAAAAAAAAAAACAAATTGCATAAAAAATGGGAATTACGTCCACAAATTGCTTAATGTGAATTACGTCCATGAATCATGTAAAAAAGCGAGAATTATATTCATAAATTGTATGAAAAATGCAAATTACGTCTATGAATCGTGTAGTAAAACATAAATTATGTTCATAAATCGCTCAAAAAACATGAATTTTGGCAGCAAAAAGCTGAAACGGAAATTACCTATATAAAACTCATAAAAATAGCGACTTGCATTCATAAATTGCATAAAAAATGTGAATTACGTTCATGAATCACTCAAAAAACGCAAATTACATCCATGAATTGCATAAAAACGTGAATTACGTTCATAAATCACTCAAAAAATGCGAATCACTTCCATGAATTGTGCAAAAAAAACGCGAATAACGTTCAGAAATTGCAAAAAATGAAAATTACGTCCAAGAATTGGTAAAAAAAAGCGAATTACATTCATAAATCCTATAAAAACACAAATAATGTCAATAAATCGATCAAAAAACGCAAATTTCGTCGATAAATAATCGATTTCGTCGATACTTAAAAGAAGCATATTATGCCTACGAATCACATACGTATAGCAAATTATGTCCATAAATCATGTAAAATGTAAATTACATTCATTAATCGCATAAAAATTGCTAAATTATGTCCATGAATCGCTCAAAAAAAGCAAATTGCATAAAAAACATGAATTGGGTCCACAAATCGCTCAAAACTTGAATTACGTCCATGAATTGTTTAAAAAAGTGAGAATTACGTTCAGAAATTGTATGAAAAACACAAATTATGTCTATGAATCGTGTAGTAAAATGGGAATTATTTTCATAAATTGCTCAAAAAACACGAATTTTGGCAGCAGAAAGCTGAAACGTAAATTAAGTTCATAAATCACTCAAAAAATGCGAATCACTTCCATGAATCGTGCAAAAAAATACTAATAACATTCATAAATTACAAAAAATGCGAATTAGGTCCAGCAATTGGTAAAAAAAGCGAATTACATTCATAAATCCTATAAAAACACAAATAACATCAATAAATCGATCAAAGAACGCAAATTTCGTCGACAGAAAGCTCAAAAAATGCAAATTACGTCTACGAATTGCATAAATATAGCAAATTACATCCATAAATCATGTAAAATGTAAATTACATTCATTAATCGCATAAAAATTGTTAATTATGTCCATGAATCGCTCAAAAAAAGCGAATTGCATAAAAAACATGAATTGGGTCCACAAATCGCTCAAAATGTGAATTACGTCCTTGAATTGTTTAAAAAAGTAAGAATTACGTTCAGAAATTGTATGAAAAACACAAATTGTGTCTATGAATCGTGTAGTAAAATGGGAATTATGTTCATACATTGCTCAAAAAACATGAATTTTGGCAGCAGAAAGCTGAAATGCAAATTACGTCTATAAATCGCATAAAATAGCAAATAGTGTTTTGCATTCATGAATTGCATAAAAAACGCGAATTACATTCATGAATCGCTCAAAAAACACATTACGTCCATGAATACATGAATTACATTCATAAATCACTCAAAAAATGCGAATCACTTCCATGAATCGTGCAAAAAAACACTAAAGACGTTCATAAATTACAAAAAATGCGAATTACGTCCAAGAATTGGTGAAAAAAAGCAAATTACATTCATAAATCCTATAAAAACACAAATAACGTCAATAAATCGATCAAAAAACGCAAATTTCGTCGATAGAAAGCTCAAAAGATGCAAATTATATCTATGAATCGCATAAGTATAACAAATTATGTCCATAAATCATGTAAAATGTAAATTATATTCATTAATTGCATAAAAATTGCAAATTATGTCCATGAATCGCTCAAAAAAAGCAAATTGCATAAAAAACATGAATTGGGTCCACAAATCGCTCAAAACATGAATTACGTCCATGAATTGTTTAAAAAAGTGAGAATTACGTTCAGAAATTGTATGAAAAACACAAATTATGTCTATGAATCGTGTAGTAAAATGGGAATTATGTTCATAAATCGCTCAAAAGACACGAATTTTGGCAGCAGAAAGCTAAAATGCAAATTACGTCTATAAATCGCATAAAAATAGGGAATAGCATTTTGCATTCATGATTTGCATAAAAAACGCGAATTACATTCATGAATCGCTCAAAAAATGCAAATTACGTCCATGAATTGTATAAAAATATGAATTATCTTCATAAATCACTCAAAAAATGCGAATCACTTCCATGAATCATGCAAAAAAACACGAATAACATTCATAAATTGCAAAAAATACGAATTACGTCCAAGAGTTGTGTAAAAAAAGCAAATTACATTCATAAATCCTATAAAAACACAAATAACGTCAATAAATTGATCAAAAAACACAAATTTCGTCGACAGAAAGCTGAAAAAACGTAAATTATGTCTATGAATTGCATAAAAATAGCAAATTATGTCCATAAATAATGTAAAATGTAAAGTGCATTCATTAATCGCATAAAAATTGCGAATTATGTTTATAAATTGCTCAAAAATGCAAATTACATTCATAAATCGCATAAAAAACACGAATGATGACCATGAATTGCGCAAAAAATGCGAATTACACCCAACATTAAATTAATTTGCAGAAAGTTTTTGGTTTTATACAAGTCTGCCAACAAGAACCTACAAGTTATCCTGAAACCCATTCTAAACAAACAAAAATTTAATGGAAAGATAAATTTGTCCAAGAAAGACAAAATAATTTCCATTGACATACATTGACCAGAATCGAAAAATTCCTATTGAAATCTATCCTATACACTCCAAAACCAGAAAGAAAAAAATCCCTCCAAGAGTAACTCAATCTATCTGCTGCAAAATAAAATACATTGAAATGCAACTGAACAAGAACCTGAAAATTACATTTGAAATCAAACCGAAACCAGATTCACCCCCCCCCCCCCCAAAAAAAAAAAAAAAAAAAAAAAAAAAAAAATCCAACCATATCTTGATTTGGGAAAGAAAACTTAATTTCCATAGATACGCGTGGTCAGAAATCTGAAAATTCCAATTAGCCTATGGGTTAGCAAACCTTAATTCGATCTGAAAAAAAAAAAAAAAAAAAAAAAAAATTCTGACAATACACACTGACAAGCAGAGTTGTATAATATAGACGCACGCCATGTGCAGAAAATTTTATGAAGAAACAATTTTTATTTATTTATTTCGACAAAGAATTGCGTAAAAAAAAGGGTATCTCAACAAAGAATCATGTAAAAAAACTAGGGATGCACCGAATATTCGGTATGGCCGAATATCAAAGTATTCGGCCGAATCCAATACTTAATAAAACCTTTTCGCTATTTCTACTTTTAACTGTCAATTTTTTAATTTATATTTAAAATAATTAGAAACAAAATCATTTTTAAATAAAATAGAATGTTTTTACATTATTTATTTGCTGTCTGTAAAGTATAACTTAAGAAAATTAACCATGAGAAGGATTAAAATGGTGATTTATTAGGATTCTCCTAAGGAATAAATTATGTGCTGATACAAGTTTCTAAATTTTGTTTAGTAAATAATCTGTTTTTTGCTTTTCCCCAAATAAAAGTCCTTTATAAGAAAAAAAAACCGTTTGAGATAGTAATAGCTATCAAGGCAGACAATTTTTGTTCATGAAACCATAATCAACTTATTGAGTCATAAGTACATTGTATTTCATTTCAGTCTAGGTCATAACTTGTGTGTTTGTTTATTACATTAACATTAAATAAGATAATATATTTTCAACTCCCATGCTTTGATTTCTGTAAAATATGATATGATGGGAAGGGTGGAAAATACCACCATTCATAAGAAAAGAACTATGAGCCAAACATACTTTTATTCAGAATTAAGTTGAAAGTATTTGTATTTTATATTGAAAAAAATCTGCCTTGAGTTATTTTAAAAGGACAATTATCAGACTATAAAATTTTTCTTCAACCATTTTTTCATTATTTGATTTTAAAATGCTTGTTTTGATTCGTAGAAAAATTTTTTAACTTTCATAATTGTGCTTCTTAAATAACTCAAGGCAGATTCTTTTCAATACTAAATGTTATTATAAAAAGCACATGTTTATCAAAATGTAAGTTTCTTTTATTAAATGTTATGTAAAACTGTTTTAAAAAGTAACATTTTAATACCTTTAAATTTTGAAATATAAAAAGTATTTGGAAAGCCGAATATTCGGTATTCGGTTCACCTGTCGGCCGAATATTCGGTATTCGGCCAAAATCACTATTCGGTGCATCCCTAAAAAAACCCCAACATTTCGACAAAATACCACGCGAAAAACGTGAATTCCGTGCAAAGACCGCAATAAAAACATTAATTCAATCCATGAATCGCATAAAAAATACGAATTCCATACATGAATCGCATAAAAATGTGAATTACATGCATGAATCGCATAAAAAATGTGAACTACATCCATGAATCGCTAAAAAAAAGCAAATTGCATAAAAAATGGGAATTACGTCCAGAAATTGCTTAAAATGTGAATTACGTCCATGAATCATGTAAAAAAGCGAGAATTATATTCATAAATTGTATGAAAAACGCAAATTACGTCTATGAATCGTATAGTAAAACATGAATTATGTTCATAAATCGCTCAACAAACACGAATTTTGGCGGCAGAAATCTGAAATGGAAATTACCTCTATAAAACGCATAAAAATACCGAATTGGATTCATGCATTGCATAAAAAATGTGAATTACGTTCATGAATCGCTCAAAAAATGCAAATTACATCCATGAATTGCATAAAAACGTGAATTACGTTTATAAATCACTCAAAATATGCAAAAAAACATGAATAACGTTCATAAATTGCAAAAAATGCGAATTACGTCCAAGAATTGGTAAGAAAAGCGAATTACATTCATAAATCCTATAAATACACAAATAACGTCAATAAATCGATCAAAAAACACAAATTCCGTCGATAGAAAGCTCAAAAGATGCGAATTATGTCTATTAATCGCATAAGTATAGCAAATTACGTCCATAAATCATGTAAAATGTAAATTACATTCATTAATCGCATAAAAATCTCGAATTATGTCCATGAATCGCTCAAAAAAAGCGAATTGCATAAAAAACGTAAATTGGGTCCACAAATTGCTCAAAACGTGAATTACATCCATGAATTGTTTAAAAAAATGAGAATTACGTTCAGAAATTGTATGAAAAACACAAATTATGTCTATGAATCGTGTAGGAAATCGGGAATTATGTTCATAAATCGCTCAAAAAACACGAATTTTGGCAGCAGAAAGCTGAAACACAAATTATGTTCATAAATCACTCATAAATTGCGAATCACTTCCATGAATCATGCAAAAAAATACTAATAACATTCATAAATTGCAAAAAATGTGAATTAAGTCCAACAATTGGTAAAAAAAAGCGAATTACATTCATAAATCCTATAAAAACACAAATAACGTCAATAAATTGATCAAAAACACAAATTTCGTCGACAGAAAGCTCAAAAAATGCAAATTATATCTACGAATTACATAAATATAGCAAATTACATCCATGAATCATGTAAAATGTAAATTACATTCATTAATCGCATAAAAAACGCGAATTATGCCCATGAATAGTTTAAAAAACGCGAATTGGCTCCACAAATCGTCAAAACGTTAATTACGTCCATGAATTGTTTAAAAAAGTGAGAATTACGTTCAGAAATTGTATTAGAAACACAAATTATGTCTATGAATCGTGTAGTAAAACGGGAATTATGTTCATAAATTGCTCAAAAAACACGAATTTTGGCAGCAGAAAGCTGAAACGCAAATTACGTCTATAAATCGCATAAAAATAGCGAATAGTGTTTTGCATTCATGAATTGCATAAAAAACGCAAATTACATTCATGAATCGCTCAAAAAACACAAATTACGTCCATGAAACGCATAAAAACGTGAATTACATTCATAAATCACTCAAAAAATGCGAATCACTTCCATGAATCGTGCAAAAAAACACTAATAACGTTCATAAATTACAAAAAATGCAAATTACGTCCAAGAATTGGTAAAAAAAGCAAATTACATTCATAAATCCTATAAAAACATAAATCGTCAATAAATCGATTAAAAAACGCAAATTTCGTCAACAGAAAGCTGAAAAAACGCAAATTCTGTCTATGAATTGCATAAAAATAGCAAATTACGTCCATAAATCATGTAAAATGTAAATTACATTCATTAATCGCATAAAAATTGCGAATTATGTCCATAAATTGCTCAAAAATGCAAATTAAATTCATAAATCGCATAAAAAACATGAATGATGACCATGAATTGCACAAAAAATACGAATTACACCCAACATTAAATTAATTTGCAGAAAGTTTTTGGTTTTATACAAGTCTGCCAACAAGAACCTACAAGTTATCCTGAAACCCATTCTAAACCAACAAAAATTTAATGGAAAGATAAATTTGTCCAAGAAAGACAAAATAATTTCCATTGACATACATTGACTAGAATCGAAAAATTCCTATTGAAATCTATCCTATACAATCGAAAACCGGAAAGAAAAAAATCCCTCCAAGAGTAACTCAATCTATCTGCTGCAAAATAAAATACATTGAAATGCAACTGAACAAGAACTTGAAAATTACATTTGAAGTCAAACCGAAAGCAGATTCAACCCCCCCCCCCAAAAAAAAAAAAAAAAAAAGATTATCCAACCATATCTCGATTTGGGAAAGAAAACTTAATTTCCATATATATGCGTGATCAGAAATCTGGAAATTCCAATTAGTCTATCTTAAACCTAATCTGAACCTGAAAAAGGAAATTCCATACAACCGGAGCCCAGTATCTATACAGGACAAAATATTTTCCATTAAAGCGCAACCTGACCAGAACTTGAAAATTCCATTTGAATTGAACCTGATTGAAACCTGAAAAAAATTTCCATCGAACCTTAACCTAATCCGGAAAAGAGAAAGTTATTTCTGCCGGTATTTCTGCCGATACACACTGACAAGAGTCTGAAAGTTATCATGAAACCTAATCCAAACCCGAAAAGGAAAAAACAATGGAAACACAAGTCTGTCCAAGAAAGACCAAATAATTTCTGTCCACATACACTGACAAGAATTTCAATTGAAATCTATCCCAAACCCAGTTCAAACACTACCCGCCCCCCCCCCCCCCAAAAAAAAATTCCAATTGTAACCCAATTTATCTGCGACAAAATAATATACTTGAAATGCAACTCAACAAGAACCTGAAAATTCCATTTGAAGTCAATCCGAAACCAGATTCAATCCCCCCCCCCCCCAAAAAAAAAAAAATTAATCAAATCGAGATTTTAGAAAAAAAAGAACAATTTATGTCGATATGTATTGACCAGATCATGGAAATTCCAATAGAAGTCTATCTCAAACCCGATCAGAATAACCTGAAACCCAATCTAATCCCCCCCCCCCAAAAAAAAAGTAAAATAAAAAAATTAGGAAATAAAAATCTGTTCAAGAAAGACAAAGTAATTTTTGTCCCCATCCACTGACCAGAATTGAAAACTAGTACTTGAAATGCAACTCTGCAAGAACCTGAAAATTCCAATTCAAGTCAAACTGAATCGAGATTCAAACCCGAAAAAAAAAAAAAAAAAAAAAAAAAAAAAAAAAAAAAAAACAATTATCTAACCAAATCAAGATTTTTAGAAAAAAAAATTATGTAAATGCGTACAGACTAGAGCATGGAAATTTTAATAAAATCTTAAACCCGATACAAACTCCTCCCCCTCCCTTACATAACTAACAAGAAGCCTTGATGACCCCACAAAACATAACTAACAAGAACGAAGAGTCATGCATACTGCATCGATTATGATGCATTTTCTGACTCATTCTGAATATTGTAAACTTATTGTCATTCATGTACAATAATTTTACCATTCTGTGCAAAAAAACAAAGCATAATTAACGAGAGTAAAAAATTTTCCTTTAACATGTTTATATACAGTAGACTCCCTCAAATCCGCACAGCTTGGGACCAGAGGTTGTGCAGATTTTAGAATTTTGCGGATTTCTGGTCATTGCTTTGTTTACGTTTTTTAAACAGTAATTTGAGTGCAATTAATAGTGCATTCAGGACTATAATGAATACTTACAATATAATAAAATGTTAAAATAAGTAATAAATTAAAATAATAAAAATTTAGATAATTTTCAAAATGATTAAAATATTAAAAGCAAAGATCAAGTTAATGATCAATAGTGTATGATTAAATATTCATTATAAAAATTAAATATATTTTTCCAAAATTAATCAACAAAACTTGCCTCATAAAAGTACATTACTAATTCACATCAAAATGATAAAATAAGGATTTTTTTTTAAAGTTTAGCCAGGCTTAGTAACCAAAAAATCTTGATTAATGCATAAATATACTTGGTAAGAAAATTGTGATTACCAGTGATATCAGCAATATCTTGATTTTTTATTTTTTTTTTTTAATTTTTCTTCCTTCATGAAAAAAAAAAAAAAAAAAAAAAAAAAAAAACATGAATAGAGTATTATTGAGAAAATTAAAAATTAAAAAATATATGGAATTGATACAAAATTTAAAAAATCACATTTTGTCCAAATATCCAATCTGAAAGTTTCATTGTTTACATCCATAAAGTATGTGCGGATTTTAGAGAGTTGCGGATTTCTGGTTTGCGGATTTGAGGGAGTCTACTGTACTTTCCATTTTATTCTGAATGCTTTAAACCTATCAGTTTCATCTTTGTACAGTAATCTTCCCATCCAAATCTTCCCCCCCCCCTGTTAGTTTATATATGTTTTGTGCAAACAGCAAAGTAAGTTAAATAGATGCAAATAGATACAATGACGCAAAAAATATGTATTCAAATGTTATTTTTGATTTTGGATAGCGTAGCCCAAAAGATAAATCTATTTATTCAAATAAATAAATTTCAGTGCATTATATATATTCAGTGAAAGTGATGTATTTAACAGTGTATTGGAAAATGAAAAGTATTGTTTAGATATGAAAATGTATTTAGACAATAAATAAATAAATTGAATTTTAAAACATTGTTTAAAGCCTCGTCAAGGCGTCACTTAAATTTTGATATCATATCTTTTAAGATTCATATTTTGAATTTATGAAAGATGTAATTGATAAAATCTTAATGAATAAATTTTAATATATGTATATATTAATTAATATCATAGCGTCACATAAATTTTGATATCATTAGTTTTAAGTCCCAAATTTAAAATTCTTAGATATATAAGATAAAGTGCTGCGTCACAAGCTTTTAACCCGTTCAGGGTTTTTTGTACTGATATTTTTACTGGCAAATCTTATATAATATAAAATCCTTAGGTCGTTATCTATCAAGTAATGGTTCGATAATACATTTCTTCTACAGCAATTTTTTCTAATATTAAAAACTACTACTAATTTTTAAAAGAAGTAATGCTAGTTCTGCGAACAACGATTTATTAAATAACATGCATACTGATTTCAATAAAATATGCTTAAATTTTTATGTTTTTAAGTTAATAAGAGAATTCATGTTAAAATTATTGAAAAATGCAACAAAAATCCTCAAACATAGATTATGAAATACTTTTCAACCCTATCAGACTACTTTACTGGAACTTCACCTTTTAATAAGGTAAAAGAAGGTAAGGTAAATAAACAATTTATCAATCAGTTAATAACTGAAAATGTACTTTCAGAAATAAGCAACCATAGACAACAATGTATCCAATTCCTCCCATAGCCCCTTATATGAATTTATTTATATTCTACAAATATCACTTAGGTTACTGAACATAGTTCAGCTGAAAACACATAACTCGATTAAAAAACAGCCTTTAAGCAATTTACTTTAATACACATTAATAATTCTTTTGGGCAAAAATTGTATAGTCTTTTTGATCTATAAAGATTATAAGCATCGCGTATTGAGTGAAAAAAAATATTGAAATTTAAAAACGCATATGAAAATATAAACCGCATTTTCAGCAAATGTAGCTCATGAGCCGCATTGCAACAAATTATTTTGCATGAACCTGTAAATAATTAATAAATAGTTTATACTCCTTATTCGGACGAAATTCCTGTGCCTTTTAATTCACCCCAGTGAGTATATCAGTTTCTCTGCCTAACTATTTATTTTTAATATAGAACATAAAAATGAAGTGAAAAACAATTATTGATGTTTTAATTCAATAATATATCCATAGTCATAGCAATACATACTAGTACTTGTATTATTCAAACAAGAATAATAAATGTCAAATGCATGAAATGTCAAATTTGAGTAGCGCCACCCCGAATAATGCCTTTAAATGAAATTTATGTATTTTAAGCATATTTGTGAAATTATTTATATGTTTTACATCATTCTCACTTTCGGCAATTTATAATATATGTGCAAATATGGGGAATTTTCGACAGTAGCACCTATAATCAGTAAATTATAAACATCAGTATAAGTTTGAGCTGGCTCAAAATTACCCGGGACCTGAGATAAAACGGTCATTATTGCATTTTATTAACCATTAATAAATAAATAACCACAAATGATTAACACATTTACAACATTTAGATAATAATATGCCTTATAAATAAGTAGATTGATACTGATATACCACATTTGTAAGATCCTCAATTGGCAGAATGCCAAGCCGATTCCTTTCAGAGTTTAGCAAGTGAGGCCTATGAGGCCTAGATTGCTTCTAGTATTCATGGAAATGATATTAAATATTGTTTTCTATTTTTTGTTCTGAGTAAAATTTTATTTTAAATTAAATAGATTGTGCACCTTCTATCAGTTCTCGGAATAACCTTTCCAAAGTATATATTTTCTCCTACATTTTTGTGAATTTTAATAAAATGTCTGTTTTTTCTTTTTTTTACATTTATATTTATGGCTAAAACGCAGCTTTAACGATTGCTTGGCATCTGACTTGGCAGCTATGTGAGAAATTCGCCAATTCTAATAACTTAAATATTCAGGGCATATGTATGTCATATATTCACTGGGATTTACTTGGCGCCAAAATGGCGTTATTTTGCCTAATATGGTAACCCTGATATTGTTGTTTATTTTTTGATAAACTGTTTATTTACCTTCATTTTTCGTTTTTCAAATTACATAAAATGTTTTTTGGTCTATAATTATTAGTTTTTAAAATTTAATATATTTAAAAATTGTTTTATTCATTGTTATTTTTTTAAATAATAGAAAATAATTTAAAAATGTATGTTTAACCAGCATTCGAAAATGAGGTTTTCGTCAAATTGGCGTTGGAAAAAAATTGTACCAAACCTTGTGCATATATGATATCT
Organism: Maratus speculifer; assembly: GCA_964019185.1. Classification (NCBI taxonomy): domain Eukaryota; kingdom Metazoa; phylum Arthropoda; class Arachnida; order Araneae; family Salticidae; genus Maratus; species Maratus speculifer. Next base: position 213,098,580 of record OZ025292.1, on the reverse strand, counting down.
GCGCCATATTCATATCCAATGCATGCAAATAATATAAATAAATAATGTACACAATAATGTAAAGAAATAATTTTAAAAATTTGCTAATCTGCCAAGTTTTGAAATCCCGCCATGCAGGCGTTAATTTTAAAAAGATTAAGTTTCGCTATATTGCGAGGGAAAAAGTTATATTAAGCTAAGTTTAATAATTATACCTGTAAAACATTTTTTTATTGTATTTGCATTTTTATAACTTATTTTAGTGTAACAGAATTACAATGTAATATTTAAAAACAGCTAATTCAGTTACAGAAACCAAAAGGTATTCGCCAAAAAAAATTTATATATCTAAGATGTTTAATATACAAACTCATCTGGAGATAGCACGAAGTTTCCCATTTTTTGACATAGACTCACTCTTTTCGCCCATGTGCAGTTCTGTCCAGGTTTCTATCAAACGTGGTTCAACAGTACTTACTAAGAAAATTTAATTGGATTACAGCAACTTCAAAACATCATTCAAAATTAACTTGAAAACAGTATTTAAAAATAGCTGAATGATGCAGTTAATTGTGCAAAATGTTTCTAATTTGTTTCTAAAACAAAGAGTAAAAAAACCAGTTTAGGACCTTGCCAACAAAGCATAGTGCTGGAGATTAATTAATCTTCTGGAGTCAAAAGTTTTTAAAACTAGGCCATGGTGCAAAGTTACACCTCATGGTTCAAAGTTACCCTGAATGACTTGTAGACTCTAGAAGACGTCCCTGAAAACTTTCATACTCTGCCTAATGTTCAAAAATCACTTCAATAACCACTTATTGAACCATAGTATTTAATATTTGCTTTGGACCAAACATCTTGTTATTTTTACGGAGATAATGGAGATTATTTAAAATAATTTATTTCTTATCGATCCGAGAGCTTAGAGGAAATCTGAAATTTTTCAAATAGTAAGTATTTCTGCAATATTTTATCGTCAAGTTTGCTGTCGTGCTTGCTTGGTCTTTATCTATTCCGAGTAACAGTAGAACAAAATCTATGCGAAGGCAGGATTTTGGAACAGGCATGATTGTAATCTCCGGCCAAGTGTTTTCAAGTTGGAGAATATAAATAAAAAATAAGCTAAACAAAGAATTTTTTACACAATCCGCTATGCAAGATAATTTCTACATTCGATATGTCAACATAGAAAGGCAATTAAAATATAATAAATATTAAAATTCAAAAGAAAGTAGCTTATTTCAAAATTAAAGTTTATTATTAAACCTCGTTTTAGATTGTTTTTTTAAAATAAAATTATAAAAACAAAAATGTAACTAAATCAGGCAATGTCTCTCTGATGAAGAATCCTTAGTTGTCTTTTCTCTTAATTTTAGATTACTTTAATTTAATAACCAAAGTAAAGTATACTTGAAACTTTTTTTTGTATTAAATTATTATCAAAAATGATTTTTTATTGTTTTCTCCAAGTACAGAATGATGAATAAGAATATTTTATTAAAAAAGATATAAAACATATATACATTTTAAGTATGATTTGAACCAAAAACAGATGCACTAACTGTCAGCGAAAAAAAGAAAGAAAGAAAGAAAATCTCTTTTTACAGAATTAAAATCTGGCTCTGTTCTGGAACATTTTTTTTCTTAAGTAAAATATTGTATTTGATTGTAAAATCAGAATTTTTTGTAAAATGAATGTTTCTACAAAATCAGCCAGGGCTTATATAATCTTTTAAAATTAACTTTTCTATTTGACAATGAAGAGTGAACTATGTACTGTCTGTAGGCATTACGATCCTTCAATAGCTATATTAGAAAAATATATATGAGGAATATAAGCATACTGGGAACATTAAATAAGAGATAAAATAAGTAAAATATAAGGAAATAATGTAATCTGACATAGTGCATTAGCAGAAACTCGATCTGTCAATTTAGTTCTTCGACAAAAAATCCATTTTATGAATAGAAAACATATGAATTCATGAGTATGTCTATTCTGACCAGTTATTACTCAGGCATTGTACTCTAATACTGTATTAACTAGAATATTCCATTAAGATTGTTTATACTTTCTTGAAATTAGTTTTTTTTTAGTAATAAGTAATATTAATTGCACACAGATTTTGGAAAGATTTTGTCATGTTATTGGTGTTTATTTTTGTGTATTTTCCAGCACGAAATGCGAAAATGAACTTAATTTTTAGGTCATCACGTCAGAATTTTTCTGTAAATCGTAACTGTCAAAATTAAAATATAGGAAAATTTGATACAATAAAAAAGATGTAAAACTTTTTTTATTAAATAAAATTTTATTTTATTCTATAGTTTATTCAATTTTTTGCTTATACTAAGATTTTTACAGCTATGCAGCTGAGGAGTTCGATAAGTTGGAAGATGAGGTTCAATATGAAATTTGAAATTCACAGTTTAAAAATTCGCAGTTAGCGAAAACTCCTGACGCGATGGTTAAAAATGCATGTCATTTTCTGTTTTGGCGGTAAAAAAAAAATGCATAAAAGAAACTATCAAAAACTAAAAACGCTTCTATTTTATAATATTAAATATCCGCTATTTTTCTTTTTCTTTTTTTAATTTAAAAATGTATCATTTGCAAACAATCTTTACAAGGATATAAGAAATGAAGGTGAATTTCTAATTCAGTGGTATAGAATACATAAAATTCGGTTATCAACAGCTAAAAAAATGTTGTAACCCAACTTTTGCAAGCTAGTATTATCTAATAACATTTTAAAATATGTATCATTTTGTAGGCAATTAATTTTCATCTTTTTGTTCAACAAAAAAGAATGTTTTTCCCCTAATATGCATATTACAAATTGCAAATTTTGCATTCATGTGTCAGAATGACTAAAGATTTCAAATTTGCATTGCAATGGTAATTTTACTTTCAGCCATTTTTTAATATATTTCGTGAAATTATATTTCTACTTAAATTTATGAATGACCCCTAATTAGCAGCAAAAAATATGCTCCAAATTTAAACAGCTATTACACCATCAATTTCAGTCGTAGAATAAACGGAATTTTTTTTAGTTACTTGTTAATATAAACAGAAAAAAATGACTAAATACAATTTATAGGACGGGGAGACTGGATAAAAATTAAAATTTCATAATTTTTATAGAAATGTTTTTATTGACCCAAATTACTTTTTGAATATTTCTTTACCTCATTAAATATATATATATATATGTATATTTGGAACTGTACATGTATGACTAAGGGTTCAGGAATTAGCCATTGGCCACCGTTGAGAGTGCACACCCAGTATATTTTTGTATTAATGGGACGTACAAATACTTAAAATTGTATCAAGTTTTTTTATAATAATTCTTTACAGCAAGTCTGAAAATATATAGTTTATACAATTATCCTAAATGTCTGTGTAATTAAGAAGAATAAGCAATTGATGTTCCACATGTTAACTTGAAAAACTCGAAAATTTATATCTTCCACATTCTGTTTTCTTTTTAAAGCAACTCAAACACATTTAGGTAATTTTTGGATACGAAAATATATTTTAAGCATGATATTCTTTATTAATACGATCATATTGCATATTTTTATGATTTCTGTAATTTGTTAATTTTTGTATAAAGATCCTACTGTCAAAAACATTGATATGTAAATTTATACTTCATTCTTATTAAAACTTCAAAAATATATCGAAATTTTACTTTCTAAACGGCTAAAGAAAATGTGTTACAAAATTTACTGTGTTAGTTAATTAGATTTTAAGAAGTTCCCCGTGAAAAATATATAGCTTGTATACCAAAACTAAGAAAAAGAATAGACAAGAAAAAAAAAAAATCAGGAAAAAATCAGAAATATGCTAAAGAATAATTCGCGAGTTAAACTAAACGTGAACTCTGTGATACCAAGTAAATCAATAACTCAAGAAATTCTATATTAGACTTAATAAAATCGTAAGATTTCACTGCATATTGTTATTAAGTAATTGTAAAATACATCAAATAAATAACATAAACATCAAAAGCTCTATAAATTTGGAGCTCGAAATTACCTCGAAGACAATGGTAAACATTACAGGTAATGTAGTATATTTGTTTTTTTTAACGTTATTTAACCCCGTAGTCTCATATGGCTATTACTTAAAAATAACTTATTGCAGCAATAGTTCATGAGACAGTCCAACAACCCAGAATATCGAGCACAGGAAAAAAAGTTTGTTTTATGAAAAAAAACACTAATAGGGGATTCTAACAATCCATGTTTACCGAAAATGAATTGGTGTATAGGCCAAAAATGAATACCACTGATAGTTTACTCGTAGGTTTGTCATTGTGTTTGTCCTACAATCATTTTGTACGTTTGATTATAGGACAAACACAATGGTAAAGTTACGAGGCAACTATTAGTTGTATTATTTTTTGGCTTATGTGCCACTTCATTCCCGGTAGATATGGAACAATAAATTACCCTTTAACTACTCATCCATAAAAAAGGTTTTTTTTTCTTGTGCTCGATACCTCAGGTTTTTGTATTGCTGGCTCTTGGACTATGGCATAGTCCGTTTTTTTAGTCACTCGGGTGGCATTTCAAAATATTGCGCACTTTTTTAATGTCTATTGAATTCTTTTTAAGCTACTGTTTTTTAACCCATTAGTGCCTAGCGTTTCTTTTCAGGGACGCTTCAAAAGGTGCATTCAGCACTGTTTTTGACACCAGTAAAAAAGAAAAGCAATAATTATTTTATTTAAATGATGCATTTTCGTGATTAATGAACTAAACTTAAATCTTCTAAAAATAATGGTGCCAACCAAATAAAATTTACGCAAAAGATGCTGGGCACGAATGGATTAATCAGCAATATTTTTGCACTCCTAAACTAAGTATCTGGAACAATGTCTCTTTGTTATGCCCTAACTCCATGCCTAATTTTCAAATAAATGAACTGTAGATAAATTATTTCGTTCGAAAATTTCCCAAACGTTCTATTTGCATTTATTCATTATCTGTAAACTTAACATTTATTTAGGATTTTTCTTTATTATATTCATTGAAAACTACAGTCATAATTTATTTTATACTGAACGAGAAATTTGAAGACAGAAGCCAGGCTTATTATGTCACTCACTGAGAGAAAAAGAAGAGAAATTCACCTGGAACTAATGAGATAAACTTCAAAAGCAGAATAAGAAGTGTATTCCAGAAAATTTTAAAAATAGCACATTACTTTCCTCAATAAGTCAACTAATTTTCACATAGTGCAGTGGAATGACTTTTCACATTTTGAAGACAGACGACTAAATCTTCGTTTTCCAGTCTCGCATCACTAGAAATGGAACAGACATTTCGATAGCATAAACAACGTAGTATGTAAAATCAAAATTGTAGTGTGAAACCTGGTTATTGGCATTTATGTGATAATTGACACTTTCAGCAAAAAACTCAAATAAGCATTTTCTTCTAAAATTCTACAAAGTGATATCATCTAATGGTAAATTATGTGTCTTAATTATTGTAACTCATTGAGCATTTATTCGTTATAGAATGTTATATTCTCTTATAGAATGAACATTTCTCTTTCTAAATCTGTTTTTTTTTCCTTTACGTCTATTAGGAAAGAAATTAGAATTTAAAAAAAAAAAAAACTAGATGACATTAATTTAAACCAAAGTTGAATACTTTAAATTCGTTTTCTGAAAAATTAGATTTTCATCGTAAAAGGTAAACGACTATTGCTTTAATTCAAAATTTTACTATCCCATAACTATGAAAATTTTTATGTAGCTTTTTGGCAATAGTTAGCGAGTAATGAACTAAAAATATAGCTCTAAGTGACTTATTTGTTGATATATATCTACTTTTATGAAGAATTTCATGTAAAAGTACTGAAATTTTCCGTGTAATTGTATTATATAAGCTGTATCTCGTTTATATTTCCGTGTAGTGACTAGTTTTTAGTTTATTACATTCAAGAGTATCTAATATGCATATGTTGAAAAAAGATTTGTGTTTGTTTTTTTATAGACAAAATCGTTTTTATTAAAAAAAATGCTAAAAAATGACCAAAATTCTTTTAAATTTAAAAAAGTTGCATAAATATTTCATGCAACAAATATTTTTTTTTATAATTTTCTTTATTGTGTGTTAGATAAACCTGAAAAACACCAAAAAATGTGTCATAATTAGAGAAAAAAAAATGCTTCCAACGTAGTCGGATACATTAAATTGCGAATAATTATAGGGTGTTTCAATACAATGGTTTCAAGTTTTCAGAAGAGATTGTGTATACCTAAACGATGAGAAATTACACTGAAATGCATGGTCGGAAACGTTTTCCTTTCGCAGTATTGACGATTAGTGTTGCCAGATGTGCAGCGTAAATCAATGCTCTAAATGCGCTGGGCACCATAAATGTATTGCAATTTATTTTGCCATCTTTAATTGCCGATAATTCTATCATTAAATATGGTGAGAAAAAATAATTTGAAATACTAGTGTCCAGAGCATTTGGAGTTTCGATTTACACGTGATACCTTGTAATACTAGTGATGACACGAAACACAAGAAAGAAAGGGCACAAGTAGGGTGAATAAACATGTTTACTATTCTTAGCATAGCAAAAAACTAAGGAATAAGTACAAAAAAAATATTTAATAAATTACAACGACTATTTGGAAATTGATATTTTCTAATACTAAAATTTTAAAGATTTATAAATAAATTCTGTATTTAAATTAATAATAATAATAATCATCATTTTAAGGATGATGATGACGAGTCATTTACTGCGTACGTCATGCATTAAACATTAATATTCCTAGACCAATGATAAAAAAAACTGTACGTTATAGATATAATACAACTTTAACTATTTAAAATGTGCATTTTTATACCCTGGGCTTACTTCTGAGCGCCTCATATTACGTACGAAATGGATTAAACAATATTCCTTGACCCTTCATAATCAAATTTTAAATGAAATTTCAGTTTTACAGTTTTCTAACAGCAATTTTTAAATTTCTGAACATCCCACATTTTTAATTTTTACACCGTGCGTAGAGAAAAAATGCACTTTTAAATGAAATTTGATTGAAATCTTTATAACATTTCGTTTTCAAACTATTATTATTTTTTAAAGTTTTTAAAACTTTTTGTCATAATGGTAACAGAAATATACAATTTTTGGACATTAAACATGGATGAATCATAAAACGTGTCATCGAGGACACAGAAGTATTTCATTTTTGGACATTAAACATGTACCAATAAGAAAACGAATAAAATGAAATAAGTTGCAGAATTCAACCAATAAAAATATTAAGATATGCTTCAGATTTCCCAGTTTTGCACCGAGGACAATAACTATTTTTCAAATAGTTAAAAAAGAGAGATAATCCTTATCAAAGAAGTTCAAAATTACCAACCCAGAACCGGAGGATTCCCATCTCTGGCGCATGGAAGTTTTAAAATTATCGAAAATACCGGTTGTGTTCCGGACTTCCTCAGCAGCTGCCACAATGCGCGTAACTTGTCTCAACACGCTTCAGCATTGTCCTAGCATTTTTGAGGTACTACGAATAATAAAAATGATTTCTTGCCCTGTTAGTGTCCTTTCTTTCTTGTGTTTTGTGTCCAGCAAAAATTTTAATGTTCCTACCAATATTTTAAAAATATTTACACTGTATCTTTCTATAGCATATTTGAATTTAAATGATTATGAAGATTAATGAGTAAAAGTTCTGGTATAAATAATGAAATGGTGAATATTTTCTCATCAATGGCAATGGCATTTAAGAAATAGACAAAATTTTCCAAAACGTTTCATATAGTTATGCGGTTGTTGAAACATGCGTCGCTTAAAAAAAATTTTTTTTAATCGTTTTATTTGTTTTACTGATGTCAATTCTAATTGTTTGTTCGCAGACTGGATATTTAAAAAAAAATCTGCATAGTGGTACAATTTAGTCTTATTACCACAATCATAAAGTATTATTCAAAAGATGACAATATAACTTATCTCAAGCAAGTAAAGCTAAAGATTAAGATAAAATTATTAAATTTTACGCCATAATTTATTGAAATTTAAATCACAACAAAAATATAACCAGAAAATCGAGCTTTTCGTCTGTCAGAGAATCAACTCACCGAATATAAATTATCAGTTTCAGCCTGTTACTCAGCCTTAAAAAATCAAACTATGAAACACTATCTGTGGCCTCATAGTACTATTGATGAACCTTATAACACTGTGTTCCGAACGTAACCAAACTGTGAAATTCCATAACCTTAATGTGATTCCTACCATATAGTAGTATCGATTTATAACTGGTTGCAAATGGCGTTATTTTGAAGTCAGTTTGTTACACATGACTAAAATATCTGCCACATTGATTTCATCGTGTAATAACAAAAAGATGCTCGAGTGACAATTAGAATGTGACGAACGAAATGTATCAGACTTTTGTCTCAGTTATAACACATAAAATCATTTGTGACGTCATAGAGATGACATACCAATTTGCTTTGTTATTTGGGAGTAAAAACAATATTAATTCACTTTCAATTAATCGATATTGATTATACAATGGACCACCCCTAATCTGAAGTATTTGATTAATAGTATGCAAATTGTGTTACTGTTAATTGTCTAATTATTTAAATCCATTTTTTCTTTAGAGAGATTGGATTGTTTTTACTGTATTATAATAAAATTATTTTATACATTTTCCTGCAATATCACATGAGTTAAACAAGGATTTATGTTTTAAAATAGTTTATTTAGTTAATTTCTTAATTTGTTTTATTATTCTTTTTTTTTCATGTTTTACATTCTATACTTCTAAAAAGCACAAAATTTTCTTTCTATACAAAAACAATAAAGGTTTAAATATGAAGTACAGCAATTCGTTTAAAAATGTTATTCATGCTTCATTTTGATACAACACATACTGAAAGGAAGTAACAACAGTCGCACCAAACGAAGAAATACAATACATCGCTATTTTCCTAAAAAGTGTTCCAAAATATCTCCCTCAGCTGCAACCAATTTGTTTTTCTTTTTTCTCGTGCAAAGAATAAATGCTTATTTATATTCTTTCAACAATTTGACGTTGACACTTTTCAAGGGTGAGGTACAAAAGTTGTTCTTCCGAAATTAGTAGCGTAATTTGTTTTTGTTTTTTTCATCTTTCTTTACTATTGCTAATTAAAAAGTAAAAAAAAAATAGCGTTATTTTTTTACTTTTATTCACTTTTTTCTCATTTATCCTTAACTGTGTTTAAAACAGGGTTCAAGACAAAAGCTGAAATCACTGACATTATATCAACAAAGAAAAATTCTACATCTAAATATCTTTTGTGTGTGTGTGTGTTCTGATATTGAAAACGTTGGATGGCAAATACTTGGAATTAATTAAAAATATATTGTGAAATGCTGTGGTTGGATTTAAATCAACAGTGACACAGTTCCAAAATATTCATATTACTATTAATTGCACTAATAGGTTTGACTTAGAATTATCTTCTTTTGCAACAAAATTTTCAGAAGTGTAGATACATGGAAAACCGCTACATTATATTATATGTCTATTTTCTATTACTTAAGCAAGGTAATTTTTTTAGGGGAATAAGTTATTCCAATTTTCCATACAGCTTCTGTCTAAGGATTTCACATTTTACGCACGCTTTTACAGCTGTGTATAGATAATAGAGCTGTAACTTCATGTTACAATACAAATTTTAAAATTTTCTTTAGCTTTTCTTGTGAAGTATAGTATTTTTGTGTTTTTCACTTTTAATAAGTGTGAGCCATATAACTTATATTTTAAAAGAGTATATTTAAATCAATAAATACTTATGATTGTTAATAATACAGTATTTGATGATTTAATGATCATATACTTCCACTAATCCAACAATGTTAACAATAATCAAAACCAATTGCTGTACAAAGATTTAAACATTATGTCAACCAATATCAAACGTCAAATTTTAAGATTACTATTTATGATCATTTCTCTCGATATATTTCATCCCCTTTATTATTTTACCCGAGTGCCGCAAAAGAATTTGGTATCTTCGATGCTAAAAGCCTTTGCATACTCCTTAATTTTATCTTTAACATTTGGATTATTTGATAATGTACCTTTTTCGATTGTACGAAGCCAAATATTTTAGTTAAAAAAAGTGGTGCGAGTCCTTATTTTTAATTTATTGCGTTATGAAAAAAAATAAACAATTAAGGGGATAAATAAAATTAATAACAAATCCATTTAATATATTAAATACTTATTTGCTTACTTATAAGCTTTCGAAACTAAAATTATAAAGTGACCATAAATAGAGAACTTAAACAAAATCATTTGATTGGGTAAAAATAGTGTAAAAAGTATAGTTTAGAATTAGATCATTAAACTCTTTACAATTTAACCACTGACTGTTCATCAATTGTAAAACATCCAATATAAATAATCCCGGTAAATAAATTCATACAGGTTGAATGCGAATATTTTTCACCACTTTGAAACTCAATAAAAATATCTGAAAGAAATTATATAGTCGAATTGCGTTTTTTCTGCAATTGGCAGTAATACATAAAGTTTTATTTCAAAGAAAAGTGGATTTTTTATAGTTATTAAGATAACTTAATACATTTGGAGCACGTGAAAGAATCATGAAAATAAATTAACCATTTTTTAAGTTATAATTTATGTATACTGAAGAACCAAAACATCAGTGCCACTTATTTAATATTTGCACTGGTTTACCTTTGGCCCACAAAACAACTGGAACCCGCCTTGGCATGTATACCATATGTCTTTAGTAGATGACCAGACTGTACCAGATGTTCAAGTAGCAGTTAGACAAATCCTGTATATTCCGACATGGTTATTTTTGAGCTCTGATTTGCTGTCCTATGACACTCCAAATGTGTTTTATCGTTTTAAGATCCGTTGAATTAGGTGGGTAGGATTGTAATTAAAATTTAGTGTTACCACCAGTGGAACCACTCTAGCACAGTTCGAGAGTTTTTACATAGAACGTTGTCTTACACGAATACTCCATTCCCATTCGTGAAGAGAGATACCATATAAAAGTTCAACTTGTTCTCATTAATGTTCTTATAATACGCAGGCTTCATGGGTGTTCTAAAACAATCACATGATGTAAAGACGTCCATGAGAACGTTTTCCAAAGCATGATATCATTACCACAGGTCTGTGTATGATATGCTGTATAAGAGGAATGCAACAGCTATCCTAGAAGACTCCGTACCCTGACATGTCATCGAGGCTTTGGAGAATGAATCGTGATTCTTCTGACCAGGCAATTAATTCTCTCTTAATGATCCATATGCACTCAAGATGTTCTTGAGCCAAGTGTAGGAGTAGATGGCGAAGTTGCTCGGTTAACAGAGGCGCATGAGCGGGATGTTTTTTGTGTAAATTCATATTCAACAGGGTCATATTAAATGTGTGATCCAAAACGACTCTATTTGGACCTTCTTTGTATTGCGTTATCAGCCCCGGCCACTACCCGGTGGTGATTTTGCTTCACTAAAGGAGTGGTCTCTAGCGTCCATTTTCTGTAACGTTTAATGACATAGCGCCTAATGATGATTTTACCGTCATTAATCCTCTTTTCATAAGTACTAACAATGATATGTCACGAAAAAGAATCGTGCAGCTTCGGAAATACTCGTCCTGAGCCGTCGGGCCACTGAGTTCTTCCTTTTACCAAAATCAACTTTTCCCAACACAGACAAACATAAGCACAAAATTGATAACTCAGGCTCTTTAGTATTAGATAAATACTATTCCTAACTGATTACGTGCCCACCACGTCATTGCAAAATGTGAAGAAGGTCATAATATTTTAGCTAATAGGTGTATGTGCTAACTATGTAAAATTCATATTTTTATTAGATTGTTTTAGTTTTAGAAAACTGAAAAAATTAGCCAAGTCGTGTTGCGTACACAGTTAGTAGCTAGACGTAAAGTTTCCTTTCTAAGAGAAGTGTTTGTTGTAGGTTTTTTAAAGTATTTAAATACGTATATTTGAAGCACTTAAAAAATTAACGTGCGATTAAATTAACCTCTTTTTTAATTTTAGTTTATAAATGGTTTAAAAGTGCTAAATTTATATTGCCATTAAATTGGCATTAAATTGTTATAATTTTATAAAATTTATAAAATGTATAGAGCATTTAAAATTAAAAAAACTTGTTAATCTAATCATATTTATTTGACGGGTTTTTCTTTCATGATAAAAATACTGTTACTGAATTATGTCTTTTTTAGATTTTTAAATAATAGTTTTTAAAGTTATCGTACGTACAAAATAGCTTAATTTATTATGAAATTTAAAAAAAGACTTTCAAATATTTGCACTATAATGTATAACACACTCTAGATAAAATACATAGTGAAAATTAATATTCCATCAACAATTAACTGCGTTAGAGATAATGGCAAATAAAATATAAATTTTATGAAACTATTGATTCTGTCGATAACTCCCTTTGGGGTGATATTGTTTAAATACACATATATGTATATTATTTTATTTAAATAGTTGGTATAAATATATATATATATTATTACATAGGATAAAATGTCCTGGGACTCACATTGGAAAAAAAAACATTTTTTTATATAAAAAATATACATACTTTCTTTCAAAAGCAATAAATTTATCTAAACGGTCCTTTAAGATTTGGTTACCTTTTATTTAATATGATATTTAAATGGTTCTAGAATCTACCAGTTTTACATTTGATATCCACATTTAGCCTAAATTTCTTCCTATGAAGGCATCTTTTAAAGAATAGAAATAAAATAAAATCACTAGGGAACAGATCTAGAGAAAATGAGATTTAGCGGCAGAATTCTTAGTTCATTTAGTATAAATTTGCCATCACTTTCATGAATGTGTGAGTTATTGCACTGTCTTAGGTGAAAAAAAAACTTTTTTATTTTAATTACTTTTCCAAATCATCCAATAATGTTATCTAATACTCTCTTAGACTTTTTTCAATTTAATAGATAAATATTATGCCACTTGCATTTCCAAAAATACAGACTAAAACCGTTGCAGCTGATTGTCCAATATTTAATTTGGTCTGCCCTTTACACTTACTTCCAACCATTCAGGTGCTTGGATTCTTAGCTCACATAAGTGGTGATTGATGTATGTTTTACTCAGTGTTATACATCTGTAAAAAAAATATTATTTGTATTTGGTGCTGAAATTTCGCTATATTGCGCTCTCTAATTCATTGACACGTTATGCATTTTTGGTATTTTGTTAGAAAATGGAGCACCCATCTCGCTCAAAGCGTTTTCTTTTTCAAATGTTCCTCAAACATTCTATCTTTACCTTCAAGATGTAAGCCTTCTCAGTCACTTTCACTTTGAGGTAAGTCAAAACAATATGAAGGATTTTTTCACCCTATTAAATGGTAAAGTTTTGTCACAGTATTCTGAATGGGTTGGGAAGTGTTTCATAATCTATGCTTGATGCACGCTTTTTTTTTACATGTAATCGTAATATCTCTATAATTCGTTTTCACATTCGTCGATTTTTTGGTTTCACTTATTTTTATTTTCATTTCTACAATGTTGTTTTGTTTAACGATATTTTTCTAACACTTACTATCAACAATTAATAAATAGAGTTTCAAATACATGCATGTTCAAGATGTGTATGCTACCGTTTAAATATCGAAAAAAAATCCTCATTAAATAAAATAAATAGCTCTCAAAATATTTCTCTATTGTACTAAAAATATGTAAAATTTCAAAAGTTCACATGGCGGGCATATACTTTTTTCAAAAAATTTAAATGATTTACTTTTATTTTTTAATTATCAAAGCTGGAGTTATTAAAATGAATAGAAAAATACAAGTCATATCCTCATCTTTTCATATAGTTCGTGACAGATATGCAAATGATGAGACATGGGGAAATATATTTTAAACTGCATATTGATTATTTTAAACAAACGATAATCACTGCATTATTTTAAAAAGAAGGTTTGTTTTTTTCTTAAGAATTTAATTAACGGTGATACCTTGCATTCTTTTCTGTATGATACGTTGATACATTGTTGCAGTCATACGCGGTTACATGATATATAGCATAATGTTGCATGATATGCTGGTATTTAGTTACATTATTAAAGATTTGCAACAATATATATTTGACAATTTTATAGAATCAAGCTAAACAAGAAAAGCTCCGCCGCCGCTATGCAACCTTCGAAGGGCGCCAGCTACCGAAATCTCGAGTTACCAATGATTTCTGCCAGCAACAATGGTGCATTCTTAATCCTCGTTATTGGCTTCAGCCCAACTAGAATAAGAAACAAATGGTAAATGTGGAAGAGTTTATTGTATTTTGTTGATTTAAGAAACGCATTTGACTCTTGTTCTTAAATTGATACAGCATTTTTTTCTCAAGTCGCTTATCTTTTTTATGGATTGAAAAGAAAAAAAATCTTCTGCCAAAAGTTATCGCTTGGATCTGTTTCAACTTTAAGTTGCATAACCCACTGAAACAACTGATGGATCCCGAATACTCTGAAAATCATGAATGAACGTTTCGCTAGTCAACATATGTTTTGATTCATTTATAGCAGTTTTGTTACAACCATTCCATGTATAGTGCTAAAATTAGTACAGACAGTTCTTTAAAATTTGTATTGGCTGATGAATTTAAAAGTGCAATCAGTATGAAAAATGATTAAACTGCTGAAATCATCACGCTATGCAAAATTGAGTTAAATTCCGACAGTACATTCCGACTCTCGCATAATACATTTCTTAATAACAGGTGTTTTCTGTATTTACGTTTTCATTCTAAATAGCTTCATATGAGCCAGTAAAGGTTCTTATCAACACATATTTTTGGAATTTATAATTATTATTTTCATTTATAATTTAAATAGCAATAATTTGGATGTTCATGCATTACAAAGAAATTTTTATAATCGGTGTTTAATGTTTTAAGATAAACTATATGGTACCCGTCAAGATTTGACGATGAACATATTAAAAGATTAATTAAAATAATTAAAATAGCAAATAAAGCCTTTGTGCAAAAATGTTAAAAGATAGAAAACCAACGATTATAAATGCACAAATAAAGTATGAAAAGCGAGCAAGCTCAGTTTTGCTTTATCTAGCTCACTGAGTTTTTGCACTGAAGAAGAATCTCGATAGTAGATTCGAAACAGCTGTTTGCTCGCTTTTCATACTTTATTTGTGCATTTATAATCTTTGGTTTTCTATCTTTTAAAATTAGAATAATGTTTTATTTTCTTAATTAGTTACCTGTAAATAAAGTTTTGAAAACTTGATTTATTTGAATGTTACCTATGTGATTCCAACACCTTCAAAGCGTTTCATGGTTCTGTCAGTTTAATCTACTCAAATAATCATATGAAAGAATTTAAGCAGAATTTTAAGAATTTTAACAGAGCTTGTTTTTAGCAGAAGGATAACTAAAATTAATTGAACTGATATTTATTTTGGTGAATTTTCGCAGGGTTTAAAAAAATTAAAACTTTTTAGTATTTTCTAATTTTTAAAATCATATTGAAAAGTTTTATTTATTTTATTTTGATCAGTCTCATTTTAAATCCCGAAACTTAAAATTTCACTCTACCAAGTAACTATTTATAATATATTTGAATTTTTTGAATTTTTCATAACGTTTCATACATAATTTAATTATTAAACCATGGGTATCACAAAGTAATTTAATTTTAAGTCTTACATGACTATTTTTCTTTCCACCTGTTTTCTCTTCTTAATTTTATTTTTTTCCCTGGAAAATAATTAATACTTTTTCTTATATGCACACAAACATATATCTTCCTTGTAATTCTCATACGAAAGATAACAAAATTTGTAGATTAGTTTAATATATTTAAAAGATAATTAAATAAAAAGTACTTTAGCTTAAGTGTTTTAAGTTAAAATTGTTAAACTATTTCTAAAATATTTTAGCATACTTCACAATTTTAAAGATTCAGACATTATAATGTCTAAATTCTAGCTACTTTTCACCACTTTCTTGGTGAAACCTCGAACTTCATTTTTAACAGTATACTTCATAACGGCACTCGGGGATTTAGTTAAAAATCATTTAATATATAGTCTAAATGATATATAACATTTATTTATATATATAATTCACGTATATTACAGATTACAAATGGATTACTTTTTCTAAGCTTCCACGCACATGACAGGAAAGTGGAAAATTGCTGCTACTACCTACCGACAAAATAATGTTTAAATATTAACATTTTTTAGAAAATTATAACACATTTTTTAAATATTGCTGGATGCTAAATTAAATTTTACGACATTTTTACAATTTTTATTTGTGTTTTGTGTTTTGTATTTATTTTTGTTTATTTATTTATTATTTTTATGAATGCAATTTGTAAAGATTTTCAATAATTTTATTCTTACAAATGTATCTCTAAAGCTCTGAATTGGAAATTGACTGTTTATATCTAATAATTACTATGTTTTAATTACTAGAAATATTTTTTAAATAAAATTGTTACTTAAAAAATCATTGTTGAGTGTTAAACTTTATTTAATTATAAAGCATCAAAATAATAATAATAACAAAAGAATAAAAATCATATAACTTCCCGTCGTAGTAAAATGCATCATTATTCAAAAAATAAATAAATAAAATAAAATAAAATAAATATTTTGCCGAGAGTTGGGATCATTGACTTTCAATATAACTGGACTAAGAAATAGCAACCTTTCTTGAATCCATCATCAACCTCCCCAACAGCACGTGATAGTGGGAAGAATGGGCGCCAAATCGGTTTCTCCCGCCGATCCCACCAGCCACCAAGACATTTTTCGACTGGGTTACGTTCTTTTATTTTGAGAATGAAAGGAGAAAATTGCCAAGAAGGGATCATCGCCAAAAAAGACACCCTTTTGGCGAGGAAAGTTCTCGCCAAATCTCGGCATCTTCAAGCATTCCAGAAGAGAACAAAAGGATCCGTTATCTAGTCATTTCTGATCTAAGGTTGGGGTCGACCCTAGTCCTCTACAAAAGCTCAGAGCTATAAATCCGTGCCTTAAACCATTGAGCTAACCAGGATTGCTTCGAGTTCCCTCTAACTGGAAGAGCTAATAAGTTCAACTTCACGCATGCGCAAATACCTAAATTTCAGTTGATCTTAAAAGCGTAGCCTACGGTTTTAATATATATGATAATAAAGTATATGTATATTTTTAACATTAAATATGACGCTTCATCATTTGACATAATTCTACCAAGAAATGTAAAAATAACAGTTTCAAAATATAAATAAATAGAATATAAACAAGATTATGAAAAAACAAACGAAAAAACAGCCCCAAGAAAGTATGGAAAGGCCATTTGACAGTTGAGATAGATGTAATGCTAAGCAAAAATGTGAAAAGAACATAAATGACTCCAATTACACACTCTTGAGAAAAAATACCTTTTTTTCCTCACCGGTTTAGATTTTAAAATTGTTTTTCCGTATACTGAAACTAAAAAATGCTTGTCTTGTCTTTTTATTCCAAAAGGTTTTCTCACATAATGAGGTTAAAAAAACACAAACATAAGGAACAACTATCACAATTAAAGAGTTTTAAAAAAACAACGGTAGCATATGCAGTACCTTACATTTATTGA
Source organism: Maratus speculifer (assembly GCA_964019185.1). Taxonomy (NCBI): domain Eukaryota; kingdom Metazoa; phylum Arthropoda; class Arachnida; order Araneae; family Salticidae; genus Maratus; species Maratus speculifer. The sequence goes on along the minus strand of OZ025292.1, from coordinate 213,080,904 downwards.
TTTGTTGCTTTTGTTATGCTATGTACTAAATCAAGAATCATTTTAATGCCATTCCTCTCCTCCCCCCCCCCCAAAAAAAAAAGTTTAAAAACTACTTTAAAATCCTTTCGTCTTGCAGCCGTTTCATATATAGAAAACAGTAGTCCGTATTATGTTTATTGATTTCTCATGTCATGAAATTTTTTCACCTTTCCGTTTGGAAATTCAAGTATTTTGGAGACTAAATTTTATAATTCGGGAACGAGTTAGAAGTTTCTAATTCCTGTTATAAAATTAAATAATTCTTTCAAAAATCAACATGAAGAAGTATACAAAAACATTCCTCAGTTTGAAAGCAAAAAAATTCACTGCAAATCTTAGCAATGGACTTACCGTAATTTTGGGTGCATAAGCCGCGGATCAAACAATTATTTTTGGACCCAGAAATCTTATTTAGTGATTGAAGACAAATATTTACGGCGATCTAACTAGTTATATTTGTTTCTTAAAAAATTCTGGGTCGAAAAAGAATTGTTTGATCTGCGGCTTATACACCCGAAATTACGGTAAATAAGTTACTGAAGTTATGAGCTAATTAAAAACTTATCTATGTGAGTTTTCTAAAGTAAAGGGTGGTTCTGTATTTTTCTCTTTTCTCAGATTAATTTCATTTTAGAAAAGATTATTAATAAATTTTAAAGAACTTTTTTATCCGGAATCTAATTTTCAAAGTACACAAAAAGAATTTTCTATAAGCGACTTGATCATTTTAAATTGTGATTACTTTTGATAGTTTTACCATTTTATTACATTTGATCTTCTTTCTATTGGTACCAATACTTCTGAAAGTTATTGTTAGGAAAACAATTTTAGAAATGAAGTGAATTCTCGTACAGCAGATTCTTGTTGAGGGAGACCCGAATCCCATTTTCGGCCAAAAATCATCAAAAGTTTTAAAAAAATTATCTCAGAAAGCGATAAAACACATATTTGCGAATATCCATGCAAAACTTCAGAACTCTGGGACACTTGGAACAGGTAGCAAATGAGCTTTTTTAATTGTAGTCACTAAAGTTTAAAGGACTAGCGGCCATTTTAAAATGTGTTTTTCTGAAAATGACTTTTTTCATATTTTGCCTAAGTTCAAAGTACTAAGGCTCAATGGTAAAATGATTTAGAAACAAAGTGTTTATATTTTTAGAATCTTAAAAAAAATTGCAACAAAAGTAAGGAGAGATATTTTTTAAACTATTTCCGAAAATTTTACATAAATTGGTAAACATGAAAATTGTAACGAATTTAAGGAAATTTACCATGCGTAATTTCTTTCTTTTCTTTTTTAGCTGCTTAAAATAGAAAATTAAAAATATCTCTCCCTAGGTCTTTTCCATATACTATAACACTATTTAAGAAATTTTAGTAATACCAAAATATTGGAAATTGAATGAGGAGTAGTAATTTTAAAAAATGTATTTTTCGACAAAAAAAAGCCTAAAAGTCCCCAGAAAAATATACGTTTTAATAAAAAGTAAATTTTTTTGCTAATTATTACTTACAAAAATATTCTTAAATAGTGCACCAAAATTCATTACTTTAAAATCAATAATAAAAATTTTGGGTTTTTTTTATCACGGGTCTCCCTTAATAAATATCTTCATAAAATGCATCTCCCTTAAGTAAGGACTAAGGATAATGTTGTTTTTCTCATCATTTTTCGTTTTCAATTAATGTTAATGACATCTCGCTTAAAATGTATTACATATTAGGGCGTATCCCTTTCGAATAAGTAATTATTTTTCTACTGTTACTTTTGTATATCCTTCTAAAGATATTGTTAGCTATAAATAGTCTGCAACGTCATATTTAACAATAATAGTTAGCCCAATAATTTAAAGCCAGTTTGTGGTGAAGGGATTCAAAGATGGATTAGTATCCTCGAGCAGCTTGAGGGAGTGTCGATTAGAAATTTAAAACCAAGAAAGTGCCACATAAACATTTGAACTAAATTTAATATACGCGAATTTATATAAATGTATTAGAAAACTGTTTACATAAGTATGATAGAACACAGCGAGAACACAAGGGAAGCATATGAAGGAACATTGGACAGGTGTAGAAAAATAATTCTCTTTCTCTCTTCATCTCATTGTCCATGAGATAGTTGTGTAGTGTATATGGCGTGTAGCGCCATGTATACTAACATGATATGTATGCAGTTTTTACCATATCCTTGGTCTGCTAGTATCACAATCTACAGGGATTGAGCTGATATTAAAATTTGTTTACATATAGGTTAGACACGCAGTATGAAGTATCTGTAGTAATTTTGCTAAGTGTAGCAAGAAATTTTCATTTGTAGCTGCCTTTTTGAACAGTTCGTCGTATGAACAATCCAGAGATATGTCAAAATCTCTCCAATGTTTGTTCCTAGAACCAGCAAGACGTTCACTCAGCTGGTTTACAATCTCGACTTCTAGAAAAATAATTCAACGCCTCAATTTTAACCATAACATTGTGAAAATGTTGGGTAGTTTATCTTTTCTTTGTAGACGACATGTTTTACAACATATACTTTTTCGTTGCTGGTCCACCAACTAAATGATTGAGTCAAATGTTTGGTCACTTTATCAAAATATACGCAGCTGTCGTATAATAAAAATTCATTATTGTGAACATTTCACAAGAAAAACATTTTCCAATACTGTAAAAACGCTATAATCACTGGATATAGTTCCAATCTTTAAATATCCTTAAATGTTTTTTTTTATCCATATATTTTCTTCAACTACTTTTAAAGAACTATAAGTTGACCTAATGGACAATTGTCGTTCAAGGATCTTATTCCTTTCTTAGTCGTGTTTTACTGCAAGAATGTAAGAAAATACGCTGTGAAAAGAAGAAGAAAATAAGCTTTCAATATTAAATCTTATGTAACTTCATAAACTTTTTTGTGCAATGTGAAATATATGGACAGAAGGACTTGGAGTCTGGGGATTATCAGGCAAGTTAACTGAGATTAAAGAAGAATAACAATTTTAGAGACATGGAGAAACCATGAAATTCTGAAAAGTTTTCTTTCATGTTTTATTTATTTATTTATTTACAATTAAGATGATGAAAAATGTAAATTTTCAGAAAATCAATTTAAAAAAAATGTCAAAATCAAAAATTTTAAGATTGGTATTTAGATTTGAAATTACATTATTTACTTATTTTCTTATTTACATTCTAATAAATTGACCAGTTATTATTTTTATTGGTAATATGTTTTTTAAACTATTGGAACGATTATAACATTACAATAAAAACACAACATAATTATATACATAAAATCTCTCCGTGTATAACGATTCCGGGGTCTACCCATCCGCGAGAAAAACACTTATTGTGACCAATGACAAATTCCATTGTGAAAAGTTATCTCCGATTTTAAAGGCTATCAATTTTTTGTCCAATGCAAACGTTTCAGAGTCGTAATGGAGCGTTCTCATTTGTCAGATTTACAGTTTGAGCTGTAAATGACGTCACTACATTTTACTGTGCTTTGAAATCTTTTCCCTATTTGAAACACAATATTCACACTGTTAAAAATTGCGTAATTTTTTTTCCAAGCACCTTCGTCGTTCCAAGCCCAAGCTCGCACTCTCATTGGTTGTTGCTCTCGGCACTATTTTCATGTAACTTGGCGATAAACATACTTGGCGTAGCGATAGATGCTTCCGTCGAGTTTGATTTCCTTCCGAACCGAGTAGCAAAGTAACTTTTCTCTTGCAGCATTGGATTGGATGGAATGTGTCTTACTGAAAGCTGTACTCTTTAAAAGTTTTTACACACAACTTTTTACTTTGTACTCGGTTCGGAAGGAAATCAAATTCGACGGAAGCATCTATCGCTACGACAAGTATGATTATCGCCAAGTTACGTGAAAACAGTGCCGAGAGCAACAACCAATCAGAGTGCGAGCTTGGGCTTGGAACGACGAAGGTGCTTGGAAAAAAAATTCGCTTAAAAATTTGACTCATTTGCTGCAGCATCACTCCACCGCTTTTATAAAAAAACGATTGCTTTGCTGTGTTATGGATCATTCTCATTGGTCATAAAAGAGACATTCTATAAAAGCTGTGGACTGACGCTGCATTAAATGGGTCTAATTTTTAGCAGTACACTCTTAAAAATTTGACCCTTTTGCTGCATCCCTCACTCCCCAGCTTTTATGGAATACACTGTAAGTAACACACACAAAGTAACCGTTTTCTATAAAAGCGTTGGAGTGATGCTGCAGCAACTGTTAAAAATTTGACACATTTGCTACAGCATCACTCCACTGCTTTTATATAAAGCGGTTAGTTTACTGTGATATGGAGCATTCTCATTGGTCATAAAAGAGATATTCTATAAAAGCTGTGGAGTGACGCTGCAACAAATGGGTCAAATTTTTAACAGTGTAATAGGGCAAAGTAATCATGTTCTATAAAAGCTGTGTAATGACGATACAGCAAAACAGTCAAAATTTTAACTTTTTATTTAAGAAAAGCGAAGGTGCGTTTTAAATACAATATTGTTAAATTTTTATATTCGTGTTGATTTATTTATTTATTTATTTATTTATTTTTACAGCCGTGAATGACTTCATTGTCACATAACGAATCACGATTGTTTACTCTTTATAGTTGACATTTGTTTTCGATCTTATAAAGTATTTTCTTTTAAGTATTAGCTAATGGTATAAAATAGTTAATTTACAAATGTTTTAAAATAGCATAGTGCATGTGCATGTAACATAATAGTGCATGTTTTGCATTATTAATGCATGTTAATTTGGATGTTCTTTGTGAAATAATTACTGTAATTTTGTGAATGAAATACATTAGCTGCATATTCTATGCCATTATTTTACCCATTCAATTAATAATTTGGCTACCCTATCATAATCGTCTGGAAAGGACCAAAATGGGAAAAAAATTTATACATTTTGGATATTTTTATTATTTTCTCTCAGTATTTTAAAATATTTTTTGGCTGTAGTTTCACAATGTATTCTTTTATAATTGGTATTTTACCTTACTTTATTCTTTTAAAATTTATGCATTTACCATTTGTTCATTACAATCCCTTCCTCTCCACCAGATAGTTTTGTTATAGTTTTAAATGCAGATTTCTATAGATTTTTAGATTTTTTCTTCATGTTCAATCTTTGTATTTTAGGTAGATTTCGTAAGAAATACTACCTATTGCAATCGCACCAGTTTATATATCTCTCTATCTATCTATCTATCTATATATATCTCTCACTTTTTTATGGACACGATAACTTCTATAATTCGTCACCAATCTCCACCAAACTCGTACATAAAATCAAGGGGGTTAAAATCTTGGCTAAGTTCGTTAATGGGCAAAATCGGACCAAGGGGGTCGGAATAGAAGGCGCTTTTGTGAAAACAGAAAAAACGCTATAACTTCTTAATTAAAGTAGATATCGAATCGGTTTAAAGTTTATATTACTTCTTAAAAATGGGCCAAAAGTATATGCATAACAGATTTTTGATAAATTTAGAAGTGGGCTCAAGGGGAAAAAAACAGGGATTTTGAGAGAAAAAAATTCATAACTTCGTCAATTTTCAAGATATCAAGTCCAACTAATTTTTTTGTAAATGTTCTTAAAATTATCTAAAATTTTTGTATTTACAAGTTTTTGATAGGACCAACTTTTACCGATGAAAAAAATTAAAAACGAAAAGAAAAAGGGCGCTGAAAAAAGAGAAAAATCCATAACTCCGTCAATTTTTAAGATATCAAATCTGATTAAATTTATTTTACATCTTCTTAAAAATATCTACAACTTTTATTTTGACAAGTTTTTCATAGGACCAATTCGTATAGCAAAAAGAAATTAAACAAAAATAGGAGTTGGAGAAAAAACCTCAAATCCAAACTGCTTATATTCTGACTCATTTTTAAATTCGTTTTTGATTTTAAACGCATCTAAATGGTAGATCCTCTTATTTAGAAACTGTATAAAGTGACGCATTGGTCAATTTTCTGATAAAGACAGAATATATTTCAAAAAAGGCTACCAAAAAGGGTATTTTGAACAGAATTTCTGAAAGTCATCGGGATTGAAAATTAAAGGAAGTATTCAAATAAGAAAGTGCGTTATTTTCTGACTCGTTTTTACATCAATTTTTGTTCTCAAACGCATCCAATTTACAGATCCTCTTATTTAGGAACTATATAATGTGATGCATTGGTCAGTTTTTTGATAAAGACGGAATATATTTAAAAAAAGGCTACCAAAAAGGGTATTTTGAACAGAATTTTCCGAAATCATCGTGTCTGAAAATTTAAGGAAGTGTTCAAATAAGCCATTGCGTTTTTTTCTGACTCGTTTTTAAATCCATTTTTGCTCTTAAATGCATCTAATTTACAGATCCTCTTTTTTTAGGAACTATATAATGTGATGCATTGATCGGTTTTTTGATAAAGACAGAATATATTTTGAAAAAGGCTACCAAAAAGGGTATTTTGAACAGAATTGCCCGAAGTCTTTGTGATTTGAAAATTTAAGGAAGTTTTCACATAGCAAATTGCGTTTTTTATGACTCGTTTTAAAATCCATTTTCGCTTTCAAAACGCATCCAATTTACAGATCCTTTTATTTAGGAACTACATACTGTGACGCATTGGCCAGTTTTTTTGATAAAAATAGAATATATTTTTAAAAATGCTGTCAAAGTGAGTATTTCACACTTTTCCTAAGCAATAATGATTAAAGAATTAAAGATGTATTCAAACAACAAATCGGTTATTTTATGACTTAAATTTAAATTCAATTTTTTTCTCAAATGCATTCAACTGACAGTTTTCTGTTATTTAGGAACTGTATAATGTACTTTTTTGGTCGATTTTTTAATAAATTCAGAATTTATTTCAAAATATGTTGTCAAAATGGGCATTTGAGCAAAATTTTTCGTAAGATGATTCTGATAAAACCCTTTTTTGCAGAAAAATGAAATTAAAATTTTTCATAAACGGCCAAATAAAGTTATTAAACTAGGTTTATCTCTAATCATATATTTTTTTTGTTGAAATGAGCCCTCTTCGAAATCTACCTCCGCCTATAGGCCCAGCGGACAGGGATTTTTTCAAAATTGTTTAAGCCTTAAGTGGCTATGATTGACCAAAGTTGTTGTAATGTTTTATCATCCTTTTAAAAATGGAAACACGTCATTTTGACGGGCTATCTTCTAGTTTAAAAAATGAAAATTATTGTAACAAAAAGACTATTGTAACATTTTCTTTAATATAACAGATCTAAACATAAATAATTGACATAAAATGTTGATGCACATCTCTATTACTTTCAAAAAACTTTAATAATTCACGTTTAAATAATTAAAGTTCTACACGTAAAACTCATAAACATATCTGATTTAAAATAATTCCAAAATAAACTAGCATTTGCTTTTATCTAAATTATGTAGCATTTAAATTTTTAATCTTTTCCGATAAATATAACATTTACAACTAGTTAAAGATTTATTATGTGATTTTTGTTAAATTTGTGCTATTGTTATTATAAAGTACAGCTGTATATTCGAAAACATTTTCCCATAAAAATCGCTTTTTACTGCATTATAAAGTAAATTTTGCATAACCTACATTTCATAAAGGTTTCTTAAAATGCAAGAATAATGTGTTATCGCTTTTGAAGCTAGCGATATTAATAAAATATCTTTTGAGGACAAATTATAATATTAAGTAATTTTTTTCTAGGTGCATTTATAATTATGTAAATATATAGCACCATAGTGGTCGTTCAGTCCGTCAGTTCGATGTCCGTCTGTCCGCATATAACACAGCAAACACTACCCAACTGAATCGTTTGAAACTCAAACTATAACTCTCTCGAGTCATTTCAAACTTATGGTAATCGGATATATAGTTTGATTACAAGGTCAATCAAAATTAGTCAGTTTCAATGTGCTAAAAGGAAAAAAATAATTTCAAGTGCATCGTAATCATGTTACACTCTTTTAAACATAATAAAACTGATAATCATCTATAAATATATACATATAATCTGTGATTCAAAGAATGTTTGTTATTAATTTACAGTGCTTCACAAAAGTATACCATTACATAATGGTATAGGGTGGAAGATTATTTGGGCCACGTTTTAATTATATTAAACTATTTCATATTTTATGGAATTGATATATGTTACTAAGGTTTACTACAAGTTACTTTCTGTATAATAGAAAACAGATAGTACAGGGAACACAAAATATTTTGGCCACTATACTGTATCCGAAGTACTGCATATTATTGCGCCAAGATCTGAATATGTTGAAAATTTCGATATAGTACGAACGCACCTCATTTGCTACACTTGACGTGCAATTTCTATCTTGTCTATACTTATTAAGCTTTAAAGATGTATGACAGGCAAAGAGCCAATGAAGAAATTTTACTTTCTTATAGGAATGAAAATTTAAATCTCTGCTTAATAAACATGTGTCACTTTTTTGTTTATATATCAGCTTTGTGAATAGAGAATTTGAGAGACAGTTACTTTCTTGATTCTGCTCACCGAAGAAAGTAAAAATGTCGCGCGGATTAATTAATAGAAGCAATCCTTTGACAGCGTGTTTTTGTGTATCTATTACTCTTCATCCATCATGCTGAAGCCGCGGTGAGAGTTTCTTGATTAAATTCGTGTGGCCTTTTGGGATCACATCTTCCTATTTCCTTTCTTTACGCTTCAAAACTAAACATATGTACATCATCGCTGCTATTTTTGCTATTGTATTTTATATCACTTTCTAACATATTTTTAAATGATGAAACACAACAATTTTCAACGTTTACACTGAATCGGCAATGAAAATGTTAAAAAATAGTATAAGAGGAATTTTGAAGTACTACTTAGTTAAAAAGATTTTTTGTTTAAAGTATGAAATTAAAAAAAAATCATAAGAAAAACTTTAAATTAACACCATTTTTATTAAAAGTATGAGTCATACAATATTTTCAGCCATTGTAAATCATAGAAAGCTTTCGTAAGTTATAATAACAACAATAAGAAACTAGGAGAATGAGAAAGTTATAGAACAAAATAAACTATATATTTCGATGAAACTGCATTTTGTGTCTGTGAAAAAAATATTTGGAATCATTATTTAATATTCTTTTAATCGTAAATAAATTTTTGTCTTAACCATACTTAAAGTTTTTTTTTATGAACAAATAATATACTGAAAAAATTACAGCAAGACTGGCAGAACACTGCATGTATTACAAATTGAAAATCCATTATTTCCAGATAATAAAATGCGCGTAAATTAAAATGACTCATACAAATTAGTCAGTAAGCCTTTATAACTTTCAAACAGTATTAATTAGCATTTAACATAAGGTATGCTGATTTTAATGGGAACCTCTGTGAGAATGTTAGGACAATGATTGAAAATCTGTTTTTAATTAATGTTTTATCGAAGATTTTATTTAGATATTTAAATTTCAATGATTTAATATAAGTATGGACAAAAATTATGCTACGTATTGTTTAAAATTCAGTCACTGTTGTGCATGTATCCCAACGTTTAACAAGTAGGTTCTAGTATAATGAAAATAAACGAGGTAAGTCTACATTTTCAGATCGAGCATTATGAAAAAAAAAAATATCTTTTTAGTCACCATCCATTTCCATATTTACGAGTCTGAACAATAAATTTAATAAACATTGACATGGTTGACTGTGTTCGCATAAATATTTTTAAAAAAATCCAAAAAATCCAAGTGCAAATTTAAAAATTCAGTACACTAATTTTAAATATAATGTTTATATTTTTCTGCATTATTTACCTAATTAGGAGGTTTAAAAAAAAATTTTAAACAACGAACATTTACTGTAATAAAGAACGAAAATATTTAATAACTGCTTCCAAGTCACCCAATATTCCGAGAAGTGCGCTTTTATTTTTAGAAATCTCAGAAAAACCCCATATTTATCTTTGAAATTTAAAGGAAAAAGTACACAAATATATTTTTATTAGCTACCCGTAAATTTCGGGAATTTTTCAGGTAGCTTTTACAATACATTAGTCAGTTCCATCTACCCAAAAAACCAGTTTTTCGGATGCTATCGGATTTCAGCCAAGCAGTTCAGCTGCATAATTGAAATTGTGCATACAATTATAACAGAAAAAAAGTTAATTTTAATATTAGTGGTAATGCTGTGAATTCCACATTTTTCAGTTACACATATTTGTTGAACATGAAAATAATTACTTGAGACCTCATAGCATCCGGTTTACTAAGAAGAGAGAGCCAATTAATGCACTATAAATGTTACTCAGAAACGTTTTTAAAAACAACGAGCAGTTAATGAAAAAATATTTTTACAAACTTTTCGTTAAACTATAATGATAGATTATTTTGTGATGTATTTAAAAATAAAGGAACGCTTTTCGAATCTTGGGTAACTCTGAAGAGGTTACTTTATCTTTTGTAGGAGATTTACGCAAATTTAGAAGCATCTATCTTTTTTACAGTATAATAATGCAACTCCCATCTAACTATAGCAGTAGTTTTTTTTTTTTTTTTTTTTTTTTTTTTTTTTTTTTTTTTTTATAAACTACTTCTTAATACTAGAATTACCGCGTTTTTGTATATCTAGAAATACCAGGTTGAGTCACATCTGACCCATTGTCTTCGGAGATGTTATTCCTGTTTCATAAGGGAGATAAAGACGCGCAATAAGGATTGATTTCTAATACAATGATTTTTACTTTATTTTTAATGCAATTTAACCTCTAGATTATTACAAAATAGGAAAATTTGTGAATAGATACCCCAAAAGAAGTTTTTAATTTCTAATTTTAGAATAGACGCTTTGGGGTTTTGATGCCTCCTTTAACCCATTGAAGGGCGGTGGGATATGGGTCATTTTCAAAAAACTTGTACATTATATGTCCCCCAACATTAAGAATTTTTAATAACTAAAATAAAGTTTTGAAAATAAAATGTAAGCATTTACATTACTTGTCTGACTGTTTAGAGTAAATGTGGGCTAAATATTATCAGAAATTAAAAGTAATATTAGTGTAGTTATGGTTTCAATGTGTCAGCTATATCTAAAATGCTATGTCCTCTCTTCCCTTTTTACTTTTTCAACTGCTATAAAATTATAAATCAATTGTCAAAAGTGCTAATTTTTTCAGTTGTGACAATTGTTGAATGTCTTATCTGTAGCATAGACCATATAATATATTTTTAAAAACTTCTTTTTTCATAAAAATGGAACAATTTATTGTTGTCCCCAGATTTTTTCCACTCTGTTACCATATTTATGGTAATAAATTATTACTACTAAGTATTCAACACAAGGTTTTGCAGTTCTTCGAACAGTCTATTTTTAGATGAGGCCACCATTTTTTTAATTATTAAGTTATTTTCACCGTGGTGTTGAACTAAAGCATTTACAAGATAAGGATGTTTTATTCCGTTTCCCCTCTGTTACCAGCTTATTTATGTGAAATTTATTTTTTTTATACTTTTATGAAATTTTAACCATAAGATCAAATGGTGCTTCTTAAATAAATAGGCTTAGTTTTTTTTGTTTTGAATGCACTTTGTTCTGATAAAATTATTTGCAGTTTTTTCTCCTCTGTTACCATTCCCCTCTGTTACCATGTCCCTCTGTTACCATGCTTATGGTAACAGAGTGGAACAAAGTAAGAAACTACTAAAAAAGCAAGTTTATTTAAACATTGTTCTTGAAGGCTACACATTCTCGTTTCATTTTCTTAGAACAGAATTAAAAATATGCATTTTTCTTTTTAAATATAAAATAGTAGTTTTTGTGGTGAGCTAGTTGCCATAAACATTAGGCTTTAATTTTCTCAAACAAAATGCTTCTTTAATTGTAATCATTTATATTTATGAATCAATACTATTTATTTATGAAAAAATAATGCAGCGTGAATTACTACTATTTCCGAATATTAATTTTTGTAAAAGCCTTTCTTTCTTGCCTGGTCTGTTTCAAATTTTAGGATATTTTATAACACATGTTAAAATGTATTAAATAAGAAAAGATCATTATTTAAGTAGGAAAGAATTTATAAAAAAAGATACACCGCGTCAAATACTACTATTTTCAAATAGCAATTTCTGTAAAAATTGTTATTTCTTAGGTTAAAGCGTCGTCCAATTGGCACGCGAATTAGTTAAAATTTGAAAATCTAAGGCGAGCTGTTAGAAATTGAAACACAGGTTATAACATATGATAAAAATTTATAAAAACAATGCCACATGAAATACCAGTATTTTCGAATAGTAGTTTTTTGCAAATGTCTTAAATTTTGCCTTGATCTGTTTGAAACATTGAAACTTCATGATAGCTGATAACACATATTAAAAGGTTACATAAAAAAATTGCCTGGTCTAATCCCACTATTTTTTTATAGTATTTTTTGCAAAAATCTTAAATTCTTGCTTTAAAGCACCACTACCTCGACTAATGTATGATAAGATTTTTTTTTTAACTAAGCAGTGCGTTAGTACATGATATAAATTTACAAAAGAGAATGCCCTGCCAAATACCACTATTTTCCAACAGTAATTTTTGTAAAAATCTTTAAATTCTTGCTGGATATGTTTGAAACATAAAGATCGTATACAATACATGGTATAAACTTATTTAAAAAATATGTCACATCAAATATCGCTCCACTATCAATCAGCGTTCCCTTCGGTTACTTTTTTTCCACTCTGTTACCGTCAATTTAAGCTGGTTTATTTCACTAAAAATTTTATCAATCATCATTTTGAATAATTAATTGTGCAACTTTAACTAATATTTTATATATGAAATATTTTTTTATAATTTAACTGAAAAAATGTGACTGCACATTTAATTAAAACTTATGAATTTTCCAAAAAAGTAACAGAGAGGAAATCTTTTGTATTTTACAAAAATAAAATTAATCATAACAAAACAACAGTTAGAATTTTCTGAAAGTAGCAATCATGTAATTAAAGGAAATGTGATATTTACTGTTTTAGGTGTTTTATTTTTTTAAGTAAAAATTTTTGACTGTTGGTAACAGAGGGGAACATTTTATTGTTGCAAGTTCATACTTTATTTTTTATTTGACATTCCAAATCGAAAAGTAAACTGCTGTTTTCAGTTTTATATACAAGAAATGTTTTAGTTATCGTCTAATATTTTTATAAGTTGCATTTAAATGTTTGTTTTTATTTGTGAAAAATTTCCCAAATGTACAAGTTTTTTGAAAATGACCCATATAATACATCCCATCATACATCCATGTAATATATATGGGATATAATATATCCCACAATACATCCATGTAATATATATGGGATATAATATATCCCTCAATACATCCATGTAAAATATATGGGATATAGTGCATCCCAATTACATTTAGTTTGCCACCGCAATTTTAGAATGAAATTTTTAATTTTATCAAGTATGTGACGAAAATCTTTTGTCCATTTTGAAATAAATTTCTTTTTAAGTTTTGATGTCATCCAATCATTGCAACATTTTACGAATACAACTGCTTTGCTTCTCAAAGGGTTAAATAATACATATACATATGATTTACCAATTTAAATTATAAGATAATGTTCCTACAGATGAATAAAATATTCAAATACAATATATATACACATATATATATATATAAAACCATTAGATAATTATATATGTGTGTGTGTGTGTGTATTACAAATTTCGATTTTTTTCGCCAAAATTAACTCTTATACTATATTAATTTCCTTTTAACAATATTCTTTATTTCGTTCAACTTATTAAATTGAAATCCTGTTACTAGATCTAATCTATTAATCTTTATGGAAACTATATAAATTCTTAATGCGTCTTAAAAAACAGTATTTCCAATATGCGTAGATTAAAAAAAAGATGGCTCTAAATTAAAAACATTCTTAATTAAACTTTATTTCTTAATATTTCAAATAAAACTAACTTTTTCCCTGTTTTTATCAGCCTTTTTTAAGAAAGTCTTATTAAATTTATTCCAAAACCATACCTTTCAAAAATGTCATTCTTTTTATTTATTTATTTATTTATTCCCCCCCTTAAACGTTTGATATCAATAAATTCATTTTTTTAATATCGTCTGCAAGATATTAAAGTCAGTGTTCAATTATAAATTAGTTAAATAATAATTTCTTAAATTAAAAATTATCGTTTGAATGAATTAATCTCCATTCGTCTCCCTCCATATCACATGTCAATTTCCCGACCATCCACTGCGAACTAATTCACACCTTCTCTGTCAAAATTTCCTAGCGGACAAAAAAATTCTCTGGAACATTCTATATCCTCGAACCTGATTCTTTTTATGCATTTTAATGTCTGGTGTTGAGATCACAACAGCAGAATCAAATGTCTCCCTCAAATAATAATTTTATTAAAAAGATTATTATTTAACTTATTTTATGATCGAAAGTATTTAAAATTCGAATGTATTCCACAGATGACATTTTCATTGAAAAGGAAAAAAAAATAATTTATTCATACTTAATAAATATAAAACGGGAGGGGAGAAAAGATAAAAGAATGGTGTTTTGAATAAGTATGGTTTTTTTGGACTAAATTTAATAATAGTTTTTTAAAATGGAGTTGATAAAAACAGGGAAAAGGAGAGTTTTACTAGGAATTTTAAGAAATAAAATTTATTTAAAAATATGTTTAATTTAGAGCCATTTTTTAGATTTACGCGTATCGGAAAGAATATTTTTTTAAAGCGAATTAAGAATTTATGTCATTTATAAAAAGATTAATAGATTAGATCCAATAATAGGATTTTAATTTCATAAGCTGGAATTGATACGGAATATTGTTAAAAGGAAATTAATATAATACAAGATTATTTTTGGCAAAAAAAAAATAATTTTTTTAGTATGGACTTCTTTACAAAATGTACATATTAGATATCATTTTTAGGTTTATCCTGATTTCTAATGAGAAATTAATGGTACTTAATGTGTCTATTTGGTATAACCCTTGAAAACGAGCCAAATACCACATTTCCAATGCTTAATAATTGTTCCAATATTGCCAACCCCTCTTGATTTGTTTTAGTTTGTTATTTTATGGGTTATTCTATATTCATTATAGATGTTAAATAGTAGTATTGCATAATGGTTTTATCTATCTATATATATATATATATATATTGAAAAATAATTATTTTTTTTATGTATTGTAAAATATGGAATGAATTACTGTTTTCAACAAAATCGTGGTGAAAACAACGAAGTCTTTAAATTAAGTCTTTTTGTTTTCCTCAAGAAAACGATCTGTAATTTTCTAAACATTAGTGATGCACTTACATATAAATATTAGATCCATCACAAAAGTGACAAAGACATATTCCAAGCCACTCACAAGAAAGCACTAAAAATCAATTTAGAATTAGCGGAATTTTCTTTGCCCGGAAGTCTTCACTGCTATTTATTGCTTTTCATCCATCATGGAGAGCAGCGACGATGTTTTGTTTATTGGCGTATTGCCCGCTCAATTTTTTACCGGCTCGCATCTTCCTTCTTTTTTTATGACTTCTGAGTTATTTTCCATCAAACACAACCCCTTTTATTCTAAATATTCATAAAACAACACTGAGTTTTCACAACTCTACTTTTTGCTGCAGAAAAATTTGAAAATTGTATCAGAATATATTTGATATTTGAAATGGTATCTATATTTTTCTTCTATCGTTACAAGAAGAAAGTATTCGTGAAAATTTTTCATATCCGATTATTGACGGATTTACAAGTTTTAATAGGCGGGAATCACAAAAAATATATTTTTACAAAATATCTGTTTTTGAATCTATGAATCTGGGATATATCTATTTGCATATCACATAAATGTTATAGGAGTTTATATTAAACTAATGCATGAAATTTAATAAACATTTAAATTTAGCTAGTCCCTAATAAAAATTGATGCTGTATTAGTGTAATTGGATAATCGGATGGCGCGTTTATATTGCGTTTTTTAAGATTTCCGGAACAGCTCTATCTCAGAAACTAATACACGGATTTTTACCGAACTTTAGAATCCGTTAGTTCTTATAAACCGAAGTTGTTTATATTTTGGTGTAAATCGCTCAACAGGTGGTATTGCTATGCTGCCATTATCTCGATTTCTGCAATAGCTTCATCTCAAATGCACGCACGAAATTTTATCAAACTTCAGATTCAGTTAGTTCTTGACATGAATTGTTGCTGTTTGCATTTTGGTATCAATCGTCCAACAGGGGGCACTGCTATATTGAATTTTCCACTAATTCCTGCAATATCACTATCTCAAGAACTAATTCACGAATTTTGATTAAATTTAAGATTCAGAAATACCTTGATAAATATTAATATACATTATGTTTTGATGTAAATCACACAACAGATGGCGCTTTTGTGCTGCATTTTTCGCGATATCCACAAAAATCCTACTTTAAGAGACTATTGCAGAGAATTTCTTACTTTTAGAATCCTAAGGATGAGCATAGATTTTCATTGTATATTGAAGCATTAACATGTATAAGTTAGAAGAGAGTTTTGAGGTTGACACATCCGACTAGTTAATTTTTGTTCTTATTAACTGCATGGCTAACTAGCAATAAAAATATCATTTTAACTTTAAGGTTTTTCGGCAGTGAGCTAACGTTAATCATAAGCACGTAAAATGCATTATTTTTATCACTTTTTATCGTTATTGAAAAGCGTTTATATATATACATTTTTTTTAAGTTTGACTGTCTATCTACGCTCACATAAGTATATTCGGATTTTCATGAGCTGGATATAGTATGTAAATGATGCATTGCATATTCGATATTGAATATGAAGTCCGTAGCATTAATAGTTCATTTACAGGGGCGATCAAAAGAATTCCGTTGCATTACTTCAATATATGCATATAGATATATTACGTCAATAGTGGCAAATGCGGTTTTTCGTACTATAACTAGTTTTATAAATATTCAGATCTTGGTGCGACAGCTGCTGCACTGCTGTGCAAAATTTCATATATACAAAGTTTATTCCGTAACACGAAAATCATTGGACTCTATTTTAAATATGATGTAATGACCGAGGCAATTGAGGTTTATAGTTACCTATTATGAGATACTATTAAATTAATTACATATGATAGGATTTTATTGAATGATGAAAACTTTTATTAATATTGTTGCAGCGTATATGGTTCTTTTGATCTTATGGTTAGAGAACTTCAAAACTCTTTTCTCTTAGAAAAGTAGAAAATAATTTATTTACAGATCTTCAGAACAACAGAGTCTTCGAAACTCACAAATATTACTGGATATTCAAAAATAACTGCTCAAATCTATCGTATAAGTACAGCTTTAGATCCCAGAGACTCTTTATACAACGTCTCAACACTTAATAACATTCAAAACAACATAAATGAAACTCAAGCAAACTCGCTTAACAAACGCCTTGTTTACTCAATGCCTGACTGGTAAATAATAACCACACAGCTCGCATCGCTCTCCTTATATATAGTCTCGCCGCATGCGGTGGAAATTTCTACAAACTTCTAGAAAAAAACTGGAAAACCACGGAACAACATTCAATGTATCAGTAGACCTAAGGGGGGGTTACCATAAATAGGGAAGGGTTACCATCACCAACAATCGCCAAGTTTGTCGCCAACTTGGCGATATATCACCAAATTTGGCGACCAAAATTAGTCGCCAAAAGTGACGCCAACTTGGAGATATCTCTAATATTTCGCCAATCTGCCGTAGACATACACTGAAAATAATAGACAAGTTTGCTTGATAACAGAGACAATGTAACAAAAACTAATATTAGTAAAGAAATGGAGCTTAATAAGATTATTTACATCATTTTACAGTACAAACACTAACTATTTACAAAATTCGTAACAATATCTTTTTTTAAGTTTGATTTATTTTTCATAAAATTCGAAATGAATCAATAAAATTCTGCAAAAATCTTTGAATTGAATACATGTGATAAGATTTAATATTATAATCATCATGGAAACCTAAAATACCTTTCATGGAATATTATACAATTAATTACGTATGAATTTAATAGAATGAAAAAAAATTTTATTCATTTGAAATGACTTGAAAAATTCTGAAATGGTAATCTATATAAAATGTCAAATTATTCGATTGGATAGTTTTTGTATTATTATACGCGGACAGAAGAACGGACTAGACGATGACTATTAAAGCTAAAATTTTTCTTTCTTTCTTTCTTTCTTTTTCTTTTTCTTTTTTTTTTTTTTTTTTGAGTTTTAAAATAATTTAAATTTAAAAAAATGAAAAGGTATGTTTTATAACCTTACGAAAAATTAAGAGGGAGATTAAGAAGAAGCAGAAAAATAGTACTAAAATTACTTCTGAGAGAAAATCTCAGATTGGCTTTGAAAAAGAAAACCTCATCAATCACTTCAAATAGCAAATGTTTGAAAAGGAAGCAGTAATTCAGTTCATAATATTTCTAAGAGCAGATCCATCTAAATTGGCTTTTAGCAGAGGTTGTAAAATTGCTCATTCCGGTAGATGTATCTTAGCTCCTGGAAATAATATGGTACTATTGTGGTAGTAAAAATGTTTTCCTAACAAAAAAATAAAGGAAAAGGAAAAAAATGTATGTCCTTATTTCTTCTGTAAGAAAAAAAAGACATATTTGCATAATATTAGTATATTTATTTATTTGTTTGTTTTCATAAACTAAAATTGATATAGGAGGAATGGGGAGGGTTGATCACACGGGAGGCTTGATCCAGCAATCAGTTTCCATATTTAAAAGGATTTCAAATTTTTAACAATAGGTGTCAGTCAAAGCTAATAAATCAAACAATCGCATTTGTTTTAAACAGATAATCGAAATTAATATCGAAAAATCAATTATGACGCATTGTCAACCTACAAGCTGTGTTTTTTAGAAATATTTTGTAAAGATTTTTTAGATAAAATATATCATAGAAGTTTAAGTAGGTAAGTTTTAAGTAATGCAAAAATATTGAACTTTCATTCCAGACATAAAGATTTTACAGTAAGTTAGTCTTAACATAACAATATGAAAATATTTAGAAAAGTGTTACATGGGATAGCTTGACCCAATTAACGTGAGGGAAAGTTGGCCGAATGG
Source organism: Maratus speculifer (assembly GCA_964019185.1). Classification (NCBI taxonomy): domain Eukaryota; kingdom Metazoa; phylum Arthropoda; class Arachnida; order Araneae; family Salticidae; genus Maratus; species Maratus speculifer. Next base: position 213,061,713 of record OZ025292.1, on the reverse strand, counting down.
TTAATGCTTTCTCAAGTCATTTTGAAATATTTCTATTATACGCTGTACATAATGAAATGTTAACTGTTATAGACAAAAAAATAGAATGTGAATTTATTCTTTAAAGCTACAGTAAACTGGGATGATGGAAATGAAAATGCTTAAAAGTGAATAAAGAAAAAGTTGAAAAATTGCTGTAAAATGCACTGCAAGAAAAAATATAATGAAATATAAATGGGAAAATTGATAGAAACATTTTTCCAGCTAAGTAATACCTACAATAGGTAAATAGAAACAGTGGAAAAGACTGAAAATAACTGTTAACTAGTGAAAGAAGCAATCTTGAAAGTTAATTTAAGACATGATTGGGACGCCACGCCTACATACATTAATTTTACTCAAACATACGTATTATGCTCATTTATTATGTATTACTAAATTTTATCAAATGTTTATGTATACTTTAATTCCTGCGTTTGATAAATCTGTGCGAGAACTTCAGACAAGTTAGAAATATCTATTCTTTTTAGCTCACCGAATTTTTTTAAAAAAACGAGCGATTTCAAGAATATTTTTGGTGGTAAAGTATAAGACAACATTTGGAAGACCCCTTCATCGGCAGTGGTTTTTTTTGGACCACTTATATTTAATTCCTAGATGTCACATTGTCATCAGGATATTGATGTGCAAATTTTCCTTTCTATTTAGTACGTAAATAACATTTTTTGCTCATTTTGAAGTTAATTTATTTGTAAATTTTAATGTAATTCATTCTTTTTAGCATTTTACGAACAGAACTATCTTGCCCTTTCAAAGGATTAAAAATAATTAATTAGCTCCAGAAAAAAATCTGAAAAAGGAAAAAATCCTGAAGAATGACCATTACTCTAAAATAGAAAATTTAAGTCTCTGAAAAAGAAACTGTGCTATAAGTCTTGAGCTTAATCCAGTGATAATTAATTCAAAATTTCATCAAAATCGGCTGGGTGCTTTCCAAGATATTTTTCTTTAAAGCTCACATATTTCCCAACGGACTGCACCTATTTAAACTGCTCACGAGGCTGCAACAGAACATAGCATTCATTAAAATATTTTAGTAAATTTTTTATGTAGATGAATTTCACCAAGTTGAATATAGTGAGATAAAGTCAAACTAATCGACAACTAGCGTTTTCAGATCGAGAATCACAAAAATTAGGTCAGGGAGACAAATAAAAAGGGCATAGTCGCTTCTAATTCCGGGCATACTAATAAATGAAACCCTATGAAACCGAACCTGTAATCTAACGAAATTCTATTTTAAATGTTAAAATTAATTTTTCTTGCTGTACAACTACACCTTGTCAGAAAATACCAGTTTAAAACGGAATTTTTCTCATGCAAGTTGCGATTCCATCTAAACAAATTTCTTTAAGCATCATACATTAAAAAATGTTTTTTTAGAATGATTCAAGCATTTAGTATAAAGATATTTAGTTTTTATCACTGATTTTATTTCGCTTAACAAATATTTCAATATAAAACAAACTGGGTCAAGCCTCGCATATAGTGACTCTACCTTCTCATAGGTAGGGAGCTTTCACCCATTATTTTCTCAAGATTAAAACAATCTTTTTTTAAGTTTCTTAGATACTATACTTACATAGCATTTTTTAAATAACTGATTGTTTGACGAATAAAAATATATATTAAACTTAATTCAGGGTTCAATATTTAAAACTAAAAAACTGCTTTATAAAAAGTGGGCCAACCTTTCCTAGTCTTTCACATCCTATTTTCAAGTTTTACAGACAGCCAGGAATTTTGACTGCCATAGCACTGTTGAATTAAAACTAGGTAATTGCTAAACTAAGAAGAAGCAGTGACTTTTCAGAATTTAGTATCGCCCCCTATGAAAAAAGAAAGAAATATTGAAGCTACAAAATATATTTTAGTTTTAAAACTTTATATTCATTCTTTTACTATATATAAATCAACATCATTTGCTTTCGCTGAAGAATTCTACACTTATCATCACGTCTTAAAAACCACTTATAAAAAAGTCACTATCAAGTAATAATACAGATATCCAACAAAAAACGGTCTCATAAATTTAAAAAAATAAGTAGAAAAAATGCCAATCTAATGATTTATAAACCTTTATTTGTTTACAACATTAATATGGATATTTCAAATGAAATATAGTTTATAATAATTCCATGTTTTATCAGAAATTATTCATTTATATTTATTAAAAGAGCTCGTATTTTAATTACAATATATTTTTCGGTTCTTGTTTGAAAATGGCAACAAATAGATAGATTAGTCTACTAATTTCCAAATATTTAACCTTTACTTTATAAAGAAATGAAGTACTTTAACTGCCACCATTACAGATATAGTATTAAAATATAAAAAAAAAATCTCAAAAATATTTTGAAAAGGAGTTTTCAAACAAATTTCAGATAAAAATACTTTTTTCTTTATACGAAGGCGTAAATCTTTAAATTGTGCGATGTTTAGAAATTAAAAAAAAATTGTAATAGATATTATCCGTATTTAACCGTAAAATGATACACTTACTTCATTTTACGGCTAATTTATGTCATGTAGCATTATTTTTTAAGGAAGACACTTTAATGATTGCCCGAAAAAAATTATTATGATCAGTATTCAGTACTCAAAGACATCACTTAAGTGGAGGTAAAAATTGGCGAGCATTGGTATAATCGAGGAAGGTACAAAACAAATAGGGGTTGCCCAAGATTTTAATATTCCCATATTGTCATATAAAGATCTTAGAGGCTTTTTTTTTTGAGCAATGGATTTGTTGATACACAGCCTAGTCATGGGTGACCAACAACGGCATCAGAAGACTACCGCATTCGCCAACACTTGCATCCACATTTTGTCATTTTCAGCTCGAAAAAATCGCGAATTGTCAACTAGACATTTGATTTCAGACCTTCAAGTTTCCACAGGAACTCTAATTAGCCGTTGTACTACTGCACGAGAGCTTAACAAATATGAACTGTATGCGAGAAAATGAATAGTTTGTGTCTCAGACATTCCAGCTTTCAGAAAGGTCCGTTTTAACTGCTGCAGTTGTAATGTTCAAATATAAGTCAAGAAAATTGGGTCCGAGTATTGTTTACTTTCTGGTCCAGGTATAGTCTGAACACTGATTACAGACATGTTTTGATCTGGGGAGAGGAAAGCACACGCAACTTGCCTTCCCTTATCCGTGAAATATCCCATTTTCGCGAACGCGGTTTAATAGTTTGGGAAGGAAAAGGACTAATGACAAATGGCCGCACTGAACTGCATATTTTTCAAGGAGGCTCTATATCTTTTTTGCAGATATATGGCGGTACTATTGGAACTCTAAGTTAGTCTATTTATGGATTCTGTTAATTTTTGACAATGGATGAGAATACTCGACCATATCGAGCATATGTGGTGTCATACAACTTGCAGACAGAAGATATCACTCGACGGAATTGCTCACCTTACTCACCCGACTTGAAATCGATTGAGTATGTGTGGGATACCTTAGTGAACCGACTTTCAGCCCCGAATATTCCTCCTTGAACCTTCCAGCTGAAGAATGAAATTTTAGAGGAGTGGCTTGCATTCCTACAAGACTTGGTGAAAACTTTGATAAAGTCTATGACGTCAAGATGTAAGATATGCATATTTGTCCGAGGTGAGCATACAACATATGAAAGAAAAACAATTTTCACAAAAGGTCACTTAATTTTTCAATCGTTTTTCAATTTCCGTAAATTTGGATTTAAATTAAATATTTTGAGAATAATCAAATTCCAAACATTTAAATTTATGTCAATTAATTCTGTTTTCGAAATTTCTATTAAAAATTTTTCATTAAATATCAATTACATTTTATTTTTGCTATTATCCTTTAATTTCGATGACCAGTATAATTTCGATAACATTTGCATAGAGAGACATTTAAATGAAACATGCTCTATATTTTTGAAAATTTAGAAGACAAAGGTAAATTTTCTTCCAAATAAATTTCATTAATGAAGTCACGATTTGGATAAATATAATTTATTCACCAATCTTGAATTGCCGACCGATAAAATGAAATTCAACTCTCTGCTATTCTACTAATGATGCATAATATTTATAACTCATTGTAGATTTATATTTCAGGAGATGTTGTTAGAGAATTTATTTGAGTTATTAGGACATAAGATTTTTTCTTTTAAACATTCATATAATTTCCTTAGTTTTTCACGAAAATATTTTTGAAATTGAATATATAAAAATCAATCAGTAAACCATTTAGTGTATAATATAACATGTAAAGTTTCAAAATTGGCTCATTTGAAACATGCTTTTTAATATTTTTCTGGGTATCCAATCTAGTTCGTATATCGAAGAATTTGGCATTTGAGACATACGAATTTCTAAGAAATTTAGCTATGCAAAAAACCCTTAATAAATCAAAGAAAAATAATTCATTCTGTTTAAAGGGTTTTGTACCTTTTATACTTGTCGAAAATCAATAAAAAGTTTGATTAGCCAATCTTCATTAATTTTTATATGTATAAACATGAAATATGGGCTATTGATTAAATAGATTGTGCTTTGTAACATAATAAAACTAGAATCTGACTAATCTTTTACAGAATTTGTGCATTGGAAAAATTGGAATAGTTCTTTTTTTTAACTCCGTAATTCATTGAGAGCATGATATCTTGAAAATGTATGTATGAATTGTTATGAAATTAGATATGTGCAATGTGGCCACTCTCAATGGTGACCAATGGCTAATTTCTAAACCGTTAGTCATAGACATATAGTTCCAGTTTTAAAAATGCTTTTAAAAAGGTAAAAAATTGTTTTTTAAGTGTTTTAGGTAAAAAAATATTAAAAAATTACGAAAATTAATTTTTTATATAGTCCCCCAGACCTATAAGTAATATTTAGTAAGAAATTTTCATCCCTTTAACAAGCAAAACAAAAAAAAAGGTCTCATTCATCTAACAATAAAATTGACCGAGTTATGAAACTTTAATTTTCATGACTTAAACCACTTTTCTGTATCTGAAAACGGATGAATTGGTCTGAGCTTTAAGCGAACCAACACTAATTACTTAAAGTATTTTAAAGAGCCTCCATTTCCAACGCTGTTCAATGGCTAATTCCTAAATCATTTGTCACAGACATATAGTTCCAGTTACAAAAATGTTTTAAATGAGATAACGAAATAATTTTAAAGCGATTTAACTGAAGGTGCTGCCACCGTATAAGTTTAATGGTAGTAATAATTTAAATTAATTAATTTCTAGATTGGTTAAAATAATTGAACACATGAGTTTCAAAATTCTCTTAATCGAGAAAATCAAATTTCGGGAATTTGCGAAAAACCTTTAAATGCGTCCATTGGTTTTCATTTTAAATTTGGAGATTGTAGTGTTACATTGGTGCGGATTGGTATAGACTGATACAGAAAACAAAAACGATAAGGCGAGTTTTGAAATTCACATCTTCAACTGTATTTTTACACATGTTTTATTTTATAATGAAATGAAGCTGTTTCTTTTCATGATTTTATTTTAAAAGAGTGTGTTATTTTGATAAGCTTTTATTTTACTTATAACGTCTGAATGTATCTTTTCCAAGTTTAAAATTTGTATGCAAATTTTAACTCACTTCCAATTATCCGATCGAGGTTCAGTTCGTATACTTATTTATATCCAATGAAGATGTAATATTAACACGATTTTTGGTGCGTACCATTTATTTATTTTATAGGACTACACCAAATTCTATTAGGTTAAGTAATCTAATAGAATTTTAAATATGACTTGCTTTTCATAATTTAATTTAACGAAATTTCTTTTATTTTTTTTTACATATATTTTTAATACAAGTTGTATATTTTGCTTTAATATGTATACATCAGCATACATTTAAAAATAATATTGTAAAAATTATTTTACTCTCAATGTTTAATGTTAAATTTTGCATCTGACAATTATTTTTATCTCCAGTAAATCTGTGACTGGCCCCTATTTTGCAGCAAAAAATATGTTTCAACTTTAAACAGCTATTACTCGGTCAGTTTTAATCGCAGAGGAATGGGACTTTCTTGTCTTGTTACAGCAGTGGCAAAAATTTACTAAATATCACTTATAGAACTGGGAGACCATATAAAAATTTAATTTTAGTAATTTTTAATATTTTTTTAAAAGCAATTCTTTACCTTTTTAAAGGGATTTTTGCAATTGGAACGCTACGTCTATGACTAACGGTTTAGAAATTAGCCATTGGCTACGGTTGAGAGTGGACACACTGTATAAAAAGCACATATGTATTTTTAAAATGAGCTTCTTTAAGGTCAAAATTATTTCATTAACTATAGAAAAAATATTTTTGTAAAAAATAAATAAATAAATAAATAAAAATAAAATCGAAATTTTACCTATTTTAATTAATAAAAGTAGTCATAATTAAAAATATCAATGTAAATATTTAAAAGCAGATCATTTAAATACACATATTTGTCCATTATGTGCTAGAGGTATGCACGGGCCGAAATTTTCAGGCCCGTGCGATCCATAGAAAAAAATTTCGGCTTGGCCCCAACGAAAAAAATATTGGCCCGAACTGACCAATGGAGAAAAATTTAGAAGCTCAGCCGGATATACTAGCTAAAAACACGGCCCAAGCCCGGCCCAAAAAAAGTTAAAATTTTGGCCCGTACCCAGCCCGAACCGAGTGAATTTCTACAGAGTATTAAATTTTACTCTCACGGAGGAGTTCTGACCAAAAAGACTTATCTTAGAGGTTTTTTTTCATGTTTATAATATTTATTTATGCAAATTTGTCGTAGTCTGAGGTAATTAAGTTTCTAATGAACTACTGTTTGTTGTACGTAAATGTTTCAATTATCATTAATATTATTATACATATTCCATGTAATGGAGACATAAAAATCTAAATAATAGTATATGGTAAAAGTAAAATATTCTAAGACGGAATCGCATTGGAAAGAAAAAATACGTTATAACCAGCTCCCCTCAACAGGTGAAAATGTATGACATTTTTTTCTCGCGTATTATTGCAATCATTTTGCATGGATAAACAGTTTAAAACAAGTTTAAAAGAAATTTCTATTTTCAGTTTAAAAAAAGAAATTCTGCCGTAGGCAGGTTCTTTTTCATTTATTCAACTCTATTTTGTTAAGCCTAGAAATCAACAATTCTTTAAAAAGATTAAATTTTAATTTTTAAATGTAGAATAATGACGATTCAAAACTGTATGCCTCTTTTGAAAAAAATCTTTGGACCAAGCCAAAATTTACTGATTTTTAAACAGACTTGGTCACATCGAGAAAATGCTTTTCATACTGGATGATTCAACATAGATGGAATATTTCGGCCAGTGAAGACTAGAAAGAGTAAAATCAGTCCCGACTTCGTACGGAAAAAATAAGTTAGACCCGGTCCGGAAAGATTAGCGACTAGGCCCGACCCGGCCCGAGTCTTCAGAAAAAAGTAAAGCCTGGGCCCGGCTCGGCTCGAAAGCCGTTAAAGAAAATTGGCCCGTGAAGATCTCTAATATGTGCACTGAATTTCGTGACATACATACTATCACACGTTATCGTGAGTGCAATGACTTACATAGTAAAAAAAAGAACTCTTTTAATTCCAACAATACAAATTTTGTAATAGGCTAATCAAATTCAAATGATAGCATATGATAACATATTATATTTAAGCAATGTTTTGTTTAATCAATGTTCAAAATTGGATGCCTATACATAAAAATTTTTTAAAGATAGACAAATTCAAACTTTGGATTTTTTTTTTTTTTTTTTTTTTTTTTTTGGTAAATTTTAAAACGTTTAAAAGGTACAATGTAAAGGTTTATTATGTAATCTATTTTTGAAAAGTCATGACATGTGCGAACAGAACTCGCACTCTGAGATTTTAATTATATTACCTCTAAAATAAATGCGTTTCAATACGCTAATTTGGGCGTTTGTACTAATTATGGGAATACATTACTTTAACCTCGTAAAAATATAATATAGATTTATAAATTAATTATTTTTAAATATTTTCTTTAGATGTTATATAAGATCATTCTTTGTGTCAAATTTTAGGATTGTATGTCAATAGGAAGTATTCTATATATATATATATAGGGTGTCCCAAAAGGTCATGTCCAAACGGCACACATGGTTGTGTCAGGTCATTAGGAAACAGAATTACATAGGAAAGGGGGGTCGGAAACGCGATTGTAATCCGCTAGAGGGCGATAAGCGATGTCAGACGAAAGCGCGGGCAGTCGGATCATTCGAAGCGCGGACGTTGCAGAGAAAGGATGAACCAGTTGATGAGCACTTGGATGAGCACTTACTATGAGTTGTAGCATTTTTCTTTTTTATTTGGTACTGTTTTGTTGTAAAATAAAGATATTTTACACCGTTTGTTATCTTTTCTTTGCGTGACGGTTACGATGCAATTTCACTGTTTAGATCGCGTTTCCGACCCCCCTTTCCTATGTAATTCTGTTTCCTCATGACCTGACACAACCATGTGTTCCGTTTGGACATGACCTTTTGGGACACCCTGTATGTTCACTCTGTAACTTATAGGGAACTTCTAGATGAAATATAACTTGAAACTTGGTTTGAACTAAGGATCAAATCTCAAAAATATTTATTTATAACTTGTTGTTTTTTAATATGTGATCAGAATTTCTGATTGCGGCGATTCATGAGTTTATCAAGTAATAAATCGACATTGATTTATAAAGGTGCTTCCAGTATATTTAAAAACTAGAGATTGGGTACGATAGGAAGTTTTGTAGCACTTCACAATTCCATTAAAATATTTATTGACCAATTTGCCCTCTTGTTTTTCAATATATTGTTTGTTTTCTTTTTAAATCGCATTTGTTGTGTCCAATATAGGATTTTACTGCATTTTTCATATTTGTTTCTATTAAACATATAACTTAACAAACACATCCATTTAGAGAAATTATGTTATTCAGATAGGATAGATTATATTATTTTAAAATCTGTGTTACATTAAAATATTTTTAAAACTAAGTGCAAGAAAGTCGGGCAGTAAAAACACCTCTTAGCTTTAATTTGAGATGTAGAATAAATAATTAAATCAATAATTATTTTAGTTAAACATACTTTTCAACACTTTTCTGAAAAAGTTATACAAAAAATGTGAAAAAACACAGATTCGTGTCTTCTCTAAAATATAGATATACATTTCCGTTAATGAATCAAAGAAAGCGATTAAGAAAATTGATCCAATATAAATCTTGGAAGCGCTAATTAAGTTGAGTACAAATCTGTATCAATCATGAAACTTTTCTATTTGCCAAATGACTATGGTGTATTAATGTAAGTTATGGGCAAATCAGTATTCTTCCTATGGAACTTAACATCGGGCCTTTTATTATCAATAAATACATTAAATAAAAAGCTAATAATAATTTAATATTGATATAACGTTACTTGCTATGAAATAATGCTATTACAGAAATACTGATTTTACTTCAGTAATATGACAATAAAGCTTCAATATTATAGAAAATATTGACTTTAATGGCGATGAATGTCTTGTCCTTTAATATCCCTTTAAGTTCTAACCAACACGAAAGTGTAAGTGATCCTAAGGAAAAAAAATCCCCTTTTTCTGTAATTTAAAGCCGAGTTGCATCACACAATTTTGTAGATAGTGCCTTGACGTAACCTGATATTGTAAATTTTGTACAATATTTTTTTTTATTAAATATAATTTTATTAATTAGGATAAAAAAGTTTTAATTTCTACTAAAACTCTTCAAATCTTAAAGGTATAATTGCTAAAAGATGGCAAACAAAACTATAATAATAGTAAAAAAGGTTGAAATAAATTGTTATCGTTTTTGTATTTTTTATTTAACAGCTTATAGCAATTAGTGATGCATATTATTTCTGTGTCCTGTGATTTATTATACAGATACACATAGTATAACATACAATAAGTATAACTATATATAAGTAGTATCTTCGAGAAATATTAGCATAATGCAATCCCTCCAATGTTGTGATAGTATTTCATACAAGAACAGTCAACGTTTATTCAATGCAAAAGAATTGGCCCAATATTTTTTCCTTCAAGGGATATTCATTATATATTACAAGGTAATAATACACTTCCACATGATGACTAATATACATCTCGTTTTTTTTTATTATCCAGAAGAATAGAACTAATTTTCTTTCTAATCAGTTTCATTATACGAATCTTGATTAAAAAATAATTTATTCATCAATCTGAAAACACCGAACGAATTTGAATTCCCTGCAGTCTTGATAATATTGTATGTTAAAGTTATAACTCCGCGCACAATTGTATTTCAGAAAATAGAATTGTCATCGGATAACTGAAGGCATTTGGATATGACTTAATATTTAGTTTTAAAATATGCTTAATTCTTCTTTAGCTTTTCGCAAAACTAGTGTTCAAATAAAATGAAATAAAGTCAATCAGTGAAGAACTTTTTATGACACTCAAAATGATTTTTAATATGAATAAATACATTAGTGAAACAACCTTTTTGTTGTTTTTTATTAGTATATGATAGAATTTAATTCTAACTTCAATTTTTATTCGAAACAGACAATTATATAGTTTGAATACTACAAAGATATTTCAGATTTAAAATTAGGAGCATTATTTATATGGTAAAAAATACTGTTATTTTCCCGCGGTGACAGCTCTATCCGTAAAATATATATATATAAACTTTGAAAAACAAATCTGTGGTATTTATATTGATGTTTGATATTTCTCCAATGCTTTAGAATCTTGAAATATTACCAATGAGATATACATAATGTTAAATATTGTTTATACATTATAAATATTGACAATGACATGCCAATATTGCAGAAATGTCCTATATCGCAAAATCCTTCTTGCAAGTAATGCGCTGATATTGTCAAATTGTAAAAATTCCAATACTAGATTTACTCCATGCTATCATTGCTAATATTTACCGGTATACTATAAAGGTCAAGCAATATTCGCAGATTATAAACATTCCAATATGTATGTCATGAAATATTGCCAATATTGCCCAATATATAGCTAATGCAAGTTCTATTGGCAAAATGTATAAACACTCGAATGTTGCGTCAATTTTACGTATTAATACTGGGTTGAGCAAAAAGTTCTGGGAAATTTATGAAAGTTGCGTTGTTTTGCGCCAATTAATAACAAAAGCAACAGGACTATTCTTCAAAGTAGAGACCATCATAGTCCACGATATTCTGCCATTGTTCTACTGCATTCCGAATTTGCTGCAAGTACCGTGGAGTACCTTGGAGCAAATACCTTGGAATCGAAAAACTCTTGAGATGCTTCTTCAACTTCATTAAAGGATTCAAATCGATGGCCCTTGAAAAAGTGTTGCATTGATCGAATGAGGCTATAGTCGGATAGAGCGACGTCCGAACCGAAATTCCTGAACTCCTTACAGATATATCATTAGTATTTCTGTGTACGATAAAAATTGTGGTAACTATTAGATTAAAAATTTCCTAGCTTTTTGCTCAACCTAATAACCTTAACAATGGGCAAGATATAACCCCTATAATAAATTTTATAAATAAAGATTGTTTAGTTTCATTAATAGAAGATATGACATTTATATTAGAATTTAAATCACACAGTTTTTCCTTTCATTATTGCAAAAGAAAAGGTTAATTTTCTGAGAAATAATTTTTATCACACGAATCACGTTTCGGGTAAAAGTAATTTATTTACAAATCCCAAAATACTGATGGTAAAACAGAACCTGAATTCTCTGTAACCGTAATATTGATGTGTATTAGATTTATAAAGCAATACACATTTATCTTTCAGACGATTGAGTCATCAGTGAATTTATTGAAAGCATATAGGGGGAACTGGGGTACATTGATACATGGGGCACATTGATACACCCCCTCTACCGCTCACAGGGTCATTACAGGAAGTTTCACAACAGCTCCAAAAGATGATGCTAGTGTATTCAACTACATACAGAAAATCTTGGAATGATTCAGTAGTTTGATGAAATGGGACGGGTGATTTATTGTTTTTGTTGTTCAAAAGTAAATATGAGTTGTACAAATGAAATGCTATTATACAACTGTTCCAGTATTTTCAACCAAAATGAATACTCTCCCTGGTAAGTACAGCTACTCTTTATCAGTTCTTCATTATTTATTGTTAGATATATTGTGAAGTGTTGGATTTGAGACTCATTTTATTCAAAATCGCTGTATGGGGCACATTGATACAGTCTATGACGGGGCACATTGATACAGCCTAAATCCTTTAATAGTTCATATTTTCATTATCTTTTATTATTTTTTTTACGATAGACTCCTTAATCCAACCTTTTTTTCACGAAAAATTTCTAATATTAGTTTTTATTGAAGTGAAATAGCTCTAATTTCTTTATATTAGAACATTTTATAGTATTTTTGAAAACAGAAGACGTAGGAACTTACCCAGCATCTAGTGCTAGTAGAACTAATAAAAGAAAAGGACGCCATTCTGGCAAATCTCGAATTTATATCGATTCTCCAGAGAAAAAAGTATTTTCGACATGCGAAATGTTAAGTAAGCGAAACAAACTGCAGAACAGAAAATGATACTTATATTATAAACAGAATTTTTAATATAATTATCCTTTATTTTCTGTTTATGAACCTATTTATAAACAGAAAAACTGGTAATTTTTTCATCTTTCATAAGAAAGAAGATAATGCTGGGGTTGAAGTGCTAGATATGACAAAGTTACCACAGCCAACAATCAGACAAGAAACAGCCAGAACATCAGGTCATAATATATTTAATTTTGATTGCTTTGATATTGCTTAAAAATAAATTGTGGGTCATTTGAATTTTTATAAATAAATATAAAATGGTTTTCTAATTCATTTTCTATGAAAAATATGCATTGGCATTATTTTGTCGTCATTTTTCTCAAACGTATCAATCTGCCCCGGGGATGGGGCACATTGATACAAATGACTTTTTTTGATTTTTTAAAAATTACATGCAAAAATACTACATAAAACAATGATTGTACATTTTTATAACATACTACACAAGTTTTGCTGTCACCTCATGGAAAAAAAACTTGAATTTTCTAATTTCTTGACACCAAAAAAAATCTTAGAAAAAAACTGTATCAATGTACCCCAGTTCCCCCTAGATGTGATAAAATATTTAAATGTAAAAATGTGAATATTGTATCTCTAGCTTTCCAAATTAAATTGTTTAAAATAAATGTTTTAATACAGTTTTCCTTTCTAAGCCCAATATGCGTCGAAAAAAATTACCTAAATTCGTCATATCTAAGAACTAAGAGCGTTAGTAAAGAAAAAAAAGCACCTATTTAATTTTTGCAAGTCACGAATTACCTTTTGTGTGTATATGTGTAACGGTCTATTAGAAAGGACTATGCATTCTTTGATGATATTTTATGGCTTTCCATCATTTTATTAGTTAAAAATGTTATCATTATAAATGTTTTATACACACAAAAGGGAATGTTAGTGTACTGAGAATTTTTAATTGAATGGGACTACAAAAATATATTTTACAGCAACCGTCGGAGCAACAAGTGCTTCGTACTCTTCCAGTGTCACCCTGCATTTCGCTCTCTTTTTTGTAATCGTATTTCATTTTGATAATAAACCAGCAAACATTGAAACCAATGATCCTTTATTATTAGAAATAGATATTTGAAGTACACCTATCCAAACAGAATTCGTAATAAACCCCAGAGTATTTAATATTCCTATCTTTACAAATTTCACTTTGGTAAAGTCTACTTTTCGGTAAATATATTTATTTAGAACTTATTATGCTCATTTATTACATTGAATTTCGTTCATTTTAACTGTTTTAAAACAGAATTATAAAGTAAAACATTTATTTTAAGGCACTTTTGAGGGGGGGGGGAATTAAATCGCAAAACATTCTCTGTAACATGTACACTTGTATAGGATTTCAAGGAACAATGCATTTAATGATGCGCCAAATAACACTGACAAAAATATAACAAATGGTTTGAAAACTGTAACTATGAAACATTTTAAAAGGTAAAAAGGAAGAAAAATTCTATAAAAAAAATAAAAGTTGTAATGAATTTTTTTTTAAATTTTTATATAAGTGCACATATATAAATTCTTTTTATAAATTTTTACACATTTTTTAAGTCAATATCAGTTAATAGTTTAATACTCATATTAATTCATTTAAAGATATATTTTGCGAAATCAATTTAAAAAAAAATACTAAAAAAATAGTTTAAATAATGTTTAGTTTCTCTTTTCTATTGACCTAGATTAAAAAAGAAACAAGGCAAAATAGAGTTTGGTGCCCACACCAAAAAAAATGTATTATATTAAATATTTTTGTTAAAACCACATGAATTGCAGAAAGAAACAATACTTAGTTTTCAAGGTTAAAATTGAATGCTTAAAAAACAGTATTTTTAGAGAACTGTATACTTAAATAACTTTTATACTTAAATTATTAAAGATATAAAAATGCTTAAATGTTTTCATATCGTCCTACAACGTAGAACTACATTAATGCATTCTCGATGGCATTTAAATGACAGTTCTTCACTTTCACTTACCCATCATAGGTAGTATACGATAAGTCTTGCAATTGTTTAGAAAATCGAAAAAAAAATTTTTTTGACGGATTTACACCTTTCAGTCATTGGAGATTCCGAAAAACATATCTTTAGAAAAACAAAAATTTGCCATATGTCTGTCTGTTGGAAATAAAGACTTGAAATTTGGTGTGTACTTAGCATGTAATAGGTGAAAGAAGTCTATTGAATATCAACAATCTCGATTATCCGAAACTATTTTTTTGGAGTCTCGAAATATTCATTCTGATAAAAGTTACATAAACATTTTCGATTTTTTTTATTTTAAGCATTAAGTGCAAAAGAAAATAAAAAAACAAAAATTTTGCATAAAAAATTAAGTCAATCGATTAATTAGTTGCCGAGATCTTTGTACTCATATTTTTTTTATAATCTTCGTTTTTTTCATGATCATTATTTCATTCAAATTTCAATTCAAATATATATTTTGATGTTTATACATGTGCGAAAAATGTTGATTTTCCGTGAATACATTTTTGTACCCGAGAATTATTTTAGGTAATAATAATTTATTCACAAATGCCCATATATCGATGAAAATAATAAAACTTAATTATTTGCAATCCTAATAATGATGCACATTTTTAAATCAGCATACATTTATATTTTAAAAGATAGAATTGCCAGAGGATTTATTTCTGTTATTCAGATATGTCAGAATGTATAATTTCAAATGTACGCGTATTATTTTCTTAGCTTTTCCCATCAGTAAGTACTGCAATTAAATTCGTTAAAGTCTAACAGTGAAAACCTTTTAATGTTTAAAGCAACACATAAAATATTTTAAAACATATATTTATTTTAGACAAAAATAGTATTTAAAAATTTTGCAGCAACATAGATGATGTATGGAATAATATGACACTTCAGATATCATATTTTCTGTGAAATATGACAGTACCTTTCAGGTAATAAATCAAAGAAATATTATTCATTCATTATAAGGACTGTTTAAAATAAATACAATGCTTATACAAATGTAGGCGCAGGTATTAGAAAATATGTCAATTTTCACCACAATGATATTTCTAATAATAAATTTCATTAGGAAACCAATATTGGTTTTATAAATCCCGAGTAAAGAAATATTAGTCCATTATTTTTTTGTATGGAAAAAAAACTCCTATGAAATACCAATATTCAATTATCTTGAGCAATATTCAAATATAGCGTCACTCAATATTAACACAACATTCGAAATAAGTGAAACAAGCGTCGCTGTTTCAGAATTTATTGATTTATTTTGAAATTATTATCTCAAAATGTTAATAGTACAGAATTATTGGCTTTGGTGAAATACACTGATTTACGAAATCAAAAGAATTTGCATTTTTTTGTTAAACTTCACGAATTTACTTAACGAAATGTAACACTAATGCTTTGAAACAAAGATGCAAGTCTACAGTCGAATGTGTGACTGCACACATGTATATGTGCGAAATGATAGAAGAACAAGATTTATAAGCCATCGTGTAATTTTCGGGTTTTGTTCGGTCACATGCATCGCCAATTATCTTGATTTTTTTCTTTTTACAATATTCGGGGAAATTCCAAAGAAAACAATTAAAATAAGCAACCACCAGCGTTTGACTAATGGAATGAGATGGCAGCTCAAGGGGAGGCTGGAAAAAGAACAATGCCAAATGCAGATTCTCACAGACTTCAGTTTAATGTCCAGTGTCATCTGCAACTTATAGAAACAGTTTAAGGCCATTGGATCATAGCGAGAAAGTCTGGGCAAGATGATTCAAGAGCCTCAACGGCCAACGAAAGTCGTTATTTGACCAAGTTATTATTATAGCGAGAATGGTACAGAGTCTAACAGTTTCACATTTCTGTTGTACCTTCATGCTTCCTCAAGAATCCGAGATTTAAAGCTTATTTTTTGGCTGAAGGCTACATGACAGAGACTTTGCAATAAGCCCTGCTCTTTTGTCCTACTCACTTCTGCAAACAGAAGAACTCATTTAAGATGGTATTGCAACCATAAATTTTAGAAAAGGATTAATGGAACACCATGGTATTCACTAATAAATCTTCTCGATTCGCCTAAATACTAATGCTTGACGTGCTGTCATCTGAAGAAAATCAGAGATTCGCTATCTGCCTTCTAACTTCTATGAAAGAAACCGCTATGTCAATGGAGGTTTGATGGTCTGTACAGACATCAAGTTGGATGACACACATTTCTCTCTGGTATGAGATGATACGTTGGTATCCTATGTTCACCTTTTGCGATGATGCAAATGCATGCAGTTTACCCTGTTTTACTTTAATGGACTATAACGCGTGCCCATAAATAGCTCATCTGATCAACGAATTTCTAGAAATTGACAATATTTGCTTGATAATTATCCACCAAATCTTCAGACATGAAGACCAACCTTACAGTATACCTGAAATGTTCTAGAGAGGACAAATGAAACTCGCTTTCCACCTGCCCAAACCACCCAGGGTCTAAAAACAGCGTTGCTATAATAGTGAGATTATCTTCCTAGGGACTCAGAAACGGCTTGATTTCCAGTCTGAAATCACGTTGTGAGAGCTGTATAACTGTAAGAGTGGACCATAGCCTTTATAAACGCATTTTTTATTCTATATTGTCAGCTCTTTTTATATCTTCTGAAGTTGATGTTTCTTGGACACGACCATGCACATTATAACTGTCAAAAGTTTATTTTATTTGCATTATATCAATCTATATTCATATCAATTTTTTATAAAAATCTGACCAGTAGTTCTGAGATAATCGACAGAATCTGAAGATTCTGTTAATTTTGTACACTAGTGCATATGTTTCTGAAACTCGTACAACATTCGCATGATGTCACTACAATGGGGAACGATTGTTGTAGCAACTCGGAGCCACAAAGTGGGCGCATGCGTATTTGAGCCCTGGTTTCTCATCTTCTTGAAAATCGAGATAGCGCTACAGTTTACCATCGGATAATTCCCTCTTCGGCAAGCGGCTCCGTAGTATAGTCAACAGCAAGCGGGATTTGAAATTTTAGTACGTGAGATCGAATCCCTATCGCACTTATTTTTCAGTACGAAATTTATTTTTATGTTAAAAATAGTAGAATATGCATTTCAATATTTTTATTTTATTTATTTTTTACTTTTCATTGCATATTTAAACCTGCAAAATTTCGCGGTTTAAAAAGCACTTACATGCGACCAAATGCACATTTAATTTTTTTGTAAATTTCAATTATCTTACATATTTTTTCAACTGATGTTCAAAAATGATTGAGAATAATTTTCGCTCCAAAAAATACGCGCGATTGGCATTACATCAATATTTTTTTCTGTTTCGATAGCTGAACAAACGACAAACTAATGTGCTCATGCGCCAACTTTATGGCTCTCCGTTGCTGCAACGACCGGCTCTCCAAAACAATGTTGAGGGAATATTTTATAATATTGTCAATGATAGCCAAGATGTATTTAATACAATAATTATTGGCAAAGTATTTTAAAATTTTATTGGTAGCAAATATGACATTTACACTGGGACTGATCCCCCGTTTTTGATAATCCTTCAAAATGTCATAGGAAAAGATAAAATTTGATTTCCTGAAAAAATTTCATGATGTATATTAAATATATAACCAAAATAATTTACGTTTCTGAAGATTGATTTGTGAAAGGAGTTATTGAAGATAATCAAATATGACAGAGTATTCAACTTTAAAAACATGCATACCGTTTCCTTAGCTAACACAAAAGTAACATTCAAAATGAATATATCAAAGTCTCAGGAGATGGAAGCTTTTTAATTTTCATTCATTTCATAGCATGCATGTTGAAATGGAGAAAAGTGAAACATACTTTTCTGAAGAAGTTCTCACAATTTAATTGGCAAATGGAAAATTTATATAATGATATAACTCTTATTTATTTTATATAATAAATAAGAGTGAAGTAATTTGCAAAATTCAAGAACTAAGAGTTTAGAGCAAAATTTCATACGCATTGTAGTCTACGAAATATTTTTATTTATAAATAATATTTTTGTGGATAAGAAAATTACAACTTTGTTTTAAATGCGTAATTTATACTTTTAGTTAGTAAAAAATAGTGCAATTTTGAGGGGAAAACTATGCAAAATTTTATTTATGTCCATTACATATACATTAAAATTTTTTAAAGAAATCGAACATAACTTTACTTTTTGGATAAGAAAAACTTTTCTATCTTAGTTAAAAACTTTTGACATTGAACTTAAATAAAAAAGAACTTTGATATGCAACAGTTGAATAAAAACTTAAATAAATTATTCTAATCGACCCTTGTAAGATAATAAATAAAAAATCATTTTTTTTTCTAATTTAAAATTTGGAATGTTTTTAACCCTGCATTTTTTCTTGCGCTTATATAACCCAAAAGAGATGCTAATTGCTCTTAACATTTTTCATAAAAATTCTTCTGACTCAAAATTTATAACTCAACATGTTTTGTATGTAACAACAAATACGGGAAATTTTGAGCAAAAACAATTTTTAGTAAAAATGTTATAAGTAATTAATTTTTATTTCGGGTTATATAGATTCAAATAAAGCAACAATGTTAACGTAGTTTGAGATAAAAATCATTGCATTCAATGGAATCATGCTAAATAATTTATGTAGTTAATATGAGACAATACAATAGCTAATTATGAGGCACTACTTGGAGGTGTATTAATATTATTTTATCATACAGCTTGTAACATCCACCAAAAATAAATACAAAAGCTGTTAATATTTAATTATCTTTTTGTTTTCTTATTTCAACTATAGTTTTTTTTTCTAATTCTATATTTTCTATATTTGTTACATATTTTTAATAGAACTATACGAAATCTTACGTATTTAATTTTGCAAGTTTTATACTTCAAGCTAAAAGCTACATTAAATACAACACAATTTACATTTTTGAACATTTGAAATGGTACGCAGTGACAAGTCGAGTGAAAAGAGGATAATTCATTCCCAAAATATTTTAGATAAAACGAAAGAAGGAGATATTCAAAATTTATGTATTAAGTTCTTTGAGTAAATTGACAAATTGCTTTTGTGCCATAAAACTAATGCTAAACAGTTCACATTCTGAATCTATTCTCGTTACTCCTGCTAGTAAATATATAATTTTTTCCAAGATCTTTGTTAGTGACTCTTCTATATATAATAAATAAAAATACTACTGAAAACAAGAAAACGAAAAAAATATATGCCAGTTTAAAATTGATTATAAATGAAGACCGGATAGACGGTCGGAAAATAATTAACATAATATGTGGAAGAAAAAAATGAACTTCAATCCATTGAGAATTGTCTAACAAGGATGAAGCCCTAGAACGCAAAGCAAAACATTAAAAACTCAAAAGCAACGTAAGTCAGGTCGATTGGTTATTTATGGGTATAACGGTCTTTTTCACACGAAGAAGAATTCGGTTTAAATCTCAGTACGTTTTTCTACTGTTACTAGCGCCTTCTACTCTAGCAAATGGACATAATATTTTACGAAAGACACAAGTGTTAAAAACTATACAGGGAGGAAATTAAAAATTCAGAGAGTTGCACAAATAATGCAATTATTATAAAATAAAAGTTTCAGAAGCTTTAGCTTAAACAGAAAAAAATAAATTTAAAAAAATACCGAAACATAATACAAAAGAGAAGAAAAAAAGTTGATTGATAAATTGTTCAAAAAAGACAACACACACAATAAAGAAGTTCCTTCTTTGCAATAGTTATGAAAAGTAATTGACACATTTCACTGAAAATGTCATAAGGGAAGAAATTGATGCAGCTGTCTATGTGACAGCCACATTTCAAGACAATATTGAAAAGCAAATTTTTGGTTTAGCTGACAGTTAATGTGGCATTATTAAATCTACTTGCTATATATACACTTTACTCATAAACGAAATAAATGAAGATGAAGGGAAGTAACAATTCAAAGTTAGACATGTTCGAACAATTCTTCAAAGATTTGATTTCATATATAAGTAAGACGAAAGATTTGCAATTTACATCATGGATACTGTTGCTGTCTTTTCTTTTTCTAAAAAACTCTTTAGAAATTAGAAAATCAATTTATAAGTTTTTATCGATTTTCAATAAATTTATAGCTGTGTTTGCTAATAAAAATTGAATTTATCAACCAATCAGTATCGAAAGCAATATTTCAGTTTTCGATATTCTATTTATTTCTTTCGGTCAACAATTAAAGCGTCGTTCCTAAGAAATAACATTCCATTACATCAGCTAGCCGTAAAACGAAGCAGATGCATTGTACGGTTAAATACTTGCTACTTTCATTTCAAATTTTTGTTCGATCTTTTTTGTCAGATTTGAAGGCTTTTTGCCCCACTGTGTGCCGACGAGAAAGAGTATCTTCACATCAGAAGGTGAAATAATCTACTAGCTGGCAAAATAATATTGATTGACTAATCAAGACGAACAGTGACAAGTGGCTACTTGGAGACGGGCAACAGCCAATAATCGAGCTGTATTATGAGATAGTGACACATTATCTCCATAATATTCGCGCTGCGCCTTTACTTGCTTCGCGAAAGGAAATACAATAGCGCGCGAAGATAGAATCATGATTTTGCTAATCACAGTCGCTTCCGTTTTATTTTTTCTGAAACTCTGAAAGTGATTCAGATAGTCGAAGTTCGGTTGATTGGGATTCTGGTGTTATTATGTCGATATATTAATAGTGTTAATACTTTAAAAGTATGATTATATATGTTTTTTATACTTATAAATGCTAACAAGTTTTACCATTGAAATCTATGTTTTACTAATCGTATCAACTAAGCGAATACTAACTTTCTTAAGCGGAAAGCGAACTTATGACATAATCGATACCGATCAGAAACAATTAATGTTTGTGGGTTGAATTGATTCTCATCTATCTTCAATAAAATAAAACATTCATTCCCAGTAATTTCTCCGATGTTATTTATTGATAAAATTTTATTCACTTACAATTTTCTAGAATTTAGTTATTTCGGAAATGTATAGTGTTTCAGTACTTATCAGATACTATGTAGTCTTTTAATTACTTTTCATTCCCCCGAAGTCAAAAATTAACTAAAAGAATGAAGTATAAGAATGATAGCAAAATATTTAAACATTCTTCATTTTCTTAAGGAAAGAGCATTAGTTATTTAATTTTGTTCTTTAATGCACACAATATTAAGGAAGAATTGCTTTCTCGTAGAGGTTTATTCATCACATTCAAAATTTGAGAATTCGTAGTTCAAAATAATTATATCAAAACATTAATATCTAATCTTTTTAAATGCTTTATGAGAATAAATTGCACTATTTTCCTTGAAATATGAAATTTTCATCAAATTTCATTTAGTTAAGGATTGACCGAAAGAAAAAACGAACTCAATTTCAATAATCCTCTTATTTTTGTCCAAAAATGAAAACGAAAATATAAAAAAATAATAAATTAATACATACATCATTTACTAGTATTATTGCTATTAGTAGTTCTAAATTTAAATATTCGCATTTTTTGATCAAATGAGGTGAGCATTTCTTCTTTTGAAAAAAATTGTTTGCAATCAAGTAGTCTGAAAAAAAAGAAAAATAGAGTAATAATAACTCCAGACTGACAATACTGTATTAGCATAATCTAAGCCTCATGCAGCAGCGAAACTAATTCATAACGTATTCTACAGTGCGTTCACTCTCAACAGTGGCCAATGGCTAATTTTTAAACCGTTAGTCATAGACATATGGTTCCAGTTGCTTTTAAAAAGGTAAAGAAACGATTTTAAGCGATTTAGGTCAAAAAAACAAATTATTAAAAATTTACGAAATTTAAATTTTTATACGGTCCCCGGTCCTATAACTGATATTTAGTAAAAAATTTTCATAAGTCTAACAAATAATATAAAAAAGATCCTATTCATCTAACATTAAAATTAACCGAACTTTCACCACTTTAAATTTCATGACTTAAACCACTTTTCTGTAACTGAAAATGGAGGAGTTGGGCTAAGTTTTAAAGGGAACGTGCACTAAGTGCTTAAAGTATTATACAGGGCGTCCATTTCCAATGCTGTCTAATGGCTGGTTCCTAAACCATTTGTCAAAGACTTTTAGTTCCAATTACAAAAATGTTTTAAATGAGTTAAAGAAATATTTATAAGCAATCTAACTAAAGGTGGGGCCACCGTATAAATTTTACGGTAATGATGATTTTTATTAATTAACTTCTAGATTGATTAAAATAATTGAAGATGTATGTTTCAAAATTCTCTTCATCGAGAAAATTAAATTTTGAAGAATCGCGAAAAATCTTTAAAGGTGTGCATTGGTTGTCGTTATAAATTTGGAGTTTGTTACATTAGTGCAGTTTGATATAGACTCATAGAGAAAGCAAAGGCGATAAGGCGAGTTTTGAAATTCACATCCTCAACTGTATTTTTACATATGTTTTTTTTTTTTGTTTTTTTTGTTTTTTTTTTTTTGTTTTTTTTGTTTTTTTTTTGTTTTTTTGTAAGGAAATGGAGCTGTTTCTTTTCATGATTTATTTTAAAAAGGTATGTCATTTTAAAAAGCTTTTTCTTTGCTTATAACGTTTGTATGTGTGGTTTCCGAGTTCGAAATTAATATTCAAATTTTAACTCGCTTCCAAATATCTGATGGAGGTTAAAATCACATTTTTATTTATATTCAATAACAATGTAATATTAATAAGATTTTAGGTGCGTACCATTTATTTAATTCATAGGACACCGCCAAATTCTATTAGATTAAGTAATTTAATACAACTTTAAATATATGTCAATTTGTAATGAGTTGTGACTGTTGCTTTTCATAATTTAATTTAACAAAATATCTGGTTTTTTTCTACTTATATTTTTAGTACAAGTTGTACATTTTGCTTTAATATGTAAACATCAACATACCTTTAAAAATTATTTAATTCCCAATGCTTAATATTAAATTTTATATCTGATGCTAATTTTTATATCCAGTAAATTTGTGGCTGACTCCTATTTGCAGCGAAAAATATGCTTCAACTTTAAACAGCTATTACTCAGTCAGTTTTAATCGCAGAGGAATGGGACTTTTTTTTGCCTTATTTGTTAGAGTAGTGTTAAAAGTTTACTAAATATCATTTATAATACCAAAAAACTGTATAAAAATTTAATTTTCGTAATTTTAATACTTTTTTTTTTTACCTAAATCACTTAAAAATACTTCTTTACCTTTTTAAAAACATTTTTGCAATTGGAACTATATGTCTGCGACTAACAGTTAGGAAATTAACCATTGGCCACCGTTGAGAGTGGACACCCTGTATATCAAATCTATATAAAGTAATGCTTTGAATTTTCTATCAATGTGTTTGATCTCCCGAAGAATATACCATTCAATTCTTTCTTTTAATCTCAAACCTTTTCAGTGGCTTCCATTGGTTCATGGTAGAATTTTTGGATTCTAATTAATTCGGAAATTATATATTGTTTTATTACTTACTAAGTTCTCTATAGTTCTTTACTTATTTTGACTCCTTCAAAGTTAAAAAACAATTAAAAAATTAATATAAGAAAATAAAATATGGTAAAATATTTATTAAATCTTCATTCTAAAGCTGACAGGAGTGAAAAGCTCACTCTTGGTATGAGTGACAGACATTTTCACTCTTTTTTGAATGCACTTTATAAAAATACACCCTTACAAAATACAAAGCAGAATTTCCCACTCCCTAGAAAGCAGTGAAAAATGTCACTCCGTTTTCGAGAGTGAAGTATGTCACTCCATTGTAAAAAGTGAAACATCCCACTCCGCTAAGGAGAGTGAATGCCCGGCATTATAAATTTAAAAAAAATCCGTTGAAGTTTGAACCAATATATGGAGTAAAATAATGAAAGACACCAAAATATTTTAATTTTTAATTTTCAAAAACTCCCTTTCATAATATAACCTGGAAAATTACGCTTATTTGGTATTAAAACGCACTCTTTTTAAGAGTCATCAGTTACTCTTTCGAAAGAGTCAATACTCACTTCGCCGACAAGAGTGACTGATCAGCCAATCAGAAATGTCTTGCACTTCTTTTACTGATAAGAAAAATGTTTCCGCCATTTTAAAATTAATCTTTCGTTTCCTCGGTCCACGTATGTGAATCTCAGTTCATTTCATATTTATTAATAATATTCAAAAGTATTTTAAATTTCGATATTTGAATGATATGCTTCAATATGTATGCTGTGAAATAATCCAACTACCAGATTAAATCTCTTCTTCTGGAATCACAATGGAAAAATAATAATTTAGTAAAAATGTATATCATTTCATTAATACTCAATAACAAAGAGGTCACGGATATTATTCACCAAACAAGGGATTATTATTTATAAAAGAAAGGATATTATTTACCAAGGTAAGTTATGTTTAATTTCAATTTTTGTTCCCAAAATTCCGTGAATATTGAGTTCAGTTTCACGTTATGCAGAAAGTCAAGCTATTCTATATCTTATCTCCTCAGGAAAAAAAAATGCTGACACAAAAACATTTCACTTCATTCGTTATACAATATAAACATCAATTAGCAATTATATGATTTTATTATTCTGATTCTGTCTCATTGTGACCGCCCCTGAAAGGGTTAATCTAGTAATGAATTTTATTCCGTTATAAAATTTCCATCTGTTGTAAACTTTTTTTTCGTTTGTGACATATGTAATTCTAGACATTTAAAAATAAAACATGATATTTAAGCATTGAAACAAAGTGCTTTTTATGCCTGATGTTTACTGATAAAACTGCTTTAGTAATTTTAAAAGTTCGTAGTATGACTTATATCAAATGAAATATCTTTAAAGAGAAAAGTAACTGTTTTTTATATTACAAATGTTTTTCAAAGCCAGTAATAAACACCCATGAATGCTTTCGGTTTATAAAAAAAATAACCAATAAAAATGTAGTTTTTATAATTTTTTTCGTACTCCCCCTTGCATCTTTTATAATTTTGCACTATTGTTGATATTCCTAATTAAACCAATCAGGAAGCGGAAAATAATTTTTCAATATTAAAAATTATATATAAATAGTTATTTTCCAGTAATGTACACCGCATATAGGCATTGCTAAAAATGCAATTTTGGGCAGTGTTTAAAGTGCATTAAATATATTGGCGTAAAAGAAAACTTAAGTAATCAAATAGTATTTTTAAATTACACTTATCAAATGTAATGACACCAAAACTTTTATAAATAATTAATGTGATTAATAAAATGTCACTATTTTATTAATATTTTTATTATTATTATTTAAAAATGAATCTATGTTTTGCCTATTTCATAATCTGGCAATCAAACCATTCATGAGGCCAATAATATTATTTAAGGTCACAGTCAAAGAGGGGCTTATAGGTCTTAATCGTTCAATATTTAAATAAAAACACTTACGTTACAGAAGTCATTAAAGACATTTTTTTCCGTCTTAAATATTTGTTTACATTTACTTTTTCAATTTGGCAGCAGATATTTTTTAGACTAGCACTTTCAATTTTGGTACCGGTTTTGAAAGTGAAGGTAACTATAAAAAATATCTGCAACCAAAATTAAAAAAGTAAAAAAAAAAAAAAATAAATAAATAAAAAAATTACGATGTAGAGACAAACTTTAGCTATCCAATGCAAAAAAATAAATAAATAAAATAAAATAAAGAATAAAAATACAAATACCAATAAGAATAAAAAAAATAATAATAAAATGTCGAAATGCGAACGAGGTGTTAGAAAAGTCTCTCCCCATAGGGTTAGCATTAGCTCGTGAGTGTCTTCGCCGGCAGAAACAGAAGCCTTAAGGGTGTATTTCGATTCAAACTGCCTATTTTCCGATTTATTTTTGAACTCATTATTGCTCTCAAATACACCAAACTTTCAAAATCTCTTTTTTGGATAGTACACAAGGTGCCGTAATTGTCGATTCTTTGATAAATGCAGAAAATATTGCAAAAAAAGCAATCAAAAACGGCATTTGGAACCGATTTTTCCCAAGCGGGAGATTTGAGAACGAAAAAAGGGGTCATACTGAGAAGATAATTGTTTATAACTCAAATTCTAATGAATTGAGCGTAAAAAAACATCATTCGGCACCTCATACGTCCCTTCAAGAATCCTCTCAGCAAATTTCATGTTTCTACGTTTAAAAATGTGTCTGAAATTGTATCGGAAAATTTCGAGCTGTTGAAGATGGAAAAGCGTTTTTTCGAATACACCCTTAAGGGTGTCCATTACTGGCACATCTACCCTGTATACGGGAATAAAAAATTGAAATTAAACATCACTTTCCATGTCGTTTTATAAATACAGGTTGTATTAATATCTGTTTTTCAGCAAAAAAGGTTTTAATTACACATAAAAATACAGGAAAAACATAAAAAAAAAACTTCCATCACGAAATTATTAAAATAATATCTAAAACTTAATTCGTATCTGAAAAAAAAAATACTGACTGTTTAAGATTTTAAAACTGTTTAATAACTTGCGCTTATGGGAATTTTAAAGCTATCATATATTTATGAGGCTACCAATGAAAGCAAAAAAAAAAAGGAGAAAGATTGGAATAAAATGGTTTATTTCTGTCAATAATCTAATTTAATTCATAGTAACTTTAATTACGTTTTCCCTTAAAAATGTTCAATTAAGTTACATACTATGAATTAAATAAATATTGTTAATAAAATATTTTATTCCAATCCTTACCATGCTTGTATTTATTTTCATTGTATGCTCTAAAATATACGATTCTTTTAAAATGCCCCACTAAAAACCGCACTCCTTTACCAAGAGTGAATAGTCACACCTCCGTAAGAATGACTACTCACTTCTACCAGGAGTGAAAAAAACGAACTCCTCTAGCAAAAGTGAATAGTCACTTCTCAGAAAGAGTGATTATTGATCCCTGTTTAGAGTGAATATTCACTTCCTAGGAGTGAGTATTCACTCTTTCAGAGAGTCGACGATTCCAGTTTTGCTCAGAGTGAATAGTCACTCTAAAGAGGTTGGACATATTTTGAGTCTGCGATAGAATGAGTATTCACTCCTCCGGAGTGAATAGTCACTCTTTTTTATTTAGAGTATTCATATGTATAAAATAAACAGAAATTCTTATGTATCTTCTATCAATGCAAACAATATTGGTAGAATATTTTGTTATTTTCTGAGAATTATTAATCAATTACATACAATAAAAAATCCGCACTTGAAAATAATCATCAAGACATTAATGAAAGTAATAATTTTAAAATTATTCTTTTATTTACACATAAATATTTATACGATATATGTTTTTTAGGTTAAATTTAATATTTTTGCAGAAAAAGGGAAGTTACATTAAAATGTATTTTCCTCTATTCGTGTAATCTTAGCTTTACGCATTGGCTGTAAGATTCCACACCGTATTCTATACAGATCAAATCTATGTGAACCGATGCTTTGAATTACAATCTCTCACAGTGTTTCGATCTCGAGGGAAAATAAATCATTCATATATGTTATCTCTCTGTTTCTAAAAATCCATTCCTTAACTTCCATTTACTCTCGATATAATTTTCAAATTCTTGTTACTCTAGATATGATGGATTATTTCTGTGTAAATTAGCTTTTCTGCAACCTTTTAATTAATTTTTAAACAGTAGAAAACTAATTTAAAAATAAAGTAAAGATGCAATGATAATTAATAAAATTTATAAAACGTCTTTCATTTATTCAAAATATATTACTAATGTTTGTAGAAACTATATTACTAATTTATTTATTGATTTAAAATTAATATCTTTGAAAAGATGTGGATTTTTTAAAAAAGGTATATGATTGAAATTGAAGTTTAAGCGTTCAAGATAATTATTTTTAATTTATGACGATGTTGCTGAAATTTTTGCGATTAAAAATTGAATTTGTAGAAAAAAAACCTATTTCATGCAAATTTTCAAATATATATGTCATGACTAAGTATAAATTTAATTCATTTACTTAATTTATTATTGTAATGTTTTGTTGTTGTTGTTAAAAAGGGTCCTGGACTCCCAAATAGAATGTCACATCCATCGTGATCACCTCCGCCGCATAAAAGAAAAAAAAAACAGAATGAGCAATTTTTTTAATATTTGCTTCAAGGTTTCGCAACAATGGAGATCCTACCCAAAAGGGGATAAAATTTCTCATCATGGTGCATGTCGCACCTACCTAGTTCCTAGCAAAAGAAAAGCCATACCACCGATTATATGTGTCCACCTGTGGCATAGATAGTGAGGCAATTTTCATAGAGCCACCTTTCAAAGCACCGACCACGCCCTGTATTTCTTACTGTAAAAATTACAATTTTTTAGTATTTTCATCAAATATTGCAAGTTCTTTTAGAACGTACATTTCTCTTTATTCGGCATGATCTTTGTCCTATGCAATGGTAAAAGGAATTCATGACGTATTCTAACATACAGATCTAAAAGAAAGTATGAAAATACTTTGAAGTAAGCGTCATCATTTTTTGGTAAGCATAAATCAATAATGTGTTTCGTCTCTTGCTTCCTGAAAACCTTTTCCTTACTTACATGTAATCACGGTGGTTTTCTTGAATTTCATTTGCTACAGAAATGATATATTATTATAGAACTTACCGGCTAATCTTGTATGCCATATTTACATTTCACAATTTCTGAAAGTAAGAAAGAAATACTTAGACTAGATAGCAGAAAATATGATAATAAACTCTTTTTTTTTCTCATTCACCAATGCAAACAATGTTGGTATAATATAGTTTTACTCTAAAAAGTTCATTTCTTTTCAATTGTTATTTTAGAATAATTAATTATAATGATGCATTAATGATAATAAAAAACTTCTTCTAAAAGTATATAAATTTTATCATTTTAATCGATTGTTAGAAATGTTACCAAATTTTATTTTTCTCTATACTACGAAATTAATTTTTTCATTTGAGAAAAAAAGGAATCCTGAAATTTTGCATAAATTTTGAATGCTGCACCCGCTTAACTACATGGGCTGACAATCGGTGAGCTTATTTCGCTGAGATAATCTTATTGGTATCGAAATCTGGTATGTTATGCAGTAAGCTCAATAGAATACACCGCAGGTAATGGAACTCCATGAAACAGTGAGTACGCAGATACACTATAATTTGATAAATTCATAAATATGTTGTTGTTGGTTCATGTAGTTAAAATAAAGATACTTTAAGTGAAGGCTCTGGGCTGGTATCCCTAATTGGGTTGGTTCAGTTAGAAAACTAAAACTTTGTAAAATAATTGTGTATCAACATAGATAACCTAATTGTTTATAGCATCTGGTCATCTAACGATAAATACACTATTATTTTGTAAAACATTCGTGTATCTACGTGCCCATTATTTAGCACTTCACTGCATCGTGTGCTACATTTGGCATATACCTAAAAACACTTTAGTTCTCATGATGTACTATGAATTTCGCGAATATAATCGCTGTAACTGATCAAGAACAGTCTACAGAATAGAATAGCACTTATTTTGTCCATGTCAGATGGCTGCATTTGACTTGTTCTTCGGAAACGAAAAAACTTTCGATGACGCAATAAAAGTAAAATTTACTTGCACTTATTTTGTCCATGTCAGATGGCTGCATTTGGCAAAAAATTAGGACGATCTTCGGAAACGAAAAAACTTTCGATGACGCAATAAAACAAAAATTTACTTGCACTTATTTTGTCCATGTCAGATGGCTGCATTTGACAAAAAATTAGGACTTGTTCTTCGGAAACGAAAAAACTTTCGATGACGCAATAAAAGAAATAGTCCTTCCGGCAGTGCCGGGAGGAAGAGGTAGCTTTCATATACATATATATTTATTTATTTATTTTAAATTAAGTTATATTATTTAAAAATACTAAGCTCAAATTGGTAGAACCTGATTATGAGCTTGGTCGAAATCTTAATTCAGGTGCACATGCACACTCATATTGAAATCGATTAATATATATATGCAATAACTCAGCCATTTATTAAGATACAGACGAAACAAAAAATGCTCTGGAATCTTTGTATCAAGGTCAAATGCATAAAAGAAAAATCTTTTTCAATTTCTCACTTTCTTGTACCTAATTTTAAATTTTAAAATTTATAAAAAATTTTAAATGACCGCCATTTTGAAATAAGCTGGCGGATGGAACTGAGTATCGAACTCGATTCAGGCCTCAGTATACACTATATTGCCATTGATTATTGGACACTTGCGATTTTAGACATTTTGTTAAATATCTAGAAAAATACATGAGGAATCATCTCGAAACTCTTAGTGTATAAATGTAATAGTATAAGTCATACATCTCCGTGAAGATTTTTTCCCGAAACTCCATAGGGGACCGTCAACAAATTAAAAAAGAATGAATATCTTTTGAATAACCCTGTCAAAACTAATGTAGCAAAAGCGCTCAAACTCTAGATTATGATTGAATGCCTTATTGTAATACGCTGTGTTTATTTTTATGCAAATAGCATGCATACTCGCAGAGTAATTAAGGTTTTTATAAAAATGATTAAATAGATTATTTTTTATAAAAATGATTGTTTTTTCCTTATAATTTTCAGAGTTCTTAATGTAAAATAATATTTTCTTCAGAAAATATGACAAACAACATTGCACACAGTACTCTGTAATCAGAATTAGAAAATAATGAAAATTGTATACAAAATGAGTTGGTTTACTAAATAATTTTTTACTACGCATGCGTCAATGATATCAAAATTTCATTTACATATTATGTTAGCTAAATGTATAGAGCAACTTTTGTGAAAGTCACAAAATCACAACTTGAAAATTCTGAAAATAATCGTCAATTGAATAAGTTGAAAATCCGTTATTTTCAAAATGAAGCAAAAACAAGAGGGGTTGTATCCATATATTCATTGATTAGTGTCAATATAGAATACACAATACGGGATGTATAGACATATGGATAAAATCCCTCATTTTTAGGTGCGTTCGTAATTATATAATACGTAGCACCTATAGTGGTCGTTCAGTCCGTCCGTCTGTCCGTCCGTCTGTCCGTCCGTCTGTCCGTCCGCATATAACAACTCAAAAACTACCCAACC
This sequence comes from Maratus speculifer, assembly GCA_964019185.1. Classification (NCBI taxonomy): domain Eukaryota; kingdom Metazoa; phylum Arthropoda; class Arachnida; order Araneae; family Salticidae; genus Maratus; species Maratus speculifer. Next base: position 213,029,905 of record OZ025292.1, on the reverse strand, counting down.
GAATCGTTTGAAATTTAAAATACATAATTATTACATAATTTTGTCGAGTCATTTCAAATTTTATGAAAATCGGATGCATAGATCAATTACAGGGGCAATCAAAAGTATTCCATTACATTACGGTCAATGGGGAAAAAAGTTTCAAATGCATTTTAATCGTTTGAAATTTAAAATACGCAATTATTACATAATACTGTCGCGTTATTTCAAATTTTTTGATAATCCGGGGCATAGATCAATGACAGGGGCAATCAAAAGTATTCAATTACATTTTGGTCAATGGGGAAAAAGTTTCAAATATATTCTATACATTTGAAATTTAAAATACATAATTATTACATAATTTTGTCGAGTTATTTCAAATTTTATGAAAATCGGATGCATAGATGAATTACAGGGACAATCAAAAGTATTCCGTTACATTACGGTCAATGGGGAAAAAAGTTTCAAATGCATTTTAATCGTTTGAAATTTAAAATACGCAATTATTACATAATTCTGTCGAGTTATTTCAAATTTTTTGATAATCGTGTGCATAGATCAATTACAGGGGCAATCAAAAGTATTCAATTGCATTATGGTCAATGGGGAAAAAGTTTCAAATATATTCTATACATTTGAAATTTAAAATACATAATTATTACATAATTTTGTCGAGTTATTTCAAATTTTATGAAAATCGGATGCATAGATCAATTACAGGGACAATCAAAAGTATTCCGTTACATTACGGTCAATGGGAAAATATGTTTCAAATGCATTTTAATCGTGTTACACTCATGCGAACTTAATAAAATTTATATGCAACTATAAAGTGCATATTATAATATACATCTTACATAATTTGTGGTGCAAAGAACATTTGTTATTGATTTACAAGGCCACACAAAAGTATTCCATTACATAATGGTATAGGGAGAACATTGTTTGATGAGCGTTTTAATTGTAATTCACTATTTACAGTTTTATGAGATTGATATATGAAAGTAATATTTTTAAAACTTCATCATCGTACGAACGCACCTAATTTGTTACGCTTCACGTGCAATTTCCAACTTGTTTTGTTTCATTTTGGAAACAACGGATTTTGTCCTTTTTCCATAGACGATTACTTTTAGAATTTTCAAGCTATGATTTTGAGACTTTTACAAAAGTTGCTCTATACATTTAGCTAACATAATATGCAAATGAAATTTTGATATCTTTGACGCATGCGCAGTAAAAAATTATATAGTAAACCTACTCATTTTTCATACAATTTTTTATTATTTTTTAATTCTGATTACAGGGTACTGTGTGCAATTTTGTTTGTCATATTTTCTGAAAAAAATATTATTTCATATTAAGAACTCTGAAAATTATAAGGGAAAAACTTGGAAAATTTTGGGACCATTTTTATAAAAACCTTAATTACTCTGCGAGTATGCAAGCTATTTGCATAAAAATGAACACAGTGTATTACAATAAGGCATTCAATTATAATCTAGAGTTTGAGCGCTTTTGCTACATTAGTTTTGACAGGGTTATTCAAAAGATATTCATTCTTTTTTAATTTGTTGACGGTTCCCAATGGAGTTTCGGTAAGAAATCTTCATGGAGATTTATGACGTATACTATTATATTTATACACTAAGAGTTTCGAGATGATTCTTCATGTATTTTGCTAGATATTTAGTAAAATGTCTGAAATCGCAAGTGTCCAATAATCAATGGCAATATAGTGTATACACTGTAAAAAAAAATTGGGAAACTTACAAAAATTTTTCTAGTAGAATTGTATTCCAAGAACTTTTTATGTAACGGCAACAATAAAAATTCATGTAACAGATACAGATTTGCACTTTGAATCAAACAAATTTTAAGGTTACTAAGAATTTTTTTGGGAAATCGTATTCCAAGAACTTTTTAAGTGACGATAACGAGCATTATAGATAAAATTTTAGTAAAGTTACCAAAATTTTAGTAAATTCTTTTATAAAGTTACAGATGGTTTTAGTTTTGCTTACAAGTTTTGTAGATTGACATCAATTTCTTGTACAGTGTACACATAAAATTTTAGTAAGCATAAGAGATTTCGATTAATTTAGATTACTAAGGTTACAGATTTTTTTTACAGTGTACTATGTACACACGAAGTTACATCCAAATCGATTCATAAATACGCGTGTTATCACGTGACAAAAATCAGATCTTTTCAAAATGTCAGCCATAAGAAAAATTCAAAGTGCTATAACTCAATCATTTTTTAAGATATAGACAAAATAAAAAGTGTTCTGGAATTGTTGTTTTAGGTTCTAACACGTAAAAGAAAAATATTTTTCAACTTTAAAATTTTTCGCATTTAATTTTAAATTTTAAATTTTTTTAAAAATTTAAAATGGCCGCCATTTTGAAACAAAATGGCGGATGATGCTGGCCAACGAACTAGGTTGAGACATTTGTATGTACTATGTACATACCAAGTTTCATTCAAGTCCGTTCATAAATACGCGTGCTATCACGTGACAAAAATCAGATCTTTTCAAAATGTCAGCCATAAGAAAAATTCAAAGTACTATAACTCAATCATTTTTTAAGATATAGACAAAATAAAAAGTGTTCTGGAATTGTTGTTTTAGGTTCTAACACGTAAAAGAAAAATATTTTTCAACTTTAAAATTTTTCGCATTTAATTTTAAATTTTAAATTTTTTAAAAAATTTAAAATGACCGCCATTCTGAAACAAAATGGTGGATGATGCTGGCCAGCGAACTCGGTTGAGACATTTGTATGTACTATGTACATACCAAGTTTTATTCAAGTCCGTTCATAAATACGCGTGTTATCACGTGACAAAAATCAGATCGTTTCAAAATGTCAGCCATAAGAAAAATTCAAAGTGCTATAACTCAATCATTTTTTAAGATATAGACAAAATAAAAAGTGTTATGGAATTGTTGTTTTAGGTTCTAACACTTAAAAGAAAAATATTTTTCAACTTTAAAATTTTTCGCATTTGATTTTAATTTTTAATTTTTTTAAAAAAATTAAAATAGCCGTCATTTTGAAACAAAATGGCGGATGATGCTGGCCAACGAACTAGGTTGAGACATTTGTATGTACTATGTACATACCAAGTTTCATTCAAGTCCGTTCATAAATACGCGTGTTATCACGTGACAAAAATCAGATCGTTTCAAAATGTCAGCCATAAGAAAAATTCAAAGTGCTATAACTCAATCATTTTTTAAGATATAGACAAAATAAAAAATGTTCTGTATTTGTTGTTTTAGGTTCTAACACGTAAAAGAAAAATATTTTTCAACTTTAAAATTTTTCGCATTTAATTTTAAATTTTAAATTTTAAAAAAAAATTTAAATGGCCGCCATTCTGAAACAAAATGGCGGATGATACTGGCCAACGAACTCGGTTGAGACATTTGTATGTACTATCTACATACCAAGTTTCATTCAAGTCCGTTCATAAATACGCGTGTTATCACGTGACAAAAATCAGATCGTTTCAAAATGTCAGCCATAAGAAAAATTCAAAGTGCTATAACTCAATCATTTTTTAAGATATAGAGAAAATAAAAAGTGTTCTGGAATTTTTGTTTTAAGTTCTAACACGTAAAAGAAAAATATTTTTCAACTTTAAAATTTTTCGCATTTAATTTTAAATTTTAAATTTTTTAAAAAATTTAAAATGACCGCCATTCTGAAACAAAATGGTGGATGATGCTGGCCAACGAACTCGGTTGAGACATTTGTATGTACTATCTACATACCAAGTTTCATTCAAGTCCGTTCAAAAATACGCGTGTTATCACGTGACAAAAATCAGATCGTTTCAAAATGTCAGCCATAAGAAAAATTCAAAGTGCTATAACTCAATCATTTTTTAAGATATAGAGAAAATAAAAAGTGTTCTGGAATTTTTGTTTTAAGTTCTAACACGTAAAAGAAAAATATTTTTCAACTTTTAATTTTTTCGCATTGAATTTTAAATTTAATTTTTTTTTTTAAATTTAAAATGGCCGCGATTTTGAAAGAAAATGGCGGATGACGCTGGCCAACGAACTCGGTCGAGACATTTGTATGTACTATGTATATACCAAGTTTCATTCAAATCGGTTCATAAATACGTTAATTATCGCATGACCAAAATCAGATATATATATATATATATATATATATATATATATATATATGTCAACATTTGAACGGAGGGTGGTTTTGGGGTCTGGGGGTCATGATCGGTGAAAATATACCAAAATTTTCCGGAAGTGCTTTCCTCCGGGCGGCTGCAATAGGTAGCTTTTTACTTTTTGTAATGAAAGCTACCTAAAATTTACGTGCACTGATTTTGTCCATATCAGATGGCTGCATTCAACAAAAAATTAGGACTTGTTCTTCGGAAACGAAAAAACTTTCGATGACGCAATTAAACTAAAATTTACTTTTATTATTTTTTCTGAATACTTAAAAATATTAATATAAAGAATATTTCAGAATGTTAAACATATAAAATTAATTAATTTAAGCCCATTTATTTGCAAAATATAGCACTAGAATGTTTAAAAACCTTAATTGTGCATATAGGGTACACGCAATAAAATATCAAATTTTAGATGGAAATTTGAAATTTAATTTTTTTACTATTTTTCCCATTATTAGACCAATATATAGATTTCATTTTTATCATAGAAATAGAAAAAATTGTGCAGTGAAGGACTAATGGAGTTCCATTACCTGCGATATAGTTCTGTTGAGCTGTCACCATGGTAGAAAAGATGCTATTACGGATAGGGTTATCTAACTGAAATATGTCCGCAGGTAGTCGATTAAAAAATTCAATAAGTGGCACTTTATGTCACTTCATGAATCTGGGTTAGAATCCCGGATTACCCAATTTTTCACCCAGTTTAAAAATTATATTCGTATAATCAGCTGATGATAGAGAAAAAAAATATTTTTACTCTTTCCGTGTAATTTTAATCTTAAACAATGGCAAAACCAACTCATAATATATTCTGTGTAGATAAATCGATATATAAATCATACACACCAATGTTTTGATTTAACTCTCACCACGTTTCGATATCAGGAATAATAAATTATTCATGCGTGTTCTTTCTTTGATCCTGAAAACCTTTCACATGATACCATTTGCTCACGATGGATTTCGCAAATTCTGTTTCCTTTGAAAATGATATAGTGTTTTAATAATTTCCAGATAATAAAATGTCCTTTACTATTTTTTATTAATGTGTAAAATTCAGAAATTAATTAAAATAATGAAGCAAAGAAATAATCATAAAAAACATTTAACAAGTCTTAAATAATTCTCAAATAAAATTTATAACTTGAATCCTTATTTATCATCACGTAATTTAAAACAACAATTTCACTGCTGTTAACAACTAAAAAATTAAATTAAACTGTGTAATAAATTTTTGATAATTCATAATTAATTGATAAAATTTATTGGGTGTATTTGTTCTACTATATTTCACTGATCACTGTAATTCGATGCTGTATTCAAAGAAAGGCATTATGTTTCATATGCATAATGTTTGCTGTGTGAGACAATTCAATTTTAATTAATGTATTAGAATGGTGTAGAAGATAGTATTATGATGTCCACAATATAAGAGGAAAACATTGTTTTATATTTTTCCTTATAAATTTGTATAAAATGTAACGTACTTAAGTGAATAATAAAAATTGCGTCAAAATTCATGTTGCCTTATAAGTAAAATCTTAGATTTAAGAGTGCTGGTCACTCAGGGGCCAAATTCTCCTATGTAATGTTAAGTCTATGACCGGTTGATGCATTCTTATATTCAAAATATCTCGTTGAAAATTTAATATTTTAAAATTCTTTTTTAGTGTTCTTTTCTGAAAGGATGTGTCCTATCTTCTTAGTTTTTAAAACATTTCTAAAATCTATGCATGATTTTATATGAAATGTTAAAATTTTCCTTTCAATTAGTTAGTTTATAAAACATAAAATATTAAATTGAGCATAAGTTTTAGAAATATTTTGACAACTAAGAAAAAAGGTGACATCCTTTAAGAAGAGAACACTGAAAAAAGAACTTAAAAATACTGATTTCTTAAGGAGATATTTTGAATATAAGAATGAATGAAATGTCCTTAGACTTAACTTTATGGAGGGGAAATTGGTCACTGAGTGACTAGCACCCTTAAGCAACGGCAAAAAATTCATAACGTTTATAGAAATGAAACATCTTCATATTGATGCTTTGAATAAGCTCTCTTGAAATTTCAAACACCACATTTTAAATCATTCATGTTGGTTTTGTTACTGATACTGAGAACATTTCCCTTATTTCCATTTGCTCATGATGAATTTTAGGTTGGTTTTATAATACTACCTATTACATTCTAAACCTTCTTTCGAATTTCTGAAAAAAATTTCCTGATCTACGCCAATCATAATCTTCAGAACCCAAACACAAAACCATCCCAGTTCAAAACTTTATCTATCAATCTATCTATTTATTTCTCCTTTTTTATGGACACGATAATTTACTTAGTTTAATATTATTTTTACTTCTAGGAAAAGAGCCAAAAATTTAAGTATGGCAAATTTTTGATGTCATTAAAAAGGTCCTCAAGGGGCGAAGAAAATGGAAATTTAATCAGAAAAAAAAAACTCATAATTTTATCAATTCACAAACTATCAAATCGTCTTAAATTTAATCTAAAATTTCTTAATATTATCTACAAGTTTTATACCATCATGTTTGTAGTGGGCAACAGAAAAAAAGTCAAAACCAAAAATGGGGGCAGGCTTGTAGAAGAAATGAAATAAAAATTTCCTTAATTTGCCACTAAGGCGATAAGAAATTACCATTGGAACATAAAAATTTTTGATAACCCCCAGAGATGTTTTATAAAAGATTACATTATTAAACGTGTACGTGTCTCAATAAAAAGAACGTCTGAATTTAAAATATAGTGTGAAGTTCATTCAATGAATCTGTCACCATACGGTTTAAATTTGTCATACAAAATATTCTTAATACGATGTATAACCTTCGTAGAAACAAGTTTTTGAGAAGATGAACTGCACTAATGAATGCTAAAAATATTTTCAAATAGGGGTTGAAGAAAAAATTATCGTTTTAACATAATTTTGATAAAATCAGCTTTTACTGAAAGGTTAAATTAAAATTCGTCATAAGCGCCAATATAAAATTGTTTAACTGAGCTTATCTTTGATCTTAAATTGATTTTTATTGATGAAATTAATATTTAACAAAAAACTCTACCTGAAGATCGAACGGCAGAGATTTTATCGAATTACATTTAATCCGAAAATGATGTCTTATTTCAGTGCTTATACCAATATAATGAATTCATTATATGTCAAATTTATAGTGCTGCTTTTTAATTAATTCCGATTCTGTTTGAATAAGAAATCTCTGAATAAAATGAAGCAAAGTAAAAATGGCTATATATAAATGTTATTTGTTTTTCTTAAGAAAACACAACTTAGTTAAAATTTAGAAATTTTCGATTTAATCTTTACTGAATGTAGAAGATTCAGATAATTCTAAAAATGCATGATTTATGTAGAATCACATAATATAAATACCTAATACACAAACTTCACATTGTAAACACGTGAGATGCGTAAATTTTTCAAACTTTTTATTTTCATTATGTATATTTTTGGTTGTAACTGTAGTTGAAACTTTAATACAGCCTTTTACAACTATAGATATGAAACTTTATGTGCTTTTATAACTAATCTGACCATTTTAATGAATTTAGTTTTTGCTATAAATGTATAAATTGTATCGTACTGGATGAATAATAGGTTTCAGAAAATTTCATGTTTTCTTGTACGCATAATCTTAGCCGTATGCAACATCAAAAGAATTCACAACGTTACTCTATAAAGATTAAACGTATTCATGTTGATGCTTTGAATAGATCTCACAAGAAAGGTCTCCATACGGGCATACTCAGAAAAATCTGAAAAAAATGCAGAATGTTCTTCTCATATAGTTATATATTTTTATAAAAAAAATTTTGGCGGAACTTCCTTATAACGTCCGTAAAAAAATAATAAAAATTTCGTTTATTTGGCGATTTATCTCCGGTTGGCGAAAAAACGAAATTTTGAAAAATACGCTTTTACGCTTCGAATACTTTTTAAAGAAAAAACTTTCTGTGTTCAATTTTTTTTAAATAAGTTTAGTTTAAATAATTTTAGTTTTGCATTTTTACTTTACTTTAAGTGTAATTTTGTCATAAACGTTTATATGTACTTATAACAAAATGAAATTAATATATTTTATCATTTAAAACACAATTTAAATTGATTAAAATTGTTCCAAATTGAAAAATACACTGTTAAAAATCTGCTGCATTTTGTTGCAACGCATTCTCTTGCTTGTATAGAAAACGGTTACTTGGCCGTGAAATGGAGCTTTCTCATTGGTTGGAATAGAGATATTATATACAAGCGGTGGAGTGCGTTGCAACGAAATGCAGCAGATTTTTAACAGTGTATGACCGGTCAATTCACCGTGCTATGGAGCATTCTCATTGGTCAGAAGTGAGATATTCTATAAAAGTAGTGGAGTGACGTTGCAGTAAATGCTGCAGATTTTTAACAGTGAAGTAAATTAAAATCAATTTTCAGATTCGTTAAAATCGTCTGCTTTTGGCGAGGAAATGCACTGGTCGCTTTCAGCTTTTCACGCCAATTATTCCAAACTATTTTATTTTTTTACATATCTAATAATGTAATTCCGCCGCTAATTTTCACTGATCCTTTATTACCTACATGAGTAGTTTAATTCGTATTTTTTTCAAAAAATTCTGAGTATGCCTCCAATGGAGACCTTCCTTGTCAGCATTGCTTCGATCTCCGGGATACTAAAAAATTCACGTTGATTTTCTCTGTGATCCAGAAAACTTTAGGCCTATTCCCATTTGCTTATAATGGATTTCTTGAATTCTTTTTAATCCGAAAATGATGTCTCATTTCAGTGATTATGTCTCTGTTTTACTATACTTATTTTTGGATCTGTCTACATAAGAAAAAAATTAAAATAACAAACCAAAGTAATATTGACAACAAAATATTTAAATGATCTTTAAAAAAAAAAAATACAAGAAATGAATTGCTTAAAATTTTCGAATTTTCAATTTAGTGCTTATAAAATGAAATACACTCAGACACGCTAGAAATACAGGATTTACGTAGATTCACATCATATAAATACCTAGTATAAAGTATTTACGTTCTTAACAAAAAGGTATATAAATCCTTCAAGCATTTTTTTTAGAATGAGTACTTTTTGTTGTAATTGTGGTTACAATTTTAATACAGACTATTACAACTAAATATTTGAAACTTTGCATGCTTTTACAACAAAACTGATTATTTTAATGCATTTTAAAACATCAACTTACTAATGCTACAAGTGTTACATTAAAATATAAATCACAAAAATAAAATGCATTTTTGTCATTTTTATTTTTATTTTAATGCATCACTTCTAGCATAATATAAGTAATTTGATATTTTAAAGTGATGTTTTCATATTAATGCATTTTGTTATAGTTATAAAGGTATATAAATTGTATCTTACTGGATGAATAATAAAAGTATCAGCAAAATGCATGGTTTCTTATATCCATAATTCTAGCCTTATACAACATAGCGTTATTTAATAGCATCAAAGACTACATTGCGTTATTCTATAGAGATCAAACGTATTCATACTGATGCTTTGAATAAGATCTTAGCATGCTTCGATCTCCGGGATACTAAAACATTCACGTTGATTTTCTCTGTGATCCAGAAAACTTTCGGCCTATTCCTATTTGCTTATAATGGATTTCTTGGATTCTATTTAATCCGGAAATGATATATTATTTCAGTGCTTTTGTCTCTGCATTACTTTAATTAACTTCGGGTCTGTATAAATAAGAAATCAATTCAAATTATGAACCGAAGTAAAACTGATTATAAAGTATTTAAATGTTATTTTACTGTCTTAAAAAGTTACGCAAAAAGAATTCTGTATAATTTTTGAATTCTTAGTTTAGCGTTCACAAAATGATGCACACTTAGATAAAGCAAAAAATATTGAATTTATACAGATGCATATTTTATAAGAAACCATACAAAACGATGTCTTTACTTTCTAAATAAGCCATTTCGGCCAAGTGTGTACTTTTTTCTATCAGTTTTCTCAGAACGCATATTTGCAAACTTTAGTTACAGGTTTTATAGGATGTATTATAATTAGATGTTTAAAACACAACCTGCTTTTATAATTATTTTCATTTTTTAAACTATTTGAAACTATAAATGTATAACTTTTCAGAAGGTATTTTGTAAATATAAACTAGAATTCGTTAATATTTAAAAAATTAAATTTTGAATTCATTTCTTAAAACATGACAAGTATTTCCTTTTTATTAGTAAGTTATATATTTTTAAAATTCACGCCTCTATAAAGAAAGTAATTTGTAATAATTTTCAACAATTAAAAGTTGTTTATTTTTAATCAAATTTAATGTCTGCTCTATTGAAACAAATGTATACATGCTAAATTTTGTGTTCATTTTGTGTTTTAAAAAATGCATATAAGTGCTATCTTACCGCTAACTAAAGGTGTTCTCTAAATAATTAACTTTAAAGCTATACTCACAGTTGAAAAATAGATCAATCTGAAAACGTATTTTATATCGGAAGATTTTCTTACGAGCACAACTGATTCAATTGAACTTTTACAATTGTGAATCTTTATTGCAGCATTATGAATAAATCTATCAAAACGTATTGTTAAGCAGCGATACATTAAATTACAATGTAAACCTACTGAATTTCTGATACTTTAATTGCAATATGTATTAGTAAACAATGGTTATATCAATAAATGAAATTTACAATGATACATGGACAACGCACGAATTTATTGAAAAAGAAATAAGAGGGTTCTTGTTTTAAAAATTTCAAAATTAAGGTAAAAAACTGTAGTGATACGACTTGACTTTCGTAATATTGGTTACGTATGCAGGAAATGCATAAGCGGATTTTTTTAAATTTCCATCACAATGAAACAGGCTAGGATCAAACACTGGATCGCTTGTTTTGAAAGATGAGAAATTACAATGACGCTACTAATATTTCATTTCATCGCAGAAATATTTATGATCAATATTAACTCACTTTCCTTGGTGGTTTTTCCATTTAGAATAGATCTCAAAATGGTTTTAAAATGTTTAAAAACAGATTAACTATCTAATGTATCAGCAGATTCTAATGAAAATCTATATAGTTCTTGTGACAATGGTTTCTAACACTCTCGCCAAATAGTAATTTCCGAAGTTTTGAAGTTACCATGTTAACTGCCACACACCCTAAAATTTCGATTACAACAGTTTCCCTACACCATATGTTCGGGAAAAAATATAATGTAGGAAATCTTTCAGTACAACAGAGATGCAACAGTACAACAGAAAATCATGAACAAGTAAATTGAGTGAACACAGTTTTATTATGCAGTTTTCAGAAAGAGATATAAATTTTGAATTCAGATTGTTTCCCCACCAAACAGAGTACTACGAAGCTCTAATTATTTGGATTAATCTGACTTGGGCGCAATCCATAAAGGGAGAAATCTGCATAATTGGGACAATCATCAAAATAATTATTTTGCAAAAAAGGCATATTTCATTAAAATTCAAAATAAGCTAACTTTTTTAATTTAAAAACTGTATAATATATTTTAAAATTCAAAAATTTTCCATTACTTAAGAAAGGTAACTTTTTAATTTACCTTTCTTTAAGAAGTTCAGAGTAAAGATTGTGCGTTTTGTGCACATCGCACTGTCGCGTAACATTTGTATTGATCGTGAGACGAATTTTATGTTATGATTACGGTTTTTACAGTGATTGATATCAAAATATGTCAAAAATTGTTTGTGTTTAATGTATTGTGTAACACCTTTCTTAAGTAATGTAAAATGTTTATGAACAGGTAATGTTCTTTTAAATCTAATGTTATTAAAAACCTTATTAATTTAATAGAATATATTTTTAAAAATACAGTACACGACTTTGAGGCATTCATTGAACAGGCTCCAGATACTCGTTTCCTTGATATTACGTTCAATAACTATGTTATTAGCTGTGAAATACTTTTTATTAATTATCCAAATGTAGACTTCAGAGATTTCAGTTAAATGTAGCTTTTAATGTCCCTTTGTATAGCAATTTTGTGAAAATTATATTTTTTACAAATGAATGCAATCAGTTCATATTTCTCGTATTTTTCATATTTTTTTCGTCAGATTCCCTATGTGGAATTCGGATAATTTAAGTTTTTCAATATATTTAAATTACTTTACAAATAATCCGACCGAGCAAATGCATTTTTCAAAAATACTGTGCTGACATCCACATTTACATGCACAATTTTTTTATAGAAAGAAGTACATGCATATTATTTTATTTTGAATTGATATCTATCCGGATAACTAGGGGCTAGGACAGCTGAAGTTTGCAATATCTTTAATTTAGTTTTTAAATAATCCTTTTAGAAAATACACTTTTCAATACTGCGGTGCACTGGCATCTACAATGTAGAAATATTTTAATGCTTACATATCCTTTTATATTTTTTTATACTGATCCAGATGACTGGAGTTCGGATAGTTTGAATTTTATAATATATATAATGTAGTTCATAAATAAATCGATCGAGCAAAAACATTCTTTTCAAAAATACTGTACAATGACATCTGTAATATAAGCACATCACAATACTTACATATTATTTCACATTCATTGATGCCGATTCGGATTACTGGAGTTCGGCTAATTGGAGTTATTTATAAATTAGTTTATAAATAATCCATTCGAGAAAATATATTTTGGTACTGTACAGTTACTTCTGTAATCTAAGAGTACTGAAATATTTACATATTATATTTTATATTCATTGCTTAATGCATACTGTTTCCTATTGAATATGTATGTCTTGCTTCGGGATATAAAGTGTTATCCGGAGAATATATAAAACGAGCACGCTTTTTTTGTTCTAGAGTATAACACTTTTAGGAGGCTACATTTTCTTATTGTTCCCTTTTGCCAGCAAAATTTAGTAGTTCAAAATAAATACATTTTCTCGAGAGAATATCCTCAGTTAAATTCTTATTTTTGCTCTCAGCTTTTATGACCTATTTCCGATAGTTTTTTACCTCTTATGTTTTCATAATCTCGTTACAGATAAAAGCATTGTAGGATTTAATGTATAAATTTCTTTTATTTTCTGATTTTTTTTTCTTCTTTATTTTACGACATAAAGCAGTTTAAAATGGATATGTATAATAAACGTACAGTTGTGTAAGTAAAATTTACTCACGCACAATAATTCTAAGGCTATCGTACAAATTACAGTAAATCAATCGATTGATAAATCCGCTATTAAATATTGTGTACAAATTATGGTTTAGGGCCGTCACTATATTTAAATTTGGATCAACTTTGATTTTTCCAGCAGAAACACACACTTTCGATAATATATTTTAAATCTTTGGATGAAATCAGCCAAAAATCATACAGTTTCTAAAAATTATTATTTTTTAAATCTTTAATTATCTAATTGTAAATCTAAAATTAATCAGGGTTGCTCCTTATCATAATAAAACTATATTCAAAATTCGAAGCAAATCCCATAATTCTCTATGAAATTTCATTTATTTAATTTAAGAAGGGTTATTCGCAGTTTTCCCTCTATATACTTAAACATTAAACCCCCAAAACTATTCAGAGATTTCCTTATCAGTAAAATCCCCCAGGGGGATACCTTCTTTAGGTATTCACGGGCTTCACAACCCCGGGGCACCTGAGTGATCTTTCTCCTTTCCTTTTCCTCTTACTCCTCTGGTCTTCCTTTCCTCTTTGTTTCACTCTCGTTGTGGTTTCCTCTTCGGAGGTGAGGGAAATTCTGTATGAGCCGATGTCATCCTGCATAGCGACTCATGCAGAATTGTAAACCACCCACGTGTTGGCCGTGCGTGGCGACCCGTGTCCCTGGAAAAGGGGATCCTGGCAGTTGAGGGAAACCAACACACTGCTTTGGCCTCTGCTTCAGGTAGACGGGAGGTGCATATTGGTCCCGTATGTATCAATCGGCTGGTCAGCTGACTTTTGTCACTGGCTGTAGGGATCAAGCGAGCGAGCAACTACTAGTCATCTCGTTAAGGGTGGAGACTGACATAGGGTTGTCTTGTGACTGTATGGGCCCTGGTCAGCACTGGTGCACGAATGTGCATCCCCTTGTTAGGCTCGGTAGTGGGTGGTGCGGCCGGGGTCTGAATTCTATTTTTTCTAACATGGATGGAAAAACTTCACTTTCTTCCACTTCTCTCCTTCCCGGAGAGCAACAAACTGTGCAGAATTCTTCATTCATTCGATTTTTCATAATTAAACGCACTGATAGCCTCTCAGATAGTTCTTTCAAAAAAACCTCACCATTTCTTATAGCAAAAACATTTCAATCTGTTTTAGGGGATGGCCACTCTCTAAAAAAATTACAGTCTGGGGATCTACTGGTTGAAGTTTCTTCAGCCATTCAGTCAAAACTTCTGTCAAACTGTAATACAATAGGTACATTTTCTGTTTCCGTTCAAGCACATCAAACTCTAAATACTTGCCGTGGTGTAATATCTGAACCAGATCTGTTGTTTTCCACAAAAGATGAACTTCTAACTAATTTAAAGGATCAAAATATAATAGATGTACGCCGTATAGCAATCCGTAGAAATGGGCAGATAACTCCTACAAAACACATTATATTAACCTTCAATAGCCATATTTTACCTGCTAGAATTAAAGCTGGATATCTGAACTGTCCAGTCCGTCCCTATATTCCTAATCCCATCCGTTGTTTTAAATGTCAGCGCTATGGACATACAAATACTAACTGTCGTGGCACTAAAACATGTGCACGATATTCAGAAGCAGACCATGACGATAAAACATGTGAAAATGCTGAATGCTGCGCTAACTGCAACGGTGACCATACAGCTTATTCCCGCTCTTGTCCAAACTGGATTCGCTAAAAAGAAATCATGGCAGTTAAAATCACCCAAAAACTCTCATATCCGGAAGCCCGCAAAATTGTTGAATCCCGAACACCATCAGTTGGAGTTTCCTACTCAAGTTCAATCAAACAACCTTTAAAATCTGTAAGACACATCAGCACCCAGACTGACGTGTGTATGTCACCAAATAATTCGGCCAAAACACAATCAACAAACACCCCAATCAAAGAATCCCGTGATATCTGTCTTCCAAACAAATTTTTACCGAAAAAGTCTACTGAACCCCAGACAAGAATTAATACATCTGTATCTACATCTAAAAAAAATCCTATTCTCTCTGCATCAAAATGCCAGAAACCTAATACTAGTCAAAAGCCTAAAGCAGTTACATCCAATAAAAAAATCGTTAATCTTTCTACTTCTAACCTCCAAAAGACCAATTCTGCTCAAGCCATGAAACCAAATCAAAAGACAAACGAAAATAAGACTATCCGAGGCTCTTACCAATGGCAAACAGTCATAAAAAAACAACGTAAATCAAATCATGACTCATCTCTTGCTTTCTTGAAAGATCCCAAAAAGCTTAACAATTATGTGGAAGAGGCTATGGAAGAGTCATATGACTCAAGTGAAGATCAAGGGGACACTGTTTTTGAAGAATATGTGCCTACTTGATCTTACCACTTACCTTTTTAATTTATGTATTTTTAAATATTGCCAAAAGTATCATTGTTTTTACCATTTTACTAATTCTTGCTACGTTTCACTACTTTACTGTTCGTGAGATTTTAACTATTTTTTTAAGCTTTTTATTTTATCTTATTGACTGGTTATTATTGTATTACAATTTTATATATCATCTTTTTGCTTTTACCTTTTTACTATGTGTATGTTAGGTTTTAAAGTATCTTTAAGATTTTTCACCTTTTAAAGCTCACATTACATTTACATTTATTTTTATTTTCCTCTTTACCTTGTTCTTGGCGCAGCATGTCCCTAAAGGGACCTTGTGCCAAAAAAATCTATACAACCAACCAACCATCTACAACAGATTTTTAATGCAACTTTCACTTTTTACATTTTATTTTAGAATTTAACCTTACCTTATTTCTACCATAATCTAATGATTTAGCATTTTACTGTTTTCGTTTTCTTATATTTACCTGATCATATCCGGATGGGTAGCCCCCATCTGGATATTTTGACGTTGTTTTTTTTTTCTCATTCTTACAATTTTGTCTTTGGTTTGGCGCAGCATGTCCCTCAAGGGATTTTGTGCCATTAAAACCTATACAACCAACCAACCAACCTTACCAGTAAAAACTTATATCGAGCATCTGAGCCCCCTTATCCTTCTCTTATACTTAACCAATAAATCCCAAAAACAAATCAGGTTATTGCCTTATCAGAATGAACTTCCATCCAAAATTTGAAGCAAATCTGTAAATTTTGCATGAAAAACATATTTTACTTAAGTTAAGTGTGTGGGAGGTTATCAACCATCCCCCCTTTATAATTAACCAATGAGCAGCCTAAGCTAATCATATAAGAGCCATGTCAGAATGATCCTATATCTGAAAGTTGAGTGAAATCTGACAATTCTGCATGGAAAAACCATTTATCTAAATTAAAGGAGGGAATTATCCCCTCTCCCCCCTCCTTATACTTATGCAATGAATTCCCAAAACTAATCAGTAAAATATCTTCTCAGAATAAACTTACATCCAAAATTTGAAGAAATTCATTATTATCAAGAGTTATAGCATTACTTACATGCATATATACTAGATACATACAAAACCAGCGTGGTAGACACATAAGATCGCAGGCTTTGATAGCCTGTGAGCTAATAAAAAGAAAATCTTTACAACAGTGCTTAGTATAAGTTTTTTTAATTATATATAATATTTGTTAAATAATTTTTCTGGTTACTGTATAATATTTGTTATTTGCAAGCAAGTCATTACTGTAGACAAATCTTAGTGACCGTATCTATATCTGGCAAACCTTACTATCTTATACACCAATGGTCATTTAAGATAATTATTAGAATACGATCGAATCCAAGTTGATTTGATCCAAGAAACTCGTGCATGGTGGTAAAAGTGTGTGCTACCTCTTTTAAGAGGAAATTGGTACATTTCTTAATATGTATAAGTCCTAAACAATAATTCATTCATTTTATAGAGAAAAAATGGCTATACTACCAATCACAATGAAGTCACAATTGTTATTGAAATCAGTATTGTTATTGAAATCCGTATGGCATATAATTGTTAGAAAACGCATTCTACCTTTTTAACACTTTCCAACAAAGCTGAAAAGTGTTTATGCATCCGTTTTGTCTGGCCGTCTGTCCGCGTTCTAACTCTCGTAAATAAACTCGGATTGCCATGAAAGTTTTGAAAGTTATTGACGTTTATCCTAGTATGAAGCCTATTGAAAATGAAGTTGATACCATGATTAGTTTATTTACAGGGACAGTCAAAAGTTATCCGGCCTATTACGGCCTATATTACGGCCTATATTACGGCCTATATTACGGCCTATGGGAAAAAATATTTCAAATAAATTTTAAAGATGTTACACCATGTCAAACATATTCAAATTTATATGCATCTACGAAATGCCCTAAAAGATGCATTATGTAAAATATGCAGTGAAAAGAATAGTCATTATTCATTTACAGGGCCACACAAAGAATTCCATTACATAAAAATAAAGGGGGGAATTGTTTGAAACATATTTTAATTATGGTAAATGATTCCATGTATAATCAAATTAATGTACGTATCTGAGGCTTTATATGAATTATTTTACGCATAATATGAATTGTATAGCATTTGCAGGGACACACAAAAGATTTCAAATTATATATTTTTTCCAAAGTACTCTATATTATGTATATTATTGATGATGGCTGTTCGATGGATGAAATGCATTTTTAATTATGATATCGCTTTTGAGTTTCACTAAATCAGATGCACATTATATGGTGTGTATAAATGCTAATAGTTATGTAATTTAGATATACAGGGTTACACATAAGATCTCGGAAAAGATTCTGAATATGAGCGTAATTTGCTTAAAGGTGGTTTTTAAATAAGTTATGCATTTTTCGTTGAACTGCATTTAGTTTAGTAAGAAATGTTTGTAGATTATATATAAAATGATATACAGGGTCGCTCAAAGTACCTGATACAGGGTTGCCTGTGGGGGATAATTTTTGGAAATTTAATTTAATTAGTTTAAAGAATTTTTTTAACTAAAATGTAGCAAAATACTTTCGAGTAACAAAGATAATTTACCTATAGGTAAATTACAGGGCTGAACAAAAGTATTTAAGTATGCTTTCATCTATTAGTGCAAATTGCTGAAAGAAAAGTTTCGACCAGTTTTCTTACTAAACAATTTTTTTTCCATTTTATAGTACATGTATCAACCAACAAATCAAATACAAGGTTGTTCAAATGTATTCAATACATTATTTGGCCATGAACAGTAACACTTTATTTCCCTACAAAACGAAGATTTGTTACGGATTTCAAGAAGTATTGTAAAGTGTTTCATAATCTATGCTTAACGCGTGATTTTTCTTACTTTTTTTTTCACACGGTTGTATTTTTTTAATGCTTTTTAACAGTCAAAAAATTTCTTGTACGTACTGTAAACCGATAATTTTCGTGTGCCCCCTGTAAATAAACGACAAATGCTATGAAAGCCCTTTTCATAGTGTATAACCTTGTAGTGAAATTTCGTGATTTATATGAGTTTCGGAATATCTGAAATAGCGTAATGTAATCAAAATTCAATCCAAAAGATTTTTTCACTTATACAGTAATATAATGGAATTTGTGTCAGTGCCCCTGTAAATGAACTAATAATGCTAAACACTTTATGTGTCCTTATGATATATGCTATATCAAACTTGCCTTGGTAAGCACCAATAACATTTTGCAAATTCATGAAAATTAAAGACAATTACAGGGTCAGACGGACTGATGGACAGATAGGTAGAAAAAACGAATTCATAAACACTGTCAACTTTGTTTCAAAGTGTTAAAGAAGTAGCCTTAGGTAAAGTCTAACATTTCTAAATAGATTCGAAGTGTCTAGAAATTTTGATTAAACTTGATTTACTTAAATTAAACAGTAAAAAATTGCAGAACGTGTTCGAAATACACAAAAACGTTTATGAAAAATTAATATTGCTTCGGTGTTATCCACGGTTTATAAACTTCACTCATATTTTAAAGCATACATAGTGTTATTTTAGAAAGCATTTGGAGAAAGACCAGTCAAAAATGGTAGACAATGGTGGTCAAAAATGGTATTCTTATTTATCATTTTGATTTTTGAAATTTTTAATGGGTAGTTTTCTAAAGAGGTCTTGAAAAGAAAGCAGAAATTTTACGAAATGTAGCTAACCACTTGTAACATGAAATTTTAGCAAACGTTTCTTGTATATTTGGAAATACCCCTGCTGTTTTTCACAGTTTAGTGAAAATACTGTAAACACTAATTTAACACAGGGTGCATCATAAATTCGTCCAAATTTTAAAAGTCTATAATAACCGAAGTAATGCTCGGAAAAATTTTGGTTTGCGTGTGCATGATCAGGTAGATTTTAGAATTTTTTTTTCCATATAAAATAAAAAAAAGATTCTGAAAACAACCGATAGAGGCCGCTCACACACCATATTGTGACATTATATGCAAATCCGACAAACACAAATAGACAATGAAACAAATCACAATAACATGAAACTCTGCATTTATTATAAGGTAGTAAAAGATGCTCAACATACGGAACTTTTGCAATGCAATATTTGTGTATTCGCCATTCTTGTATAAATGTTAACCACCAGGACTCTGATGGTTAAATATGGTAAGGATAGCATGCTGCCGATATCGAATGATGAATCCATCTCCAGCTACGTATTTTACTGCTAGCCTGATATGCATAAAATGTCTCAATATGGGGTGTGGGTGCCCTCTATCAATTATTTTTGGAATCATATTTTATTGTACATGGAAAAAAAATCCAAAATGCGTCTGATCATATTCGCGCAAACCAAATTTTTTTAAGAGCATGACTTCTTTTATTATGGATTTTTAAAGTTTGCACGAATTTATGACGCACCCGGTACAGGTCTTCTCGTTATTCACTGGAAACGAAACACATTTCTTAAACTAAAGTGGGATAATAATACATTAATTGAAACAATAAAAAGGTGAAAAGAATTCCTTAACTTCCAGAAATACTATCAAAAACACTGTATGAATTTATTTTACTATTTGTAGGCGTAAGTTTTCACGATAAACTGGTTTCTAGTTTACTTTAAAAAAATAAAATTGCCTTCTTGAAAATTTTCTACATAATATTTTCCGCTTTGAAAATTATTTTGGCTTAAATTTTAATGTACAGAGTGAAAAAAAGAAACAATTTCTCATATATTTCTTCATATACATTTTTATGTTTATCTTCTTAAAACAAATGGAAATAAAATCAACTTTCAGAAAAAAATAAAAGTGGAATAAATTTTGTGCATTATAACTAAGAATTTAAAACATTTTTAGTTGCCTAACTTTTGAATATTTCATGAAATAAAACCAAATTTAAGTCTGATTTTCATTCAGATTACGGTAACATCAAGACAAAATGTAAATAAAAGAAGTAGATCTGAATAACAGAGCGTACAGTTCCAGTTGGAATTTTTCATGCGGAAATTTCATAAATATGCAGTTTAAAAAATATAAATACAATATGTCACTTTATTTATAAACTTTTGTGAGAATCGGATTCTTTGTCTTTTTAGGTGCTTGCACTTTCAAAGTTTTCTTTTATACTGTATGTTAGAGGTGAGATAAATAGTCAAGAAGATGGAAAATTCCTAAAAAATTGAGATTAAAAATGTATAATAAGATGTTAATATAAAAGATGTATATGTAAGTAAAAATGTGCAAGATTAGAAATTTATGTGATAAGAATCAGCACGAGTTCGGATCCATATCAAAAAATTGAACGGGCTCAAGGTTAATATTCTATCTCTTCGCAAAATGAAATCATTAAAATATTTTAACGAAAAAAATTCACTTCAATTAGTTGATTTATATTCAATTTGAACTTTTGCTAGGGTCTTTTTGTCTGGCCTGTTTTTACGTATAAATTACTCCACCTCAAAAATAAAGTTCTTCAGATCAAACATGTACAACGCAGAAGTCTTGAGTCAAATTAAACTCTTTACAATCGCCATTTTTTTAATATTGATTGTTTATGTTATTTATTTTTTTAGATTAAACTATTGCTTTTTGCTTTTCCTCACAAAAATGAAATACATATAGAGGTAGAAAATCATGGGCTAGCCAAACAGATAACACATTTTAAAATTTTTCTTTTTGTTAATGGATGGGAGTAGGGGAGTGTAGTGACTGTTGACTTTCTAAAAAAGTACTGAACCAGTTTTCATTAAATTTTTTTCAGGTTAAATCGAGAGCATATTTTTTTAATTTAAAAAATCGTATGAATTGATTGCTTAGTTTTGGCGTAAACGGTGAGCATACATAAAAAAAATTCGGTCATTTAAAATTGGGAACCACATCCTTTTTTTGATCTTGATTAAAATATATATACATGTATATATATATATCTATGTATATATGTACATATATATATATATATATATGTTACAGGCCAAACCCGATTTTAGGCCAAACTAGATTGGCCTAGGCCCAACCGGTCTATCCTAATGCCCATCGGATAAACTAGTTTTTCCTAGGACAAATCGGTCTATCCTAACGCCCATCGGATAAACTAGTTCTTCCTAGGCCAAACCGGTTTATCCTAACGTCCATCGGATAAACTAGTTTTTCCTAGGCCAAACTAGTCTATCCTAAGGCCCATAGGACAAACTAGATTTTCCTAGGCCAAACTAGTTTGGCCTAACTCATATAGGACGAACTAGTTTAGACTGCTGTTTATTGGTCTGAACTAGTTTATCCTAGGCCAATTCAATTTGGCGTGATTTTATTGAATTCAATGACCGCCTCAATGCCAACATTCTTGTTTGTCCTAGGCTGATCTAGTTTATCCTAGGCTAATCTAGTTCTATGTGTTTTTAGCTCGCGGGCGTGAAAACCAGAGAAATAATGGGCTCACAGGTTCTGTATATGCATGTAAGCATGCATGTACACATATATGTACATATGTACGTAACGCGATAACTCTTGATAGAGATATCCGATTTGCTTCAAATTTTCAATGTAGGTTCATACTGATAAGGTACTTTTCTGTTTAATTTTGGGAATTTATTGGATAAGAATAAAGGGAAACAAATGGGAGGCTAATCCTCCACTGTTAATTTAGAGAAATGGATTCATCATACAGAATTATCAGTTTTGCTTTAAAATTTTAGATATAGGATCATTGTGACAAGGCGCCTCTGTGATTAGTTGTGGATGTTTATTATTTGAGTTTAAAAGAAAGGGCAATGTAGGTAACACAACATAATTTAGATAAACGGTTTTTGACGCAGAATTGAGAAATTTGCTTCAAATTTTGGATATAGGTTCTTTCTGATAAGGTTCTGACTTCCCTGAATAGTTTTGGGGGTTTGCTGGTTAAGTAGGAAGAGAAAGATGAAGGATTACCCTCTTACCTAGGAAAAACTAGTTTATCCTATGGACATTTAGATAAACAAGTTTGGCTTAGGAAAAACTAGTTTATCCAATTGGCGTTAGGATAAAATAGTTTGGCCTAGGCTAATCTAATTTGGCTTGAAATCAGGTTTGGCCGGTAAAAAAACATGTTTTTCACAAGAATAAGTATAAATGTGTGTAAAGAGTCGTTGCTTGTCCATCAATACAGAAATTTAACATGTCCATCTTAGAGACATGATGCATTCGACATGTTGTTTGATTATTTTTTTTTCTGCAGACACGTGCCAACTGAGATCAGACTTGCATTTATTATTATTACTATTATTATTATTATGATTATTGCCTATTCGAATCAGATCGGAGATGAACATAATTTGGAATCGAACAGCGTTTTCCATTTTTGAGAAATTAATTAGCTGTCGACATATAATCTATTTTTGTAACGGCGTCAAGTTTTTCTTTTTCGTCAAGTCGTAAGCGGAAATTTGATTCAAAACGTAGCTTTAATAGTATTTTCTCAAAGGTACATCGCTTTTATGAAAAAATGGTTAACGCCATTCGATTACATATTTTCTGAGTGAAAATGCCTGTTAATCTTGTGCATTTCCGAAAATGAATTAGTTCTTAAATGTTATAGGATGTAGCTCTTTTGGATTTGAGAAAAGCCTAAAAAGAATGACAGAGAAACATATTCATAAATCTACATTTTACTGAACAGATTCAATAGTTATGATATTTTTAACTCTTCTTTTTTTCTTTTGTTCTAAACTACATTTATTATTTAATACTTCCATGTTTGAATATTGAAATGTTTAAGAATCTAAATAATCAATAATACATTGTGTATTTACCATTCTGTGAACACATCATAATTTAAAAGTACATTGTAAATTTATCCAATAAATATGTATGCAGCATTTTTTAAAGGAATCCTTATTGTATGTTAAGTAAAATCTGATTTTTTGGAGAAATTGAGTTGGGCCAGATTTAGCCGGACTTAGTATCTTCTCACTGATTTTTTTACAGGCAGGGCTCGGGCTGAACTTTTAATTTTTACACCGAGTCACGGCAAAATAACTTTCCTTCGGGAAGGGTGGGCGCAGGACTCGAAATTCCGGCACGTCATCTCTGACAGTATTCTACAACCTTTCGAATAAAATACATTATATAAGGGTAATGACAAAACCACTTTGCACAAGGTTAGCTATGAAACAGTAGTCGGGATCAATATTAAAAAGAATATTGCCCAATTAAACTGATGGCTTTGCATTCACAATTTTTACCATATTGTGTATTACAGCCTTATTTTTTTAAAGAATAACACCCTCGAAAAGTAAAGTAAGTTGGATTATTTTTTTCCATTTCCCTCAATTATACTTAATCATTGAACACCCAAAACTAATCACAGATACGCTTGATAAAATTAAACAATTATTCAAAACTTGAAACAAATCAGATAATTCTGCTCAAAAAAACATTCACCTGATTTAAGGAGGATAATCCCCCATTCCTCCCTTTATACTTAATCATTAAACCCTGAAAACAATTCAGGGATTCGCCTTATAAAGAAAAAAACTATATTAAAAATTTAAGGCAAATCGGATAAATCTGCATAAAAACCCATTTATATAATTTAAGGAAGGCGATAAAACGTCCACTACTCCATTATACTTAACCAAAAGAAAAAACCCAAATTAATTAAAAAAATGCCTGATCAAATGAATTCGTGTCGAAAATTTTAAGCAAATCGGATAATTCTGTATTATAACCATTTTATCTCATTTAAGGTAGGAAATAAATTGTTTCACCCTTAAAGAGTTTCGCCCATATATTTAACCGAAGAACCACCAAAATTAATCAGTGAAGTGCTTCATCAGAATGTACAAATGCAAGATTTGGAGCAAATCGGTTAATTCTGCATGAAAAACCCATTTGCCAAAATTAGGCAAGATCTCCCCCCCATTCTTCCCGTTGTTCTTATTCAATTAACCCCCAAAAATAATTAGGGAAGCGCTTTGCAAGAAAGAATTTATTTCTAAAATTTGAAGCAAATCAGTAAATTCTGCGTGAAAAAAGCATTTACATAAATTACGGAGCGTTACTCTTATTCCTCCCCCCATTATACTTAAACAATGTACACCCATAACTAATCATGGAGACGCCTCAAGAGAATGCTCCTATATCTAAAATTTGAATAAAATATGCTAATAATACATGGAAACCCATTTATTTGAAATAAGGGAAGGAGCGAATCAGCCTCTCATTTTTCCCTCCCCCCTTATTTTTCTCCAATGTCCTCCCGCAATTAATCAGAAAAGCTCCTCATAAGAATAAATCTACATTGAAAGTTTGATGCAAATCGAGTATTTCTATCAAGAATTGTTGCGTTACGTTGGGACCATTTTTATAAAAACCTTAATTACTCTGCGAGTATGCATGCTATTTGCATAAAAATGAACACAGTGTATAACAATAAAGCATTCAATCATAATCTAGAGTTTGAGCACTTTTGCTACATTAGTTTTGACACGGTTATTCAAAAGATATTCATTCTTTTTTAATTTGTTGACGGTCCCCTATGGAGTTTCGGTAAAAAATCTTCATGGCGATGTATAGCGTATACAATTATTTTTATACACTAAGAGTTTCGAGATTATTCCTCATGTATTTTTCTAGATATTTAGTAAAATGTCTAAAATCGCAAGTGTCCAATAATCAATGGCAATATAGTGTATATATATACCGAGTGTCCCAAAAATGACTGATGGATTTTAAAATTCAATAATTTGCAAACGGTGACAGCTATTTAAAAAATTTTTGCAGGAGGGTTATGTATAATGTCAGGAGTTTTTTTACCGTAATTTTTTATTTTAGTTCGCATCTCAAACAATAGGTGGCGCTAACGGCGATTGAAGGCTTGGTGATCAATGTTGAGTGAAGCGTCAACCTGGCCTTCAATCGCTGTCAGCGCCACCTATTGTTTGAGATGCGAATTGAAATAAAAAAACTACGTTAAAAAAAACTCCTGACATTATACATAACCCTCCTTCAAAAATTTCTTAAATAGCTGTCACCGTTTGCAAGTTATTGAAATTTAAAATCCATTAGTCATTTTTGGGACTCCCGGTATATATATATGTGACATTTTAAAGTTAGGGGGGCAGAAACATCATCACCAGGTTTCCCTTTCTCCACACAGAAGTCATGGCCAGCGAGAAAAAAACAAAATAAATAAATGTAGAAGGTCCAAATAATCACTCCTTGGCTGCTGCAAGTTCCTTTTATTAAACTGTAGCTATAACAGAGAGAAAAGCTCCTGTTGCAGACGATATTTTCCCGAAACATCCAAAAAAATATTCTATCATTTACTACATCCAGCCGTACTCATGCAAGAGAGCACTCAAAAATCCTTCTTCTTCTACCTCTCAAGGCTTTCTCTTTTAAATCTAAAAAGAAAATTCTAGAACATTCTTTAGCCTCAAACCCTCATTCTTTTATGTAAACATAACTCATACCCAGAGTCGATATTAATATTTGACAGACAATAATTTTATTTTTAAAAAATATATTATTTAACCAATTTATAATCGACTCAGAATTTTAAATATCTTAGGCAGACGATTTTTATAGACGATTAATTTTAAGAGAAAAAGAAAGGAAATGAATTTATTGATATGCACACTATCAAATGTTGACTGAGGGAAAATAAATAAATAGATAAAATAAAATAATGATATTTTTTGAAAGGATGTTTTTGGAATGAATTTAAGAAGACTTTCTTAAAAAGGGTTAATAAAAACATAGAAAAAATGAGTTTTATTTGGAATATTAAAAAATAAAGTTTAATTAAGAATATTTTTAATTTAGAGGCATCTTTTTAAATTTACGCATACTGGAATAAATGTTTATTAAGGCGAATTAAGAATTTATATCGTCTTCATGAAGATTAACAGATTAGATCTAGAAACAAGATTTTAGTTTAATAAGTTGAAGTAAGAACGGAATCTTATTATAAGAAAATTAAGATAGTATAAAGGTTAGTTTTGGCGAAAAAAAATTTAAAATTTGTAATATATATATATATATACATATGTATTTCAGAAACAAAAATTCAGCCTTAATTTGTTGTTAAATGTTTTACCACCCTTTAAAATAAACGGTGAATATACAGGGTGGTCATAAAAAAACTTTGCCGATATACGGAGCTCTAGCGGCCAGTCCGCTCAAACAATCGAAATGAAATTTCAAATATAGCTATTCAGAGGTATGAGTTCGAGATTCTGTAAACGTAAACAAAATGGCGCTCACGGTTACGGTTATAGTTACAGACACTCGAAAATTTCCAATGGGAACACCCATTTTTTTTCATCGCAAAATGCTCAGCGCATGCGTAAACCCTAAAGAGCGTTGGAACCGTTACGTGTATCGCAAGAAACGGACATGTTATGCACGCACAAAAAACTGTACTGGGAATCCTCCCCCCCCCATAGAAAAACTCGATTGGGGCGCAAGGAGGAAATTTGCATATGACACAGAGTCAGTACAGTAATCTCTGATTAGAATGCAGATCGGAGAAACTAAAACTTTTATTTTGATTACACATTTTCCACATGGGGACATGGGTGCCATCACAGGCAATTAATGGTGATGGCATCCATGTGGAAAATATGTAATCAAAATAAAAGTTTTAGTTTCTCCAATCTGTATTGTAATCAGAGATTAGTGTACTGACTCTGTGTCACATGCAAATTTTCTCTTTGCACCCCAATCGAGTTTTTTCTATGGGGGGCAGGACTCCCAGAACGGTTTTTTGTGCATGCATAACATGTCCGTTTCTTGCGATACACGTACGGTTCCAACGATCTTTAGGGTTTTCGCATGCGCTGAGCATTTTGCGATGAAAAAAAATGGGTGTTGCTATTGGAAATTTTCGAGTTTCTGTAACTATAACCGTAACCGTGAGCGCCATTTTGTTGCCGTTCACAGAATATCGAGCTCATACGTCTGAATAGCTATATCTGAAATTTCCCCTCGATCGGTTGAGCGGACTAGCCGCTAGAGCTCCATATATCGGCAAAGTTTTTTTTATGACCATCCTGTACATAAAAATACGGACGTTTAAAATTGGGAAGCCCCTCGTTTTTTGACCTTGTTTAAATATATATATATACATATATATATAGTACATTGAATAAACGTATAAATTAAAACACCATAAAAGTCCATATAATTTTGTTTGAAAATATGATAATCATGAAAAATATGTAAATGGGGTGCAATATTAGTATAAAGAAAAAACTCAACTTTCTGAATTTAAAAAAAAAATGCTTTAAAAAACTTCCTGCTCTTCGGAAAAGGTATATCTATATCTATATGAATATATATATATAGATCGATAGCGATATAGATATGTAGGTATACAGGGTTGTTATAATTAAAGTTCGCCTATTCAGAAGGCTCTAGAGCCGGTTCTATGGCTTTAAACGAATCAGAATTTCACTAGTAGGCAGTTGAAGAGATGCGCTCTGCTAAAAATCGAAAAAAAAATTAGTTAAATTTTTGTCAGTAGGTGGCACTGGGCCAATATTTAAGCCGACATTTGCAGATTCCTTTATTTTCTGGGGATTTTGAAAGATTCTGTATTTAAAGACAGATGTCAGACAATTTCTGATCTGAAAGACAGTATTAGACTTCACATTCGCTCAATCTAACAGGACAATTTACGCAATGTTGTAGAAAGCACAATTTTTAGAATGGAATGTATTATTAAAAATGGCGGAGGATTCATTGAGCATGCGTAATGTTATTCTTCGTTATTTCCTCATTGCCGAGCGACATGTTTTATTTTTGTTGATGCAGATTACATCACATGAAATGATATTCATTTTTCTGTATTGTTTGGAGTCATAGGTCAATCTCTAGATCTGTCTGATTAGGTGAACTTAATTATAACAATTCGCAGTTCGTCGAAACTTGTTGAAACTTTTAAATTTCTGTGTTTCGTCTGGATTGACTGATATTGGTATAATGAATCTGCATACATCACTTTAAATATTGGCGCAGCGCCACCTAGTGACAAAAATTTTGACAATTTTTTTTTTTCGATTTTCTCAGAGCGCATCTATTCAACTACGTACTAGTGAAATTTCGTTTCATTTGGAGCCATAGAACCGGCTCTAGAGCCTTCTGAATTGGCGAACTTTAATTATAACAACCCTGTATATATTCCAGAAATAAGAATGAAGTCGCAATTTGTTGGTAAATGTTTTACCATCCTTTAAAATATAAAATTAAAAGTGCAACGAATATTCTATCTAAATCTGAAGTCTTCCCATGTCTAGTATTAAAAAAATAAATAAGTCACGTAATATCACTTGTCCGTCCTTTTTTTCTGTTTGAAGTCCTTTCTCAGAAGTATCACAAAACAGTCTTTCGGCCTTATTTTTACAATTATATGTTGAAAAAATCCAAATTGTACTTTTTGTGGATTTCTACCAGTAGTTAGGTATAAATTACAACTTTGCTATTTTGAACAGGTTTTCACGGACATGAAAATCACAAAATATTTTTATGGGGGAGTATTTAGAATTAATTATATCTGTTGATAATTATATTGTTATATGAGTTAATTAGTTTTAAAACAATTCCACAACAGGATTACGCGGGTTCGGATTTTTAATTATTGTGCTCAAGCGAGTTCGGACAAACAAAAATGAAAAAATAAAATAAAAAACGAAAATTATTTCTAATATGTATGTTTTAAAGTAACGTATATATTTGTGATTTTATAGTATCACAAAATAATACTAGGTCAGTATTGTTTGTTTTAGTTTATCTTGGTCAATATTGAAGATATTGTAACTATGGTTTTATTTATAACGGCTGACTATCTACATCTGTCAAACAAATTCAGGAAGAAATTACTGAAGTAATTTTATGCGCAGTAATATTTAGTGTTGTCGTTATAAAACTTTATCTTAACGCATTGTCCACAAGGAAGAATTGCTTGTTTTTACTAGATGCGCAACTAAGTTTCGGAGTATTTTTAATCCATGAAAAATGTAAAATTTGAAGAAAAAAATACTTTATTGAAAGTATCGTCCCTCGCTAGCTACACATTTTTACTATATCTCTGACAATAAAACAATGCGTCCTTGGACCGAAACCATTTATACAATCAATTTTGCACCTCTCCGAAATTAGCCAAGCCATGCACCATCGAAAAGAAAAAGTGATAATCGAAAAGTCCCAGATCTGCCGAATACGGTGGATACAGTAGCAGATCCTGTTTCATGGCTTTGGTGGTTTCCTGAATGTTGTCGTGCTACAATGTCACTCATTTGCGTTTCGTGTCCTATTCTGGCCGCTGTTCGAGCAAAACAGGGGTGGAATTAATTATTTTTTGTTGCTAGCGATGCCCATTGTCAGCCTTTCCCGGTTTCAGCAGCTCATAGTTCACGATTCCTTTCTGGTCCCACCAAAAGCTGGGCATTGTCTTCTTTCCGAAGCGATTTGACCGTACCGTATGATGTTAATGCTTCGCCAGAAGAAAGCGACGATTTTTTGCATTTGTGATTCTCGAAATATATCCATTTTTCGCTTATGACAATTAGATGCAGGAAATGCTTTCTTCTGTGCCACAAAAGCAAAATTTCGATAATGGTCTTTCGATTTTTCATTTGTCTCTCAGTCAACCCACTTTCCTTCTTTTTTTCCTTGACATATAAGAGTTTCGAAATGCTTTGATGAGTCATGTTTAATGCTTCCCCAAGTTAACCTTGCTTTTGTATCATCATCTTCTCTACATGACGCTTTCAGATCAGCATCCTCAATCGTTTTGGCTTTCCGAAGAAATCGCCACTTCTAGAGCATTTGAAGAAATCTTCACGGATAGTTTCCGACGGTGCATGTTTGCCGTAAGCCTTCTTAACAAACGATGCCCTTCAGCTGCAATTTTTTTTTCAGGTTAAATAAAAAAGCAAAACTTCTTGCGTTCTAATCTTGCGTATTAGAGTCATCCATGTGTGAAACCCGGAAACTAAGTTGCACACCTTGGTAATCAAACAAAATTACTAAGGGCATGGCTTTTACCTCCCTGAGAAGACATATACTATATATCATGTTGGCTATTTTGATTAAAATTGTAAGAAATTGTAAGAATTGAATTGAACAATTTAAATTGCAAGAACTGAATATGTTACTTTTTTCATTCTGTAATTATAGTTGTTTCTTTTTTATACTAAAGAATATTTCTTTATAGAATTTTTTCGAAGCATAAAGAAATATGCCAACCGGGAACGAAATTCTTGTTTTACGAATCTTCATTTATATAACATTACATCATTACTAAAGACATGGCTTCACATTACATTACAGTAAATTTATTGTACTATGTTGTTCGCATATTTAAAAATTATAAGGGCATTTTTATTATATTATTCTTTATATTATTTATTACATTAATTATAGTGAAATTATAAGGATATATATTTTACTCTGGTGGCAAAAATAATTACCGATGCCCCAAATTGTATTTTGATTTTCTGTAGACACACTTACAATCATCCCATTTCATAACTTTTACATGTATTATAAAACATAAGTATATAAATTTAAAAATGAGTACAATATATTTTTTAATAATAACACTTTATTCTTTCTTTAAGAGAACTGTGTTTTAGAAAATGTGATTTTCTTCATGTACAATTCATATTTCATACAGATTTTTAAAAGATATTCAATTTAAAATATATGAGAATGGGAAAATATTAGAAAAGAGCGCTATAATTTCATTTTCTGAGACATAACCTTATAGCCTCGAAGAATAAAATCTAAGGCTATTTTACCTAAAATGCTGGGCATAAAAATAAATTAAAATACATGCAGCATTTTCCAGCCCTAAGGTCATTACTGGGAAAATCAATTATTAACATTAAAAATCTATTTTGTAAATGTTTGACATTAGTGCTTTAGAAATTAATTTTTAATCTAATTATCTCAAACTGTGTTTGCTATCGGCTACATTTTAACATACAATATGCATAATCTACTACTAAGCTTGAAACAAAGAGAAATACCGAATTAATCTGGTTTCCGTTAACCAAATTTGTTCAAGAAAAATTTTCTTTTCTTGTAATTGAGTTCAGTTCGTACATTTTGAATATTTTTCGGTTTAAAATCGAAAAAGAGTTTTATTAACCTTATTTATTGATAATACTTAAGAATAATAAAATATATTTAAACACCTGACTGTATCAGTCACTAGTTTAAAACATTTTATTTCAACCTTAAATTTGACATGAACACTGTAAAAAATTGACCCTTTTTCTGCATCATCTCTCCCCCACTTTTATAGGCTATCTCTCTTTTGACCCATGAGAATGTTCCATAATAGGGTGAAGTAATCGTTTTCTATAAAAGCGGTGGAGTGACGATGCAGCAAAAGAGTCAAATTTTTAACAGTTAAGTAAAACAACAACAAAAACAGCAACAATAATAATAATTAAGAAGCACAAACCTTTCATTGATAGCAGATTTTATTTACGCCTCACATTAAAGCAGAATAATAAATATACCCATATATTTTCAAATAAACATGAAAATAAATATCACAACTATACTACACTGTAAAAAATGTGACCCTTTTGCTGCATCATCACACCTCCGCTTTTATAGAAAACGATTACTTCACCCAATTATGGAGCATTCTCATAGGTCAAAAGAGAGATATTCTATAAAAGCGGGGGAGTGTTGATGCAGCAAAAGGATCAATTTTTTTACAGCGTAGACGATTTACAAATCGTTGTAAAGTATAAAACTATACAAACATTAAAATAAAGTTATTCAACGTTTCGATTTTTTTCTGAGATCTTTATTAGGAAAACGCTTTCATATTGCTTCAAAAAACAGAGAAAAACCGTTTGAATTAATTGCTATTAAATCATTTAAATTTTTTTCTAATTTTTGTCAGGTAGATTTTGGCATTTCACTGTTAAAAATTTGAAACTTTTGCTGCATCGTCACTCCCCCACTTTTATGGAATATCTCCATTTTGACCAATAAGAATGTTCCATAATACAGTGAAATAATCACTTTCTATAAAAGCGGTAAAGTGACGATGAAGCAAAAAGTCTAAATTTTTTAACAGTCTGCATGTTTTTCTACTTGTTATGAAGCGATAATACCCTGTTCGCACTGAGAAAGTTAAGTCACTTAACTTGAAGTTTTTTGAAGTGGTCTTATCCGAAATCAAGATTCTCACTTAAGCAAATTTCTCGAGATATCTGAAACTTGCTCAAGACATTTTTGCCGATCCCACCGAAGCTAGCATAGGGGAGAAAAATACGGGTTTCTGATTGGTTGAATAATTTTGCCTTCCTTCATTTTTGAGTTTACGTTTATTTAATCATCAATTTCTGTTTGAAAAGCTTTTGAAAGCTAGATTTTCCTTCTGTTTTTACATATTTATTAATAGATAAAGAAATAGATAATTCGGAATTTATAATTAAAGAAGTTAATCAGGATGTTTAACAATTGTTCTGTATTACTTTTAGAAAATAATAAAAATAGAATTGCCATTTCTTCTTTCTATTTTTTTAACATGATATGCACATATATACAATCAGAACAATTTATTTAGAAATAATAGTATTTTCATTTTACGGCGTCAAACTCAATTGTTTGACGCCGTATATTACTTAAAAAAATTCCAATTTCTTCTTATTATTATTTTAATGATATACCCATATACGCTCCTAATATGTTCATTAGCATAAAGGATGATCTATTTGCAAACAATTTTTGA
This sequence comes from Maratus speculifer, assembly GCA_964019185.1. Taxonomy (NCBI): domain Eukaryota; kingdom Metazoa; phylum Arthropoda; class Arachnida; order Araneae; family Salticidae; genus Maratus; species Maratus speculifer. The sequence goes on along the minus strand of OZ025292.1, from coordinate 212,996,355 downwards.
CCAATCAGAAGCCCGTATTTTTCTCCCCTATGCTAGCTTCGGTGGGATCGGCAAAAATGCTTGCTCAAGTGAGCTTGCTCTCTTAACTATGAGTTGAGTGGAAATCTGCCTTCTGAATATTTAATTATTATTTCTGAATTTTAGAATATTTAATTCTGATTAATAAATTAATGAATTTGAGTCCTACAAATAATTATAAACAATTTCAAGTTGTTATTTGTTTACTCCAGTTGCTCAACACGTGTGTTTGTGGGGTGTTTTTGTAATCAAAGGCCGAAAATGGAAAACGTGGAACCTGTTATTTCCTGCCACAAAAGAAATTAATTTTTTAATTGAAATAAGGCAGGATAATTACTGGGTAAATAAAAAAGTTAAAAGTTGCAGTTACAAATTTCAGAACTTATGCGCATGCTCAGATGCCAGTTTGGCCAAGTTAAGTCACTTACAATGTTTAGTAAATGCGAACAGGTGAAGCCTAATTCCGGGTATCCCGCTTGAAAAAATTTAAGTGTCTTAACTATCCCAGTGCGAACAGGGTATAATTGACTGATAATATAACGAACTTTTTTAATTCAGGACGGTTTTTCTCTGTTTTTTGAAACAGTATGGCAACGCTTTCCTGAAGAAGATCTGAAAAGAAGATCGAAACGTTGAATATCTCAACTTTATTTTAATATTTGTATACTTTTCAGACTTTACAATTATTTGTACGCCTTTCATTAAACTTGTGATTTTTTTTCACGTTTATTTCTAACTTTTGATGTTGTAATTGTCTAGATCCTTTAGTATGTATTTTTTATTTGAAAATTACCTCCATACATTAAACTTTTTTCCACTATTTTGAATACCTCATATTTAATGCATTACATCCATATCTATGTGCATATTTAATTTTATACTCACATATTATACATAATAAGGTAAGCTTAAGTAGCTGGAATAAGGTGGTAAAAATGTCATATGTTATTTCATTATGAACCGTTTGTGTCTTTTATGTTTTAGATATTCGCTCTCGTATGGAGATGGTTATGTTTACAGTCCCTAACCTATAAAGCTTAAAGACATAAGCGGTTTATTACAAAATACCAATGATGTAGGTACCCTAATTTACTTTATAACATATTTATAGGCTACATTGTATATAGTGAACCTTATAGTGACCTTATAGTGAAGGCAAAGTGCTTACAATGCTTTCAATTTATAATATAGTCAATGTATTACTTCAACAAATATAAGTATTAGTGATCTCTTTGTTGCTGATGATGAATCGCACATAATCCTATTTAAAAATGAAAATAATTTTTATATATATTTTGAATTCAAGAATATTTTATAATGAGAGATGCCTATAATCGTCATAAAAATAAACTATAATAGTGTTTTAGCAACTTAGACAACAATAGCTACATATTTGTTGATATATAGAAACAATTTCAAAGCAGTATTTCAATCGCATTTTCTTATCCTTTTAATATACATTAAGACACATTATTTTACATCTCATTTTGTAATACTTGACTAAAATATTTAACCGATATTTCATTTTCTACAATTTAAACAGTATTTTAGAATTTACTTATATCAGACATCCTGATGAAATCTTTTAAGAACTTTTTCCATTAACGCGACAAATATATTATTCCAAAAATTGATTCGAGAAACGATTACTTCTAAAACATATTTAACACTCCTTTTTAACCCCTGGCAACTATTAACAATGAATTTAGAGTAAAAAGAAATTCTGATAAAATAGTATTTCGACGAAACTGTGGAAGAAAAAGAACATCAAAGTTTAAAATTCGTGAGTTCATATATATTAAAAATATTTTCCGAAGCAGACGAGTGTCGAATCAAAGTATTTCTTCTGACATTTTTTAAATTAAAGAAATATTGTTATAGGGCGTATGTGTCAGTTTTGATAAATAAAGATTACATAAGAGAATGAGAATCTCTATTTTGTTGTTAATGACAAATTCAAAAAGCAGAGATTTCTCCCACTCAAGGTTATGATTTAAATTTTTCCCTTAAAAGGTCGCATTTTAATTGACGTACCAAAAACAAAACAAAAAAATTTATTGATACCTCAACTAATCAATATATTATATAATAGTTTGATTGAAAAAACGAAGAAATTTTAGAAGAAAAATTTAAAGCACGTTGTAGGGATTGAAATCTTAAATTAGATATCTATATTATAAAGGCCAAACGTATTTGTGCGTAACGTATACGTCATTTTGAGCTTGGCAACACTTTAAAATTTTAAATGAATTTCGGTATTGCAATTTTTGCTACTAAAAGTTTTTAAACTTCTTAATGCCGCACATTTTCAATTTTTGCACCATCGTGTAGGAAGAAAATATACTTTTAAATGAAATTTATTTCGAAGCTGTATCTTAATTTGTTTTTGAAATAAGTCGAGCCTCTATATAACGAAATCCATCGTTCCAGTAAAAAATTCGTTATATAGAGAAATTCGATGCATAGAGTATGATGTTAAAAATAGTATTTAATGTGTAAATTTTGAACAAATATTATTTTCGATCTTTTTAATTAAGAATTTGAAATGTTTAAAAGTATATATTAACCTAACATTTTATTTCTTACTTATTTAAGCAGTTTCAAAAGAGAGAAAAGACATTTATTTGAAAGCTTAATGAAAATCAAATGAGGAAGACTTACATAAATTTCAGAGAAAGAAATCTGTAATTTTTTGTTGTTTTGATTTTAAAATTACAATTGTTACGCTCTCAAAAAAAAATTCTCAAATTTTAGTAAGGAATGAAAAATTGTAGTTGATATTTTCCTCCATTTGAAGGTCTCTCTTATGTGCTCTCATTGATTCCTCTCTTATATGTGTAACAATTCAATTGACTGTGTTTTGAGAAGGATGTTGAAAGGTGTGTGAGAGGTGGGATGAACTTGTTAGATTTATAGAATAAGGAGAGAAGTAATATTTATAAAAAAAAAAAACCCTCTCCACTGAACGATAAATCAAAAATAAGTGATGGAAAATTGATTCCATATGATTTCGAAGCTTTTTTAAAACTGAATAAATTAAGATCAATTTATGAAAAAATTCGTTATACGGAGATAGATATTTCGCTATATAGAGTCTGTTTTTAATGTAATCATGCGAAAAGGGGACCGTTCTTACTAAAAATTCGTTATATGGAGAAATTCGATGTATGGAGTTTCGTTATATAGAGATTCGACTGTATTAATTTTTTTGTAGCTTTTAATACCTTTTTTCTAAGTACTCCTCCATTTCTATTTAAAGCAAAGAAAAAAAAGATTGAGTGCTGTATCTTTATGTTGCTATTTTCTAATTAAAACGGAAAAAATAGAAATTTAAATATCTTCTGTTATAAAAACCGGTGAATTTTAACTTCATTTACAAAATTTGATTTACACGTAAAAGAATATCAACAGTTTAATATTTATTTCAGCTAATAGCACCGAGACTTCAAGTTTTGAATCAAAATTATCAAATTAAAATGCCTTTTTTTTTTTTGGAAACGTGAATATAGATGTGAAATGTAAATTGGTAAATTTTGATATGATGAAAATGATGCCGGATTTAGATTTCATGGGGGGGGGGGGGGAATTCTGTGATTGAAGCAAAGTTGAATAAATTTTGCTTTTTTTCATTTTGGAATATTAGCATAAGAACCTTAAGCATTAAAGTTTTGAATCCAGATAATCAGAGATTTCATTCCAAAACCGATTGTAACTGCAAACTAGATACTCTTAGAATACAGACATGTGCTTACTCTCGTGCTCGTGTACTCTCGCGTCGTTCACAGGACACAAATGGCGCTGCGGCATCTTACCCGCCAGTTTGGGAAAGCTGTCGCACCAAGGTTGAGGAACAAATGCCGCAAAATATCTCTCTCTTTTTCAGTTCAATGAATACATAAGTACAATTTCCGCGCGACATCGACAGTAGTCAAAGAAAGTGGTGACTCTTACAGATCCTAATGGCAGTATTGGATTCAAATTTGATGACTCTGAATGTACTGAGTGTCTGCAGTTTTACCCAGAAACAAAATCTAAAGCGGACTGGATTCAGTGCATCAAATGCAATCGGTGATTGATTGAAACATGCTCACTTCAGTCTTGAAATAAAAGTGTGCTGATAGTGGGAGAATGGAAATTAAAATCAAAGAATGAGAGGAACGGCCAAAAGTAATAAGAATATTGCCTTATTAGAACATAACGAGTACAAACCGCAATGTTCGCCTTGATGCAAACAAGTGACTTATGTTTTTTTTTTTTTTTTTTTTTTTTTTTGTAATTTTTGCTGTAATCAATTATTTCTGTTAATTATGCTGTCCATTCATTTAAGTTCATATATTTTTTGATTTGAATTTGATTTTTGGCTTACGTTTTATTTTTTGAGATTACACTTCTGCGTTTTCGTTTAATTTTACATACTTTGATGATATATATATACATAATATTTTGTAAGTTAGCTGTTATTTATGTTAATTTCAAGTAGTTTGTGAAAATAAATGTATAATTTGCTTGAAAGGAAAAAAAAGTTTTTTCTCATGCGGCACCTCCCACACACCCCATGTGTCTTGTTACCCTCACAATTTTTTTTTTTAAATTGGCTTTGGGAAAATAATTATGTCTATATTAAAGGGGTTTTAACTTGTTTAACATAGAAATTAGATTTTAAAGGGTTTGATTAATGATTTCTAGTTCTTAGTTTGTTCTTTTTTGCTTTATTGTATATTTTACGCGAAGGAAACTGTAAGTGCGGTATCTGTCCCCACTTTACCCTAGTAAAAATAATTTAGTAATAATAAAAAAACTTTTATACATTTTAATAAACTTTTTGTATAATAAAATAAGTTAAGTTTTTTTAAATACAATAAATGAATAAATCAATATAATCCATTTTTTTCATGTTAACACTGTAAGACGTCCATAACACCCACTGTCGAATGTCACATTTCCATTTAGGGGACACTTTTTCAAATCCTAACGCATATATTTTTCATAGGTTTTTTTGTGAATAGCGAGTACATCTTTATAGCGGGAGAATTTTGAGATCTGCTGTGTCCGTTGTTTTTAGTCCATCACTCTTTTTCATTTCAATTTACAATATTTGACTACAAAATTATTGCACTGAACTCATACAGTAAAATCCTGATATCAGACGTTCCCCAGTAGCGAAAACAGTTATTTAGCCGACACTTTCTCAAACTCCAATACATATTATTCATATCATTTATTTTCCCCGTAAGTAAAGCAAACATTGACGATTTGTAAACAAATTCCTATTCCCGAGGTGCCCATATTTTTATTCAGTATACAATAACTGAATAAATGAATCTAATCCATTATTTACTGCAGTTTTTGCAGTTTTTACAGCAGTACCAAGATTTACTGCAGTTCTTATTCAGTAAATTAGACAGTCTTTAATAACACATGTTTACAAATTTAAACATTTTTTATGTATTTTTGATGAAACACACAGTTTCTTATTATACTAACTTTTACTAATTAAAGGCGGTATTTGAAAAAAAATCTATCACATCACATTCCTTCTATATAGGGTGTCCAGTCTCACTGGTGTTCAATGGCTAATGCCTAAACTGTTAGCCATAGACATTTAGTTCCAATTGCAAAAAATGTTTTCAATAAGGTGCAGGAATATTTTACAGACGATTTGGGTCAGTAAAAAATTTATTAAAAACTACGAAATTTAAATTTTTATATGGTCTTCCGGTTCTATAAGTTTGATTTTGTAAATTTTTTCTGTTACACTAACAAGTAAGACAAAAAAAAATCGTTCGTTATTCTGCGATTAAAATTGACCGAATAATAGCTGTTTAATTTTGTAACATATTTTTTACTGCAAATTAGAGCTCATTCACTAATTTAGAAGAAAAATATTTTTGTCAGATGCATTAAAAAATTGGTTAAGAGTAAAAGTAATATTATAATATAAATTTAAAATATTTTATCTTTTTGACACATTAATGCAAAATATACATCTTGCAATAAACATATAAGAAAAGAAAACTGAATTTTTGTTAAATAAAATGATGAAATTAACAGCATCAGTTCTTTACAAAATGATACATGTTTTTAAATTTTATTAGATTATATAAGTCTGAAAAAGTTGGGTAATATCATTTTTTTAATTATTGATAATTGATTCTTATGTATTTTGTACCGCTGAAACCGAAATTGACTTTCATTGTTCACCAACAGGTAAAGATTTTTTGAAAATTTGGTATGGGATAGAAGGATAGATTGGGACAAACCTTTTGTCTCACAATATCCATGTGGGGGTGAGGGGGGGTCTTTCATGAATTCTTAAGAAACTATAAAGATGAAAACTATAAAAAAGATATTGTTCTATTGAAAATATATCATGCAAAGGGGTTGTATATGTCTCTGAAGATTCTCCATTTGAACCTGGATTTTTTCCCTAAAAACTCGAGCGTCGTGAGTGATGAGCAAAGCGAGCATTTACACCAAGCTTTAATTTTTTTTGAAGACAGACTGAAATGTTTAAGGACAAAAGTGCATTACAGAAATACTGCTGGACTATTTTAAGAGAAGAAGATCAAGAAAATTATAAAAAGAATTAAATCAATCATTTCTATTTTTTCTTTCTTTTTATATCTCATGTTATTATTCATTTAAGTAATTAATAAATATTTTTAAAACTAGATGTGGCAGATTTTTTACAACAATTTTCCCGTACTCAGTGTACTATAACCTTTGAAAATGTATATATTTCGGCAAAAGTATATAAACCATGCAAACCAGTGTAATTTATTTTGTTGATAAAATAATAATGTCTGACAAAAAACAAAAAAAAAATACAGTTAACTTTTACTATTATCTCTATAGAGAAATATATTTTTCAAAAATTAATTTCACAAACTATTACTTCTAAAACATATTAAATACTCATTTTTTACTTCTGAAAGCTATTAGAAATGACCTTAGAACGGAATTGGAAATATGATAAAGTAGTGTTCCTTCGAATCTATAATAGGAATAAAAAATACATCAAAGTTTAAAATGGGTGAATTTAGATGTTTAAAATATTTTCCGACAGCAGACTAATGGTTAAAGAGAAAATATTTCTTTTCTTATTTTTGAATTACAAGGAAACTATTTTAAAGGAAGCACGCGTGTCAAATTAGAAAAATAAGAAGTATTAGATAAGACGTATTAATGCGACAAATTTAAAAAGCGAAATTATTTTCAGGGATTTAAATATTTGTTAAAAGCGATTGAATTTTAAGACATTGCTGAAATAAAAGGTATTTTATGCTTTAACTAATCAAGAAAAGAATAATAATGGCGCTCTTATTAAAAGAAATAAATTTCACTTTTAAATGGAATTTTTACTTGTATTTTTAAATAAATAATGAAAACTGTAAATGAGTGTTGTTGAAATCAAAAATCAGAAGCATACGAAAATATCCCCCAACCACAAGAAAGAGACACATCTCAGAAAAACTCATTTTGCGTTTTAATCCACGAATAGGTTTGCCATAGGTTTGTCTTGCTATACAAGCAGTTTCGAAAGTGTAGTTTTACAGAAATCTTTTTATTTATTACTAAAGGATATGTATAATGATGTAAAGATGTATTAAATATTATGTTATTCTAATTGTTATATGTCCATCTGCGACCACAGAGGAAGAGTGGATTGTGTGGGTAGGTAAAATTATTTAATTTTCCAAACTACATCCCATGTCTTCCTTCTTAAAAGTTTTATGTTTTTATACATGTTTTCATTGCTGCATACAGAGCTAAATGCTGCGATTTCATCCTATCGTAAAACTGTGCAAATTTTTGTTTGTCTGACCTGTGAAATTTACTTTTATCGAGAACTGTGACGTTTCTTGCGGGTGAGCGATATTAAAATTTATGTAAATAAAAATATAAATGTTCGTTTGTATAAAACCGTTAACCTTCGAAAGTTCTTTGCCGAATGCTTTGAAATTAACAGATTGAGTTGCATTCGAATACCAATGTATTGGTATTTATTTATTTTGAACCTTGTCCCACCCCCTTTCTCCGATTCGCCATCCCCCCACATGGAAAGTGCTTTTTCATTTTTTATTTCCCAAAACCTATCGTATAATATGTCGTTAGAAATCGAATTAACCACTGTTTCATATTTTGGACATATTACTGAAACATTTCTTTAGTATTTTTTATGTTTTTTGTTTCTTCTTTGTTTTTGAATTCGTGCATGTTTCATTTCAGCTCATAGGCTATTAAAGCCTGAGAGCTAATGTCCTAAAGGTTTTGTATGTACGTATGAATGTACATAAGTATGTATATTATCACATACGTATATATGTACTAAACGCGATATCCCTTGATAAAAAAAAAAAAAAAAATGGATTTGATTCGAATTTTGTAAGTAGGCTTTCTCAGGTAAGGTGTTTCACTGACTAATTTTGGAGGTTTATTGGTTAAGTATAAATATAAGAACGGGAACTAATCAATTTAGATATAGAGTTTTTTAAGTAAAATTATCCGATTTGCATCAAATTTCGTAAATAGATGTATTACGATAAATCATTCCTCCTATTAGTTTAGGAGGTTCATTGTTAAAATATAAATGAGAAAACGAAGACTAATCCCTTCCCCAATAATTTAAATAAATACTATTTTTTTCTCGCAAAATTATTCGATTTGATTAAATTTTTAATACCGATTTATACTGATGAGACGTTTCTCTGATCAGGTTTATTAGTCGATTGGATAATTATAAACGCATGAACGGTGGCCAATCCCCCTTAATTTAGATAAATGGTTTTTCATGCAGAATTACCCGATTTGTTTCAATTTTGGTATACAGATTTATTCTGATAAGGCACTTTTCTGATTTGATTTGGAGATTTTTTGGTTAATTATAAAGGTTGCAAACGGGAGGATAATCCGTCCTTACTTTTATTTTAAGGGGCATTATTCTTTGAAATAGAAGTAAACCAATATGCATTAATAAAAAAAATAAACTGTCTCTACTTGGAGAACCACCAGAGCTGTTAAAAACTTTGCTTGCGATAATCGCCAAATCAAAGACGATCCAGTCCGACATACAACTTATACTTCTAAATAACTTCGGTCATTGCAGAAATCGTAACACCACAAATAATGCCAAGTTTCAAAATGAAAGGACAATTTTATCATAAAATCGGTTCTTTCCTTCCGTTTTCAGATGGTCAATATAAATTAATACAATTGTATTTGTATTATGTAAATGGATTTGAAGACAGTGATAAATTTAATGGCATCCTTCATACAGAAAAACAACAGAAGATGGTGGTAAATTAGCAACCATACAAATGCGAAATAGTGACATCAAAGTAGAAGACCGGTTATTTTTTTCCATACTTGCTTTTGGCATCAAAAACTTATAAAGCGTACAAAAACATGGACTACTGTAACTCCATCAAATCGATCAATTCTATTTGTAAGTACGTGAAAAAAGCATGGATATGGCAGTTTTAAACGTTCAACCAGAAAAAAGTGATAGGAATGAGGTCATACATATAAATGAAATGTCAGTGTCCAGCAGAAAGATACATAAGCAGTAATGCAACTGCATTACTGCTTATGTATCTTTACGTATCTTATGTATCACTGCAAATTCATTCATTTCCAATACATGAACGAAGTCCAGCTGCTTTTCAAGACGCAGTACATCTAATGTCGATAACGCGGTTATTTCACAGTTTGGAATAGGCTAAAATATCCTTGAATCCACTGGTTACAATTTTAAATGTTTTCTTCCTGCTATATCAAAATGACGCATTCGAGAAAACACTATTGTTTTCAGAAGTGCCTACACATTATGCATGGAATGCGAGTAGATAATCATTTCATCGACTCAGATGACGACAGAAAACGTGGCATATAAAAATAAACTACGACAGGTAAACTGAAAAGCATGTATCCTAATCCAGATGAATGCTTCTTTCTTCTCATGCTGTTGCTGAATGGCCCAGTCAAACATCTTTCCGGCATTTGAGAACTGTCAACGTTGTTATTTTCCTGCATGTCACGTCCTGAATTTATAGGAGAAATACCGACGCAGTCAAATCAGTGTATTGATTTCAATGGTATTGACAGACTGCTCTCCTTCATCACTAACAAAATTGTGGGAGAAGCACATTCGCTTATGCTAAAGATATTTTCCGTTGAAATTCAAATATGAACATGAATTTCAAAATTAAAATCTACAACCAAGTGTTGATATTGGTTGGAGATTTGTATTTGGAAATCACGAATAATGTTCTCAATCAATTATAGATACCATCACCGAATCGATCAACAACTACTTCGTCCGATATAGAATTGTGTCGTGAACAAAATTACGAAAAAGGTGATCTTTTGTCGTATGTGCAATCCAATATTCATAAGCTAACGCTTGAGCAAAAAGTATATACGATCGCGAGATCGATTCGAAAGGCACATTTGAAAAAAAAAAATGGAATAACAGTGTTTACTTTTATTATACGTTACATTTATTTGTTACGTCATTAAGTAATTTTTAATTCGACGTTTTATTTTCATTTTTATTAATCTTTGCTATCTTATTTTATTTTTTTTATTTAAAAGAAAAATTATATCAATTTGTATAATTTACGTGGTGATTTATATACCGTATTTACTCGTGTATAGGGAGCACGTGTGTATAAGGTGCACCCCTACTTTACAAGTAAAAATGGCGATTTCTTAAAATCTCATGTATAAGGCGCACCATACGCTAATGAAGAATGACCAAATGAATTTCAGTAAAAAAAAAAGTCGAAACAAACATGACACCAGACCAGAAAATAAGACGAAAATATATTTTTAGACTTCGAGTTTTAAGAGAATGACGGGAAATAGGAATGAATGCCGGTAAAGAGAATTGCTAATTACGTTTAGATAATGTCATTAGCTCTGTTGTATAAAAAACTGCAAGGAATGAAATAAATGTGCAGTAATACTTCAATTAAGTAACATTTTCAGAGTTTAAATATTTTCTTTAAATACTTTTTTGTTTCATATGTATGTCGTTTGACTGCAAACAGCAGTTTCCAGCAGATTATTCCTTGTATAAGACGAACCTAGAAGTTTTGCCCTAATTTTTTGGAAAAAAGATGCGCCTTATACACGAGTAAGAGTAGATTTTTTTAAATTTTTTAGTCGATTTTTAGCTATTTTATGTTTGAGGCAATTTTTCAACATTAGTGAAAGGAATGCGGTTTCATTCTTTTAACCAACATAGTAAATTTAGTTCTCTTTTAAATTTAGCTTATTCGAAATTCGTGCAGTGATTTTAGATTTTTGAATTAATTTTTAATGCGATTTTTAGTATTTTTTCGCATTTTGCTGCTATTTTTGGACATTGATAAAAGGGAAAAAAAATTAATTTTTAGCCTAATTTACTACATTTTGTCTGCAACGATTTCATCGATTTTCAATGCGATTTTCACTGGGATTTTCGATGTAATTTTTAATGATTTTTAAAGTTTTTGTACTTTGAGAATAGATTTTTTTTTAATTTTTTCAATATTCCAGGTTATTTTATGCATCATGATTATCACGGATCCGGGCAACGCCAGGCAGTTCACCTAGTTAAAAATGTTTAAACATATGTTCAGATTTTAATTTGGAATTGCAATGCATTTTATATGTAGTTTACACATTTTTTTCATATTTTATGTTACGCAGAGCCATGATGTGTAAGTACTACGGTTGCCCCAAGCGATCAGATTACAATAACAAATGGTGACCGTTTATAGAAATTTGGGGAAAAATTTTCGATTGATACTAGGAATGTAAACCCAACTAGTACTCCCTGCCTCTTAAAAAAGGCTGTTTTTCAATGTTTAAATACAATAACATTGTTCTCTTTCATAAGGCATAATTTATATTCATAAAATGAGCCGTAACTTTGTGACAAATGATTGTATCGACTTGCGGATAGCGATATTCTATCAGATTAAAAAATATATACATATTATACGACAACCCATTTTATCAATTAAAAAAAACTTAAGTTCTCTTCCGCTCCCGAGTTAAAATTTCTCGTTTGGCCTACTAAATATCATGAAGCAACTTTACTTTGGTGAGACATTGCACGCCTTCAATTCTAGCCCTAAAACGAAGTTCTGCTTAAATTTTAGTGAATGACCATCAGCTGTCTCTAGAAAATTCTATTTTACATGTACTAATTATGCGACTATCATCACTATTAATATCATCCATATAATAAAAGCCTACGTCATGTGACTGTTATCAATGGTTCCGAGTTCGTCGTCTTACTTTTTACATGCCAGGTGATCATTTTGGCACTTTAATGCTAGCCAGGCACAGGTGAAAAGGTCACCAAATATTGTTCTATTGCCACAATTTCCCCTATATTATATTAATCCAAATCATGCGAGTTGTCTTAAAAAACTACAAGCTGATTCTATTGCTTTTCATATGCAAAGTTTCCATTCTGTTTAGAAAATTAAAAAAAAAATCGATAAAATTCCTGCATAAAAGTTGCCATGATCACAAAAAAATCTTGATAGTTTTATGTTAGGTGCAAAGCAAATGTGCAAATTTAAAAATAACAATTTTGAACTCACCAGTTGGCATTTTTTCGCGTGGTAAATCGAAGCAATGCTTCAAAGTTGAAATTACATATCATGGCTTGTGGTATTATTTATTTATTTATTTATTTATTTTAAGAAATATGTGAAAGCCGTGAATTTTAGGAATTTTAGACATTTCAATTTTAAATGAAAGTATTGTATTTCAAATGAAGTGAGTGGGAGCATTATATTTTTAACTAGCTGACCTGCCCGGCGTTGCTCGGGTCCGTATTAACAATATTAAACGAACTTGAAATTTGTATGATTTTATCATTAACTCAAAGCTTGCAGAAATGCATTGTCTGAAATACGTGGCAGCTGAGTGAAAGAAAAATCGGTTTAAAAAAGAACTATTAAGCTCTAAAAATACTTAAAATGAGCAATGAGAAATGCGGGAGGGAACATGTATCCAACGATTGCGTTATTTTCGTGTTAGATAAAGTGTTGATATTTACCCGTAAAAATCATTGTTAGGTCACGTAACTAATTTTTTTTTACATAGAAGTCCCAAATGAAATATTTTGAATTTTAAACTAATTATATCCCTCTTAAATCCGACTATACCGTGAATGAAATCGATACTCGATGATAAAAGGTTGGTATATAGTATTATAATTTCAGAGCCATTTAACAAAAGTAAGTGCATATTTTTAATCCGAACATGGGTAATGTTCACTCTGTGGACAAATTTCTAACTGTAAACTTTTGTACCGTAACCATAACCTGTCTGTAACCTAACTGCGACTTAACAGTGTCCTACCGTAACTTAAATATAACATGAATGTAACCTAGCCGTCACTTTATTGAAGCCTATCCTGATTCTAACCATGGCATAAATGCAAATTAACTTTAAACCAACTTTAAATTAACCGTGATCTAACTGTAACCTAACGTGAAATTAAATAAAATCAAAGACATACCTTAATGTAATTGCAACCCAAACGTTACCTAACGATATATTGGGTTCATGTCCATGGAAATCATTTTGTCTTGTTTGGATCTTGGTTATGATAATATATAATATCATTAGAATATTTTCGTCGGGTTCAAATTTGGTTCGATTCAGATTTCAGGTATTTTTTGAAATTCGATTTAAAATGTTCGCGTTGGATTCAGGTCCATGGAAATTATTTAGCCTTGCTCGGATTCAGTTATGGTTCTGTGAAATATTTTTGTCGGGAACAGATTTGGTTCAATTCAGATTTCTGCGTTTTTTTCAAATGGAATGTTTGGGTTCAGGTCTTCCTGCCTGTCTACGGAAATTTCTCTGTCTGATTCGAATAAAGACATGCTTCACTGGAATATTTATGTCAAATTCAGACTTGGTTTAATTCAGATGTCGGCTTTTTTTTCAAATGTAATTTTTGGGTTCGGGTTCTCTTGCGTGTAACTTGCGTGTAACATAAGAACATGCTTCAATGGCATATTTTTGTCAAGTTCAGATTTAGTTCATTTCAGATTTCGAGATTTTTTTCAAAGAATTTTGTTAGGTTCAGATTCGGTTCATGTGCATGGAAATTTTTTGTCTTGTTCGGATCCGGTTAATGTTCTTTGGAATATTATTGTCAAGTTCAGATATGGTTCGATTCAAATTTCAGTTATTTTTTCAAACAGAATTTTATGTTCGGATCTCGTTCATGTTCACGGAAATTTCATGCATGATTTTATAAGAAGGTTTTCATCAATATATTTTATATATTGACATGGAATTATTAATATGTTGTTAAATCATAAAAATTTTTCATCTAAGTTATGAAGAATTAAAAAGTTCTGAAAAAAAGAAAACTTTTAGCAATACAGTTTTTAGTTCAAATCAAAGATTTTCAATATTTTATTTAATTTTATTTTGACATTTAATTTTTTCTAATTTTCCAATTTCAATTATTTTAAAAGCAAACATTTATTTTAATAAATAATATAATAGAAAAGAACGTTTTAATAAATTATTATTTCTTCGTAAAATGTGCTTTAGCTGTAATTCATTTCTTTCAATTCGTCTTATTAATACAAAATTCTTTCCTCGTGCTTTTGTTTGAGACATTAAAGTTTCAGCGATAAATGGTTTCATATTGCAAACCTTTTTTTTTTTTTTTCGTATTGCTTCACCTCCACCTATCTTTTTTTCCTCCATGGCGTACAGCAGCTGTGATTAAAAAAAAAAAATCCTCATTTAAACTGACAGTTTGCCAGTCTATGAATTTTAAAGGTCTATCCCAGCTTTTTTAATTATTTCTGCGAAAATTTTATGCAACCAACCAACCATAAGAAAATGAAAGGAAAAAATAGTAAAAAAGGCGATTATTTTATGAGAGTGAGCTTTGGAATTTAATTAATAACTCCGTTAATAAATCGAATTTTGAGATTCTGAGCTTCAAGTGCATCAGGAGATATATTGGGCTACTCTCATAAAAATTTTGAACTTCGTACGTCCCATAGATTTTGCTAGCCATCGCAGACACACAGACACACACACAGACAGACAGAGCGTTTTGTTCTTTTATCAGTATAGATGGAAAAATAATGATAATAATAATAAAAGTATCAGAAACAAAATTTGGCAGTTTATCACCTGCGACCCACTTACATAAATATGAAAAGCTCTTAATTTCTTCATCAGAATCTTCAGATTTGGCGAAAAATTGAGCAAGTAAATAGAATTATCAATAAAAGTAAAATTTTGAATTGGTTAGCAAACATTTAAGGGAGACCAAACTGATCGCCAAGGTAGCCTAGTAAATGATAATAATCATACTTTTACATATTCAATGAAAGAAGGATACTTGTTATTGATATACTTAATTATTTTTTACTCAATCCATATGAAAAAATTTCCTAAAATTTTTAATCTGTACAGCTAAAGGAGAATATTCTCTTTTTGGCGCATGTGTAATTTGTTTAAAGTATGTTCACTGATCCCTCTGAACCTATGCGACGGATTTATGTGATTTGCTTTTTAAAGTTTGAAAAATTACATGCTCGAATTGATCGCTTTTAAATTTCGACTGAATTAGTTCAGCATTTTTATCGAAATTCAACAAAAGAAAAGAAATAAAAATAAAAATAAATAAACATTTTTAAAATATTTCATTCCTGACACATATATACTCCCTGAAATATACAATTCTTAATAAATTTTACTAATTTAATATAAAATCAAATAATTCGTATACAAGACTGCGATTGAGAAAAATGTTCATTTAATAAGTAATTAACTGTCAATGTAATTAAAATTTTTTCGTTGTAGTAGCTTCAAAAGTGTTCTTTTTTATAAAAGATTTATAATTGTATGCATTTGAAGGTTCATATTTTTTTAGGGTAAATGATACAAAGCTGAATTTTTTGTCGTATGTCTTTTCAGAAATACATTACACATTCTACAATTTAAGTGCTAAATAGAAAACCTTTTATCTAAAATTGCAGTGCCATACGCCTTGACTATTGTAGCGACCTTGATATTATGTAGGTAGCGAAAAACTTTCAAATTTAAAGTGGGTCACGTAACAATCTGGTTTAGCATTCACTGAAATTCAAAATTCATCTCAGTCTTACGAAGACTGACGCACCAATTGTTACGTCATTTCTACTTAAATATCTACTGCTAATTATATTAAGGCACTCGAGTTAAGAATGAAAAACTCGACCTCCAGGGGCGTAGAGCGCATGGCACCTTGCCACTACTACTCCGTTGTATGTCGCATTCGGGTGTATTTATAATGTTATAGTTCAATGTATTTGTAGTCAAAAATAGCAAATCGCACTGTATGTTTTGAAACCAGTAAGTAGTTTCAGATTCATTTATACAAGGACAAAGGTAGGGAAGCTCAATCCAGACATGATAATTAAAATAACTTTCATAGCTGTCTGAGAAAATATTTTCCCGGTGTTCTTTTTTTCTCTTGATGGGTACTTTGAATTATATTCATGGTAGTGAAGAAAATGGATGAATTTCCCGCTCTTTTCTTTTTGTTATTTCAAGAAATTATTGACAAGTAACTATTTGAAGAATGTGCATAGCCGACTAAAAATATCCTAATATTAAATCATGACATATCTGGGATTCAAACATTAAATTCTGAATGTAACTAGTAAAATGCTTTCATAGAATAAACGCTTGAAAGTTCAATGCAATTTCTAAGCTGTGACATTTTTTTTTTTTTTTTTTTTTTGTAGCCATTTATCAAAAAGTGCTCATAAATAAATTGAGGTACAGCTTTCAAACAAATTACATTTAAATATATATATATTTTTCCTTATACGACGATATAAAAAAGGAAAATGAGCTATTTTTGGACTTTTAAATTTTGCTGAATTCCGAAAATTTGAAAACTGAAATTTCATTTAAAATTTATGAGTTATCGAGGAATTTTAATGTTTAATCCATAGTGTTAGTAATATACGACTCTCTAATTATATAAGCCACGTTTTGTATTGTAAGCCACATAAACATCATAAAAATGATGTTTACTATTATTATTATTTTAAGTATGGAATTTATTTATAAGTCTAAAATGATTTATTTCTTGAATGTGATAATATTTTCTAAATGATTGTTGTAATTTTTTTAAATAACTCCTTTTTTTGTAGCACGTGCGTGACATTATTTCAAAACGGGAATTTAAATACAAGATTTCTAAAAACAAATAATCAAAGATGATTATTTTTTTATGTTTCTATTTTAAATATTTCTTATAAATATTTCTTTTATAAATATTTCTTGTGCTATTATCGTCCCTGTATATTGAAGATGACTTATAATCGGGCCTTCATGTGAAGCACACAATTTAAATGTATGTGTTCAATAAGTAAATAAAAATAACAAATCTGTAAAGGTTACATAAAATATTTTAGAAACCTTTTAGCCTAGAATTTTTTATGCAACTACAACCCGGGTTATAGATAAACTTTGAATAAGATTACTGGTAATTTTAGTAAATTCTTTTGTAAAGCTATAAATTTCTGCAGCATTACAAAAACCAGTTTTGCACAGTCACATCTTTTTTTTTTTTTTTTTTTTTTTTTTTTTTTTTTTTTTTTTTTGTACAGTTCATGCAGATAAAATTTATTAAGCACACAGATTTCCATAACTTTGCATCTGTAAAATTGCATTTTTTTCAGTGTAGTTAAATTTTTTTTTCTTGTTCTGATGTTTAAAAAAATTTTTCTTACTTGCTTAAAATGAAGTATTCTAACATATAAGTAACTATTTTTCAAATTAGAATTACTGAGTATTCTAAATATATTTATAGGTTCTAAAGAATCATATATGAATTTAAATGTGATACATTTTTCTAAATGCATATATTCACTTATAAAAATTCAAAAATAAACATTTTTTTTTTTCGAAATATTGATTTTATTAAATGTATGCGGCTGTAACTAGTGGCTTAAGAACCATCTGTTGGAAAGTATTAAGGCAGAGGTTCCCAAAGTGTGCTCCGCGGAGCCCTTGGGGCTCCGCCTGAACTTTCTAGGGGCTCCGCGGTGTTCCAGGAAAATAATCAAATTATGAAAAAAATTAGCATATTGCAAGTGAAAGGTTTTCAAAAGTATGTAGGAATTTGTGTGTGTGTGCATGTCAAAAATAAATATACCTTTAATTGGGATGGAAAATACAATAATACACCCCAAAGCTATTTAAGTGTTTGCATTATACATGTATTTATTTTCTGTATAATATTTTTGGTTTGAATTGCTTTATTATATGTTTCTGCATTTAATGTGCTTAAAAAATTCAATTTAAATTAGGCTACAAGAAATAGTATTCTAAATCGATTGCACAACGTCAATCAAAACAGAAAGGGCCCGCCAGTGCTGTTAACTCTGCTTGCTGAATAACTGTGCTTGAGAACAGTTTTGTTCTTTGAAGCTCCGCCTATTCATATGTTTGTATTTAATTCTTTATTTCTCACACTTCATAATCAGATGAAGCAATAAAAGAGCTTTTGGACAATGAAATTATTTCTGTACCGTACACCCCAAATCAAATATTGTCATCAAAGCAAGACAGAACCGAGACATTGGGGGAAAGGATATGTCGATAAAAAACTAAAATACGATGAAAATTACTTATAAAATAAGATTTATTGAAACATATGATGATCGGCTTCTCTGTGTGATTTGCGGTAAAGTTTTGATTAACAGTTCAATGTTTTACGTTATTTGTATATTTAAACTTTCTATGCTGTTTTTCATTGTATAACAAAAAAAAAAAAAAAAAAAAAAAAAAATGCCCCTAGAAAAAATGTTATTTAAAATGCCCCTTTTTTGTAATAGCTTGTATCATTTAACAAACGCCTCATTAGATTCATTTAATATTTATATACGTTGTATATATAATTTTTTTTTCCTTTTCGTAACTTTAATTGCTTCAATCTGTTTGTTTTATTTTTATAATTTCTTAGTGCTTTAAATTTTCTATGCTATTTTACGTAATTGTACTTAATTCAGAAGCAATGTATATTGCTGAAAATGCATTTCTCAGCATTACAACCCCTGTAAAATTTTCTTTTAATTCGTCTCTGCCACATTTTCCAATCAGAAATACAAATAAGTCAATAGCAATATAAAGAATATATATTGGTTCTTTACATTTGTTATCACACTAAGAATTTGAAATTTTGCTCAGCTCCACCTCTTGCTTAGACGTTTGGTCAATGAGTGCCTGCCCTGATATAAATTTAATCCCACCCATACATTCTATTTTGTTAGTAAAGTTTTTCTACTAGTTGCAGTTTGTTTAACATGTGTAGTTTTTACCTGTTTATCTGTTTTGAGGCAAAAACAATGACGAAAAAAAGTTTCTTTCAAAACTATAATTAATAGCCAAATACTTTAAATAACGTACCCAAAAAAGTGAACAATTTTTCACCTAACAATTCAGCTTATAGATTTTTCCCCGCCCACTTAAATGTTAAAACGATGACTTGTTTCTAAATGTATTTTTTTTTTAAAATGATTCAAAAAAAGAAGCTGAGAGGGGATTCATTTTCTTTGCATGTTTAGAAGTAGTACTAGAGACTTAAAGAAGCACAAAAAAATATTCCATAATCGCATAATTCTAATACGGATAGGTAGTACTAGCGAAAACGTGTTGCATATTTTCTCATGGATGACTGGAACTACCCATTTCCTTTTTTTAGGGAGTACCCTATTGGAATTATACAGAAGTATCACAGTGAAACAACTGTATAACTTACCTTTTTTTCTGTGTGTGTGTGTAGTTTTCGCCATAAATAATCGTTTTACGTAAGCCCCCATGCAATACATAACCCAGACAGAATTCAAAATTCATATTGGAAATCCCAAAAGAATATTTTATATTTTAAAAATGGATGCCATGAACCCATTAACACTTGGACTGCCATGGGTGTCATTTGTGAAAGCCAGTGATGTTTCCGTTGGGCCATTGGCTATCAGATATGATAGCCATGGTGTTTCAACACTCCAGGCTTTGGCTATAAAAAACGATACGAGTTACATGAAAATGGTTTTGGAGTTTGGACTCCTTATATATGATGTGTCAGACATACGTGGTTTGTGCAAATTGATGTATGTGCCGATTGTATGAGCTAAATGTTGTAGAAAATGAAATACTTTCGACATTTTTCTCTTTCTTATTGTAATTAAAATTCAAAAAATTCTAACCTAATATAATAGAAAATAAATAAAAATATAGAAAATAAAATAATAGAAAAAAAAATAATAGACAGAAAATCTAAATCAATAATCTCACAAGCTCATCCTTACATATATTTAAAAAATTTCCAATTTAAGAGATTATACGGTAGAAATATAAATCTTAATAAATGATTTTAATGATAAATGACAAATTTAGTTGGCTATCAAATAAGCCTTGACCACTCATGGAAGAATTTACACTAACTTTCGTGGGGTGCTTTGGCTATCATTTTTTATAGCAAGGATGAGAATCTCCCTATGTGCGTTGCAAAATGAGTCAGATTAAAAATATTGATTTATGTTCCAAATATTCAAATTACACACACACAACTGGCACCCTGGTGAACATAACAGTTTTCGCTTGGCAGTCAACGTGTCAACAGTATTGCTTGAATACCGCTCAGGTAAAAAGATTTTGTTTTAATATTTAAGATTTTTAAAATTTCTAATATGAATTTAGAATTTCTGTATCAGGAAAGGGACAAACTGAGAATCATTTCTGGCTTGGATTTTTATCCATCAGATTTTTCTGTGTTCCATAGACATAAAAAAATTATTTATAAACCATAGAGTATCGTTGGGTTCAGGGGCTCCGCCTTAGAAATTCTTCCCAAAAAGGGCTCCGCGAGCCAAAAAGTTTGGGAACCGCTGTATTAAGGTAACATGTTACATTGTTAGATCTTAGACATAAATTTTACTCACAACCTTTGCGCATTGCATTAATTCATTCTATTTTATTTCATAACGAGCACCATTCATTCTTTACGCTGATAAATTTTTACATACGAACTTCAATAAAACAAAATGTATGAGTGAACTTTACATTTTGTTATAAAGCAACGTGTATCTTTACCAGCAATGTCTTTCCGCACTGCTGAGAACATTACGAGTGCCATTGCACTATTACATTTTCGAGTGTATTATTATTTGTATTTCAATTGCTATATTTTGAGCCGAGAACATTTGGGCTGTAAAGGATCAACTCTTTTAGTTCATCATTTGCCATTAGATTTGGTGTAAACAATATAACATAACTATACTAATATCATGCCTGTTAAATTATCTAACAGCGAATATCCAAACGGAAGACCTTTTTAAAAATGCTAATCTCATATGATCGTGTTCACCTGTTTATAGTACTTTGCTTTCATATTTCTATTAATAAGCAATGTAAGACAATATATTACCTTCTAAAACCTTCCTTTAACAAGTAGGAAAAGTCGTGCGTTAAGCATACATTATGAAACACTTTCCAACACTTCCTGAAACCTTTAACAAAACTTTGTTATTTAGGGAAATAAGATGCTACTGTCCATAGCCAAATAAGTATTCCAATACTTTTGAACATTGAACAGCGCTGCATTTGATCCGTCAGTTGATATAAATATGTACTATGTAATAGGAAAATTTAGTTTAGCGAGAAAATGCCAAGTGGTGGAAATTTTTTTCAGCACTTTATTCTAACAGATGGAAAATACTTCAATACTTTTGTTCAGCCCTGTAATTTACCTAGTACCTTTATTAAGCGCCAGTATTTTGTTAAAATTTAGTTCAAACAATATTTCTATGGGGAAGCATTTTTCTAATAACTCTTTCGCATTTTGGCATTTTTAAGCTTTTTTTTTGCATCAGATAGCTGAGGTGTATGCCGACATCGCTCCTTTTTTACTTTTTCGATTTTGGTTGTAGATATTTTTTATACAGTTAGTTTCACCTTCAAAACCGGTTTCGAAAGTGAAAGTGCTTTTTAAAAAATATCTGCAACCAAAATCGAAAAAGTAGAAAAAAGAGCAATGTCAGCATGCACCTCAGCTATCCAATGCAAAAAAAAATATTTAAAAATATCAGAATGGGAAAGAGTTATTAGAAAAAAGCCTCCCCATAGGAATAGAATTTGCTCGCGAGCGTTTTCTAGGGCGAGAGAGGATCCTTAAATGCCATTTCCAGAAATCATCATATACAGTTGACCATATAGCTCATTCTTTGCGTGACCCTGTATGTTATTTTAATATTATTCTAAAACATTTCTTTTTAAACTGAAAGCAATTCAACGTAAAAATGCATAACTTACTTAAAAACCATATTTAAATTAATTATTCTCATATTTAGTAATCATTATTAGCTCTTTTGTTTAACCCTGTATATCAACTATAACATTTATATATACACCATATAATTTGCAGAACATTTATTAAAACTTAAAAGCGCATATCATAATTGAAAATGCAACCATCCATCAGCTATCATCGATAATGTACAGTACTACGGATAAGAATATAAGATTTGAAATATTTTGTGTATTCCTGTAAATGCTATGCACTTTATATTATGCATTAAATATTAAGTATCAGCGGCGTATATCAATTTTATGATACTTGAAACCGTTTAACATTATTAAAATATATCGCAAACACTCCCCCCTCCTCTTACAATTGTGTTGTAATGGAATTCTTTTGAGTGGCCCTGTAAATGAAAAATAACTATTATTTTTACTGCATATTTTACAGAATGCGTGTTTTAGTGCTCCTTGCGAATCCATGTAAATTTGAATAAGTTTGAAAGGGTGTAACCTTTCTAAAATGCATTTTAAACGATTTTTTCCCGTTGGCCGCAATGTATCGGAAAACCTTTGACTGTCCCTGTAAATAAACTAATCATAGTAGAAACTTCGTTTTCAATAGGGTTCGTGCTAGGGTAAACATCAATAACATATAAAAATTTCATAGCAATCCGAGAATATTTACGGGAGTTAGAGCGCGGACAGACGGCCAGACGGACTGACGGAGAGATAGACAGACAAACCAAATGCATAAACACTTTTAAATTTTGTCGGAAAGTGTTAAAATTTATCTATCAGTATAATTCTAATTAAATTTTATTCAATAGAATGCGTGTTATGAGTAACCAAAACAAAGTTCCCATTTGCAGTTTATATGTATAACAGATGATGCGTATTGAGAATAAAAAAATCCTTAAGAGTGGTTCGCATTTTCTTCGACAAGCCAAAAAGAATATATATATCACCAAAATAATTTAACACTGAATGATTCCCTGGAGTTTTAGAGGTTTCCCCCTAGAAAATATGTTTAAAAAAAATCCTGTATCTGCCGAAAGCAAAGAATGCAGTTTCTTCTTGTTTGAAAGAAAAGCGAAAGATTGTTATGTTTTATACATAAGTTAGTGTGTCTTTTCGATGATCTTGTTATGCGTTATTCTTTATCTCTTATTTTTCTTGCGCCACTGCATGAAAGTAATGCGATATAAAAGAAAAACAAATAAATCCTATAATTTTTTTTTATTTCAAAGCCATATTTATTTTAATTTGAATTGCAATTTCAGACCATTTTCAAATTTCATAATGATGTAGTAATGAGCTATAAAAGTTTTTATTTGAAAAAATTCATAAACGATTTTAAAAACGTTGTTTAACTCAGGTCTTAACCCCTTGAGGGGCAAGGAACAATGTCTCTTTAATATTACCTTCTCATCGGAAGAACCGAAAATTTTGATTTTAAAATAAGGAAAGGCAAATTTTTAACGATACCCTCAAAGTTAAAAGTATAAAATTTCGTTAAAATTTTGTGGTGTGAATTTTGTTAAATTAGGTTGGATAAAATGTATCCCATCGCCCTTCAAGGGATTAAATTGGACTTGAAGTCGGAAATCTCGATGTGTCATACAACCATATATTTATGGTATGAAAAGCTTTAAGGTGTTAATGGTCTTTGACTATTTTCAAAGAAAACCTTTGCCTTATTTAATGGAGAATAATTTAACAACTTTCAACAACTAAACAAAGAAAACATTATCATTCGTAAACAGCGGTATTCAAAAGTAGAGACTATAGTAGATAGAGTTGAAATTTCAAATGTTACAGAACATTGCGCAAAACCTATTGAACACATATAAGTTTAAAAGTAGCAGCTCTTTCAAGAACATTATCTATAATTTGTATTCTCCGAAACATTTCAACTGTGACGAATGTCTGTAAACAACTATCAGTTTTTTATTTTATTTGATGAAAAAACATAGAAACGTTCTTCTGTCTCTGATAGTTTAGCTATTGGATTTGGTTGCAACTCCGTTCATCTTTAACTCTTTGAGATGCAAGCAATTGTGTTTGTGTAGTTCTGAACTCTCACCGGAAATTCGGAAGAAAATTTTCAAAATAAGATAAAAGAATTCCACGACTTTTTCCCACTAAAGTTAAAGATAAATAAAATTTAATAAAATTTTTCTAGTGCAAATCTCCATTAATAGTAGATATGATATTATACCGGGTGGTTATAAAATAAGTATCCCTATTTAAAGTTGTCTGCAGCTTGAAGGAATAACCCGAATGAAGCCGAAATTTGTACACATACTATTTGAGAAGGGGGAAGAAGACTGGAACAATAAAAAAATAATAGCAATAATTGACGACAGAGTGCGCTTTTGTCTTTGAAATGTAATGTACAATACAAGAAAGTCGTGAGTGCGGAGAGGTAATGGTTTCCTCTCTCTTCCACATTTTACAGTAAACGATCGTCTCTTCGAATTTTTTTACCATTCTTCTCACTGCACTCGGTGTCAAAGGACCTTTTCCCTTACGCATTCCTTTCACACGCCTAAATTCACGTAAAGCAGCTGCACTGTTTGAACTGTTAACGTAGAATAGTTTTAAAATTAAAGCGCGATCTGGTAAACTGAGAGCCATGTCGTACAACATTAATGGCAGAAATGACCACGTTTTGATTTTTTTAATGATTACAAGAACGTTTGCAGCAACAGGACCCATAGCGCCATCTGTTGCTGATTACTGTAACTATCTCTTTTTTATTGTTCCATTCTTCTTCCCCCTTCCTGAATAGTATGTGTACCAATTTTGGTTTCATTCGGGTTATTCCTTCAAGCTACAGACAGCTCCAAATAGGTACTTATTTTATAACCACCCTGTATATCCCACCGCCCCCTTAAGGGGTTAAGCGATCTCGCAGATTTTTTACATGATTTTTTACACATTTTTACAAAGATAAAAGATATGATAGATAGTGATTTTCCTAAGATTTTGAAAAATAGGAGTCAAATTAACGCTTTGCAATAATATTTTATAATTCTATGGAAATTCCTTAAAAAAGACTTATTGTAATATTGTACACCTATTGCATATTGTAAAGAACGCTTAACTGGATTTTTTAAAGCGTGGTATCGTCGGAAATATCTTACAATGAGAATAATGAATAAAAATATAAGTCATTAAAAACAATAAATTATCAGCAATCAATGTTTAACGAGTATTTTAAAGATTATGCCTAATTTCTTGGATGCAATTCATGTAGTTACAAAATTTTCCATTAGAGCGCTTTTGGGAAATTCGTCACTTTGATTTAAACCAAATAGAAAATGCGAGGTGTTGAATATGTTTAGAACAATACAATTTTTATTGTTTCTTTTTTAAGATATGGCTACAGGAAAGTCAAAAATGCATTATTTAAATTATCTATGCAAAATTTCTAAATTGTTTCCTCAACGTATAATACTTATTCAAAAAAAAAAATATTTTTATATTTTCATTTTATTTTATTTTTTTAATGTTTAAAATACATTGTTATTGCAGTTTTATAGCCCATTAACGTGCTTGAAGAGCGGGAATTAGCACATGCTTAACTCTATTGTTTTTTGCAATTCCTAAAAATTACAACCATACCATAAGGATCAAAAACCGTTTACAGACATGCCAACCTCCGGCTTTTTAAAAATGAAACAATTATAGTTCTAACCAGAAATTTATTGAGTCAACGAAATTAAATAAATTTCAAATGACTCCCTGAGTTAATGCTAGACACTTCTAATTAAATAAATTTTCTGGTTCAAAGTACGTTTTCATAATTAAAAAAAAAGCCGGAGGTTGGCAACTCTGCGTTTAGGAATTATCCGGATTAATTCTACCATTTATGAGTTGAGCATTCATTTCTTCCGTAACATCAAGATTACACAATGAGTATCAAGAAATATACAAAAATTATCCCGATTAATCGAACCAATCATGAGTAATGGATCCATTTCTGACCGTGACATCAAACACAAAGGTATAGAATGACAAGATTACCTTTATAGCTATAGGTGAAAAGAAAGTATAAATGGTAGAATAACATATCTGTTAATGAGAAGAGCGTAACCACGGGAATACGATGTTTCATAAAAGTGGATGTACATAAATGAACAGAATCTTCTCATTTCTTCTCCTCTTTATGTTCATAATGTCACGTAATATATATCCCATATACCGAACTCGGAAGGATAGTGCTTGAACTTTTTTTTTATCCTAATTACAAAAGGTTTCCAACGATACTATTCTTGAAAAATTCGGATTGCGTTATTTATGTACACTGAGAAAAATATGAGTAAGTCGATGTTTTCATTTTGTTAGGAAACTTTTTGTTTCAAATACTGACGACTCAATGCTTTCAATTCTGAAATACCAGAAAAACTAATACACTGCTCAAAACAATTAAAGGATATTGCTGTTTTAGGTGGATTTTTTATCTGGGAAAATTTTTTAGCTGATTGATACATAGTCGACAGAGATAGTAGGTTATATGAGAATAAATTACACATGTTTGGCAGAAAAAGATGCATTTTATTGCGCATTTGTGTACAAAAGGAGAAAAACACAATTTGTGCATATGAGAAAAAAAGAATAAGAAAAGGTGTTTTTTTCAAAGAAAATCATTTTCAGTAGGGGGTATGGTTTCCACGGGCGGCCAGCAACGTTGAACACCTTTGAGGCATGGACTCAATGAGGCTATTAATGATGAGTTAGTGTATTCTGCCCCACTCTTCCAGAAGAGCTCTTTCCAGTTCTTGGAGAGTTTGTGGGGGTTGTTATCTCCGAATGAAGTTATCTCCGATTGCTGCAGCGTAAGGGACTACAATAGGTCTGAGGATCTCATCCCTATATCGGCGACCAGTCAGAGCTCCATCTCGAATGATGTAGAGGTCAGTGCGCCCGTCAATGGAGATGCCACCATACACCAACCCTCCTCCACCACCAAATCTGACACTTTCGTGCACGAACGCAGGATTATTCCTACTGCCACGGTCCCTCCAGATGAAAATACGCCTATTATCCGGATGCACAGAAAAACGGGACTCGTCAGAAAACAGAATATTGCTCCATTCATTTCTCCTCCAGTTGATATGCTCGGTTGCCCACTCCCTGCGGTCGCGACGATGCCTTGATGTTAATCTAACACATACCATCGGTCGGCGAGCATACAGACCTACAGCATGGAGCCGGTTTCGGACAGTCTGAGTTGAAATCCTGGTGCCTGTAGCCGAGCGAAGGTGTTGTTGGAGAAGAGTAGCGTTCATGTTTCGGTGTCTCCGAGCTGTTAACGCTAAATACCGATCTTCATTGGGCATTGTTGCCCGTCTACGATCTTGCCCTGGTCTTCGGCCTGCATATCCACTCTCCAAAAAACGGTTCCAGATCCTGGAAATGACACTTTGTGACACTCCAATGGCTTGCGCTACTTCGGCTTGAGTTTGGCCTCCTTCTAACCTACCAACAATTCTTCAAGCTTCTGAATCTGTCAAATGACTTCGCTGAGACATCGTACTCATCGAAACAAAGCAATTACTGATTGCCGATCATCCTTGTCTTCATTCCCTTTTATCCAGTTGAAAGTCAAATTTCATTCGCTGCCGCTGAAGCGACGTTTTTGACGTCGAACTGAAAATTTGCATACTCCACAGTTTGAAAATCAGAAAAATTTGCATTTGTGATTCTCTTCTTCTATTTTCGGCAAAAAAAATTTCGTTTATATCTTTATTTCATATAAAACTTCAAATATCCTTTAATTGTTTTGAGCAGTGTAAAATTACTTATTATTCATTTCGCCATAGTAGTTGAATTTGTACATATTATTTCATTTACTATGATTTCGAACGAAAAGCTCCTTTCAGTAATATTTTATAACATGAAATGTGGCGACCTGCATTTTTATCGTGTTCGGAGGAAAGCACTTTAAAGCCATCATAATGTAATCGCAGACAGTGTTGTCAGGTGGGCTACTTATTTTAAATTCAGATTCTTGACTGGCACCACTTTTTGGAAATAATATAACGTGCCTTATTTACTGACATATTTATAAATCCGAAAACAAACGGAATTTAGCCGTTTCAAAAAAGTGGTGTGAATCAAGAAATCTGAATTTTTAAAAAGTAGCCCACTGGCAACATCGATCGCAGAAGCGATTTTGTTCTTCCGCCTACGAAACCTAATGGTATCATTATGAATTCGTAAAACAAAATCTTCGCAAAGGGCATAGCCGGATAAGCATTGGAAACATGCCTTTCAAACAATTTTTTTGATTTTTTTTTCCCAGGTGTGTCTGCATATCTGACAATGTATTTCCCCAATTATCACCTTATAAATATTGATATTTTATGAAATAAAAATGTTTTTTCGAATTTTTAAAAATATCATTTTCACAAAAACTACTGTACCGAATTACATGTGATTTATTGAGTTTATATGGACATCAATGATGCATAACTGGTCATTTTTGTATAATTTTCTGATTGTAAAAAGTGTCAGGAAAAGCGATTAAAGGTTTTTGAAAAATAAATTTCCTATCTTATAGTTGTCGGAAAATTACCATTTTCAAGTAAAAAATTCCTCATATGTGCTCGCATATTATACATAAATTACAAAAATTTGCATTGGGTACTACATATAAATATTTACAAAAATATGTATTAATTTTATTAAAATTCATTTAAAAGCGTTATTTGGGCGGAGCTACGCAACTTCGAAATCCAAAGAATCTATGGAACAAAGTCAACAAATAGTGTCTTAACTGATGTATTTTAGATTTCATTAAAAGTATAGGTCATAATTTTCATCTCTGTTGATATTATTTTGATATCGAAAACTGTGTCTGCATATCTGACATTGTATCGCAGACAATAGAGAAAAATATTTTCAATTGAAAAACAACGACATTCTTCAATATCTAAATGTAACGACAGTCACTATAATCATTTTTATTCGAACATTCTCACCACTTTTATTGAAGGGTAATATGAGTAAGTAGTTCAGTTACTATTACGTTATTTGTAGTCTCTCACATCGCGAATCAAATATGCATTAGTATTACTGGATCTGGAACCTATTGCGCTATTTTAATAAAGAGATATCTTCAGGATTGGGTAGTATTAGGCAATATTTTATTCAAGCCATATGGTTATATGCTAATCCTAACTTTTAATTTTTTGTTTTTTTTCCTAATAGCAGACATCTGAAGCTATTTAATCCGAAGATAAATATTGGCCAAAGGTGCAAAATGTGAGTTAAACGGGAAAAAAGAAAGAAAGCTGACAACACTGGGTGATATTTTGTTCTGAAAAATATATTTCTATAACTTTGAACCGTTTAATATTTGATGAGATAAAAATGCTTTTTTTAAATAAATATAGTTCAAAAAAGCAGTGGAAAAATTACCGAGAGTTTAAAATAGTATATTATAATCGAATATATTATAATCTTATACGCATATACATTGTCGAGTTCAGAGCTTTAGGCCTCATTTTCAAGAATAGTGACTTTTAAAAATATCATTTTTCTGTTTACAAGTTTTTCAAGAAACTTCCATTACAATCACATTTTCGATTATCATACTTATATGACATAGTAAGAAATAGAAAACATTCATGACATTAAATCTGTTTCTGATCGCGGTGGTTAACTATTACTTATAAGGAAGGTCTCCATTGGGGGCATACTCAGATTTTTTTGAAAAAAATACGAATTAAACTACTCATGTAGGTAATAAAGGATCAGTGAAAATTAGCGGCGGAATTACATTATTAAATATGTAAAAAAATAAAATAGTTTTGAATAATTGGCGTGAAAATCTGAAAGCGACGCGGGATTTGGCGAGCAGTGAATTTCCTCGCCAAAAGCAGACGATTTTAACGAATCTGAAAATTGATTTTAATTGACTTCACTGTTAAAAATATGCAGCATTTACTGCAACGTCACTCCACAACTTTTATAGAATATCTCTCTTCTGACCAATGAGAATGCTCCATAGCACGATGAATTGACCGTGTCATACACTGTTAAAAATATGCTGCATTTTGTTGCAACACACTCCACCGCTTGTATATAATATCTCCATTCCAACCAATGAGAAAGCTCCATTTTACGGCCAAGTAACCGTTTTCTATACAAGCAAGGGAGTGCGTTGCAACAAAATGCAGCAGATTTTTAACAGTGTATTTTTCAATTTGGAACAATTTTAATCAATTTAAATTGTGTTTTAAATGATAAAATATATTAATTTCATTTTGTTATAAGTACATATAAACGTATATGACAAAATTACACATAAAGTAAAGTAAAAATACAAAACTAAAATTACTTAAACTGAACTTATTTAAATAAATTGAACATAGAAAGTTTTTTCTTTAAAAAGTATTCGAAGCGTAGAAGCGTATCTTTCAAAATTTCGTTTTTTTTGCCAACCGGAGATAAATCGCCAAATAAACGAAATTTTTATTATTTTTTTACGGACGTTGTAAGTAGCTTCCGCCGAAATTTTTTTTATAAACATATATAACTATATGAGAAGAACATTCTGTAATTTTTTCAGATTTTTCTGAGTATGCCCGTATGGAGACCTTCCTTGTTAGACATAAACATTTAACCTGATGGTAAACAGGGAATATCGCTCGGTTAAAAAGCTTGAAACTACTAACTATAATTTCTCTTTATAAAAACTGATGAAAACGAAAACCATTTCCATTTAAATTGGCTGTAATCTTTGTTGTTATATTTTGATATCGAAGAATGTAATTTCTTTCTTTGACAAAAATATTCCTCCATATTGTTATATGTGACACCAACAAGAAAATTTTTATCGAAACAGTATCGTTAGCATTGAGAATGATGCTCATTTGTTCATTAAACTTTAAAATACAGCAATTCAGTAAGTGTATATTCCAAATATCATCCAGGTGTCTAAGATGAATAGCTCCGCCCCAAATAACGCCTTTAAATAAATTTAAATAATTTTTACACATATTTTTCTAAATATTCATACGTAGTACCAAACGCAAACTTTCGGCATTTATGTATAATATGCGGGCATATATGAGGAATTTTTTACTAGAAAATGGTAATTTTCCGATAACTATAAGATATGATTTTTATTTTTCAAAAACTTTTAATCGTTTTTTCATACGCTTTTTACTATCAGAAAATTATACAAAAATTCTCAGTTTTGCATCTTTAATGTCTATATACACTCGATAAATCACATATAATCCTGTACAGTAGTTTTTGAGAAAATGAGGTTTTTAGAAAATCGAAAAAATATTTTTATCTTATAAAGTATTTATATTTATAAGGTGATAATAAGGGAAATAGATTGTCAGATATGTAGACACACCTGGGAAAAAAATCAAGAAATTTGACTGAAAGGCATGTTTCCAATGCTTATCCAGCTATGCCCTTTGCAAGATTTCGTTGAAAATTTTTAAAAATAAGTTCATTAATTTTGTGTTTTCGAAATGTTTATCCCTAATTTTATTGTAAGCACACTTTCAAAGTTTGAAACATGTGTGTACTCATTTCTGAAAACATGCAGGTACTCAAGAATCTAGCATTACATGCTCATATTTTAGTATGTCCATGTTTTCACAACCAGTATAAACAAGTTTCAAATTTGTTTTCAATGAAGCAAAAAGATGAGGGTCTGTATCCATATATCCATTGACAAGTGTCAATATGGAATACACAATATTGCACTTTCACTATATTTGGATAAAGCATGTCCTTATTTTTGCTTCATTATGGGAACAACGGATTTTGAGTTTATTATATCGATGATAATTTTCAGAATTTTCAAGCTATGTTTTTTGAGACTTTAAAAAAAGTTGCTCTTTACATTTACCTAACATACTATGGAAATGAAATTTTGATAAGCATGGGTATTAAATTCTTAGATAGTAAACATGATAATTTTTCATACAATTAATTATCATTTTTTTAATTCTGATTACAGAGTAATGTGTACCATATTGTTTGTCAAATTTTCTGAAAAGAGGATTTTTTCGTATTAAGAATTCAGCAAATTATAAACAAAAAACTTCACAAAATTTGGAACTGTTTTTATAAAAAACCTCAATTTTTCTGCGAGTATGCATGCTGTTTCGTAAAGATGTAAGGTGGTCTGGTGTAATAATGCCAGGCGGGGTAATAACGCCAAGTGCTAATATTATGCATAATTATGAAATAATCGGGTAAATGACACCCATGTGCTCTGCGCAGAAGTGCTTTGAGTCATATAAATTGCAAAAAACAGCTTCAAGTTAATTTGTTTCATTTTTAGGTCTTACTGTTTTTACAAGCAACTAAAATTAACGCTTGATCTAAAATTTGCGAGATATGTTTTGTGATCTTTTTTTATCCGGAAATACTTTGTTAATTACATAAACTTATAGTACATTTCATGGACTTTCAAAATGTTGTTGAAGATTTTGGATATCTTCTCGAGATAATTTGTAAATTAAAATGTACAGTGCAATAACTATAACGGGGTAATAACGCCAATCCTTGGCATTAATACCTCGGTTGATTCCCTACAGTGTCCGAGCTACATCGTAATTACTGATTCAAATAAACACAGTTAAAACTGTGCAAAAATATGTGTAGTGTGTTTCTAAAAATTCTATTTAAGCTGTCCTTTTTAAGCAAAAAGAAGCTCACGGTCTGATATTCTTTTGCCTCATCCTCCCCCCCCACACCACACCTTTATTTTTCTTAAACTTTCAGAAAAAATTGAACATTTTCAATATCTCAGAATGCAATTTGTTAATTTCTAAGTTTGTAGAGTTTGTATTTTTAGAATTGGGCTATCTAAATGCAATTATTCCATCTTGTTTCATAGTTTTGTTTGCATGGCGTTATTACCCATATAGGTGAGTAATAACGCCAAATAGCATTGGTCAAGAAATCACGCCATTACAATGATATACATTTTATGAATACATATCTGTTAAATTATTCTTTTTATATAGATAGTCAATGAGTTGCTGTATCAAATCATATATTTGTTTGAAAAATACAATCTAAAACTGAGCCGTGAAAATTGGTAGAAACTTAACGTGGCGTTATTACCCCAGGGTACCTTACAATGGATTATTACAATAATCCATTGTAAGATAACCTACTGATTAAACGAGT
This sequence comes from Maratus speculifer, assembly GCA_964019185.1. Taxonomy (NCBI): domain Eukaryota; kingdom Metazoa; phylum Arthropoda; class Arachnida; order Araneae; family Salticidae; genus Maratus; species Maratus speculifer. The sequence goes on along the minus strand of OZ025292.1, from coordinate 212,962,821 downwards.
TTCCTACATTAGTTTTGAAAGAGTTATCCAAAATATCTTTTTTCTATTTCAATTTTTTGATGCCCCTCTATGGGTATTCGGGAACAAATCTGCACGGTAACATATGACCTGTACTATTATGTTTACACATTTGGAGTTTCAGGATAATTTTTCATGTATTTTTCGTGATAATTAACAAAATGTCTAAAGTCACAAGTTGTTTGTCGCCTGTCGCCATATAGTGCATAATATACTATATTTTTTAATACTACGCGCGTCATAACCGATAAAGTTATGTTTGAATTATTGTAATAGTGGATTTCGATGAACTGACCCAACCCATCTTTGTAACTACAACAAATAATTCAGATTCTAATGCATATTAAAAATTCTGCATGTAAAAAATGTGTAAATGATTTGAAGAAAAATTCTTAATGTGCCGATTCGTCTTTTTCAATTTTCAGTATTTTTTTTAAGCAACTTTTTTCCCTGTCGAAAAATAAGATATCCTAAAAATGCAAATTAATAATAATAATATTGCTCCAATGAATAATCAACTTGTTAGCTGTAAAATAATGCCCGCTATTAAATTCTTATACCTGCCTTATTTTATCTGACATATAATTAGTAAGATGAATATCTGTTTTTCAAATTTTTTTCATGTTTTTAGAAAAACTTATTTAAAGGCGTCAAACTTTTTAATTGATCCCCATGAGAGTGAACTGCTTGTAAGCCATATAAACATTTCATTTTAAAAATTTCAGAAAATTATATAAAGCAAACAAGTAACATGAACTCTTTTGTTTCTACACAATACTATGAGGCTTTGATAAGATTTTATGAAAAGGTTAAGCAAATGAATTTTTTGGAGAACAATAGATCAGAATAAGAAAAACATTCTCTTTAAATTTTGTTTTATGGATTTACTTTTAGTAATAAATTATTGAAATTAAATTAAATGCGATGTCTTGTCCTTTATTTATTTGACTCAAAACAATTTTGCATATTTATGCATAAAAGAGCTGTAATTTCCATAAATGGACAATACTAGACATGGAAAACATTTTTAATTAAAAAATATCTTCTAAAATAATTTTACTTCCATGTTCATATGGGATTTCTAAAATTTCTATTGCAAAATTCTGATGTATGTACCGTTCTAAAATATGTCTTTTTCACATAAATAGGTGTATTTAAAATGAAGATCATGACTATATAACCTAAAAGGTGGAAGCAGCGACAATCACCTCATCGAGTTTATGAGTGAAATTCTAGGATTACTTACTAAATCTCGATTTCTATATTAAAACGCAGTCAGTCTGCCAAGTCATATCTTGATGTAAAACACATAAAAACTCGAATTTAGCAGTTGGCTCATAGATTTACTGTTATAGGCTTTATTGCTCACAATTCTCTATGTTTTCATTCTTTCGGGTGCAGGAAAACACAACGGTAAACATATGCGTCAACTGCTAAAATCAGATTTTTGGGTGCTTTCTACCAAGATATGACTTCGCAGATCAATTGCGATTTACATCCGAATCGAGATATAATTAATCCTAAATTTTCATCCGTGAACTCGATGAGGTGATTATCTGTGCTGCCACCTCCTGGTCAAATAAGAATCCAGATGAACTTCCCAAGGTGAGCGAATTAGATGGAATTGTAGTTAAAAGTTTATTTGATACTGGGTCAGAGCGTTGTCTCATTTTGTATTCGAAATTTAATAAATAATTGAGGTTTAAGAATTTGAAATATTCAAGCCTACTTGTTCATTTTTCTCAAGTTTACCTTCTAAACCTTCTAAAAAATAATGCGTAATTTAGTCACATACGTACACGTAAATGTATAAATTCGCAAAATTAAACCCTTGTCGTAAAATTTACGTATTTGTCTAACCATTTACCTGTATTCACGTGTGTTTATCGGCTTAATGGATGTGTGTAATTGCTCCTTTTTCGAAAACACAAACAATTGTGAGAATGGTAGATAACTGTACGGATTTACTCGAAATTGTGTGTTTATGTAAATTTACAAATTTCGCATATTCCACAAATATCTTTTTATTTTGAATATTACAATAAAACATATTTAAGAATAACACACAGATATATGTGTAAGAACAGAATGTTATACAGGATTATGTATAAAAATATTAAGCAGAAATATGTGTAAGAATAGAAATTCACAGGTAAATATGTGTACTCCTATGAACACAGTAAATATCGATATTTCAAATCTTGGTTTGTGTAATAATAGCTGAGTGGACAAGGGATTGATGTGGAAAACTCCAGTTTCAGAATTCGTAATTTTTGTTTACTGTAGATTGAATAAATGAAAAATTTCTCCTCTCGAAGTAGGTGTACCCCTGAAAGCTTGAGAATAAAGTCGATAGACTAAAAAACCGAACAAAATCTTGAAATAGTACTGCCGTCATGATATTGTTTCATAATAATTCTATTTTGGAGTGCATTTATTTCGATTATATTAGGTTCTGTTCATAATTTGCGACTAAATTAATTCAGAGTTTCCAAAGAACTTTAACCCCTTCGGGTCAAGCGACCGGTATGCGTGCCGGCGTCGATTGTACTCGCATCCCGCTCGACTGGTATTCGTGCCGGCCCTGTTTGTACTTATATCCCGAACAACGGGTATACATGCCAATCAAACGGAACGTTTTGTTTTTCAAAGTTTAGCATACAAAAAATTTATCCTATTTACATTTGAATGTACAGTGGACTCTCTTTATCTGAACACCCCGGTATTATGAACGCTTTTTGATGGTCCCGGGGAAACTCCATAGACTTAACATAAGATAAACTCTCTGTATTCTGAACACCCTCTAATCTCAACACCGCGCTATTATGAACGCTACTTTTGATCCCCATTTTTACCTCACCTCTCTGTAAACTGAACAAGTGTTTAGAATCGGAATTCAGGATATTCCCCGCATCTTGGAAATTCTGCAAAACTTGTTGCAGAAGAATAGAAAGGTTTAACGAACTCAAATAAGTAGAGAATTTTGGAATAGAAAACGGGAAACAAGAACATAAACAATAATGTTCAGAAGATTTTTTGTCAAATGAGAAGAAAGAATCATCCTGTCACTGTACTCCTACTTCGAATTTTTCAGAAAAGCAGAAAATTGCAGAGTTAAAGGCATCGGAAGGATTGATGACTCATTTCAAAATTTAACATAACACCAAATTCAAAATGATCAATGGTGAAGCTGCAGATGTAAATATCAGCACTGTGGAAGAATATAAAATAAAACTTCTGAACATAATGAAGGATTCTGATACAGCAAACATTTTCAATGCTGGTGAAACCTACCTGTTTTTCACAGCTCTTCCAAACAAAATTCAAGCAAAAAGAAGCAAAAATTGCATAGTTGGAAAAATGTCAAACGAAAGATTTGTCATTATGGTCTTTACCAGTTTGATGGATGAGAAGCTCAAATTTCTTGTGATCGGAAAACATTTAATAAATATGAAGATCGCTTCATTGCCTACACACTATAAACCAAATCGGAAAGTGTTGGTATTTACAATTTTTTCATAGTGGTTCGATAGAATTAACGAGATAATGAAGAGAGAAAGGAAGAAAAAAAAGTTGTTGTTGTTAATACCAGATCACTTACAAACATGCAGCTGAGCAACATAACCTTGAAGTTCCTGTTACCAAACTATACTTCTATAATCCAAACACTGGATCAAAGAGTAATCAAGGCCATTAAAACGTACTACCAAATCCATTTTCTCAAAAAACTGTCCCTGGTGATGGAAGCGACAAATTCGTCGGAAGACGGTCAACGTCATAGATATGGTCTATTGGATATTCAAGGCATAAAATGAAACAGCTTCCTACACCATCCAAAGATGCTTCCATAAAGTTGGATTCCTATGCGAGAATGAGTAAACAAGAATAGAGGACCAAGAAGCAACAGCTGTGGGTGACTTGGGATCAATTCTTCAGAAGATTCATACTGAAACAGAATTTGGAGCTTTTCTCGAAACCGATGAAATCTTCATGGTTTGCAAGAACAACATTGATGAAGAGGAAGAGGAAAGTGAAGGAGAAGCTGAACCAGAAGAGACTGGCGAAATAAGAAGAATGATGATTACATTCAAGCAATATGACTAAGAGACTCATTCAAGACCTGTTGAACTATGTGTCTGAAACATCACCTCAAAACTTTTGCACTTCTTAAACAGCCAAATAACATGTACATTGCATGAACACATACAATGCAAAAATAGGCTAAAATTATTTGTTTAAGTAATATACTGATTAATTTTGGTGTTAAGAGGTGTATTGTAATGTAAATGTATGTTTTGTAAAAAAAAAAATAATAAAAAAAATTGATGGTACAGTACAAAACTGACTAAATTTAGTTTGTCATTGCACAATGTTATGACTACCCATGCTAAATATTTTATACCAACTATAAATTCAATACATAGTAGTAGTAGTAATGCATTTCCTATTCTCCCTCTATTCTGAACACCCCCCATAATCTGAACATTTTTGGTCGGTCCCATGAATGTTCGGAATAGAGAGAGTCCACTGTATATTAAGTAAGAACATTTCTCCTTCTAACTAGGAAAGATAAGGGAATAATTTTTTTAATCCATGTGAATTTAATGTTTAAAGAAAATACTACAATGGGAAAAAGCATATTTTTTTCCATCACGCCCTTCCGTTTCTGAAAGTGTGATTTATTTTCTATCACAAATCTTTTTACGCGTCTAGTAAAACTTCATTCCTCTTTATTGGAAATAATTCTACTGCACTTGGGATGGAGAATTGTGCGGTTAAAGGACCACTGGTAAGCATGTGACTAATAATTCACTTGTACGATTGACTAGACGAACATCTGATTTATTCCTTTTTTCTCTCTTTTATCTCCATCAGAAATACTTTAGTTGTAAGTCGACGTCATTATGAGTTTGCGTTTTCTTTCTTTTAGAAGGAAATATTTATCCATTTTATATTTTTATTTTATTTCAGCACTGCTTCGCAGTTTAAAAAAACTGTACATACTGATTGTAAGAGCTGATTCGTTGAGAATATTCTCGGCACCGCCAAATTAAACATTCATTAAAGTTTCGGCAAAGCAAAGTTTTAAAAGACTTGTTTGATACTTTGGTTTGAATTTTTGAATTTTATCTTCAGCAATTTTATATATCGTTTCAGATTAATCCATTTTAAATTACATCATCTATATCTATATATCGTATTTTCCAAATTCATTAAAAAAAAAAAAAAAAAAAAAAACTAATATATTTGACAAAGAATGAAATAAAGGAGATTGTGAAAAATATGTAGTCTTCAGAAAGTAAAAGTTCTAAGTGTTAATGATTATAACATAATAATTTTAATTTTTACTATTTTGATAAATGAGCGCATTAATTAACGCGAGTATTTCGAATTAATTGTTAATTTTACCCGTTATAATTCCGCTCATTTACCCATACATATACATTTTCATTTTCAAAAATACTTTTAACATCAATGGTATTTGTGTTCAGTTTATTAGGTAGATTTCGTAAGAAATACTACCTATTGCAATCGCACCAGTTTATATATCTATCTATCTATCTATCTATCTATCTATATATATATATATATATCTCACTTTTTTATGGACACGATAACTTCTATAATTCTTCACCAATCTCCACCAAACTTGTACATAAAATCAAAGAGGATAAAATCTTGGCTAAGTTCGTTAATGGGCAAAATCGGACCAAGGGGGTTGGAATAGGGGGCGTTTTTGTGAAAACCGAAAAAACGCCATAACTTCTTAATTAAAGTAGATATCGAATCGGTTTAAAGTTTATATTACTTCTTAAAAATGGGCCAAAAGTATATGCATGACAGATTTTTGATAAATTTAGAATTGGGCTCAAGGGGCGAAAAAAACAGGGATTTTGAGAGAAAAAAATTCATAACTTCGTCAATTTTCAAGATATCAAGTCCAACTAAATTTTTTGTAAATGTTCTTAAAATTATCTAAAACTTTTGTATTTACAAGTTTTTGATAGGACTAACTTTTACCGATGAAAAAAATTAAAAACGAAAAGAAAAAGGGCGCTGAAAAAAGAGAAAAATCCATAACTCCGTCAATTTTTAAGATATCAAATCTGATTAAATTTATTTTACATCTTCTCAAAAATATCTACAACTTTTATATTGACAAGTTTTTCATAGGACCAATTCGTATAGAAAAACAAATTAAACAAAAATAAAAGTTGGAGAAAAAACCTCAAATCAAAACTGCTTATATTCTGACTCATTTTTAAATTCATTTTTGATTTTAAACGCATCCAAATGGTAGATCCTCTTATTTAGAAATTGTAGAAAGTGACGCATTGGTCAATTTTCTGATAAAGACAGAATATATTTCAAAAAAGGCTACCAAAAAGGGTATTTTGAACAGAATTTCCGAAAGTCACCGGTATTGAAAATTGAAGGAAGCATTCAAATAAGAAAATGCGTTTTTTTCTGAATCGTTTTTAAATCCATTTTTGTTCTCAAATGCATCCAATTTACAGATCCTCTTATTTAGGAACTATATAATGTGATGCATTGGTCAGTTTTTTGATAAAGACGGAATATATTTCAAAAAAGGATACCAAAAAGGGTATTTTGAACAGAATTTTCTGAAATCATCGGGACAGAAAATTTAAGGTTGGTTGGTTGGTTGGTTGATTTTTGTCGTCCGATTATCTACGCTAATGGGATATAGGACCAGGGGGAGTGCCCTCCGTGGGGGTCTTTCTAAGGGAACCTAACCCGTATTTACGCAAGGTTCGAAGAAAACCACGGAAAACTCCGAACGGTTAGGCCGACAGCCGCGATTGGGTTCGAACCCAGCACCTGCCGTCTACCAGTTGAGAGGTCCGAACCTCTCGGCCACTGGTGGGGCAGAAAATTTAAGGAAGTGTTCAAATAAGAAACTGCGTTTTTTTCGGACTCGTTTTCAAATCCATTTTTGCTCTCAAATGCATCCAATTTACAGATCCTCTTATTTAGGAACTATATAATGTGATGCATTGATCGGTTTTTTGATAAAGACAGAATATGTTTTGAAAAAGGCTACCAAAAAGGGTATTTTGAACAGAATTTCCCGAAGTCTTTGTGATTTGAAAATTTAAGTAAGTTTTCACATAGCAAATTGCGTTTTTTATGACTCGTTTTAAAATCCATTTTCGCTCTTAAACGCATCCAATTTACAGATCCTCTTATTTAGGAATTATATACTGTGACGTATTGGCCAGTTTTTTGATAAAGATAGAATATATTTTTAAAAATGCTGTCAAAGTGAGTATTTCGCACAAAATTTTCCGAAGCAATAATGATTATAGAATTAAGGATGTATTCAAACAACAAATCGGTTATTTTATGACTCATTTTTAAATTCAATTTTTTTCTCAAATGCATTCAATTGACAGTTTTTTGTTATTTAGGAGCTGTATAATGTACTGTTTTGGTCGATTTTTTTAATAAATTCAGAATCTATTTCAAAATATGTTGTCAAAATGGGCATTTGAGCTGAATTTTTCTTAAGATGATTCTGATAAAACCAGTTTTTTAAGAAAAATGAAATTAAAAATTTTTCATAAACGGCCAAATGAAGTTATTAAACTGGGTTTATCTCTAATCATATATATATATATATATGTTACAGGCCAAACCCGATTTTAGGCCAAACTAGATTGGCCTAGTCCAAACTAGTCTATCCTAATGCCCATCGGATAGACTAGTTTTTCCTAGGCCAAACTAGTCTATCCGAACGCCCATCGGATAAACTAGTTTTTCCTAGGCCAAACTAGTCTATCCGAACGCCCATCGGATAAACTAGTTTTTCCTAGGCCAATCTAGTCTATCCGAACGCCCATCGGATAAACTAGATTTTCCTAGGCCAATCTAGTTTGGCCGAACGATCATTAGGATGAACTAGTTTAGCCTGCTATTCATTGGTTTGAACTAGTTTATCCTAGGCCGAACTAGATTGTACTAGGCCAATTTAATTTGGCGTGATTTTATTGAATCTAAAGATCGCCAACTTTCTAGTTTTGATCTAATTTATCCTAGGCTGATGCAATTTGACTCGCTTTTAACTCACATACTATCAAAGCCTGATAGCTAATGTGCTCGTAGATTCTGTGTGTGTGCATGTAACCATGTACGTATGTATGTATGTACGTACGTATGTACATACTTATGTACGTACGTCGGACTAATATATAGCGACTAATATAAAGGACTAATGTGGAATTAATATAACACAAGCACCCAAGTGTTGGAATTTGGAATTTGGATGCGATTTAGTTCAAATCAGCCGGCTTCGCCCGCTATTGGGCCCCTTGTTTTATATAAAATCTCGAAACTGGCGTATGTTGAAGCGAATGAACCTCGAACAGAAAAAAAACATGATGATAAATATTTAAGAAAAAAGATTCCCCATCGAAATACCACTATTTCCTAATAGTAATTTTTGTAAAAATATTATATTCTTGTTGGAACATTTCGAAACTTACAGTTTATTAAACTTACAGTTTTGAAACTGACAATTTATGGCATTTGATATAAATTTATAAAAAAAAAAAGTCACATTTCGGCGTGAAAGAGTGTGTGGATGCGAACAAAATCGTGAAGTATAACGGAAATTCTAGCTTTTAAAGCACCGCGACCTCAAGTAACATATCTACTATTAGGTTGTTTAACGGAGTTTCATTCAGATACAGTTTTGTTAATAATAGAGTGCACTCCTTGGTGTTGGAATGAGAAACTAATATACCGTGGCTTAGTTAAAACTTACTGGCTTCGCCCGCTATCTGACTGGCCTAGGCAGCGGGGTTATGGTTGGAAATTCGTTCGCTTCGAGGCTCTTTCGAAACGTTAGGATTACATTCGGCGGTGCGTACTCAGCACGCTTGCTACGATTTGAATTTCGTTCGCTTCGAAGTTCTTTCGAAAAGAAAGAGGGCATTCGGCAGTACGTGTTCAGCACACCTGCTATACGCTGTCGCAAGCTGTAGGGATGCGGCTGAAGAACTAATGCACGAAATTTAATAAAAATTTACATTCAGGTAGTCTCTGATCTAAATTGATGCTGATTAGTTTTTGGTGTAAATCAAGTGGAGCTGCTGTTTTTCTTGTTTTAGATTGGCTGCAGAGAAATAATTTTTCAGCTTACAGTGCAATATCTTTCGAAGTAAATTTTAAGAATCTCGAAATTTCAAAAATTTAATTTAATAAAACTATGAAATATGGCACTTTAAGCCGAAAAACACATTCTCTGGCAGCAATCTAAAGCAAGAAAAATGTCAAATCAAAGCATTCTTTGCAATCAAAACACAATCTTTTCAAAATATTTACCGTTCGAAACTTTTATATAAGATTTTTACAGCTTACCTGATAAACAAACCGTTTACTGCATAATTCTATTGGTCTTTGTTTTTAAAAAATTTATTTTTGAAATCAGGGTGTTATTTGCAGGACACCCTGTATGTTAATTTCAAAAGATTATATGAAAAAATGATTTTTTAAATAATTTTTTAAAGAACACTTTACAAGAGTTAGGCTTATCTTCGCAAATTCCTTCGGCCCTGAAAATGAAATCAAATTCTTCCGTTTCGTCCTCAGGTGCGCACTTCTTAATGCGTGCCCCGTCACAAATCGGTTAACAGAAATATAGAATGCGATGAATATAATTTCAGATGATCATGCTTTTTCTACATTATGGTTGCACTATTCTGTGGTCTTAAAACAAGTTTGCTCGAAAGAGATCAAACACACCAAGTATACGAGTTTGTTATACATGCTAATTTGTTTTGCAAGTATAAAAATATTTATTTCAAAATTTACACACCAAACTATAAGATTATGTACTGTATACACAAAATCCATAGTTTTTATTCGTGTTCGTAATTGTAGAAATACGTAGCACCTATAGTCGTCTTCGGGACCATTTGAGTGTCCGCATAATAGCAACGCAAAAATTACCGAATCAAATAGTATGAAATTTAATTTACATAATCGTTGTTGAGTTTTGACAAGTGGTTTCAAATTTTTATGAAAATCGTATCAAAACTTAAAAAAAGATACTAATAAAAGTTTTCTTTATTTAATTAAACCCTATCATGCGTAATTAATTCAATTATATCCCATGATATGTAATGATTCTAGGTTGTCTTGGTTATTACACGCTATTTAAGATGAAGTCATATTATTTCCGTATTATTGAATTTAATACATATAATCATATTAAATTTTGTATTGATGCTGTTTTCATAACATTGCAACAACAATTGCACCAAGATCTATTATAAAATATGTTATATAATTGCACCAAGATCTATTATAAAATATGTTATATAATTTTAAGTTATAAAATTATTTACACTAAGAACGCACTTCATTCTCATGTATGAAGTACAATTTCCGACTCTTGTGCATAACAGAGATATATGTGAAATTTTATATTGTAAGATAACATTATCTAGCTACAAAAAATCGGTATACCACAAAGTGGATGAACTTCCAGGTTATTGTCAGACTTATATTACTAAGAACGTACTTATATTAATAAAAAAATATATCTATATCATTATGTTGATAATATAATTTCTACTGATCAGAGTAATATTTCTCAATTTGCTGAAGACTTTTTTACTAATTTAAAATTAACGAAAAATTTCCTATCTAACAATACGATTAACTTTTTAGATCCTAGAATTATACTAAAAGAAAACAAAATAACAAGTGATCTATATTACAAGCGTAAAGGATTTGAATTCAAAGATAGTACATTTACCAATTTCAAATCCTGTTTTCATAATTCTATATATCGTAAAATACTCCTTATCCATTTATATAAAATAACATTTTAATGGTCTTATCTAATTAACAACAATATTAAAAAAACTAATTTATTATAAAATAGCGGTTTTCCTAAAAAGTTTCATATAGTCTTTAGTATACAATTAGTACATACATTATCTGAAAAAGCAAATATACAGGGTGTCCACTCTCAACGGTGGCCAATGGTTAATTTCTTAACCGTTAGTCATAGACGTATAGTTCCAATTGCAAAAATGTGTTAAGAAGGATAAAGAATTGTTTTTCAAGTGATTTAAGTTTAAAAAAAATAAAAAATTACGAAAAGTAAATTTTTATACGGTCTCCCGGTCCTATAAGTGATATTTAGTAAATTTTTACCACTACTCTAACAAGTAATACAAAAAAAGCCCCATTCCTCTGCGATTAAAATTAACCGAGTAATAGCTGTTTAAAGTTGAAGCACCTTTTCTCTGCAAATTAGGGGTCAGTCACAAATTTACTGGAAACAAAAATAAACGCTATAAAATTTAACATTAAACATTCAGAGTAAAATAACTTTTGCAATATTATTTTTAAATTTATGTTGATGATTACATATTAAAATAAACTTTATACTAAAAATATAAGTAAAAAAATAACAGAAAGTTTGCTAATTTAACATATGAAAAGCAACAGTCACAATTTGTTATAAAATGACATATTTTGAAAATTCTATTAGATTACTTAACCTAACAGAATTTGGTGTAGTCCTGTAAAATAAATAAATAGTACGTACCTAAAATATTACTAATATTACATTGTCATTGGATATAAATAACTGTGCAAATTGAACCTCGATCAGATATTTGGAAGTGTGAAAATTTGAATAGAAATTTTTAACTTGGGAAACATAGATATAAACGTTTTAAGCAAAATAAAAGCTCATCAAAATAAACCACCTTTTTAAAACAAAATCGCGATTTCCCAAAATTTGATTTCCTCGATAAAGAGAATTTTAAATCTCATGTCTTCAACTATTTTAATAATCTAGAAGTTAATAAAAATTAACACTATCGTAAAAATCATACAGTGGTAGCACCTTCAGTTAAATTGCTTTAAAATATTTCTTTATTCCATTGAAAACATTTTTATAATTGGAACTATATGTCTGTGACAGGTTTAGCAATTTTTTAGCTATTGGACAGCGGTAGAAATGGAGGCCCTTTATAATAATTTAAGCACTTAGTATACGTTCCCTGAAAACTTAGTCCAACTCGTTCGTTTTCAGCTACAGAAAAGTGGTTTAAGTCATGAAATTTAAAGTTTCATAACTCAGTCAACTTTAATGTTAGATGAATGGGACCTTTTCTGTATTGCTTGATAGGGTGGTGGAAAATTTTTACTAAATATCACTAATAGGACCGGGTTTGACCTAAATCTTTTGAAAAACAATTCTTTACCTTTTTTAAAGCATTTTTGCAACTGGAACTACATATCGATGACAAACGGTTTAGAAATTAGCCATTGGCCACCGTTGAGAGTGGACACCTTGTATATATTGCGTAATATATATATATAGATAGATAGATAATATAGATACAGGGTGTTTCACAAAGGACCCCTAACTTTAAAAATCTATAACTCGGAAACGTAATAGATAGAAACATGAAACCAGTGGTGTGTTTATTAAAAAAATCGTAAGAATCTTATCCATAAATCACAAACTTTAGTTAAGACTAGCGCTCATAGATGGCGCTGAGAGCGATAGGCGCTCTGTTGAGGCTGATATTGACGTTACTTAACATTCATGCGAATTAAGGAGTTTTATGCGGAGTGGGTCTTGTTCGAAAATTCACTTTTGCTTTTACGACCCGATTTTGAACTCAATCCATACAATTTTGATTTTGTTGGCGTCAGCACAATAATAGACAAAATTAGTGTTTCTATAGGAACAAATTCTTTAAAATTGAACTGCCAGAATCAACAACGAATATAACAGACGGTATTTCGAATGTTGTTGTTTCTCGCATTTTAATTTTAAAGGAGTCGTTCCTACGGAAACATTATTTTTGTCTATTATTGTACTGAAGCCAGCAAAATCAAAATTGTATGGATTGAATTCAAAATCGGGTCGTAAAAACAAAAGTGCATTTTCGAACAAAACCCACTCCGCATAAAACGCCTTAATTCACATCAGTGCTAAGTGACGTCAATATCAGCCTCAACACAGCGCCTATCGCTCTCAGCGCCATCTATGAGCGCTATTTTTAACTAAATCTTCTGATTTATGTATAAGATTCTTACGATTTTTTTAATAAACACACCACGGCTTTTATGTTTCTGTCAATCACCGTTTCCGAGTTATAGATTTTTAAAGTTAGGGGATCCTTTGTGAAACACCCTGTATATTACACACGAAGATACATAGACAGATAAACTGAATTCATTAACTTTTCACCTATGTTTAAAACTGTTAATAGTGACGCAAAGTGATAGTCGCTCAGAGTGATATTATAGAAACAGGAAATAGTTCTGAATGTTCCAAACATTGAGTTAGAACAATTATTATCATAAAATACAAATGTGTGTCTATGTAACACATGAATAAAATAACCGTGTACTTAGCTAAGGATTTGCTAGACAGATAAACTCGCAATTTCCATTCAGAAAACTGTGTCGGAAAGAAAAGATTTAAGCCGGATTATTTTATCACAATTCTTGTAGGCGCTAAGAAAAATAAATCATTGCCTGAAAATGTGACTAGAGCTGCGCAAATGAGATAACTTTTGAATGCATGAAATAAACTGAAGATTTTATAGGTTTTCAGAATTTAAATAGGTCATTTAACAAGCTATAAATGACTAAATAAAAGTATTTTATTGCTTATTTCACTGACACAAGTATTTTATTTAAAATATTTCAGTATTTCTATACATCTATCTCGAGAACAACGCTTGAACGTTAAAATTAAACAATCCATTAATAGTAATAAATACAATAGTAGAAACTTGCAAAATTTAGAGACTAAAATTTTTACTATTTCATCTTTATGTTTATTACACAGTAAATGAATTGCTAATTTATTGAAGTTCGGACTTTTTTTAATGCCCCGTATTTTTCATAAAGGTTTTCCCATCTTTAAAATGCTACATAATGATAAAATAAATGACTTGTCTATCAGGTCATAAAATTTGTAATAAATGAAAAAAAAAATTTAAATTTGTCCACAATTCATGAAGTTGTGCTATTTCAAACAATAAGATTTCTCAAATTAACTTCATATTTTCAAAATCTAAAAACTATTTTTGCATTTCATTAGCTATGTAAATACATGCAGCAATAACTTTAAACACATAAATCTGACTTATGTGCTCTACACGAAATCCTGCTTAAGTCATCGTCAATATGCAGGATAGCACAAGGAAATTTTACAGCACGAAGTATAGGCAGCTGTATGTGCAATCGAGCCAGCGGGATTCGAACCCACAACTTCCTACGCTCGTAAGCGATTAGCAGCATGGTGTTTTGACCACTCGGTTACGGAGGCCTCATGGCAACAACAGAGGCATCTTTGATGCACTTTTGCGAATTAGTTTGAGTTGTTTGACAATTTGACACAACGCATTTGATGAAAATTTTTGTTATTGTTATATTTTTAATTTCTACATACGAAATTTATGAGCTATCCAAGAAACGTTTGGATTAGGGGAGAGTGGAGATAAATGGGACAGTTTTTACACTTTTACTAATAACTTAAGTTGTACACAGTTGTTAATAAAAAAATATTACTTAAAGAATATTTCAGCATTTAGCAACTTATTGACATACTAATTTCAATTAAAAAATTTTTTAATTTTTAATAATTTTTTTTAAATATGCATGCATACTCTCCCATTCATCTCCAATGATGGGGATGAATGGTACAGATAAAGAAAAAATATTCCAAACATATTTTATTTGAAAACTGAGTGATACATTTTATTTTACTACATATTGACTGAAGCTAATATCAAATGGCAACAGTCCTTTGGTTCTGGCAGTTCCCAGAGGTCTAGCCCCCCCCCCCCCCCTTTAGTAGTTTACTAACCATATCCTCCAGATTTACAAAATAAATTTCTGGTGGATTGGTATATTAAACTAAGAAATTATTATCCTTTTATCTCAAGAAACGTACTCGAAGATTATCATTATTGTTCTTTAAAATCCTAGCAATGTAATGATAAATATTTTTTTCCACATATCTTTGTTAGGAGAAAGTTGTCTTCTATTGTATTATCCAATCTGCAAACTTGGTGGTCCATATCACTTGAAATCATGTTCAAATAACTTTCATCTTAATCATGAAATGATAAATTGTCAGATTCATTACTACTGTCCATACCTTTACTAAATCCATATTGTCCATACTGTCCATACTGTCCATACCTTTACCTTACCTACTTCTCTTGAAGGCAGGCAATTCATTTTTCTTATTAAGTTCTGTTTTTTTCCAAATATTGTTTTTAGAACACGACAGTGTCCTTGTTTTCTCCTCTTAATATCTGGTTTCTAGGTAATGACAAAATGTAATTTTATCTATTATGGAATAACCCAAGGGATGAATCTGACAGTCCTATTCATCCCCATAGCCACATAGTTATATAAAACAGTGATTATTCTTAGCAAGTACTGTCAATATTATTCATTTGCATCATAAGTATAACAAAAGATCTTATCATTTTAACTTGAAAAAATTGTAAGGTTTTGAGAAAGTTAACTATCAATTAAATACTAAAAAGATTAAACAAATAAATTTACTTTGGTTCTTGAAAAATACACTTTGTACAATAGCTAATCTTCTGTTATGGATATTGCTTTGAAACTATGTCTGTTGAATCGCCTCAGCACTACCATCTATCAGGTAAATTATCAAATTATTTATGTTTGTGGAACATATATAAATTTCTGTTGTCCCATTCATCCCCAGTCTCCCCTACTCTGCGTATAGATTTTTGATATTTATGAAAAGAAACGACTTTCACAATCGTGGGTAATTCAAAAGAAGTGATAGTTTAATTTAAATGTTCAAACAGATTTGCTAAACCGAAATGTTTTTGCTAATTGCCCTTACACAAGATTTTTCAACACGTAACAAAAAAAAAATTAAAATAACTGTTAGGATGTACTGTGTTCATCCTTAAAATAATTTTATATTTTAATCTTACGATTTACATTACCTTCAAACCTGCAATTTCCTTTGAGTCGACTGAACAAGAAAGGAAAGGCTTAAGTCGGATTATTTCGTCTCCGAGGCGTTAAGGGAAATCAATCATTGCCAGGAAATCAAATTCTCTTGTGAAATAATATTTAAATACGTGAGTATTTAAATAACGATTTTATTGTTTGTTATTCTCGGCCTTAATATATATTTGTAATAAAGTAAAATAACAAATGAGATATGCTTAATTGAACTAGTTAGTATTTAAATACTATACGCAAAACAACTAGTTTAGTCGGATTTTATTATCTCTTTTGTTATAAATTGTTAAAAAAACAAAATTCAATATTTAAAAATTGTATTAATTTTAAAAAATCTTATGCTTTAAAACACAGAAAATAAAACGACGTTTTTAAATATTATTTATCTGGTATAGTTTTATTTGTATCTTTTAGGCTTTATTTATTTTTTAATTTTAGCAGAATGACTAAAATTAACGAAACTGGTGTGTGTTTCAAAGTTTCACAACATATACAGGCGAGCTCGCCTAATACGCGCAAAGCTAAAACAGAAACCCAATTAAAACCAGCAAGTTGAACTTTAAGACCGGTTCATTATTTAAAATATTAGCCATTGTGGCGACCAGTTTGGTATCTCTCTTTTCTAAAAAAAATTAACTAACGCTGTCTTTGCCGCGCTGCCGCTGACATTGAATTTTTTGTGATCGGAGATCTTTTTTTATTAATATTAAGCGAGCTGTTACATACAAAAATATGAAAATTAGTGGTATTTGTTGAAATAAACTAATCACTATTTCAGCTGAAAAAAACAATCATCTTTAAATTGAGTTAGATTTATTCACAATATAAAGATTTCATTTTTAGCATATCATAAAAAAGGAAAGTAATTATTTTTTCCCCTAATTCGGAATATACTGAACAACGAAATAAACTGATTCATTCAAGGACGATTAACTTTTCTACTGCAGTAGGGTCACGTGGCGAAAAACGAAATAAATGAAAAACAAAGCAAAGAACGTTTCAAAAGACTTTTTTTTTTACTATTTGAATTTCAGTGTTTTTGTGTTCTCGGTGTGTGATAATGTAAACGTTTTTTATTGTTCGCTGCATAATAGCAGTAATGTAATATCATAACATCTAATAATTATTATTAGTTTAAAGTAGAATCAGGCCATTGTTTCATTAAGAACAATAATTAATCAACTATTACAATTTCAGACAACTTTAATTAATTAATAAATTATAAAAGGCTGAAGTTCAATCGCAGATTCCAGAAAATGGCGGTCATGACGGATGGAACATTTGAAGAACAAGAAGAATAAAAGGTAAGATCATCTTGCCTTATTATTATTGATAGCTATATAATATGATGAACTAAGAACTAAATATTTAAATGATATTAAATAAAAATCCTTATGTGGCGTAAGCGCTACAAAGGTACACTTTTTAATATATTTTCATCAGTATTATAGAGACATTTTGATAAACACGATAATGTAGACAGTTTATAAATCGAATAATTATTTAAAGCGATATTTAATGCTAAATTTGGTCAAAATCGCTCCATTAAAAAGTTTTATAGGAGCAAAAACTATACATAGGAATATTATCATTGTATCTCTCTATTCTAAAAATAAGTAACTAACACTGTCACTGCCACTGACAATGAATTTTTTCTGATAAGAGATCTTTCTTTATAATTATAAAGAGAACTTTTACATAGAAAAATATGAAAATTTTGTGGTATTATAGAAAATGTTTGATAAACACAGTTGTATAGACAGTTTTTAAATCGAATAATTATTTAAAGAGATATTTAATATTAAAGATGGTCAATATCGTTTCATTAAAAAAAAAAAATATAGGAGCAAAAACAATACATACACTGTAAAAGAAATCGGTAAAGTTACTAAAAGTTTTCTAGGAAACTGGTATTACAAAAACTTTTTATGCAATGGCAACAGCAAAAATTCATATAACAGATACAGATTTGCTCTGCAAATCAAGAAATCTGTAAAGTTACTAAGATTGTTTTGGGAAATTGGGATTCCTAGATTTTTTTATGTAACTACAACTCAGGTTACAGATAAAGTTTTAGTAAGATAACTGTAATTCCCGCTGTGCAGATTGCATTTATTATTGATGATCAAATTAAAATTTGATTCATTTTTTAAAGATTTATTTCCATTTTAAATTTAAATTTTCAGAATTTCGAGAGATGTTTTTTACATCCTTTAGAAAAGAAAATTATTTCAAATTGTTGCAAGCTAATAAAATATTCAAAGAATAAAAGTTTTTTCAAATTAAAAATTGCTGACACGTGACTATTATAAAAAGAAAAAAATTTCAAATTCAAATTAAATGTATATTACATAGTAAAAGCAGGAAAATATTGAAATATCACTACATGAAAACTAAATTTACGCGCAAATTTTAAAATAGAAGGAAAATGATAATTTATAATACTAAATTCATTAACTTGCGTTAAAAGTCGTAAATGGAGAAAAATGTCGTCATGTTTTAAAAACAAAATAAGACAGTGCAAATAATAATATTTCCATTCTAACGATAGAAATATTTTTTGTGTGAATATTACAAAAAGAAAAAAAAAGTTTTATTAAAATTACGTCAATTTTTAAACGTTAATTTAAGAATCACTTAATAAAATTCATTATCTTATAGCATTGTTAAAAAATATACAGAAAACTAAGACGCTGTTGACTAATTTAATTTTATATTAGTTGATGATATCTAAAATGTTTACATAATCTTGTATAATCTAACACAAAAACAGCCTCTAACAGCAGCTTATTAGAAAAGAATGAATACCCGTTTAAAGAACGATCGGGCACTGTTATTATTATTATTAATCGAGACGGCCGTTGACACGTAGGGGACTTAAATGTATCGCAAGCATTTTATCGCGTTCCTTTAATTCAAAATTTAACTTATTTGCTAAATCTTTTGCCAGATTGGAAGTGTCTGTTAGAGAAATCAAGAAATTGATATTTTTATGTCAGCTGAATCAGACGATAAATCGTCAAGCAATATTCCCTTTAATTTCATAGTATATAAAGAAATTCCATTTGAAATATAGTCTTTTAACAAACCAGCATTTAAAATTCGTGACTTTTTCTTATTTGTAAAAAAAAAAAAAAAAAAAAAAAAAAAAAAGGAACAATACCATAAACCAAGAAAAAAAAAAAAAAAAAAAAAAAAAAAAAAAAAAAAAAAAAAAAAGGAACAATACCATAAACCAAGACATTATATTAGCATCAAAGCATCGTTTTAATTTACCACGAGGAAAATGTAGAAATGCTACACGCGAGTAAAAATGCGAATTAAAAATGATATTGGGAGGATTTACACCCGAATTAGAAATACTAAAAATTTTTTGCGATCGTGATAGTTTTTTAGTTTTATTCGAAAAAATAATTTGATTGAAAATGGCCGCTATGCATATGGAAATCGAAGCGATCAGCCACGAATTGCTTGTTACATATATATGATTTGAACTATTATAATATAAATATCACAATTTTCTTGTTGTTATACTAGCAAAACAGCTCTTCATTTTTGAATAAAAATATTTAAAAAAGTCAAAAAGAAATCCTTTTTCTGCTGTACAGTTTTTTCTGTCAGTGATATTATTTTTACATTATTAACCCAGTGTCAAAATATGGAAATTTATCAATTTTACAAAACAATATTTCAAACTTCAAAATGAGCACTACCAAAGAAAATGCCGTTTTACATACCTTCTCTTTATAAGATTTACAAATGAGCCAAGGAAAGATAGGACAATAAAAGAAACATTGATTACCTATAAATATTTTCATTTAATAGATTTAATAAATTTCATAAATGTTTTATTAAGATACATATAAATTTATAAATGAAAAGGAAATTCTTTTTGCTTTATTCAAAATTTCAAAGTTAAAAAATTTTGAAGCTCTAATTTTTTTTTAATAGTAGGTTAAGTTTTTTATACGAGTTGTTACGCTCCAACTCATCGAAAAGTTCGCAATCCAAACTTCAACCTGGGACTTTTGACTTAAGCCGCCAATGCTCTATCAACTGAGCTATCCTGGATAAATCTGGTCTATACAAAGGGGTTAACAAATCTGGTGGAATAGCTCAGTTGGAGAGTTACTTAATTCACAATAGCCAACTTAATTCACATGGTCTAGGATGGATCTTTTTTTGCTCACTTGAAAAATCAAAACTACCGTGGATTGTTTGCCTTTAGAATAATCCTGTTAAATTATTGAAATCTAAAAACTTTTAATATTGAAAATATCGTCTGTGTTCACTTTATATCTATCTTATTGCATCCATAGCCAACGCTTTTTACTTACCCATCGTACATAGTATGGGTAAGTGTTGCAATTGTTTTGAAAACCAAAAAAAAAAAAAAAAAAATTGACGGTTTTACACGTTTCAGATACTAAAGATTCCGAGAACATATTTTTAGGAAAAAAAATGCCGTCCGTCTGGTTGTGTGTCTGTCTGTCGTCTGTAAACCCTCTATCTCCCGAACAAATTAAGTTAGAGACTTGAAATTTGGTGTGTACTAAGAATGTAATAATGTAAAAAAGTCTATTTAATATAAATAATCTCGATAATCCGGAACTATTTTTTTTCGCACTCTCGAAATATTCGTTCTGATGAAAGGTTATATAATTTTTTTTTTATTTTTTTATTTTGAAGGGTGGATGTAAAATAAAATAAAATAGCACAAATTTTGCATAATAAATGAAGGTTATCGGATAGTTAGTGACGATTTATTTGTAATACTATTTTTAACACTGATTGATTTTTCATGATCCTGTATTTAATTCAAACTTCGATTTAAATATACATTTTAATTGGAAATGAGACGCTTAATCCGACGCAGTAAGCTGTTGGCTGATATGATTATTATTTTTGGAGTTATGAGGATGTTTCTTTTACACATTTCGGGACTACTCGAGTAGTTTGGCGTTTTACCTAATTTGTCGAAATTGTTTCATCGGCAATTCATTAATAGAACATTAATATGCGTTAAAAAAATTTAAACACACGTTTAAATTTTATTTCGAAATAATGATGCGTTTTATAAATTGTTTACATATGTTTTATTTTCGTATTTTATAGTATGCATATCCATGATGAGTAAGTATTGAGGTGGCCCCCAACGACTAGTTTTATGAAATAAAATGTTTTCACCTATTTGAGAAAGAAGAAAAAAATCATTTCAGTTATACATAAGGATATTTACGCTGTAATACAGTGATCTCGATTACTAGCCAACAGCAGGATAGCTGTTACTGATAAGAAATTTTAGAAGGCTAACAGAAAAGAACTCTCATCTCACAGCATATAGTTTAAATTTGCGACGGATATTACATCTGATTGGACTTTGCTATCGATTTGCACATAACAAAATTGTTATAAAAATATTCATGCTTTTATACCATCTCAGCTCTGAAATTTTTAGTATACTGTATATACATTATACATACATATTGTACATATATACATAAATTGTAAAAAATTTATGTAACGTTACTCCATAAAATTGGCAACAGCTGCTGCATCCAATTTTATGGAGTAATTTTTTCACTTATATAATCATGTAATTTAAATATAAATTATTGGTATGACATTACACTGTTACACCGTTTGTATCTATTAAAGTACTTCATAAAATTGGAGGCAGTCAGACTGACACAACTTTTATGGAGTAACGTTACACAAATGTTTTACAGTGTACATAATACTTATGTCTTTAGATTTACAGATTTAAGTAGTACTATGCTGATGCAACGTCTAATCTATGTTTTCTATTGAATGAACAACTTTAACTGATATAGTTACATAGTCATTATTCATTATCAAGTTTATAAATATCTGGTTAAAGACAAAGATTTATTATCGCTTTTTGTCTTCGGTTATTACTTATATTGTCTGATGGATAATAGAAACTTACGATTAAAACAATAAAGGCTAGAATTTAAAGTTTCATGTGTTATCTAATTTGCTTGTTAACGGATATTAAATTTTCATAAAAGTTTAGGTATTTTAAATTTTCCTAACTTTATGTTTGTCGATTTTACTCATTAAAATCACGAAAAAGAGATTTTCATCTCTTCGAGAAGTGTAGATGTTCTTATTCCATCTTAACCTCTCAGTGTCATAAATCTTCTTAATGGCATAGCTTAACTGGATTTTGAAAGATTCATCTTTAATTTTTATATTAATTAAACCTACTAATTACATCTCGAGACTTAAAAAATCGTGAAATGATCACTTTTGTGGCATACGACAGGAGTTCATTTATCAAAAGTTCATTAGGAATCTTTAGCTAAAATTCAAGCAAAATAGCTAAACACGTTAATTAGAATTACTTGAGAGATTATTTACGTAATTTTATTAAATTTTAATGTTAGATTTTTATTAGAATAAATAAAACTACACGAAACGTTTCTTTTTAAATCTACATTTAACACAGAAATTTTGACAACTGTTGAATGCTGATTTAATGTTAGGAAGAATTCTAGCTTTATAGAGCTATATTGTGTCATAAAACATTGTCAAATATCACCATGTTGTAAGTATTTATGAATTTGAACATTTAATTTTGAGAAATAATTAATATAAAATATGAACTGTAGCATTATTTTGGAAAACAAAGAAAAGAAACAAATTAAGAGTGCACAAAATAACAAAAAATAATAGCCTTTATGCAATACTAATTACTTATAATTTCAAATATTTATATTTAATCATTGAATGACATAGAAGGTACATGCAAGATTTTCTTAAACGACATAGCATTTTTCCGAAGAAATTTATCCAAAATGATATGAGTGCATGTATTATAAATTTTTCTATCGAAGGCATAGCTGATTCAGCGATAGCTGAATTTGATTTTCCGTAATAAGACTTTTTAATCTTAATTTTTAAGAAGAAACTATTATTGTTTTCGATAATATAGGTAAACTTTAAAAATAATTACGACAAATAATACATCTACTACATGTTTGGCATCGGTTGCGATGAGGCAGACTGTCAGAAAAACTCGTCAATACACAATAAATTTTCTTCGCTTTTTAAAAAATAATTTCTATGCTCCTAGAAAACATGTTTTATCTGTGAATTCTCCTCGAATGTCTAAAAAGAGAGGGAGAAATTCCGTTCATTCTCAGCAAACATGCATAATGGGTCTATTAATGATAAATCCAAATTTATTTCTTAAATGAAAAACAAAAGTTCTATAAATTAAGTTTTCTAATTATAAAAGACAAAAAAGTTTTAAAATTTTAAAATAAATAACAATTATTTTTCTCATTCATTCAAATGTGTTTACAAATTTTTAATTGAATAAGTTGAATAATGTTAAATAAAGTTGAATTTATAATATTTTGTTCATAAATAACTCTTCGCATTTGAAACTTTAAATGAAGACATTTAAAAGATACTTTAATTTAATTAAAAAAAAGTTATTGAATATTATATATCAAATTTTATCAAATAAAAACGAATTAAATATAATATTCATATTTTAATTCTAGTAATTTGCGTAGAACTATTTAAAATTCATATTTTGATCCTATATTAATACTACAGTATTTCCAAAATTAAATTCAAAATTGAAGAAATTGATCAAACCATACCAATCTAAAGAAAACATATTTGTTTCACAGCATTTCCCTTCTGTGGAACTATAGCAGTGCTTGCTTGTTTATCTGGTGGTGGTAATGGTAAAAAGATTGGTTCGAATCTTGTGACAGCCGCTTTTGCTTTTTCCCAACTTTCTTCAATTGAAGGATATTTTACCTCTTGTAACGGAGAAAAATAAATGGATATTCGTGAATTCATGAAAATATACTGACAGCACTGATGTCAGTAGAATTTCCGTAAAGTGAGAAAAGTTTTTTGAGAGTGCAGGATGTTATAACAGAACCCTATGAAGACAACATTTTCCATATTTTATTTTTCCTAGTTTTCATAACTTACGACAAGTTTCTAAAAGTAATCTCCAAATGTATTAATTTTTGGTTTAGGCACCACTTCTATTTAGGTAGCCTTGGGACATTAGATTCCTCTATTTCTATTCTTGTATAAAATGTAGTTTTTTTTTTTTCTGTATTTGATAACATAAAGTTTAATAGGGTCTCCTTCTAACTAATTCTACAAATAACAATAACATTTACATTTGTCTACCAGTATGTTCGATGAACATATATTTTACTTTTGAATTAATATTTCTAAAATAACTTCTAAAATAAATATTTTATTCTACTTTTTTTAGTTAAATGAAAAGAGATATGTGCATTCTGTTCTTATATTAGTCTTATTAATTAACGCCACTGAATTTTCCGCTTGAGCAGTGTCATTCACCGTTGACTGACCGTCTAAAATATGATATAAAACTAAAAAAGTTATATTGTTTTAAGTGATTTCTGATTTTTTTAAATTAATTTACTTAACTTTTACTTGATACAGGATTATCCTTTCATAATAAATATTTAAAACGATATATATATTTTTTCTTTTATATAATATTTTACACTGTCAGTCATCGGGGACTGACTCGGTTTTAAGAGAAAGTTTAGGGTCAGTCACCGTGGCGTTCAAAATGTTAAACAAATCTCGAAAGTATTAATTTTTTTTTAATGTATGTGAATCTTGCATCTTAAAACAATCTTAACATGGGAGATCCATTTTTAAAATATTATTTTTTTAATATCTTGGAAAAGAAATAAGTGTAGAACAGATTGAACAGATTTTGATAATCAATTCTTCAACAAAGGTTACAAAAAATGACAAACACATATTTTTATGGGAAATACCTTCCAGCCCATAGTAACAAAGTACAGCCATTTCGTAATATTTGAAGTACAATAAAATCATTAAAATGTACATCAAACAATTATCACCCATAAATCGTAACATGTCAAAATCTTAGAGTGTCTGTGTAAAAATGCTACATTTATTATTTTTAATGCTGCAAAAAATAATTCGAAAAATATTACATTATGCTATCAGTAGGGAATGTGTTGCATTGAACCTCAATATTATACATACTTTTTGTGGGAATCATAGTATATTACGATAGTTAGAATATGGACAGACACATAGAGAAACAGGCGGACCGAAGTAAAAAAAAAATCAACTATGTTGGAATATAATATCAATGATTTGAAGGTTTTTTTTTTTTTTTTTTTTTTTTTTTTTTGTTAACGATTTGTTTTAGTTATTAATTTACAGCCAATCTATAATAATATCTATACGAATAAAAGAACAAAACGTTCTGTTTGTCTCTCTGTGTGTATGTCTGCGATGGCTAGCAAAATCTGCGACACTTACGAGGTTCAAAAATTTTTTTAGAGTTGCCCAAAGTCTGTTCTGATGTATCTGATATTCAAAATTTTAAAATTCTAATTATTACCGAGTAATTAATTAAAAACCAGCACCCACTCTCATCAAAAAATTGCCTTTTTACAGTTTTTCCCTTTGCTTGCTTACGGTTGGTGGTTTTATAAAAATTTCGCAAAAATAATTTAAAAAGTTGGGATAGGATTAAAGAAACCAATTTAAAGTGTTTTTTTTTCCAAAGACTTTTAAAATACATAGACCAGCACATTGTCAGTTTAAATGAGGATTTTTAATCACAGCTGTTGTACGTCAGATTGTTGCACTTGGTACATTAGAATGTAAGTGTGCTTTGCTGTGTTACAGTAAAAAAAATAGGATACGAGGCTTTTCTAGGAGGTTTTTTAATCATTTATTAAACTTAAATGTATTCTATTTAATTTTTAATTATGGCTTTAATTTGTTTTTAAAACGAAAATAAAATGGCTATTTTGCGTATAATTGTTTTAATCAGTGGACGATTCATACACTATAATAAATTATCAATTAGCAAAGTAAATTATGTATCAGAAATAGTCACTAAAAGAATAATAGCAAAACTGGTTTCAGCCATGATGTTTAAGCTTATTAAGACATAACCCGATCCCAACCCGAAGAAAAAAAAATGTCTATTTTGAGTATAATTGTTTTAATCAGTAGACGATTCATACACCATAATAAATTATCAAATAGCAAAGTAAATTATGCATCAGAAATGGTCAGTGAAAGAATAATGGCAAAACTGGTTACAACCATGATATTTAGTCTTATTAAGACATAACCCGATCCCAACCCGAAGAAAAAAAGGACAATACTACGACCTAAACAGGACTAAATTCCACGAGCATAAACCCGACTCAAACCTAAGAATTTCATTTGAGAAGAACTTTGGATTCGATATCTGACCCGAACCAAATCTGTATCCCACAAAAATATTTAAATAAAGCGTAACCCGAAAGAACAAGCAAATATATTTTTTTGTGAACATGCAACTCAACCCGAACCTAAAAATTTTCTTTCAAATAAGTCCGAAATATTACCTGAAGAAATCTGAAACCGATAAAAATGTTCCAAAATACTATAACCCAATCCGAACAAGAGAAAACAATTTCCCCGTACGTTAACCCGACTAGAACATAAAAAAAAACTCCATTTGAAAAAACCTGAAGTTTAATCCAAACCACATCTGAATTAATCCAAAAAATTCGAAAGAACTATAACCAGATTCGAGTAAAACAAAATAATTTCTGAAGATATGAACCCGATCCGAACCTAAAAATTAAATTTGAAAAAATACTTGAAATTTGAATCGATCTAAGTCTGAACCATACAAAAATATTCCAAAGAACCATACCCAGATCCGAAGAAGACAAAAAAATTCCGTGGACAAAAAAAAACAATCCAAACCTATAAAAATTCTTTGAAAAATCTGAACAAAACCTAAACCTGAAAAAAAATATTTCAGTGAAACATATCCTTATTCGAAGAAGACAGAATAGTTTCCACAGACACGCAACCTAAAAAATCCATTTGAAGAAATATACGAAATCTGAATTGAATCAAATCTGATCCCAGCAAAAATATATCAGAGAACTAAAACCGGATCCGAGCAAGGCAAAAACATTCCCGTGGATATGAATCCGATCCGAGCCTTAAAATTCAATTTGAAAAAATACCTAAAATCTGAATAGAACTATATCTGAACCCGACGAAAATATTCTAAAGAACTATAACCAGATCAGAAGGAGAAAAAATAATTTTCATGGACAAAATAATTTGCCATTCCGAACCTAAAAAGTTTTTTTTTTAAAATCTCGAAATCTGAACCGAACCAAATCTGAACCTGACAAAAATATTCCAATGAAGCATAACCATATTCGAACAAGGCAAAATAATTTCCGTGGAAGCACAACCCCGAGCCGAACGAAAAATTTAATTGACCCGAACGAAAACTGAGACCGACAAAAATAAGAAGGAGAACCATAACTCGATCCTTATAATCAACAGAAATTTCTGATTAAAAAAGATTTATATCATAAAGAGAATATTCTTTTTACTAATAAAAGTAATTTCATAGCAATAACTCATTTTCTATAACTGAGTTAATAATTTTAATATCTTTCTTTTGTATAACACTGTAAAAAAATAAAAAAATCCTTCTCGGCTTGCCTATAGGTGGAGGTATATTTCGAAGAGTGCTCATTTCAACAACAAAAAATAAAATTTGATTGCAAATGAGCCCAGTTTAGCAACTTTATTTGGCCACTTTTGAAAAATTTTTAATTTCATTTTTCTGTATGAACTGGTTTTATTATAATCATCTTAAGCTAAATTCGGCTCAAATGTCCATTTTGACAACATATTTTGAAATACATTTTGACTTTATTAAAAAATTTCCCAATACGGCACATTATATAATTCCTAAATTAAAAAAAAACTGTCAATTGAATGTGTTTGAGAGCAAAATTGAATTTAAAAATGAGTCATAAAATAACCAATTTGTTATTTGAATGCATTCTCAATTCTTTAATCATGATCGCTTCGGGAAATTTTGTGCGAAGTGCCCACTTTGCCAGCATTTTTTTTTAAATACATTCAGCCTTTATAAAAAAAACTGAGAAATATGGCACATTGTACAGATCCTAAATAAGAGAACCTGTCAATTGGATGCGTTTGAGAGCAAAACTGAATTTAAAAATGAGTCAGAAAAAACGCAATTTCTTATTTAAATACCTCAATTTTTCAATCACGATCGCTTTGGGAAATTCTGTTCAAAATATACCATTTCGGCAGCCTTTTTTGAAATATATTCTTCCTTTATCAAAAAACTGACCAATGCGTCACATTATATATTTCTTAAATAAGAGAACCTGTAATTTGGATGAGTTTGATAGCAACGTTGGATTTAAAAATGAGACAAAAAAACGTGATTTGTTATTTGAATACTTCCTCAAATTTTCAAACACGAGCACTTCCGGAAATTCTGTTCAAAATACCCTCTTTTTGGCATCTTTTTTTGAAATATATTCTGTCTTTATCAAAAAACTGACCAATGAGTCACATTATACAGTTCCTAAATGAGAGGATCTGCTATTTGGATGCGTTTAAAATCAAAAAGGAATTTAAAGTTGAGTCAGAATATAAGCTGTTTGGATTTAAGGTTTTTTTTTCTCCAACTCCTATTTTTGTTTAATTTGTTTTTGCTATAACAAGTGGTCCTATGAAAAACTTGTCAATATAAAAGTTGTAGATATTATTGAGAAGATGTAAAATAAATTTAATTAGACTTGATAGCTTTCTTTTTACACCCCCCCCTTTTTTTTTTTTTTTTTTTTTTTTTTTGGTTTTTAAATTTTTTTTTTTTCGGTAAAAGTTGGTTCTTTCAAAAACTTGTAAATACGAAAGTTTTAGATAATTTTGAGCACATTAGATTAATTTTAAACATGATTATTCAATCGGTAAATTAATTATAACAGATGTAAATTTTTCCATTTTTCAATTTTTGGGTGGACTTTTTTCACCGAAAAATTGAAAAATGGTAAAATTTACATCTGTTATAGTTAAAATTATTATTAAAAATTTTTTTGTATTTGATATCTTGAATATTGACGAAGTTATGAATTTTTGTCTCCCAAAAACCCTGTTTTTTTCGCCCCTTGAGCACATTTCTAAATTTATCAAATATCTGTCATGCATAAACATTTGGTCCATTTTTAAGAAGTATTATAAACTTTAAGCCGATTCGATATCTATTTTAATTCAGAAGTTATGGCGTTTTTTCGGTTTTCACAAAACACCTCCCTATTTCCACCTCCTTGGACCGATTTTGCCCATTAACGAACTTAAACGAGATTTTATACCCCTTGATTCTATGTATTAGTTTGGAAGAAATTGGAGCAGAACTATAGAAGTTATCGTGTCCATAAGAAAGTGAGATATATATATATAATACAGGATGAGTCATAAATATCGAAACAATAGGCTATCTCCTTAAATATTGCCTCTAGACCCATACTTCCAGTCGCAAAAATTCATAAAAAGGTAAACCTTTTGATAATATAAGTTGCAACTCCATGGGGGGGTCTATTTGAACAAATACGAAAATTAAATTTTTATACGGCCCTTGTAGAGCAAAATTCCAAATTAGGAAATTATTCCTTATCCATTCCTAAATTGAACACAAACAATTTATTCTCTGTATCTGAAAATCTGACAGAGATATTAAAATCCAAAATTCTCCAAAATTCGTGACTTACAACACTTTACCATACCTATAAACGAAGTATTTTTGACTCATTTTCAAAGCAAATGAGGGGTGGTCCACAGATTGTCCGTATTAATTGTCGACTCAAGACCGTGTCTCTTATTTGGACATAATAAAGTAGCGTATTGTTTTAAATCAAAATATCTAGGTCCCGTCCCGAACCGACCCATAGGGAAATATTTCTGCCCGGCATGGAAAAAATGTTAAAATCATAATCCGGACCAGACTAGAAAAAAGTTTAAATCATAGCCTGGTTAAGCCGTGAATTTCTACATAATTTTTTACTTCAGTGTAGTTAAAAATTGTTTCGCCGGAAGGAGTTCTGACCAAAAATACTTATTATAGCTTTTCGTTTATTACATTTATACTTTTTATTATTAAAGAAGCGCCAAAGACTGTGATATATTTATTTTATCAATGAATCTCTGTTTATATCTAAATGTTTCACTTATATTTTAATAACGCTAATCTATATCCCGTGCTTTGGAGACTTTAAAAAATGTTATACCGTAAAACCTTTTAAAACGAATCACATAGGAAAGAAAAAATACGTAATAGACAAATGCCCTTCCTAGGAGGGTTAAATGGAGTTAATTTTTTCTCAGGTATTATTGTATTCATTTTGCATGAATGCCCATTTTTTGTTTATGACAGATTTTCGTCATAGGCAAATTTATTTTTCTGGTTTTATTGTGCTAAATTTTTCAGCATGTAAATATACTATTCTTAAAAAAAAATTAAGGGTTTTTTGTTTGTTTGTTTGTTTTGTTTTGTAAAATAAAAATGATTTTAAAATCTATGTGGTTTTCGTAAAAATTTTGATTGAACCAAATTTTACTTCTTTCATGCACGTATTAGGTCAGTCAGAGACAGTGATTTTTATACGGATTGTTAGAGAGCGGGATTCAAAATTTCGTCCAGTGCAGACCTTATTAAAAGTTAAGCATTGTTAAAGAAAAAAAGTAAAAACTTGAAACATGTCATTTTTAATTATTTTACATTAGTTTTGTTTCGGGCAAAATTGAAAATTTATTTACATTTCAAAATAAGATTTTTTCAGTAAATAATTTTAATAGTTCTAAAATTAATATTGAAAAACAAAAATCCCGAAACAAAACTAAAATCAGATTTTATCTTTAATTAAATGGAAAGAAATTGAAATCCGATAAATAATGTTTGGAGTTATAGCGATTTTTAACAATCCCATTTAAACCAGTACTAATCATATGAAATTTTTATAAATTTTATGATAAATTTTAGGATATGATTTTCTTAGCAAATTATATGGGCAACCATCACAAGAAAAAAGAAAAAAAATCAAAATTCTAACTCAAAAGAGATTTTTTACACGTTTCATAGAACTGTTAAAGTAACATTGTCTTTCGAATTGCGCGCATTTCAATTTGTGTCTAATCCCTTAAAACCTGATGAATTATTCAAATGGCTATAACTGTGCGAGTTTTTAACGTATTGAAGATGCAACTTTTTGTGTATTATTCAGGACTGGATAAGGAATGTTTTCCTAATTGGAATTTTTATCCTACGGGGGATGCATAAAAAGTTAGTTTTCCATATAGACCCCCCACGGAGTTGCAACTTATCTTATCAAAAAGTTTACCTTTTTTAATGAATTTCTGCCAATGGAAGTATAGATCAGGGGCAATATTTAAGGAGATAGCCTATTGTTTCGATATTTATGACTCACCCTGTATATATATATATATAGATAGATAGATAGATAAACTTTTTTACTGATGCTAATTTTGTGGTCTAGAAGTCATGATCGGCGTGTATCTGCAAAAAAATTTCAGAAATTTCAACATAGGAGCGACCGCAATAAGTAGTATTTCATACGAAATCTACCTAAAATTGTCAAAGTTACAGCAATTATTGTTGGCAGCAATGTTGCCAACAATTTTTGTCGTAAAGGTTTTTAAAAAAGTCGTAAAAGTTTTCGTAATATTTAACTTCCGGATACGTTACAGTTAGGTTAAGGTTAAGCTGCACAGTTACATTATGGTTAGTTACGATAAGTTACGATAAAGGGACGGCTAGGTTACATTTATGTTATAGTTAAGTTACAGTTATGTTGCAGTTAAGTTACGGGCAGGATTTTGTGTACAGAGTGAACAATGCGCGTACTTTGATTTAAAATATAGTCTTACTTTTGTATAATTTCTCTGAAGTTGTAATACTACTTCGTTGTAATACTACTTAGATTTTTTTTTCGCTGTTACTGTAATACTACAGTAACAGCGAAAAAAATCTTGACATTTGCGATTTCAGATATTTTGTTGAATGTCTAGAAATATACATGAAGAATGACTTTGAAACACCAGATGTATAAACAATATAGTACAGATCATAATCCAATAGGACACCGTCAACAAATTGAAAAAGAACGAATATCTTTTGAATAACCCTATCAAAACTAATGTAGCAAAACCGTTCAAACTGCGGATTATGATTAAGTGGCTTATGATAATAAACTGTGTTCATTTTTATGTGGATAGCACGTACACTCTTAGAGAAATTATGGTTTTTATAAAAGCGGTCCCAAATTTTGCCAAGTGTTTTGCTTATAATTTGCAGAGTTCTTAATAAAAATAATGTTTTTTAAGAAAATGTTAGATACGATATTGTACATAATACCCTGTAATCAAAATTAAAAAATATTAATAAGTGTATTAAAAGTGAGCAGGTTTACTAAATATTTTTTTTATTCGCATGCGCCAACTCTATAAAATTTTCATTTCATATTGTATTAGCTAAATGTATAAAGCAACTTTTGCTAAAGTTTCAAAGTCACAGCTTGAAAATTCTGAAAATTATCGTCTAAAGAATAAGATTAAAATTCGATATTCCCAAAATGAAACCAAAAAAAAAAATAATAATAAAAAAATAATAATAAAAAATAATTAAAAAAAATAAGGGGCTGTATTCATATTCCATTGATTAGTGTCTACACAGCATTGCACGTAATACTATATTTGGATACAGCTCCTCATCTTTTTACTTCATTTTGGGAATAACGGATTTAGATCTTCTTCTATCGAAGATAACTTTGAGAATTTTCAAGCTATGATTTTGAAACTTTATCAAAAGTAATTCTATATATTTAGCTAACAAAATATGCAAAGAAATTTTTATAGAGTTGACGCATACGCAATGAAAATTTATTTAGTAAACCTGCTCATTTTTTTGTACAATTATTAATATTTTTAAATTTTTATTACAGTGTCTTATGTATAATGTCATTTCTCATATTTTCTGAAAAGAACATTGTTTTTTATAAAGAACTCTGCAAATTATAGGCAAAAACTTGGCAAAATTTGGGCCCGATTTTAAAAAAACTTTAATTTCTCTATGAGTATACATGCTATCAGCATAAAAATGAACACTGTTTATAACCATAAGCCACTTAATCATAATCTGCAGTTTGAACGTTTTTATTACATTAGTTTTGACAGGGTTATTCATAAGATATTCGTTCTTTTTCAATTTGTTCACGGTCCCCTATTGGATTTTGGAAAAAAAAATCTTCTCGAAAATGTATGACCTGTGCTATTATGTTTATACATCTGGAGTTTCGGAGTTATTCCTTATGTATATTTTTAGATATTTAACAAAACGTCTAAAATCGCAAGTGTCAAGATTTTTTTTTTTTTTGTTACCGTATATACTAATCTTTTAAGTAATCAGTGAATATCGATTTCATTCACAGTATAGTCGGATTTAAGAGTGATATAAGTATTTGAAATTCAAAATATTTCACCTGGGATTTCTATGTGAAAAAAAGTAATTATTTACGTGGCTTAACAGTGATTTTTACGGGTAAATATTAACACTTTAACGAGAAAATCACTCAATTGTTGGACACTATTCCCTCCCGCGTTTCTCATTGCAATCTTTTTTTTTTTTTTTTTTTTTTTTTTTTTTTACAGCTAAATATTACTTTTTTTTTTACCGATTTTCTACACAGTCCACGGCCACGTATTTCAGTAAACATATCTGGAGTTAAAGTTAAAATCATACAAATTTCAAGTTAGTTTAATATTATTATTACGGACCCGGGCAACTCCAGACGCGTCAGCCAGTCTATAATAAAATGCAACATTTGCTTTCTTCGAAATATAAGAATGCATGAGAATGTTTTGTGACATTGCCTAATAAACAATACTGATAAAAATAAAAACAATGACTCTTAACTTCGGTTTTATTTAATGCAAGAATAAAAGAAAAGTGCGCTATAAATTCGTATAAAGTTTTTATAATCGTAAATGTATATTTCTTATAAATTGTCATCTATGTGGTATGAAAAATTGCATCAATAAATAGTAAACCCTCTCTTGAGATTTAATTTTTTGTTGATGAAAAGCGATAAAAAATATATCTTGATAGATTAGAATAGTCGAACTTTGGAGAGTATAGTATTAAAGGTGCGGGAAAAATTTTATTTTATAATTTCCTTAAAAAAATCATCCAATTTAAATGTTTTATTTTTTAACTAGCTGACCCACCCGGCGTTGCCCGGGTCTGTAATAATAATATTAAACGAACTTAAAATTTGTATGATTTTATTTTTAACTCGATATATGTGAAAATACATTATCTGAAATATGTGGTTGCGCTGACTGTGTAAAAAATCGGTTTTAAAAAATTAGTTAAAAAAAACTAATATTTACCTGTAAATATACACAAAATGACTGCAATGGGAAACGCAGCAGGGATTATGTGTCCACCAGTTGAGTGATTTTTTCGTTAAAGTGTTGATCTTTACCCGTAAAAATCACTGTTAAGTTATGTAACTAATTACTTTTTTTCACATAGAAATCCCAAGTGAAATATTTTAAATTTCAAATTAATTACATCACTATTAAATCCAACTATACTGTGAATGGAATCTATACTCGGCGATTACCTAAAAGATTAGTATATAGTATTACAACTTCAGAGCAATTTTACTAAAAAAGTCTACATATAATATAAAACATCACTTTGAAATATCAAATTAGTTATAAATGCTATAAGTAATATATTAAAATAAAATAATATGGCAAATAGTACCTTCTAATTTTACATTTTTCATTGCTCTGACGACAACTTTTTCAAAAACAATAAATGAAAAAAATAACATTTTCCGCTAAAAAAGCATCAAATTAAAAATAAACAGAAAAACATAAATCACGTGAACATGACCATAGTGAAGTAAACTGGAAAAATTAAAAAGGAATAAAAATAACTGTGAACGTGAAATATTACAAATTATTGTCTTAAAAGCCTTTGAAGCATTTCCTTCCAAATTTTAGCGAGAACCATGGTGGTAAATTCATTGCAAATATTATCTCTACGTATGAAGATTTCTACTGATTCTCTGATGATTGATGGAAAATATGATCTAGAAGGATATACTATTCTGCTATTTTTAAAATCTATTTGTAATGGTTCTTTGCTATTATAATTTTGAGAGAGTTGTAGTTTTCCTATTGTATGTTATGTCTGCTATATGTTCTTTAATCCTAGTTTTGAGTTTTTTACTTGTTTCACCAATGGGTCATTCCATGTCAAGTGTCCTAAATTTTGGCATGTTTCCCGCTCGACCCCCTTCGATTTTTATGAAATTGATACAGAATATACATGTAGGTATATGATGAACATTTGGAAACTGTTTAGTGCAAAAAGTTGTATAGTTGGAGCACCAGGGGTCCATTTGTACCAATCACTATTTCATGGTTGTAGGAAAAACGGCCAAATCATGAAGTTTGGTATCATATTGCTCATGATATATGAAACCTTACTTATTGAAAATAGGTGATCTAGTACAACTTTTTGTGCTAAAAAATGTAATTGCAGTATTAAAAATCACAAATCAAAACTATTGTGATTACTAGGCCTCAAAGTAGGCCGTACGGCCAATCTGGTTGAATTTTACCCTTACTTTAACATACTGTAACTACTGCAAATATTACTTAAAAAATTTCTCGCTTTACAAACTAATTACTTATGGATATATCGTAAAGCCGCTGTAGTTGTTTTTTGATTGCTTAAATATTCATTAAATTATTGATGTTCAAAATCTAATAAAAAATTAAAATCGTCGATTTTGCCCCATATTCAAAAGCGTATATCTCAAAAGGGACACTTTTGATTTGGTTACAATTAGCACCACTGGAAAGAGCATATCGTAATTTATAAAAAAAACTTTATTTCATTTTGGGCCTCTTAGATACAGAAGGAAAATAATAAAATTCAAAAACCTGTTGTACGAGATAATCCAGATACATACAAGAAAGGTATAAATTACGACAGGTTCTTTCAACATATTCTGCACCATTCTTTTTTATTACAACGATTAATGCATATAATAATTATCACTTTTCCTGGTCACAGTTACTTCCCCTTTACCATTATGAGTGATTTGTAGTTGCCAGTGTGTTATATTATACGCATTGCCAGTGAGTTATTTCCAATAACCAGGCAAGACTAGCTCCTGGTTGGATATTGCATGTTTAACAAGATTTATACAAAAATATTCCTTTTCTCTTTCAGTTTATGCTTTACATTACTATTAAAACATTCTGTATCAAGATTTTAGCTCTATGGATTCTCATGATTATGATCAGAGTCAATGCTGCATTGGCTGTGCTGATAATTCTCAGTGCCATTTGACAACTTATTGTGCACATAAAGGTTTTAAGCTTTTTAAAGAATTTTCCTCTGAAGAACAGGAGTTAATTAATCGCCGAAGTATATTGCATCTTGAAGAAAATTCTCAAATATGCTTTCATCACGAAAAATTGATTTTGCATAAATTTGAGTTCCTTCAGCGAAGCGAAGATTCTGTAATCCTTTCACTAAAGACAATCATTGCGTACGAAAATCTTTGTGGTCCATCAATTTAGAAAGTTCTAATCATTTGACAGACTAAGAAACTAAGAAGAATGCCAAACCAGACAAAAAAAAAATATGTAGATCATGCAGAAAAGAATTCGAAGAAGCAAGAACAACATGGTCCTCTTCTTCAAGCGAATTGGAGCAAGATGAAATAGATGTAACAGAAACGTTGAACAAAAGTCTAACAGCTATTGATTTATCTCCTTTAAAATGTCAACGAACATCAACAAGAGATATTAAAAGCTTTGCAAAGCGAAAGATAGGTGAATCTGAAGATGTGATTTGAAAGAAAATAGCTATTGTTGCTGGTATAGATCCATGTAAATTAAGACAACCTACTACATGCAACCAATGCCTTGACTGTTTGGTTTACAAACAGCTTATTAAAGAATTGAAGGAGAAGTTACAGTTGTCAAAACGTCCAGAACAAATACAAATATTAACAATGGCACCTCAAAGTTGGACAATAAAAGAAGTTATGGAAGAGTTTGAAGTTTCAAAAAGAATGGTAAAAGCAGCGCGAAAATTAAAAGTAGACATCGGGATATTGGCTTTACCAAGAGCAAAGTTTGATAAGAAGTTGCCAGAAAACATAAAAGAAAGAGTATTAATTTTTTTTCAAGATGAAGAATTTAATCAATATGTCCAGGAATAAAAGATTTCATTTCTGCCCGGATAGATGAAAGGAAAGTTCAGATGCAGAAGCATCTATTACTAAGCAATTTGAAAGAAATGTTTGCAGTCTATCAAAGTAATAATGGGCCGGAAATCGGATTCTTCAAATTTTGCGAGTTAAAACCAAAATGGTGTGTGACTGTCGTTGCAGCAGGTTCACATTCCCAATCTGTATGTAAAATGCATCAAATTGTGAAGTTGATGCTAGCAAGCTACCCAACTGATGTAGATTATAAATTCCTTATAAATAAAACAGCTTGTGACTTGAATTCTAAAGATTGTATGCTTCATCGCTGCGAAGAATGTCTTGGAACAGATGATTTAAAAAAAAATTTTGGAAAGTATTTTCAAAGATAGTAATCCAGAAGACGCCAATGAATTTAAACAACGGGTTCACACCGATCATGACCCGTTAGAAACGAAGCAGATGACAATTGAAGATTTTATTGAAGTACTGGTATTGAAAATCTCAGAAACGATGTCTTAATAAATTTTATGCACCCTCATGGACCTTCAAAAACATTTTATTAGCCCACTAGACAAGACCTCTGTTGGATTCCGGAAGAGCATATAATTACTGTTCCATTTCCAATAAAAACAAAAATTAGTCAGCAATACAATTTACCGAAAGCTGTTGCAATCGCAATCAATAAGAAATTTGACAAACTGAACCAATGAATAATGTTTTTTATAGATTGGGGATCAGGAATCAACATAATGGGAGCTTGGAATAATCAAAACATTTAGTCTATAATAATCTATGGATCCCGTTAGGTACCCACATTCAAAATTTAAAACATGCAATACCCAACCAGGAGCTAGTCTTGCCTGGTTATTGGATATAACTCATTGGGAATGCGGTTATAAATCATTCATAATGGTAAAAGGGAAGTAACTGTGACCAGGAAAAGTGATAATTATTATATGCATTAATCGTTGTAATAAAAAAGAATGGTGCAGAATATGTTGAAAGAACCTGTCGTAATTTATACCTTTCTTGTATGTATCTGGATTATCTTGTACAACAGGTTTTTGAATTTTATTATTTTCCTTCTATATCTAAGAGGCCCAAAATGAAATAAAGTTTTTTTTATAAATTAAGATATGTTCTTTCCAGTGGTACTAATTGTAACTAAATCAGAAGTGTCCCTTTTGAGATATACGCTTTTGAATATGGGGTAAAATCGACGATTTTAATTTTTTATTAGATTTTGAACATCAATAATTTAATGAATATTTAAGCAATCAAAAAACAACTACAGCGGCTTTACGATATATCCATTGGTAATTAGTTTGTAAAGCGAGAAATTTTTAAAATGATTTTTGCAGTAGTTACAGCATGTTAAATTAAGGGTAAAATTCAACCAGATTGGCCGTACGGCCTACTTTGAGGCCTAGTAATCACGATAGTTTTGATTTGTGAATTTTAATACTGCAATTACATTTTTTAGCACAAAAAGTTGTACTAGATCACCTCGTTTCAATAAGTAAGGTTTTATATATCATGAGCAATATGATGCCAAACTTCATGATTTGGCCGTGTTTTCTACAACCATGAAATAGTGATTGGTACAAATGGACCCCTGGTTCTCCAACTATACAATTTTTTGAACTAAACAGTTTCCAAATGTTCATCATATACCCACACGTATATTCTGTATCAATTTCATAAAAATCGAAGGGGGTCGAGTGGGAGCCTCTAGGCCAGTTGACATGGAATGACCCCAATGTAATATTACTTTCTTCCATCTTGTTTTGTGAATGGTATTTCTATACGCCAGATATTTGGTGTGATTCTATTGGATCAATTTACCTACATATTAAGTTTTTTAACTTACCCAACGGTTTTGCAACAATGGATATATTAAATTTACTGAGTTTATATTTTTCAGTTTATATTTTTTGAAAAACTTGCCCTCAGAGCAATGAAACATGTAAAATTAAAATGTATTATTTGCCATATAATTTTATTTTAATAGATATAGCATTTGTTACGCATCTATTACATTTGAGCCTTTAATAAATGTTAAAAGTTTAAAAGAAACAAGTTAAAATAAAGCGTATTTACTTTCATAGATGCATATTTGTTTTTCCCCATCTCTAGAGCGCGTCTTGTTTACACCACAGAGTACGGACAGAGCCTCAACTCGGCTTGAAAAGAACGCCCTCAGTGGATCACTTAAAAACGAAACCATCGCGTTGGCGATTTTTATCCTCGTGATTTCTGTTTAACTGTAACCATATTCTGTCTTGGCACTTCTTGCTGAATGCTGATTTGATTATCTTTGCACACGTGCTTATGCTATTTGATCTTAGATTTCCGCGATTATATTGATTCGTAATTATTACTGTTATTGTTCTTGAATTTTCAAGTTTAGATTATTAGATCTTTATGTTAAGAAGAGACACATGTATTGTTTGCAAGACGAATACGTCAAAGTTATTTCATATTAAAATAATTCTTTCATAAATTTCAAAACAAGAAGCAGCAAGCCGTCGCTGTATTTTTTTCTTTTTTCCTTTATCATTTGTCGCCAAGGAAGCGATATTTTGCCAAATTAGCAACCTCTCTTATGTTATGATCGTAGTTTCAGAGTCATCCGCTCGTATCGCTACTGTCTATGCGTAATCCCATGTTAAACAAGTTGCCATTACAGTGTATAAAAGTTGATTCTCTGTTCCGTACTCTGTGGTTTACATGAGCCGGGTTTTTTTCTGCTTCTGATGAGTACTGTTACTGAGTAACAGCCGGTAACAGTGATTTAGAGATCGCGTCACTTGCCGTGAACGGCAGATCGTTTTGATATCATATCTCGTAGCCAATGGCATCTCGGATATGTGTTTCTGGTGAATTGCAATATGTTTTTGAAGAGGAGTTTGTACTTGCATTGGCAACGGACTTATGTAAAGCAAGTTCTGCTAAATTTTGTATAAATAGTTTGTGTTGTGGTGGCTTTTTGCCTTTTCTTGATAACTGCTTGATCAATCTTCTCTATTATTCTGAGGATATAATTTCGTAATGACAGTCGTGGGTTTTAAAGAACTATTGACACACAATAATCTGAGTTCTGGATTCATGTTTGTCAATAACTGTCTGTGAGTGAAGTGATTTTTAATGCAATGCGGAGTAGGGTGAGCCAAAAAAAACTTTTTTAAACTTTCGATAATGGCTAGTGCGGAAAAGTGGCCAGTGGTGACACGCAGTTTACACAAAATATTTGAGATTTTTTGGACATTTCCTTACCCTGCCACGAATGGCTTAAAATGTTGCAAAAATGCTAATTTTCAAAGTTTATTGCAAAAAATTTAAAAATGTTAAATTAGATTTATTTTGGTTGTATTTAATGAAAAGTCATATTTAATGTACCAAATGTTTAAATAAATTCTGATAATGCATTATTTAATAGATATGAGTATTTTAAATTAGCCGATTTTTATGGCTTTTTCTCATACAGGCAAATATTGTATTTGTTTGAATCATTCGTTAGTTTTTATCTTATTTATGTCCCTTATTACTTTTTTTTTCTTTTTTATGCGTCAAAGGTCATACATTTGGCAAACGGAAAGCAGTATACTTCAAAAACTAATCTGGAAGGCGAGAAGATAGTAAAGCAGGACTCTAAGTCAGCGTAATAGTTCAAAGTAATATTGAGGGAGTGAAGAAGGAAATAGAAGAGACGCGAAAATGCGATAAGGGATACTTATTATTTTTCCAAGTTCTGTTACCTTGCGATATTTGCCCAGTGTGAACATGAAACTTTTTCCTCGAGAAATATAGTGCTTTCTGGATCGTTTAACTGAAAGACTTGCAATTGCCAAATTATGCTGATATCATACGCCACTACTACTGACTGCGAAGCAATATGACAGAAAATCCAGAAATTCAATATCAGTCAATAGATGGTGCTATTAAAATGGTAGGTGAAAACGTTACCGAAATCTGGATTAAAGCTTCCATACCAGTGGTTTCCCAACGATCAATTTACAGAAAGATTAAAAACTATTACAGCAAGTGTAGATCATTGGAGAAATCCTCTAATCGTACGAATGTGAAAGACAAGACAGTCCGGGAATAATTCGTATGAAATGTGGAAATCTCTCTTTTTAACATTATAGCTTATAAGTGTAAAGACATTAACAGCTGTAGCTGTGACATCAGGTGTAAAAATCCGCATCGAGAAAAGTTCTGCATATTTGATCCTTCTTGAAGGATCAAAGAACTGATTGGAAAATGTTTATCGGAAATATTGATTTTAAAACAAGCAAAACTCTTGCAAAGAAAATATTGCGGAAAATGAAAAGGGATGTAATTTTAACGATGGATAGTGGTTCTGCGCCAGAGACCAAAACAAATGGGGTTAGCTCCGCATGTAAAACAGATAAATTATTAGAAGATTCAAATAGTGGAAGCTTTGAAGAAAGCTGTTCGACTTCATCAGAATTTAAACCAGATTTTTCAAAGCCAGTCACTCCGAAACGTTTGTTCCTTTCTCACATAGCGTCCGCCGCATTTAGAACTGCTATATCAGCCAGGGACAGAAAATCCTCCTGCGAATAGCTTCATCCGTGCTTCAAGATGCAGAAGTTGTGATAGCAGAGGATAAGAATCTCATCATCGGTAAAAACAAGGTCAGAAGAGAGAAACTTGGAAAAAAGATACAGGCGGAGGAAGTTCTTGAAGGAAGGAAAATTAAAAGCATATTTTTTGATGGTAGCAAGGCTAAAACTATTTCCATAGAAAAAAAGACACATCATGGTACGGCGTTGGTATCGAACGCAAAACAAGCTAAAACGGTATACAATTTTAAAGAACGTAATACTAAAATAATACATAAACAGAGGTTATTTAGACATTTGGCATATTAAATATATTTTATAACTAAATACAACGAAAATAAATTTATTTTAACAGTGTTACATTTTTTGCTAAAACTTTTCAAAAATGATCATTTTTTGAAAATTTTCAAGTTATTTGCGGCTGGTGAAGGAAATACCCAAAAAATCTCAAGTTTTTTGTGTGAACTGAGTGCCACCACTGGCCACTTAAGTTATTTGCAGCTGGTGAAGGAAATGTCCAAAAAAACTCAAGTTTTTTGTGTGAACTGAGTGCCACCACTGGCCACTTTTCCGCACTAGCCATTATCGAAAATCGAAAAAAAATTTCGGCCCACCCGAATGCGGAGATGCCAACAAGCCAGTGAGAATGAAGAACAAGCAAACGCAAACTCTGTGTTTAAATACTGAAGAAAAAAAACACGAAAAATGCTTTTATAATAAAGAAAAAAGAAAGAACTACACTGTAAAAAAAGGGTCTATCTAATAAAAACATTTTAGTGATCCTTGTAATTACTAAAAATTTTTTAGTAATCTTACTCGGTTACAAGGAATCTGTAAGAATTACTAGAAAAAAGCTAGCGACGAATAGAGTTAATAGTTTTACATTTTTAATAGCTATTACTAAAACTCACTTGGTGTGGTCGTGATAGCCCAGTGGTCATAGCACCGAACTCTAGGCTGAAAGTACCTGGGTTCGATGCAGGCTGCCACCAAATATGCACCGAATGTAAGCAATGTAAGTACTTGTTAAATAAAAGGACTATGAAAATCCTGTCGTAGCAGTTACCATGGGTAATGATCTTTGAACTTTCCCTCCCCTTTAGAAACGTGTGAAAATAGAGCAGGTAGCAATGTTTGGTGCTGCCACCTATTGCGGCTTCTGCCGAAAATCTTCCGTTTCAGATGTCTGTCTTTTTACCCACTGGATGCAGCTCGAAGGAGGCTTTTGTTCTTCGGGCACACGTAATGGTTACTAAAAATAATTTTGGAGCTAATGCAAAAATTTGCTTGGTGGCTCACACTAAAAAGTTTTAAGTTTGTTATACAAAAAATTTTTTTGTTCAGTTTACAAAAGGAATGTTTGTTTCACTTGTAAAAAAAGTTTGTAATGGTTACTAAAAAATTCCGTGGAATACAAATTTACTATGAAATTTTTAGTAACCTCTTGAATTTTTTTTACAGTGTAGTAAAAAATCAGAATTGTAGAACAGATAATTTTAACGGAGTTTATATCTACATTTAAGATTGAAATAAAAAATGAAACAAAATAATAATACGAGATTTTTGTAAAAATAATATTTGAAATAGAAGTTCAATATTAATATAGACATTTTAAATAGAAAGAAAATTAAGTAAAACGAGTTATTACAATATTATTTAAGATAGGAAATAACTAAATAAACTAGAGTTATTGTATCATTTTAAATAATCATATTAATTATAAAAATTTATGAAATCTGTTTTTATTGAATCGCGAAATACTATTTTTTCTAATACACACACACCAAAAATGCATAAATCATGGCTTACATTGATGTTTGCAAAAAAGGAATCGTTTTCATAAAAGTCATGGCTATGATAAAAAGTTAATTAAATCCAATTGATTTTTTAAATCATCAGATTTTAAAGTATTCACCTTTTATATAAACATTTTAATAACAATTTTAATTTTTCTTAAGAAAGGTGTTATCGTAAAAATAAAATAAAATACAATGACATGTTTCGGAACCGTCAAATAAGTTCCATAGTCATAATATAAACAAAATTTCAAAATCTTACTCGGTCAATACAAATGACACGCGACAATGAGATATAAATAACAAAAATCACGCGCACTATTGAAAAAAATTAAAATAAAATATAGACCATGATCTAAAACT
Source organism: Maratus speculifer (assembly GCA_964019185.1). NCBI lineage: Eukaryota > Metazoa > Arthropoda > Arachnida > Araneae > Salticidae > Maratus > Maratus speculifer. The sequence continues at coordinate 212,918,847 of OZ025292.1, read as the reverse complement.
TAACTAAAAATAAAAATAAAAAATTTTCAAACTATTTTACGGTTAATACAAATGACACGCGACAATGAGATATAAAACACCAAAAAACACGCGCGCTATTGAAAAAATTAACTTAAAAATAGACCATGATCTAAAAGAAATTCCAACCTGGTTCATCTCATTCAAGCCCTCGCGAGGAATTTATTCATTAATTCTAACCATAACTTAGGAATAATAAAAGAAACGGTATCATTGCAAACCAGATTATTACGCGAATAAATTTCAATGGACTCTCTTATAATAGATTTACGATTACAATTAGATATGAAACATAATTTACTTTGATTAAACAATATTTTTATCTCCTCATTTAGATATGTTCTTGATAAGGCAGTGTTAGTACGTCCAAATTTAATATCAGATTCGTGCTCCCCTTTTCTAATTCCAAACTTTCTCCCAGTCATGCCTATGTAATAATTTAAGTCACCATTTTCAGTAATATAAGGTATTTCATAAACTCCAGCAAGATCATCATATCCTATAGGATCCACTTGTTTATTAAGTAAACATCTTAATTTTGGTGGAGGAGTTGCAATCAAATCAATATTAAACTTTTTTAATTTAAATTTTAATTTCTCAAAACTGCCTTTCAGATATGGAAAAGAAACTCTTTTAAAATTTTTAGAATCACCTCCTTTATTGAATCTTTCAGTTAACCCTGGATATTGTTGTTTAGGCTTCCCTTTTCTATAATAATTAATTAATTTATTGATGCTACTTATTTTATACCCATTAGAACCTGCAATCTCACGGATCTTACACAACGCTTCGTTTAAAAATTCATCAGAACAGACTTTAAACGCTCTATCAACCATGAAACGGAAAGTAGAGAATTTATAACAAAAAGGTGAACAAGCGGTATTTGGAATAATGTGTTGGCTATTAATTTTCTTTCTATAAATCGATCTTTTCAAAGAATCCCCTTCCCTAATTAAAAGAGTGTCTAAAAATGGTAAACTACAATTCGCTTCTAATTCATAAGTAAATTGAATATTTTTATCTAATTTATTACCTTTATCAACAAAATCAAGGAAAGAATCTACCCCCCATTCCCAAACCAAAAAAACATCATCAACATACCTTTTCCAAAACATAGGAACTTTGTCAAAATTTTCAAAAATTCTTTTTTCATAGGGTCTCATTTTGAAATTGTAATCGTAAATCTATTGAAAGAGAGTCCATTGAAATTTATTCGCGTAATAATCTGGTTTGCAATGATACCGTTTCTTTTATTATTCCTAAGTTATGGTTAGAATTAATGAATAAATTCCTCGCGAGGGCTTGAATGGGATGAACCAGGTTGGAATTTCTTTTAGATCATGGTCTATTTTTAATTTAATTTTTTCAATAGCGCGCGTGTTTTTTGGTGTTTTATATCTCATTGTCGCGTGTCATTTGTATTAACCGTGAAATAGTTTGAAAAATTTTTATTTTTATTTTTATTTAAGTTTTAGATCATGGTCTATATTTTAATTTAATTTTTTTCAATAATGCGCGTGATTTTTGTTATTTATATCTCATTGTCGCGTGTCATTTGTATTGACCGAGTAAGATTTTGAAATTTTGTTTATATTATGACTATGGAACTTATTTGACGGTTCCGAAACATGTCAATGTATTTTATTTTATTTTTACTAGAACACCTTTCTTAAGAAAAATTAAAATTGTTATTAAAAAGTCATGGCTATGTTCTTTTACAGAGCCTTCTTATAATGAATTTCAAAGATTAGAGAAAACTACTTATCAACGGTTTCCTTTAGCTTATTAAATCCACTGAAAAAATGTTTTATAAAATAAGCAAGAAAGTTCAAATTTTTATTTTATTTGGCTAATTTTAGATTTAGAATCGTGGCAATTTCTCCGTTAGTTATTGAATTTTTATGAAATTTTCATTTTCTTTAAATTTCTGGATAAAACTGGGCACTTTTTCTTTTATAACTCTTATGAAAATTCAAGAAGTGGTGTACACATTACATAATTTTCGAGATTGAGTGGGCTCAAGAAATTCAAATAAATTGTCAAAAGTGCGTGTTACCATTTAAAAAATGAAAATTGCATCAACTTTTAATATGCAAATTACATATTACGACAAAATAAGTCACATACTTTTATTTTATTTTTTTTTTTTTATTAACCATAATTGAAGTTATAACCCTGTTTCTATATTTTTCTGTTTGTTTATTTATTTGGACGCAGTGTTCATAACTCTCATGTTAATCAATTGAAAAGAATCCAGAAAGGTGCAATTTTTTTGAGAATGCTATTGAGAATCTTACATATCAAAATTATCTTAGACTTACAGTCCTCATTAAAATAAAAACTTTTTTAATGTCCTGTGAAAGAATTAGAGAATAAAATATATTTTGGAATTTTAACTATTTTCCGTTCCGTACAAAATTAATAAATAAATGCATAAAAAAGAGGATAAAAGATAATTCAAACTTTTTAGTCTAAAAATAAAACTTAGTAGAATTATCTTTTGCTAAATTAATTCAGAAGAGAATAACGTATAAAATTTAATACGGGATTATATTTCATGAACTAATAAAAAGAGAGTAGCATTTTTTTTTTAATGAACCGTTTCTGTTTTGTATCGTGTATTTAAAAATATATTTCTTTTATTAAGATATTGTCCAAGTATACTAAATTTTTAACATCTATGCTTTTTCCCAATATACCCTTTCTTAACTATATTTTAAAAATTCCGTTATATAACGTATTTTTTATTTTATTTAAACATTTAAGTTATACAAAGCTGAATTAATTTATTTTTCAGTATTTTTAAACACTTTATATTTTTTACATTATATTATGTTAAATTTCTCGGAGTCAAATCTAAAATTATGCATTGAAAATTCTGTTTTAAATAAATCAAACTTTCCTTGTTCTTATATAAATAAGAATGAAATATCAAGCAAATAAAAGTCATAAAATCATAAATAAAGTTGTAAAAAGCACGTTTCCGTTTTATTATTTTATAATTCTTTATATGAGAACTACGCAATAAAATATTTACTCTCCTTTTAAACATGTTTTTATGAAACATTTAAATGTGATTCATAATAGCAATAAATATCAAAATAATAAAATAGAATTCATAGTCATTTCTGTTCTAATATTTATATTATTTCTTATCATAAACTTAATGGAAAATAATGTATAAAGTATAAGCTTACACAGATACAAGAAAGAATTAACGTAATATTTTATAATGCAGACTCAAAATATATTTATATTTAGTAGATATGAACCAACATACATTATTTAAATGTTTTTAATCTAAACCACATTGTAAATATAATCTGTAAAATTACTAAATTTTTTCTAGGAAACTAGGATTTCTAGAACTTTTCATGCAACGGTAACAGCGAAAATTCATGTAACCGATTCTGTTACAAGAATTTTTGCTGTTATTATTACATAAAAAGTTCTAAGAATCCCAGTTTCTAAGAAAAAATTTAGTAACAACAAAATAAAAACATGACGGAACGCGAGTTTCGCCTTGTTTTAATACAAAATATACAGGGTGTTTCTAAATTCATGGTCCAAACCTTAAGGGGTGATAGTACACATCAAGACAAACAATATTTAAATAGGAAACCAAGGGTCCAAAAGTCTTCCGAAGGAGATAGGCGCCATTAAAGTTTAGGGTCCAAAAATACAAATGATTATGAAAAACAGAAAAATTTGTCGATTCGTTTGCGGTTTTCACTAAAATTATTCTTTATGTCAGTATTGTTTTGAAAATAAAGTATAAAGATAAATTTCAAAAAATGACGATAGAGGGCGCTTTAGACTTTAGAGTAACGAACAACTATTTTTTACCGTTATTTTTTGCATCTCATTAAAGGTTTCGTAAGCTTAGACTTAAACTTAAATTTTGAGCTCAAAATCTGAATAGTTGGAAGCAGTTAAGTAGCACAAACTTAACTGTGTTCAGAGGGTTTTAAATTCAAATGATTATAAAAAACGGAAAAATTGGTCGATTGATTTGCGGTTTTCACTAAACTATTCTTTATATCGGTGTTTTATTGAGAATGAATTATAAAGATAAATTTCAAAAAATTCCGATAGAGGGCGCTTTAGACTTTGGAGTAACGTACAACTATATTTTACCATTATTTTTCGCATCTCATAAAATTTTTTTAGAAGCTTAGACATAAACTTAAATTTCGAGATGAAAATCTGAATCGTTGGGAGTGGTTAAGTAGCGCAAACTGAACTGTGTTTAATGGGGGTGGGGAGGTTCAAATTTCAAATGATTATAAAAAACGGAAAAATTGTCCGATTCGTTTGCCCTTTTCGCTAAAACTATTCTTTCTGTCAATATTTCCTTGAAAATAAATTTTAAAGATTAATTTTAAAAAATACCGTTAGAGGGCGCCTTAAACTTTGGAGTAACCAACAACTATTTTTAACCGTTATTTTTTGTATCTAATTAAATGCTTGTAAAAGTTCAAACTTAAATTTTGAGCTCAAAATCTGCATCGTTTTGAGTAATTAAGTGCGGAAATTTGAAATGTGTTCGAGGGGTGGGGAAGGTAACATTTTAACTCTTGAACACTGTTCAGTTTCCGCTTCTTAACCCCTCCATCGATTTAGAATTTGAGCTCAAAATTTAAATCTAAGCATTTGCAAGCATTTAATTAGATACAAAAAATAACGCTTAAAAATAGTTGTTGGTTACTCTAAAGTTTAAGGCGCCCTCTATCGGTATTTTTTTTAATTAATCTTTAAAATTTATTTTCAAGGAAATATTGACATAAAGAATAGTTTTAGCGAAAACGGCAGACGAATCGACCAATTTTTCCGTTTTTAAAATAATTTGAAATTTGAACCTTCCCACCCCCATTGAACACAGTTCAGTTTGCTCTACTTAACCACTCCCAACGATTCAGATTGTCATCTCAAAATTTAAGTTCATGTCTAAGCTTCTAAGAAAATTTTATGAGATGTGAAAAATAACGGTAAAATATAGTTGTACGTTAATCCAAAGTCTAAAGCGCCCTCTATCGGCATTTTTTGAAATTTATCTTTATAATTCATTTTCGATAAAATACCGACATAAAGAATAGTTTTAGTGAAAGCCGCAAATCAATCGACCAATTTTTCCGTTTTTTATAATCATTTGAATTTAAAACCCTCTGAACACAGTTAAGTTTGTGCTACTTAACTGCTTCCAACTATTCAGACTTTGAGCTCAAAATTTAAGCTTAAGTGTAATCTTACGAAACCTTTAATGAGATGCAAAAAATGACGGTAAAAAATAGTTGTTCGTTACTCTAAAGTCTAAAGCGCCCTCTATCGTCATTTTTTGAAATTTATCTTTATACTTTATTTTCAAGACAATATTGACATAAAGAATAATTTTAGTGAAAACTGCAAACGAATCGACCAATTTTTCTGTTTTTCATAATCATTTGTATTTTTGGACCCTAAACTTTAATGGCGCCTATCTCCTTCGGAAGCCTTTGGACCCTTGGTTTCCTATTTAAATATTGTTTGTCTCGATGTGTACTATCACCCCTTAAAGTTTGGACCATGAATTTAGAAACACCCTGTATAATATAAACTTTAAAATGTTCAGGTTTACTTAAAAAGCGATTAAAATAATTAAATGTACATGTTAATAGTTTATTTTATTTAATACATCTTTGTTTTTTCAAGCCTTATTCATGCTTTTCCTCAGAGAATGTTTTTGTTTATTTATACAAATGCATGAATTCGTTTTGAAAGTGAAAGAGCCAATAAGTATTATAGTTGAAGTAGAAATACTAGTTTTTTCGATTAAGCCTAGTGAGAGAATATATATATTATTATTAATTGCAGTCCTTTTACTTTATTATTACGCGTAATAATATTAAACTTACTTAACTTTGCTCACATAATTAATAATATTTCTTCAGATAAATTTTAATTGCATAGTTTAAAACTAGTTCAAGATCTTGATATAAAATATGGTTATCTTTCGTATTTAGTTAAATTCATTGTAATTACATAATACTTAACATTATTTATATTGGTATAAAAATCAAGGAATTTTAAATTAATTTTGCTCTTAAATTTAAATTTTGTATGAGTAATGCTTGTAATATGTTTGGTATGATGGGATTATTAATTTATAACATTAATTTTGAATTTCATATTTAACTATACTTATTTTTATTTTTATTTATTATTATTATTGATATTTAACTGTGAATCAGATGGGTTGATGTGTAACTGAAGGATATTTTTAAGTTAAGTTGCGCGCGTGTGGCTGCGGATATAAATGGCTATAAAACTGGATATACATCTACAGCTAATATTTTACTGAATGGTAATTAGGCTTAGTTGGGGTTAAATCTATATTATAAAGGCCAAACGTATCTGTGCGTAACGCATACGTCATTTTGCGCATGGCAACACTTTCAAATTTTAAATGAATTTCGGTATTGCAATTTTTGCTACTAAAAGATTTAAAACTTCTTAATATCGCACATTTTCAATTTTTACACCATCATGTAGGGAAAAAAATTTACTTTCAAATGAAATTTGTTTGAAAACTGTATCTTAATTTGTTTTTGAAATATTAATTTTTTGTAGTTTTTCATACCTCTTTTCTAATTGTGGCAATAGGAGTGCTCCATTTCTATTTTAAGCAAAGGAAAAAACGGGAAAAATTGAGTGCCTTTGTGTGTGAATCTTTATGTTGCCATTTTCTCATTAAAAGGGGAAAAAATAGAAATTTAAATATTTTCTGTTATAAAACCCGGTGAATTTTGACTTCATTTACAAAATTTGATTTACACGTAAAATAATATCAACAGTTTAAAATCTATTTCAGCTAATAGCATTGAGACTTCAAGTTTTGAATCAAAATTATGAAATTAAAATGCCATTTTTTTTAAACGTGAATACAGATGTGAAATGTACATTTGTAAATTTTGATATGGTGAAAATGATGTCGGGTTTAGATTTCACGGGGAAAAAAAATCTATGATTAAGTCAAAGTTGAATAAATTTCGCTTTTTATCATTTTGTAATTCTAGCAAAAGAAACTTTATTGATAACTATATCATAATAACATATCTTTATTATTTTTTACTGCTTACATATACGATTAAAGTTTAATCTTAACAATTTCTACAACTGCGTTTTATAGAAATAGTATTTTGTTAATTTGACGATAAATATAGTTTGTTTAAGAGTTAGACGTACCAATATAAAATGCATTTTTTACTATAACTAATTTTGTAGGTTTATTATAAGTTAATGAAACAGTTCCTTCTTAAACATTTTCTTTCGTCAAAATTTGACGGGTTCTACCTTGTTTTTATAATTTCCAATAGATGACAGCAGTAAAAGGAACTTGAAATTAACATTGATTTTGAAGTCTGTACTGGAAATAAGCTAATACTAATAATATATTTAATGAAATTAAATAATATAAATAATTTAAATATTGAATACTGATTTTAATTATAGCATAATAAGTGCGGATATATTATTTATAACGAATATATGTTTTACTAGATATTTTAATTAATTTTTATTTATTATATATTTCCGTTTGTAACTGTAACTGATAATCTTTATACTAGCGGTAAATTTATATTTTTTGATGGCATGTGACATGTACTAATGATGGATTTTACTACTAAATTATTTTATAGGATAATCAGGTATAAATTATTATTAATATTAATACTTTTCAAGCTTAGAATTTTTTTCTATTTTGTTTGGTTTTTCATCTGGTCAGTAGGATATATATTAAGTCCAATTTCTCACTTTACATCTCGATCTATTACAGAAACTGATTGGATTATTGTTTATATTTTGAAATTATGTACCCCTGACTAGTGATTTACAATATAAACTTTTCTGTTGTTTTTTATTCCATTTGTTTTTCATAATTCTGTTTATATCCATTTCTTAGAACCTCATAATTCATATGATGATTTGTTTTGTTTATTTTAAATATTAGTTTTTTGTGTTCATTACGCATGATTAAAGACAGTTTATCGATTGTTCTCACTAACTTTTAAATTTTGGTAAATATCTATGTTGCATTGGATTTATTTACAGTGCATTCTATATAATTTATCAAATTTTATAGCTGTTGATGGAAAACTAAGAATTGAACTGAAAGCTTTGTAGCAATATTTTCATAATATTGGAAAATATTTCATAATCAATATGGTGTTTATAATTATTATATCTTCGAACCTGTACAAGTACATTCGCACTCATTATCAAACTCTGTAAAATATGCCTGCAAATGTACAACCAGCAAACTGCAACTCTTACTTATTTTTCCTTTTTCCACATTTCTAATTTCATGAATCCTATGACGTCTTATAAACAAAATTAATTATGTAACATCCTCGTTATTTAATTAAAGCATAACTCAGAAACTGTCTTAATTTATTAATTATCTCGCAAGAAGAAATACTGAACCAGAACTGAAACATGAGAAACTAAAACAATCATCTGTTTCGAAAATTATTACGAAACGCGACTTTTTAATTATAAGTCCCATTAAAAGTAAATTTTTCTGGAAGAAAACATATCATCTCACAAGCTTCTCAAGCGGATAATTGATTCTTTGCTTCAAAATTGGAGGAAAATAAAAATGACTAATAAGCAATTATGTCTATATTGATTTTTTTATTATTTTTTTTATGTTGTCTAACTATCATTTAAACTTTGGAATTAATTTAACATGTATTTTGTATAAAAATAAAAATTAATTCACGAATTCATTGACAATAATAAATATTAACATATTAATATTTTATTATTATATTAAAAAAAATTTAATTTTTTTATAAAATATAAATTTGCAAATAACAGAATATTAGAAATCAATGTCATAAAAAAATTATATGTGTAGCAATCGTCTAACCTATTAAAAAAATTTCCTAAATGAAAAGCATACACTGAAAATTGTCAACATATCAAAATAAAAACATTTTAGAACACTTTTCGTCACCAAATTTATAACACATTATTGTGTTGGAGAAAAGAAAACTTTATACACAAAACTTTTTTGTGTTGTGATTGTGTTCTTTATGTGTTGAAAAAATGTTGCTATCTAGGAATGTCTTCTAAAAATAGTATTGTTAATTGTGTTGAAATAGTATTGTAAATAGTGTTGATGAAAGAACTTTCTCATAATAGTGTTAGACTTAGAACACTAAATTTAAAGATTAATAAAAAAATTTATAGTATTTTTTTATGTGTTATGTGTTTTATGTTGAAATATAAATTATATTATTGCATTTCCTACTTTACACACATTAGAAAATAATTTACAGTATGTATTAGGGGATCTCAAAAATTTCACTTTATATTTGGTGTTGCAACTTAGTAACATATCACACTTAACTTTTTTCACAATCCCTATGAAACATAAATTCATAAAATTTATAATATAGACAAATTAATACCTCTTTTATTTAAAACATTTTTGTTTAATTTCTATATTGAATTTTTATTTATTTTTTATGATTAATTTGGATTTAAGAAAGATAAACTTGTTCTTTTGTTCACATCGACTGCATGCAACATTTCTCAAAAACTAATACAGCAATTCGCATAAAACTTGGTAAATATCTCCATTTTACTTTAAAGAATAATTTATACTGCAAATTTTGTATTATAATTGCACTGATTATTTCAAATTGGCAATTTTTCAATAAAAAGTGTGTTTTTTTAATTCTATAATTTAAGTTTAAATTTAAAATATATAAATTGCTTTAAAATGAAATATATGTTCAAAATACATTAGTTTTAAATCATTATCAATATTTTTTGAAGCTCTTTAACCAGCAGTTTTGTTATAGTCATGCACACAGTGGATGCAAATAAAAGAAAAAATTTAATTTTTTTGTCAAAATGAACCATAAAAAATTTGAAATAAAATTTGATTTAGAAAAAATATTTTTAAATAGAAAAGATATTAAGTTATCTATATTAAAACTTTTATGCTTTTATGTTTTATAGGGACTGGGAAAAATAATTAAAAGTGACATGTTGCTAAACAGCACTTTTAGGTAAAAAGTAAGACTCCTGAGACCCCTTAAGTTTTAGGAAATGTATTGAAAAATTATAAAAATATGGCACTTATTTCTTTAATATTTATTGAACAACATGCATCTGACTTGTTTGCTTGACATGAAAACGTACTTATAAGCCATCGTCAATACAGGGACGAGACAGCACAAGGAAATAAAATATGGTACTTATAAAGAAAGGTAAAATTAAAAAAAAAATAGTAATTGATTTCTGCTGATAATTTCGAATTCACGTACACTGTAAGAATTTAATAAAAACAACATTAAAGCACTCTATAAGATTAATGACTGTGTAGTTAATTAAAACTGAACATCAAAGATTTTAAGGAAAAAATGACTTACAATGCTGTTATATTCAAAGCTAGACTGAAATGTTACTTTTGATATTTAGGGAATCGGATGGAGTTTGTGAAGACTATAACAATAAGTTATTATCGCATGAAACAAAACAAAAACTTACAAATATCTGTATATGAGAGATTCCCGCTTTTTTCTGTGTTTTTAGATATTTTTGACAGTGTTTGATATCATTTTCTATTTTGTGTCAGTTTTAATATTATTTGCTTACATTATATTTGGTAATTTTCCTTACCGCATTTTTTAACTTATTTTTCTTATCATCTTTGTTTTATTTCACTATTAAATGAATAGTAAGAAGGGTCTAACTTGGATAATGCAGTATTAAACACTAATACTGGATTTGAACAATTTTTAATTATGGGTACAAGAACACAAAATTTTTAAACTGAAAGCTTACTTTTTTTTTCTAAATTGTATTTCTCATGTTTCTTATTCATGAAATTTAAAATTATCGGAAAATGGTTTACATGTAATTTGTTATAAATCTTCGTTTTTAAAAAATTTTAAATATTGAGATCCCTTAAATAATCATAAAAAAATAAATAGCCAGTTTTATTATAATGTTTTTATGAAATCTTAGTAATGGATTCTTTAAAGACAATGATCCTATATATTCTTTATTTTTTATCGATGTGAAAAGCATTTTCATTGATAGTAGCAACAAAAACTAAATTAGTTGATACTAATTAATTTCTGTGTGTTTCAGATATAAATTCATATGTACTAAGTACATGTAGTAAGTGTAGACTTTGAGTCGATAAATAAATACAGCCTGTTAATACATACAGTACTGTTAATGCATGTTTACGTTTAGTTATCAGATTACAACATCAATACCAATTACGTAACAATTTATTATTATTATATAATAGAAGATCTTCCTTGTAAATGAACATTTATATTTTTCGGATTAATTGCAGCCTCTCGTCATCTGTTCATCACAAATAATTGTAGAAACAATGTTCTAAATATTTAATTATAATTATTTGCTGCAGGCCTTACCCTCACTGTGGTATTCTCATCATTTCTACTCTTATATTTTTATTTGCATCCATGAAATTCTGAGTAAAAGATTTTAAATAACAATATTTTTTTTATTGTTTCGGAATCTTGGTAGGTACATATAACAAATTAGTATATCTGGAAAATGTATATTACAAGTAAATAATGATAAAGTAATTTAGTACAAAATAATATAAATTGCAAAATTTCAGATAATGAGACAAAAAAGTTTGTAATTAAAAATACTACAGTTCTATTATTTTTTATTTAAAATGTTATTAAGCAAATTCATTATAAGTAAAAATTTAGAAGAAAATAAAAAGTTAGAGAGCAAAAATTTCAAGGGAGCTGTAAGGAAAATTAAACTCGCGAGTTTAACTCTATGTTTAGTTAAATAAAATATTATTAAAAATCATGCTGCTGCTAACTTTTTTTTATCATTAAGGGAAGAAAGTACCTTTGAGATCATCTCTTCAATTTTGTGTAATTACTGTAATATATTTGATGGCACGATACTTAATATCAAAACTAAAATTAAATTAAAAAAAAAATTAAAACAGATTTTTTTATTAAAATTTAATTTTTTTAAATTAACTTTAAAAAAATCTTTACTACTTTTATAAATACGAATATTTTTGCTTCGATTTTTTCCAGATTAATTAGACTACACTACATAAAACTGTGCTTCGATTTTTTCAGATTCATTAGAATATACTACATAAAACTGTGCTTGGATTTTTAGATGTACGGGATTTTACTTTTAATAGGATCTTTTTCTCTCGTGTATAGTAAAAAATGAAGGAAAATCAACAAAATTGCAATTAAAATTTTAAAAAAGTAACTGTAACCTAGAATGTTAAATCCATATCCAAAAATATTAAATACACTAAGGACCAAATAAAAAAATTAAAACCTTTATCTGTATTAGTAAAAAAGCGTTAGCATTTATCAAACAAGTAAGTTATAAAAATATGAACACTGAGAAAAATCAGCTTAAACTTTTCATTTGTTACGGGTTATTGAGCTGAATCTATTAACAAGATCTTCAAAATTTCGCGATATAATTGTCGTATAGGTTAAAATGAGATGTCAAAAATAAAAGGCTTTCAGTTAATATGAAAACGTAGAAATCAACATTTTTACCAATTTCAAAGTACTCTGTTTCTTCAAAGCATGCTTATGTAACTTTAAAATTTTATACTGTTAAGTTTAATTTCATCAGATTTTTATTCCTAAAACATAAAGCAATGTGAAATTGCCTTATATAACACATTTTTAATATTTTCTTTTGTATTAAGCTTATGTCTGTTATAGAAGATTAAAATTCTTGCAAGTAAGCTATGTAAGACATACTTCTGAATAATAAATATACCGATATTTATCTCACAACTTTAAAAGCAACTTTTTTCTATTCGAAATTTTTGAAATGCCATTCATGCCCAAAAGTTTATAAATTTTATTGAATAATTCATTCATTCTTCTTGCAAGTTATCGGAATATCTTATAACTTTAATATGCATTCACATCTGCGTAATCATTATTTTTTGTATTCAATGAAGTTCTGAGTTTCGTTTTTTTTTCAATTTACGAATCAACAAATTATTTTTAATTTTTTCAGTTCTATAAACTTTTAATCAAAATTTTCCTCCACCCCCTAACTCCCCCCCCCCAAAAAAAAAAGGAAAGGAAAGGGGGACAATCCAATATTTTCAGGAATAAAAATCACTGAATGCTGCATTTTTCTCACAAAAGAAATGTAATTATACATCTTGAGTTTTTTTTTAAACAAAGGTTTTAGATTAAAATTCTCATGGAATATGAAAGTATTTTTCTGTTGATGTTCGCAAAAGAATTTTAAGAGACCAATTTCTGAAATGTTATACAGAGTGTACTTTTTAAAGTTTGGCCAATAGCGAATCCCTAAAACATCAGAAGAAGAGGATTATAAATCCGAGGGAAAATATTTAATGAATATTTCAGTAGAGCAAAAAATTCCACAGCTAAATAAACACTAATAGTGGAACTTTTTATACATACAAAACAGTAACAGTCAGAAGATGTAGAACTCTGGACTCTATCATATTATTGTTCGAAAAAAAACTTCATATTTACAATCATGTTAAAACTAAATCGTTGAATAAATTCCTACAATATGAGATTTCAAGGGCTCGATTGTGCATTAAAAATAATTTTAATCGGTTTAGCTGCCATTCTTAATTCATTCCAGCGTACCATTACTCACGAGCAATGAGATTAGCCTTATATAGAATTTCAATCCACCTTATATGGAGCTTTATTATTTATACATTCGTCTTATCTATGGATCTAACAATGTTCAAGCAATTTGCAGTGATATTTCGAGAGATACAAACCATACCCTGCAGAAGCAAACATGCTCTGAATTACTGAATGCCGAAAAAAGGCAACGCGCCCCTAAAACTGAACTAAACTCTGTGGAGCTGCAAAACGTTAACGATCTTGACCTACAGTGCCGCATATTTCAGATGTGTATATTGCTGGGACGATTACTGTTTCTAAACCAATAGGAGAGCATCTTTATCACGGTCAAGTACACGCCCACACAGTTTGATTGACAGGAACTCGTGGACAATTGACAGTGCTAATTATAACGATAATCTGTTGCGGATGAAAGTGAGCTGACTGGCTGAATGGTTAGAGCGTCGAGCTTGAAACCGGAGGATATGGGTTCGAGTCCATCGCGGGCCGAGAGTCCGTTGGTGATTTTTTTTTAAATTATTGGAGGCTGTCTTTTATTAATAAATAAGACATTTAAAAAAAATATTTCAAACCCTTTTAATATTCTAAATATCGTTCCAAAATGATTTATATATATGTTACAGGCCAAACCCGATTTTAGGCCAAACTAGATTGGCCTAGTCCAAACCAGTCTATCCTAATGCCTATCGGATAGACTAGTTTTTCCTAGGCCAAAATAGTCTATCCTAATGCTCATAGGATAAACTAGTTTTTCCTAGGCCAAACTAGTCTATCCGAACGCCCATCGGATAAACTAGTTTTTCCTAGGCCAAACTAGTCTATCCGAACGCCTATCGGATAAACTAGATTTTCCTAGGCCAAACTAGTTTGGCCGAACGGTCATTAGGATGAACTAGTTTAGCCTGCTATTCATTGGTTTGAACTAGTTTATCCTAGGCCGAACTAGATTGTACTAGGCCAATTCAATTTGGCGTGATTTTATTGAATCTAAAGATCGCCAACTTTCTAGTTTTGATCTAATTTATCCTAGGCCGATGCAATTTGACTCGCTTTTAGCTCACATACTATCAAAGCCTGAGAGCTAATGTGCTCGTAGATTCAGTGTGTGTGTATGTAACCATGTACGTATGCATGTATGTACGTATGTACATACTTATGTACGTACGTACATATGTCGGACTAATATATCCCGACTAATATAACCGACTAATGTGGAATTAATATAACACAAGGCATCCAAATGTTGGAATTTGGAAGCGATTTAGTTCAAATCAGCCGGCTTCGCCCGCTATCAAGCCCCTTGTTTTATATAAAATCTCGAAACGGGCGTATGTTGAAGCGAATGAACTTCGAAGAGAAAAAAACATGATGATAAATATTTAAGAAAAAAGATTCCGCATCGATTTCGATGCGGAATCGATGCGGAATACCACTTTCGATGCGGAATACCACTATTTCCTAATAGTAATTTTTGTAAAAATGTTATATTCTTGCTGGAACATTTTGAAACTTTGTGACAGTTTATGGCATTTGATATAAAGGAATAAAAAAAGTCACATTTCGGCTTGAAAGAGGGTGTGGTTGCGAACAAAATCAGGAAATATAACGGAAATTCTAGCTTTTAAAGCACCGCGACATCAAGTAACATATCTACTAATAGGTTGTTTAACGGGGTTTCATTCAGATACAGTTTTGTTAATAATAGAGTACGCTCCTTGGTGTTGGAATGAGGAACTAATATAACGTGGCTTAGTTAAAACTTGCTGGCTTCGCCCGCTATGTGACTGGCGTGGGCAGCGGGGATATGGTTGGAACTTGGAAATCCGTTCGCTTCGAGGCTCTTTCGAAAAGGGGGATTATATTCGGTGGTGCGTACTCAGCACACTTGCTAAGATTTGAATTTCGTTCACTTCGAAGTTCGTTCGAAAAGGAAGAGGGCATTCGGCAGTACGTGTCTAGCACACCTGCTATACGCTGGCGCAAGCTGTAGGGACGCGGCTGAAGAACTAATGCACGAAATTTAATAAAAATTTATATTCAGGTAGTCTTTGATCTAAATTGATACGCTGATTAGTTTTTGGTGTAAATCGCTCATCAGGTGGAGCTGCTGCTTTGCATTTTTTTTATGATTTACGCATTAGCTTTATCTTAAGAACTAATACAAAAATTTCCATCAAACATCAGAATCAGTTCGTCCATGAGATGTGTTGGTGTTGTTTCTATTTTGAAGTAAATCACTCAACATGGCTATGCTATGCTGCATTTTTTACAATTTTTACTATAGCTGTATCTCAAGAACTAATGAACGGAATTTAATAAAAATTTATATTCAGATAGTCCCTGATATAAATTGATTCTGATTACATTTTCATGTAAATCGTTCAACAGATGGCGCTTCTAAACTGTATTTTTATCGATATGCATCAACATTATTTCAATAACTTATTTACGGACTTTCATCAAACTTCCGGATTCAGTAAATCCGTGATATAAACTAATTCTGTTTACGTTTTTATATTAATTGCTCAATATGTGGCACTGTTGTGCTCAATTTTCCCGATTCCTGAAATAGTTCTGTCGCAAGAAATAATGCACGAGTTTTCATCAAACTTTAGATTCAGTAAGTCTCTGATAAAAATTAGTATTCTGTAGTTTTTGGAGTAAATCTCTCGAAAGGTGGCGCTGCTATACGGTATTATTCGTGATTATTCCAATAGCTCTATCTCAGGCAATGCATTAATTAATAATCAATGCATTAATATCTAATGCATTAATTTTCATCAAACTCCAGATTATGTTAGTCCTTGATATAAAAATTGCAAAAGTACTTTTTAGTTTTTGGAGTAAATCGTGCAACAGGTGGCGCTGCTATGTGGCATTATTCATAATTATCGCAACAGTTCTATCTCAAGAACAAATGCACGGATTTTCATCAAACTTTAAATTCAGTTAGTCCCTGATATAAATTAATATTCTTTTGTTTTTAGAGTAAATGGCTCAATAGATAGCGCTTCTATGCAGTTTTTTTTTATGATTTCTGCGATAATTCTATCTCAAATAGTACTAATACACAGATTTTCATCAAATTTCAGATTGAGTTAGAATTTGAAAGACGTTGTTACAGATTTTTCAAAAAGTTCCGGCAAGAATTTAACATTTTTACAAAAATTGCTATTAAAAAATAGTGATATTTCGATGCGGCATCTTTTTTCTTAAATATTTATCATCATGTTACTTTCTCTTTGAGGTTCGTTCGCTTAACATACGTCCGTTTTGAGATTTTATATAAAAGAAGGAGCCCAATAGTAGGCAAAGTCAGCTTGTTTGAACTAGATCGCGTTGTATTAGTTCCAAATTCCAACACCAGGGTACTCGCGTTATATTAGTTCCAGATTCCATCACCAGGGAGCGCATCCTATTGCCAACAAAACTGTATATGAAGGAAACTCCGTTAAACAATCTATCAGTAAATATGTTACTCGATGTCGCGGTGCTGCAAAACAAGAATTTAAGATTTTTGCGAAGATCACTATTCGTCAATAGTGGCATTAAACGCGGAACATATTTTTATAAATGTATATCATGTGTAATAAACTATCTTAAAATTTCAACTAGATCAACCTAGAATTTCCGTTATATTTCCTGATTTTCTTCGCCCCCCCCCCTCTTTCCCTTTCGTAATAGGACTTTTTTTACAATTTTTATCATGTGTTATAAAGTATCACAAAGTTTCAAACAGTTCCAACAAGAATTTAACATTTTTACAAAAATTACTAATAGAAAATAGTGGTATTTGACGCGCCATTTTTTTCTTAAATATTTAACATTATGTTTTATTATGTTTCTAAAAGTTTCAAATAATGGTAATATTTAATTAGCAGCTAAAACCTTAAAAAGTGCTGAGCTTTAAAAAAACATCTAGAGTCCTCTTACTCTACCCCCCCCCCCCTCTTAAATTTCAAGTGTCATGCTTTATTTAAGCTTTTTCTTATTTTTAAAAGGATTCGAATATTTAGTTTCTTAATATGAACAATTTCGCCTGAAGTAATGTGTGCAAAAAAACAATATCTGTTACGAATTAAAAATCTTTTCATAAAACCGAAAGTTTCTATCTGATTGAAAAAAAATCCGTTCTATGTTTATATTTAAACTCAGAACCCCCCAGAATTCTCCGTGAAAAACCTATTTACATAAATTAAGAGTGTTACCTCCCATTCCTCCTTTCTTTATACGTAAAGAATGAGCACCCACAACTGATCATGGATGTACCTTATCAAAATGACATTATACCTAAAATTTCAATAAAATCTGATCATTTTGCATGGAAAATTGATTTAACTAAACTGAGGAAAGGGGGGGGGGGTTGCGGATAAGCCTTTTGTTCTCCTCCCTTATTCTTATTCAATGAACCCCTGAAACTAATCAGGAAAGTTCATTATCAGGATAAATCTATGTCCAAAATTTGAAGCAAATTGGATATTTCTATCAGGAGTTATCGCATTACGTACACACGTACGTACATACGGCCATACGTACGTAAATGGTTACATACACACACAGAGAATCTGCGAGCACATTAGCTCTCAGGCTTTGATAATCTGTGAGCTAAAATCGCGTCAAACTGCATCGGCCTAGGATAAAATAGATCAAAACTAGAAAGTTGGCGCCTTGGCGATCTTTAGATTAAAAAATATCACGCCAAATTGAATTGGTCTAGGACAATCTAGTTCGAACCAATGAATAGCAGGCTAAACTAGTTCATCCTAATGACCATTCGGCCAAACTAGTTTGGCCTAGGAAAATCTAGTTTATCCGATGGGCGTTCGGATAGACTAGTTTGGCCTAGGAAAAACTAGTTTATCCGATGGGCGTTAGGATAGACTAGTTTGGCCTAGGAAAAACTAGTTTATCCGATGAGCGTTAGGATAGACTAGTTTGGCCTAGGAAAAACTAGTTTATCCGATGGGCGTTAGGATAGACTAGTTTGGCCTAGGCTAATCTAGTTTGGCCTAAAATCGGGTTTGGCCTGTAACATATATATTAAACAAATGGGAAAAAAAGTATTCTGCGAAAATATCCGTATAAGCAAAATTCTTACTTTAATTTTTATTTATTTATTTATTTATTTATTTCAGGATCAGAGGAAGTATAATTTCTAATTGAAGTAAATAAAATTCAGTCATTTTGAAAAAAAAAAAATTCTTTCGTACCTTTAATTTTTAATTACCGAGTACAAATTCAAACAATCCGAGTACAAATAAATAACAAACACTCACGATCAATTGTCCACGAGTTCCTGTCAATCAAACTGTGTGGGCGTGTACTTGACCGTGATAATGACGGTCTTCTATTGGTTTAGAAACAGTAATCGTCCCAGCAATATACACATCTGAAATATGCTACAGTGCCCTATCTTGCTTAGTAGACAATGAGTCTCGAGGCGTTTTACAACATATGTCCTGGCCAGATGATCAATCCAACGAGACAACCCTCAGTGTTTTCTTCCCAAGCAAGCTTGGTGCACATTTTCTCGATTCTAAAGAGATGAAAAGCTGGATAAACTTTACTGAAGTCTAGAGTCGAACCATAGACTTAGAAAGTGGTAATGCAACGGGCTGACCACTAAATTGAAAGACTTGTAACCCCTCTTTATGGTAAGCAAAATGGGAAAGAGCTCATGAAATGAGCTTCTCTTGCCCGCATAAAGAAATACACTGCTCAAAACAATTAAAGGATATTGCAGTTTTAGGTGGATTTTGTATCTGGGAAACTTTTTAGCTGATTGATACATGGTCGACATACATAGTAGGTATATGAGAATAAATTACACATGTTTGGCAGAAAAAAATGCATTTTATTGCGCATTTGTGTACAAAAGGAAAAAAACACAATTTGTGCATATGAGAAAAAAAGAATAAGAAAAGGTGTTTTCTTCAAATAAAATCATTTTCAGTAGGGGGTATGGTTTCCATGGGTGGCCAGCAACGTTGAACACTTTTGAGGCAAGGACTCAATGAGGCTATTAATGACGATTTGGGGTATTCTGCCCCACTCTTCCAGAAGAGCTCTTTCCAGTTCTTGGAGAGTTTGTGGGGATTGTTGGCGGCCAGAAACTCGTCTTCCTAGAGCGTCCCAAACGTGCTCGATTGGATTCATGTCTGGAGAACACACTGGCCATTCCATTCGAACGATTCCTTCCTCGAGAAGGAAATCCTCCACCAGGTTTCCACGATGTAGCCTGCAGTTATCGCCCATTAAAATGAAGTTATCTCCGATTGCTTTAGCGTAAGGGACTATAAAAGGTCTGAGGATCTCATCCCTATATCGGCGACCAGTCAGAGCTCCATCTCGAATGATGTAGAGGTCAGTGCGCCCGTCAATGGAGATGCCACCATACACCAACATTCCTCCACCGCCAAATCTGACACTTTCGTGCACGAACGCAGGATTATTCCTACTGCCACGGTCCCTCCAGATGAAAATACGCCTATTATCCGGATGCACAAAAAAACGGGACTCGTCAGAAAACAGAATATTGCTCCATTCATTTCTCCTCCAGTTGACATGCTCGGTTGCCCACTCCCTGCGGTCGCGACGATGCCTTGATGTTAATCTAACACATACCATCAGTCGGCGAGCATACAGACCTACAGCATGGAGCCGGTTTCGGACAGTCTGAGTTGAAATCGTGGTGCCTGTAGCCGAGCGAAGGTGTTGTTGGAGAAGAGTAGCGTTCATGTTTCGGTGTCTCCGAGCTGTTAACGCTAAATACCGATCTTCATTGGGCGTTGTTGCCCGTCTACGACCTTGCCCTTGTCTTCGGCCTGCACATTCATTCTCCAAAAAACGGTTCCAGATCCTGGAAATGACACTTTGTGACACTCCAATGGCTTGCGCTACTTCGACTTGAGTTTGGCCCCCTTCTAACCTACCAACAATTCTCCAAGCTTCTGAATCTGTCAAATGACTTCGCTGAGACATCGTACTCATCGAAACAAAGCAATCACTGAATGCCGATCATCCTTGTCTTCATTCTCTTTTATCCAGTTGAAAGTCAAATTTCATTCGCTGCCGCTGAAGCGACGTTTTTGACGTCGAACTCAAAATTTGCATACTCCACAGTTTGAAAACCAGAAAAATGTCCATTTGTGATTCTCTTCTTCTATTTTCGGCAAAAAAAATTTCGTTTATATCTTTATTTTATATAAAACTTCAAATATCCTTTAATTGTTTTGAGCAGTGTATTTCTTAACAGCTACAAGCCAAATGAAAGAATTTGAGATTTGCCTACACATAAAATGTAACAAATGATTTATTCACATAAAAATCTGTAACTATATTCAGGTTACTTCTTTTTCATATTGCTTTATTATTAATATTTTTTCGTAGCATTCCACGTGAAAAAAATAGATAACACATTTACACTTACAAACAAATGTCAGATTCAAAAACCAAGAATATAAAATTATATAAATTATTACTAAAATTCCCTTCGAATGTCAAAGTCTTTTGCATTAAAAAAAATAATAAAAAGAAGTTTGCGAGTTATAGGTTTGTTTTCGAATAGCTTTTTCTAAAAAAAAATGTTTGTGGCTTACGAAAAAATAATAATACTTTTATAACATGGATAAAGAATCTACATTTTGTGCTGTTACGAAAGATTGCATGATATTGAAATCTTTTCTCTTCTCTCTCATTTTATTTAGATTATAGGTCATCCGACTCTAAATGCAAAAAATAAATAAATAAATAAATTCTATTCTTTTGGTATTAAAACTAGCTCAAATAAATTAAACAGTAACTTAGTTTTAGTTCTATTAATTATCTTTGATATGCTTTTTGCATTATGTTTGATCTGTGTATTTTGTAGTTTTATGCAAAAATTTTATTTTAAAACTTAATTTATTTGACTTTATTAAGTCTGTGTAAAATATAATACTTGATTTTAACTCAAGTTGCACATTATTTTCTGTACAAAGTATTTTTGAAAATATATTGTAAAGCTTATGATGGCATGTATAGTTTGAAACAAATAGGATTCAAGGCTGCAAAGTACGTGTTCAGATACAGACTGGGAGGTGGCAGTACTCACTTCATTACTTTTATGGCTAAAATTCCAAAATCAGTTAAAACTTGATTTGCATATTAATAACAATTTTAATTTTTCTTAAGAAAGGTGATATTATGACTATGGAACTTAGTTGACGGTTCCGAAACATGTCAATGTATTTTATTTTTACTATAACACCATTCTTAAGAAAAATTAAAATTGTTATTAAAATGTTTATATAAAAGGTGAATATTTTAAAATCTGATGATTTAAAAAAAATAAATTGGATTTAATTAACTTTTTATCATTGATTTGCATAGTTAAACGCAATCGGTTTGTCAAGTCATAACTTGATGAAAAACACCTGAAAACCCGATTTTAGCGATTGACTCGTAGGTTTATTTTTGTAGGGTTTTTTTTCTCCCGGTCTTTCATGTTTTATACCTTTGGGTGCAGGGAAACACAATGTTAAAGCTAAAACCAACTGTTAAAATCAGGTTATCAGGCGTTTTCCAACAAGATATGAAATTGCAGATCGATTGCGTTTTAATATGCGAATCGAGTTTATCTAATTCTAAGTATTTGAGCGTTGAGTTGGTTGTCTTTGTTGCCTCCTTTCGTTCTAATATTTTGAATGTGAATTTTCCACATGTGTACATAAAAAGGCTCATCATCCGTGATCTATTGTATAAAACTTATTGTTATAAAACTTAGTTCTACAAGTAACTTGCTCTTTCTTTTAATTATATCGATTTACTGAAATCACGTGAAGTGTATCTCTTGCAATCAAGCAACTGACATAAATTACACTAACATAGACAGACGGTTCGGTACTTTCCAGCAACTCTTCTCATCAACAACAGTTTTCCAAAAGATAACGACACTTTTTTAAATGATGTCAGATAAAATGATCTTCATATGAAAAGTTGACCTTATTTTATCAATCACAAAAATAGCCGCCAGCGGTGAATATGGCTGTACAAAATGTATTTAATAGCTAAAAAATATTAATAATTACAATAAATAAGCTGCAAATTTCTAATAAATAAAAATAGATAGGCTGAAAAATAGGCTGCGTTACATTCATGATAAACAATTTCCAGATGTCTCATGGGCGTAATATTTAGTATGTGCTACTCATTTAAGAATATAAAAATATAATTTTTTTAATCAATTCTAGGCCTGAACTAAATGTGTTAGTTTTGAATCAACTTTATGTCCCTGGCTGTTGCTTCTAAGTAAGAGCAATTATATGCCTAAAAATTTAAAAATATACATGTTATTACTGATGCTGGCATTGGTTGTATCTCATGTTACGCCGCAGGTAGTGTGCTCATGAAGACTATTCCATCTTGTGCTGTAGTTGTAGCCTTACCAACATATGTGAGTGAGAGATGCTAAACTGGGTATTGTCCTCGTAGTTTAAATGATAGAGCACTTGGAGTGCTATTCCAAGAATTCCTGTTTCGATTGCCGGCTTGGACATTTTTCACTCTGCGTTTACCTAGCAATGTGATTATTCACGTAATAAATACTCAGTATGACAGTAAGCTTTCTCATTTGGAAGATACTTAATAGACATTTTTTTACTTAATTCACAATCAGTGACTTTTGCTAGTATTCGTATTATTCAATGATCTGTCAATAGCATTTTGTGACATTTTTCAAAATCAAAAACGCCTCATGATTATCGAGAGCTATCAGCACTGTACAGTCGTGTGCAAAAGTTTAAGCCCAGCTGTAGACTTTTGATATTTAACACAAAGCACCATTAACGCCGAATATTACGCCATCTTATCTATCACTTGCGTCAGACTCGTTCTCCTGGTATGAATAACTTCCCCCGTCTTATTTCTCTCCAGCTGTTTTGAAAATTTAAACGTAGAAGATGCTTTTTTTTTTAATATTTGTAATGGGTGAACTTTCATTAGCAAAAAGGACAGAAATACTGGCCCTGCATAAAGTTGACTTTTTTAAACGTTAAATAGCTAAGAGGATACATGTGAGCAAAAATACTGATTATCAAGCTGTCAGTAAATTTAATATTTTGGGAGAGTATATTGACCAGAAGAGAAGCAGTCAGCCAAGAAAACATTATGATCATTCGAAGGGAGGTAATGCGATCTCCCACAGACTTCTGCAAAAAAAATAAACATACGCTGGATGCAAAGGACACCGACGTCAATTTGAGCACTATTTCAAAGACTTCGATTTATTATCCTAGTATTTTTGTAGGTGGTCTTAAACTTTTGCACACGACTGTAGTTTTCCTGTCTACGTTTATCAGTCCAATGTGTCAGTTCTGCCTTTGTCTTTTAGTGTTCTTCTTTTTCTTGAAATATATTTAAAATAAGTTGGAACTGAAGTATATCTATTTCAAAACACAGACAAGTTATGTGTACAGTATGCTTAACGAAATTGTTGAGAAGAACATCCGAGAATTGTTGAAATGCATGCTAATTTGGCATAACCACAACCATAATCTTCCGAAGCGATAACGCACACCTATTACATTTTTAAAAAAGACAGCAAACTGAGATTTGACATCAAACTTTCTATCGTTTCTTTTTTAATAAATAACATTGCCCAAATTCATATACTAATGTTGCATTTTTGTTTTTTGAAATTTTAGATTTTAAAGTATACAAAATTTTAGTCACAACTTAATTACATACATTAGAAAAATCAGACATATATCTAAAATTATAAGAAAATCAGTTAACTTCTTGTTGACATACATTTCCTAGGTCACATATTTTTTTCTGTTTAGTAATGACAAAAACATAGTGAATGCAGTTAAATCATTCTATCACTCAAATCATTCTTTATGCATAACTTATTTATAAATGTAAATTATCTCATATATCGCTCGAACAATAAATTGCGTATATAGTTTCTCATCATTCTTACTTCCTTCGCAGTGAACATGCTTTATAAAAAAGAATTTTTAGTAAAAAAAACAATTTTTTTTTTATAAAAAACAACAAAAAAATCTTCTACAAAAATAAAAATGTTATTAAATAATTTTAAAAAAATGTTTCCTCTTATATGCAGAAAAGAAGTCAGTTTAAGTATATTTTAAATATTCATTTTTGTTTTCGTCAACTTCCTTGTTGAATTACTTTTATAGCTGTAACTGCTTAATGCATACTAAATTTTAAAATAACAGAAATATGTACTGTATGTTTCCTGTAAAATATTCTAATCATCGCAATGTTGTTTGCATTCACCGTGGAAGTCCGGATAAAATAAACAAAAATGAGGAGATTTTTTCCCATCTGTTGCATTGTTGCTTTAGTTAAATGAAATTCTAAAATAATTATTTTTGCTTAACTTACTCGTATTTATCAAAATAAATTAATATATCACCAAAATAGTACATCATCTAAGTAGTTTTTCTTCGTTTTTATTTTCTGTGCATTTCAGGGTTTATGTTTAAAGAAAATGTTTCATGAAATAAAAAAAAAATTACAATTTTGTTAGAGAGAAGCGAAAATTTTGTTATAAAAAATGTAATTAAATATAAAGAAAACTTTTTTCATTATCGGGCAAGTAAGCAGTGTTAAATCTTTGTTAATTCATTTTTTTAAAACTCCATAATATGGAATTCAAAAAGCCCATCGTGTACATAAAATATGATGAATAATACTAATACACGTGTTACAACATTTAAAAATATACATTTCATTTAAACTTTCGAGTGCTTTCGACCTGCAAACACTTTTAGCCATTGTCATAGAATATTTTCATTAATTGCCAGTCCATTCGTTTAATTATGTCACTTCGTGTTAAATGGAGAGGATTTATATAAAATACAGACCTAGTACAATGTATAAATTTGATATTGTACCAAGCTCTCCACGAAAGGAAGATATAATACCGCCTTTCTCCATGCCACAAATTTCTAGAAAGGTTTTTAATTAATAACCTAAGCTAACAACCGATAAAATTTTCAAAAATCGACAGCAATAATCACTAAATGATTCCGCGTCGATAGATACCTCGGGTGCTCTTCAGCTGCCTTGCAAAGTAAATATTTTTCAAGTAAATTATTTAGCCTCTATATTTTTTACTTAACACAATGCTAACGGATTGTGCAAACATAACATTACCGATTTTTTGGTAATTTTTGACCCCCCCCCCCCCCGCTTTTCCTTCTGATATCATGCGTTATCACCTCTCAGCTTCCCCTCCCTCCCTCGGGTAATGATGTCGTTATCAAAGTATTTTTAATTTTTTAGAATTTATATATTTTTTAAGCTATTGCATAGCTTTTATCGCGGGCTTTGAGCGCAGCGACCGAATCTAGAAATTCCGTAACGAGAAAACCTAACACTTCGGCTAACGTCGTTTCAGTTTGGCAAACTTCGGCACGGTATCCTTCGGTAGACTTCGGCAGATATTGACGCGGTATTTTTCAGATATTAGGATATCAAGTCTCAAACTTATATTTCTTATGATGTAATTTTCATAGCGCGGCCAAATTTTGTTTGGTAATTTATTATGAGGCAGTGTTAATTTTTGGTGACAGGAGATCCCCCACGGTGAGGGTCGAAAAAGTTAAAATGCTTATAACTCACGATCTAATTTTCGTAGCGCGGCCAAATTTTGTTTGGTAATTTATTATGAGACAGTGTTAATTTTTGGTGACAGGAGACCCCCCCCCCCCCACGGTGAGGGTCGAAAAATTTAAAATGCTTATAACTCGCGATCTAATTTTCGTAGCGCGGCCAAATTTTGTTTCGTAATTTATTATGAGACAGTGTTAATTTCTGGTGACAGGAGACACCCCACGGTGAGAGTCGAAAAATTTAAAATGCTTATAACTCGCGATCTACTTTTCGTAGCGCGGCCAAATTTTGTTTGGTAATTTAATATGAGACAGTGTTAATTTCTGGTGACAGGAGACCCCCCACCGTGAGGTTCGAAAAATTTAAAATGCTTATAACTCGCGATCTACTTTTCGTAGCGCGGCCAAATTTTGTTTGGTAATTTATTATGAGACAGTGGTAATTTTTGGTGACAGGAGACCCCACACGGTGAGGGTCGAAAAATTTAAAATGCCTATAACTCGCGATCTAATTCTCGTAGCGCGGCCAAATTGTGTTTGGTAATTTGTTATGAGACAGTGTTAATCTTTGGTGACAGGAAACCCCCCACGGTGAGTGTCGAAAAATTTAAAATGCATATAACTCGCGATCTAATTTTCGTAGCGCGGCCAAATTTTGTTTGGTAATTTATTATGAGGCAGTGTTAATTTTTGGTGACAGGAGACCCCCCCACGGTGAGTGTCGAAAAATTTAAAATGCTTATAACTCGCGATCTAATTTTGGTAGCTTGGAAAAATTTTGTTTGGTAATTTATTATGAGACAGTGTTAAGTTTTGGTGACAGGAGACCCCCCCACCCCACGGTGAGGGTCGAAAAATTTAAAATGCTCACAACTCGCGATCTAATTTTCGTGGCGCGGCCAAATTTTGTTTGGTAATTTATTATGAGGCAGTGTTAATTTTTGGTGACAGGAGACCCCCCCCCCCCCCACGGTGAGTGTCGAAAAATTTAAAATGCTTATAACTCGCGATCTAATTTTGGTAGCTTGGAAAAATTTTGTTTGGTAATTTATTATGAGACAGTGTTAATTTTTGGTGACAGGAGATCCCCCCCCCCTCACGGTGAGGATAAAAAATTTTAAAATGCTTATAACTCGCGATCTAATTTTCATAGCGGGGCCAAATTTTGTTTGGTAATTTATTATGAGACAGTGTTAATTTTTGGTGACAAGAGACCGCCCACAGTGAGGGTCGAAAAATTTAAAATGCTTATACTTCGCGATCTAATTTTCATAGCGCGGCCAAATTTTGTTTGGTAATTTATTATGAGACATTGTTAATTTTTGGTGACAGGAGACCCCCCACGGTGAGGGTCGTAAAATTTAAAATGCTTATAACTCGCGATCTACTTTTCGTAGCGCGGCCAAATTTTGTTTGGTAATTTATTATGAGACAGTGTTAATTTCTTGTGACAGGAGACCCCTCACGGTGAGTGTCGAAAAATTTAAAATGCTTATAACTCGCGATCTGCTTTTCGTAGCGCGGCCAAATTTAGTTTGGTAATTTATTAAGCTATTGCATAGCTTTTATCGCGGGCTTTGAGCGCGGCGACCGAATCTAGAAATTCCGTAACGTGAAAAAATCCTAACACTCCGGCTAACGACGTTTCAGTTCGGCAGACTTCGGCACGGTATCCTTCGGTAGACTTCGGCAGACATTGACGCGGTATTTTTGCATAAGTTCAGAAAAAAAATGCTATGCAATAGCTTTACCGCGGCAGTCCGCGAGTGCCACACACATTATTTTGTTTGTTTGTTTGATATACAAAACTTGTTACATTTATTTTTGCACATACTTTATTGATTTAAATGTTTAGAAGTCAATAAAATATCGTTTTATATCAAATAATACTTAAAATTAATAGTTAATATTTAAAAGTATTTTATAATATCATTTATTACATAATGCATTGCACAATAATAAAGTCTTGTTACCCTTGCCCCGAACGGTGGAAGGATTGCGGGTCAATAGAAATTCTTATCAACAAAGTAAGTGAACAAAACGCTTTCTCTTCTCTTTAATAGTAAACATTAGCTTTATTTCAATGGTACTTCACATACAGTTTATCGAATTGTGATTATATATGCATATACAGACGGAGAAAACGAAGTTAAAACGTTGGGATATTCTATATTTTAGAATTAATTAATTTTATAATAATTTAGTGATTTTAATTATAATTTTGTATTTTCATTAAAAAAGATAAAATTTAAGTTTGAACCAAATACCATGATACAAATAAAAAGGGATAATTTTGATTGGATTAAAAATGACATCGACATCAAAAGACAAACCTCCTCCCCCTAGAGATATTTTAAGATTTAACGTGACAGTCCCCATCCTTGTTTCCTAAAGTGATAACATTATATATGCATAACCCATAATGGTTAACAATATATAAATATGTGGCTTGACAGCCTTTACAACTGTACCTTGTTTGAACTTTCCACCTTACACAGCTTTTGAAAAAAGGGTTGTGACAAGAAAATTCTATAAAACATTAACTATAATCAATATAAGAAAGAAAAAAGTACCATGTTTATCAGGTAGCTCATGAATTCTGTATACATTGCATTGAAAAATAATTCGCATTTTCGTCAAAAGCATTTCGTTCGACGATTAATTACCAATTAAAGTATGTTCTACTGTTTACTACTCAGTAAAACATATATATTTTAATTAAAACAAAACATACTTTAAACTAATGTAGAAAATAAATATATATTATTATGCTAATATGGATAGATAAACATATTCAACCCTTAAAGTTATAGTTAAAGTTATCAAAAATCGTTAACGGTGTCCGGGACACAAAATTCTTCATTTTTTCAAAATTTTACTGCATTATTTTTTCCTTAAAATGACTTTAAATCGTTTCTATCATAATTTGAAAAGAAAATATTTATTATTATGTTTGGGTTTGCTTTCAAAATCTAGCTTTTAAGCGATGGTTGTTACGGAAACGCTTTCTTTTGAAAATGCGTTTTTCTTCTTGAATGATTTTTTTTACCACTTTTCCTATTTAAATTGTTATAACTCAAAAACTGTTTAAACTAAATAAGTAAAACTTGGAACATAATTTCAATTGCTTAATTATAATTTTAATACGGAAATTTGAAAAAAAAATAGTTGTTTTCAAAAATGTGATTTTATTTTTTAAGTTGCATAATTTTTTTCAAGTTTTTACTTTAAATATTTTTAATTTTTATTTAAGTTAATATTTTTTAAAACGCTGCACCAGAATTCTAGATTATATAATTATGTTTATTTGCATGAAAAAAACGAAATTCTACAAGTGATATTTCAAGTTTTAACGATTTTAATTTACCCCACTTTAAAAAAAAATTAAATTATTTTTTTATGTACGAGAAGTTTTATTATGTGATTTTGTTTACAAATAATATGGTCAACCACCACAAAAAATTTCAAAATTTTAACTAGATAAATAAACATTATTTTAAAATATGTCCCGTACCTTCTTAATTAAGATGGGAGATAATACTTTTGATGAATCTGAATTTTGAAGAACAATTTTGTTCTTTTTTGATAACATAAGGATTAAAACTATCCATTATTTAGCGACGAATCTATAGTGCTGCTTGAGTTATCTAATGGTAACCTTTAGTTTAGAAATACTCAGCAACTCATATGTTTTTCATTTTTGTAATAGATTCTCATTCAACGTTTGTCGAAACTTTGTGAAAAAAAAGCGTGTTATAAAATATATATTTATAAAATCTTGTAACGAATTAATATTTCTAGAAATGCATTTATCTGCGTTATCTCTGTAAATAATTGGATTTAAATCATAGTAAACTTTGAAGTTAATGATTAAATAATTTTCTACTAAACGTTTTCGAAAAAAGAAAAAAAAACATGCATTTTGACGGAGAAAATATTCTCCTCGAGAAAATTTAATTTTCTATAAAAGTGGTAGTTTTTCTTTTTCTCTCGAATGCTTTCCTATCGAATAAAGTATTTTGCACAAGGATAAAATTGTATTTCAAAGCTTTTAAAATTTTAGACAAACTTTTAAAGGTTGGCGATAATTAAATAATGCATTTTTAATCAGCGAAATTTTCCAAGAAAGAAAAAAAGATAAAGATAAGAATTTAATTCGTGTGTCTGTCTGGGTTTTAATTTAGATAGCCGTTTCAACTGGTATCACCATCTGGATATTGTTCGAGAGAATGTTCGAAATTTTACATTTGGCATTAGAAAGACTGGTCATCGGGATAAGGGACTTGCCACTTATTATAAAAAGCAATGGTATCATTTGGTAATTGAAAAACAGATTGCTTACGGTGCAGAAGTCTGGGTGAATGATTTGAACTCTAATGGTGTCCAAAGATTGAATTCATGTCAGAGAATCGGACTCATGTCTATCATCAAAACAAATCGAAATGTTTCCACTGAAGCTTTACGAGTAATAACAGGAATTATGCCAATTTTAATCACTTTGAGGTGTATGGCTAAAACGTATGCTGTGTTACATAATCATGATAATATTAAACTTGATAACGTAGTTATTAAGAGCAAGGATTTTATGAATAAATTAAAAACATTTGATTTTCCAGATTTTAACCATCGCCAGAATCTTCATTTTATAAAAGATGTGACGGACAGTGTTCCAAAATAGCTCTATCCAATCATATATACAGATGGTTCTCATATGTCAGAGGGTACGTCAGCAGCATACACTGAATTTTATAACGGCAGTTTCATTATGGATTATGGTATCAGTTTAAAGAGCTATAATACTATATATCAAGCAGAACTTTCAGCAATCAAATTTGCGATAGACTGGTTTATGAATTCTGACTTCAACTATGCAATTTTATACTCCGACAGACTGTCTTCAGTATGTGATCTGCAGAGACTTTTTCCGTCAAATATCATTATCAAAGATATATTTAATATATTAAATTCTAATCGACATAAACATATTTTCATCGGCTGGATAAAGGCACACGCAGGTCTGGAGGGCAATGAACGTGCAGACAAGATAGCCAAAAACGTTATCTTAAAAGGGTCAGCGAACGTACATGCCTCTGTTCCGTACCCTATTTCTTTTTTGAAACGACACTTAAAACAAAAATCCATTGCAGACTAGCAAAATCAATGGCAGACAGCTACAGTTGGAAGAGATACGTATGCAGTTCTTAATAAAGTTGACTTAGATTTTCTTTGCACAAAATAAGTAGTACAATTTTACCTTACAGGTCACTGAAGCTTTCCATCCTACTTATTTAATATAGGTAAAAGACCTTCGGATCGCTGTGATTGTGGCTCTATTGGAAACGTGAAACACTATATTTTCGGTAAATGCAAACTCATGATCCATCATTTTAAATTTGATAGAAATTTATCATATAGATAGAATATGAAAAAGACTCTTATGAACTGTTTAAATTACCATAAACTTAAGGACAATTATAATATCTTGAATGGACTCTATTCAATTATTCGTTATAAGTATTGATGTGTCAACCTAGTATTAATGTCAATGCTATGAATTTATAGTCGGCTTTCCTTATCTGTAATTTAGACTCAGTGGATTCAGTTTTTCTCATCTGTAAATATCATTAATCTTGTTGTAATTCTTTATTTATTTGTACTTTTAATTTGTCTTTCTTTATATTTTTTTTATTGTAGCGTATTGACAATGTTTGTATGCCTTGTTAGCTGTTTAATTTTAGTTAATTATTATATAACAATTTGTCGGGTTGGCAGTTGGCGATGTCGCCTGTTTACTGCATCTGTAATTTTTCCAAAACAGATTACTGTTTTAGTTGTAATTTTTATTATTGTTACTATTTTCTTGTCAATTTGTGCGTTGCATATTGCCTTTGTGTTCGTTGGATGGCGGTAGAGACTTTTCCCTCGGGAGTAAAAACCCATAAACCTAACGGTTGGAGTCCCGGTGGGGTGTCTTCTTGTTCAATAATTGATCACGAATTTCAACAGTCAATTTTTTTACAAGTTTAGCAAACATATTCAACATATATATACATATATTGTATTGTAGCACATAAGGCGTTTAGACATTCAATCGAACATTGTAACTCCTTTCAGTCATGCGTGAACTCATTTGCATCGATGAACAGCCGACTGCCGACGTTAGTGCAGATGGTGAAGTGGAACATACAGGCAGTGAAATAAATCTAACTAGGAGTTTTTCTATGGAAAAAAAGGCGTAATTTTTAGTTATTATAGCTTTATTAGCAATATGTCACCTAAAGCATGTCCCACCATTTCTTATAAAGATCCTTTCTTGATGTTACGAAGCATAGTTGACATTAGAAGAAGTTAGAATGAAAAAGCTATCATCATAAGAAAACTACCAGACAGTATAGTATGTTAGCAGGTGGAAAATCGAAAAATTCTCTGCCTTCACCGAAAGCAGCTGCTTTTTGACAACCTCATAGTAACACAAATAATGATGTCGCACGCGCCTGACCATTCAGCAAAAATAACGGCATGCTTGAAGGTCCAATGAGAAAAATTCTGCAAATAGTTCTGTCAAAAGGAGAGTAAGAAAATTAGGAGTAAAAAATATCCCAGCGTACGAAAGATCTCGGAAAATGGGTAAAAAAAAATGGCTCTTTTAAAAACTTTCGAATTCACACTAAATAATGGAAATCGGTCAAAAATAATAATGCAATTTAGAAATAAACTAAAAGCTTTATATTTAAGTAAATTGAACACGATAATTAATTTAATGAGAATTTAATAGGATTAATGATCGATATTATTAAACGGTAGGAAATTAATTAATAATCCTTTAATTTAGCATAAGAAAAAAATTAAAAGGAAATATTAAGAAGGAAAAATTAATAATATAACATATGTGTTATGTATCAGTGTCTATGCGCTTTTGTGTTCGCAGCCAAAATGATAAGTATGATCATTCAATTGAATAAATAACAGATATGTTAATCCACACATGAATCATACAAATTGATTTTATCAAATTATTTAGTCAATATACATGTAAGCTTTGTAAAATAATTTTTATTATTTATTATGCTGTCATTCTAACACAAATTTTGCAAGGTTAATGTCACAAAATATGCCACGACTCGCTAATAGCAGAATTTAATTCTGTTTTTCAGGTTAAACTGAATCATTTGGCCATTTTGTGGGCAGATATTCCGCTCTATGATAGCTTAAACGTTCGATTGAGATTTAGGTCTGGTCTGTTTGCCGGTCAATCTATTGAGAAACTGTTATTATTTTTAAACTTTTGCAAAGAGAATCAGTACTTTGTTTTGTTGGAAAATATATTTAAAGCCGGAATTTTTTTCACACTGTTTAAAAAAATAATGTCCTAACAAATGAATATACACATTCTATTTTGTGATATTTCTAGGAAAGCAATTTTAAGTTTATTTTTTAAGGGTAAAAAACTGTCAAAATCATTAGGCAGTCTTTCTTTATCTTCTTGTCGCGAAAAATAAATCGTTGGCCTTTAGATGGCCAATATGATAGACTGCTGTCCTTCACATCGAAATTAATATTTTTTTCATAACCGAAATTAGTTTTAAAATAATACTTGTTGTGCCATATTTTTCTCTTCCTATTAAATGCTTGCTTTGTATGGTCATTTGCGAGATGTTTATGACGGCCGATTATCTGCACGAGGGATATAGAATCGAAAAAATGGGTGCCCTCCTTGGGAGTCTTTCTAAGAAAACCTAACCCGTATTACGCAAGTATATTCAAAGTTCAAAGAAAACCTATGTAAACTTGAAATGATTAGGCTGACGAGCGTGATTGGGTTTAAATTCAATACATACAAGGAAAAAATATTTAGCGAATATAACTCCAGCCAAATAATTGGTTAGACTTAAAAAATGTTGATTGGACTTATCAAATAATTTTATTCGTTCATTAAAATATTATTGAACTAACAAAATAATTATGTCAGTCCAACAAAAAATATTTTGATAGGACAAAATATGGTTGACACAACTATATATATATATATTGGGTTGGGGGGAAAAGGTATTTCGCTTTTTTCGTATTTTTCAAAGTGAGTTTTTATACATAAATTAAAAAAACTAATCTATAATATATATGCTATTTTGTTCGATGACCTTTTGCTATTTTTCTGGTAAAACCATAATTCCATCACTGTAGAACTTCTGAGATTTCTGGGCAAAAAACTGAACAAGGTGATTTTCACAAGCCTCTTTTGAAGCAAGCATAACTTCATTAAGAGAGTTCTGCAGAGAGCGGAACAAATGATAATCGGTCGAGCCAGCTCCGGACTATACGGTGGGTGCATCAAAACTTCCCAGCAAATCTCTCTCAGTTTCTCTCTCTCTGAGTGGCTAAAGATGTTTGTGATTTAGCGTTGTCGGATGGAAGACAACTCCTTTCCTATTGATCAATTCTGGCCGGGTTTTTTAATCGCTTGATTAAAAAATCCTATTAGTTCTTCACAGTAGAGAGTTGAATTATTGGTTTGGCTGGATTTGAGCAGCTCATGATGAATAGTTCCTTTCCTATCTCACCAAACACTCAGCATCACCTGCCTTGGCATCAATGCCTGACTTTGCCACCGTTTTTGAGATTTCTCCGGGCTTCGGCCATGATCTTTTTTGTACATTTTTGCTGTATGTGATCCGCTTTTCATAAGCCGTAATCATTCGTTTGAAAAGTGGCTCTATTTCGTTCTGTTTCAGTAGTGATTCACAAATGGAAACTCTGTCCATTAAATTTTTCACTGAAGATTCATAGGGAACCCAAGAATCGAGTTTCTTTTGGCATCCAGTTTTATGTAAATGGTTCAAAACTGTTTTATGGTCGTTGTTTAGTTCCGTAACAATGTCGCAGGAAGGAATATGTCGGCTTACCTCGATTTGTTTTAAAATTTCATCAACTTTTTCAACGATTGGCCGGCCAGGGCGAGGTGCATCTTTTACATCGAAATTTCGGAAACAAAAAAGAACAAACCAATTCAGACACTCACGTTTACTTAAGTACTGATCACTATAAACATCACATAATTTTCAATGAAACTGCGCCGCATTTTTCCCTTTTCGGAAGTAAAAAAGCAAAATGTGACGAAAATGATCTTCTGAAATGTCCATTTTCAAAACGTAATAACTTTTGACTGATGATGCTACCTTTATATCTAGAATCTTTTAGAGACTGTTATCTTTTAAATGCCGTATAGTATGGCTTAGTGGAGTAAGTATTATTTGAGATATGCAACTTTAAATTTATCTATTGATAAAAAGCGAAATTACTTTTTCCCCAACCCAATATATATATATATATATATATATGTATTATGTATATATATTCATATTTTAAACTTATTCTTTCCGCGTACTTTTTATCAGCCGTCTACTAGCTTTGAGAGCAAAACTTCCCGCCCATTTGTATAGCCATTCGTATGGTCAGATACGAGTATTAAATGGAAATACATAAGTGGTTTTATATGTACTAGTCGAAATACATTGAATACAACGAGTGTGAGTTTTTTAAAATAACTGATTGGCTGAAATTACGTGAAAAAAGTAACAAAAAAAATTACAATAATTAATCTCTATTATACTGGCTTGTTTAACTCACAAAAGAAATATCATTTTTAACGAAAGTTTAATTTCAAATAATTGAAAAATTAAAGTTTTTTTCTACACATAATAAGAAACATCCAATAAAGAAATTATGATATTACTAATTGAAGATTTGATCATTGGTATTACTTAATAACAAATCAACAAAAATTATGCCATTGTGACACAATTATAATTTTTTTTTTCAACGAAATATAAAAATTACATCTTTTTTATTGTCACAAAATGTACATGCATACGTTTGCATTTACCATTTTAGAAATATCTTAACATAAAATACATTATTAATAAACTGGTGTAAACGCATCCTAGGACTATGTGTAGAAAGCGTGATTTTCAATTAAAATTTTAAGTAATTGGTATGTATGTTCATGTACTATTATTCCGTAATCGAACTATTTGGTTTAAAAATCATAAAATAGTCTGTAAATTGAAATACAGTTTTCAAACATTTTACATTTGAAAGTATATCCTCCCTATTCAACGATATAAAATTTTAAATTATAGAATATTAAAAAATAATTAAATTTGACAAAAAAAAAGAGAAGAAAGAAAAAAGAAATGAGTTGATGATTAATCAAATCAAGTTTTTCAAAATAACTTAAATATACAAATCTGAAACAAACAAACTAAAGACAATGTTAATCATACTAATACTAGGTTTCGAGATGCGTAAAGTAATCACATGTTTCCCTTGACATCATTCAGATTGCATTAATTTCACTTAAAATATAAACCTTTAACCCATTTCACTTAAAAAGCATAACTTTTATTTAAATTACAAACCTTCAAATTAAATATATAGCATACAATTAAAATACATACTTTTTACTTATTTCTTTTAAATTACATAATAGTAATAATAAATATTATAGAGTTTTATTTCTATTTCAAAGCCTTGTTTATAAAACACACACGCATAAAAATAACTATTACGAAAGTAAAAAAAAAAAAAAAAAAAAAAAAAAAGCTGGAAAATAGGAATTTTGTTTCTTCAGAATTTAATGTCGTACCCGATGAAAAAAAAAAATACGTGTATTAATACCGATAGCACAAAACATACTTCAGTTTTAAGGGGGCAGTGGACCTTTATTGGATCATAATCGTCTATAGCAAAATCGTCGCAAAAAAGGTTTATTTCTAAGGTATAATAATACCAAAACAGTTTTTTCATATTAAAATATCATTTATAAAGATTTTAAGAAGTAAATAATAAAGCTGAGTGTATTTATATACTTTGAATCTGTTTATCTCAAAACTAATTCTCCAGCGTTTTTAGATTTTTGAAATGCTCATTGTGACGTAATTTTTTATCAAAATTTATGAAATTCATAAGGCAGTATCCTGATATTGTTTAGAAAGAAATTATGTAAGCTTTTTAAAATTCGTCTTCATTAAGACAGTCAAATTTGATTTTTTTTACTTATTAAAAAGCAAGATTTTGATAAAAACGATATGGAATTTAGAAAAAAAATTGTAAAATATTAACTATTCAAGAGATTAAAAAATTCTTGCACAAATTTGTTTATAATTGAATTATAGGTGATAAAAATGTAAAATCAAGAAAATATCTCAAAATTAAAACACGAGGAGCATTTTAAAATTTCGTTTAAAAATAAAAAAATTTCATAAGATTGGAAATTTTTTTGAGAGTGTCCTATATGCTTTTGGTAAAATGTATATATGCATAAAATTTCATATTGCTATGATGGAAATTAAAACAAAATATTTTAATGTCCACCGTCCTTTTAAGACTAAAAACATAAGCCTTTATTTTACATTAACTGGTATTACAGTGGAACCTGCTAAATTGACCACCTTGATAAAGTGGCCACCTGGCTAAAGTGACCACTTTTGCAAAATCTTATTTGTGCTCATGTAAAATAATATGAAAATTGTTCGGTAATGTGATCACCTGTCTATAGTGTAAAGTGACCAGATTGTCTGTCATTGTCAACATTATTTTAACCTGTAAATGTGACCATTTATTTTATTTTTTATTTTTTATTTTTTATTATTATTATTATTATTTTTTTTTTTTTTTTGCATATATGGAAAATTTTTTAATTTAAAGACTAAATTGCTATTTTCCGAAATTTTTATTTTCATTCATAAAAAGCACATAAATTTATCTCAAATAGTGATCACCAGTTTAATGTATAAAGTGTCCAGTTTGTATTTTATTGTATAATGATGTTTGCAACTGTCTAATGTGAACTCCCTTCAGAAATGAGTAATGTTTTTCGCAGATATATTGACAGATCATAGGTCAGGAATGCTTGTGCTTGCTACTCATTGGATAACTTAGTTACAAATTAATTCTATATTTATCTTGGAGATGACTTGCAATTCTTCGGATTTGTTTTAAAAAGGGATACTTAGTCATATGTTCGAAGAAATTCTTAGAATATACCTGCACATGTTCTTTTATTGTACTTCTTGGAATATTTGTAAAATTTAACATTAAGTTTCAGTTGTATGAACTAGTTTTTTCAAGTTTTTATTTTTAATGCAGTTATCATTTTTCTTAAAGTATGGAGAATAAAGAATTGAATTCTTAAAATACAAACAGCAAAAAGACTATTGTTTAAAAGATAAAATAAAAATTATTAATTTTATAAAAAATACTAGTCAACAAGCAGCAGCCAAAAACTTATTTAAATTTGTAAAATTTATGTAAACAATATTTTAGAAAAAAAGATAATCGGAATACCTGCACAAATTTGAAGAAAATAAGTAAGAGTCAGAAAATTGCTTTTAAAAAATTGGCTTTTTTAACAAATTTTTGAAGATATCGGTAATTCACAATCTGAAAGTTACGACAGAAGCCTTTCCAGTATTTAAATTCGTATAAATCAATTGCCTTTGAAAATGAAAAAGTGAATACTGAATTATTTATGAATTTAGACTATGATATCTCAACATTCAATTCTTCCATTGATCATGTAAGTTTGAAGCAAGGTATACGTTACAATACGTTTAGGCACGCGATACGTTTACAAATAAAACAGAAAAGAAAAAAGCTGAAATCGAAGAAAATAGTAAAATTTCTGACACAGAAATATTAAAGATTTGCAAAAAATGAAAACCTAACTAAAAAAGTAAATAACTGTCTACCAATGCTGGATTTATTTGGGAAACTCTAAGGCATGTCAGAAATCTAATTATTGAAAAAAAGTATTTTAAGCAACAAAAAATTTCTAACTTTTTTGCTGTAAATGAAATTTTATAAAATTTTGTATGACTTTTTAATGAATAGTTTGTTATCATTATGCAATTATAATCAAACTAAAAATGGGTTTTAAATAGTGTACTTTGCATTTTGAGTTACTTAATTCAATCACTTCGGAAGTTCTTCGAATGAATTTAAAAAATAATAATATGGTGACTTTTAATTATCTTTTTTATAGCATACTTTAAATAAGTAATTCAGTAATAAAAGTTGTTAATTAATCAATTCATTACTTAATGTAGTGTCTTTTTCCGTATGTAGATTTTTATTTTTTCAAATTTTAACGCGCCATTTCTAAAGACACTTCATAAAGTGACCACCTCTATATAGTGACCATTTTAGCCGGTCCCGAGGGTGGTCACTTTAGGCAGGTTCCACTGTATTTGATTCCGCTAAAGAATTCCACATTTACAATCTTTTCTTAAACAAAATCTACAGAAAAGAATGTATATGACATCACTATCGCAGAATAATACAGAATTCCTGCAATAAGCAATGTTATCAATCAAAAACTTTGACCCTCCCCCCCCCCCAAAAAAAAATAATAATAAATAAATAAATTAACCAATTACAACGACTATTTGGAAAATCTTTTTTTCAAAAATTAAATTTTTAGACTTATAAAAAATTTTACATTAAAAAAAATACTTAAAAAACGTGACTTATGTAATAACAAAGTCATAGATGACGCGTTCAGAAGTCAGTCCGACTAACTCCATTTTTTTAGAAACTCAGGTAATGACATGATTGTGTAGAAAATTTCCTATATATCTGTACAGAGTTATGAATTACCCTTGATTATAAGACAATTAATGATTATAATCAAAATACTGAAAAAAAAAGAAAAGAAAAGAAAAGAAACAGTAACTTACAGATATATAACTTTAACTGTTTAAAATGTGCATTTTTATTGGATGGAGTTAATCAGACTGACTTCTAAACGCCTCATATTACGTACGATATGAATTATACATTATTATTCCTGGACCCATCATAAACAAATTTTAAATAAAATTTCAGTTTTACAATTTTCGGAACTACAAATTTTTTAACTTCTAAACATCGCACATTTTAAATTCTTAGACCGTTGCGTAGAGAAAAAATGCCCTTATAAATTAAATTTGTTTGAAATCTTTATCACAATTTGTTTTCAAATTATTATTATTTTTAAAACATTTTATTACTCTTTTTTAATCGAGTCAACACTCAGAGAACAAAAAATAAGTTGCAAAATTCAACCAATAAAAAGATTCAGATGTACATCAGATTTCTCAGTTCTCTATCGAGGACACCAACTATTTTCCAAATAGTTAAAAAAAATCGACTGTCATTCATATGCCTTTATTTGTTTGTAACATTAATAATCTAATAATAAATTCTTGTGTAATCTTATAATTAGTATATAATAACTCCATATTTTATCAGAAATCGTTCATTTATATTTTTAGTACATACTTGAATTACACTCTTTTGAATTATTATGCGAAATTGATAATAAAAAGATATAATAACCTACTATCATCGAGTATGGAGAAATAATAGAGATGTAGTTTTGTGGCTAGAAATAACCATAAAATCCACGACGTTCGGATCAAACATAGACACGTGTTTTTGCAAAAAAGAAGAAAGATGTTTATGCTTAACTATTTCTAGAAAACTATGCTTAAATAAAAGCAGATCATTTTCATTTAGAGGAAAAAAGCACATATGATGTCAAAGAATTTGGTCCCGAATCCACGTGCCTGTTTTGTTTTGGATTAATGAAAGCATTTAAAGCTGAACAATAACGTATATCATATTGCAAACCATTTTTAAGGCATCTCCATCTATGTCTTTCCTCGATGGTCTACTATTTTCTAACTATTTTTCCTTCATTTTCGACAAAAATGGAGAATTTCAGTTGTTTTTAAAGAAATGGAGTAAAAAGCTACAAAATTTAATGTCTCAAAAATGAATAGAGGTAACTTTTCAAGAAAATTTGAATTTGTATTTTAAAGTAGTTTTACCCTTTACAATGGTGTAAAAATAGAAAATGTGCAATGCTTAAAAGATTTTTTAAATGTAATAGAGATTATACCATACAATGATTTATCTGCTTTGTTTTACGGTTGGCTTTTATAACGGAACGTTATTTTGTAGAGAAACTCTTCATTTGCCAGGCCAGAAACTAGTATTTCAGAGAATAAAAATTTATTGGTCCCCGGATAAGATATAAGTACGAAAATAACATTGAGTTTTCCAAGATTTTGCTTTTAAATGAAAAACTATTTTCATTGGATCATAGGCGAATGATATCAAAGGCATATTAATAATACTAAAGGAGTTAAAACATTCAATGCTAGCAAGTTTAATTTTCGTCAATGAATATTCCAAAATTAATGATTCAGTAGTAAAATTAGCCACGATTTCTGAAATGTTCGTTTATTTATATCGGTATTAACTTTATTGTAGCTGCTTACATTTAATTTAGAACTTGTATTATTATGTTTGTATAATTTTGAAAGTTATGAAAGAGAACAGATGTGATGCATCGTAGATAATTCCATATATTTAACAATTGCCCTATTTAAAGTATCGAAATTATGGCCGAGATCAATGAGGCGATCCGATAGCAACTGTGAGGGGCACACACAAGACTTTGATTTTATATCAATAAATATATTTCCAAACTTGATGTCACGTTTGCCAAATACAATTTTGCATGCATACATTCACATTCTTTACTTGAGTTTCTAATGAGTGCCGGCAAAATCACGAAATCTACCTTTAGACGCATTCATTGCAAAATATTTAGTTTTATCATAGAAATTACGCATTTTATTTTTATTGTGACATCATTTTCACCTACTGAAATCATCTGAGTTTAGCTTCTCAATCTCGACATCAGCGGAATGAAAATAATATCGAAATATGACAGCCTTGTGAGTAAAAATTTGCTGTATTAAATTTTGATGTCATTTTCTGTTCAAAAGTTTGAAAAGAGTATTTTTAAAAGTAAGAGGAAAACTGTATCCATAAAAATATGGCAATGTTTATTATATACATTCTCTTTTCAATAATGATAATAATCAAATTTCCACCACTGTGAAAAAAATTCATAGACTTCTAAAAATAAATTTAAAAAATGGGATTATTTTAAAAAACAGCGAAAGCGGGTGCATCTACAAATAAAATGATTTCATAAAAAAAAAATCATTATTTGTCAATTGTTTAATGGCAACATCCAAATGAATCGCTTATTGTTTACTGTGCAAAAGTCTTTTGGCAACCCTGCAAACTGTGTTTTAGCAACTTAAGGATCTGGCATTAACTGGGAAAAATAAAGATCATGTTAGTATAAATGGCGCTCCGCTCCATATACACTACAAATCGATCTCACAGAGGATGAGATAGAGAGAGAGAGAGAGAGAAGTCTTTTGGCAAGAATTAGGCTGAGGTAAATTGGATTTGTTTATGTTTTATTCGCTGAAATTGTTATTTTTTCTATTATTTTTACTTATTCTAAATGAAATGAGGAAAATGATTATATTATTATATTTTAAATAAAATTAAAGAAATACGAAAAAAAATCCACAAGTTCAATATTTCGTGATTTATTATCTGCTCTGTGCTAGCATAAAAATATTGAATCCTTGATATTAGCACAACTGTCATATGTGCACCAAATTGGCGCGTTTTTTTTCTCACTTCAATTTGGCGAAAACTTCGTTTGCAAATACCAGTTACATGCATATTTTTTAAACTAATTTCTATTATTTTAAAAATGAAATAATAAGAAATAAATAAACATTTAGTTAATAATTATAGAACAAAAGAATTTATATCATTTAAAAAAATAAAGGTAAGCAAACAGTTTATTAATAAATAAAAAACAATAGTCAGGTTACCATGTGAGGCATATAATTATCATTTTGTTTTAATCGAACCAATGTGGTGCGTATATGACAGTTGTGCTAAAATCAAGAATATGTCTATTGCTCTAGCAGAATTTTCTATTCGGCAAAAAAATTGAGCATTTAAAATAAATTATGAATTAAGGGTGTATTTCGATTTAAACTGCTTGTTTTCCGATTTATTTTTGAATTCACTTTTGCTCTCAAACACATGAAACTCGCAGATTCTCTTATTTAGAAAGAGCACAAGGTGCCGTAAAGGTCAATTCTTTGATAAGTGCACAAAAGATTGCAAAAAAAGCAATCAAAAACGGCAATTTGAACCGATTTTTCCGAATTGGGAGATAAGGGAACGAAAAAGAGAAGTTAGTTCCTTATAAATCAAATTCTAATGAATTGAGCGTAAAAAGACATTACTCGGCAACTCATACGTCCCTTCAAGAATCCCCTCAGCAAGTTTCATGATTCTACTTTTAAAAATGTGTCTGAAATTGTATCGGAAAATTTCGAGCTGCTGAAGGTGAAAAAGCGTTTTTTCTACTTTGATATCGTTTACAACAGAAATAAGCTAGAAAATGTATTTTTTTATATATTGATGTTAATAGAATTTAGAAATAGTCGCCTGTGGCAACGAAAAAGGAAGGCAGGGGGCTCATTTGTATTCTGTAATTAAAATGCAGAATAAAGTCAAGGTTCTGTAAGAAATTTAAATGGATAGCAACAAATGGTAATTTCTTAAAACTTATATTTAACTCTTATATACTTAAACAACTTCATATAACGTAATCTCTATATATTAACTTAATTATTGTGAAAGCTAAAAAAATCGTACATTAAATATGTCATGTAAGTATATAATAGATGTAAAAATTGCAATATAAAAGTAAGTGAAATAATGTTGCAAGTAATAGAAATGCACTTCTTATA
Organism: Maratus speculifer; assembly: GCA_964019185.1. Lineage (NCBI taxonomy): Eukaryota > Metazoa > Arthropoda > Arachnida > Araneae > Salticidae > Maratus > Maratus speculifer. Next base: position 212,874,849 of record OZ025292.1, on the reverse strand, counting down.
ATTTTATTTATAAATGAATTCATATAAATATTACTTACTCTCGCTTTTTCAATAGCGTTCTAATTCTCAGTCGGAAGTAACAGAAACAGAATATTTATGAATCTTTTAGTGAATTCAAGCATTGTAACAAATTACCTTTCTATAAATGCGTATAATGATTAAATTAATTAAATGAATAATTTTAATAATAAATAATTTTTAAAATTATTTAAAAAATGTATTAGATTTTTTTTTCTTGAAAAATAAAACTTACTTTTTTCTCAGAAAATACTTCGTTCGAGAAAACACAATTTTCTTTAAAAATGGTAGCATTTATTTTGCCTTTCTCTCCGAAGCTTTTCTATCGAATAAAATATTTTCAATGGGAATAAAATTGTTTTTTGTAGTCTTTCGAACATACTCTTAGAGGTTGACCATAGATTTGTAATGTGTTTCCTTATGTAAGAAATTTTCCATAAGGAAAAGAACCATTAAAATTAAAGCTAGATTTTTGGATTTGATTTTTCAACAATCAAACCGATAAATAAATAAATAGAAGAATTTCGTGTATTATGTAATACTAAAAAACACTTTTCAAAAGTAAAAAAAGGCCAAGCAAGGAAAAAGAAAAAAAAAGGATGAAAGTTGTGTTTAAAAAATGGTCTGATATCAAATTTCCAAGCTTATATTATGGTATTTATTTAACATTTTCCATTAAAAAATTACTATTTGTAAGTCAATGCCTTTGCATATGTTTATATAAGTCCTTCTCTCTTGTACTAAATAGATGTTAACCTGTTTTAAAAATTCAGTTTTTTTAAAATTATGCATGATAAGCTTGGCAGCCATCTTTCCATATTTTACGTTTCAATGTACCCAAATGCGTAGTTAAAATTTAAAACTCAAAATTGTTATTCACGCAGACATTTCCGTACTTAAATATTGGCGCTGAAATTGAAAAAGTTTTGTTTAATTGTAGTTAATCTATAAATAGATCGCTAGCTGGTAATGAGTTAAATATATCTCTCCGTAGTTAAAATCAGAAGTTCTAAATTGTACTTAATACAAACATATTCCGCTTTTCTTTACAAACTTGGGTGCTTAGAAATATGTGTGAAATACGGAAAGATGGCCACCAAGCCCATCATGCTTAATTTTAAAAGATTTGAATTTTCAAAACACGTTACGATGTATTTAGTACAAGAGAAAAGGCTTTATATAAACCTATGCAAAGGTATCGACTTACAAATAGTAATTTTTTTAATGGAAAATGTTAAATAAATACCATAATATAAGCTTGGAAATTTGATATCAGACCATTTTTTAAACACAATTTTCATCCCTTTTTTTCGTTGCTTGGCTTTTTTTACTTTTGAAAAGTGTTTTTTAGTAGATATCATTTCTTTTTTTTAAGAGATTATATAAAATTTAAATAATCTGCTCACTCAAACTAAAATGAGTTCTCGTAGAACCTCTGTAAGTAGGAAGTAAAAAATATAAGTGCATCTTAGAGTAATTAATCATTTAAAAGCAGCGAGAATCAACTTCTTTCCTTAAAGTATCATTCTTCTTGAATTTATATGGTATTTAATTTTGATGAAGAATGAAAATTTTGTAAAAAACTGATAGAATCAAAATAAAATATAAATCTGTAGTTCGTGTTTTAGTTAGATATAATACGAAAATCTAGTGTAGCAAGCAAACGAATAATACATTGAAATTTCTCTTTCAGCAATTTGTACCAATACACGGACAATTGCTTGAATGCATTTGTACAGCCCTGTATTTTACTTGCTACCTTTACATCCGCACTACTATTTAGCTTAAATTTGATCAGACTAAAATATTCTTAGAATTTGTAAAATTACACTTCCAAAAATTATCGTTCATTGACGGCCATACGTCTAATTTTTTGCGTGGTCCTGTAAGTAGTTTTATCGGTATTCAGTAAGCTTCATTTAGTATGCTAAATATAATTCAGCATAAAAATGCATAACTAATTGAAAAACACGAATTAATTTATTCCTAAGAAAATGTAATCAAAGATATTTTGTGATTTGTTTGTTTGTTCGCGAAAGAAATGCCGTACTTTTACTGTTAAGCTGAAATTTAACGACTAAAATACTCTTAAAACTAGTAAAATCACACTTTCAGAAATTGTCATTCGTTGACGACCATATATCTATTTTTATTTATTTGTTTATTTATTTATTGCGAGGTCCTATAAATCGTTTGATCTGTATTCAGTCATGCTTGAATGCATTTGTACAGATTCTGTATTTTACCTGCTACCTTTACATCCACACTACTATTTACTTAAATTTGATCAGGTTAAAATATTCTTAGAATTTGTAAAATTACACTTCCAAAAATTATCGTCCATTGACGGCCATATGTCTAATTTTTTGCGTGGTCCTGTAAATCGTTTTATCGGTATTCAGTAAGCTTCATTTAGCACGCTAAATGTAAGTCAGCATAAAATTGAATAACTAATTTAAAAACATAAATTTATTTTTTCCTAGAAAAATGAAGTTAAAGATAATTTTTGATTTGTTTGTCTGTCCGCAAACGCAATGCCTGACTTTTACTGTTCAGCTAAAATTTAACTCAGACTAAAGTAATCTTAAAATTAGCGAAATCACACTTCCAGAAATTGTCATTCGTTGACGGCAATATATCTATTTTTGCGTGATCCTGTAAATCGTTTTATCTGTATTCAGTAAACATCTTTTAGCATGCTAAATATAATTCAGCATAAAAAATGCATAACTAATTTGAAAACACGAATTCATTTATTCCTAAGAAAATGAAGCCCAGGTGTTTTCTGATTTGTTTGTCTTTCCGCGAACGAAATGCCAATCGTTTATTATTGAATAATATAATTGGCGAATATTGGTGTGGAGACCATCTTTTCGTATTTGACACTAAATTCTATATATCTAAATTCGTTGTTAGAATCCAAAATTATTACTTATTCAGACATTTATATATAGCAGATATCTAATAAAATATAGCAGACAATATAGGAGACACTTCCGTTCTTAAATACGGGTGTTGAAATTTAAAAGTTTTGTCCAGTTGTAGGTAATCTATAAATAAATCGTGGGATGGTAAGGGGTAAATATTATTCAGAAATTTGGGTAAAATATGGAAAGATGACCGTAAATCGATATGATAATAAAATATTATTGGTTAATATAATTATAAAAATTGGTTCAGTAGTTCCAGAGATTATCCCCTTTAAACAAACATTTTATGTTAAAATCGTGTTTCATCATACATTGACGTCAAAGTTGTTATCTATATTGATTCTCAGCTCAAACCTAAAGCGAATATCATTTACCATAGTTCTCCTTTTATATAAAAATCACACTCAACTCATTTTTTTTTCAAAAGTTTTGTTTACATCAAGAATGAAACTTTAAAAGCTAGTAATTTTAAATGACTACACTTTAGAAGATATTTCTTTCTTCAAAGAGTGCAAAAGAAGCGTAAAAATTTCTTTCTTTTAATTTAAAGATCTTTCTAAAAATGAACTTTTACGCTGTTTTATTCGGAAAAATAATTGAAACTTGAAGTGGCAGCACCTAAAATGATTTACTCTATTATAATGTAGCTAGTGCACGATTGGCAGGTTTATCGTACTTCGGCATAATTTGTTAATTAATTAGCATTTTTTTGCTTATTAAGAATAGAAATTTTATTTTTTTTAACTGAATTTTACAAAAGCACGTATCTTAAATAATTACCTGTTCGAAAATGCACTTTATAGCTTTTTGTGTACCTTATTTAAGTCTGTACCTTGATTGAAAGATTGACGAAGGAAAAAGTGATCATTTTCAGTATCTCGGCGTTTAAAAAAAATCTTGTATCTTTCTTTATAATTATTTTATAAACATGAGTTTGATCTCAAATTAAAGCTTTTCTTCATTAGGTTTTTCTACCTCTCGTTTTATTTCTCTATGATATTTGATTTCTTAAATATCTGAAATTTTAAAATGCCATGTTTGGTCGATTAAACATTTAGAAGTTGTCTCGAGTATAATAAGCAGTTAAGCGGTCATTATGTTCTTGGCGTTTGTTTGTTTGGCGGGCATATTTTTTTTCTAGCTTGGCTTAGCAGAACGACCGTCCTGCTTGATACCATTTATATTTTTATTTGTAAATTATCAAAAAATATTGAGAAACATTAAAAGTCAGTAAACTACAAACTTTGAGTATTTCTTAATGCATTTTTAATATGTAATGTTTAAAGTCTTAGAAAAAAAATACATATAGTTATAATTTAAGAAGGAACTACATATTTCTCATAGTATGAACTTGTCGCATAATGCAGAATAAAGTTACAACGAATGTTAAAATTTCAAGAAAACCATAATTTACAAACAAAGCAACATTATTTAATGAATTAGTAATTCATCATCTACATATTATCTTTGAAATTTTATTTTAATTTTTACAATAATCACAAATATAGCCTGCTGTTTGCAAGTTCCCCAATCCCCAAGGGTACACATCTGATAGCGAATGTCGTTCTAATTTATCAATATCCTACGCAATTCGTCAAAACAGAGGAAGAACATTATTTTAAGACGTCACGATTCGATATCTCGTATTAAAGGCAACGTATTTTATGATTGAAAGGTTTTATTCTAGTTTGGGGTTTTGATAAGGTACTATAAGATTAAAAATTATTCTAATTCTATTTTTTACGTATTTAAATTTCTACATTTCTACAGTCTGTTTACAACGAAATATTTGCTATTAATAAAATTTATAAACATTAATTGTTCCAAGCTAAATCAAGAATATTTAATTTCCTTTCACCTTGGAAAGCCAATAAATGCAGCTTACTGCTGCAATCAAATTTTACATCATAATAAAAAATTAAAGAACAAATGTTTTTAAAATAATTATTCTCCAGAATATTACGTGACCATTGCGCCTCTTGTCTATCTGAAATTCGTCTTTTGAAGGATTTGCGAAATATTACATAAACTTCCCTTCCATCTCAATAAACAAGGGTTCCTCAAAAAGAGGATTCAAAATAATTAAAGCAGAAAAACTATTCATTTCAGAAACATGATTAACACTTTACATAAATACAATATAAATGAAAATATATACTTACGTACTAGGCTTTAAAAAAAATTCTAAGTTACAGCAATTTTAAGTATTTTCTAGCAGGCTCCTACTTTTACACTTAAATCTGGAAGCAAACGAATCTCGTAGCGAACGAACCTCGAATAATGTGGCAGTCGTAATGTGCACGCACTGCAAAATCTTCTGAATACGCTGATCCTGCTCGAACGAACCTCAAACCGTGCTCCCGATGCCTACGGCGACGAATATTATGCGTGCTGTGTATGCATCGCAAAATCTTATGAATAATCCAATCGCATTCGAACGAACCAAGAACCGTGTCCAAGCTGCCTACGGCCCCATATAGCAGGCGTGCTGGGAACGCAATGCCAGATAGTGCCCTAAAGTCTTAACAGAACTGCATTTGAACAAAACTCCGTTAAACAACCTATCTATATATATATATCAGTCGAGTAGATGGCGCTTAATCGCAAGAAATAAAGATTTTTACAGAAATTACTATACGAAAATAGTAACATTTGACGTGGCATTCTTTTTACATATTTTTATCACATGTTATAAGCCATCCTAAAGTTCAAAACAGATCAAATAAGAATTAAATAATCTATAAAGATTAATATCCGAAAATAATAGCCTTTCACCGGCACCGTGTATCAAGTATGCTGCACAAGTACTGCCGGGCCCTTCCTTTCAAATTAATCTCTAATTTCTACGCAAATCTGGAAAGGAAGATACCACCAACCGGAGTTCCACTGCCTATAGATCCGTATAGCAGAGGGGGATGCAGGAGGTATGTTTTCTGGGCGCGAACAAGTTCCAAATAAAGATTTTGTGTGTCAATTTTTCGGCTTTTTTAATATGATATTGTTAAAATCAATCTATCTGGGATATGTTTTAGCATAGAAAAATCTAAGGATGTTTAGTTAGACGGATCCTGTGTAACGTGAAACTTTTTATACGATTCCGTTAGCAAAATTTTAATGAATCAGTATTCGACAAAGTAGATAACATTAGTTCAGTACTACATATTTTAATTTTAAAATAAATTGTCTAATAGTTCTAAATAACATAATTTCGGATAAATAATTACCTATCGAGTTATATGCAATAAATTCATATCTAATAGAATTGACTCTGGAATATGGAGATTAAACTGCGTTTCAGGAAATTTCTCTTTAGGGATTATACTTTATCTTTTAAATGGAATTTTTTTAATACAAAAGTATGGAAAAAAGGATTTTATGGAAGAAAATTCTCATTAAATACATAACTAGCCCTAGCATCTAAATTGGGAGTACATTTTCTGTGTTTTAATGGCTATATATATACCGTGAAGCATCAAAAATAAGCACCCTTTTAGTATACAGAATTCTAATAATTTTACGGAATGCTAATAATTGGAACTTTTGTGAAATAGATAGGAAATTTGGGAGGTTGAGGGCATATATTTTGAATTTATATATGAGGGAGGGCTTATGTTTGGAGGGGATACTTTGCAATATATATATATATAAAGTGGTAGGACAAACATGTGATTCAGACATTAGCAATTTCTTAACTTCAGACGCATAATGTATCTGAAAGGATTAAGACATTTTAAAACGTCTAAAATTTTGAACACTCCATTTCAAGACACTTATGTGTTTGAATTTCAAACATTTTAAGTTTACAGTGTGAACTTGAATGTAGTAAGACACTTAAGTGTCTTAATTTCAGACATCTATGGTATCTGAAATTTCATATTCAGCTATTTAAGTGTCAGAATTTTTCATTCAATCACATATTTGTCTGAATTTAATACGTCTTTATTTGCAGTGCAACCCAAAGACAATCAAACAAAAGTCAAAATATACTAGAGCAGAAACAAACAGATTCAAGATTGTAAACAGTCACACCTGTGTAAACTTGTCAGAATTTAGGTGCATTTGGCACGAACAGATAAGCGTCCAGAATGAAGGCGAATTTGTAGATAATTGGGAAGATTTATACCTAATGTTATGACTTTCACCAAAAAGAATTGGTATGATTTAGCTTTTACCGAAATAATTTGTTTACTGAACCAAATGGAAAACTTTAAAGTACAATTCAGTTTTTACCATCTCACTTTGGTAACCAGTAATTTACCAGAACTTGGTCTTTTACTGTTCCATATAGTTACATAGTTGAGAATATTGCCAATTTTTTTAAATTGTCCGCGATTTAGCACCAAAAATGCATCGATTATTGCTAACTTTCCTTTTTACGAAATTGTCATTCAAATTGTCATTCAAGTGAAAGCTTACATCTTTCTTTTGAGTAAATTTCTCGAGTCTTCGTGTACTCATCGGGTGATTTAAAAGCTGATAAACGTTACCAAAATTTAAGTGTACTGTAAAAAAATGAAAATCCATCATAAATAGAATGTACTCATGAACTGAACAAAGGGAGTAAGAAAATTTTATGTATTTTACATAAATACAGAATAGAGTCTAGATATTTGTAAGCAATTTAAATGCTCAACTATAAAATAAAGTTTAAATATAATTTAGAAAACATTTTGCTCCATAGATTTACTTAATTGTTACCTTTGACTTCCCCAAAATATATACTGATTAAATGTGTCAGTGTATATAATGTTTAGTAACTAATATAACTGTGCTTCTTTCAATTTTACTTATAAATCAACACATAATTATTGTTTATTTGCGTTTTTTAACCTCGTTTAAATTCCCTATCAGAATAAAAGTAAAACATAATATTATAATTTATTTATTTATTCAACCAAAGTAACACATTAATATTCCTACAAAAGCACTTAGGAATTTTAATAATTGAAAACGAATGAATTAAAAATTAGTGATTAAATAGTTTTTATAAGACATTTTCAGGGGAGAAAACATTCTTTAGGCCGAAGAAAATATTTCGTTGGAGAAAACTCAATTTCCTTTCAAGGTGGTAGCATTTGTTGCGTCTTTCTTTCCCCACGAGAGCTTTATTATCGAATAAAATATTTTGCATGGGAACAAAATTCTATTTTAAAGCTTTTAAGATTTCGTACACGCTCTTAGTTGTTCGCGATAATTTGATAATACGCTTTTTTTATCTAAGAAATGTTCGGAAAGGGAAAGAAAATTAAAAGTTAATTCTTGTATGACCTGTATAATAATTAATCATGAATTTAATTTTCTTCTTAAGGATGAGTATTTAAAATGGTAAAGTAATATTAGAAATATTTTTTGTTAAATAAAGATTAAATTCCTTTTATTTATTCAAAATGAATTAATGCAATTATAATATGGTATAATTTAGTTTTAATTTTTACTGCAATCCTTATAAACTGAAAGGATGCAGCACAGACAATCGCTTCATCGAGTTCATGGCTGAAATTACAGAATAGTTAAAATCCGATTCGCATATTACAACGCATTCGATCTGCCAAGTCATATCTTAATTGAAAACACCTAAATTTTATAAGACATTTTGATTTTTACACATTTTTATAAGAAAAAAGCCTTTTTTACCTAAAAACAGGATTAAATGGTTGACTCGCAGGTTTACCATTGTGTTTTCTTGCTCCCACTCCACCATGGTTTCTAACTTTTGGGTGCAGGAAAACACAATGGTAAATCTATGAGTCAACCAGAAAAACCGGTTTTTAAGGTGTTTTTCACTAAGGTATGACTTGGCAGACAGATTGCATTTCAATATTCGAATCAAATTTTAACTAATTCTGGAATTTCAACCGTGAACTCGATGAGGTAATTGTTTGTGGAGTCACCTCGCGGTCTATTATAAAAGCAGATAACTAAAGGCAAATTAAAATAAGAATCAAATATGCCATAGTTTATTTTTATCAGTTTATTTAATTTTGAAAATACAAAAATGAAACTTCCTGTTATTGCGTAATGCGTTATAATGATATGGTATTAAGATCGGAACTTGCATTCTAGAATGATTATTATTAATATAATACGGGAAAAAAATCTACGCATGTTATTCTGCTTGCATACTGTTTTCCGTGGTTTTCTTCGAACCTTGCGTAAATACGGGTTAGGTTCCCTTAGAAAGACCCCCACGGAGGGCAACCCACCCCATAGGGCCTATATCCCATAGCGTAGATAATCGGCCGACAAAAATACACCAATACACCACCTGCTTGCATACTTTAATAGAAGCAGCAATTTCTACGTCATTGTAAGAATGTCATTGATGAATTTTTCTTTTATAAAATTCATCAGTTGTGTGAGGTTAAGGCTCCTGTTCCTAATCGACGAAGTGTTCGACGTAATAATGCTATTCCTATGGGGAGATTATTTTCTAGTTACACGTTTGCATATTGCCAATTTTAATTTTTTTTATTTTTTTTTTCATTTATTTATTTTTTCATTGGATAGCTGAGCCTTTTTTATTTTTAGGAATTTGAATGCAGATATTTTTAATAAAGTTAATTTAGCTTTCAAAACCAGTTTCGAAAGTGAAAGTGCCTTTTTAAAAAATATCTGCAACCAAAATCAAAAAACTCAATTAGGAGCAATGTCGATATGCACCTCAGCTATCTAATGCAGAAAAAATTAAAAATATCAAAATACAAACCAGATATTAGAAAAGATACCTCCTTATACAAATAGCTTAGCTCGCGAGCGCTTCGTTGGCTAGGGACCGGAGCCTTAACAAAAAATCGGGAAACGCAAATGTCTTTTCAGAATAAGAATATACAGCGGTACATAATGTAGAGTTTCTGCACAACTTTTTTAAAAAATGCATAAAATGTTTTGCCCCAGAAAAATCAATTTCCTTTTATAATGGCAACATTCATTTTTTCCCTTTCCCATCAAAAGTTTTTTTTTCTTTTGAATAAGATATTTTGATTGGGGACAAAATCCTTCTTTTTAGCTCACAGGCTATCATAGCCTGAGAGCTTATGTGCCCGTCCATTCTGTATGTACGTGCGTAGCGCGATAACTCATGATAAAAATATCGGATCCACTTGAAATTTTGTATGTAGGTATATCCTGATAAGGCGCTTCACTGATTAATTTTTGGAGTTCATTCGATATATATAAGTGGGGGAACGGGGAGCTCATGCCCCTCCCCTTAATTGATATAAACGGGATTTTAATGCAGAATTAACAGTTTTCGTTAAAAATTTAGATATAGGATCATTCTGATGAAGCGATTCCGTGACTGTTATTATGTCTTCATTGAATAAGTATAAACAGGGGGAACGGGGTTCTAATGCCCCTTCCTTTAATTTGTATAAATGGGTTTTTCAAGTAGAATTTTCAGATTTCGTTCAAATCTCTGAATAGTTTTGGAAGTTTAATGGTTAAGTATAAAATAGGGGAATAACTCCTCTTAAATTATATAAATGCTAAATGGTTTTTTTTTAAGAATTATCCGATTTGCTCTGAATTTTGGATATAATTTTTTTATATGATAAATTATGTCCTTGATAGTTTAGGAGGTTCAATGATTAAGTATAAAAAAAGGAGAAAGGGGAGAGCTGTTTCCCATTCTTATTTTTTTTTCGAACGGAATTAACCCTTGAAAATACAAGGCTGTAATGTACAATTAGTATGGGGAACCATGTGAGCTCAATGCCATCAGTTAAACTAGGCAATATTTTTTTTTTCTAACCGCTGGCTATGCTCCTATCTAGCGGGTAATAACCCAGTTTTACCGGTTTTAGTGACTGGAAACGGGGTGAAATGGCCTGATCACCCCCATAATGGCATAAACACTTGTCAATCTGACTGCTGAATAACGGCGTGACAAGTATTTATGCGGTCTAAATGGCAGCCCTTAGTTTAGTTTAAAGAGAAAAAAAAAGATTAAAAAGCACTTTTCTAAACAGCATTTTTAAACTTAAATAGAGAAATATTGATCTCAAAAACTACTGACCGCCGCATAGTGGTATAAGCGCTGATCAATCTGACCGCTGAATAGCGGCATAACAAATATTTATGCGGTCTTAATGGCAGCATTTAATTTAGTTTAAAGAGAAAAAAACTATTAAAAGAAACTTTTCTAAGTGGTATTTTTCAACTTAAAATGAGAAATATTGACAGCGCTTAGTTTAAAGAGGATTTTCTTTTAACGTTTTCAAATGGTATATTCAAATAAAAACAGGAATATTGACCTGAAAAAGTACTGACTGCTGCTTAGTGGTATAAGCGCTTGTTAATCTGACCGCCGCATAGCAGCGTGACAAGTATTTATGCGGTCTTAAGGACAGCACTTACAAGGGAACCACCAGACATGGTGCTCACAGATTTTGATGATTTCAAAGTATGTTGTAGGGGTCATACCACTAATTATTCTGGTGAAAGGTTCCTTTCAAATGGACCTTGGTTTTTGAGAAATCGGGGGTCAAATTTCAGCGTATATTTCAAATACTTATTAGTACCAATGCTGTATGTCAATTCGTGGTGTCGTGCCAAAGCACGTGTCTGTGAATCGAAAGGTTGTGAGTTCGAATCCATCCTCGGCTTCTGTTTTCTTTTTTACTTATATTTATATTTTTTACATGTTACAAATTTTAAGCAGAATTGGGTTGGTTGGTTGGTTGATTTTTGTCGTCCGATTATCTACGCTAATGGGATATAGGACCAGGGGGAGTGCCCTCCGTGGGGGTCTTTCTAAGGGAACCTAACCCGTATTTACGCAAGGTTCGAAGAAAACCACGGAAAACTCCGAACGGTTAGGCCGACAGCCGCGATTGGGTTCGAACCCAGCACCTGCCGTCTACCAGTTGAGAGGTCCGAACCTCTCGGCCACTGGTGGGGCTAAGCAGAATTGGGAATTCTACAGCTTTGAACCTTTTGATATTTTCTGAAGAGGACAGTTTACTTTTTCAATATTTTATTATTACTATTATTTTAAAAAATATGGCTCAAATGGTGAACTGACTACAGTTCAGGGTACAACTAAAAGTACATTTTGCAACAAATAATTCAATAAAAATGCGTATTTAATTAAAATTTTGAAAAAGTATAAGAAAATTTTAATATTTTAAAACCTTCACAATTTTAAATAATAATATTTTTAGATTAATCAATCACCTTTTTTTTAATGTGTATTACACAATACTGTATATGGATTTTTAGATAATGTAATGTTACATTTAATATATATTTTTATTTGACATAAGTTGTGCAAAGTGGTGAAATCTAACACATCTTCATATATACTTTTATTAATAACAATTATAATAATAATAACGTTAAGTCTAATTTCATGCGCATATTCAACACATATATAACAATCAAATTGTACAAAACATTTTAAATATCTGTATCAAATATAAAAAAAGCCTTAACATTCTTAAAACATGAAAGCGAAGTAAATATAAACATAGAGGAAAAAAAAAAGTTTAAAGTTATCATTAGTGTGGGAATTGCGTTAGGTGTATTACCAAGATTTACAACATGTCAAGATATGATTGTCGTATGGATGAAAAAGAGGTTTTAAAATATTCACAATTAAACAGGCTCTCATTTAATGTTTCAAAACAAAAATCGATTTTTTGATCAATTTTGGGGTAAACTGTCCCCTTAAGAAATTAAGTTTACGTTTATGAACTTTTAGAGAAAATCAGTATTTTTTACCGAAATTTTTAATCTAAACGCAAATCCGATTTAATTTATGTGAAACTTCATTTTTTAAAACTTCCATAATTATATACTTTGAATACTTAATTCGTTATAAATATGTTTAAAAATACATTAAAAGATAAAAAAAAAAAATGTTGAATCATCTTTTGTATAAGTGCAAATATATGATCAATAAAAGGAAATCTTTGTATTACGGACTCCACGGAGGAAAGGAAAGCAGACGGAAAAAAAATAGTATTTTTATATATATCGTAAATTATATGAACAGATGATTTTTGCACTCCAATTGTGTGAGATTGAACTTGTGAGATAAATGTGTTTACAGAAAATTGGAAAATTGAAAATTTGGATAGCTGGTAACAACTTGCATTTTAGCATTATTGTATTAATATTTTATTACTCTTTCGAAGATATGCATTACTTGAATTATCTAATCCTATAAACGTTTAAGAAATTTCACGCGAAAATTATTTTGTATTATTTATACAAAAAAGGATAAATTTGCATTTAAAGTACTATAAAATAAAATAAAAAAGCGATAGAAAAAAGAAAAATCATTATTTCAGAATTGTGCATAAAGTAAAAAATATAGATAATATTTAAGAACAAAAAGTTCTAGGCTTAAATTAGTTCTGCTGTGTTATCAAAAGAAGTATTAGTTTAAAAATTGCAGAAAAAAATAAATTTTCGTGAAAAAATTCAAAAATGTAAATGCAATTTATTAAGAAATATAAAAGTTGTAGCAATTTCTTTAGTAATAAAAATACTTAAAATTTGTAACGTGTAAAATATATAAATATAAGTAAAAAAAAAGAAAATAGAAGCCGAGGACAGATTCGAACTCAAAATCTTTCGATTCACTGACACGAGCTTTGGCACGACGCCGCGAATTGACATACAGCGTTGCTACTAAATAGTATTTGAAATATACGCTGAACTTTGACCCCCAATTTCTCAAAAACCAAGGTCCATTTGAAGGAACCCTTTCACCAGAATAATTAGTGGTATGACCCCTACAAGATACTTTGAAATCATCAAAATCTGTGAGCACCATGTCTGGTGGTCCCCTTGTTAGTTTGATTTAAATGGGTAAAAAAGATTTAAAAAAATCTTTTCTAAAACACATTTTTCAACTTACAACAGAAATGATAAACTCAAAGGCTATTGATGAGAATTAATTTTACTAGTTTTAACAAGCTGAATAAAAAACATTTAAAGCTTTAGCTCAAGATTGTCAATATTTTTTCTTCCAAAATGGCAATATCAGAACAACCTTCACCTAATTAAAATAAACTGCATAACATAAAAAGTTTTATAGAATTTTAATTACTATATTCTTAATTTAAATTACTATATTTTCAAAACATTCGCATTATTTAATTGCAGAATTTTGTTAATAAATTAGATGTTACTAGCACTACAAAGTATGAAACCCTACAAGTCCTGCTTATATATGACTTCAAAACTCATTCTATAAAATGGAACAATTTAACTTTTCTAACAATTATTTTTCAACTTAAAAAAAATAAATTAAAAGCTAATAACAAACTAATTTTGATAGTTTTAAGGAGTTGTATAGAAATAATTCGAAGTTTCAGCTCCAGTTTATGAAAGTTTTCTTCCAAAATACATGATAGAAAGTTTTTCGTTAATAATTTTTTTTTTTTTTTTTTTTTTTTAGAGTAGAATTGGTAAAAAATATATTTTTAAGCTGCAATATATAATGTTTTGAACTAATTGAAGAATAATAAGTTAAATATACATAAAATATGTGTCAATAATATTGGATTATGTGTCTTAATTCCACTTGGTTTTGAAATAGTGCGTGAGACAGTTTGTATTCAATTTTAGGTAGATTTCGTATGAAATACTACCTATTGCATTCGCACCAGTTTATATATATATATATACAGGGTGTCCCCTCTCAACGGTGGCCAATGGCTAATTTCTAAACCGTTGGTCATAGACATATAGTTCCAATTGCAAAAATGCTTTAAAAAGGGTAAAGAATTATTTTTTAAGCGATTTAGGTCAAAAAAATGTTTTACTAAAAAATTACGAAAATTAAATTTTTATACGGTCCCCCGGTCCTATAAGTGATATTTAGAAAATTTTTACTACTACTCTAACAAGTAAGACAAAAAAAAGTTCCATTCCTCTGCGATCAAAATTGACCGAGTTATAACTGTTCAAAGTTGAAGCATATTTTTTGCTGCAAAATAGGGGTCAGTCACAAATTTACTGGAAATAAAAATAAGCATCAGGTAGGAAATTTAACTTTAAACATTGAGAGTAAAAAAAAAATTTTACAATGTTGTTTCTGAATTTATGTTGACATTTACATGTTAAAGTAAAATATGCAATTTGTGCTAAAAATATAAATAAAAAAATAACAGAAATTTTGTTAAATTAAACTATGAAAAGCAACAGTCACAAATCGTTACAAAATGATACATATTTAAAGCTCTATTAGATTACTCAACCTAATCGAATTTCGTGTAGTCCTATAAAATAAATAAATGGAACGCACCTAAAATCGTATTAATATTACATTGTCATCGGGTTTAAATAAGTATGGGAATTGAACCTCAATCAGATATTTGGAAGTGGGTTAAAATTTGAATTATAAGTTTTGAACTAGGAAAATTTACATACGAAAACTATGAATAAAATAAAAGCTTATCAAAATAAGATACCTTTTTAAAGTAAATTCACGAAAAGAATCAGCTTCATTTGCTTACAAAATAAAACATACGTAAAAATACAATTGAGGATATGAATTTCAAAACTCGACTTATCGCTTTTTGATTTGTCTATCAGTCTATACAAACCTCCACTATTGTAACAATGCAATCTCAAAATTTATAATGAAAACCAATAGATGCATTTAAAGTTTTTTCGCTATTTCCCAAAATTTGATTTTTTCGATAAAGATAATTTTGAAATTCATGTCTTCAGTTATTTTAATAACCAATCTAGAAGTTAATTAATTATAATTAACACTACCGTAAAACTTATACGGTGACAGCGCCTTCAGTTAAATCGCTCATTTAAAACATTTTGTAATTGGAACTACATCTCTGTGACACATAGTTTAGGAAGTAGCCTTTGGATAGCGTTGGAAATCGACTCCCTTTATGATACTTTAAGCACTTAGTGTACGTTCCCTTAAAGCTCAGACGAGCTCATCCGTTTTCAGCTATAGAAAAGTGGTTTAAGTCATGAAATTTAAAATTTCATAACTCGGTCAATTTTAATGTTACATGAATGGGACCTTTTCTGTATTACTTGCTAGAGTGTTGAAAAAATTTTACTAAATATCACTTATAGGACCGGGGGACCGTATAAAAATTTAATTTTCGTAATTTTTTAGTAAAACATTTTTTTGACCAAAATCGCTTAAAAAACAATTCTTTGCCTTTTTTAGAGCATTTTTGCAATTGGAACTATATGTATATGACCAACGGTATAGAAATTAGCCATTGGCCACCGTTGAGAGGGGACACCCTGTATATATATCACTTTTTTATGGACACGATAACTTCTATAATTCTTCACCAATCTCCACCAAACTTTTACATAAAATCAAAGGGGATAAAATCTCGGCAAAGTTCGTTAATGGGCAAAATCGGACCAAGGGGCTCGAAATAGGGGGCGTTTTTGTGAAAACAGAAAAAAGCCCATAACTTCTTAATGAAAATAGATATCGAATCAGTTTAAAGTTTATATTACTTCTAAATAATGGGCCAAAAATTTATGCATGACAGATTTTTGATAAAGTTAAAAATGGGTTCAAGGGGCGAAAAAAAATAGGGTTTTGGAGAGAAAAAAAATCATAACCTTGTCAATTCTCCAGATATCAAATCCATCTAATTTTTTTATAAATATTCTCAAAATTATCTAAAAATTTTGTATTTGTAAGTTTTTGATAGAACTAACTCTTACCGGTAAAAAAAATTAAAAACAAAAATAAAAAGGGCTTTCGAAAAAGAAAAAAATCCATAACTTTGTCAATTCTTAAACTATCAAATCCAATTAAATTTATTTTACATCTTCTCAATAATATCTACAACTTTTATATTGACAAGTTTTTCATAGGATCAATTCTTATAGCAAAAATAAATTAAAAGAAAATTGGAGTTGGAGAAAAAACCTCTAGTTCAAACTGCTTACATTCTGAATCGTTTTATAAATTCATTTTTTATTTTAAACACATCCAAATGGCAGATCCTCTTATTTAGGAACTATATAATGTGAAACATTGGCCAGATTTTTGATAAAGACAGAATACATTTCAAAAAACGCTGCCAAAAAGGGTATTTTGAACAGAATTTCCCGAAGTGACAGTGATAGAAAATTTGAAGAAGTATTCAGATAACAAACTGCGTTTTTCCTGACTCATTTTTAAATCCATTTTTACTCTCAAACGCATCCAGTTTACAAGTCCTCTTATTTAGAAACTGTATAATATGACGCATTGGTCAATTTTTTGATAAAGACAGAATATATTTCAAAAAAGGCTGCCAAAAAGAGTATTTTGAACAGAATTTCCCGAAGTGACTGTGATAGGAAATTTGAGGAAGTATATAAATAACAAATTGCGTTTTTTCTGACTCCTTTTTAAATTCAGTTTTGCTCTCAAACGCATCCAATTGACAGGTTCTCTTATATAGGAGCTGTGTAATATCCCGCATTGTTCAGTTTTTTGATAAAGGCTGAATATATTTTTAAAAATGCTGTCAAAGAGGGCACTCGCATAAAAATTCCCGAAGCTATCATGATTAAGAATTGAGGTTGTATTCAAAATTGGTTATTTTATAACTCATTTTTAAATTCAATTTTGCTCTCAAACACATTCAATTGACAGTCTTTTGTTATTTAGGAACTATATAATGTACCGTTTTAGTCGATTTTTTTAATAAAGTCAGATTTATTTCAAAATATGTTGTCAAAATGGGCATTTGATCCGAATTTAGCTTGAGATGATTCTGATAAAACCAGTCCTTACAGAAAAAGGAAATTAAAAAAATTTCAAAAGAGGACAAATAAAGTTGTTAAACTGGGTTTAACTGTAATCAAATTTATTTTTTGTTGTTGAAATGAGCACTCTTTGAAATCTACCTCCGCCTATAGACGAAGCCGACAGGGATTTTTATTAATAGACTAAACCCAAAGGAAGAGGTTCTCAGATCCATGCTTTTTTTATATAATTACTAGCTGACCCGCCCGGCGTTGCCCGGGTCCGTATTAACAATATTAAACGAACTTGAAATTTGTATGATTTTATCATTAACTTGAAGCATGCAGAAATGCATTGTCTGAAATACGTCGCTGCTGACTGTGAAAAATCGGTTTTAAAAACAACTAATATTAAGCTCTAAAAATACTTAAAATGAGCAATGAGAAACACGGGAGGGAACATGTATCCAACGATTGATTTAGTTTCGTTTTAAGTGTTGATATTTACCCGTAAAAATCACTGTTAAATCATGTAACTAATTATTTTTTTCGCATAGAAATCCCAAGTGAAATATTTTGAATTTCAAACTAATTATATCACTCTTAAATCCGACTATACCGTGAATGAAATCTATACGCGATGATAAAAGATTGGTATATAGTATTATAATTTCAGAGCCATTTAACAAAAGTGTATATTTTTAATCAAAGCATGCGTAATGTTGACTCTGTGGACAAATTCCTAACCGTAAACTTTTGTACCATAACCATAATCTGTCTGTAACCTAACTGCCATAATCTATCTGTAACCTAACTGCGACTAAACAGTACCCTACCGTAACTTAAATATAACATAAATGTAACCTAACCGTCACTTTGAAATATCAATATAGAAGCATCATTTAAGATTTTGCTTGAAAAATCATTTGCACTCTGAAATCTAGATTTTAGACTAATATTTGTTATTTAAGTTTTCGCGCATGGTTTTAAAAGAATGTTTTCATAAATATATTTTATATATTGACATAGAGTTATTATTATGTTGTTAAATTATAAAAAAAATTTCATCTACGTTTTAAAATATTAAAAAGTTCTGAAAAAAAAAGAAAACTTTTAGTAATACAATTTTTAATTCAAATCAAATGTTTTCAATATTTTATTTAATTTTATTTTGACATTTAATTACTATTTAGAATTTATCAATTTCAATTATTTAAAAAGCAAACATTTTTTAAAAATAAATAATATAATAGAAAAAAGACCATTTTAAAAAATTACTATTTCTTCGTAAAATATGCTTCAGCTGTAATTCATTACTTTCAATTCGTCTTATTAATACAAAATCCCTTCCATATACTTTTGTTTGGGACATTAAAATTTGAGCGATAAATGGTTTAATATTGCAACCCTTTTTTCTGTTTACTTCACCACCACCTATTTTTTTCCTCCATGGTTTACAACCGCTGTGATAAAAAATCATCATTTAAACTGACAGTTTGCCAGTCTATGGATTTTAAAGGTCTGTTCCAGCTTTTTTAATTATTTATGCGAAAATTTTATGCAACCAACCAACCATAACTAAATGAAGGGAAAAAAAGAAGAAAAAGGGCGATTTTTTATGAGAGTGATCTTTGGAATTTAATTAATTACTCAGTTAATAAATAGAATTTCGAAATTCTGAAACTCAGGTGCATCAAAAGAGATATTGGGCCACTCTCAGAAAAATTTTGAGCTTCGTACGTACCGTAGTTTTCGCTAACTATCGCAGACACACACACACACAGAGCGATTTGTTATTTTATTAATATAGACTAGCAGCCTTCGCGCGCTACGCTGGTCAGTTTTTCTAAATAAACTTTGAATCAAACGAAGTTTTTAAATCATATTAAGTTTCACTTTTATATCATTTTTTAGACTGCCTGTAATCGGTGAAAAATCAGTGATCTAAAGACATCGCCAAATTAGGAAAATGTGAAGTATCTTACAAACTACTGGATTTAAAAGAAATTGCTTAGTACCGTTCGATTCAGCATGAAAGAATACACTTAAATGTGTTATCAGTTGAAAAAACAGTATAAAAGCCGATTTTTAAGGAATTTTTTAAAAGTTCATTCCCTTTTTTTACCCCCCCCCCCCCCGTTAGAAGTGAAATTTTCGAAAATCCCTTCTTAGCAGCATTCGATGTTATTAGAAGTATTTTTACCCCAATTTTCAAGATTTTTGGTTAGGTAAATTTTTTTGTGCTGTGATTAATACGAAATCCAGACTTTCTTTTATATATATAGATAAGGATTTAAAATTTCAGGTTTTTTTTCGCGTAAGACATCGCCAAATTAGGAAAATGTGAAGTATATCACGAACTACTGGATTTAAAAGAAATTGCTTAGTTCCATTCGATTTAGCATGAAAAAATACACATAAATATGTTATCAGTTGAAAATTTTGTATATAATCCGATTTTTCAAGAATTTTTTTAAAGTTCCTTCCTTTTTTTACACCCCTTAGGAAAGGAATTTTCGAAAATCTCTTCTTAGCGGCACTCCATGCTATTAGAAGTATTTTTACCTCGATTTTCAAGATTTTTGGTTCGGTGGATTTTTTTGTGCTGTGATTAATACGAAATCCAGATTTTCTTTTATATATATAGATAAGGATTGAAAATTTCAGGTTTTTTTCGCCGAAGACATCGCCAAATTAGGAAAATTTGAAGTATCTCACGAACTAGTGGATTTAAAAGAAATTGCTTAGTACCATTCGATTCAGCATGAAAAAATACACAGAAATATGTTATCAGTTGAAAATTTTGTATATAATCCGATTTTTCAGGAATTTTTTTAAAGTTCCTTCCTTTTTTTACACCCCTTAGGAGTGGAATTTTCGAAAATCTCTTCTTAGCGGCACTCGATGCTATTAGAAGTATTTTTACCTCAATTTTCAAGATTTTTGGTTCGGTGGATTTTTTTGTGCTGTGATTAATACGAAATCCAGATTTTCTTTTATATATATAGATAAGGATTGAAAATTTCAGGTTTTTTCGCCGAAGACATTGCCAAATTAGGAAAATTTGAAGTATCTCACGAACTACTGAATTTAAAAGAAATTGCTTAGTACCGTTCGATTCAGCATGAAAAAATACACTTAAATATATGTTATCAGTTGAAAAATCAGTATAAAAGCCGATTTTTAAGGAATTTTTTAAAAGTTCGTTCCCTTTTTTTACCCCCCCCCCCCCGTTAGAAGTGAATTTTCGAAAATCCCTTCTTAGCAGCAGTTGATGCTATTAAAAGTATTTTTACCCCAATTTTCAAGATTTTTGGTTAGGTAGATTTTTTTGTGCTGTGATTAATACGAAATCCAGACTTTCTTTTATATATATAGATAAGGATTTAAAATTTCAGGTTTTTTTCGCGTAAGACATCGCCAAATTAGGAAAATGTGAAGTATATCACGAACTACTGGATTAAAAAGAAATTGCTTAGTACCATTCGATTCAGCATGAAAAAATACACTTAAATATATGTTATCAGTTGAAAAATCAGTATAAAAGCCGATTTTTAAGGAATTTTTTAAAAGTTCGTTCCCTTTTTTTACCCCCCCCCCCCCGTTAGAAGTGAATTTTCGAAAATTCCTTCTTAGCAGCACTCGATGCTATTAGAAGTATTTTTACCTCAATTTTCAAGATTTTTGGTTCGGTGGATTTTTTTGTGCTGTGATTAATACTAAATCCAGACTTTCTTTTATATATATAGATAAGGATTGAAAATTTCAGTTTTTTTCGCCGAAGACATTGCCAAATTAGGAAAATTTGAAGTATCTCACGAACTACTGGATTTAAAAGAAATTGCTTAGTACCATTCGATTTAGCATGAAAAAATACACATAAATATGTTATCAGTTGAAAATTTTGTATATAATCCGATTTTTCAGGAATTTTTTTAAAGTTCCTTCCTTTTTTTACACCCCTTAGGAGTGGAATTTTCGAAAATCTCTTCTTAGCGGCACTCGATGCTATTAGAAGTATTTTTACCTCAATTTTCAAGATTTTTGGTTCCGTGGATTTTTTTGTGCTGTGATTAATACGAAATCCAGACTTTCTTTTATATATATAGATAAGGATTGAAAATTTCAGGTTTTTTCGCCGAAGACATTGACAAATTAGGAAAATTTGAAGTATCTCACGAACTACTGGATTTAAAAGAAATTGCTTAGTACCATTCGATTTAGCATGAAAAAATACACATAAATATGTTATCAGTTGAAAATTTTGTATATAATCCGATTTTTCAGGAATTTTTTTAAAGTTCCTTCCTTTTTTTACACCCCTTAGGAGTGGAATTTTCGAAAATCTCTTCTTAGCGGCACTCGATGCTATTAGAAGTATTTTTACCTCAATTTTCAAGATTTTTGGTTCAGTGGATTTTTTGTGCTGTGATTAATACGAAATCCAGTCTTTCTTTTATATATATAGATAAGGATTGAAAATTTCAGGTTTTTTCGCCGAAGACATCGCCAAATTAGGAAATTTTGAAGTATCTCACGAACTACTGGATTTAAAAGAAATTGCTTAGTACCATTCGATATTCAGCATGAAAAAATACACGTAAATATGCTATAAGTTAAAAAATAAGTAGAAAAGCCGACTTTTAAGGAATTTTTTAAACTTCGTTCCTTTTTTTACTCCCTTTAGGAGTGGAATTTTCGAAAATCTCTTCTTAGCGGCACTCGATGCTATTACAAGTATTTTTACCCCAATTTTCAAGACTTTTGGTTCGGTAGATATTTTTGTGCTATGAGTAATAAGAAATCCAGACTTTCTTTTATATATATAGATAAGAATTGAAAGTTTCAGGTTTTTTCGCCGAAGACATCGCCAAATTAGGAAAATTTGAAGTATCTCACGAACTACTGGATTTAAAAGAAATTGCTTAGTACCATTCGATTCAGCATGAAACAATACACGTAAATATGCTATAAGTTAAAAAATAAGTGGAAAAGCCGATTTTTAAGGAATTTCTTGAAAGTTCGCTCCTTCTTTTACACCCCTTAGAAGTAGAATTTTCGAAAATCAAATTAGGAAAATGTGAAGTATCTCACGAACTACTGGATTTAAAAGAAATTGCTTAGTACCATTCGATTCAGCATGAAAAAATACATTTAAATATGTTATTAGTTGAAAAATAAGTAGAAAAGCCGATTTTTAAGAAATTTTTTAAAACTTCGTTCCTTTTTTTACCTTCTTTAGGAGTGGAATTTTCGAAAATCCCTTCTTAGCGGCACTCGATGCTATTACAAGTATTTTTACCCCAATTTTCAAGGCTTTTGGCTCGGCAGAATCTTTTGTGCTGTGATTAATACGAAATTCAGACTTTCTTTTTTATATATAGATAGTAGAGAGGTGAACAAACTATACCCACCACATATGAGAGTGAATATAAACCATTCAGCTCTCGACCCCAAATGTCCAACGCGAGCTTTGGAGGTGAGTCGTTTGAAACGACGCGTCGGTTATGGCGACTAAACTAGTAATAGGACAGCAGAATGTAGGCAAGTCACTGACAACGATGAATGCGATGCAGATCGACCTCATGGACTACGATGTATTGTGCATTCAGGAGCCTTACATCTCACATGGGAAAATCGGTGGAATCCCAAATGACATTGTGACTTACTATTCGAAGACGTGGTGTCGTTCCGCAGTCGCTGTGTTGAACAACTCACTTCCAGTAATGGAAGTTCTCACAGCTAGTAACATAGTCGCAGTCTCAATAGATGTGAGCCCTGAGATTAAAATCGTGGTCGCTTCGATCTACCTTCAACCCGAGGGGGAGGTCGACGCAGAGCTGAACTTGTTGCGGGACTTGCTCAGAATGTACAAGGACAGTAGTGTTCTAATAGTTGGAGACTTTAACGCTAAAAGCTCGCCTTGGGGTAATCCTCTGCACACCGCCGATGTACGTAATGACCAGGTAGTAGAATTCATTGAGGAATGTGAATTGCAACTCTTGAATGATCCTTCTAGTGAGGAAATGTTTTGGAATGCCAATGGAAAATCCTGGATAGACCTCGCTCTGGGACGATTCAAGCCTCCCACAAGAGCAGTTGGATGGGAGTTGGAGCCTCGTGAGACGGGTACCCAGCATAGACGTATACGGACGGTTCTCAGTACGGAGATACCAGTCCCTCGCCCCCGTTATAGGGTGAGAGTGAAGGACTTGAACCTTGAGAAGCTCCGAGTGGCCCTGTCTCGTGAGATAAGGAGCATGTCTTTGGACTGGCTGGAAGGAAAGTCGGTCAACGTGTGTGTCGAGTCCTTTACAGAGATCGTCCAGCGACTCTGTAACGAATCCATTAAAAGGAAGGGAAGTAGGAAGAGGAAGGTCCCGTGGTGGAGTACCTCCCTAACGATCGAGCGAAAAGGGGTACAGACAGCAAGGCGCCGTGCCCAAAGATGTAGCAATGAACTGCAGCGAAAGGAGTACGAATTAAGTTATCGTAAACTCAAAAGTAAATTTAGAAGATCGGTCCGTCGGGCCAAGTGGGTACATTATCGGTCAATTCTCGAAGAGATAGATCCGAATAATCCTTTTGGTCCACACTTCGACTGGATCAGAGGCCGGTCTACGGGCCGCCTCAAGCTCAGTTCAATTATCGATCGTGGGGGTAACAAAACCGCGGACTTCTCCTCGACCATTGAAGAACTGTTGAATTATCACTTACCAGTACAGAAAGGTGAAAACAACCGCCCTGTTCAGTTCGAAACGGAGGACTTGATGCACGAACTCGGTGACGACGACCCAGAATTCACTCTAAAGGAGATTGAAGGGTTTTTCAGGTCTCTGAATAGAGGAAAAGCACCTGGAATGGATGGATTACCTCTCGAGATAGTCGAAATGCTCTTCAGGGCGAATAAACCCCTATTTAGAGGGATCTTGAACCGATGCCTGCAAGAAGGTGTTTTCCCAGAGTCGTGGAAAACGGCAGAACTGGTTCTTTTTAACAAATGCGACAGAGATCGTTCGGTAGTCAGCTCATATAGGCCCTTATGCTTGTTGCCTGCTTGGAGTAAAATCCTTGATAGGCTGGTGACTAATAGGTTAGCTTACCATGCCAGACAGTCCGGTTTTCTTCACTGGAACCAATTTGGGTTTACTCTTGGTGTAGGCACGGAGAACGCACTTCACGAGGTGCGAAAGACAGTGGATGACTGTCATAGGAGAGCTAATGATTGTTACATGATAATGTTGGATATAAGGAGAGCATTCAACAACTTGTGGTGGCCGTCGATCTTTGAAGTATTAGCACAAATGGGGTGCCCTCGTAACCTTTTCCAACTGGTGAAGAGTTTTCTGTCCGAGAGGAAGGTACTTTACCGAACTGAAATCTTTTCCATGGTGCATGAGTATAATGTGGGATGCCCGCAGGGTTCTAACTCCGGACCTTTCTTCTGGAACTTGGTCGCAAACTCACTCCTCGAGCTGGAATTGGGGAGGTTTGCGCGGTTGATTGCGTATGCAGATGACTTTGCACTACTCATTGAAGCTCCGAACGCATACCAATGCGGAAGAAGAGCCGAACAGGCACTAAGCAGAATTGCAGCATGGGCGGAAGCACACAGACTCGCTTTCTCTCCGGAGAAAACCACATCCATCTATTTCCGCCTGATGAGACGGATGGGACAGAAGAGGAATCCCTCTACTGCTCCACGTATACGATTTTTGGGACGCAATGTTCAGTCAGTACAGTCTGCTAGATACCTAGGTGTCATGGTAGACGCAAAACTTAATGGAATGGCACACGTAGCGTACATCAAAGCAACGATTGCGAGTTACACTAGATCCCTACGCTACCTCAATCAGAGGGGTTGGGGCTTGAGCGGGTGTGTTCTGAAGAGATTGTACAAGCTGGGAATCGAGAGGATAGCAACGTATGCAAGTAGTTTCTGGTGGACGGGTACACAACGCATGAGGGAAAAACTGGTCTCCGCGCAGAGACCAGCCCTTCTATCAATAACCAGGTGCTTTCGTACTACAAACACAAAAGCCACACAAGTCCAGGCTGGGTGCCTCCCACTGGATCTACAATGCGAGAAAGAATCCATTCTCGCTCGCATCCTCCGATTAGATTGTGATTTGGACTACGGTCCGATACACTTTAGAACAGACGAAGTAGAAAGGAAAGTGTCACATTTCAGATACCACCCAGCGAGAGCTCCGTCCATTGACTGGAGGGAAGCTTCTCCACAAAGTGAGGATCTGGATCAGGGGACATCGGTGTATACTGATGGGTCCAAGACCGAATCAGGTGTCGGTTCGGGGTTCGCAGTCTATGAAAATGGGGCACTAGTGGTACCCACCCACCGTACGCCACAGTCTTTCAGGCGGAACTCACTGCAATAATTAAGACAATCGAGCTGTGTGGTTCATTATATGAGAGCTTCTCAATTTATACGGACTCAATGTCGTCGCTGTATGCGCTTTCTCTCGCAAATCCTCAGAATCCACTTGTGGTACAAATACACGAGATGAGGGAGGGTCTGGAGATTAAGTGGTTTTGGATTAAGGGACACGTCGGCGTCAGGGGTAACGAAGCTGCAGATAGGCTAGAAAAAGCGGGAACTGAGCTTGATGTTACCGACACCCATGTTTGCCTTCCACCGAGTGTTGTTAAGCACTATGTACACCACGAATTCATGAGGACCTGGCAAGACCGGTGGGAAGGCGAGGCTCTGGGCAGAAGCGTCTTCGAAATATTGCCACGAGTTTCGGAGAGACGCGCCTGGACTTCTCCATTAATAAACTGGGTGGTTACCGGCCATGGCCCTTTTCCAGCTTACTACAGACGTTTTCGGATCAAGCCCTTGCCTCGTTCGTGCCCGTTCTGTTCATCCCCTACTCCGGCATCCAGTAGACACATCCTGTTGGAGTGTGTGGGAACTCAGCCACTGAGGGATCGTCATTGTCCGAGACTCTCAATCCTCTCGGTGCGGAGCTACTTCGTGGTTCCAAAGCTCAGGAAGGCTCTCGAGGCTTTCTTGAAGGAGGTAGAGCCTCACCTCTGGTAGGCCTACCTATTCCCTCGTGAAAAAATCTCATAGTTGGAGATCGTCTGTCTGGGGACGTTCTGTGTTCAAGGAATGGCTATATGTGTTGGCTAAAGAGGGCAAGTACCTTATTGTATATATGTAAATAGTATTCATTATTATTATTCTTTAATTCATATTCATTCCTATTTAGTCTAACATGCGTATACCGGTGTGGAGACACCATATTAATCTAGATGTAAACCGCTCCCGCGGTTCCACCCCTATCAACAGTTCTCTGTAATGTTGTTTTAATAAAGGGAGTTTTGAAATAATGTGTGAGTTGTCTTTATTGTCAGGGAACAAAGCCCATGTTGAGGGTGGGGTCGACGGGGCTTGGCGGGCCCTCCTGCTCATGTTGAGACTTAGTAACGCACCCGGAATTTCCATCTCAAACTTAGGAACACGAGCGGCAGTGGCGATGTATGTGCCAAGTGTGAGGCGATAGAAGAACAAACGCAGGGCCAGATTTCAGATCCCCCGCGGAAGTTCTAAGTTGACTGGGTGTAGGTAAGGAATTTTCAAGCTGAAGTTGATCTATTTCAACTCGATGAGAACTAACGTCGTTAGATTTTCTAGGGGAGGTCGCGACCCCTTGTTGAAGTGATCTGATGGTTTGGAGGTTGCCTCTCACGGTCCGAGAGCTTCAGCAAATGTGCACATCTGATAGACGGCCAAAGTGGGGCTCTAGAGCGCCGTGGCGGCCCCGATCAGAGCACGATGTGATGACCAGTAATGGTCGCGTACACCTACCCTATTACTTTATATATAGATAAGGATTGAAAGTTTCAGGTTTTTTCGCCGAAGATATCGCCAAATTAGGAAAATGTGAAGTATGGGACTACTGGATTTAAAAGAACGAACTACTGGATTTAAAAGAAATTGCTTAGTACCATTCGATTTAGCATGCAAAAATGCACTTAAATATGTTATCAGTTGAAAAATTTGTATATGAGCCGATTTTTAAGGAATTTCTTTAAACTTCGTTCCTTTTTTTACCCCCTTTAGGAGTGGAGTTTTCGAAAATCCCTTCTTAGTGGCACTCGATGCTATTACATGTATTTTTATCCCAATTTTCAAGATTTTTGGTTCGGTAGATATTTTTGTGCTGTGATTAATACGAAATCCAGACTTTCTTTTATATATATAGATTGTTACCATTATTATTTTCAGTTATTCCAAAACTAGTCGACCGCCTCATGTGTTTTTTTAATTGAAAGAGGATATTCTCGCATTAGTCTAATTTATTATATTTCGTCAAAATTGCTTCACTAGAGGAAAAAGAATCATATTAAATGTAAAATCCCATATATTTAAAATTGCATACACAATTTTACGTAGTATATTCTAATGAATGAGGAAAAAATCGAAGCAAAATTATTCATACTTAAAAATGTATTAGAGGTTTTTAAAAAGTATTTTTTTTTTAATTAAACTCCTCAGTTTAATTTTCGAACTAATTGCTTTATATGTGGACTGTGCATTTCGGAAGAGTTCATTGCAACACAAGCGAAAAATCCACCAGCTAACGCAATACTGTATACAGAGTGCGACACATTGGATTCAAAAATACAATTTTGAAAGCAGCAAGAGCTCGCAATGATGATTATGGGCAGGCTATAATTCAGCGCACCGAACTACTGAATGATTTGATCGCAGCAGATGCTCAATACCACATCAAATGTTTTAAATATATTTATGGGAGGCCGAAGATCCAAGAACAGAAGAAACGTGATCCATTTGCCGAAGCAATCGACAGAGCAATACAAAGTGTCTACGATTTCCTTGAAAATCATGATGACGAGTGTCAATTCTCCATGGAAGAGCTAATGATACAGGTTACAGAGAGTTATCAACCTGATATGAGAACTGTAAAGTTTAACCTCATTGAGAGATATGGAGAGGACATACTGATCACAAAGAATCAGGAAAAAATGTCCATTGTGTGTTTCAAGAATATAGGAGACAAGATACTGACTAATGCATGGTATCAGCAAACATGTAAATCGGATCAAGGTGAGAGGGTCCGAGTGGTTGAAGCAGCAGCAAAAATTATTTGCGAAGATATCAGATAGAAGATTTGCTTCGAGAAACTGTAACAACATCGCAGTTGTGTGTCAAAACGAAGAGGATGGGCTAGACTTTGAAGCCGATCTGGAAATGGATTGCCCACACAATGAATCAGAGGACCCAATGGAAGGGGAAATAGTCATGCCGCAAGGTATCAAATACCTACTATTAAAAAAACTTTTATTTATAATATTGATAGTTATAAAAAACACCCACTAATTTCATTCGTCTATTTTCTATTTTGTAGATGTCGGTGAAAAGCAGGGACCCTCAAATAAAAGAAAGCGGAAATAATACTTTGTTTTTTAAGTAAATGTACTTACTAATGTACATAATTATTTATAATTAAATAATAATTCATAATGAGTCGTCGTTTTTATTGTTAGCAACTTCATTGTAAAATATAGTCGATCATAATATCTTCAGTATCATTTAAAGTCCATCTTTGCGAAAAATGGTCAGTTTTCATGTTAAAACTATGTACAGTGCCATAATTCCTATTTTCTGGATTTTTTTTATTTTCATACCCACATTTTAAACTTCGAGAACTTTAAGAACTGGAATCCGTGTCAGCTTTTATATGTTAAAGCCTGTTTTAGTTATTTTATTTACATAATTTAAAAGTCAAATTAAGAAATTATTACTATTATTATTTTGTAATAGCAAATGAAGATTTTGATCACAGATATGTTCATTTTTATTTATTTTTTTATAATGAAAGAAACAATGAACATCAGATTAATAAAATATAATCAATAATAATACATTTAGTATTATTAAGTTGTGAAAAATTACGTAAAATGGTTGTTTTTCATGTTTCATCGATGTACGGGACTGTAATTCACGTTTTTCAGAATTTTTCGTTTTTCACACCTATTTTTGCGGCTCTCTCACGGCTAAACTATTGATCAGAGAAAAAAACTTTTAATACATAAAATGTAGGAAATTTTGTGCTCTTTAATTTGTGTATTGATAACTTTTATGTGAAATGCATAATTTTGGAGTTATTTAGAAAACACGAAAAAAAGCCACGTTTTTTGAACGTTTTTTGCCAAAAAAAACGTGTTTCCGGGGAGATATTTTGTTGGATAATGCCAGATTCGTGTTCAGCGACCCAAAAAACATAAAGGGAACCAAAAATCAAAACTACACCAAAACTTGCATTTATTTGCTCTTTTTGAGCACTTAATGCCTGGACTAAAGTATGAATAGATACAACAGTATAACCAGAGAGAAAAATCAATTTAAAGTTTTCATTTGTAAGGGTAATTGCGCTCGATCTGTTTGCAAAATTTACGATATCTTGCGATACAATAGTGGTATAGGTGAAAATGAGGTGTGGAAATATTCACAATTAAAGAAGCTTACAATTAATATTAAAAAAAAAGAAAATCAATATTTTCACCAATTTCAAGGGATTGTGTCCCTTTAAAAAGTAAAACCGGAGCTATTATAAGATCACTCTTATGTCTGTCTGGAAAGCTCAAATTGGAGGAAGTAAAAAAAACTATTGTCCACATATTTACCGATTATTAAACATTCACAAACGTATGTAGGGAAAATTACAAGGGCTCTTAATTTAATTGAAAGAAAAAATATTTTCTTTGAAAATTTTGTGGGTTATTTATTGTATGAAAGCTTTTGTAATCCTGAATTCAAAAATTCATTTTTCTTTTAATATTAAGTATTTTATTTTCAGCAATGTCATCGAAAATATAGTACAAAAATGTGCCCCCTCCCTCCGACCAATTTCCGAATCTACTAAAACTAAATTTCTGAAAAAATTCGAGGTAGTAGATGTTAACGTAAACCTTGCAGGAAAACTATAGTGATTAATCTCGATTGCATAGTTTTTCAGAAAAGTACATTTTTTTATTATAGAGAAATTTCGATTTTTGATATTCAATAAAGGTGTTGGACAAGCACTGGGGGTACCTATCGTAGGAGAAGTATAAAAACAGTGCTGATTATAATTTTCGATGAAAATCCTATGTTATTAGCCGAGATATTAACCCTTAAAAAACGGACGGTTTGGATATACATAATGATAGGGGCGGCGTTGTACCATCGGCTTTTAAACCCTATATAGTATCTTCTAACGATATATTTGCATAATAGAATGCTTTATAGCTGTATAAAAGCAATAAACGTCATATTGTTGAAAACAGACTAATTTAATTAAAATTAACCACATAAATACTATGGGATTCGCAATAAGTTTTAGTGAGTGAGTCTCTCTACACCCCTCCAGTTTCTTTAAAAGCTAGTTAAACGTGTGAAAACGTGGCACGGACCAAGGCGTAGCTTTGTATGAGCTTTTGCGACCTCCTTTCAAAGCGCGCTTAGTACTGTAACTCTTTAATTGCACTTAGTAGTGCTTTAATTTTAAAGTTTAATTTTGCATTATACAATTTATAAGGTTTTTTTAATTTTCATTTATTATCTTATGAGGAGATTTTAATTTCAGCGATAAACTGTATGATTAAAAAGCATTTAATTTAAAACTCATGCTATGAAAGAACCAAATGAAAATTTCTAAAGGTTATTTTTCCATTTTAAAGAAAATCGTTGAACTTAAAAGGTAATGGTGAAACAAAAACTTTGACAGTTTTAAAGAATTAAATAAAAAGAGTAAAAAGTTTGAGTTCGGATTTTTGAATATTTTTCTGTAAAAATGTATGACGGAATGATAAGTTTTTTATTTAATGAGTCCTCATTAGAGATACTTTTGAACTATAATAAAGTTTTAAAGTTTTTATTTTCTTGTCGATTTCAGAGCAGAATTATAGAAGTTTCTTTATAAACAAGCATATGACATTTTGAAAGATTTAAAGAATATTTAAGTGATTATATCTTCAATTGTATTTAATACTTTCTAAAAGTGAGAAATAAATTTTATTCAATTTTAAATAGTTGGATTCTTTATAAATTAACAAACTAGTTAACTAATCTTTAGTTAATTAATTAATTAACCAATAATTAGTTAACCAATTCAGCTTCAGACCAATTATATGCAAGATTATGGTCTTAAAATAAGGTACCCTGGGGTAATAACGCCAAGTGCTAATATTTTGCATAATTTTGAAATAATCTGGTAAATGACACCCATGTGCTCTGCGCAGAAGGGTTTTGAGTCATATAAATCGCAAAAAATAGCTTCAAGTTAATTTGTTTCATTTTTAGATGTTATTGTTTTTACAAGCAACTAAAAATAACGCTTGATCTAAAATTTGCGAGATACGTTTTGTGATGTGAAGACTATTTTTTTATCCGGAAATACTTTGTTAATTACATAAATTTGTAGTACATTTTATGGACTTTCAAAATGTTGCTGAAGATTTTGGATATCTTCTCTAGATAATTTATAATTTAAAATGTCCAGCGCAATAACTATAATGGGGTAATAACGCCAATCTTTGCAATTTTTACCCCGGTTGATTCCCTACAGTGGCCGAGCTACATCCTAAATACTGATTCAAATAAACACAGTTAAAACTGTGCAATATTTCTAATAATTCTATTTAAGCGGTCCTTTTTAAGCAAAAAGAAACCCACGGTCTGATATTCTTTTGCCTCATCCCCCCCTCCAAACCACACCTTTATTTTTCTTACACTTTCACAAAAAATTTAACATTTTGAATAGCTTAGAATGCAATTTGTCAATTTCTAAGTTTGTAGATTTTGTATTTTTAGAATTGGGCAATCTACATTTTTAGAATTGGGCAATTATTCCATCTTATTTCATAGTTTTGTTTGCATGGCGTTATTACCCATATAGGTGGGTAATAACGCCAAATAGCATTGGTCAAGAAATCACGCCATTACATTTTATGTATTCAAATCTGTTAAATTATTTTTTTTAAATAGATAGTCAATGAGTTGCTGTATCAAATCATATATTTGTTTCAAAAATACAAACTAAAACTGAGCCGTGAAAATTGGTAGAACCTTAACGTGGCGTTATTACCCCAGGGTACCTTAGTACGATTATTTACTTTGCAATTATGTCTGTAAATCTCTGCAAAAAAACTTAGTTGATTTAGTTTTAAATAAATCGATTCTTTATCAGTAATTAGCTAATTTGCATTCAGATTGATAATTTGCAAGAATAAGGTTTTAAAATGTACTATAATTTATTTTACAATTATATAATTGTGTGATTACATCTCTCTTTGTATTTAATACTTTCTAGATGTGAGGAACAAATTTTGTTTAGTTTTAAATAGATCGACTCATTACATGAAATTAGTTAACCAGCTTACAGTCACCGCAAAAAAAAAAAAAAATCTTGACATTTACGATTTTAGACGTTTTGTTAAATATCTAGCAATATACATAAGGAATTATTCTGAAACTCCTAGTGTGTAAACAAAATAGTACGCGTCATATATTTTGGCGAAGAGTTTTTCCCGAAATCCAACAGGGGACCGTCAACAAATTGAAAAAAGAACGGAAAAGTTTTGCATAACCCTGTCAAAACTAATGTAGGAAAGGCGTTCCAATTGCACATTGTGATTAAGTGGCTTATTGTAATATACTGTGTTTATTTTTTATAAGGATAATATGGATACTCGTAGAGAAATTAAGGTTTTTTATGAAAACAGTCCTAAATTTTTCCAAGTTTTTTGCTTATAATTTGCAGAGTTCTGAATGTAAAATAATGTTCTTTTCTTAAAATATAACAAACAACATTGTACACAATACCCTGTCATCAGAATTTTAAAGTAATAAAAATTGTATGAAAAATGAGTAGGTTTAGTAAATAATTTTTCATTGCGCATGCGTCAACGATATCAAAATTTCATTTGCATATTGTGTTAGCTAAATGTATACAGCAACTTCTGTAAAAGTTTAAAAAATATAGCTTGAAAATTCTGATAAATATCGTCTATAGAATCAACTCAAAATCCGTTATTTCCAAAAGGAAGCAAAAAAATCAGGGGTTTTATCCAAATATAGTGGTACATGCAATATTGTGTAGCACTAATCAATTAAATATGGATACAGCCCCTCATCTCTTTGCTTCATTTAGGGAATAACGGATTTTTATCTCATTCTTTGGACGATAATTTTCAGAATTTTTAAGCTATGTTTTTGAGACTTTCACAAAAGTTGCTCTATACATTTAATTAACATAATATGCAAATGAAATTTTAATAGCATTGGCGCATGCGCAGTAAAAAAATATTTAATAAACCCGCTCATTTGTCAAACAATTTTTATTATTTTTTAATTCTGATTACAGGATTATATACAATGTTGATTGTCAAATTTTCTGAAAAGAACATTGTGTTTTATGAAGAACTCTGCAAATTATAATCAAAAAACTTGGAAAAATTTGGGACCGTTTTTATAAAAACCTTAATTTCTCTACGAGTTTACATGCTATATTTATAAAAATGAATAGTTTATTACAATAACCCACTTAATAATAATCTGCAGTTTGAACTGTTTTGCTTCATTAGTTTTGACAGGGTGTTCCAAAAGATTTTCTTTCTTTTTCAATTTGTTGATGGTCCTTTGTTGGATTTCGGGGAAAACTCTTCCCGAAAATAAATGAAGTGTACCATTTTGTTTACACACCTGGAGTTTCAGAATAATTCCTTATGTATATTTCTAGATATTTAACAAAACGTCTAACATCGTAAGTGTCAAGATTTTTTTGCGGTGACTGCATATTCAGAACGATTATTTGCAAGAATAAGGTCTTAAAATAATCCGACGATTTACTTTACAAGTATATATTTTTACAACAACAATAACAACAACAACGACAAAGACAACAACAACAACAACAACAACAACAACAACAATAATAATAATAATAATAATTATAACAATAACAATAATAGCTCCTCCTACCTCTATCCATTAATTTTATCAACAAATAGACACAAAGAAAAGTAAAAGAAACTCTTTTATTGACCAGTATGTCTTTTTGAACTGTATATTTTCAAAAATAATCTAAGAAAGGTATAAGACTATAGTACTATAAGAACCTATATAGTACTACTTTAGAATTTTCAGTACAAGCATTTATTTTTAACAATGTAGAAGGAGCATTTTTTGCTCATAATGTTAAATTAATTTTGTATTTGCAAAACAAGCTGCAGTGCGGGAAGTTTTTCCCCTTTACTCGGAAAGGTGAAATCAAATTTTGAATTCACATATTTCAAGCTTCGAGACAGTGATTTCTGTTAAAATTTGTTAAGATTACAATATATATTTTTTCGAATATGAGTTTTAAAATTTAAATATTATGACCAAAATTTCTAAAGTAAAAATAGTATTTTTAAAATCTGTAATTAAAATTTTTAAAATAAAAGCACGCCATATTAAAAATTCATATATCATAACGAAAATTCTCATTCTTTTCATGACGTCACATTCCCACTTTAAAGCCAAATAGATTAAAATTATAAAATTAATGGATTATTATAAAGAATTTTCAATATTTGCTTAGTTACTTTTTCAAAAAAAGGACAACAGGAAAGAAAAAAGTATTTTTATTATTTTCTAATATAGTTTAAAAACGTTTATTTAATTTGTATGTGTACCCGTGCTTTAACTTACATAAATATACTTTATTACAATATAATTGCTACAGAAGGTTCATACTGAAAGGAAAAATGTAGCATTTACAATTTGTTTCCAGGGACAGATAAAATATTTTTGCTTTATTATGGTCTATGAGGAAAATTGTTTGCATGCTTGTTCTTGATTTACGATTTTTAAAACACAATATGATTAATGTGCATCACTGAAAAACACCAAAATATACTCTCCCGGGACTAAAGAAAAAGCAGCATCAATAGCTCGTTTACAGAGGTGCACAAAATTTGAATGCTATTTTCAATATTGTTCCACCAAAAATTGTATAAATCTAAGTATAGAATTAAACCAAATTTTTTGTGTAAGTGTTTGTTTATACCTAGTAGGTTCTCCCTGAATTAAAAAAAAATCCAAAGGAAGAGGGCGCTGTAACAACAACGTCTGCGCCATTTTTTCTATTGTACTATCGAAAACTTTATGAAGTTATGTATAGAATTGAACCAAATTTTTTATGCATAATTTCGCGTATGGCTAGCAAATTTTCATTGAATTTGGAAATATTCCGAGGGATAAACGCACTGTGATAGCAATTTTTGTATCATTTTCTCGATTCTTCGTAATCCTACTGTCAATCGGCGGGGACAGGAACTCGCGTCTTCTAAGGCTGCTATTTGCTAAGAGCTGGTGTTAGGTTTTAATATATATCATGATGAATATTAACTTTTTTTTATTTTTTACTCCGATTAATTGATTGAAACAGAAATTTAAGATGAAAATCAAAGTTGTTATAATACTGAACTAATAATATTGAAACATTAACATGTGCAACTACTTTTTGGAATATTAAGATGTACGTATAAGATTTGGGATTGGCACATCCAACTAGTTTATTTTTCTAGTAAAAGGATGTAAATATATGCAATATATGGAATAATATTCATTTTTCTTAAGTGAGAAGAAATAATATAAAAAAGTAACTATATTGAAGCCAGATCAACATTCTCGTTCTTAAAAATTGCTAAGAGTTGCTGGAAGAGTCATTGACAGAAACAAGCAAATTATTTAAAGAAATGAGAATAATCTGAATTTTTAGTGGAGCATGATTATATTTTCCTTGGTTAAGAAATCATAAAAAGAATACTGCCCAGATAAACTGATGGCATTGAGCTCACAGGCTACGCATACTAATTCTACATTACAGCCTTGTATTTTCAAGGGTTAATTCCGTTCGAAAAAGAAATTAAGAAGGGGAAAAACAGCTCTCCCCTTTCCCCTTTTTTATACTTAATCATTGAACCTCCTAAACTATCAAGGACATGCTTTATCATATAAAAAATCTAGATCCAAAATTCAGAGCAAATCGGATAATTCTTAATAAAAACCCATTTAGTATTTGTATAATTTAACAGGAGTTATCCCCCCTCTTTCATTAAACTTCCCTCGACCATTAAACTCCCAAAACCATTCAGAGATTTGAACGAAATCTGACAATTCTGCTTGAAAAACCCATTTATAAAAATTAAGGGGAGGGGCATTAGAACCCCCGTTCCCCCTGTTTATACTTATTCAATGAACACCTAATAACAGTCACGGAATCATCTCATCAGAATGATCCTATATCTATATTTTGTACGAAAACTGCTAATTCTGCATGAAAAACCCACTTGTTTCTATGAAGGGGTGGGGCATGAGCCCCCCGTTCCCCCTCTTATACCTATCAAATGAACTCCAAAAACTAATTAGGGAAGCGCCTTATCAGGATATACCTATATACAAAATTTCAAGTGAATCGGATATTTTTATCATGAGTTATCACGTTACGCACGAACAAACATACATACAGAACAGGCGGCACATAAGCTCTCAGGCTATGATAGCCTGTGAGCTAAAAACCATGTATGACGAGATATCCAAGCAAAATCATTCATTTATGTCCACTGATGAGATTATTAGTTTCACACAAATTAAGAATCAGTTCAAGACACGATCGGGTCTGACTTTTAAGTAGTTTGTATACATAAAAGCTTTATGTCATAAACAGTTTCTCTTGAGCTTTGAGCTTTAAATGTTCTTAATTTTATTTTGTATGCTACTTTTCAGAGATTATGATCTATATTGTTTGTATCTCAATCGTAACTAGAGTCATTTTAATAGAGATTTGTAGCTCGGACTAGTTTTTATTATTAGTGTTCTAACAGTTTTTATCTGGAGCTGTTAAAGTTGTTTGAGTTTTTGTCATGTCTTCCCACTGTATGTTATAAGTAACAACATTACATAAATGGACGAATGTTGGAAATGAACGAAATCTGAAAAAATACGAAAAGTTCGATAATATCACTCTTATTAAAGTTCTAACCATTGACGTTCAGCAATAAAATTTATAATATAATAATTAAAACTGAAAAAACAGGCTTGTATATTTATTTATTTACAATATTTTTCTCAATTAACTCTCTTGGCTGGTGGATAAAAGCTTGTGGAGGTCAGTTGAAACTGATCTGCCGTACTAAACTATGCATTCCAGATTTTTTTCAGTGTCTTTTCGCCTTTAACATCATGTTGTCAACAATTAGGGAACTAATTGTTATTACTGACCCATCATACGTAGTGTAGGGTGAATCTTGCAATCGTTTTTAAAACCGATTTTTTTTTAATTATTTAGAAAATAGTTATTGTCATCGGTAGGGAACTGTGAAATCTAAAGTATATCTGAGTGTTTTAATTGGTTGAGTTCTTATTTTTCGTTTTCTGATTATTGTCACAATGACAAAAAAAATAGTAAAACTTTTTGAAAAAATAATAATTTGAAAACAAATTGTGATAAAGATTTCAAACAAATTTTATCTAAAAGTGCATTTTTTCTCTATGCAACGGTGTAAAAATGCAAAATGAGCGATATTTAGAAGTTTAAAAATTTGCAGTTCTGAAAATTGTAAAACTGAAATTACATTTAAAATTTGTTTATGATGGATCCAGGAATATTAATGTTTAATCCATATTGTACGTAATATGAGGCGTTCAGAAGTCAGTTTGATTAACTCCATCAAATAAAAATGCACATTTTAAGCAGTTAAAATCGTACTCTATAAACCAATGTTTTAATTTATTATTATTATTATTATTATTGGTTTAGGAATATTAATGTTTAATGCATGGCGTACGTAACATATGACTCGTTATGATCTTCATAAAAATTATGTTCATTATTATTATTAATTTAAAAAATAAACTTTTTCAAAAAAAATATAACCGACTTCAATCAACGCTCTAAAAAGAGTTAAATAATTCTTTAAAATACCCTAATGATGAATTGTTATCTAATAATCACACATCAGATATCATGTACCGACAAAAAAAAAATGGTTATAAGTTTAATACATAGAACTTAATATCCAGCAAATATGGTTTTTCGACAGAATATTTTTTACAAGAGATTAATTTACATATTTTTGATTTAATTTATGAATAGATACATATAAAAAGTAATGAATTACTTTTTGAAGTTGGTGCCAAACTATTGTAAGTATAGTAAGAATTGTGGTTATATTA
Source organism: Maratus speculifer (assembly GCA_964019185.1). Classification (NCBI taxonomy): domain Eukaryota; kingdom Metazoa; phylum Arthropoda; class Arachnida; order Araneae; family Salticidae; genus Maratus; species Maratus speculifer. The sequence continues at coordinate 212,835,966 of OZ025292.1, read as the reverse complement.
TGCCTAATACCATAAATAAAATGGTAAAAATCATTATTGATTGCGATTGTTTGGCACCAACTTCAAAAAGTAATTCATTACTTTTTATATGTATCTATTCATAAATTAAATCAAAAATATGTAAATTAATCTCTTGTAAAAAATATTCTGTCGAAAAACCATATTTGCTGGATATTAAGTTCTATGTATTAAACTTATAACCATTTTTTTTGTCGGTACATGATATCTGATGTGTGATTATTAGATAACAATTCATCATTAGGGTATTTTAAAGAATTATTTAACTCTTTTTAGAGCGTTGATTGAAGTCGGTTATATTTTTTTTGAAAAAGTTTATTTTATTTCTTACTTTTTAGTTATTTATACTGTAATACTTAGTTTAATCGGTTGGATAGTTGCGGTGTAATCGGTGAACATATATATATATAAAAAGTACATACGCGGTCGAATTGATGATAACCTTCTCTCCTTTTTTAAGTCAGTTAAAGAAATTATAATACGGAAAAAATAATGTATGTTATACATGGATGTTAGGAATGGGGTTCGAACCCACGATCCCTTTCGAGAACCAAAGCTTAAATCGGGCGCCTTAGACCGCTCGGCTATCCTGACTGCAATCTAAACCGTGAACAACGCCATATTACTTTTCGCAAGTCTATTATTTTAGCACATTTTCACTGATAAAGTACTGAGTTGGTAAAAGATCTCTGATACTCTGTGCTAACGGTTAAATACAAAATATTCTTAATAACATAATTAGTATTTAATTTGTAAAATATATGTGTAAAAATTATAATGTGGAGAAAGGTTATTGTATACATGCAAGTCAGGAGTGGGGTTCGAACCCCCGCTCTCTTTCGAGAAACAAAACTTAAATCAAGCGCCTTAGACCGCTCGGCTATCTTGACTACAATCTATTCGGTGAACTTATTCAACGTCATATTACTTTTCGCAAGTCTATTATTTTAGCACTCTCTCACTGATAAAGTATTGAGTTGGTAAATTATCTCTGATACTCTGTGCTAACGGTTAAATACAAAATATTCTTAATAGCATTAATTTGAAAAATTATAATACGGAATAGGTTATTGTATACATGTATGTCGGAAGTGGGGTTCGAACACACGCTCTCTTTCGAGAACCAGAACTTAAATCAGGCGCCTTAGACCACTCGGCCATCCTGACTTCACTCCATGGTGGAAACTCATTCAACAGTTTTAATTAGCGAAAAATCACTAATTTTAATAGCTTTTGCCCGTTTACTAAAAAATTACTGAATCAATTTCTATGAAATGGAAGTGGTACCAATCCGAGAGTAAGTTCTTTAATTTAACACCAAAACCAAATTAATCAGTTGGATAGTTTCGGCGTAATCGGTGAATATACATTAAAAAATATATACGCGATGAATTGATAACCTCCTCTCCTTCTTGAAGTCAATTAAAAATATTCTTAATAGCATAATAAGTATTTAATTTGTAAAATATATACGTAAAAACTATAATACGGAATAGCTTCGGAAACTTATTCAATGTCATGTTTTTTTTTTGTAAGTCAATTATTTTAGCACTCTTTCACTGATAAAGTATTGAGTTGATAAAAGATCTCTGATACGCTGTGCTAACGGTTAAATACAAAATATTCTTAATAGCATAATTAGTATTTAATTTGTAAAATATATATGTAAAAATTATAATACGGAAAATTATTGTACACACGTATGTCAGGAGCGGGGTTCGAACCCATTGTCACTTTCGAGAACCAGAGCTTAAATCAGGCGCTTTAAACCGCTCGGCCATCCTGACTTCGCTCTATTGTAGGAACTAATTCAACAGTTTTGATTACCGAAAAAACACTAATTTTAATAGTTTTTGCTTAATTACTAAAAAACTACTGAACCAATTTGTATGAAATGGATGTGGTACCAATCCGAGAGTAAGCTCTTTAATTTAACACCAAAACCAAATTAATCGGCTGCATAGTTTCGGAGTAATCGGTGTACATACATAAAAAAAAAAATACATACGCGTCGAATTGATAACCTCCTCTCCTTTTTGAAGTCGGTTAAATATAGAATTTATTTATAGGTCTCTAAAATTTTAGTCTTTGAAAATATCATATTCCAAATAGTCGTTGTGATTTCTTAAATTATTATTTTTTGACGGATTTACCCGTTTTAGACACTGGAGATTCCGAAATGCATATTTAAAAAAATAATAATAATTTGCCATCCGTCAGTCTGAGTTTGTGTGTATCTGTCTGTCTGTCCGTCCATCTGTCTGTAAACGCTGCATGGCCTTAACAAATTGAGATAAAGATTTAAAATTTGGTGTACTCAGTATATAATAATGAAAAAAAAACCTATTGAATGCCAGCAACCTAGATTTTTCGGAACTATTTTTTCGGACTCTCAATATATTCGTTCTGATGAAAGGTATGTAAAATGTTTCATTTTTTTTTAAATTTTAAGTAGTAGCTGTAAAAGACAATAAATAATAAAAATTTTGTGTAAAGAATGAAATCGATCAGATAATCAGTTGTCGAAATATTTATAATCGTCTTTTCCACACTCTTCGATTTTCCATGATCCTGTATTTCATTAAAATTTCGATTCAAATATATATGTTAATTCTAAATGAGACATTTCATCTGAGTGAATAAACTGTTAGTTAATAGGTTTGTCACTTTTGGAGTTATAAGGATGTTTCTTTTATTACTTGATTATTTTGTCGACCACAAAAGTAATACCAAGTTGTAAGATTAAATACCAATAAGGCTTAGTGCAAATATCACATGCACTTGAGATTAAATATATTATATGTGTTTGTATATCATAACTGATTTTTAATTTGATGTTTTATTTGTATTTTTTAATTTTTTACTAATTTATTTGTTCTTTCGTTACTTAAAATAATAATTATGCCAATTTGTATAATTTAAGAGTAGTTTGGCGATTTATATAATTTGTCGAAATGGATCGATGGGGTAATCAAGTAGTACCCGCAATTCTAGAGCATTACTATGTATTGAAAATATTTAAATATACGTTTAAATTTTATTTTGGAATTCCAATGCATTTTATAAATAGTTTACACAAGTTTCATTTTAGCATTTTATTGAATGCATATCCATAATGGGTGAGTATTACGGTCGCCTCTAACGACTTGTTTTAACTGATGAAATAATTTATAAATGAGTAAAATATTATCAAAAATGCAGATAAAAACTGAATTAAAAATCACTTGATGACATAGCAGTCAGGTGTTTTACGTCACATTTAAACACATTTCACGTCAAGTTAATGTGATGCTCCGATCATGCATTTCAGGCATTAATGCGATAGTTTTCTTTTATTGGATATAGATCAGTTTCAACCACGTGATCCCTAGTTCATCAAGTTTTATCCAATCAATCATAATCGATAATTTTTAACCTATTTTATGAGCCAACCAATCACAATCGGCCAAATTTGAGGGGCAAACAAACAAACACATCAGATGTGACGCCAGTTGAAATTGAATTATTGGTGAAAAGAATAATATAGAAGTTTCTAATTTTTATAAATTAATGAAGTATTGAGAAATGTATTAGTTTTTATTAGCTTTGTTTATGAGTCGATCTGAGTAATATAAAACTAACAGAAAATCTAAAGAAATACACATTATAAACAAACAATCATTTTGCCTTTTCATAGATTGGTCACGAGAATATTGAGAATTTAAAATATTTTCCATGAATATATTACTCATGGCTACCTTATCATAATAACAGGCTTCGCACTCGCCAAATTCCCTTTATCAGCAGTACATTTGCTCAAAAACCACATGATTTTCCCGTTGTTAGCGCCATCTAATCTGATAAACGGAAATATTTTACATTTTTCTCTATGAATTTGTGTATGGAGTATTACCAATAATATGCACCAGTTGGCGCTACTTACGGGACAAAGTTATAAAATAAGTTGGCAACTATAAGACTATTTTTACCCATAGACTTTCTCTTGAATGCGTCGCCAGCTATTATGATAAGGTGGCCTTGATATTACTAATTATTTTTTAAATTATAAATTTTTTTTAATTATTTTCAAGTTTGATGGCAACGTTAAATATATTTTCTCACTTCTCTTGTTTACACGTATATTTATACAGTTTCCATCATGTTGGTATCTTACACTTATGCTAGAATTTTATTATTGTTATGTATATTTTGGTGCATTTCAGCGACTGATTTCGATTTGCAAAAACTATATCATGAAAAAAATAGTAAAATAGAGGTTGGAAAAGAAGACATACCTTCGACTGGGATTTTATACCTTTATGAATATCCTGAAGACACTCCCAATGTGACTTTCACATTAAATTTCCCAAAAGATTATGCATTGATGATTGGTGTAGAATACCTACGGCTAAATTATGAATGTGACGCTCTTGTAGAAATTTCTAATCCCTCTATCAAAATGCGTTTCTGTAGGTCTACTCTTATTTATAATTACGGGACAGATACATTGTTGTTACTTGATTCCCCAGTTGAATTGAAAATTGCTAAAATTAAGTTATCTTCGTCACCTGAACTTGAATTGAGATATACTGTCATGACTAAGAATCATTCTTGCAATGAAGGACTTTTCAAATGTGATAATGGATACTGCATTTTGAAAAAACTTGAGTGCAATGGCTATAATAACTGCGGCGATGAATCTGATGAACTTGATGCTAATGGAAAAATATGTTCGAAAATACATCAAAAAAGGTGGAATCAGAAAGAAATAATCATGTTGCTCATGGTCATTTTAGTGCCGATGTCTATGCTAGTTTTGTGCACCTTAGCCGCATGTATTTCACACAGATACGCAGCTTCACACACAAAGCCTTTTCATGCGCTTTTTTAAATAATAAGTAATATAGGATGTGCTCAATTAAAAACATATTGGAGTTTTTTGAATATTATTTTGAGGATGATTTTATAATGTGGTATGTCGTCACTTGGCATCTTTTATTGAGAGTGACTTGGCGCAAATTCGAATTTAATTGATGTAACCTGCTTTGTTAGTTTTTTTATTGCCTGTTTTTGAAATAAATTGATATTATGACACGTAATTTGATGACTTATCGTGAGGTAGGAAACAATCAATGAATTTTAAGCAAAGTAAGTATATACACTGGTGGACAAAATTAAGAGATGGAAAGCATTTTCCCAAATATCTCGAGAAATACTGGATAAAAATAAATGAAAATTGTTATGGATATAACTTATAGTATGACAATAATATGTGCAAAGCAAAAATTAAAGTGCCATGCATTGGCAAGATTTATTGCCAACAGTCCAATGTGGACTGAAATTCATGATGAAAGATGGCAATCAAAGTACTGCTTGTATGGTGTGTAGTCGTCTCTAGTAGGGTATGTGGTCACCTGTGATAGATAGACAGCATACACAACGAGTATCATGCTGTTAATAAGGCAGTTGAGGATTGCTTGTGGAAGACTCTATCGCTATTCCACCAGAGCAGTTTTTAACTCCGGAATGGTTCTGGGTGGGGGTTGGCGTCTTGCAATAGCCATTCCAAGAGCATCCCAAGTATGTTCAATGGGGTTAAGGTCAGGAGTTTTGGCTGGCCAATCCATCCGATGAATATCCTCGCTTTCCAGATACTCCTCAAACAGGCGAGCCATATGTGGTCGGTCATTGTCGCCCATAAAAATGAATTCAAGGCCAACAGCACCCCTGAAAAGACGCACGTAGGATTGTAGGATCTCCTGCCTGTACCTCTGGGCATTCACGGAACCAGTGTCAAAAACATGGAGCGGTGTGCGTTTATCTTGCATAACCCTGCCCAAACCATCAGTCCTCCACCAGTATAATGGTCCCTTTCCATGATGTTAATACGAATGGTATCGGGTCCAAGGTTCCCTCCATATGAATATTCGCCGAGAGTCAGGATGAAGACTGAATCTGGACTCATCTGTGAACAGAACGTTAGCCCATTGGAGATGTGTCCAGTGTTGATGCTGTCTGCACCATTGTGCACGCTCTCTTTTGCGGAAGGGAGTGAGTGGGATGCAAATGACGGGCTTCCTGGCATACAACACTCTTTCACCGAACCTCCTGGCAACGGTCTTCCTTGAAACTAATGTTCTTGTGGCAGCAGCAAAGTCCCTGGACAGTTGTATCGCTGAAGACGTCCGTTGAGGAGTATCTGGAAAGCGAGGATATTCATCGAATGGATTGGCCGGCCAAATCTCCTGACCTTAACCTCACTGGACATGCTTGGGATGCTCTTGGAAGGGCTAATGCGAGACGCCAACCCCCACCCAGAACCATTCCGGAGTTAAAAACTGCTCTGGGGGAAGAGTGGGAGAGTCTTCCACAAGCCATCCTTCACACTCTTATTATCAGCATGCACACTCGTTGTGCATACTGTCTATCTATCAGAGGTGACCACACACCCTACTAGTGGCGACCACACACCATACAAGCCTCACATTCATTGCCATCTTTCATCATGAATTTCAGTCCACAGAGGACTGTTGGCAATAACTCTTGCCAATAAATGGCACTTAAATTTTTGATTTCCATATATTATTGTCGTACAATATGTTACATCCATACCAATTTTCATTTATTTTTATCTAGTATTTCTCGAGATATTTGGGAAAATGCCTTCCATCTCTTAATTTTGTCCACCAGTGTAGTTCGATTGTTTGTCTCTCTGTTTCATATAATTTGTGCAGAATTTAGTTTGATAAATTTAGTTGATTTGATGAATTTTATAGTTTTTTTTTTTTTTTTTTTTTTTGTACTTACGTATTAACGCCACCGCAGTTACAGATTTGGCGATTTTTAATCTGCACCTAAATTTTTTGCGACAAATCATAAAATAAAACACTTTATTAAAATTAAAACACTTTCAAAATTCAAAACACAATATTTAAAAACAAAGTAACATATCGGATTTCGGCGGAAAATGAGCCGATATAGAGTCACTTCTGCTGCGGTGGCGTTAATACGTAAGTACCGTTTTTTTATGTATTCTACTAGTGTGAATGCTAGTACTAGGACAGTGGGTAGAAATCGTGTTTTTTTTCTATAAAATTTGAACTAATTGATTGCTATTATTCTGTAATCAGACTATTTACGATTAAAAAATCAGTAAATTAAAATACAGTTCTCAGGCATTGTACATGTACATTTGGCAGTAGACTCTCCCTATTCAACGTTGTAAAATAAAAAATTATGCTATGTTAAAAAATAATTAAGTTTTCAAACAGAGAGAGAGAGAAAGAGAGAGGGACGCAGATAAAATATACTAATTTTTGGTACTACTTGGTTATCCCATCGACCAAAAAACTATCGCCAAACTATAAGATTAAGTGTCAATAATGGATGATCGTGAATGTCACATTCAATGACATTAAATATGATACATGTGTTTAAAACGTCATTAAGTGATTTTTATTCCGACTTTTTATTTGTATTTTTATGAATATTCTACTAATTGTTTTTTCGTTATTTATAATAAAAATTATGTCAACATGCATAATTTGGCTATTACTTTGGCGATTTGTATAATTTGGTGAAATTGGTCAATGGTATAACCAAGTAGTACCTAATTTTGGTACTTCTAGGTTATCCCGTCGACCAAAAAGTTATCGCCAAACTATAAGATTAAATGCCAATAATGGATGATCGTGAATGTCACATTCAATGACATTAAATGCGATTCACGTGTTTAAAATGTCATTAAGTGATTTTTATTTCGACTTTTTATTAATATTTTTATTAATATTCTACTGATTATTTGTTTTTTCGTTATTTAAAATAAAAATTATGTCAACATATATAATTTGGCTATTAGTTTGGCGATTTGTATAATTTGGCGAAATTGGTCGACAGGATAACTTAGAAGTACCCTAATTTTTTATCAAATCAACTTTAAAAAAGAAAATAAACGTACATACCTAAAAAAAAGTTAAAACCTACATTCATTACATTAATACTCAGAAAAGAGAGTACTTTTATGTTATCTTGGCGATGATATAAATCGCCAGATAGCGTTTTGACATCATTAGTATTGCATTAATTTCACTTAAAATAAAATCCATTAACACAACTTATTTCACCCATTCCGGCGCAGGCAAATTCTGCTCATAAAATGAGAAATTATTGATGACACCGGAAATTAAAAAACGACTTTTGTAGAAATTAAAAATTCCTAAATTCACGCTTTCATTGTAAAAGCGAAATTTCTTTAAAATATTCTTGGTGCCGTTTTTAAGTTTAAAATTAAAATTAAGTGTGCTCGGAGTGGACACAATGAGCCGAAAAGAGTTAAAAAGCATAACTTTGAAGGTTTCGCTATGGTACTTCATCGTGAAATTTGATAAGATTTAAAATTCAATATTTGAAAAGCGGCACAATCATTAGATTTAAAATTCATATTAAAAAAAAATACAATGTTTTACCTTTCTAACACAATTTGTCTATCACTTTTTCTGATAAATACTTTTGGAGTTAATAATTTTTTCAGCAACTTCAAATGTTTTATTTTCCGAGATTAATCTGTGGCAAGTATGAGCGAAATAAACAGTCGTCAGCAACACGTAGTTTTTAATTAAAGATGATGATAATTGTGAAACTATCCCTAATTTTTAATTTTTAAGTATATAAATGATTTGAATACTACTATTAAAACAGTGTATTTCCCATATGCCAAAAAATATAATTATTTATTTTACCAAATAAATTGTACAACAACTTATACTCGTATATTTATTCAACTTAAAAATCCGGAAAAGGTAGAAGTAGTTTTTCTTGATACATTTGAGAGAATTAGCACATTATAGCCAATATCACTGTTGTTTGACGCTGCCTTGGCGATGTACAAGTTTACAGAACATATACGGTTAGGGTTACGAAATAATTTTTCGAAATTTTCTAATGGCAGCACCTACTTTTTTCCTACACATATTTATAAGCGCAATGAAAAATTATAAATGATGTTGGAATGATATACGTAAGAATAAAGCTGCTATGTTTAAGACATGTGCATAAAAAACCGCTATAATGTACCAATGAAAACATAGAGAGGAAGAGCACTGACGCACTTTACATAATTCACAGGGATAGACAGTAGCACCAATGCCAAACACCATGTGAAAAGTATTGCGAGTGGAAAAAATTTAATAAGCAGCATGGGAAGATTGCTCCTTAATCAAGTGTTCGAACGGGACAGAAAGGTAATAGAGAGAAACAACAAGGTGAATTGATAAAGATGTTTTATCTGAACGGGGAAAATGCTGCCGAAACAGTGCGGGTTTAGAGGCGAAATCATAAGCTACGACGATGCCCGTCTTCCACAAAAACTTTTAGGGATTTGGTACATAATTTTAAGTAACTGGATGAACATGTGATAGATCGCGTTGTGGACGACCATCTGCTCCTGCTAAATTTGTTGCAGAAGTGTCTACTATAATAAATATTATAAAATATATATTAATTAATTAATATTATAAATATAAATTATTAATTAATATTATAAATTATAATTTATAAATTAATATTATAAATTATAATTAGTATAAATTATATATTGCTACGTTTGCCATGCATGAATTGCACACAGTAAACACTATCGTCCGGAATTTGGATGTCCAGAAAACCACAATCATCAAGATTCATCGCTGTGTCCCATGTATATGATTCTTTGTAAATTTCAGCGTGTTAAGATATTGCAAATGGAGACGAGTAACACCATTCTAACTTTGCGAAATATTACCTCATGAGATATGATGGAGATATGTTCCAATTGCTGCTGATTTTATGCACGGATGAGTTACATTTCTTTTAATTGGGAACTTAAACTTCAGGAACTGCATTTAACTTGTCTGACAAAAATTTCACGATGTGGCATAACGCCTTTACACGTAACTAGAGTGACTGTGCGGTGCAGTACCACAAGTACATTCATTCTCACTCCGTACTTCTTCGAATTGTTCACTTTCACATATTCTCAATCAGAAGTTCTCAGTATACAACAATGTCGTAGAATTACTTAATTTCGGAAATGCAGAAACGAAATTTTAAGGACATTGCATGGATGAAAGATGATGCAGGTCGCGACATGCGCTCGACAAGTGTTCATCCCTTTTATAATAGAGCTATTTCCCGTAACTTCGAAGCCTCGTAGCCGATGGGATTCCCCGGCCTCACTCCGATAGATTTCTTGTTTTGGGCTTATTTGCAATCGAAAGCGTACACATCAAATCAAAGAGATTTGTTAGCATTGAAAAATTCTCTAAAACGTGAAGTGCTACAAATTCCTCCTAAGTTGTTATGTTCCTCATTATTGCCAACAATTTCTCATATTCAAGACATTGTCGTTTACAATGGTGGGCACGCTGAAAACTGCGAATTTTAATTTAAAAAAATTCTTCTTCTCTCTTTTGTTGTCATTGGTTCTTTACAAAGAATTTCTTTTAAAACGCTTTATCTGGGCAATTTTTATTATAGGATCAGACGAGAAAAAGTGGGGGTAAATTGAATCTTTTTTCTAGAAAAGGCCCTAAAATTAAACTATTAAATTTGTTTTAATGGAACTTTTGATGAATCTTGTATACTTTAGATTCATATAATTAAACATAAGGCACAACCATACAACTTTGTTCAATTCTTTTCTCACAGTGATATAGTTAAAATAGCAGGCTTTGACATCCCCAGTTTTCCCCACAGGGGATAAAGTGGGGGTAGTCCCAAAAATTTTTATTTTTATTATTTATTATTTATATTTATATTTATTTTTATTTTGACCAATGTATTTAGCTGAAAGACTTGTTGACTAGTTCTCAACTTTTACCCATGAATCTTGCTTTGAAAGTTCCGTTTCATTTCCTTTTTTTTATAATTACTTTGTTTTTTGGATGTTCTTCTTTTGCTTTTTTTTTTTTTTTTGTTATTGATGTTATAGTTTTTTATGCTAAATTTCTTCTCCATTTTTACGTCTTTTTCTGTATTTTCATGACTGAATTTTTATTTATGGTCACTTTCTATGACAGCCAATCTTTCTAAAACAGTTTCATTGGTCAAAATCTCAGCACTCTTGCTCGATAATTTTTTTTTATAGATTCTTAATTTTCTATGAAGATCTGTTCCTTAGACGTTCCTCAACAAGACCAAATTAAAATTAATAGTTTTTAACAGTCAAAATGATTTTAGGAACAAGTTCATCTGAAGCTTACAAACTACTATACCATGTACAATGGGAATGAACAAGATAGTTTGTAAACATTAAATTTGCCAAGCTATAACTTTAGTATACATTTTTGGATTGCCCTGTAGTTTATATATTTTACAAACATTTATGATATGATCGTTACTTATAATGAAGTATCCGCATGTATTTCGTTTACACTCAATCAAAAATAATCTGTTACTTAACAATCAATAAGTAATTTTTGTCATGGAAAACCATATCAAACATAATGAAATTAGCATATATTTATGAAGTGCATTAAAACATGCTTTTTGTAAAATATGGGATGGAAAGCATTACTTATTCACGTAAAGGGCCACGCAAGTATATCTGCAACATAATAGTCTATCTGGAAAAAAATGTTTGAGACATATTTTAATTATGTTTCACTATTTCAAATATATAGAAATTGATGTTCAACAAAAAACTAATTTGCAGAATCAATTAAAAAATAAAACAATTTATTTCGCACATTATTTAAATCCAAGAACGGACGGATATTAAGATATTCTATTCTGTTAGTTCTACATTTAATGTAAATTTTTGTAACGAATGAGTTTAAATCAATATAAAAGGAAAAATAACGATAAAATTCAAGCAATATGATACTTAAAACACCCCAAAAACCACATTCGTTCAGATGAAAGTGAAATAAATATTCGATGGTTTTTAAGGTTTGTGTTTTGGATTTTATCATTCTTTATATACCTATCATAAACATAATATAGAAATCTGAAGTAGAAATATTTAAAACTAAGAAATTGAAAAACACATCGAGACTGAAACACATTGTATGAAAAATTTTAAGGATGTAAAGTGGCATTATATGTACTAATATCTAAAATTTTATAGAATTGTAAATCCGGACTACTTTTTTTCTGTACAGAGAAAAAAAGCAAGGACAAACTTACAACTTAATTTTTCACTTAACGTGCATTAACTTCTTTGCTAATCTAATATTACACTCCTCTAAAAAAGAGAAAACTCCATGTGTCTTTGACTAACATAGTGCAAATACGTTAAAGAATAAAATCAAACAAAAAAAAGGAAGAAAAGAAAACTAATAGAATTGTTATTTAATGGAAGAAAAGAGAATTTAAATATTCTTACTATAATGGTTTTTTTTCCCAAAAAACATTCTGTTATTCCATGAAAATTTTATTTAATTTTATGACTTTGTTATAAAATCTAAATATTAGATAAAAAATATTCATGCAAAAAAGGTCCAAGTATTCAATAGTATTTTTTTCATCACAAAAAAAGAAAAAAAAATCATGACAAAATGGAATTTCTTTATATTTTCTAATATATCCCAAAAATGCAAATATTTAACGCAACTAGTGACCCTACTTTGCTTTCACATTGGATATATTTTTTTTTCTTGGATTCAACGCGATCACTTTGGTTTCCCTTATAGATACAGGGTGCAATATGTTATCTATCGCCAACCTTTAATTTCTCAGCCGTTGGTCGTAGACATACAGTTTCAAATTCAGTAAATATTCATGTTATGGCATTATTCAAAGTAAAAATTCAATTTTATAAAATTCCAAATTTAACTTTTTATACAGTCCCTCAATCCCTATAGTTATATTTAGTAAAAAATTATACATGTCACAACGGACATAATACAAAAGAATTGACTTCTATACTACAAAAATTGGCACGGTTATTAAAATTCAAAGTTTGCGATTTTACACATGATTTTGTATTTCATTCAGGGATCAGTTACAAAATGAATTAAAGTAATTGGAGGTTGAAATCAGGATGAAATGCTTTTTTTACGATAAAACCACATTTAGCCGGTATCACGAAAGAGTGCTATTACAGCTCATATTCAAAATATTAGAATAATTGAGAAAAAGTAATAAGAAAAAATTATTTGTCATTTATTTATTTTTTATACTAAGTAAATGCAATTAAATTTCTTATAAATTAAATCTGGAATGTTTAGATAAGATTTTAACATTTATAAAATATAAAATACAGCACAATAAATTAGGTATACAGCTTCCTTAAACACACCAGAATATTAGAATAAAATTTACATTGGTTCAAAATATTAGAATATTTTATTTTACGCAACAATATTATCTTATGAATATGAAGTAGATGGTAGTTAATATTTTGTAGCATCCCCTTTAGCTTTCATAACAGCGTACAATCGATCTTGCATACTATATACAAGGTGTTTACAAACATTTCTATCAATATTAGCCCAAATAGACTTTATACGTGCCACTAACTCAGTTTTACTTGAAGGAGGATTTTCTTGAAGTTTTTTCTTCATTATACACCATAAGTTTTCGATGGGATTAAGATCTGGTGAATTTGGTGGCCAAGAAAGTACCTTAATGTTGCGTTGGCGGAACCAATTCTTAGTTGACACCGAGGTATGCGGGGACGCTAAATCTTGTTGAAAGATGAAATCATCTTCAAATAAATCTTCTGATGATGGAATCATGTAATATTCTAAAATTTCTTGATATATCAGAGAGTTAACCTTTTCGTAGACGATGCATAACTTTCCAGGTCCTTCTGCACTCATACAACCCCAAACCATGACACTAGCAGCAAATTTTACGGAACGTTTAAGGCATTCTTTATCAAATGCTTCTTGCTTCATTCTCCAAACTCGAATACCTTGATTACCATATGAAACACAAAACATACTTTCATCACTAAATAATATATTTTTCCAATCTTCATTGCTCCATAAACGTCTTGATTTACACCAATTCAATCTTATACGCTTTTGTCTTGCAGTCATGAGAGGTTTTGTTTTCAGTACACGAGATTCAAATTTAAGTTTATGGAGACGTCTTAATGTTGTCGATGTAGAAACTTCAACTCCTTCTTCTTTCCATTTTCGGTGCAAGAATCGCACACTTTTAAAACGGTTTTTCTTAACTATACGCTTCAGTTTCCTGTCATCTCTAGCAGATGTTTTTGGTTTTCGGCCACCATTTCGGCGATTATTTTGAAATTTTCCAATTTTTGAATATTGTGTTAGTATTTTACTAACGCTCGATTGCGAACAATGTAAATAATTCGCTATAAAACATTGATTTTTACCGTGCCGATACAAATCAACCATACGAAGTTTAGTAGATTCAGGAATATCACTCACACGGCCCATTTTAAGACGAAAAAGAAACAAACTGCAAAAAAGAATACTGATTTTAAATAAAATAGTCTGAATTTAATCAATGATGCCACCAGTTAAGAATTGGTAATAATTAAAGGAGAATTAATGTGAAATATTCTAATATTTTGAAACACTTGAATAAATATTCTAATATTTTGACTTTTCAAAAAAAAATTTTTTGCAATTAATCTTTTCAAAAATGATATTAAATTTAAGATAACAAGTAAGTTTAATCAACAATAAGTTCTTAATAAAAATATCGTTTGCATATTTTCATTAAAAGACATTAAATTACCAAACGATATTTTCAATTTCTAAAAAAAAGGTAATTATTCTAATATTTTGAATATGAGCTGTACATCTAAAATTTTAGGTAACGTTTAGGGATCGTATACAAAGCGACGAATGAAATATTGAAATTAAACAAAAAATTAAATATCATTTATCATGCTATCACAAAACGGAAATGTAATAGTAAGGACGGTAAGAATATCCCATTGACGGCAAGGAACGTAGAAAGTAATTAAATTAAATATTCAGAACAATGTGTCTCCAACTGTTGGTGCTGGTAAACTGATAATGATAGGCGACAGCCAATCCGTAAAAATAAAATGTTTATGTATGAAAATATCTTTTAGTAAATAATAATCAATTATTACATGCAGAGGTATGAAAATTATTACAATAATTTTATTTTTTGTAATATTTCTTGATCAATATTATACATGTACTTGCAATGTTACAAAAGATAATTTTTTGTTGTTGATCTAATCAATTTTTCACTCCATTAAAACAGTTTCCACTTGTAATAATTTATGCATTTTATTTATTATATATACATATATATATATATATATTCACGTGCAAATATATGTTTCAATAAAAATGCAGTGTTTGAAAGCTGTATAAAAATGACTTTAAATGTGACGTTTTAAATATGACCTAATTTTTGCAATTAATTACTATTTCCATTTAAAAGAATTTATTTTAAAGATTTCCTCTTTTTAGCACTTTCCAACAAAGTTGAAAAGTGCTTATGTATTCGGTTTGTCTGGCCGTCTGGTCGCGCTTTAACTCTTGTAAATATACTCGGATTGCCATGAAATTTTTGGACGTTATTTAGGTTTACCACAGCAAGAACCCTACTGAAAATGAAGTTTCTACCACGATTAATTTATTTACAGATACTGTCAAAAATTTTCCATTACATTACGGCCCATGGGGAAAAATCGTTTCAAATGAATTTTAACTTTTATAACACTTTCCAAAAGTTTGAAAGGTGTTTATGCATTGTTTGAAAGTGCTTATGCATTCGGTTTGTCTGTCAGTCTATCCGTCTGTCCGCGCTCTAACATCTGTAAATATTCTCAAATCGTCCTGAAATTTTTGTATCTTATTGACGTTTAAACTAGCACGAATCCTATTGAAAATGAAGTTTCTACAATGATTAGTTTATTTACAGGGAGAGTCAAAAATTTTCAAAATATATTAAACTGTTTCATGTATAACAAAATTGATATATGTCACTGAGGCTTAATATAAATTATACGATACTGTCTTGCATAATATGAAATACATTGCATTTACAGGGATACAAAAAAGATTTCAAATAGTATATTCCTTCCGACGGACTGTATATGTTTCGAATGATGACTGATGGATGGATGTAATACATTTTAATTATGATATACGTATATAAGTTTCACTAAATCTTTGTACATTGTAAGGGTGTGTATAAATATTATAGTTGATATACAGGGCTATCCAAAAGAGCTCGCCAACATTATTGAGTATGAGCGTAAATTACTTAAAGGTAGTTCTTGAATAAGGTATACATTTGTAACTTTGACAAGATATCTGAAATCTTTGATTCAAATTATGAGTAGGCACTAAATTTTAAATCATTTGAATGATAAGTGTTTTAAATTATATGCATTCAAAATTTGGTGCTTGTAGTGTTAAATTACATTTTCATATTTTTATTAATATCTCCTGAAATTATACCCCTACTGTGCTATTTTTTATGTAGCTACAATATTAAAATTCCAAACATAAATTTGCTAAATTTCCATTTTTCTACAATCTTATCATACAAATTATGGAAATAAAAAAAAATCAGTTTTTTCTCCCGAATAGTTTTCAAATTATGCTTAGAAATCTGCAAAATGATGGTTAAAGTTGTCGCCTATGAGAAAAGTGACTAAATGCTTTGAAACTTTTTATGCAATTCTGATCTAGCATAGTTTTCAATGACTGCTTTTTAGTGTCACCTAAGATGCCTTGATTAAGAAGGGGGGGGGGGGAGAATCGAGTGCCCAACATCAATTTGGATGAAGCCTTTAAAACGTACTCGTTTAAAAATAATTAAATTCTCAGAAACTCATCGTACGAATTGCATGAAAATTTGTTTTGGGGCTAATTCAAGGGTTTAGAGTTCATTTATACTGTCAGAAGTGGGTAATACTATTGAAAAAAAGTTTGAGTCCTTTTTAATTTGCAGATGGCTCCGTAATCAAATTTTATGTACATCATTTAAAAGTAGACTTTATTTTCAATCCCTTGGTACCAGTAACTTTCTATTGTGATAATTTTTTGCAGAGTTAGTAAGGATGTTTACTTTTTTCCCACGACTGTATATGCTTCTCATAATATAAATGAAAAATTTCTTAATAAATCACGCTATCGAAATTCGAAATAAGAAAATTCATAACTTGCAGAATTGTTGTCTAACATTAGAAACAAAGAAATGTATGTGATTTTATTAAAGTTCTTACAATTCTCTAATTCAAAAACTACACTACAGCTGAAATTCATTTAGAGGTCTGGCAATATATCTAACGTATAATTTTTAGCAATAAACAGGATAAAACGTCGTTTTCACGTATGTTCTTAATAAGTGTTATTTAGCAAATACATACCAGAATACCAATGCACGAAGATCGATATTACCTAATATCACTGAAGAATTCACGTATAGAGGAATCTAATTTTGTTGCAGACGTGGGCTCATATATATTCTGGTAATTTGATTAAACCATGTCTATGTTTCAGAGAAAAGTTTTATAATGAAAATTAGAAATATCGAATTCAATAATGTATTTCTTGTGAATAAAAGTTTCCAACATACTATTATTGAACTATACGTGATAAATTTACAACAAAGGAAATTTCAGACATAATGAGTATAGTATATTAGCTATAGTTTATTCCACTTGCTAAAAAATTCAACAGCAAATTTTTAAAAGATAAAAGACGAAAGGCTCCATAAGTGTCACGTTTTTTGAAAAAAAAAATTCAAAGACAATATAAATGCTGATATTCTCTATCCATCACAAATCTTTCTTCTATAACTTGACAACATTGTGCAATATTAGTGTCCATGAATTAATTGATAATAATAAAAAATTCCTCAAATTTTCAGATACTAGATAAGGTACTTTCTCCTATAATCAAGATAAGCAATTATGAATATATATTAATAATAAATGTATGCAAAATAATTATCTAATATATAAAATTCTCGTGTCACAGTGTTAGTTGCCATACTTAACCGATCTTGATGAAATTTTATATGTATACTCAGATGGTCTGAATATAGGTTGTTATCTATTTTTTATATCCCTAAGTGATATGAGTGGCCCAACCCAATCGTGAAAGCAAACCGTAAACAAATGGTAGCGCCTCCAATTTACATGCTATGACGTAATAAGAATTATTCTCCATACCCGAATCATTGTCGGAGTGCGTTGCGAATTATTATCTTCCTGGTTTAATATTTTTTACCGTTCATGCGAATGAATATCTTGCATTTGTTTTTTTTTTGAAATTGGATAGTAAGTTGTCAACTTAATTTCAGTTGAAATTATCGTAGAATATACGTTTATTAGAATGTTAATTAGAAACAATGTTTGATGTTTAAATAGAATATTTAGCACAGATGTCATATACGCACCGGGTTTAGCGCGATGTTTTTATAACAATTTCGTGATAACTTAAATTTTGAATATCATTTACACATATATTTTTAAATTATCTTCTATTATTTGAAAGAAAAAATAATAAATAAACTATCTTTTATGCAATAACTATATAGAATAAAATAATTTATGTCATAATAAAAAGTAAAATTAAAAAAATCCGTAATAAATAAACAGCAATAGCCTGATTAAATAAAATATTTGACACTGATGTTGTATATGCAGCTGGTTTGGCTCGATGTTTTTTATAAAAATTTGCCGAAAGCTTCATTTTTGAATACAAGTTACACATATATTTTAAAAATATTTTCTATTATTTGAAAAAAAAATAACACTAAATAAACGATATTTTATACAATGATTATATAGAACAAAAATATTTATGTCATTTTAAAAAAGAAAATATAAAATTTCTCTGTAAATAAACAGCAATAGCCAGGTCACCATGTCAGGCAAAATATTGGCACTTAGATATATCCCGTTGCGTGTATGATATTTGGAAAAGAGTTCCGTATCCTCTTCTGTTGGCGCGACTGGCGAAAAAATCGAAATTGGCAACAAAAAGCTATTATAGCAATTTATCAGATTTCTCAAGATGGTGGAAAAACATGATTTAAATGGTTTATAAAGATATCTTTATTTAATAAACGTTATATATGTCACGTGTTAAAAATATATGATGTTTATATAAATGCTTTCATTTATATCCATTTTAGATATATTTCTATGCAGGGGAGACTGGGGTACAATGGTCCACTTTTGTAAATTTTGACTGTTTACTCTTAAAGTATTGATTTTTTTTCTTTTGATCAAGTACATGCATGTTACCTATACATTAAAGTTTATACTGCATCAACTCAAAAATAATAATTATGCATACTTTTATTAAAATATTTTTTTAAATAGCAAGTGACAAAGTGGACCATTGTACACCAATGTCGGGGTACAATGGTCCACAGCATGGGGCTCTATGGACCACTTGTAATTTGAATAAAAATATATCAGTGTAGTTCATTTTTTAACAATAAGAAAGATAAACTATATCATAATTTGTTTATTCACATTTTATTACTCATTTTTATTTGTTTATTCACATTTTATTATTCATTTTTATTTGTTTATTCACTCTTTTAGCTCTAACTAAAGTAACATTTTTCTTCTTCATTTTTTTAACCTTTAAGTTATTATAGCGGTCGCAGATTGAACAATTAGGTTTATTATCATCCACAATACATTTTACAGCCTGTTCTATAACTTCATGTGACACAGAACCTATATTGGTTTTCCTAGGCTTGTTTCTTGGCATTGCTAAAAGAAATATGAAAAATAATATGTATCTTTTTTTGTACAATGATGCCACTTAAAGTTAAATATAAACCTTTATAATAAGAAATATATATATCTAAATATATGACTAAGGAAAAAATATAATAATTTTTTCCTGTCTACTTTACATCATCTGTGTTTTTTTAATGAATTTTACTTTAATTAATTATTATATCCAGATACAAATTAATAGGTAGATATAATTTTTGTTTTTCTCATTCTACTATTTTATTTAAATCTAACTTATTATGGATGATTGTATACATAAGCGCAGGAATATTGAATTAACAAATTATATAAAATTAAAAAACCCTCAAATGCACAACATATTTTGTTTACTAATTTTTGGTATTCAAATTGGGTTAATTTTTAAATTTGAAAGCTTATATTATATAGATAAATATTTCAAAAATGCATTTCACAATATGAATCATTAATTAATTCAGACACAGAAATAAAATAATTTATTAATTCTTAATTTGGGCTAATGTTTATGTTTGAAAGCATATATTATACAGATAAATATTTCAAAAATGCATTACGCAACATGAATCATTAATTAATCTACACACAGAAGTAAAATAATTTATTAATTCTGAATTTCACATATAATATTTAACTTTTAAAAACATGGGATACAAAACTGGCGTACAATGGACCATGGTCCATTGTACCCCAGTTTCTGATGGTCCATTGTACCCCATATGGAAGTTTGACAAAAACTTAATGATAAAAAAAGAAATTTAGAATTCTATTGTTTTAGCTATAATGAATATAATAATATATTGTCTTACCTTTTTATTTTGCCACACAATGTCTTTCAAATTACAAATCTCTAATAAATAAATGAAGATATGTTTTACTGAAAATATTTACTTTTGCCTTACTCCCCCTGTGTCAAATCAATTATCAAGCATAAAATGGCTAAAATGTCAGCTATGCACATGGTTTCAAACTTCTTTTTACTACTTCATGACTGCCATCTATATACTAAAATATGAAGCTTTCAAAAATAGAATTAATATAAAAAATGAGGGGTGGACCATTGTACCCCGTGGTCCATTGTACCCCAGTCTCCCCTATATGTAATTATACATAGCGATATAGATATATAAATACATAATATATATACCTAAAAATAAATACACCTTTACAGCTATGAATTCTATATTTATATAAAATAGTTTGCTCTGTCTAACTGATAATCAAGGCACAGCCCAAACTACTGAACCTAGAAGCATGAAAACTGATGAAAATATACTTCTTATGATGCAAGCGTGCAAGACGAGATTTTTGAAAATCCCTTCCTAAGGATGTATAGAAGGGGGTCGAAAACTTTTGAAGATCTTGCTATATCTCAGCAGTCGTTATAAATAGGAACGTGAAATTCCAGATTATAAATGTACTAAAAAAATATTAAACACATTTCAGAAATTTTACAAATTACCTTCCATAAGGGAGTTAAAAGGGAGTCGAAAAGTTTAGAGCATTTGGCACATCTCATCGGCCATTTTAAGTAGGAACGTTAAACTGAAGAAAACAAATCTATTATAAAATTAATTAAACATGTTTTTCAGCGATTTAAAAATTTCCATCTCCGAGGGGGGGGGGGGTAAAGTGGGGGTTGAGATTTTTGAAACTTTTTTTGGAACCGTCATGGAATATATGTCTTAAAGTATTCGGACCAATCTTTTAAATTATGGACCTTTCATTCCTCCTCCCCAATTTGGAACCTCGGACAGGGGCAATTTTTGAACTTTTTTAAAATTTCGCATTGTTTTTTATAATTTTCACGAAATAAAATATTTAAGAAGGAACTGCTTCATTAATTTATAATAAACCCACAAAACTAGCTACAACAAAAAATACCTTTTATATTAGTTAATCTAACTCATTAACAAATAATATTTTAACTTAAAGGTAGCTGTTCTTCTATAAAGGCACTCTAATTTTTTCTAATACTTTGCATTTTATTAGTGTGTGATTACAATTGCATTATTTAAAAAAATGAAGCATTTCCACCTGCCGAATACACAATGATGTCATTTACATTCACTGGTGAATTCTATATTCATGATACATTCTTAAACATTATCCATAGAAAAGTATATATAGGACGTCACTGATCCAAAATAATACATAAACACAGTAAAAAGCAAACTCGTAAACTCTGCAAAATAAATAAATAAATAAATAAAAGAAAAAAAGAAAGGTAAGAAAGGTAAGAAAAATTCTAATTTAACAAATTACAACAATCATCTGGAAAATGAAATTCTAATCAATTTGACATGTTAGATTGAGATTCAAATGCCAAAAGTTTATATGATATAAATTTACCGGATTCAAATTCGATTTTATCCAATACAAATGGCCAGCTAATGTTTTTAATAATAATAAACACGACGCAGCTACGGTCGGTAGCTTTACAGTACCAGCTCACCTTTAGGGGAGACTGGGGTACAATGGACCACGGGGTACAATGGTCCACCCCTCATTTTTTATATTAATTCTATTTTTGAAAGCTTCATATTTTAGTATATAGATGGCAGTCATGAAGTAGTAAAAAGAAGTTTGAAACCATGTGCATAGCTGACATTTTAGCCATTTTATGCTTGATAATTGATTTGACACAGGGGTAGTAAGGCAAAAGTAAATATTTTCAGTGAAACATATCTTCATTTATTTATTAGAGATTTGTAATTTGAAAGACATTGTGTGGCAAAATAAAAAGGTAAGACAATACATTATTATATTCATTATAGCTAAAACAATAGAATTCTAAATTTCTTTTTTTATCATTAAGTTTTTGTCAAACTTCCATATGGGGGTACAATGGACCATCAGAAACTGGTTGGTCCCCCCAACATTGTACCCCCACCAGAATATGGGGGTACAATGGACCATGGTCCATTGTACGCCAGTTTTGTATCCCATGTTTTTAAAAGTTAAATATTATATGTGAAATTCAGAATTAATAAATTATTTTACTTCTGTGTGTAGATTAATTAATGATTCATGTTGCGTAATGCATTTTTGAAATATTTATCTGTATAATATATGCTTTCAAACATAAAAATTAGCCCAAATTAAGAATTAATAAATTATTTTATTTCTGTGTCTGAATTAATTAATGATTCATATTGTGAAATGCATTTTTGAAATATTTATCTATATAATATAAGCTTTCAAATTTAAAAATTAACCCAATTTGAACACCAAAAATTAGTAAACAAAATATGTTGTGCATTTGAGGGTTTTTTAATTTCATATAATTTGTTAATTCAATATTCCTGCGCTTATGCATACAGTCATCCATAATAAGTTAGATTTAAATAAAATAGTAGAATGAGAAAAACAAAAATTATATCTACCTATTATTTTGTATCTGGATATAATAATTAATTAAAGTAAAATTCATTAAAAAAACACAGATGATGTAAAGTAGACAGGAAAAAATTTTTATATTTTTTCCTTAGTCATATATTTATATATATATATTTCTTATTATAAAGGTTTATATTTAACTTTAAGTAGCATCATTGTACAAAAAAAGATGCATATTATTTTTCATATTTCTTTTAGCAATGCCAAGAAACAAGCCTAGGAAAACCAATATAGGTTCTGTGCCACATGAAGTTATAGAACAGGCTGTAAAATGTATTGTGGATGATAATGAACCTAATTGTTCAATCTGCGACCGATATAATGACTTAATGATAAAAAAAAAATGAAGAAAAAAAATTTTATACTTTAGATAGAGCTAAAAGAGTGAATAAACAAATAAAAAGAATAATAAAATGTGAATAAACAAATAAAAATGAGTAATAAAATGTGAATAAACAAATTATGATATAGTTTATCTTTCTTATTGTTAAAAAATGAACTACACTGATATATTTTTATTCAAATTACAAGTGGTCCATAGAGCCCCATGATGTGGACCATTGTACCCCGGCATTGGGGTACAATGGTCCACTTTGTCACTTGCTATTTAAAAAAATATTTTAAAAAAAGTATGCATAATTATTATTTTTGAGTTGATGCAGTATAAACTTTAATGTACAGGTAACATGCATGTACTTGATCAAAAGAAAAAAAAATCAATACTTTAAGAGTAAACAGTCAAAATTTACAAAAGTGGACCATTGTGCCTCAGTCTCCCCTACCTCTTTTTAGCGTCTTTGATTTAATCAAAGACACTAAAAGAACACTAATCTTTGATTTAAGCCTGGCTTGCGCTAGAATGTAGCAATAAAAGGTAAAAAAACAACCTATTATTTAATTAATAAATCCAAATAGTTAATTTATAATTTTTAAATTCTTACATAGATGATAGCATCAATAAATTTAATTTTAATTTATTTATAAAAGGAAGTTTTTTATTTTAATAAAATTAAAAACATTAAAATCATATTATTTAAATAAAATCCGGAATTCCAAATTTTTTAAAGATCTAAAACTAAAAAAAAAAAATGTGGAGATATAAATCAAGTTTTAAATTTCTAAAAAAGAAGATAAGTGTTAAACAAAAATTAAAATTCTGAATCTTTAATAATTATAGCAAGAGTCTCTAAAATAGAAACAAAATGGATTTTTAAAACATAGTATGAATCTTTAATGAACAAATCCCCAATAATATAAACCCTTATATTGACAATAAAATACATTTTCACAAAAATTTATATATAACCGACTTCAAAAACGCTCTATAAAGAAATAAAAAATTCTTTAAAATTCCTTAACGACGAATCGTTATCCAATAATTACACATCAAAAATAAAAAAATGAATCAAAAATAAATAAAATGATTGAATGAATTTAATATCTGCCAGATATTGGTTTTCGAAAGAATATTTTTTACAAAAGATTAATTTACATATTTTTGATCGAATTTATGAATATATACAAATAAAAAAGTAACGAATTACTTTTTGAAGTATTGTTGATACTAGAAGAAAGTAAAAGAACTGTTCTCAAGTTATAAAGTTTCCGTAGACCTAAAGCCTTTCTTGTGCAGAAATATTTAAAATATGACATATATATATATATGTGTATATATATATATATTATTATTATTATTATTATTATTATTATTATTATTTGTAGTTTTCTCTTACTTAAAAACCAACAAAAAATACATAAATAATGAATTTTAAACGTTTATTTTTAAAATTAAAGTTATGCATTATAAATGAAAGGAGTGTGTACTAGCCGGTATTGCGCTATTTCTATTTACAGCTTATCAAGTAATTAATTAAAATCATTCTGTTTTACATAATATCAAAAAATAATTAAAATTATTTTACTATATTAAATTATAAGTAAAATAAAAATAAATAGAACGCTTTCTACATATTAACAACAAACACAAAAATTGATTCTTTTCAATAACAAAAATATCATTTGGTCTTTCGTTACCAAAACAATAAAATTAATTTTAATAAGTTCATGGAGGCTACAAGGAAAGAATCTATATATTTAAAAGACCTGGCTGTTTCTTTAGTCATCAGTCCTGAATTTTCTACTTAAAAGATTTTGATACTTATTTTTTTTTTTAATGAAAGCTATTTATTTGTAGTTGTGCCTATTTTAGCTATTTTTTAATTTATTTCCATTTTTATAATTTATTTTAAATTTTAAATGCTTTTTATGATATTTCTGCAAAAAGGTGGCAACTTAGTTTAGCTTTTCTCTCGATAATAAAAATTTATTTTTCATTATCACTTTCCATCAGTCAGAAGCTTTATTTCATCAGTGAACATGTCCTCGCATTTAAAAGGAAAAAGTTAATTGTTTTCGTAAAATTTAACCACAATAAAATGATTGCGTATAATTATGCACTAATTGAGGTGAAAAAAAAATATTTACTGAGAAATAATATTAATAATTTAAATGAAATGACAGAAAATAATTTATGATAAAAATTAATGTCTAAAGCAAAGTAAGAAAAATTTCAAATGAGGAAAATGATGTCATTCAGCAACGAGATAAATTGGAATTACAATATTATTACGGATATCTTTTTCATATTACTAATAACAGTAACTTTTAAAAAACATTTGAAGAGAAAATGACGTCACTATTTAAAACATCGCTTTTTTACTCATAATGATATTACATTTCAATATTTCTTTTCATTATGGACACTGAGATTGAGATTTTACTTTCAGATGACTTCAGTAAGTGGAAATAATGTCAGAATAAAAATGAAATTAGTTTTTTTTAATAAAACTATTTTTCTGTGAGTGCATATAAAATAAAATTTCTGGATTTCGCCGGCACTCGATTACAATTTTAACTGAAGACGTGTGAATATTTGTATGCAAAATTGTAACCGGCAAACTCGACACGGAGTTTGGAAATATATTTATTATATATTGATTCAATAATGTAATCACTTTTGCTTTTTTTTAAACCAAATCGATCGGGTCTTTTAAACATTTCATTCGTCGAATTCGACAGGATTCCACTCGTTACATTTTAAATGAAATTAATGAAATACAAAAAAATTCCACTGGAAGATTGTTTGGCGAATTACCACTTGTACCCGGTCAGTATAAAAATACCGAGTTTTTGAATTTTCTAGCAGAATTTTCTGATTTGGCACACAATTGAGCAGATAAAATTAAATTATGATTAAACGTATTATGATGCAATGTTTAGTGTAAATTTAAAGAAGACCAAACTGGGCGCCAAGAGCGGCTAGTATGAATGAAAAGACGGAAAGCAGAAGCTTTGACTATTTTGCTAGTTACACCTTCGATATTTGTTTGTGTTTTATTGATTCTAAGGTGTCTATTATGTCTTACACCAGAGTAAAATTTTCCAAATGACAAAAGCAAAATGATAATAAAGTGCTAACTTTATATATCAAAAGAAGAATCTTCACTTGCTATAGAATGTAAACTTGTTCATGATGAATGGAACTGTTGCATTTAAATTCTGGCAATTTAAACAAAAGATCCCATTTACCTATTTTTTTTGACATTTTATAACAAAAATGTTTCTATTAAATATTCATTCGATTAATGCACCAAATTAGTTAAATATGATAAAAGAAGTAACTGATTTCCATTTTTAGGTGCGTTCGTAATTATGTAAATAGGGGAGACCGGGGCACGTTAGCCCAGTTTTTTTTATGTAATTTTTTTCAATACCTAAATTTTGTTTATTTTCAGATGTAGTACTTTTTTACAATACTTAGTACATTTAACTAGTGAGGAAAATGCTCACTTTTACTTAATATGAAATTTTAAGAACTTTATGAATTTAGTTATGGTGTGATGTCATGTGGGCCAACCTACCCCAATTCACGGGGTAGGTTGGCCCATTGAGTGGGGCACGTTGGCCTGCAATGGTCTTTTTATGTTTATTTAGAAGTTAAATAAAATTCATAATAGTGAATAAGAACTTTAATACATGTATATATAAAAAATTATATGCAAATTAAGTATACAAATCAGAGGGATGATTGTAGTGAATGCATTCAAAATATAATCTATTAACCACTTTTCGAACACATTTCATATGAGCCCAACGTTTGCAACTCACGCACTGGATCCATTCTTCCCCAGGCATACTTTGATTAAACACCTTCAGACAACGTAGCCAGATATTGTCTTCGTCTTCTTCATCGTCACTTTCTTTAATAGATTTCTTCTTCCTTTTTTGGCGGTTCAGACCACTACATCCAGGCTGCGAGGGATCAAAAGGAAACAAAATCTTTTTCACAGATTGCTTTCCTTTACGTTTTTTGTTCTGATTTCTTCTTTTAATATCATTTTTAATTTTGGCACTATTTCTTTCTTCTGTCTCTTTCTGTTGTTGTTCAAGAACTAGTTTGACAGGGGTTTCTGTGAGGACTGCTGAAGTTCTCTTAATCCTATTCGAAGCATTTTTCTTCCTTGGCTCTGCCTTTTCGAATGGTCTAATGTCCTCAGGTGTTGGAGTTGTCTTGCATAAAGCAGGAGAAGATGCGGTAGGCACATCTAGAAAAATAGGCCATAATTACCTGGGTTTCATTAGAAGCTTCACCAATTGCTTTGTCGTGCGTGCTTGAAGGCTCTGGTCTATCACTGACATACGAAGGCATGAAATCAGAGTGAGTAAAAACATTCCAATTGAAAGGGCATATTTCAGTTATCGGAAAACCTGATGTTATATTAACTGGATTTGTTGCATTGGGAAGGGCAGTTTTCACAATTCCCGGAATATCGTAAATGGTCATAGGGCGTCCATTAGTTGTCACCCAATCATCACAGGCTGAATTAACATGTTTTTTGAATGGGCCACAAACTGTGCGGTCCAATGGCTGTAGCTTATGGCTACAATGGGCCGGGAAAGACCGGGCTAACGTAGCCCAACGTAAGCGGGACAACTTTTCCCCTCGCCATGTTTGAAATGCTTTTACTATTCTACACATATATAAACAACGTTTAATATTTATTGTTACATCAAAAGTATCGTTATAAATTGAACTTTCAAAATCTACTCTCTTTTGTTTTTGTGAAGCTTCTCTTGAAAGCATTAACACTTTCGGCACACTAACGAAAATTTGCTTCGAGATCGACGAAAATGAAAAATTAACGTTGTTCTAAGTTTGTTTTTGTTAAGAGAACTAAACTCGTGAAAGGGTAGGGGAACAGGTTTTTTAACATGTTTCTGGACTTGTGGAGACATCTGATGACTAGTTTGAAAATTAAAGCAAATTGGCCAACATACCCCTATGGCCAACGTGTCCCGGTCTCCTCTACGTAGCACTTATAGTTGTCGTTCAATCCGTCAGTCTGTTCGCATATAACAACGCAAAAACTAAACAACCTAATCGTTTGAAAATTAAAATATATAATTATTACATAAATTTGCCGAGTCATTTCAAATTTTATGAAAATCGGATGGATAGATCAATTACAGGGACAATCAAAAGTATTCCGTTACATTACGATCAATGGGAGAAAAGAGTTTTAAATGTATTTTAAATATGGCTAAGGTATTTAAGATTTTGGATAATATACTGTATCCGAAATACTGTGTATTATTAACACAAGATCTGAATAATTTTAAGTGCGTCCATAATTAAATAAATACCTAGCACCTATGTTCATCGTTCAGTCTGTCAGTCAGTCCGACCGTCCGTCTATCTACCCGCATATAACAAAACAAAAAATGGCCAACTAAATCGCATGGTATTTAAAATAAATAATTTAGCGTAATTTTTTCGAGTCATTTTAAATTTTAAGAAAATGTATAACTTGATGTATCCGGATGTATAATTTAATTAAAGGGACAGTAAAAAAATACTCCTTTACATTACGATTAATAGGAATAAATAGTTTTAAGTACATTTTAATGAGGTTAAACTCTTTCAAATATAATAGAATTGACATGAACATATGAAGTATATATACCGGGTGATCCAAAAGTTGGGACGAATTTTAAAAATGAATAATTTGAAAACGAATCACGATACAAAGATCCAGTTTGCACGAAACGGATGGAAAAGAAACTCGGTTTTGTGGGGCTATGAAAAAAAAATAGTTCTATTGACAACCAACAAATGGTGCTATAGTGATTTAATGCACAAAAGATGATTTAAAAATGAAAACAATGTTGACAACTTACAATTTAGCTTAATTACAGTTAATTAGAAGTACAGTAAATGTTCAATGTACTATCCATCATTCAGAAGTACAGTTGAGAGACGAGGCACTTCACCGTTCACAGCATTTCTTTCGTTATGGCAGATACATTTTGGCGGATGGCATCTTTCAGTGCTGCTAGTGATGGCGGTTGGTCGCGGTACACTTTTGACTTCAATAATCCCCACAGCCAAAAGTCCCAGGGTGACATATCGGGAGATCCTGGAGGCCATGCGTGATTAAAGTAGCGACTAATAATGCGATCTTCCTCTAAATATTGAACTTAGCAGGCTTTACACAGGCAGAGCAATATGAGGGGTGCTCCATGTTGCATAAAAGTGACTGTTTGGAGTACCTGTCGCGCTTGCAATTCACAAATCCGGCAGCGCCATCTGTTGGTGACTAATAGAACTATTTTTTTTTTCGTGGACACACAAAACACGGTTTCTTTTCTATCCATTTGGTGCAAACCGTATCTTTGTATCTTTGTCGCAAAGAATATTCATTATTAAATTCCAGGGCCCCACAAAAGTATTCCACTACATAATACTATAAGGGAAAACATCGTTTGGGGCGTGTTTTAATTCTATTAAAGTAAGGTATCTTGGGGTAATAACGCCACATTAAGGTTCTACCTATTTTCATGGCTTAGTTTTAGATTGTATTTTTCAAACAAATATAGGATTTGATACTTCAACTCATTGCCTATCTACATAAAAAAATAATTTAACAGATATGTATTCATAAAATGCAATGGCGTGATTTCTGGACCAATGCTATTTGACTTTATTACCCACCTATATGGGTAATAACGCCATGCAAACAAAACTACAAAATAAGATGTAATAATCCCATATAGATTCCCCAATTTCAACCCGGGGAGAACGCGCGCTTACCCAGGGTATGAATGGTTTTAACTTTGTCACTAAAAAAATCATGTTATAACAGTTACTTTATTCAGATGGAGACAATTCCTACAAATTTTGCGGTAAAATAAGTTGAAGATTACTGTAAAAAAATTAGTGGTTACAATTGTAATAACCATACGCACTCTGGGTCTTTTAGGCCATGTACGTGTTCTCCCGGGTTAAAAATATAAACTCTTAAACCTCAGAAATTGACAAATTGCATTCTAAGCGATAGAAAATGTTAATTGTTTCTGAAATTGTAGGAAAAAATAGGGAGGGGGTGTGGCAAAAGAATATTAGACATGAAGCTTCTTTTTGCTTAATAAACAAGTTGGAAATTGCACGTAAAGCGTAGAAAATTAGGTGCGATCGTACGATAACGAAGTTTTAAAAATATTCAGATCTTGGTGATATAGTAGAGCGTACTTCGGATACAGTATATTAGTCGAAATCTTTGTGTTTCGGTAAATATGCTGGAAGTAATTTTTATTACACCATATATCTTATTCATAAAATATGAAATAGTTGAATATAATTAAAACACGCTCCAACAATGTTTCCCTGTATAGCATTATGTAGTGGAATACTTTTGTGTGGTCCTGTAATTTAATAATAAATATTCTTTGCATCACAGATTGTACAGAATGCATATTTTAGTATATACTTTATAGATTCATGCCAATTCTATTGTGTTCCAATGAGTGTAACATCATTAAAATGCATTTGAAATTTTTTTCCCATTGACCGTAATATAATGGAAAAATTTTGATTATCCCTGTAATTGATCTATCGATCCGATTTTCATAAAATTTGAAATGACTCGACAAAATTATGTTTTATTATGTATTTTAAATTTCAAATGATTCGGTTGGGTAGTTGGGTAGTTTTTGCGTTGTTATATGCGGACAGACAGACATACAGACAGACGGAGAGACGGACGGACTGAGCGAAAACAATAGGTGCTACGTATTTACATAATTACGAACGCACCTAAAAAGGACCGCTTAATTGGAATTATTAGAAAGATTGCAAGGTTTTAACTGCGTTAAGTAAATCAGTATTTATGATTCCGTGTATACATTCTTTGCGATAGAAAATATTAATTTTTTG
Organism: Maratus speculifer; assembly: GCA_964019185.1. Taxonomy (NCBI): domain Eukaryota; kingdom Metazoa; phylum Arthropoda; class Arachnida; order Araneae; family Salticidae; genus Maratus; species Maratus speculifer. The sequence continues at coordinate 212,804,611 of OZ025292.1, read as the reverse complement.
TGAAAATGAAAGAAAAAGGATAGAGGGGGAGCTTTCCCAAAGCTTTTCTTTGCTTAAAAAACCCCGCTTAAATATAATTATAAGAAATATTGCACGGTTTTAACCATTTTTAATGTAATATTTTTATAATGTGGAATTTTATAATGACTAAAAGTATGTGTGATAAATATTTTTGCTAACACTGACATAGAAGTCTTGTAAATATTTTTAAACAGTGAACTCCACACAAATGCGACTTGCACAAACCTAAAGTTAAAATGTTGGCGTCACATAAAACATGTTTTAATAAATTTGTATTTTTAATTAATTAAATAAGATTTTGATAAAAATTAATATCTATCTGAAATCCCTATTAAATTTTATGCATTATTCACGCGGTTGTATTTCATTATATTTGTAGTAGCAACAAAATTAACCTTTATCTGCTGTTAGCAATCTCACTAAATACTGTTCCCAAATTTCAGACTTTAACTTGTAGCTTCCAGTTTAACTGTTTAACTATAGCGATAACTGAAATTCTATTTTGTTTGGAGAATTAAATTAAATTTGAATTAATCCTGTACAAAAAGTTTAGTGCAGAAACAGTAATCTATGAGTTTTAATCATTGATCCCCTTTTAACCTTTATTTAATACTACCGGTCTCGCAATCTACTGCTTTTTTCAATATTTAGAGTTTAACTTGTAATTTCGAGATTAACTACAAACACTACCGAAGTTTTGTTTCATTTGGAACTTTAAAACTATCATCAGAGACTTTAGATGAATGTCAATTATAACAGTCTTGTACAAAATGTTAAGTACAAAAACACCATCCTATGAGTTAATCATGCCTATTGTTCATCTTTCTATCTTGCGAATTCACAGAACACTTCACACTAGTTATGTTGCTATTTTAGTCACATCAATTGAAGGTTAAATTTATAAAATTTTGAAAAACAGAACATTGAGAAAGAGGACAGTTAAAATTTAAAACTCAAATAAACAATCAAGTGGGAATTTAACAAAAATCCGATTTTTAGAATGTTGGAATTAGAATATCGAAAACATTTTGATATCGTTTTATTTATAAGAGTTTAAAATTGTTTTTACATTAGCATTTAAAAAAAATGATTTTTGGGTACCGAACCTCCTTCTCCATAATCTAATCATTTCAACAGTGATAATAATGCTGTCTCATTCATAATGTAAAACATAAACCCCTTTTGGATGTAGTTCACCACTGTAAGGAATTAAACCGAGGTAATGACGCCATTCTTTGGCGTTATTACCCCAGTGTACTTACTGCGCAGTACATTTTAAACTAAAAACTATCTCGCGAACATATCCAAAGTCATCTACAACATTTCGAAAGTACATGAAATGCACTACAAATTTATGTTATAAATAAAGTATTTCCTGATAAATTTCTAGTTTTCACATCCCCGAACTTACTTCGCAAATTTTAGATCAAGCGTAATTTTTAGTTGCTTTTAAAAGCGATAAGGCCTATAAATGAAACAAATTAACCTTAACCTTTTGTTTGTGTTTTATATGACTCACAGCCCTTCTGCGCAGAGGTCATAGGTGCCAGTTACCGGATTATTTCATAATTTTGCGTAATATTAGCACTTGGCGTTATTACCCAACCTGGCGTTATTACACCAGAACACATTATTTCACATTTTATGAATATGATAAGTAAGTTGCTGAGGTGTAATACAAGTTACTTTCTGTAAATTTAGAGGAACACAAAAAAATAGTACTGTCTAGTACTGTCTACTATAAGAGCAAGATCTGAATATTTTTAAAACTTCGTTATCGTGCGAACGCACCTCATTTGTACGCTTCACGTGCAATTTCCAACTTGTTAAATACTTAAAAAAACAATATTAATACAAAATAAAGTGGCAAAAAATAAATATAAATAAATAAATAAAAATAAATAGTTGAACAAACACATTTCTTTTTAATTTTGTAATTAATTATAATTTTGAGTGAGAATTTCATCAAGATAAATTCCTAAACACGCACGTAAGAGATAACTGAGGTCTCTGGGAATATTTCATGGTAACTTCTAAAATACAAAATATGTGAGTTTTTATGAAGAAATAGTAATTATATAGCGTGAACGTAAAATTTATTAACTATGACATGCGTAAGAAACAGAAACGCTGATTGAAATATCATTTTAATTTGTGTACTTTTTTACCACTATAGTACAGTAGAAACTCGATTAACCGAGGTTTCTGATAACCGAGCAGATAATAAAGTCTGAGTCTGTTTTCCTTCCTTTCTTTTTTAATGTGTCCCTAAACTGTTTTGAGAAAAGAAGCGATGCTACATTGACAAAATTTCTGCTGATCAAAAATAATAATTTAAAATTATATTTTCTTACATAGATCAAGTAAAAAATATCAGACAATTATAATGCCATATTAGTATTTTTTATTTGTTCTACTTGTGAAAATGAACTTTTTAATATTTAACTGAATAATTTAAAAAAATGTATTTGTATTTTTTTTATTTACTACTATTAGTTGATTTTTTTAATTTGTTGGGCTATAATATAGAATATAACTGTGTATATATTACTTTTATCACTTAAAAAAATATTCCGCTGTTTATTATTTTAAAAGATGTTAAATCTGCGAACACGCGAGTTTTTATGCACAATTTCTATTAACCGAGATTTCTGCTATCCGAGGTACAAGCGGTCCCAATAAGCTCAGATAATGGAGGTTACACTCTATTTCAAGAGATGTTTTACAAACATTTAAAATTTATTACTTCTTGAAAGAAATGGATTTTTATGATTATGTATGAAAAAAAGGTGACGATTTAAGAAAAAAAAGGTTTGTTTTTAGATAAAATGGGAATTATTTAAAATGGAATATTTTTATAGTTTCCTACAATAATAAAAAATTTAATACCATTAAAAAAATCAAAAATAGAGCAAAATATAAGCTACTGACATCCATTTCAATAAGGATATGAAGGAACATGTGAAAATCAATCGAAAAATATCATCTAATAAATAATTCACTTTTAGACCAGTCAAATTGTCAGAAAAAGTGCCGATAGATGCAAAAATTCTGCCAGAAGATTTTATGTTTTTAAAATGTTTATGGGGATACTAGTAGCAAGAATTAATGGTTTTTCAGCAAAATATCTCGAGGCTAAACTTTGTGGAGCCAAAAAAGTTTTTGGAAGTGTCACTTTTTTTAACATTACAGAAAGTGGCCTATTTTTCGCCTCTTATTACAAAATACTTTTTTTCATCACTAACAATGAAAATTAAATACGCCTATTGATGGATGAGAAAAATGAAAGTTTTAAGACACACAAGCAGAAGAAGCACAAATTCTAAAAAACCTATTAGAAAAACAATTACAAAAGGAGAGCCAGTGATAAAAAAAAGAGAATGCAGATGGAAGATTGTGGCCACGTGACGTTTCCGAGCCGCTTTCGTTCAGATGCAAGTGTTCTTTTTTAAAGACATACTCTTTAGTCCAGGCATTTGGTAAAAAATAAATGCAAGTTTTGGTGTAGTTTTGATTTTTGGTTCCCTTTATGTTTTTTGAGTCGCTGAATACGAATCTGGCATTATCCAACAAAATTTCTCCCCGGAAACACGTTTTTTGGCAAAAAACGTGGCTTTTTTTCGTTTTTTCTAAATAACTTCAAAATTATGCATTTCACATAAAAGTCATCACAAATTAAAGAGCACAAAATTTCTTACATTTTATGTACTAATAGTTTTTATCTCTGATCAATAGCTTAGCCGTGAGAGAGCCGCAAAAATGGGTCTGAAAAGCAAAAAATTCTGAAAAACGTGAATTACAGCCCCGTACATCGATGAAACATGAAAAACAACCATTTTACGCAAAATTTTCCCCCTTAATAGTACTAAATGCATTATTATTGACTATATTTTATTAATATGATGTTCATTGTGTCTTTCATTACAAAAAAAATAAATAAAAATGAACATATCTGTGACCAAAATCTTCATTTGCTATTATAAAATAATAGTAATAATTTCTTAATTTGACTTTTAAATAATGTAAATAAAACAACTAAAACAGGCTTTAACTGATCCCATTTGCACTTTCCCCCTTGATTGAATGGGTGCAAGTGTGAAATAACGTTGGTCAAGTGCTTACCCCCTCATCCCATGTCCACGTTCAGTGGAATACTAACCCCCCATTCCCCACCAGTCTCGCCTCTGTTAGAAATATCCATCGCACAGATCACTAGCTTATTAGAAGGACACATTACTTTTAGTTTCAATATACAACTGCTTACTTATATTTAGTAATTCACTATTTGTGTCTTCGTGAATATAGTGAACATCTAAAATTATTTTGCGCGATGTCGCTGTGTTTTATTTGTGACTCTCCTTTAGAAGAGGGGCCGTCAGTGAAAGTTAGTCGAGATATTGCAGCGTTAATCAAGGCAAGTACAGAAAGATAGGATGGAAAGGCAGTTTTCCTAAAGGGGAAACCTCAGTAGATGTGTATGTTAAGTGTAGAAAAGCATACGTAAATGAATGGATGATTACTGCTTACGTGAAGAAGATTGAGGAACAAAGTGCTAGCACTTCTCAAATTTTAAGATCATCAACTCCTCAGTTTAATTTTCGAACTAATTGCTTTATATGTGGACTGTGCATTTCGGAAGAGTTCATTGCAACACAAGCGAAAAATCCACCAGCTAACGCAATACTGTATACAGAGTGCGACACATTGGATTCAAAAATACAATTTTGAAAGCAGCAAGAGCTCGCAATGATGATTATGGGCAGGCTATAATTCAGCGCACCGAACTACTGAATGATTTGATCGCAGCAGATGCTCAATACCACATCAAATGTTTTAAATATATTTATGGGAGGCCGAAGATCCAAGAACAGAAGAAACGTGATCCATTTGCCGAAGCAATCGACAGAGCAATACAAAGTGTCTACGATTTCCTTGAAAATCATGATGACGAGTGTCAATTCTCCATGGAAGAGCTAATGATACAGGTTACAGCGAGTTATCAACCTGATATGAGAACTGTAAAGTTTAACCTCATTGAGAGATATGGAAAGGACATACTGATCACAAAGAATCAGGAAAAAATGTCCATTGTGTGTTTCAAGAATATAGGAGACAAGATACTGACTAATGCATGGTATCAGCAAACATGTAAATCTGAACAAGGTGAGAGGGTCCGAGTGGTTGAAGCAGCAGCAAAAATTATTTGCGAAGATATTAGATAGAAGATTTGCTTCGAGAAACTGTAACAACATCGCAGTTGTGTGTCAAAACGAAGAGGATGGGCTAGACTTTGAAGCCGATCTGGAAATGGATTGCCCACACAATGAATCAGAGGACCCAATGGAAGGAGAAATAGTCATGCCGCAAGGTATCAAATACCTACTATTAAAAAAACTTTTATTTATAATATTGATAGTTATAAAAAACACCCACTAATTTCATTCGTCTATTTTCTATTTTGTAGATGTCGGTGAAAAGCAGGGACCCTCAAATAAAAGAAAGCGGAAATAATACTTTGTTTTTTAAGTAAATGTACTTACTAATGTACATAATTATTTATAATTAAATAATAATTCATAATGAGTCGTCGTTTTTATTGTTAGCAACTTCATTGTAAAATATAGTCGATCATAATATCTTCAGTATCATTTAAAGTCAATCTTTGCAAAAAATGGTCAGTTTTCATGTTAAAACTATGTACAGTGCCATAATTCCTATTTTCTGGATTTTTTTTATTTTCATACCCACATTTTAAACTTCGAGAACTTTAAGAACTGGAATCCGTGTCAGCTTTTATATGTTAAAGCCTGTTTTAGTTATTTTATTTACATAATTTAAAAGTCAAATTGAGAAATTATTACTATTATTATTTTGTAATAGCAAATGAAGATTTTGATCACAGATATGTTCATTTTTATTTATTTTTTTATAATGAAAGAAACAATGAACATCAGATTAATAAAATATAATCAATCATAATACATTTAGTATTATTAAGTGGTGAAAAATTGCGTAAAATGGTTGTTTTTCATGTTTCATCGATGTACGGGACTGTAATTCACGTTTTTCAGAATTTTTCGTTTTTCACACCTATTTTTGCGGCTCTCTCACGGCTAAACTATTGATCAGAGAAAAAAACTTTTAATACATAAAATGTAGGAAAATTTTGTGCTCTTTAATTTGTGTATTGATAACTTTTATGTGAAATGCATAATTTTGGAGTTATTTAGAAAAAACGAAAAAAAGCCACGTTTTTTGAACGTTTTTTGCCAAAAAAAACGTGTTTCCGGGGAGATATTTTGTTGGATAATGCCAGATTCGTGTTCAGCGACCCAAAAAACATAAAGGGAACCAAAAATCAAAACTACACCAAAACTTGCATTTATTTGCTCTTTTTGAGCACTTAATGCCTGGACTACTTCTAATATGCTGCGATTCAGTTTATTGCATCTCTTCTCGAGCAGTAATGGAAAATGAGTGAGCTCGACCCAAAATTGTGTTTCATTTGCCAAACGGCTTTAAATAGTGATACTCGCATTGTGAGACAGAAAGAATTTGCCAAGTTCTTTAAACATAGCATTTAGCATCAAAGTAATGTTCATCAAAAGTAAAATTCATCAGTTTTTTGAAAATTAGCAAGGAAATTAGAATACAGGATGATTGCCGAAAAACATATGCGAATGAGAGAATGGTTGAAGCCCCACGCAAAGAGAAATTTGTTTCACAAAATAATGAAAATAGAAACGAAAATTTTATTTTTGAAAGCTGCAGAAAAACGTAGGGATGAGTGGTTCCAGAAAATAATTGAACGTATTCAGCAAGAACCTGACTTGCAGATGCATGGTATCATAGTTTTTGTCGCGTAAAACTAGATCAATCTGTAACAAGTGGGAAGAGAAGAGGGCGTCGACCCGCATCATTATTTGACGAAGTCAATGACAGAAATGAGAGCTGCTTCATTTCATTGCTTAAAATAAATTAAAAATTTCAAAATAACAATTTCAAAATAACAGAGTTCAAGTTGAGTAGGTAAAAGAAGAAGCTGATGCCATTATAGTTATCTCAGCCATTTCAAGAGCCAAATGTTTTAAAAGCGTCGTAATTGTCGGAGACGGCATTGACCTTTTCGTGATCATAATGAGCTTAGGCTATCAGCCCAAAAATCTGTTTTTCCAAAGCCAGGAAGAGGTAACATTTAAACGAAGTGGTTTTTAACCATGTCCTTCAAATACATTTACAACAATGTTCTTTTCACTAATGCAATCAGCGTATGCGATACAATATCCGCTCTTTCTGGCCGCAGAAAGTCCAAGTTTTGTAACATTTTGAAAAAACATGATCAGATTGGAGAAATAGCCTGCGTGTTCAATAAATTAGGTTCTACACGTCAAGAAATCATCAAGGTTGGAGAAAAATTCCATATTGCATTATACAGTGAAAGCATAGATTCCACACAGAAATTGAACACCTTAAGGTTCCAGTTATTTGCTAAACCTGCCACAAAAAGCAAAGTTCATCTTGCAAGACTACCACCAACACAAGAGGCTGTGCAGCATCATTTTCTCCGATGTTATGATCAGGTACAAGCTAAAGTCTAGGAAACAACATTTCTAATAAAGAATGGGAGTGGACTCACAGATTGGACGATCTCTTTCAGCCAGTTCAAATGTGCCAAGACCCGGCACCTGAATCCTTGCTACATGTTGTGTCATGTAGTTTTAAAAAAGTGTGGAGCTAAGCATGTTCTTTTCATAAATTAAGACTCAAATGCTCGACAATTTGTAAAAAATGTAATGGGATCAACTACAAAATTGTCTGAGACATTATTTATCCAGAAGGAGGGAATGTAAAAAATGTCACAGTAAGTATTTTTACTTACATTCAGTTAAATACCTAATATTAATGTTCTCCACTAAAGCTCTAAAAAGAAAAAAGTTACAATGTTCTTAATTTTTTTTATACGGTTACCGTTGTAATTCATCATGATTGCTATCATGCAAATACCTGTAATTTAAATAAGTTACATTAAAGAGGATAAAATAATGGAAAACTGTGTCAAATTTTCATTTTTGCAATTTTTCCACTAAGTTAGAAAAAAAAGAGTCATTTTTAGAAATCTCTATCGTGCTTGATGATGGCTTTAGAAAGCAGATTTAGAATAAAATTTGTAGAGCATTTAAAGCTCTTTCTTTTTGTAATTGAGTATGGTACGCAGAAATTTTATAATTTTTGAATTGTAAACAAAAAACTGAAAAAAAGGCCGAAAATTTTGTGTTTTTTTTTGGCTCTACAAAATTTAGCCTCGCTATATTTTGTTGGAAAACTATTAATTCTTGTTACTAGCATCCCCATAAACAGTTTAAAAACATAAAATCTTCCAGCAGAATTTTTGCATGTATTTATGACAATTTGACTAAGCTATTTAGATAGTGTTTCATGTTTTGTCACATCCCTATTTTTATCTGTCAAAAGTCATTTGCATAAATCAGATTGTATATATTCTAACGAAAATCATATGTTACAGAAATAAATCATAAAGGAAGTTTAGAGTTAAAAAAAATATTGGTAATTCCTCAGAATTTTAAAGAAAATAATATTCACTCAGGAGAAAAGGTTGTAATGTGAATACAGTACCTGTAGTATTTTGATTTAGGGCTTCAACTATAATTGAAAGAATCAAATAATTATTCTAGAAGGATTATAAAACGACTTCATGAATCTCTAATTTCCATTTTGAAGAAATAAAGTCAATCTCATAAACAAAGCGGTTTATTTTGCGTTTTTCATTACTTTGTCATGTATGTGATGATAATGAATAGTGCTTTTACGTCACAAATCAGATAAAAGAAATAAACTCTACGAATATTCATGGTACATCTGAAATTAAAAATATGCAAATTTTTGTATGGAAAAAAGTGTTTGAGTCCTTATGCAAAGTGGGTTTTTTCTGATTTTTTTTTATTAGCAATTTAAAAACAATCGATTACTGTCTGCAACGGTTCGTTATCTTCTTAGAATCAACCTATTACTTTTCTTCTATTGTTTTTGTTAAATTTAAAAATATACTTTTAAAGAATATATTAAATATAGATTTGTTAAAATACATATTCCTAACTTCTTTATCCAATAATGTAATAAATCTAAATAGAATAATAACAGCTCACTGGGGTGGTGTTTAAAGCTTTCAGGTAACCTAATACATAAAATAGTTCTTTGCTTTCATCTAAAATATGCATCCGAAATGAATGTATTTTGGAACTAATTATCATTTCGGACATTCAATGAGTTTACAACTAGTCGAGAAAAAAGGAAGTGTGAACTCAAAACCACTACGGCTGTCCAACGCATTAAACGTCTCAGCCATTCTGGACAATTCACCTTTAATTGAAAAAGGTAGTGTTAAAATTTTCCGGTTGGATCTACCGCGATCGAATAAAGGAAGAAAGCGTTTAAATCCAAGCTAAATATCGACATATCCCCCCCTCCCCCATCTCACGCGTAAAAAAAAAATTACGCCAATAAAATTAAAAAGGCGTTAAGCCGCACTTGCTAAAATATGCAATTGACTTTGTGGAACTTTCAAAATATATCTAATAGATTTGACGATACTTGCTTGCTACACAATTTTTTGGCGTATTTTGAAAAATTTGACATAATATGGGTTTGAGAAAGTGAGATTTATTACAAAAAATGTAATGGCCTATGAAAATAAAACTATGGAACTATTATGCTGGTGATGTACGTATTTAAAAAATTGCAAAAAATAGTTCTGATTCCATTTACTAACAGATAAACGACTTTACTACACTAAAAGATTTTTATTAATGTTGGGGAAATGCTTATCTGTATGAAACAGTGAATAGGTTGTCGGAAAGTACTTGTGAAAAAATTCCTTCTCTTGGCTTTACCCTATCTCGCAATAGCACTTAACACAGGAAAGTATTAGCTTATTTATTTATTTACTGAACAACATACATCTGACTTGAGTGCTCGAAATGTAAGTGTACTTATAAATCATCGTCAATATACAGGGACGAAATAGCACAAGGAAATTTTACAGTACAAGAGAAATACAACCGGGAACTCCACACAAAGAGTGTGTGCAATGGAGCCAGCGAAATTCGAACCCACAATCTCTCGCAGGCGATTATCGGCATGGTGTCTTAACCACTCGCCACGGAGACCCCAAGTATTCGCTTAACCTTCGGACTAATAATAAATAAACAAAAAATATAAACACCGTGTAAACCGTACCACTCGAACTCACTACATACGTTTACCTCAGAATTAAATCTGATCGAGCATGTCTGGAAAATACTTGAATGACGCATTGAGACAGAAATTCTTCTGTAGGCAGATCAAAACTGGACTTTGAGGTAGCATTTCTTGAAGAGTGGAACAAAATTTCCCAAACACTTATTGGCAACCTAGTCGCATCCAGAAAACATATGTACAGCAATCTTAACTGTTCGAGAGAAGAACACATCACATAAAAAAATCTTCCATTCTCTTATAACAATATTTGTCATATAATCATTTGTAAGTACATAATTAATGAACGGGAGAGTCTTCTGATATTTTTGGCATTATTGCAATGTATTAAGCAAACAAAAGACAGAAAATGTTCAAAACATCGTAATTTTTTTACTGACTTAAAAACTTAAAGAATTTTTACAACTACACTGTAAAAAAAATCAAGAGGTTACTAAAATTTTTTTACTAAATTTGTATTCCACAGAATTTTTTAGTAACCATTACAAACTTTTTTTTGGAAATGAAACAAACATTTCTTTTGTAAACTGAACAAAAGAATTGTTTGAATAACTAACTTAAACCTTTATAGTATGAGCCAACAAGCAAATTTTAGTAATAGCTCCAAGATTATTTTTAGTAACCATTACGTGTGCCCGAAGGGAAGGAGCTTTCTTCGAGATGCATCCAGTGGGTGAAAAGACAGAAGAAAGCCGCAATAGATGGCAGCACCAAATATTGATACCTGCTCTAATTTGACATGTTTCTAAGGTGGAGGGAAAGTCCAGACATCATTACGCATGGTAATCGCTACGACAGGATTTTCATAATCCCTTTATTTAAGGAGTACTTACATTCGGTGCGTGTTTGGCAGTGTCCAGCATCGAACCCGAGACCTTTCAGTCTGAAGTTCGGTGCTATGACCACTAGGCTATCACGGCCACACCAAGTGAGCTTTAGTAATAGCTATAAAATTATGAAACTATTAACTCTATTCGTTGCTAGCTTTTTTAGTAATTTTTACAGATTTTCTTATAACCTAGTAAGATTACAAAAAAAATTTTAGTAATTACAAGGATCACTAAAATCTTTTTTGTAGATCGACCTTTTTCAACAGTGTGAGTACTTCAAACAACGTGCTTTTGTCATGGTTAGGTCCGGAAATACAAAATATTTTTGTCTTTTGATGTCTCGCACGACCTATCCTCTGACAGACTTACATCACTCTTACTTCACTTATTTTAAAACCAATATTTTGAGGAAGTTTCAAGTTTGAAAGAATATATCTAAAATTCCTTATAAAATTTCTAATACATATTTTGTGTTAATTTATCAATTTATTGTCTTCAAGAATTTTCATTTTGAGCAAAAATTGTGGAAATGCGCTTATTAATGCAAAAGTCACTCGTGTAAGAACTTCGTTTTTCCACGTTAAAATGTATTATGAATGTTTCAATGTTTCAATGTCAAATTTAAAATGTATTATGTAACATTTTTTTTATCCAGAATACAAATTAAGATTACGCATTTTCTACAAACTGCAAACACAGTGCAATAACAATTCAAATTAAGCAAGTGCTTCAAGAGATATCTAACAAATTAAATATATTTTTTCCCACGCAATATCATTATTGCGTTTATTGCGTTTATATTATAAAATTTCGTATTTCAGAAAAAATCCTTTGAAAATATCTATAAATAAAAAAAAAGATTTTATGTAGCGAACATTCTAAAATTCCGATACACGATTTTTTTTTATATTTTATTTTATATATTACCTTGATTATATGTATACTTACAATTACACGCATTATTTGTGTTGGTTGTTTTTATGTATTTCTTTGTTTGCTTCGATAATTTTTTTAACTCCATATATGATTTAATGTAGTTAAAAAAAATTAGCGAAGCAAACAAAGAAATACATATATGATTTTATGTATCATATCGTGTAATTTTACCATTTATTTAGCTCAACTCTATTATTTAATTTTTTACATTTATTTAATTAATTATAGAAAGTATATCATTTTCATTATTTATCAGACGTAATTGTTAAATCTATGTTCTTAATAACATATCTCAGACTAATCTTTTAAGGGAAGTCCTATATTTTTCCATCTGTTGAGAATTTTTTAACTACTTTCAGTGTGTATAATCATAATTTAATTAATATTAAACTATTAAATCATAAAATATTATTTCACTAATGGTACATTCTTTAGTGTTTATTTAAATTTCCTATTCTTTAATATTTAAAACATTTCGTTGTTGTAGTTTTACAGCTAGTTGCGATATTCTGAAGAGCGTGTTTTAGCATATAATTAATTTAACTGAATTTGTAGTGCGTATACAGGTAATCCAAAAGTTTATTCGATGATTTATAACCTGTGACAAACTCACAAAAACGCATTCAAATTAATTTATAAATTAATAATTAATTTCTAAAAATGTTAAAAGATTGTATTATCATTCAAACTGCTCTTCTGTACATATTTTATATCATTTTAACCCTTCATGTACATATTTTTTATCAATTTTTATCATTTTTTTTAATATTTTATTTTTATTTTTCATTTGAAATGAATAAAAAGTTTATTGAACAATTCCATCTTTGCATGCAAAAATCGAGTTCAGTTAAATAAAAGTGCATAAAAAGGCAAAATAAACTGTTTTTGTATATCACATTGACTTGTTTATTCCAGAACGGAAATTGGAGATTTATGAAGTCGTTTTGTAATCTTTCGGGAGTAATTGCTTGCATCTTCCAAATGTGTTGCTGGAAATTTATGTCGGGATGTAAATAGAATCATATTAGTTGCAGGACAGTAGCCGACTACATACAGCTTTAATTGATTTACTGATTCCACAATTTGTCTCAATAACCTTTTACGTCAATATCACGAACAGGAAATTCTGTTAATAGCGGATATTTAGATGCAATTGATTTATGGTATTCTATAAATGCAATCTATCTATATTAATATTATAAAAAAGTAAACGTCAAAAGAAAGCGTTTATTTGTAGTGAGTTATTTTGAACTACAGAAACAATTTTAAAAGTAAAGGTGGCAAAATGTTGGTGATTGTTCCTGTTCCAACATAAGTTAAATTCCATGTCTTTGATGCTACTTCAAACGCGGCGCAAAAAAGCAAAAATCGTTCTAAAAGTGCAATCAATTTTTATGTTTTTAAATACTTAGAAACTTGAAATTTGGAATGGCAGTTACTTTTAAACATACACTGTAAAAAAAAAATTCAAGAGGTTACTAAAAATTCTTTAGTAAATTTGTATTCCACAGAATTTTTTAGTAACCATTACAAACTTTTTTTTTTGCAAATGAAACAAGTATTTCTTTTGTAAATTCAACAAAAGAATTTTTTGTATAACTAACTTAAAAATTTTTATTATGAGCCACCAAGAAAATTTTAGTAATAGCTCCAAAACTATTTTTAATAACCTTTACGTGCGCCCGAAGGAAAGGGGCTTCCTTCGAGCTGCATCCAAACTTCTGAAGCGATAGATTTTCGGCAAAACCGCAATAGATGGCAGCACCAAACATTGCTACGATAGGATTTTCATAATCCCGTTATTAACGAGTGCTTACACTACATACATTCGGGACGTACTTGGCGCTATCCGGTATCGATCCCGGGACCTTTTAGCCTGGAGTTCGTTACTATAACCACTATGCTATCAAGGCCACACCACGTGAGTTTTAGTAATAGCTATTAAAGATGTAAAACTATTAACTCTTATCCATTGCTAACTTTTTTCTAGTAATTCTTACAGATTTTCTAGTAACCGACTACGATTACTAAAAATTTTTTAGTAATTACAAGGATCACTAAAGTTTTTTTAGTAGATCGACCCTTTTTTTGTTACAGTGTAGCTGGCCAACACTTCCGATTCTTTAGCCCAGAAAAATTTAATAGCAAATTTTCCCTTATTTAATCGGCAGATTACAACTATTTGGAATGATAAAATTCACTATAAAATTTTTCCGCGCAAAAAAAGCAGAAGATGTTGGCGAATAAATCATAAGTAATACATATTCTGATTATAATCGAAATAAAATTCGTAGAAATAAAGTGGTAAAATTACGCGGAAATATTTCTAAAAACACCTAAATTAGGATTTTTAGGCAATTGTTGTAGACAGAAACTTGAATTGTTAAATTTTATTTTTCCAAACGATGAAACGAGACGTTTAAATAGATAAATTACAAAGAAAAAAAACTTTTGCAAATGGTGCCTATTGAAGTTACTGTGTGTCAATTATTTCGTGCAACCCTGTATTAATCAACACGCTTTGTATCACTCTAAATGTTAATTAAATTTTTTAAGTGTTATCATATCTGTAAATGTACTTTCCGTCTAATAAGTCCTGTAACTGAATTCTTTTGGGGGTCTTTGTAAATGAAAGATATATTGTATTCGCTCAATAATCAATACAAACAACATGTAGTGCAACTCAGTAATGTGTATCAATTTCATTATGTTTGAAGTAATGTAGCATCATTAAATTACACTTCAAATGGTTTTTAGCCATTCATCGATCATACACAATAGAAATATTTTGTGCGTCTTTGTAGACGAACTATTAATGCTATTTATTCGATACTCAATTGAAAATATATTGTAATCCACCGCAATGATTCATATCAATTTTACCATGTTTGAATTATAGCATTATCATCAAAATTTTCTTATAGACCATAATATGAAGTAATTGTTTCTGTCTATATCCCTGTAAACCATCTATAAAAATTACATGCTTCAATTTTCAACAGCGATCACGCAATCAAAGCTGAATAACACATATTATTATTATGAGTTAAATCACGATCAAGCGGGCTCATAAACCTAAATCGAGAACACTTTTCAATTATGTAGGAAAGTGTTAAAATAAAAAAGTGCTTATTTTAGAAACTAACTTAGTACCTTTAGACGCTAAAGGATAAACGTGAGATTCATTGAGTATTTTTAATGTTTCTTCGTCTGATGAAGCCCTATTCTTCTCTATACCCTGTCTGTCTGTCCATCACAGAGTCCGTACACAGAAACTGCATAAGTCAGTGACTTAAATAGTTTTATTATAATTTTACTAGAAATATTACTGTTTTACTATACATGTTTTTGCTGATTATGTTTAGATGTAAATACCCCAACAAGTGACGCAATTATGCTGAATCTTTTACAATATCTAGAAAAGTCCTATATTAAAAACTAATACATGGAATTTCATACCTTTAGAATCAAAGAGATGGATAAAGATTGTCATTGAATTTTTGGCACTGTAATAGCAAATTTTAAAGCTTAGCATGTGTCCTTCTATAGTAAAAAAAACTAGCCTTAAAAGGAATGACTCCTAGAATGATGCTGATGTGTAAGATTTCCGGAAATAACGAATCCGGGCGGACCACTCCTTCCATGAGTCGAATAGACCAATCAGGAAAGAGCTCCGTCTATGCATCGCCATATGGATTACCATAAAGAGGAAAAGGTTACCGACGCCAACAATCGCCAAGTTTGTCGCCAACTTGGCAATATATCGCCAAATTTGGCGGCCAAAATTAGTCGCCAAAAGTGACGCCAACTTGGCGATAACTGTAATATTTCGCCAAATTTTTAATTTCTTTACAACACCAGTCGTGTGACACATGATTTGAAAGGTCTGCAACTGCTTATTCATATTATGACTGTCTTCTGTGTCACCCCCACACTCTGCTCCTTCCAGGGGGGGGGCACATTTTTAATTTCTTTACAATACCAGTCATGTGCACATCATTTGAAAGGTCTACAACTGCTTATTCATATTATGGATGACTTCTGTGTCAACCCCACACTCTGCTCCCCCCAGGGGGGGCACATTTTTAATTTCTTTACAACACCAGTTGTGTGACACATCATTTAAAAAGTCTGCAACTGCTTATTCATATTATGGATGTCTTGTGTGTCAACACCCCCCTCTGCCCCCAGGGGGGCACATTTTTAATTTCTTTACAACACCAGTCGTGTGACACATCACTTGAAAGATCTGCAACTGCTTATTCATATTATGGATGTCTTGTGTGTCACCCCCCTCTGCCCCCCAGGGGGAGCGCATTTTTAATATTTTTACAACACCAGTCGTGTGACACACCATTTGAAAGGTCTGCAGCTGCTTATTCATACCATGGGGTATTGGTGAGCGCAGCAAGCAGGGGCAGTCTATAACTTGGAATCGCGAAGCGATTAGGCGGGGGGTTGGCGAGCGTAGCGAGCAGGGGGGCGGAGACCCCTAGTGAGATAAAAAAAGTTTTGAGATTTCCACATTCGACTAATTTTATTATGGGCTACACTGCAACCTACACATTTAAAAATAGGATTATCGAATAGTTATTGGTAGAATACATATGTCTAGTGAAAAACGCATTTAATTTCAAAATATAATTCATTATTCATGGAATCGTGATTCAACAGAAAATTAATAATTATGTATTTTAATTTCATAATCTTCCACAATATTATATTCCTAAAATACAGGATAACACAGCTTTTCAGTAAATGAAACTAACAGCTACTCTGCTGCTAATAAGCATACAGTAGCTTTCAAAACTTATTTGTTGGTATCTAAGTCGTTGCTACTTAACAGAATTACACACTTTGGAAATCGACAAAACAATAATTGAAAAAAAAATTGTCACAACATTAAATTGATCAAAGCTATAATTCATTATCGCCATGTAAATGGTATGATTCTGTTTATCTTCGAATATTAATTTCGAATATCAAATGGGAACATACAAATACTTATTTCTGATAAATTATAAAATAAATTAACGAATATCTAATTTCCTCTTTGAAAGGATAGATTGAAATAAACATTATGTTTGACTTTTTTATGTCACGCTGTCACACATATGACAGTAAATAGTTCATCAGTTGCTCAGTTATGTAACACAAGGAATGATTCTTAAAAAACACACTAATCGGTTACAGAATATCCCGCACTTGTTATTTTTCTTTGTATTGCCTTTTCGAGAAAATTATTGTAAATAATGAAAATTTTTCAAAAACTGTGCCCTGTGCTAAAATGTATCGAAAGCTTTTTTATGTACAGACATTTTAATTAGAAATTTGATAAAAATCCGTGCATTAATTCTTAAGACAGATCTGTTGCAGTAATGAGGAAAGTTTCAGTAGAACAGTGCTACCTGTTGGGCGATATATACTAAAAAGTAAAAAGCATCAATTCATGCAATCACTAACCAAATCTGAAGTCTTATGAAAATTCATACATTAGTATTTCAGATAAAACTGTTTGGGAAATCGTAAAAAATACAGCATAGCAGCACCATCTATCGAGCGATTTGCACCAAAAACTAATTAGCATCAATTTATATTAGGGGCAAACTGAATATAAAAAAAAAATTAAATTTTAAATTCAAGAAATTGTTTAAATTTTGACAGTAAGTACCTTTAAACTGATGAAAATTCCTGAATTTCGACAGTACATAACAAGTACTATCATTGCTACAGAATACATTAAAAATATAAATAATAGTAGCAATAATAACAATAATACCAAAAAATTATACTTTTCTTTTCTATTATTTTGCTCTTTTCTAACTCATGAAAGACATGTTTTGAAATATAAGAGACGTTGTTTGCAAAAGTTCACTCAGCCAAAAATTGGAATTTCCGAATAGGGATATTAAGATAGACCTTTATTTATACGTTAAATTACTTATATTTTTAAATTTTGTATTAAATATTTCAGTATCACAGTATGGCAGATGAATTTTACAAATTAAAATCATTTAGAAACTTTTTGGGCAGTCATCATTATTTATAAATTAAATTTATTTTACATAAAGCATCTTAGTTTTTAAGATGATTTGGTCAGTTTGTCTTAGAATAAAGAAACGCACTTCAGACTTCAGCTGATTGAATAGCACTTTGAGTAAAAGAACATACAGCGAAGTTATCTCTTAATGCTACAAACACTCCAATTTTACACAAGAGAATCTTCATTTAATCAATCTGTTATCAGAAGAAGTAGCGTTGATGCAGAAAATACATTCGCAGAGAACGTTAGAGTATCTGTTAATCTCTAATAAAATGTGAATGGCCTAAAAAAATGTGATGGTTCTGAAGGTACATTTTAGCCATAAAAGATTCCTTATCTTTTATAGTAGGTTGAATATTTATTTAGTATGCAATCGAATGAACATTTTTTTTATTACATCAAGTGTGAGAAGAAATGGATTATATATTTTTATCGTCTTCCATTTTTATATACAAAGTGTTTCAAAAATGGTAGTAGAGTACACTACAATAGAAAAAAAATTTACGGAAAATTAAGATCGCAAATATTTTATTCGATTAAAAATGCTATAATAAATATCTTGGATTTTTAATCATAAGTTTAACAGCGATGAAAATATTTTAACGAAATTTGTAATAAAATTTCTTTACTTTGTATGAAACATAATGACATTATGAAATATATTGGACTAATACAGTTATTCGATATTCTTTGGTTGCTGCAAACAAACAGTGTTGTAGATGCATATACTTTTAAATCACTTCTCACAATGCATATATTATACTATAATGCGAGCAAAAATTGTGTGTGTGTGTGTGTGGGTAAATTTTATCTCAAAAACGGCTCTAACGATTTTCGCAAAAATTTGGATTTTACCATTTTCGGGCACGAGAAGACCATTGGGCTAGGTCCCATGTTCGGGAAAATTCGATTACTGGGTCATTTTGGGTCATAATTGGTCAGGATAAAGCTATTTATATCTATAGAACGGCTGGATCGATTTTAAGGAAATATTCTATCCAATCGTTTTTTGGCACAACAAAACTATTGGGCTGGGTCACATGTTCGAAAAATTTCGATTAGTGGGTCATTTTTGGGTCATTATGGGTCAAGCCATTTTTATCTAAAAAACGGCTCTAACGATTTTGACCAAATTTTATATTGTATCATTTTAGATTACAAGAAGACCATTGGGATAGGTAACATGTTCGAGAAAATTCGGTTAGTGGGTCATTTTTGGGGTCATTGTGGGTCATGCTATTTTTATCTAGAGATTTTCTCACGCAATTTTAACTAAAAATTGCATTCTATGGTTTTCGGGCACGAGAAAAACATTGGGCTAGGTTACATGTTCGACAAAAAAATTTAATGGGTCATATTGGGTCATTAAGAGTCTGGGTCAAGCTATTTATATTTAAAGAACGGCGTGATGGATTATAACGAAATTTTGTATGTAACAGTTTTTTGACATGAGAAAACTAATGGTCTAAATCACATGTTTGAGAGATTTCGACTATGAGGGTCATTTGTGGGTCATGATGGGTCATAATGGGTCATGGTCAAGCTATATCTAAATAACAGGTGGATCGATTTTAATGAAATTTTGTATGCAACATTTTTTTGACACGATAAAATCATTGGACTAGGTTACATGTTCGAAAAATTTTGATTAATGGATCATTTTGGGTCATTAAGAGTCTGGGTCAAGCTATTTATATTTAAAGAACGGCGTAATGGATTATAACGAAATTTTGTATGTAAGTTTTTTGACATGAGAAAACTAATGGGCTAAATCACATGTTTGAGAAATTTCGACTATGAGGGTCATTTGTGGGTCATGATGGGTCATAATGGATCATGCTCAAGCTATATCTAAAGAACAGGTGGATCGATTTTAATGAAATTTTGTATGCAACATTTTTTTGGCACGATAAAATCATTGGACTAGGTTACATGTTCGAAAAATTTCGATTAATGGGTCATTTTGGATCATAAAGGGTCTGGGTCAAGCTATATATAATTAAAGAACGGCAGGATCATTTTTAACGAAATTCTGTATGTAAAAATTTTTAGAAACGAGAAAACTAATGGACTAAGTCACATATTCGAGAGCTTTCGACTATAAGGGTCATTTGTGGGTCTTAATGGGTCAAGGTCAAGCTATATCTAAAGAATGGGTGGGTCGATTTTAACGAAATTTTGTATACAACATATTTTTGGCATGAGAAAATCATTGGGGTAGGTCACATGTTCGAGAAATTTCGATTAGTGGGCCACTTTTGGGTCATTCTAATTTTATCTGGACAACGTTTCGCGCAATTTTGACTAAATTTTGTATTTTGTCGTTTTCGGGCACAAGAAAATCATTGGGTTATGACAGATTTTTGAGAAAATTCGATCAATGGGTCATTTTGGATCATAAGGGGTCAGGGTCAAACTAATTATATCTAAAAAACGGCTCAATCGATTTTATCTAAATTTTGTATCTAATGTTTTTCGGCATGCTAAAACTAATGAACTAGGCCACACGTTCGAGAGATTTCGATTATAAGGGTCATTTGTTGGTCATGATGGGTCATGCTAATTTTATATAGAAAATGGTACTTACCATTTTGACTATACTTTGTATTATATCGTTTTTGAGCAAGAGAAAACCATTTGGATGGACACATGCTCGCGAAAATTCGATTAGTGGGTCATTTTGGGTCTTAATGAGCTAGGGTCATTCTAATTATATATAACAACGACTCAATCAATTTTACCTAAATTTTGAAACAAAACGTTTTTTGTCACGAGAAGACTATTGGGCTGAGTCGCATGTTAAACAAAATTATATTAGTGGGTCATTTCGCTTCATTGCTGAATGCTGCCAAGCTAATTTTACATAAAAAATGGTTTAAACGATTTTGATTCAATTTTATATTCTACTGTTTTTGATTACCTGAAGACGATTGAGCTATGTCACATGTTTGATCAAATTTGATTAGTGGCTCATTTTGGGTAATACGGGTCAGGGTCACGAGAATATGGCAAAAGCCAATAACTTGGTGATATTTGACAAAATATCGGCGACATATGGCTAAAAAATCGACTATAAAAATTACGAAAACCAAAACACGTATTTGGAGCCAAATGAAAGAATGCCTCTAAATTTGGCTATATCTAGCAGAAAATATTGTCTTTCAGAATGTAAAGAATTTTTTTATACATTCTTACGAGGATTTGAGATGCATGGTTAAACCAATCAGAGTCGAGCTAAAAAAGTGATTTAGATCGATGTCCTTTCGTTGTAAATTTTAAAGTAAAATTTATAAACATGCGCATAAAAACATAGTTTTCTTATTGATTGTTTTTCTAAATAAGCAACATGTTTTACAGTAATAATACCGAGTGAATGACACAGTGAAAATACTATATAGAGTTGAACACAAAGTTAATTTTGACCGAGCTAAGCTCGGTCTCCCCTGCTAGTCTTATACTATAATGCGAGCAAAAATTGTGTGTGTGTGTGTGTGTGGGTAAATTTTATCTCAAAAACGGCTCTAACGATTTTCGCAAAAATTTGGATTTTACCATTTTCAGGCACGAGAAGACCATTGGGCTAGGTCCCATGTTCGGGAAAATTCGATTACCGGGTCATTTTGGGTCACAATGGGTCAGGATCAAGCTATTTATATCTAGAGAACGGCTGGATGGATTTTAAGGCAATTTTGTATCCAATCGTTTTTTGGCACGAGAAAACTATTGGGCTGGGTCACATGTTCGAAAAATTTCGATTAGTGGGTCATTTTGGGGTCATTATGGGTCAAGCCATTTCTATCTAAAAAACGGCTCTAACGATTTTGACCAAATTTTA
Organism: Maratus speculifer; assembly: GCA_964019185.1. NCBI lineage: Eukaryota > Metazoa > Arthropoda > Arachnida > Araneae > Salticidae > Maratus > Maratus speculifer. Next base: position 212,782,674 of record OZ025292.1, on the reverse strand, counting down.
TATTGTATCGTTTTGGATTACAAGAAGACCATTGGGTTAGGTAACATGTTCGAGAAAATTCGGTAAGTGGGTCATTCTTGGGGTCATTGTGGGTCATGCTATTTTTATCTAGCGATTTTCTCACGCAATTTTGACTAAAAATTGCATCCTATGGTTTTCGGGCACGAGAAAAACATTGGGCTAGGTTACATGTTCGAGAAAAAATTTCAATGGGTCATATTGGGTCATTAAGAGTCTGGGTCAAGCTATTTATATTTAAAGAACGGAGGAATCAATTTCATTGAAATTTTGCCTGTAACAGTTTTTTGACACGAGAAAGCTAATGGGCTAAGTCACACGATCGAAAGATTTGGATTAGGTAAGAGTCATGTTTGGGTCATGATGGGTCATAATGGGTCATGGTCAAGCTATATCTAAAGAACAGCACGTTTTACACCATTTTTTGGCACGAGAAAACTATTGGGCTAGGTCTCATGTTCGAGAAATTTCGATTACTGGGTCATTTTGGGTCATAAAGGGCCTGGGTCAAGCTATTTATATTTAAAATACGGTAGGATCAATTTTAACGAAATTTTGTGTTAGGTGTAGTAAGAAGTTTAGTTAGGTGTAAGTAGGCTAGTAAGGTGTAGTTTTAAAGCGAATTTTGTCTGGCGTTTAACACGAAATAACGCACCAATCAGCAGACCGCATTTGTGTCATGTGATAAGAACTATTTCAGCGTTTTCAAATCGACGCAAAAGCTGAGAGAAAAGTGAAAGTAAAGTTGAAATTTTGAAGGCCAAAGATGTCATATGATAAGTCATTTATTCGTCACTGCATTCGTTATGAATTTCACCAAGGAAAAAGTGCTTCAAAAGCATATCAATCAATCTGTTTTGTTCTTGGAGAGGAAATCGTATCAAAAAGCACATGCAAAATTTGGTTTCGGCGTTTTAAATACGGTTATTTTGATGTTAATGATCGAGAACGCTCCGCTGAAGGCTAATCATGAGGATTTGCAATCTCTGCTTGCTAAAGATGTATTTCAGACGCAAAAAGAACTTGCCGAACAATTAGGGGTATCCCAAAAACTATTTGTAATCGTTTACAGGCAATGGAAAAGATTTAGAAGGCAGGATGATGTGTGCCACACGCATTGAGCCAGAAAAACAAGGATGAGCGTATCTTCAAGTGCATGAATCTGCTAAACAGGCAACAGAGAAAATCTTTCTTCTGGAAAACCGTGACGGGAGATGAAAAACGATATGTTATGACAATCTGAAACGCAAAAAATATTGGTTGACTGCTAGCGAGGCAGCAACATCAACGCCGAAACTATCCTTTCACTGCAAAAAAATTATCCTCTGCTTTTGGTGGGATATGAAGAGTGTGCTTTATTACGAACTGTTGGAGCCTGATATAAGTGTAACAGCTGAACGCCACAAGCAACAATTGGTTCAATTGAACCAGGAAATCGGTCTAAAACGTCCATTTACTGAAAAAGGTTTGCGCCCCGTGAAATTGTTCCATGATGCCTCATGTTGCAAAACCAGTCAAGGACACGTTAGTAACTCTTGGCTGGGAAGTTTTGGAACACCCGGCGTATAGGCCCGACATAACTCCTTCGGACTATCATTTGTTTCGGTGGATGGAGAATGTCTTGTCTTCTGTACACTTCCGGATAGTGGACGAAGTGCGAAATTGGGTTGATGATTTCATCGCGTCAAAAGATGAATTATTCTACACTGCTGGTATACGTCAACTGCCCTACCGATGGCAAAAGGTGTTAATGATGGAGATTACTTTAATGAATAAAGATATTATTCTCAGCTCTTAATTGCATACTCATTTCTCTGAAAAATGCTTTAAAACGTCTTACTACACTTAATATAAAGGATTTTTTTTGCACGATAAAACTAATGGGCTGAATCACATGTTTGAAAAATTCAGAAAGTATTTCTTTTTTGGGTCATTATGAGTCAAACCAATTTTATCTAAAAAAAAGGCTCTAACGATTACCACAAACTAAAATTTCCAAATTTTGTCGACCAAATTTTGTATTCCACAGTTTTGGATTACAAGATCACCATTGGATTAAGTCACGTTTTAGAGAAAAATCGTTTAGTGGATCATTTTTGGATCATTGTGGGTCACGCTAATTGTATCTAGAAAATGACTTGCTCGATGTTTACTAAATATTGTGTTCTTTAGTAAGGACATGAGAAAATCATTGGGCTAGGTCACATGTTCGAGAAAATTCGAATAATGAGTCATTTTGGATTATAATGGATCAGGGTCGAGCGAATTATACCTAAAAAAAGACTCAATCGATTTTAGCAAAATTTTTTATCCAAGTAATGTTTTACGGATCGAAAAAATTATTGGACAAAGTTACATGTTTGAGAGATTTTAATTATAGGGACCATTTGTGGGTCATGAAGGATCACCACGATTTTATCTAGAAAACAGCTCTTACCATTTTGACTATACTTTGTATTATACTGTTTTCGGGCAATAAAAATTGCCCATAAAAGCTCATAAAAATTGGGCTCGGACGCATGTTTGAAAATTCGATTAATGGGTCATTTTGTTTGGGTCGTAATGTGTCAGAAACATTCTAATTATATTTAACCAGCGACTCAATTAATTTTAACTAAAAAAACAGCATGAAATAAATAAAATAATGTTATAAAATAATGTTATAAAATAAATTATTTATAGCAGTAATAGAGCGAGAATTTCATTTTATATATAATTTAATACAGAGTTTACTTTAACCAAGTATGGCTCGGTGTTCCCCGCTAGTAATTTTAAAACAGCAAAAGCGAGCCTTACCTTTTTTGAAAAATTATAAAACTGGATTAAAGAAAAAATCGCTAAGCAATTGTACATTTTCTAAACTGCTAAATGCTTTTAACAACATTGTCCTTGCATGAATATGTTCAAGAATTTAAACCAATAACACATTGATATTTATTACTACAGACATTGTTTTGTATTTTTTTTTCTTTTTTTCTATTGTACAAGAAACATTTTTAATAAATACATTCAAACACATGGATCAAAGCAAAATTTTCAGAATATTGACAATCATATGTTCAAAAACAAATATATTTAAAAAAAAAAGATTAAGGTCTTCTTAAATGTAATACGAAAAAGAAACTTTCTCTTCTGAATATTGATCTGAAAATCAAAATAAAATGAGAATGCTTTTAAAAGCAATAGATTTTTCCCCAAATATTTCTTATAAGGAAAAATGACATTTGTTGTACCATAATACAATTTAGGTTACTTCTATTAATTATAATCCAATTTCAAAGAAAAAAATCTCTACATGTTTATCATTCAATAACAAAATCTACTTTTTTTTCTAAACAATATTTTCCTTGGATATCCCAAAGTGACATACTAAATATGTATTCACACTAACAAAAAAAAGAGAGAAACAAAAACCTAAAATAAGCTTAAAATTAAGGATTAGGATTCTTTCGTTATCATTTATTTATTTTAGTAAATGGAAAAGAAGTGTGGTCAAATAACCTTTTTACGTATATCTTACAAAAAAAGCCCAAAAGAATATATTTCTAAAACGTTTATAATCAATACATTTTGAACTTAGGAGGTCATATGACTTCAAAACATTCATTTCTCAAAAATATATATGTATTAAAAAATAACCATTTCATAACGCTTTAACACAAAAGGAATGGCACTTTTAATAGTTCTTAAATATGGAATATTTTAAAAAAGAAAACTTTAAAATACTTTTTCAGAACACTAGTTTTGTGACATTGCGCGTAAGGTTGTTTTAAAACTTTTCAATATTTTTTCAATTCATTTTTAGGATACATAGGGCGTGTTCAGCACAGTTTACCGGTCACTTACCGACTGTAGACAAGTACGAAATGAAAATCAAGGCGAAGTGTGACGTCAGCTACAATTCAACAGGAGAGTTTTTATTGGTGCCACAATACGCTTTCGTACTGACCTACAATCGGTCGGTAACATTGTTTCCTTTGGTAAGTTACGCTGAACACGCTCATAGTGTGCATTTTTGTCGATCCCTCCGAAGCTAGTATAAGAAAGAAAATATGGGCTTTTGATTGGTTGAACAATTCAAAGAGCATCTAAAAAACTCCAGAAAATCTTTCATTTTATCTATTAATAAATATATAAAATCGGAAGAAAATTTATCAAAATCCATCTTTTAAAAAAGTTTTCAAATTGAAACAGATGATTAAGTAAACATAAACTCAAAAAATGTATCAAAACAAAATACTTTATGTTTAAAATATTACACCAATCAGAAGCCCGTATTTTCTTCCCTATGCTAGCTTCGGTGAGATCGGCAAAAATGCGCATAGTGTATGGTAGTCTCTATAAAATAAACATAAATTTTCATTTATTTTTATTTTTATTTTTTTAATGTTGAAAACATATTTTTTCTTAGTGTTATATTGCTACACTTTTGAAAATTTCATGTGAACAACATGCAGTTTTGTTTTTTAAACTTAAAAATGATATAAATAAACACTTTCTTTGGATTCAGGATAAGCAAAAATCTCTGAATTTTAATTATACGCTAAAAATTGTCTTAAGCGAAGAAAATATACATATAAGCGTAATCATGCGCATAACTTGAGAATACGAATTTTTTACTCTACAAGTTTCAAAGCCTCTAAAACATCTATTTTAAGTGGAAGAAAAACATGTATGTGTATTACCATCTTTGATGAACTGATTATTTTTAAAACAATATTTAAATTAAAATAATAGTCTTTTTCAAAATTTTACTATTTGTTGTGTGGCAAGATGTATTCAGCTGTAAGTACACAAAATTGACTCTCTGACATATGTAGTTTTTGTATACGGACTCTGTGACAGACAGACAGACATAGGACAGAGACGAATAGGGTTTCATCAGATGAACGAAGCCCTAAAAAGCTTGATTTTACTCCCAGTTTCCCCTACCTAATCATGCATTTTAAAATATAAAATGATAAAAATAGCCATTTTTTTTTTCTTCGTAAAGTCCTATGACCCCTTAAAAGAAAATAAATATCATTTAATAAATTGAACTTATTTAATTTTATTTACATAAAATCTCACGTTGCGCAAAAACCCTGAAACATTTTAAAAATTGATATAGTCAAATAATTACCGTACGAGAGAGTAGTTTGGACTAAACTTCTTCTAACAATGTAATGTTAAACTATAAATAAATTAAAAAAATGGTCGATTTTTTCTCGACAGATGGGATTATCTTTTATCTAAGCAAAAAAAGCGTAAAAATTTAAAAACGAAACAATCGTTTATAAGTATTAAAAATGTTTATTTTTTAAAATATGAAATTTTCCTTTTTACTTCAATTGAAGTAATTAACAAAAAATAAGTTACAATATACTAATTTGACATGGGCCTCGATTCCTGATAATTCACCATTTTGATTTACCCTTGGTAGAAAGCGCAAACTATTGAATTTCTTGAAAATATATAACTTTTGCTCTGCTGATTTTTTAAGTTACGGCACCAGGGGTAACAAAAGCACTGCTTAAACCACTTATTAAAGTTTTCTTAATTGCTTTCTCAATGCATGATCATAATTTAATTAATTATTAATTATTAAAATATAAAAGTGTTTTTCTAATATTATATTATTTATTTATTTATTTATTTATCCTATATTGTTTAGTGTTTTAAATGATTCAGTGTTGCAGTTTCTCAGCCAGAAAGCCAATTTTACGTGAGCGCGTGCTTAATTCAATTTTTTTTATATTTTTATTACTATTTTAAGCATAAAGATTATTAGGTGATTTATCAGCCGTGAAGCCTAATTTTAAAAATTAAAAATCGGTTACAATATTCCACCTTACAAAAAAGAAGAAAAGAATAAGCTAAATTAAAGAATACAAAAAAAAAAAAAAAAAAAAAAAGTCTTCAAATATTCAGTGCGTTTTGGGGTCACAAACACATGACATACGCACAAATAAATAAATAAATAAATAAATCGTGTCACAATAATTTTTTGAAACATATCCTTTGCAACTTTTGGGTACAAAATAAATCCTTCTGTAACATGTTTGAAGATGTAACACCATTTATGAACAAATACTTTTTAAGATATAAAACCGTTTAATGGCAAACTTTGGAATCTTTTTATTTCATAAACATAACTTACCATTGTAACTTCGATGGAACTCACTCTTTTTGCGCACGTTCAAAACTCATTATTTTATTGGTGTTTAACAGTTATGTGAATGTACTGTACATATTTAAACATTGACTAAGTTTCGAAATACTACCGAAAGCAATTCTTTTATAGAAATCTATTTAAAGTTAAAGCAGAGATATTTGAGCATGTACCCATACATCCATTCTGCTATTTGCATTTTACTTCATTTGGACAATATTACGCACGTATATTCTTTGGATGTAATTCTATACTTAATGTGCGACAAATTAGTAGTAGTTTTATTTTTGAAACGAAATGTGTTGAAAAAGGTGAAATTGATTAACAGTTTTGCGAAGTCCCCCACCTAGCTGAGAGGCTCTATTCTGGAAGCTAGTAGACAGGAGGGTGTTAGGTTCGAACCCAATCGTGCTCTTCCGCCTAATCGTTCAGAGTTTTTTTTCTAACCTGGGATTTCCTTATGTACATACGGGTTAGGTTCCCTTAGAAAGACCCCCATGGAGGGCACTCCTTTCCTCTTCGTGCAAATAATTAGCCGTCATAAACAAAACAAAACAAAACCGTTTTGCGGGAGAACGGAAACAACTTTTATGACAAAAGTGATATTTGTCAAATATGGTACCGAAACGGTTTGATGAACTTAATCTTCAATTAAATCTTTCACTTCGGAATAAATTTCTTTTTTTTTCTCTCGATTTATAATACACTATTATTGATCTTTGGTAAAATTGGTGTTGCAGAGAAGTTCTAGCCAATAAATATACTAATTAAATTTTTCACGCTCGAAACTTATTTTTGTAACAATTGAAATTACCCCCAAATTATTATTTTGTTTTGCCCAGTCAAATTAAGAAATATCTAACAGAATTTTTTATTATGTACATTATATCATATTAAAACTCTTAAAATTAGAAGATATTCAATATATATCAGGCGATAATTTAGGAGAATTAGCTTAAGATTAAAAAAAATCAACTGCTAAATTTAAAATTGCTAATTAGTATGAAAAATATGCCAACAGCTTAAAGGAAAAGGTTGTACTTTGTGATAGTTTTAAGGTTCTAATATTTTTCCTTTTAAATTTTATTAAAAAGTGTTTTCAGAAATGTTGAAACTGTTGTTTCCATTGAACTTGAGGCTAAGGGATCTCTGCCTTCAATATATATTAAAATAATCAAAACCTGCGATTGTTAAGGCTGACCATCTCCTTGCCAGACTAATTTTGCAGAAAAAAAATAATTTATCATGGCCAAAATTAAATTAACGGAAAGAAGAATTGTCCGAAACCGTGCCAATCTGTATTTGGAGTTTTGTCTATTTATATTGTTGTCATGCTAAGTTTTATTCATTCTTCGTTCCTTAAAACTTCGTGGTTGTTATAATCTATTTATTTAATTTCATTCCATATTTTAGCATGGTGTTATAATAACGTTTGAAAATGTTTCAATGAAATTTCTTTAAACAATTAGCATATTTGTTTTGAACAATATATTTTTTGAAGAATTTGATAAATAATTCCTTCAGATACATAAATTCCAGAGGAATTTACTCCTTATATAAGGATTTGTAACTGATGTGTTTTTCGAATGTCTTACAGCTCAAAATGAGCCAGAACTACGAATTAGTGTAGATTGAGTTGTTTACGAACAATAGACGTGACTTAGTAACCGTTGATACGACGGCGGCAGGTACTTATTGAGAACATTATACACAGATAAATGTGTAACAAGGATTGGATAATCAGCTGGTCACTGCTTTGTCGATATACGATTAGTTCTAATATTTTAAGACCAATGTAGAGGTTTAATTCCCTGTTATGGGAAATACTGCAAAAATTTATAATACAAATAACAATGATGTATAATAATACGTACATAAAGAATGCTAAAATGCAGAATCAAATATAAACTATAAGATGTGAGCAATATAAACTTAATTGGCAAAACCATTTTAATCAGTTAAAACTTTCGATTTTCGGTTCTGTTTTCCACATTAAGAGCACTTTATATACAGGAAAAGTATATTTTACTAATTTGAAATCGATGTGGAAAGCAAAATAGGAATTTTGGAGCTATAAAATTAGAGTGCGTCACAGCGAGTAAACAGCAGCGTGGTTAGGGATTACTTGAGTTAATTTCAAAATTAACCCAACCTCTATTGTTTAAGAACCACTAACGTTTAATTGAAAAACCTAAAAAATAAGTTTATTTTCCTATTTTATAAATAAGCTTAGTAAATTTTCAAAATGCTGTATATGCACTGATGTAAAAGCAAGCGTTGCGGTTTAAGGGGGCTCAGGGGTTGAAAACTTTTCAAAAAATCGATATTTTATGATGTAATTTGATTATTCAATTAATTCTTAACTCAATGCAAAAACCGTATAAAAATATTTGCATTTTTAACGGCCGTATAAAAATATTTGCATTTTTAACGGCCGTATAAAAATATTTGCATTTTTAACGGTTATAAGCATTTATGTATCAACACTTTCATAGCCGCATTCATATAATATCAACTTTAAGTCGCGTTTTCTCAAAACTTGATTTTTGACGACTAACACCAAGATTTTAAAAAAAAAAACTATTTGATAAAATGGCTAATTTTTTTTTTTTTTTTTTTTTTTTTTTTTTTATGCATGCATGCATGCATATAATATCATTATCTAGAGAATGAATTAATATATTTTAGATAATTTAATATTTTGAGTATTTTTAATGGAAAAAAAGTTGTATTTTTTAGGGGTTTTTTAAATTTTCAACTTTGAGAGATTTTTTAATAATTTTTTTTAAGTGATAGTCATATCCTTAATTCATTCTCTAGATAATGATGTTATATGCATGCAAAAAAAATTTAAGCCATTCCATCAAATAGTTTTTTTTTTTTTAATTTTGGTGTTAGTCGTCAAAAATCAAGTTTTGAGAAAACGCTACTTAAAGTTGAAATTATATGGATGCGGCTATGAAAGTGTTGATACATAAATGCTTATAACTCCGTTAAAAATGCAAATATTTTATGAGATTTTTTGCATTGAATTAAGAATTAATTGAATAATCAAATTACATCATAAAAAAATCGATTTTTTGAAAAGTTTTCAACCCCTGAGCCCCCTTAACTTACACAATGATTGGGGTTATTTAGATTACATGCTATGAAATCAATATTTTTTGCGGTTCAAAAACTGACTTATACTCAAAAAGCGAAAACGGAACTATTATAAGGATACTCATGTGTCTGTCTGTTTATCACAATAGTTTTTCTAGAAAACTATAGAATGTGAAAAGTTCAAGCTTTCAAGAGTTGATGGCCCTGACATTTATAGATTATTAACAATTCACAAAAGGTTGAGTGTCCTGAGTTTTAAAAAAAATTCTGGGGAATTAATTAAGCTTCTTCAAAATATATATGTACATATCATGTGGTGTGTCGTTAAAAAACATCTCATAACATCATTAATTTTTCACATTATAGTTTTAAATATCACCGAAAATGTACTGTAAAACTTTGTCTTCATCTCAAATTTCCGCATCTACAAGAAGCAAAACTATGACAAAATTAGAAGTAGCAGAAGTTTATTTAAATTTTTCAAAAATAAAATATAACAAATATCATTCACTTAATTTTTGATAAAACAGAGTCAACTTTTCATTTTATTTAAATCTTATATTTTTGTTTTCGTTGGAATTTTGACTTATATCGTCTTCTGAAATTTAAACATTATTTTTTTTTCTTATTCACAAATATTTTCTTTACATAACTTAATTCATGTTAACTAAATTTTGTATTAAAGCAACATCAAATATTGATATTTTAGGTGCCTGTTTATTATAATTTCCATTTAAAAAAAAAAAAAAAAAATTAGCAGCGTTGTTATTTGATTCGACAAATACAGAAATTCGTTTAAAATCTACTTAAGTATTCAATATCAATTTATTACAATATATTTTAATGATGAAATATGAAATTCAAATTCAAAAGTCATTATGAAATTCAAAGTAGTATTCTGTATAGATATTCTAGTTTTCATGAGATTTTTATGTAATTTAACGGTTATTTTCAGAAAAATAGAGTAATTATCTTGAATTTAGTTTTTCTTACGTTAAAGAACACTTTTTTATATGTGTTCAACGTTTATCTTAAAAATCATTCCTAATTTCCTGCAACAGTCATTATGAAAATTTTCCGTACAGTACGTTAATTTGGCATTGGTTCTTATTATTAAAAATTCACCCTGTGACTTAGGCTTGATAGAAATCGTGAACTAGAGAATGTTTCGTAAAAATACATCTTTGCATTTTTTGAACAATAAAGATATAATCAACAAATATTAAAAAGCTCATTATTTCTCTTTTCACCGCAATAATAGACATAATCATTTTGAAGAAATTTCACAAAAATGTTTTAAAATAAAATTTAAGGTATAAAAATAGGAATATTTAGTAATTCAAAACAAAGGTCGGGACGGATGATTAAAAAATGGATGATTAAAAAATTATCTAAAATATATAGATTGAATATTGTTCTACAATTAAAAAGACACTGGGGCAGATACTTTTTATAATTTTATCGTTTTAAGAAGGGAATGAAAAATTGATTTAAAAATCCCATCTTTTTATAATAAAAGCAATTTAAATTAAATAAAAGAATGTTGTAATACAGTGCTATCATTTATCGTATTTGCTCAAACATTTAAAAAGATTTACTTTTTCTATATTTTTTTTAACAAAATATCAGTAATTTACTAGGTAAATTATTGTATTGGAATTACTTTATTACTTCAAATGTTGTTATTATAATATACAGTGCTTGTTATCTAGTAAAGTTAGAGCGTTTTAAATGCAAAAGAATGTATACAAATATGCAAAAAAAAGAAGAAATTACAAAAATATTTTTTGTTTTCATAAAAATAACGATATTATATTTTTAACTTATTTTCTAGTCATGAAAATAATTAATTGTCAACAAAGGAAACATTAAATTTTTAAAAATTTGTAGCATAAACACATAAATTAGATAAAATGAATATGAAAATCAATAAATCACTATGAACTACTATTTATGTGGTAAAATACGTTAAATTTCTACAGCATTCCTTCACTTTTATTTAAACTAAAAGAAAATAGATTATTTTATGAGAATTTTTCTCTTTTACTATTTGAAAGATTTACTACATTTCACTATTCATAGATTATGAGAGATGTGCATGTTACAATCTATATTTTAAAAGAAAATAAGGTTGTAGCAGCAAAAAGTAAAATATCGCGATTCTATCCATAAAAATATAGTAAATACTTTTTCTGTCTTAAAAAATAAAATGATTTCTTGATTTCACACTATGTCATAGTTTGAAAGATGCATTCAACGTTCAAATCCAATCCTTTACTCTTACATTTCTATTTTATAAATTCCCCTTTCTGACATATTGTAGTGTCTTTCGCATATGCCTTTCTATCATATGAATTTCATTTTATAACGACAAGGGGACATTTTTATAGTAATATTTTGAATGGTATCAAAATGTTTCAAAATTTAAAACCATAAACACAAGACAATTAGACAAAACCGCAAATATTCTTTATATTGTGATGTTACTTTTTTCCCCTAAAGTTTCTTCCCCCCTTCCTTTTTTTTTTTTTTTTTTTTTTTTTTTTTTTGAGCCGTTGAAAAAATTATGTCTTTTTTAATGGAATGTAATAATTTTTTTGGAAAGCAGTATTAAAAGTAATTTGTAACACGTATCTTAAATGCAAAAAAATTTCTCAAAAGGAAATTCAACGACATTGAATATATTTTCTATTTCTTTCTTTTCTTTGATGTAGTAGGGGGAACTGGGGCACATTGATACACCCCCTCTACTGCTCACAAAGTCATTATAGGAAGTTTCACAACAGCTCCAAAAGGTGAAGCACAACTACATATAGAACATCTTGGCATGATTCAATAGTTCGTTGCAATGGGACGGGTGATTTATTGTCTTGGTAGGTCAAAAGTAAATTTGATTTGTACAAGTGAAATCGCATTATACAACTGTTTCAGCATTTTCAACTGAAAAGAATACTCTCCGTGGCAAGTAAAGCTACTCTTTATCAGTTCCTCATTCTTTAGTGTTAGGTAAATTATGAAGTGTTGGATTTGAGACTCATTTTATTCAAAATGGCTATATGGGGCACATTGATACAGTCTATGTCGGGGCACATTGATACAGTCTATGTCGGGGCACATTGATACAACATAAGTCCTTTTCTAGTTCATTTTTTCATTACATTTTACTATTTTTTTACCATACACTCCTTCATCCTCCCATTTTTGCCAAAAATTACTAATATTAGTTTTTATTGAAGTGAAATAGCTCTAATTTTTTATATTAGAACATTGTACAGCATTTTTACATACAGAAGACGTACGAATTTATCTAACATCTATTTCTAGTCGAACAAGCAAAAAAAAAAGACTGACAAATCCCGAATTTATATCGATTTTTCAGAGAAAAATGTATTTTCGAGATGAGAAAAGTTAAGTAAAAGAAACAGACTGCAGAATAGCAAAGGATAATTATATTAGAAACAGAATTTTTCATATAATTATACTTCATTTTCTGTTTATAAACCGATTTATAAACATAAAACCTGTTAATTTTCTCATCTTCTTTAAGAAAGAAGATAAAGCTGGGATTGAAGTATCAGATATAACAAAGTTACCACAGCCAATAATCAGACAAGGAACAGCCAGAACATCAAGTCATTATTAATTTAATTTTGACTGCTTTAATATTATTTTCAAATAAATTGTGGGTGATTTGAATTTCTATAAATAAATATAGAAGGGTTTGCTAACTAATTTTCTATGAAAAATATGCATTGTGTTATTTTGTCTTCATTTTTTCCAAACGCATCAAAGTGCCCCATGAGGTGTATCAATCTCCCCCGGGGATGGATCACATCGATACAAATGACTTTTATTGATTTTTTTAATTGCACGAAAAATATTACATAAAACAACGATTGTACATTTTTATAACACACTATACACAACTTTTTCTGACACCACATGGAAAAATAACTTGAAATTTCTACTTTTTGGACACCAAAAAAATTCTTAGAAAAAAACTGTATCAATGTGCCCCAATTCCCCCTACATATAAACTTATCTGCAATCTAACTTACTGTAAAAATCGACTAATCGCTACAAAATTCAGATATTTTATGAAGCTACATTGCGCTGCTTAATGTCTGAAAAATGGTTTTCGCATAATTTATAGATACTTTTTTATTTTTATAGGGGTAGATAATGAACTACAGTAACAATTAAAACCTTTTACAAGATTCAAACGCATAAATACTTACAATACCGTAGCACAAAAAATCCCATACAGCCGCTTGAAGGATTCTAAGATCCCCTTCCTTAATGCAAAAATAAATAAATAAATAAATAGATAAATAAATAAATAAAATAATAATAATAATAATAATAATAATAATAATAATAATAATAATAATAATAATAATAATAATAATAATAATAATAATAATAATAATAATAATAATAAATGAATTAATTAATTAATTAATTAAATTAAATTAAAAACAAGCGGATCCAAAATCCTTGACATGGCCCAATGTGATTTATTGTGTAATGGCATTGCATGTATTTGTGTGTTCAAACACATTATAGATTGTTTTAGTACATGTATTTAAAATTTGGAAAAAGTTATTTATTTATGTTTACAGTAGCAGTTACAACGTTCACTGAAAGGCTGAAAATTCTATTAAATTTCAATGCATTCCTGGAATAAAATAGAGCTCTGTAATATTGCTTTTCAAAATAACCATCGCATAAGTTATATTTTTTACAAATGTTCATCGAAATTTTAATCGGTTATTATTAAAAGAAACTAAATCCATAATTTGGAATTTCTCATTTTAAAAAGGTGCAAAGTCTAGTATGTCTTTACTTAATAACTCTCTAACTACAGATTCAAGTGTTAGCCTAATCCTCACTTTATCAAATACTCCGCTTCTCACAGAACGTCTATGCAGGATCCATGTCACACAAATCTTTAACATGCTACTTAGATTGGAAATAAATTCCACTTGAAACTCTCCATTTGACCGTATAAAATATATAACTTAAATCAAGAGATTAACTCTGACAGTACTTTAGATAACCAGGGTATAAAAAATCTAAGAGCAATCCCTTTCGGAAAGGCAAACGATAGATTAATTTGTTTCTGAATATGTTCAACTGCTCGTGAAACCTCGAAGGAATTCTAACTTTGAAGAAGCTGAGAAACAGTTCACTTTTGTACTTTCCAAAACACATTGCTCTGTCCGGAGCAGAAGGACAGTTTGCACAAAGTCGGAAAACTTTGGTGGACATCTCATTTTGACATATTAAAGTTAGAGCACAGTTGGTATCTAACCCAAGGAACTCTCGCATAAAACCGGAAATCTACGGATAAGGACTCGCGGACTTAATTTCTTATTTAACCCTTTCGGGTCTGTGTACTATTAATAGTGCATGTCTTTTAATAAAGTATTATTTTGTTTTAAGAAATGCTTTTGCTATATTTACATGTAGTAATGTTAGTGTATGTCAATGCATTTACTTCAATTATGTTTAAGCATCTAATAATAAAAATTATTATTATTATTTGCTTAATCCTCTTTACACCGTTAGCGATTTAAATTTAATATAAAAGTTACTTTCCTAAAAGAATCATATGTAATAAAGCGCAAAAAATATTAGAAAATTGTAATATAAGTTAAATCTTATTGTAATATAATATTTTCTAAATATCGCAAAAAGATTCTTCCTTAACCTATTGTCATATGAATATTAATTGAATAACACATAAAAAAAAACATCATTCCTTATCATTCAGACAATGAGATACTTGTTAAATACTAATTAATCTATTAGGACATCTAGTGTTACTGTTATTAACGTAAAAGTAATTTTTTCTAAAAATCGAAAAAAAATCGGACCCGAAAGGGTTAAAAAAAATCCTGTGAAAATTACATTCGTGTTTTTGATTGTTTATCTGTTTCTGTGTTATTGTAATTAAATCTTATTTTTGCTAATAACGGCTTTCCTAAAATTCATCTCATGATGGTAAAATCGTGAGACAATTTGCTGTGAAAATATCATAGTTGTGTCTAAAATTTTTCGATGAATCTATAATTTTTTTATTTCCTATTTTGTATAGATTATGCATCTATTATTTATTATTGTAATCATTATAGATCATTAATTCATTTTTAATTGCGAAAGTCTATATTAAATCACCTAAAAGAATTCATTTTATCAGAATGTCATGGTGCTTTAATTTTGCGTATCGCCTGAAGGTCAGCTGCGAAACAATTGTATTAAAAACTCTTAGAGAATCACTGTGTACTTTGCATGTAAAGTGTTTCCTTTAGCTCATTTACTTTTGAATTTATTTATTTTTTAAATCTGTATCAAACCTTCTTTGATGGCCTAGTATATCAGAAATATTATACTTTACAAATGCGTGTTAAGACATAACATCAATTAGACTTAGCAGTATAAACAGAAAAAAATTTCTATTTGCAAAAAATATGAAAACAACTTTTTTCACCTTTAAAAAGATTTATAAAATAAAACCTGGTGATTCCTTGCTATATGTCATAATTTGAAAAATACATAAAGAATTCACATCTAAAAATGCATTAAATCTACAAAAAACGTCGATACTTTTTTTTAAATATTTCTGTTTCTGACATTTTTGTGTGTCTTTTGGATATGACTTACTTTCATATGCAAATCGCTTTTTCACAAAGATAATAGGAATTTTTTCTCGTTATATTTTGAAAGCTATCAAAATATTTCACACGTCAAAAATGACAAAGACAAAAAAGAAAAAAAAACGACTTATATTTTTATTTTGTAATCTCTTAAGCTTATCAAAAATCTATAAAAAAAAAACTTTCTAATAAAATCTTAGTGTTTTTTAGAATGCAACATTAAAAATATTAAGTAATCGCTTTCTAAAAAAAAGTTCTAAATTGCATTCAGCGGCATTCAATGTGTTTCCTTTTTATAATTTCCTTTATCTAATCTAGAGTTTAACTTTTATATAAAAAAAAATGACAATCACCACGAAATTTAGATATGCTTTAAGAATACACTGTGATACTTAATGTTAAAAAATTGCCATCACAGAACATGTAGATTATTTCGTTTTTTAGAAGGAGAAATCAAAAAATCAAATGTGATTCTATTTATTACCCGTATGTTCGTAAATGGGTTGAAATTGCTACAAAATTTGAATACATTTTCTATAATAAGATCATAAGAAATATATCTTTTCAAAATATCATTCTGCTGCTGATACTTTTTTATATAAAAAATTCAAATATACTATTATTTATGCTGATGAATATTTAAATTATTACTGTTTAATTTTAAATTGTGTATCGCAGTAACTGAAATAATACTGAAAATGTAAATAAATAATCAGCATGCTTATTTAAAAGTCCCTGTCAATGCATAAAAGAAAGGACAATTTGATTTGACGCTTTGACATAAACACAAAATATATTTTTATTCGTTAGAATAAATATACAGTCGACTCTCGTTAATTCGAAATCGGATATTTCGAATCTTCGCTTAATTCGAACTAAACATGAAGTCCCGAAATTTTCAACGGCTGAATAACGTTAAAAATTTTCATTTTTCGAACTCATTTAATCTTGACTTCGTTTAATTCAAACCAACGAGAATTCCGATTTCTCATTTTTCTTTTTCTCTGATTTCAGATCATTTGAATAACATTCTTTCTTTGATTTTTGTGAAAATTGTTCCGAACGACTATACATATAATCCCATGCATTTGATATCCACTTTCTTAGTGCCCCGTCTGTCCATCAGTGACGCTTCAAAATTTTCTTCCATTGAACTTGTTTCTAATCTTTTAATTAGTTTATATATTTATACATTCTAATTTAATATTAAGTCGTATTCTAATGATAACAGATAAAACAAATAAAAAAAAACTATAAAATTAATTTCTTTGTAATAGTACCATATTCTGCATGTTTTCATTTTATTTTTTCCACAATTCGAACTTCGGATAATTCGATAACTTTCTTGTGGTCCCGACGAGTTCGAATTAACAAGAGTCGACTGTATATATATTTCACACTCCGTACAAAAATTGTATTGACTGCACTCGTTTTACCAAATGCTTTAAAGGATTCTGTGCATTGAAATAAATCGTAATATAATAATAAATAAAACTTTTTATCGTAATTAACAAAGTGGAATTTTTTCCTTGGATGAAAAGGACCTCATTTAGTTCATTTTCTAGCATAGTTGTAAAATGTTTGTAAATTGAGTTTGTCTGTCCGTCTGTCAGCTTGTCTGTCCGTGCCGCAACTCGTGTATACATTGTCTGATTGACGTTAAATTTATAAATGTTATTGTGTTTCATTATGGCTTATACACATCCCTGTTTCTGTGAATGGTGGAAACGCTCAACGAAGGATTGTGTTCCATAGAAAAGTTTCAGATCAGGTCTTTCACATAGAACACTCATATTTCGTAAAACAAATTGCTTGGTCAAAGCAAATGGCAGTTAATTTTAAATGAATGAAAAGCACATCAGAAAATGAATTCATATATTGTAGTGCGAAAACTTTGCAAGGCTGTACTGATTTTCTATAAATTTTAATTACACATGTTCTAATGCCAAGGTTCACAAATTAAAATAATAATAAAATAATCATGTTCTACTAAAATATAGTTGTCGTATTTATGTAACATGCAAGTGAGCAATAAAAATGGTTTAATTGACACATAAGAGAGCATATTTTCCTATTATCATCACAGTATGGTTTAAAAAAGGTTTAGAAATCAAACCTGCCCGTTTCCCTTTTTGTTCGAAAAGAAATACAAATTTTATTACATTGACCTGTAATACATTCCTCAAATGATAGTTCAATCAAAAATACATAGGGTGTACTAAAAATATCTGACACATTTTAAAATTCTATGTAAAATCAAGTAGATGTCGTACAGAAGTGTGGTTTGGATTAAAATGCTTCTCTAAAATCCCAAACTTCGGTCATAGATGGCACCACTTGTCCGTATGTTTGGTTTCCAACTTGCATCTTTTCCTGATTTTTATATTAGTTTTGATCTGGTTTCAAAATATCAATCTACACCATGAGCCTTTTTAATCGAAGCCATCATTTCTGTGTCACAGAGTCAAAACTAATAAATTCATTTTTGAAAGCAAACATACAGACAAATGGCTCCCTCAGTCAATGAAGTTTCGAACTAATTATTTTTCACTTGCTTGGATAAAACTTTTCATCGTGAAAAGTATTTCAATTCAAATCCATCTCTTGTATGACAATGACTTTTTTTCTAATTTTTAAATGTGTCCGAGACTTTCGGAACACCATGTACGTTCAGCGCTATCGTGTTCATTCACACGCACACTTATACATGCTGACATATGGAAAAATTACCAGAAACAAGCTTTCGAGAACAAAAAAGTTCATAATTTTTAATACGTACAGCACACACACATTTATTGATTCATTTTTAAAATAATCAAAATAGACTCTGGGAGCCCCAAAGTGTAAAAATATACCAATATTTCCATAACTGACCTTTTATCATAATCACAATATTTTATGCTCTGAATGTGCACAGAAAGTAAAAAAGATATCATTATTTCTTTCTATGTGTCACAGTTTGAAACATCATAAAGCATCCAAAGCTAAGAATGCATTAAATCTAAGTAAGCTGTCAACGCATTTATTTTTCAATTCTTTGCATTTCTCATCCTGAAAAGTTGAATTTTTTTCCACGTGCCTTTGTTTTATGTGGAAATCGCTTTTTATAAATATAAAATGATTTTTTATGATATTTTTAAGCGCTATCAAACTTTTTTACATGTTAAGAAGCACCCAATGGCAAAAGAACTAAAAAAAATCCGATTTATTTTGACTTACTCATACTTTTTTGCTAATTTCGATTTTGTCTAAAAATGTTATTACAGTATTTGTTATATACATGTAAAAAGCATAACAATTTTAATGAAAATTAGGAATTGTTTAAAATACAATTTCAATAATTATGAGTAATCATTTTCTTAGAAAAATCCTGAGGGTGAAGCATAGATTACAAAACACTTTTTTAAATACTGAACAGGAAATTTGTTGTTGAAAAAGATCAAAGAAAGTATCAATAACAACTTAATAAATACATTCCATTTTTGAAAGCCAGAACTTAGCAAATATTTTCCATAGTTGGAGGGTACTCAAATTTTGTTTTATATCCCTATACATGATGTATACCCTACATAGTGGGCTAAAATTTAGCTTACTTACAATATGCATAATTCAGTCAAAATGTCATCTTCAACAAAACCCACTAATAGACAGAAATACGCTTGGATAATTTTGTACAGCTTTGTACTTTATTTACAGAAATTTTTATACATAAAACTAAAATTTAATTCGAATTTAAAAAAAAGAGGTTAACGCAAATGTAAAAGCACTTTTAGAAATCGCTATTAGACTGCAATGCATTCAGTTCTTTACGCATTTTTATACACAATTTTATTTACATTCTACCAATATTTATTAGTAGACCAGTAGACTAAATACAATTCAGGTGGAAAATACATCACTCCATTAAAAAGTAAATAAATAAAAAATAAATTTTAAAAATGTAATTTAACAAACTACAACCACCTTTTGGAAAATGATTTTTTATAGACTAAAATTTAAGACTTATAAAAATATTCTTTATTTAAAAAAATGTATTTTTACAATTAATTAGTTCAATATTATCTTGTATATTACTTTTATGATAATTAAGTGCATGATTCGATTACGAAAGTTAAATACATCATGTGTACCCACGAATAATGTCGAAATGAGTGAATGTATTAAAACAACAATGCTTTTCTCCCATAATGCCATTAGTAAAATTTAATGATAGAATACCTGTTTTAAGCAAAAGCGTCAGTTAGGAAGGGCATGGAAGGGCACTTACCTCTCCTTTTCCTCTTACTTTCAGACTTTTTTAGCTCACAGGCTATTAAAGCGTGGGAGCGTATGTGCCCGGCCGTTCTGTATGTGCATATGTGCGTAACACGATAACTCATGATAAAAATATCCAATTCACTTAAAATTTTGGATATACAGGGTGATTCCAAATTTTTTTTACAATAAAAGAGGGGTGATAGTACACATCAAGACAAACAATATTAAATAGGAGACAAAGGGTCCAAAACGTTTTCGTAAGGCAATAGCCGCCATTAAAGTTTAGGGACCAAAATTTCAAATAAACATAAAAAACGGAAAAATCGGTCGATTGATTTGCGGTTTTCACTAAAATTATTCTTTATGTCGGCATTTTCTTGAAATTAAATTATAAAGATAAATTTCAAAAAATGCCGATAGAGGGCGCTTTAGACTTTGGAGTAACGAACAACTATTTTTTGCCGGTATTTTTTGCATCTCATTAAATGTTTTCGTAAGCTTAGACTCAAACTTAAATTTTGAGCTCAAAATCTGTAATTGGGAGTGGTTAAGTAACACAAACTGAGCTGTGTTCAAAGGGTTCAAATTTCAATTGATCATAAAAAACGGAAAAATTGGTCGATTGATTTGCGGTTTTCACTAAAACTATTCTTTATTTAGGTATTTTCGTGAAAATAAATTATAAACATAAATTTCAAAAAATGAAGATAGAGGGCGTTTTAGATTTTGGAGTAACGAAACACTCTTTTTTGGCGTTATTTTTTGCATCTTACTAAATGCTTTCGTAAGCTTAGACTTGAACTTAAATTTTGAGCTCAAAATCTTAATAGCTGGGAGTCGTTAAGTAGACAAACTTAGCTGTGTTCAGAGGGTTCAAATTTCAAATAATTGTAAAAAACGGAAAAAATTGGTCGATTCGTTTGCGGTTTTTGCTAAAACTAATTTTTAAATCAGCAGTTTTCTTGATCAATCAGTACTTTCTTGAAAATAATTTTTAAAGATAAATTTCCAAAAATGCCGATAGAGGGCGCCTTAGACTTTGGAGTAGCGTACAACTATTTTTAACTGTTATTTTTTAAATCTCATTAAATGCTTTCAAATGCATAGACTTAAATTTTGGGCTGAAATTCTGAATCGTTGGGATTGTTTAAGTAGGGAAAAATTGAATTGTGTTCGAGGAGGAAAGAGGGTTAAATTTCAACGCCTGAACACACTTCAGTTTGCGCTTCTTAACTCCTCATAACGATTCAGGATTTGAGCTCAAAATTTAAGTTTAAATCTAAGCTTCCGAGAACATTTAAAATGCTTTTGCAAGCATTTAATAAGAACCAAAAAATAATGGTTAAAATGAATTGTTGGTTACTCTGAAGTTTAAGGCGCCCTCTGACGGAATTTTTTGAGATTTTTCTTTAAAAATTTTTTCAAGAAGATACTGACATAAAGAATAGTTTTATTTTACGAATTCGACCAATTTTTCCATTTTCTATAATTACTTTAAATTTGAACCTCCCCCTCCCCCTTGAACACAGTTCAGTTTATGCTACTTAACCACTCCCTACTATTCAGATTTTGAGCTCAAAATTCAAGTTTAAGTCTAAGCTTCCGAAATCATTTAAAGAGATGCAAACAATTCGGCAAAAAATAGTTGTTCGTTACTCCAAAGTCTAAAGCGCCCTCTATCGGCATTTTTTTAAATTTATCTTTATAATTTATTTTCACGAAAATACCTAAATAAAGAATAGTTTTAGTGAAAACCGCAAATCAATCGACCAATTTTTCCGTTTTTTTTAATCATTTGAAATTTGAACCCTCTGAACACAGCTCAGTTTGTGTTACTTAACAACTCCCAACTACAGATTTTGAGCTCAAAATTTAAGTTTGAGTGTAAACTTACGAAAACATTTAATGAGATGCAAAACATACCTGCAAAAAATAGTTGTTCGTTACTCCAAAGTCTAAAGCGCCCTCTATCGGCATTTTTTGAAATTTATCTTTATAATTTAATTTCAAGAAAATGCCGACATAAAGAATAATTTTAGTGAAAACCGCAAATCAATCGACCGATTTTTCCGTTTTTTATGTTTATTTGAAATTTTGGTCCCTAAACTTTAATGGCGGCTATTGCCTTACGAAAACGTTTTGGACCCTTGGTCTCCTATTTAATATTGTTTGTCTTGATGTGTACTATCACCCCTCTTTTATTGTAAAAAAATTTTGGAATCACCCTGTATGTATATTCTTATAAGGCGCTTCCCTGATTAGTTTTTTGAGTTCATTCGATATGCATAACAGGAGGAACGGGAGCCATTCCCCTCCCCTTAATTTATATAAATGGGTTTTTCATGCAGAATTATCAGTTTTCGTTCAAAATTTAGATGTAGGATCATTCTGATGAGGCACTTCCGTGATTAGTATTACGTGTTCATTGGATAAGTATAAAGAGGGAGAACGGGGGACTCATGTCCCTCCCCTTAATTGATATAAATGGGTTTTTCATGCAGAATTATCAGTTTTTGTTCAAAATTTAGATATAGGACCATTCTTATGAAGCGCCTCCGTGATTAATATTATTCATGCAAATTATTTATATGATAAATCATATCCCTGATTAGTTTAAGGAATTCAATGATTAAATATAAAACGGGGAAATAGGGGTAGCTGATTCCCACTCTTAATTTGTTTGTCGAACGGAATTAATCCTTGAAAATATAAGGCTGTAATATACAATTACTATGCGTAGCCTGTGAGCTCAATGCCTTCAGATTAAGTGGGCAATATTCTTTTTATTTTATTATTGCCTGTTTCTTTGTTTTTTTTTTTAATAATTGTCTATTAAGGTAAAGTATTGTACGAGCAAAATCCCATAAAATCAGTTTTTCTTTATAAATGGATTTCCAAGTAATGCGATAATGGTACAAATAAACAATGCTGTAGAATGTTAAATGCTTTACCGACTGCCTTGTAATTTTTTTTTAAGTTTTTGTTTTGACATTGCATGTGTAGTTACTTGCATTTGACGTTTCTATGTTATTTTAAAATTTAGTAACTTTATTTTTCATGTTAAGACGAAATCTATTTATATTCGATTACACACGAATTATAAAGTTAAAGCTATTAAGAGCCACTATTTTGAAAATCAGACAAAGTGTGATAGTTGTATTTTTTTTATTTGCTTGATTCTTTTATATGTTGAAGTAGATCATATTTAATGAATAATGTGCAGTTTTGAAGCCCTAAAAAAATCTCCTGTTTCCTATAGAAAATGTCAAAGTTCAAGGTTGTGAATGCCATTTTTCATGAAAAGAGGAATGCTGGTATGTTTGGAGCAGTATATCTCTCGAAAGAGACAACATCCCAAAATTATTTTAGCATAAATTGTTTGTGTAACACTACCTGCTTATTAAAATTTATTTGTTTCCATGGAGCATGGTTACTTTCCATTATCATTTTGCCACAAATTATAGTCAAAATGGCGTTTTTGTCCTTTTCCGCAATTAATATCTTATTTAAGCAATAGTGCTCCGAACTTTTTTCTAAAGAAAAAAAAGAAAAGTAAGAAAAAGTTCTAAAGAAAAGAAAAAAAAGTGGGGTCTTTTCATATTTTTATTTTTTAAAAAATGACAAAATTTTCAAATAAATAAAGTTGATGATGACATCTCTTCCCCATCAGAAAATGAAAAATCCTATTTCTGTTTCATCTTTTTATGTTTTTCCATATGAGAAAATGAAATATCCCTTTTTTGTTGCACCTTCCGAAAGAGAAATGAGATGTTTCATTTGTGTTCATGTTCTTATTATTTTTGTCATATTTTACCCAAAAATATCACCATGTATTTATATAGAACTATTGCGTGATGCATTTTGTTTCATTCAACTGTGGCGCTTTTTTTTAATAACGCTACTTCAAATGTTGCAGATTTTGAAAATTTCGAATATTTAACAGGTTATATCTACTAACAACAAAAATACCTCCATGCACTACTATATTATTTAGTTTGTCCTAGTAATGCCTAGTATTCTATAAGAAAAAGTTTGGGGTGCTATTGCTTAACCCCTTGCGGCGCGGGGGTATATCTATGAAACCACTTAATTTTAATTCCCAAACGCCATATTGGCACCGGAATTTCAGTAAAAAAAGTCGGTTTATTGAATTACAGCAATATAGCTTTTTCTTAATTACAAATAAGTTGTTTTCAAATTCCGGTGTCAGTCGTTAATTTCAATACTTAAGCAATGAATTTGCTCAGCGCCGCAAATGGTTAAATAAGATATTAAGTGCGGAAAATGGACAAAAACGTCATTTTGACTATACTTTGTGGCGTCATAACAATGTAAAATAACAATGCTCCATGGAAACAAATGAATTTTGATAAGCATATAGTATTATACTATTGATTATGGGACACTTGCGATTTTAGACATTTTACTAAATATCTAGAAAAATACATAAGGAATCATCTCGAAACTCTTAGTGTATAAATATAATAGTATACGTCATACATCTCTGTGAAGATTTTTTACCGAAACGCCATAGGAGACCGTCAACAAATTAAAAAAGAATGAATATCTTTTGAATAACCCTGTCAAAACTAATGTAGCAAAAGCGCTCAAACTCTAGATTATGATTGAATGCCTTATTGTAATACACTGTGTTCATTTTTATGCAAATAGCATGCACACTCTCAGAGTAATTAAGGTTTTTATAAAAATGGTCCCAAATTTGTCCAAGTTTTTCCATTATAATTTTCAGAGTTCTTAATATAAAATAATATTTTTTTCAGAAAATATGACAAAAAACATTGCACACAGTACCCTGCAATCAGAATTAAAAAATAATAAAAATTGTATGAAAAATGAGTAGGTTTACTATATAATTTTTTACTGCGCATGCGTCAAAGATATCAAAATTTCATTTGTATATTATGTTAGCTAAATGTATAGAGCAACTTTTGTAAAAGTCTCAAAATCATAGCTTGAAAATTCTGAAAGTAATCGTCTATAGAAAAAGGACAAAATCCGTTGTTTCCAAAATGAAGCAAAAAAATGAGGGATTTTATCCAAATGCAGTAGTACATCCCATATTGTGTATTCTATATTGACACTAATCAATGAATATATGGATACAACCCCTCTTGTTTTTGCTTCATTTTGAGAATAACGGATTTTCGACTTATTCAATTGACGATTATTGTCAGAATTTTCAAGTTATGATTTTGTGACTTTCACAAAAGTTGCTCTATACATTTAGCTAACATAATATGCAAATGAAATTTTGATATCGTTGACGCATGCGCAGTAAAAAATTATTTAGTAAACCAACTCATTTTTTATACAATTTTCATTATTTTTTAATTCTGATACAGGGTACTGTGTGCAATGTTGTTTGTCATATCTTCTGAAAAAAATAATATTTTATATTAAGAACTCTGAAAATTATAAGGAAAAAACTTGGAAAAATTTGTGATCATTTTTATAAAAACCATAATTACTCTGCGAGTATGCATGCTATTTGCATAAAAATGAACAAGGCTTATTACAATAAGGCATTCAATCACAATCTAGAGTTTGGGCGCTTTTGCTACCTTAGTTTTGACAGGGTTATTGAAAAGATATTCATTCTTTTTTAATTTGTTGACGGTCCCCTTTGGAGTTTCGGGAAAAAATCTTCACGGAGATGTATGACTTATACTATTATATTTATACACTAAGAGTTTCGAGACGATTCCTCATGTATTTTTCTAGATATTTAGTAAAATGTCTAAAATCGCAAGTGTCCCATAATCAATGGCAATATAGTGTAGTTTATGCCAAAAGAATTTTGGGGTGTTGTTGCTTGCCAGAGATATAAAATTCCAAACATACTAGCATTTCATTTTTCATGAAAATGGCATTCACAACCTTGAACTTTGACATTTTCTATAGGGAAGAGAAATTTTTTTCATAAAAAGATATCAAGGCAATTAAAAAATATAACTGCCAAAACAACACTTTTTTGTCTGAAGTTCAAAATAATTGGTCTTAATTATGTTTTTACTCTATTTTTATATTTTCTATGATAAAATTTCATTTTTATGCAATCTCATGGAATAACATTCCATCCGCCTCGCAAACCATCAACAATGTTTTTGTAAATATAAATGAAAGAACGGGATAGAATCCTAGATGAACTAGCTTTTTTATGATGTTCCCGCGTAAATTTACCTAGAACTCAAAAATGACGCGTTTTTCTTTTTCTTGTCTCTCTGATATTTCATAAATTTATATTCCATTATGGTCTTAGAATGATAAAATAAATACTAGACAGTATATCTTCATCGTTAGCATCATTAAAAAATGAAATTTAATACGAAACAAAATTCATTTGCAATCGCATACAATATGAAATGAAATATGCATAGTACACAAAATGCATTTAACCGCTTGTGAATAATGGCGTAGTAATCAAAGTTCAAATTTCTGAATTAAAAAATATATAGTAAAAAGGCCTTATTCAATTCTTTAAGGCTACAGTGGACTCTCAAAACTAATTTTTTTAATTTTCAATGAATTTTTTTAAAAATTTCTGGAAATAATCATAATATATATATATCTTATTTCACAAATTTTTTTTAAATATATTCAATAGTTTTTGAGATACAGATTTTTCTTTTTTTAAATTAACAAAAAATGGCAATATTTCAAAATGCTCCATGCGAAATTCTTTATGCCCAATTTTTCTGATTTTTTGTTTAAAATGCTCTCTTTGTATGTGTTAACAAATGTTACTAAGCATTTTTAACATATTACTTGTAAAACATTTTAAAAAATGATTTTAACTTAATTCTTTTGTATTTCCCGTTAAAAAAAACATTAAAAATTTCATATAACTGAAATTTAAAAAAATTACATGCGACTAAAAAAATTCATTTCTAGTAACATTTGTTAACACATACGGGTGATTCTCAAAATAGGGGACAATTTCAAAAGTGAAATCTTAAAAAAAATATTTTTAGCAAAATTTCTGGAAAAAAATAGATGTTGTTAATGTAGTATTAGGTATACTTTATATGTAGTCAGCAGAGCTAAATATTTAAAAATTAACTTTAAAAAAAAATAATTAGTATTTTTTGAACCGTGCTAATGACAAAACAAATTGCATGGAATAAATATATTAAGAAATTTTTATTTTCTTCCTGTTTAAATATTTTTTTCTATATTTATTAGCCTTCCTTTTCAGCAAATGGTTTCCATTTTTACATATATACATATAAGGAGAATCAAAAGATTACCAAAAAGCAAACTTTGTTTATATGAGCAACATTCTGACACTAACAATGTAAGAAGCTGTCTTAGTGATTTTCTGACAGATTCAATGCATATTTTAGGAATAATAAATGTAATACCTAAATTTATATGTAAAATTAAACTTTATAAAAGATACAATCTAAGCAATGGTTACATTTATGCACATAGGAGTCTTTAGCATGGGCAGAAAAACCATATTAATGACACAGATATTTGTCCATGCTAATGACAAATTTTAATTTAAATAAGATTATGAGCCATAATATAATCACAATGCAATAGTCCTTTATGGGGCTTTTTAAAACACAAAAGTCTTATTCAAATAAGTAAAATAAAAATTTTAATTATAAAATAAACATGAAAATTATTATCCATTCTAATGACATACAATTGATGTACGCCCCTAATATTCTACTTCTATTCTTAAAATACAATACATGCTTCTATTTTCAGGCTGGGATAAAATGGCTACTTGTTGCCATGAAGAAACTTTATATTTTCAAACTATTGTCATATGTGAAAATGAAATTTTGATTAATAACCAGCTGTTATAGTATGACCTTGTTTTGAAAATATAATATGGAAGACAAACTTTAATTCTTTTTTTATATACTATAATTTTATTTTTAAAAAGAAATTTATTGGATAAATCCTCTCTTTGATTAATTTAAAGAAAGAATAACATTTGTTTCATTTTATAAACATGATATTAAATCTTGAAAAAGCTAGTATATACAAGGCACAGCTGCTGTGAACATCCATGCTAATGACATTTTGAACATTTATTCTGTTATTTTAAGGTGTTTTTAACTAAAAAGTGAGTAATTCTTGAGTGCAAATAATGAATAATATTAAGACAAACATATCTAAATATAAAAACATGACAGAAAACCTCTCAATTTTTTTTTTTTTTTTTTTTTTTTTTTTTTTTTTTTTGTATGCCGAAAGACATAAATTGTCCCCTATTTTGAGAATCACCCATACATGAAGAGCATTTTAAACAAAAAATCACAAAAACTGGGCATAAAGAATTTCGCATGGAACATTTTGAAATCATGAAAACGACGAAAATATTCATTGTGAGAAAAACGGGTTTCAGTAACTACAGTGGTTATAATAGCTGGATATTTTCCTACTGACACAGTTTCAGCTATTCACAGATCATTAAGGGATATAATGTCATTTCTAGCTTATATGTAAGTGTTTTATGTTTTTATGATAAATTCACATAAAATATGTGGCTTCAATAGTAATTCATGCAAAGGACGTGAAGTATCTGAATTTTAAAAAATCTTCTCAAAAGTAACATTTTGTATTTTCTAATGAATTTTTTTTTCAAATTTTACTATAAATATTCATGGTATAAATACCTTTTATTGTACAAATTTTTGTTAAATATATTAATATTTTTTAATTTACGCTAAAAATATTGGGGAGCAAAAGAAATTCCTCTAAAAACATTGTAAACAAACGCTTAAAGAAGCAGTTAAAAGTTGCAGTTAAAGTATTGTTTTGTAAAATCACAAAATTAATAATTTCAGTGCAAAAAAATAACATTTTGTATGGTAAAACTAAAAACTAGGCTAAATTTTACGGATGTGAATCGGCAAAAAAGGAAACAAAGGGGCGTGGCACAATCAGCTTATTGGACAAAAATGCTTCTAACTCCAGTAAAAACAGTCGAAATTGAAAAATTCTTTTTGTTTTCAATAGCAGGCAGTTCATATAATTTTATTATGCTAAAAATGAAAATTCGACAATTTGATGATTTTGAAAGTCCATTGTAGCCTTAAGGTCCACGCACATAGCACGAACTTCTTGCGCTATCTTTGATCTTTCGTGTCGGCGCTTTGATGTATAAATTGCACTTCTAGTGCACTGAATCTGAACTTCAAGAGGGGAATCTAACGCGAAATCAGTTGACAGCTTTACGAGTGAAGATAAAGTAGATAAAAGTTCCCCTACCTTTGTCAATTTGGTAGGATCAGTCACGGCCAACTTTATTAGAGGCCTTGGAAGCTTTTGCTTTTTAGGCGGGTCTTACGACGGAATTAATGACGTAATCTCCGTCTATCCAATCGCGTGAGGAAGTTGTCCTTGTAAGGGGCGTTACAAACAAGAGTTGTCTTTGCCGATTGGTTAAACATGATATGATGTCATAAATTCCGTCCTAACAGCCAAGAGCTTCCAAGGCATCTAATGAAGTTGGCCATGGATCAGTCCCTCAAAAATCATTTAAAGAGATTTCACCCTTGTTCCGTTCGGAAAAAAAGATTGATTGATTGCTCTTTTAGTGTAATAAAAACTAGTGCAGTTCTCTCGCAGCCTTAAAGGAATAATGGAAGACAGTTTCAGAATTATTTTTTTTTTCGGGGAGGGGACAAATTTATGACATTTTATTTTTAATTTAATTAGACTTATAACATGCAGAGTGGCGAGTAGTCAGGAAAAATCACAGTCAAAAAAGATATTAAATACCAGTATTTTGTTAACGAGAAATTCGTATTTGTTAATCCCTTTATATTATTCGAAGAATTTTCTATAAAAGAATACTCACGGTTCCCTCTTTTTTTTTACTGTATTTTTTTCTGACGATTCGCCACCCTAACATATTCTTTTTTTCTCTATACCAGATCTACGCTTTCTTTTTACGTTTAATATTTGACATAAACAATCTTGTTACATTCAAGATTATTACAAACCAATCAATAGGATAATTAAATGAGAAATCAGATCATCTCCTCTTATCTTCTCTATTATCTACTACTTTTCACATTATTGAATTTTCTAGTGAAGATAAGGACAAAAAAAATAAAGATCATTAAAGCAATGATTTAAAATAATGGAGGAGAAAAATAGTTTTAGTATATAATTTTTTTTCCTTGCCATACTTTTTTTAAAATCTTCTCTCTGCTTGTCATAGTTTTAAAACAATACAAAATTAACTGACATCACAAATTTTCTCATCCATAGCGACTAAATACTTTATTTTATTTCATTGAAAAAAAATTGTTATTTTCATACGCATTGGCTTATACTTAATTTAGTTATTTACAAGATTAATTACATTTCTTTTTTAAGCTGAAGTTACTATTGCTTATAAAGTCTAAAGTAAACCGAAATTTTCAGTTTAAAGAGTGTTCATTAGCATTGCGAACGTCCTACTCTAAACGAGACCTAAATAACTTATTGATAGAATTTCCTCAATATATAATCATATGTAATAACATAATATGAATCATCTAAAATAATAAATCGGTTTAAAACCCGTCAAATTTCGACGAAAAAAAATGTTTTTTGTAAAAAAGAACTGTTACACCGATTTAAATCAAATCTACAGAATTAATTACAATAAAAAATTCATCTTACTTTAAAATTTGAATTTTAAACCAAATGTATTTTTCAATAGCTTCAACTGTAAAGTAATTGTTGTGGAAAGAATTTTATTGTGTTTTTTCTTCGTTTTTATTGTTGGCAACTGCTTTAGCGAAAAAAAAAATTTCCTGTCATTGTTGTGTAAGAGTTTATTCAGATCAGTGTTTATTCATGTTAAGGCAGTATTAAAAATTTTAAATCTTCCCCATTACCATCCGCTTGGTCCAATTTTGCCTATTCGTAATCCCCGCCGAGATATTAGCCATCTCAATGTTTTTCGCGAATTTGAAGACGATCTGTATAGAATTGTGACTTTTATGGTGCATGCAAAATTTATTACATATATATAAATAGATATATATAAACTTTTTAAAAGGGGGTGGTTTGGGATTCCTCGAGTCATAAAATGAAAAGTTACAAAGGAATTTTTCAAAAGTCGTACCACAGTAACGATTGCAATAGGTATTATTTCATACGGAATCTACCTAAAGTTAACGTTGAATGAAATCGAAAATAAATCGATTTCTTATATAAGAAATTTCTAAAACGTAAGTCTTTGATTATTTTTTTAATAAATTGAAGCACATTTAAAATTTACAAACATGTTAATCCCATATCTGATATACATTTTTTGAGGAGTAATAGCGATGACGAAATAGTGAAGAAAAGTTTTTAATTTTGTTTTATACCTTTCCTTTAACTTAAAAAAATTGCTTGCTAAAGTTGCTTAGAATCAGAAAAAGAAAAATATCAAATACTAATAAATCTGGAGATTTTTATAAAAACTTAAAATTAATTAAACATGTACTACAGTATAAGCTCTAATATTTTTACTCTTAAGATTAAATTAAGATTTTTTTTAAAGAAATTTTCCATCTAATCATTATACTTACAAGAAACGATTACATAAAGAAATGAACAGTAAGATTTATTTTCAGTGATTTTTGTTTCTGTTCGAAAAAACACGCATTAGCTTTTCCAGTGTGTCATACTTCAGAAAAATGTTAAAAGTTTTGAAGTTAAAAAAGTAATTTAAATCAAAAAGAATATTCTATACTGATGAAAATAAAGCTTAAAGAAACTTTCTCAATTTTTGTACAATTATTTTATTTTAGCTGACTGAATTTCATCGAAAGACGAAAAAAAAATCGTACATTGTTTTTCCTTATTCATTTCAGTTACAATAAAATGTGATTAAACATTTTTCGATTAGGCTGAAATGTTAAAATATTTATAATTGTTTTTATTCTAAATTTTATATATATTTTTTTCTTTGTAATGCGTTTTTTTCTGAAATGAAGACAAATCAAAATACTTTTATAAAATCATAAAAGAAGATAAACAATTTAATAAACAAAATCGAAGAAATTTATATTTTGGTCAATGAGCCTTTTTAAGTGCGTTCCTAATTATATAAATACGTAGCATCTATATTCGTCGCTCAGTCCGTTCGTTTGTCCTCATATAATAGAGCAAAAACTACCCAACTGAATCGTTTGAAATTTAACATATATATATATGTTGCATAATTTTCTCAAGTTATTTCAGATATTATGAAAATCAGATGTATAGTTCAACTGCAGGGTCTATCAAAAGCAATAAGCATTCGGTTACATTACTGTCAACGGGAAAAATAGTTTCAAGTGCATTTTAATGATGTTATATTCTTTCGAACATAATTGAATTGAGATGCATCTATGAAGTATGTACTAAAAAATACATTCTGCACAATCTGTGGTGCAAAGCATATTCGTTATTAATTCACAAGTCCACGCAAAAATATTCCATTGTATAGTGGTAGAAGAGGAAACACCGTTTGGGGCGTGTTTTTATGCTATTAATCTATTTCGCATTTCATGAAATTGTTATATGTTACTGACATGGACCGACTTACAAATTTAGGGGCCCTGGGCACAGATGCTTACGGGGTCCCCCTGTCATCGATGCTTATATATATATATATACATATGCACATGTAATTATTATTGAAAGCCGTACTTATTAAATTCATTATTGGTTTTAATACATTTTTTAAATATCCATTAAGAAACTAAATTTGATAGTTATTAATTTGCTTTTTAATAATAATTTCATTATTATTAAATTTAATTGAATAGATGTTTTCTAATAAATTGTGTGTTTCAGATTTCTCGTTTCTATGTAATTTCATATATGGAATGATAAAGCAAGCAACAAATGACAAATTTTCTTCAGTACTATAATATTTTAAATATTAGCTATTAATCGAATAATATTTTCTTTCAAATATAAACATTCACTGAAAAAATATATGTATAGGTACATATTTTTATTTTTTTAATAGTTATGCGTCTAATTTTGGACAATAATTAAAAGAACTTCAATAGCATTTTGGGGCCCCTGAAATTTGGGGGCCATGGGCCTGTACTCCGAATGCCCTGCCATAAATCCGGCATTGGTTTCTGAGGTTTACTACAAGTTACATACGGTATAATAGAAAGCAGATTGTATTTACAGGGCCACGCTAAATATTTCGGCCACTATACTGTATCCGAAGTACTGTATATTATTACAGCAAGATTTGAATTTTTTTTAACTTTGTTATAATACGAATGCACCTCATTTGCTACGCTTAACGTGCAATTTCTAACTTGTTAGAATTTGAAGAAAAAAGCTTATACTGGCATTGTCGATTAAATATCCTGAAGAGTAAGCATTATAATATATGAATCCTTCATAAAATATGTCATTTCATTTTAAAATATTATCATGTCATAGAAAATCCATAACATTTTAATGTAAATGAATTTACTTGCTTCTCCAAAGTGAAAAAATTGTATATATAAGACAATTAAAAGAAAAACAAACAAGAATCCCTTTCTCATACTTGAAACCATTTTAACTTGAGTAAGTATAATTTTTAAAAAAATTACGCCACATAAAATTGCTAAAAAAGTGTTAGCTCTGTTACGTATAACCAACCTTTAAATGTAAATCGTAACAAAGCAGTTCCAGAAAGCCTATATTTTTCATGCCGTATGTTTTTTTATAATGAAAAATTCTATGGGATAAAAAAGGTTCTTTTAATAAAACAAGAAGCATATTTAAATGCGAACTGATCAAGAGCTAATGAATATAATGATTTTACATAATTGTTTTTCGTTAATCAAATGTACACTATTAATACATTAATGCTTAAGACAAGATGCTGAAATGAAAAAAAAATTACAATGTAACAACCATTTAGAAAATGAAATTCGGTCCTTTTCGGTTACCCGAGTGCCAGTGTTTATCTATCTATATATACATATAGGTGGATATTTATGTGGATATATATGTGTATATAAGTGTATACATTATATATATGTATATGTATGTATGTATGTATATGTCTTAGATTGCATGTAAAAACTGTAAGGACAACAAAAAAATTAACTTTTTTGATAAAATTCAAAACAAATAAACTTTTTTTTTATAATATGCAAGAATTTTTTGACATTTTTAAACAAAATTCAACTATCAGTATTTTATTAAGAAAACAAAATAATTTTGCTATTTTTGTGTAAAAACTATAAGGACACCAAAGAAAGTTCAATATTGTAACCAAATAAACAGATATTTAATGTGTTAAGCTCTCATCTATGAGTTTACTGATTGGAAATATTCCATCAGTCCTCAAAATCGTTAATTTTTAGTACAGTTCGGGATTTTTTTTTTTTTTTTTTTTTTTTTTTTTTTTTTTTTTTGTACTAATCATCTTCAATTGTTGAACTGAATTCCAATTCTGAAGAAAAATAAATGGCTTTCATTTTTATAAACTCACCTTACTAGATCTGCCTATAAGTTATCGATAGAATGTAAATCAGGATTTATGAGCGGTCATTGCAAAGCTTCAATATTTTTTAATAGAACTAATTTTTTTCTCCCGATTTGTGTCGATAGGCGTATTATCTCGTTGTTATATTCATTTCTTGTCCTGTCAAAAGTGTTGCAACAGATGAAAAATGGTCAAAAAGAGTTTGTATATGCGTCTTTGAACTAAATTTTCCTGAAAATATATAAGTGACATCACATCGTTGAACGAAAAGCAGCCCCATGTTGCAATGAATCCGCCATCTAACTGATATTTTAATAAAATCTCTTTTTCTCTATTTAATTATTTTTTCCGATGAAAAGAAATTAAACTTAAATGGGCCTGATGACTAGAAATATCATTGGAATGATTTAAGAAAAGAAAAATACATTTTATTAAAGTATCAGTTAGGTGGTGAATTCTTTGCACCATGAGGTTGCATTTCGTACAACGATGTGGTGTCACTTATATATCTTTCAGGAAAATTTTATTCAAAGACACATATACGAACTATTTTTGACCATCTTTCATCTGTTGCAACACTTCTCATAGGACAAAAAACGCATATAACAGCGAAATAATATGCCTGTCCAGACAAATCCGGAGAAAAAATTTAGTTCTATTTGTAAAATATTGAAGCTTTGCAATGGCCGCTCATAAATACTGATTTACATCATATAGATAACTTATAGGGAGATGTAGTAAGGTGAGTTTATAAAAATGGAAGCCATTTTTTTTTCAGAATTGGAATTCAAATCAACAATTGAAGATGAATAGTAATTGAAGAGCAATCGCGAACTGTGCTAAAAATTAATGATGTCAAGGACTGATGGAATATTTGCAATAATTAAACTCATAGGTGAGTGCATAAAACATTAAATACCTGTTTATTTCGTTAAAATATTGAATTTTCTTTGGTGTCTTTATCGTTTTTACACAAAAATAGCAAAATTACTTTCTTTTCATAATAAAATACTAACAGTTGAATTTTGTTGACATTTTTATTAGCTTTCAGCTTGATGATAATATTATAAGGAAAAAAGTTTAATTTGTTTTGAAATTTAACAAAAAAGTTAATATTTTTTGCTGCCCTTATAGTTTTTACACGCACTGTATACATATACACTATATTGCCATTGATTATGGGACACTTGCGATTTTAGTCATTTTACTAAATATCTAGAAAAATACATGAGGAATCATCTCGAAACTCTTAGTGTATAAATATAATAGTATAAGTCATACATCTCCGTGAAGATTTTTTCCCGAAACTCCGAAGGGGACCGTCAACAAATTAAAAAAGAATGAATATCTTTTGAATAACCCTGTCAAAACTAATGTAGCAAAAGCGCCCAAACTCTAGATTGTGATTGAATGCCTTATTGTAATAAGCCTTGTTCATTTTTATGCAAATAGCATGCATACTCGCAGAGTAATTATGGTTTTTATAAAAATGATCACAAATTTTTCCAAGTTTTTTCCTTATAATTTTCAGAGTTCTTAATATAAAATATTAATTTTTTCAGAAAATATGACAAACAACATTGCACACAGTACCCTGTAATCAGAATTAAAAAATAATAAAAATTGTATAAAAAATGAGTTGGTTTACTAAATAATTTTTTACTGCGCATGCGTCAACGATATCAAAATTTCATTTGCATATTATGTTAGCTAAATGTATAGAGCAACTTTTGTGAAAGTCACAAAATCATAACTTGAAAATTCTGACAATAATCGTCAATTGAATAAGTCGAAAATCCGTTATTCTCAAAATGAAGCAAAAACAAGAGGGGTTGTATCCATATATTCATTGATTAGTGTCAATATAGAATACACAATATGGGATGTACTACTGCATTTGGATAAAATCCCTCATTTTTTTGCTTCATTTTGGAAACAACGGATTTTGTCCTTTTTCTATAGACGATTACTTTCAGAATTTTCAAGCTATGATTTTGAGACTTTTACAAAAGTTGCTCTATACATTTAGCTAACATAATATGCAAATGAAATTTTGATATCTTTGACGCATGCGCAGTAAAAACTTATATAGTAAACCTACTCATTTTTCATACAATTTTTATTATTTTTTAATTCTGATTACAGGGTACTGTGTGCAATGTTGTTTGTCATATTTTCTGAAAAAAATATTATTTTATATTAAGAACTCTGAAAATTATAATGGAAAAACTTGGACAAATTTGGGACCATTTTTATAAAAACCTTAATTACTCTGCGAGTGTGCATGCTATTTGCATAAAAATGAACACAGTGTATTACAATAAGGCATTCAATCATAATCTAGAGTTTGAGCACTTTTGCTACATTAGTTTTGACAGGGTTATTCAAAAGATATTCATTATTTTTTAATTTGTTGACGGTCCCCTATGGCGTTTCGGTAAAAAATCTTCACGGAGATGTATGACGTATACTATTATATTTATACACTAAGAGTTTCGAGGTGATTCCTCATGTATTTTTCTAGATATTTAGTAAAATGTCTAAAATCGCAAGTGTCCCATAATCAATGGCAATATAGTGTATGTATGTATGATACTAGCACTCGACTAGTCGAAAAATACCTGAAATTTTAATTAACTTGAAATATTAGATTCAGATACAGATGACAAAAGTTTACTTGATTTAAGTTTACCGGATTCAAATTCAAGTTTATCAATGCAAATGGTCAGCTAATGGTTTAATAATAATAAGCTCGACACAGCTGCGGTCGTTTGGTAGCTTCAAAGCCTTAAATCCACCTTCTCGCTTTTTGATGTATTTAATTCAATCAATTTTCCTTCTAAAAAAAGAATAAAAAAATCAAACTGGACAAATTTGTCCCGTTTCATTTTTTTATTCTTTTTTCCTCAACCTGGCTTCCGCTAGACAATCGGCTATTCGGGACGTGGGTCGGGATCTACCAGCCTGCCTTCCGCTAGAGAGTCGCAATAAGAGAACAAAAGGTAAAAAATCAAGAACGTTAAAAAAGGCAAAAAAATAAAATTCGGACACCCAAATGGACGGAAAACAACAATCATTTTCCAAATGGTTAATATATTTTTCAATAATTTTTTTTTAATTTCCAGAAATGATTTTGTGAATAAATAAATATTGTTCCGCCTATTTCAATTTCTGTTCATGATAGCTTGACATTATCTTTTTCTCAAAAACATTATTCAAAAACTCTATTGTTATGCGATCTATCTACTATGTAGGAATAGAGCTTCCTACACTATCTACCATATAGAAAATATTTACCTTTACATAAGAGGTACATATGTCGTTGGTTAATTTAATAATCCGTGTGTTTGCAAGACAGCCAGGCTAATTGAAGAACATCTACCATTTTCAAATTAGCCTGTCATTTTCTAGGATTATTGCAAAGAACCTATGCAGCCTTAATTTTATTGGAAAACGACCTATTGTTTTTCAGTAAGACTGATTATTTTCAAGCTTATTACTATATGTTTGTGCAGTTATTGGCTAATGAGAAAATTTCATTTTTATCCGGTGTCAACAGCCGTATAAGTGATATCTAGTAAAAATTTCCTATTACACTAAAAAGTAAAGCAAAAAAAAGTCAAATTTATCTATCACTAAAATTGAATGAGTTATGAAACAGTTTGATAACAATTACAGAATGCCTAAATTACGTCAGATCCTAAATTATGTTTTTTCTTCAGATTTTGATGCTTTTTCTTATAACGTGTTGGTCAATAATCATCGTCTGATTGCTAAAATTTCTTTTAATGCTACACTGATATATATTACTATTTGCTAATATTAAAAAACGGAATATTAATTTTTAAATGCAAAAAATGCCAATGTAATTTTTATCAATTTATTGTATATATGTGATAGGATTACCAATGAAAAAAAAATCATACTGACTGGAAGGTGAAAAGATGCGTGTTTCTGAGAAATGGGAGTACTTTGAAATGAAAAGTACGTGAAAGGAAAAAGGTTGGGAAGGATTGCTATGTATCAGAATAGTATTTTCGAGAATAACCATTAATAAGTTACCTGTACACAATATGGACACCCTAAGGAAAATATTTTTTTTTACCCCCATGTACAAGTCATAGGACTCCAAAAATATGTGACCACTAGCCTTGGACTATTGACTATCATTATTAAAATTAGCGACCTTGTAATTATCCTGGTTTAATTTAAATGATAAAAATAAAAAATTATTTACAAGTGTCCATATAAGGAACTACCTGTCCCTATTATGGACAGGTGTTTCCTTATTGACTTTCTACACAGTGTGTTTCGAAGAGCCACATTTTCAAGGGATTTTAGAGGAGGGGGAATAAAAAAAAATGTATGTTAAAGTATTCGGAGGAGGAGGAAGGACAGTAAATATCTTCAGAACATGTAGTTTAGAAAGGGGGGCATTCTCGAATTTTACCCTTCGAAGACCCATGCAAAGCCCCTTAGTTACTAGTAAATATTATGAAATAATATTGTTGGTTTTGCTTAGCTTTATTGGATCTGTTATTACTCAGTCCTCACAGCATGGACAAATAGAAACATTTTTACCTTGGGCAGTAAGTCCCACATAATCCTCATGAACATACCTGCCACATGTGATGCATGGCCGCATGTTTGAAAAAGCATCAATACTGCAAAAGAAGTCATACCATTGGTACCTACGAGTTCGCCAACAGATATCCTACTGGGGGAGGGGCTTCTTTTTATTTTTCTGCAAGGGTTTTTTGGAGGAAGGTTTTTGGGGGATTGTTGAAATGGCATCTTGTTGAACAAAGATTTTAACACTTTGATGCCTTTTCAATTTATTGCTTGGCAACGTTGAATTTTCTTCTTTCTTACAGTTGTAGTCGATGGGGACATAAGCTGTCCATATTGGGAACCGGGCGTAGTTTTACTGAATCTTGTAACAAATGAATAAGGAAAATATTTTTAAGCAAAATATGCAATAGCAATCGAAAATATGTTTTATTATCTTTCTAAAATAGTCCACTTTTTAACATTTAATGTAATTTTACCATATCTAATAAGAATTTAAGCTTACAAGTAATTAAGGTCAGCACATCTCGAAACAACAAGTTTCCTATTAAATGGCGAACAGCGCGCTTTTTTACACTTTCCAGCCTTAATTATCTTTTCAACTGCTTTTTTTCGCGAAAATGTTGAGCCATCTCTCGATCAAAATTATTACCTTTAAAAATATTAGGGGTGCCCATATTGAGAGCCCTGTCCATATAGGGTACAAATACCTTATAATTAAAATTAAATCATTTTCAGATGTTGTTACCAACTGAAGCTTCGTCCACTAGAATTTCATAAGAATTATAACATCATAAAAAATGCATGAAACATCTATTTTGTTACTAAAAATCTTTTTAAATATTTAATACGTGATTCATCACTTGCTAACCAAGCGTGGAAACTAACAGGTTTAAAAATGGTTCACCCCGGAGACCGAACCCGCAACCCTTGGATTAGCTCTCGAAGTGTTCTGCCATTCTAGCCTTGGGGACAATAACCAGCGTGGCATTTTTCACTCCCATATGTTCATAAGGCTACAACGCAGCACGAGATGGAAAAGTCTTCATGAGCACACACTCTTGCGGCGTAACATGAGACAAAAACAAGCTCAGCATCAGTGAACACATGTACAATTTAATTAATTTTTCCAAATAATTTTCTGCAATTAAATTATGCTTGAAATTATTGAATATTAAATACGTGATTTATCGCTTGTTAACTCAGCGTAGAAACTAACAGGGTAAAAAATGTCCAAACCCATTTCATAAAAATCTTTTTTTTTTTTCTTTGTAATAAAAATAATAATGCATAACATCTAACCATGAGTTTTTGGTATTACTATTTCAGAAAAAATGTTTTGTCTTATTTGATTTCAATTCTCTTCGTAATTAGTATTGCTAAAAAAGTCGCAGCAGCGGGTAATTATGACGATGAAGATAAAAGAAAATTGTTTCACAATGTATTTTGAACGTTTTTTAAAATTAAAAGTAACATGTATTTGCGAAAGAAAAAACAGATTAAAACACGATTTTATCAAATAAATGCGCATGTTATGCTTCTAGTGAGTTTGGAATTGCTCAAATGTAGATTATATTATCAGTTTTCCTTTTTTATGAAGCAAGCTTGATAAATAAAGTTTCCGATTAAAAAACTTATGTTATAAAAAATATAAAACTCTGCATTTAATGAATGTAGTTTCGAGGAATAGTTTTTCAAAGAAATGAACTGTGGGTGTTTTTAAATTACTCCGATTTCTGTTCAAAAAATGCATCATTAAGTTTTCCCAAGAAACTTTATTAAGGTTATATGTCGAAAGTTCTCAACGAAAATAAGTAGTCTGAATTGTACACAAAATTCTAAATTGATAAACATAAAGTTTAAAGCAACTTTATCATTTTGCCCGAAATTAATTTTAAGCGTCTGAACTTAATTTAAAAATTAATCAATTTCAACTTGTATACTATTATATTTACAACTTATTTCAGTTGTAAAGTCTAGTAGTGATAAAATATTCCCCCACACAATACAGACTAAGTAGTTGTAAATGAATTAAAGGACTCTTACGTCTTGAAATTAACAAACATATATAATAAAAAGATTTATTAAACGGCGTATGTTACACACAACTGGTAAAAACTTTCAAAACATTAAATAAAATTTTAAAAGTGAAAAACTGAGAAGTTCAGGCCACTCTGTAGTCATCATCAGGGTCTTATTTTAGTCAAAGAGTCTTTTTTTTTTTTTTTTTTTTTTACTCGGACTGAAGTAATACACTGATGATAGCTACAGAGTGGCCAAAACTTGTCAGTTACAGACTTTTAGAATTTTATTTAATGTTTTGAAAATTTTTACCTGTTGTGCGTAATATATGTTCTTTTAGCTAATCTTTTTATTATACATGATGTCCATTGTCCATTTTAGCGAAATTTTGTATACAACATTTTTTTGGCATGAGAAAACTATTGGGCTAGGTCATATGTTCCAGAAATTTTGATTAATGGGTCATAAAGGGTCATAAATGGTCTGGGTCAAGCTATTAATATTTAAAGAACGGTAGGATCGATTTTAACGAAATTTTGTATGTAGCAGTTTTCTGATACGGAAAAACTAATGGCCTAAGTCACATGTTCGAGAGATTTCGATTATAAGGGTCATTTGTGGGTTATGATGCGTCATGCTAAATATATCTAGAAAATGGCTTTCACCATTTTGACTATACTTTGTATTACCTCGTTTTCGAACAAGAGAAAACCATTGGGCTAGGACACATACACTCCAAAATTCGATTAGTTTTTCATTTTGGGTTCTAATGGGTAAGGGTCATTCCAATTATATATAACAACGACTCAATCAATTTTACCTAAATTTTGTAATGAAACGTTGTTTGTCTATTGGACTAAGAGTCTATTGGATTAATACTATTGGGCTGCGTCCATGTTAAAAAAATATATTTTAGCGGGTCATTTTGACTTTATTGCCGAATGCTGTCAAGCTAATTTTACCTAAGAAATGGGTTAAACGATTTTGATTCAATTTTATATTCTACTGTTTTGGATTACCTGAAGATAATTGATCTAAGACACATGTTTCATCATATTTGATTAGCGGGTCATTTTAAGTAAAACGGATCAGGGTTATAAGAATAAGGCAACAGTCAATAAGTTGGCGATATTTGACAAAATATGGCGACATTTGGCCGAAATATCGACTATTGAAATTACGAAAGCCAAAACACGTATTTGGCGCAAAATAAAAGAATGTCGCCAAATTTGGCTATATCTGGCAAAATATATTGTCTTTCAGAATGTTAAACAATTTTTTATACATTCCTAATAGGATTCAAGATGCATGGTCAAACCGATCAGAATCAAGCTAAAAAAGTGATTTGAATTAATATCCTTTTGTTGTAAATTTTAAAATAATGTAAAATTTATGAACATGTGCATACATACATAGTTTTCTTATTGATTGTTTTAGTAAATAATACTATTATAGATAACATGTATTATAGTAATAATACAGATAAACTGATACAGTTAAAATGCTATATGGAGTTGAACACAAAGTTAATTATGACCTAGCTTAGCTCGGTCATTTCTGCTAGTAGCTCTTTAAAATTGGAGCATACATTTTGAAGCAAATTAGGGGTCATTCACAAATCCATTAGAAATATAATTTCGTCAGATATATTTAAAAAGAAGGTTGAAAGTAAAATTTAAAATTGCGATAGAAATTTGAAAGAATTATTTTAAAATATTAAAGTATATAATTTCTAATAAAAATACCTTCACTTTCAAAATCGGTTCCGAAAATGAAAAAATCATTCTCAAAAATATCTGCAACCAAAATCGAACAAGTAAAAAAAGGTGAAGAGATATACAATGCAAAAGAAAAATGTATTTAAAAATGTCAAAATGCAAACGAGATATTAGACAAATTCCTCCCCATAGTATTAGCATTAGGTCGTGAGTGTCATCGCCAGCAGAGACAGGAGTCTTAAACATTTAAACCACCCTCCATCTAAGTTGATTTATACAGGGTGAGTCATAATTATCGAAACAATAGACTATCTCCTTAAATATTGCCCTTAGGCAACTATACTTCCAATTCCAAAGTTTCATAAAAAATAAAAATAAATTTTAAAAAAAGGTGCAAAGTATGATGATATAAATTTCAACTTCATGGAGGATCTACTTGAAAAAATACGAAAATAAAATTTTAAATGGCCCCTGTCGGGTAAAAATTCCAGTTAAAAAAACTTTCCTTATCTAGTCCTGAATTAAACACAAAACATTTCATCTTCATATCTGCAAAATTCAGAGAATTACAGCCGTTTAAATAATTCATCAGATTTTAAAAGATTAGACACGAAATGCGCGCAATTCAAGCAACAATGTTACTTTAACAGTTCTATAAAACATGTAAAAAATATATCTATTAAGTTAAAATTATGGGTTTTTTTTCCTTTTTCCCCCCTTTTTTTTAGTGATGCTTAATCATATGATTTGAAAACAAAATGACATTCTAAAATTTTTTACAATATTTATAAAAATTTCAAATATTTTTTTATTAAAGTGTGATAGTTTAATATCGCTATACTTCGAAGCATTATTTATCGGATTTCATTTTCTTCCCTTTAATAAAGGACTAAAATATAGTTTTAGTTTTGTTTCAGGTTTTTTTTTTTTTTCAATATTAGTTTTAAAAATATTTAAGATATTAAAAAAACATTAATTTAATACACGTAACTTATTTTTTTTAAAGAATCATATTTTCAAAAGCAATTATTTTTCAAATTTGCTGAAATAAAATTAATGTAAAATAATCATAAAATACATGTTGAAAATTAGTACTTTTAAAAAAAATTTTTGACTTTTAATAATTTAAAGTCATATATAAAAATTACATCATAAAAGTCATAAAAGTCATAAAAGTCGTATATAAAAACTACAAAAAGT
The DNA here is from genome assembly GCA_964019185.1 of Maratus speculifer. Lineage (NCBI taxonomy): Eukaryota > Metazoa > Arthropoda > Arachnida > Araneae > Salticidae > Maratus > Maratus speculifer. The sequence continues at coordinate 212,738,523 of OZ025292.1, read as the reverse complement.
GACAAAAAAGAAGAAAAACACACTTAAAGTTTTAAACAAAGACTGGCTTCTAATACAACGTTTAAATGCCCTTTTTTTTATTGTAAACAAAAAATAAACCCTTTCTGTAGCTTAAACTTTCGAATTAGTTTAACTTTTGCCTTTTCCACCTCTTTCGTTTCTGTTCTATTTAAATGTCCGCCTGTTGTTTAAAACAATCTGTTTTTAACATGAGGATTAAAAACTCTTTCATAATTTCAAGCTTTTTACCGACACGATGAGGCTGTTAAAAAAAGGATGAGATCAGACCGTGTCGGGCTTGGTCGTTATTTTTTTTCTTAATAAAAATTAATGTAATGATACCTGAATTATAAATACAAATTTCATATAATAATACCTGAGAAAAAAATAGACTACATTTACACGTCCTGAGAATGTCTATAACATATTTTTCTTTCCTATGTGATTCTGTCTTAAAAATTTTTATTGTATAGCAATTTTCAAAGTCACCAACAAATGGAATATGGGTTAACGATAGTAAAGAATAAGTGAATAATTTATATATAGAGAGATATTCATTATAGAATAAATATATCAAAGGCTTTGGCGATTCTTTAATGGTGAAAATTATAAACATGAAAAACGAAAAACTGTAATAAGTATTTTTTGTCAGAACTCCTCTGTATGAATCAATTTTTAATCATATCCAAGCAAAAAAACTGGAAATTCAAGATCCGAACTATATGATTTTAACTTTCTTCCAGGACAGTACAATTTTTTTTTTCTATGGGTCGGTTCAGGACTGGACTTAGATATTTCAACCCGTGCAGACCTCTAGTGCAGAACAACAACTATATATTTGGAAAGCAGGTTTAATGTAAAATCCATATGCTGCTATTTTATGTTCAAAGGAAAAGCATTGTCTTAAATCGATTTTTAATAACATGCAAATTGGGGATGATCGCTACCTATAATTCGAAATGAGCCAAAACTCATCATTCAGAGGTGTAGTTAAATTGTGTAAGTCACAAATTTTGGAGAATTTTGGATTTTAATATCTCTGAAATTTATAGATATCAAGATTTTTTTTAAATCAAGAATGGATGAGAAAAAACTTTCTAAATCTGAAATTTTAACATACGGGGGCCGCATAAAAATTTATTTTTTGTATATTCTCAAATGAACCCCCCCCCCCCCCACCCCCTCATGGAGTTGCAACGTATATCATCAAATTTCGCACTTTTTTTAATGAAATATTGCAATTGGAAGTAAGTGCCTAGGGACAATATTTAAAGAGATGAACAATTGTTTCGATAATTATGACTCACCCTGTATATGTGTATATATGTATATATACATTTGATTTTTATCATACGATAACACTCGTATTTATTAACCGATTTGAATGACGTTAATTGAATGCATACTACATACGAATATCTCGACCGAGTTTGCTGGTTAGCTTCATCCGCCGTCTTGTTTTAAAATAGCGGCCATTTTAATTTCTTTTTAATTTTAAATATTAAAAAAGAGGTGCAAATAAATTTTAAGAAAAAATATTTTTCAGTTTTAAAGTTTGACCTTAATACAAGGATTCCGAAGCATATGTAAGCATATTTTGTTTTGTCTTTTTTATTAAAAAAAAAGGCTGATATATAGCAGTTTTAATTTATAGAGTGGCTGACATTTTGAAACAATCTGATTTTCGTCATGCTATAACTCTCGTATTTATAAACTGATTTGGATTTCATTGATTGTATGCATAATACATACGAGTGTCCTACCAAGTTTGCTTGTTAGCTTCATCCGCCTTCTTGTTTCAAAATGGTGGCCATTTGAATTTTTTTATATATATATACTAAAAAAAAGGTGCAAATAAACGTAAAACTGAAAAATATTTTTTTTCTTAAAAGTTTGACCTTAATACAAGGATTCCGAAGCATATTTAAACATATTTAAACATATAGATTCATATCAGTTTTATTATGTTCGAAAGAACATAAATCATTAAAAAGCATTTGAAACTATTTTTTTCCCATTGATCGTAATGTAACGGAATACTTTTGATTGTCCCTGTAATTGAACTATGCATCTTATATTCATAAAATTTGAAATGACCCCATAAAATTATGTAACAATTACATATTTAAAATTTCAAATGATTCAGTTGGGTAGTTTTTTCATTGTCATATGCGGACAGGCGGACGGACGGACATCACAGACCGACAGACGGACTGAATGATGGCTGTAAATGTTCCTTAATTATGTAATTACAAATACACCTAAGTAAATTTTTTTGTAATATACGCGTTTAGGGCGATCGCTAGTATCATCGCAACATCCACCCACTTACCGCTTTTCAGTGTCTTTAATTTGTGTACTTACTTTTGTAAATGTGCACGGTTTAATTTTTTTTCTTTTTCCTTTTCTTTTTCTGTTTAAAGTCTAAGGTATACGGCTCGTAAGTAAAGACGTTTGACGGGGCTTTTGATCGCACAGCAGCAACAGCGCTTCGCACAAGAGAGAAAAGTTGTTTGGGACGTACATAGGGATCGTGCACGAAAATAGGCCGCTCACTGCGGCGGGTATTATCATTTTTTAATCATTTATTATTTAGTATTAATCATTTATTATTTAGTATTAATCATTTATTATTTATTATTAATCATTTATTATTGTTATTATTATTATTATCAGGCAGTATTAATAATTTATTTTTAAACTAATTCCATACGAGGACAAGATTATTAAGTGCATTCATAATTATGTAACTAACTAGGGAAGTGCAAGAAGTGAAAGTCACAGATTTTGACGAAAGTGGTATCGTTGGAAAGATCTCATCGTGAGCAGTAAAAAACTCAATAGAACTACCCGTCGCAAATGAGTCGTTTTCGAGATATTCGACAATTTATGTCACGTAGCTAGCGCACACTTAATGGGAGATCGCAAAAAATTTTAGTCTCGATCTTAACGAAACTGGCATTATTGAAAACATATCATCGCAAGGATTGAAAAACTTAATGGAACCACCCGTCGAAAATGAGCCGTTTTCCAGATATACGGCAATTTATGTCACTAATGCAGTTTCTCAGTAAGTGTGCATTAGCGATGTGACACAAATTGTCGGATATCTCGAAAACTTCTCATTTCTGTTTTGCACTTCCCTAGTAAATGACTCTTGCACTTCCCTAGTAAGTAGCACCTATAGTCGTCATTCAATCCGTCCGCCTGTCCATCTGTCTATCTGTCAGCATATAACAGCATAAAAACTACCCAACCGAAAAATTTGGAATTTAAAACACATAATTATTGCATAATTTCGTCGAGTTATTGCATATATTATGAAAATTGGAAGCATAGCATAGTTGAATTATAGAGACAATCAAAAGTATTCCATTTCATTACGTCAATAGGAAAAATAGTTCCATTTATATGATGTATAGTAGCATTTTAATGATGTTATACTTTTTCGAGCATAATACAATTCATATGCATCTATGAAATATATGCTAAAATATGCACTCTGTAGAATCTGTGGTGCAAATAATACTTATTAATAATAAACAGGGTACACAAAAGTATTCTATCACATAATGGTGTAGCAGGAAATATTGTTTAAGGTGCGTCTTAATTACATTAAATTATTTCACATTTTACTAAATGGATATACGTTGCTGAGGTTTACTACAAGTTAATTCCTGTGTAATAGAAAGCATTTAGTATTTACAGAGACACACGAAAAATTTCTGGTACTGTATTTTATCCGGAGTATGTAGATTTCAAAAACTTCGTTATAGTACGAACGTACCTCATTTGCTTCGTCTGGCGTGCAATTTCCAACTTGTTTTATTATTGCTACTAAATACAGAGTACGTAAGGAAATTCAAGGGTTTTTAGATGTTTGAATACCAGAAACCGCATACATAACTCGCCAAATTTAAAAACAGAAATATTTTCATTAAATAAGGTAAATACTTAAGGTAAAATACTTTTTTTTTAAGTCATTTATATTTTCCTTGAGGTTTTCAAACTTTGTTTATTTGATACTTGATATACTTCTAATATCTTTAAGGTATAAAAATCTTTAATGCATCAAACAAAACAGTCTATGCGATGAATTTCACATACAAATTTTAAAACCTAAAAGCTATCGTTAACATTAATCTATATTTTCTGTTTCCTATCTTAAAGTTACTTTATGATAAAAATAAAAAATTAATAACAGAATATAAAAGATACATCACGTACGTTTATATTATTCGGATTAGAACGTTATAATAGTACATCCAGAAATTTAATATTCGATATTTTAAAATTGATTCGGTGCGCATTTGTTTTTCCTTTTTTTTAAGTTTTTAAATACTTTCGGCTTCAATCTGAATACATTATACATTTATGACTACAGAAAAATAAATGGATTAAAAATGTTTTAAAAAGTCATCTTGAAAAGACCCTTTTCTACAGTATACAGAATGTTTAGTTTCTTTGAATATTATATGATTTTATTTTTGGATTACATTTTCAAAGAAATGCTGAATTGTGGTTTAAAAAATATGAAAATAAATGAGACATTTGAAGAGACTCCTGGTGTTTTAGAAAAGTAAAATTGATGCGAAAAGCATTTCTTAAAAGACTTTAAAAAGTAAAAGGAAGCTTTTGACAACTTCACAACCAAGAATAACGTATAAAATTAAAATTTTAATATTAATTGACAAACTACAGTAATTATTTCTCAGTATGATCACTTTATTTTAATTGAAAGTATTTTGAGCTTATAATATACATATATACCACTACTAATCTTTCTTAATCATATCGATATATTTTTTAAATAACTGTAATAAGTAGTTTAAGATATAACATTTTAAAACAGTGTGAATTTTATGTTTGATATCGTTTTACCATCTTTAAAATATAAAATTCTCACATTCGATAATGAAAATAGTTTATGTTACGGTTTTCATGTGGAATTTTAAAAACATTGAAACACGCTAAATAATAAATAGTACACCCCCATATTTCTTAAACTGTTCCTCAAAGATTTTTTATTATAAAAAATATATCTTAAACCACATATAAAATGGTGTGTATGTTTTTTCATGGTCGACTACGTTAATCTGTTTTTTTTTTTTTTTTTTTTTTTTTCTTTTCATTTTAAATAGACATTACATTTTTATATTAATCTGAAGTCACATAATATGAACTAAGCACTAAAATTTTAATGTTAGCTCCAGGTGTAAAAATATGACTGGTATGAAAAATTATAATTTTAAGTTAAACGTGAAAGAATGTAAATTATTTCTCTCTATTATCAAACAAGAAAAAATCATGCCTCAAGAATAGATTGTGAAACTTTTCCAACACATTCGGAATAATGTAACAAAACTGCATCGTTTAAAAATTAAAATATTATGTCTAATTCAACCAGATTCAGATTCAGATTCAGCCAGGTGGTGAGGTCTACCAATCGGTTTGAGCTCAACTAGCCCCACCCATCAATGTTTATTTTTAAAAAAATTACAGAACAATTATACAGTAATAAAATAAAAATAGGTAACAAAAAATAATTAAGATAATGAAATAAGTATAGTTAACAATAGTAAAATAAACGAGATGAGTGCTTTACAGACTATAACACATAATTTTTCTTTAACAGTAACACTAATCCTATAATTGTTTTAAAGTGAAAGTTTGATTAGTTCCATAGCTCATAATCATTATCATATAAAAGGTCCCGTGGAGGCATTTGGAAAAGTCCTTGATTGTTTTCAATCAATAATACGTAGTTTATGATTTTTTTGTAATAGTGCTGCTTGTTTTCTTATTATTAACGCATAATTCATTTGAAAACCCAATTTAGGCTATTCTAATCTACAATCGGAGTGCTATCCGATTTTTTGTAGCCCTGTATGATATAAAGACTTATATCTATTAACTACCTACATGCCAAAATTTAGTCTAAAGAAATGAATGTGCCTCAATTGAAAATTCTCCTTCAGCAATTTATTCTACTGGACGGAGGAGAGTGGTACGTCAATACTTTTGTGAAGCTGTGTATATGAGGTATGGAATTTATATATAACAAGCAACATGAAAAAAAGTGATTAAATTTAAAAGCACATACCAAATTTTAAAACACACACTCTAACAGCTACTAAACGATAGTATTGTAACCAATTTCACTTGTGTGTCTCTCTAATAAATAAAACATGGTATAAATATCTTGTTCTAACGTAATCTCAGTGAAATTCAGTGACTTATATCAGTTTATAAACATTTAAAGTTTCTTAATCTAATTAAAATACTCTGCAAACGATTTATACCCATGTATCATAATGTAATGGAATATTTTTGATTGTCTCTGTAAATGAACAATTAATATTAACATACTTCAGATGTAATACCAAACATGTTTTGGTGATATTTACGGAAGTTAAAGCATGGACAGAGGTTCAGACAAACTGATAGCATAAACACTTTTCAACTTAATTGAAAAGTGCTAATAAAAAATTTCTAAAGCCACTGCAAATGAAAGTTTTGTGTCCAAAGTTCTTTCTTTTCTAATGTAAAAATTAGTGGTACACAAAATATGAAAATCGGTAGCATTATGGAGAAGTGTTTTATACATTGATGTAGACACTTTTCAAATCTGAGAACTTTTTAAAAAGCTATTTAATCAAAATTGGTTGGTGAATATTATTCCATTAAAAAAAAAATATTGGAGCACAAACTATACATAGGAATAATTCTCATATAAAAGTAGTAAAGGGGACTCTTCCCCTAGGAGCTACGCTCGTCAACCCCGTCTTGTCTCTAAAAATCAGTTAATTTGAACAGCTTCAAAAAAATTACGAAAGATTGGATTACAATAAAAAAAAAAATTACAGTGGCGATCGCCTTATAAACGGGTATTCATTCTTTTCTGTTTTAATGAGGAAGTTTAAGGCCAAATGAGCTCCTTTTAATAGCTGTTTTCGCATTTGATAAATAAGATTATTTAGATCTTTCAAAATCCGCTAATATAAAATGAAATTCATTCGGAAATTAATAGAATCTTAGCTTCCCGGTATGCTATGAGGTAATGCTTTTAAATAAGTGATTCTTAAATGTAACGTTTTAAATCTGATGTAATTTTCTCCAAACTTTTTTTCTTTTTTGTAATATTCACTTGAAAATATTTTTATTGTTAGAAAGGAAACATTATTATTTGAATTGTCTTATTTTGTGTTTTAAATCTGAAGTATATTTTCTCCATTTACGACTTTTAGCACATATTAATGAATTTGTTATTTTACAATTTTTTTCTTTTAAAATTCATGTACAAATATAGTTTATATGCAGTAATCTCAATATTTTCCTACTTTTAACGCGAATTCAATTTAATTTTAAATTGAAAGTTTTTCCTATTTATCATGAATCAATATTTTTTTTTCAATTTGAAGACATTTTTATTTTCTACGCTGTTTTAATAGTTGGCAACAATTTTAAATAATTTTCTTTTCTAAAACTTGCAAAAAATCTCTCTCGAAATGCTGGAAATTTTAATTTAAATGGAAATAAATCCTCATAAAATCTATTAAATAAAAAAAATGCAGTCTGCTCATCAGGAACTTCTAATGTATAAAATGATCTAAAAGTGATTAAATTCCTATGTATAGCTTTTGTTCCTTATAAAACATTTTTTAATGGAACAATTTTGACCAACTTTAACATTAAATATCTCTTGAAATATTTTTTGATTTAAAAACTGCCTGCAACAAAGTGTTTATCAAAAATTTTTCTATAATACCACCAATTCTCATATTTTTGGTGCAACCGCTCGCTTAATATTAACGAAGAAAACCTCCAGTCACAAAAAATTCATTGTCAGCGGCGGTGACATGTTAGTTACTTTTTTTAGAATAGAAAAATACAATAGGAACTTCTGATGTGCAGACTGCATTTATTTGTTTGACTCGGTTTTTAGTCTTTATTTCCATTTTAAATTTTAATTTTCAGAATATTAAGAGATATTTTTCAAGTTTTAGAAAAAGGTTATAATTGATTTTACATTTTTGCCAAATGTTTGAACAGATCAAAGAATAATCCTTCCTTCAAATTAAAAATTAATTTACACGCAATAATTATAAACAATAAAAAAAAAACTTTCAAATTAGTATTAAAGTATTACGCATTAAAAACGAGAAAATACCGAAAATTATGTCATAAAAACTATATTTGTATGTGAATATTAAAAAAGAATTAAAGTCTTTAAATAATGAATTAATTAATATGCATCAACAGCTGTAAATGGCATATTTAAAATGGGTACACGACATTTCGGTCCCGCCACTTCGGTCCTGCCATTTCGATCCCGCCGTTTCGATCCCGAGACAATTCGGTCCCTTGCTATTTCGGTCCTTAGTCATTTCAGTCCCTTGTTATTTCTTTGCTCGCTATCTTATAAAACGGATTCTAATTGTTCTGGGCCTTCCAAATAGTATAAGTTCAACATTACTTGGGCCTTTTTTTCATTTTTTTAATTCTCCCCTCCCCCTCTCAAGTTTTATAAAAAGTTTAATATAAGAGTCCGATAAATTTAAACTTTTATAACTCGTGACAATGAAATCACAGCGAGCTGAAAATTTTGCTTGGTTAAAAAATCTGATATAAATTTAGGGGGTATTGTCTTTTGCTTTTAGTATTATTATTATTAATCAGAATAAATGTTTTAAATTTTATTATTAATTATTACTATCAATATTTTATATAAACTTCTATAAAATATAAACTAAAAAGTATTTTATATAAATTGCCATAAATATTTTTTGGCTGTTTACGTACATTTTTTTAGAACCTTTAAATCAGCATTAATTAAATAACAAAAAACTGTGCTTATTTTTCCCCCTTCCAATTAGTTTGATAATAAATGTCTTTAATAATTCAATTGAACAGTTATAAGTTATAATGTATACATATTTCCATAAATCACCCATCTACACCCTCTCCTTTGATAATTCAGAAATGAGATATATTTATTGAAGAAAATTTTTTTTATTATTATTTTTATAATACAAAGTTGCATCTTATAAATTTGTTTTCATAAGTTACTTTCCATTTTTAACATTGCAAAAGCAATAGTGATTTCGTAGCTAGGTATGCTATGAAAAAAATTGCATCCGCCATTTTTTTTTTTTTTTTTTTTTTTTTTTTTTTTTTTTTTATAATAGTATTTATTGATTGCATTTTTTAAAAGTCTTCTCACGCCATGAAGGCAATTTTTGTGTGTTAATTTTATTGAAACTGGGCCTATTTCATTCTAAAAAGATGATTATTTTTTTTATTATTTACATAAAATTTATTTAATAATATTTTAAAATATAATAATATAAATATTACATATAAAAATAATAATATAAATATAATATATAAAATATAAATATAATATATAATTTAATAAAATATATTAAAATATAATATAATAATATTTTAAATAATTTTATTTTCAATTTTTAAATGACAAAACTAAGCTTTTATTTCCTTATATTTATATCATCTTTTCGCTCTTACTTTCCCAGAAAAAATAATAATAATTCTTATTTTAGTTTTATTTTTAACTATACTCATTGTTTTAAATTTCTGTAGTTTTAAATATGCAATAAATAAACAAGTAAAAGATAAATTTCGATTTAGAACTACTAGGAAATATAATGATGTATTGAATATAAAATGGATTATGTATTGAGTTTAATTTAAAATAAAATTCATTATGTAAATTAATCATGTTATTAATAATAAATATATTTAATAAAATATAAAATTTTATGACCGTCAGTTTAAAAAACTCTGCTATATTCCCTATAAAATTATGTCTTATTTTACAAAATTTCAGTTTGCAAGAGAAGGGACCGAAACGTCTTGGGACCGAAATGTATTGGGACCGAAATGTATTGGGACCGAAATGTCTCGGGACCGAAACGGCGGGACCGAAATGGCGGGACCGAAACGTCCTGCTTCCTTTAAAATGGCCAAATAATAATGCTGCAAGCTTTATAAAATTAAAAATATATTTATTCGAGACATTTCACATTTCTAGATGATCTTTTAAATTATTGTTGGCATTTCTAAGGCTGCACAAATAAAAATATTTTCTTTCTAGCAACAAAAATATATTCACCTGAATATGAAAAAGAGAAAGAAAACTTTAAAATAACAAAATCATTAATATGAGTGAAAAATAGCAAATTGAAGAAATTATGTCATATTTAAAATGACTAAATAATAATATTGCAAAACAGCTTAACCCCTTGAGGGGCAAAGCACTTAAGTTCCTAAAATGTTTAAATGATTGATTGACACCGGGATTCACAAACAAATTTATATGCTAGAAAGTAAAAGCTGTTTTTCGCGTATATTGTAAAAAGCAAATATTAATACTGAAATTCCGGTGCCAATGTGGCATAAGGGAATTAAAATTAAGTGGTATATATTATATACCGGTGCCCTTCAAGGGGTTAAATGTAAAAGTGCATTTAGACGTGACATTTACTTTATATTTTGATATGATCTTTTTAAATGTTGTTGTAAATTCTAAGACGACATAAATGATATTGCCTTTCAAACAAGAAGCTTATTTTCTTGTTAATATTAAAAAGAGAGAAAATTTTTGTGAAAATTACACCAGATTTTAAACGATACATTTAAAATGTCTTATTTTTTTTTCTGATAGCGTGTTTAAAAAATACCACGTGGCAAAGATTCTGTGTACTAAAAATTCCTAAGTGATCTTATTTAATTAGACATGTAAAACACCAGTAGATGTTTAACAGCAGCTACTCCGACTTTACAATTAGCAATTGAAAGGAAGTGAATGGAAACCTATTTATCGGGTTTAAGTCGTTAAGCCAAAGAAATTTTAAATATTTTGTAGCTTCCTTTGCAATTTTTATCATTAAATATGCCTTCTTAGTGTAAGACGAAAAGGCAGCTTCATAAGCTCAAAATTTCAATAACATGTCTGATAATTTAGGATTTTAACCCTTTCAGAAACGGCATCCCAAATACAAATGTTATTTGATCGGCATCGCTTTTTAAAAACAGTTATTTAACTTGTGAAACGCCAAAAAATTGTATAGAAAACAAAGTCAAACATAAATGTTTGCTTAATCAGCATATTCTTGTTACGTAATTCAAAGAAAATGTTACCTGGCTTTAAAACATTCATCTTGAAATGTCAAGGGTAACATATAAGATCTCAAGTAATCGCATCAGTATTTCACAGGAGCATTATTCTAAACAACATTGCGGTCTTTATACCACGCATTGACTTAAAACAAGGTAAAATATTTTTACTGCTTTGAAATTCAGAGGATACAAATAATTTTTTAAATGATCATAGATAAAAAAAAAATTATATAGTTTTTCAAAGCTAGCGAAAGTAAAATGATATATTACCTCAATTGTAAGAGTGACTTACTTTTAAAATGTTTGAAATAAAATAGATGAATAACAATGTATAGGTTTTTTAAAAAACATGTATGTATTTTGTATTTTTTCACAGAAAGTTTTGTAATTTATGCATCAGTTTTTATAACTTTTATTAGTTGTTTGTTTTCTAGCTTATTTATTTCAAAGGAAGTATTTGAAATTCTTATACATATTATACGAATACGAATGTTGCATGCTTCTATGCTAGTTGCAATTCGCTTAATCTCTTCAGATCTGATACATTTTAAGCCATTTTAGAAAATTTTTGACAGTTTTTTTTCATCTATTTGTTCATACAGAAACATATTTTTGTAAAAAAAAATTAAATAATTACTATTAGTTTATATTTACTAGCAGGTACACATACGTGCACTTTAGGTTCGTACTACAAAAAAAATTATTTATTTAAACGAGGAATTTAATGGACAATTGTTATATATATATATGCGTATTTTATATTATATTTCGAAACAGTTATTTTTGGATACAGAAGCACATATTGCACTTTGTACAAATAACTCTTGTTATTGATTTGCAACCTGCATACCTACATTTTGGAGCAAAGTTATCATTTTTGAACGAGGAAAATGTCCAATCTTCTTGTATCTAATATCGTAAGTTATTTGCTGGATGACATTACGTTGTTTTCCTGTGGTTTATTTTAGAAATCGTCTTCAGGATTGCTTTCAAACGAATAATTTTTGCATAGTCTCCCCGGTCGTCGTGCTTCATGTACTTTACCCTCATATTTCATCAGTATGTGTGCAAACTTTAAGCTATACTGTAAGCGAGATAATCTTTCTTTTCGAGCAATATCACCTGCTTTACGATTTCTGATGTACATTATCCAACAATTGGAAATAACCAATTCTATAAAATATGTTCGAAACTCTTGTTGGCCACTTTTTCGTGTGAACAGCACAAAGGTAGTAAGCTAAAAACCCATGGCTTAAATCTTTACCACTCATTCAAGTATTGTATATGCTCACAATTGCAGGTTGTTTTGCATTAATTTTACGGTTTTGATCCGTAGATCACCTAATACAACTGCTCTCGGGATCACTACCTATGCTAGTTGAAAGTAAAATTATCAATTGTTATATTTTCATTTTACTATACCCTTCCCTTACTCTCTCATCCCATTCTTTACGTTGCAGATCACGATCATCCTTAATTTTCTTATTTGCTGCTCCAAATCAATTGTTCATGATTGTTCAGTTTTGTAGATATTTTTCCTAAAAAAAAAGTCCTCACATTTTGCACTAATTAAAAAAAACGTTCCGTGTAAATCACACGTTTGTTATCTTTATGTAACTTTTAGAAGTAATTTTACAATGCCTCCACTTAATCCGCATTCTTTTAAATAATCAGCTGGTACAGTTCTTTTTCCATGATATATTTGTAATTCAAGGGCAAGATCATCCTTGGCAGATAAACATTTTTTAAATCCCAATGGATTAGGCTTTAACGGCGCATACTGCCTAAATCTACAACGTCAAGTAAATGAGATCACCTGTTTATCTAAAAAACAAATGCTTTGGCTGTGACAGTGAAAGACATTTATTTTTAACTGCATTCAAGATAAGGTTTACTTTCCATAATTGTCATCTGCTGAATGATCAACTGAGTTATCTGCAAAATGAAGAAATTTTCTAATATCAAAGTATCGATCGCGATACATAGAAGCGGTTATGGGTATTGACAAGTCTTTTTGCTAGTAGAACCTTGTTTGGGGATATTTTAAAGTTCCCCTGAGTATGTGTATGCCCGCGACTTTCATAATTTCATAGTTAGATGTATGTAGTGAAGGATGGTTTCGTGTTTGAATGGAATATAAATTGGTTTCATATGAAACTTTTCCCAAAAAATCTTCATTTAAATATTCTATAAATGGTTCTGAAGGATTTACGATGTTGGATTTACTTCTAGAGCATCCTCATCAATCATTGGTCCTCGGTATACCTATTTAAAAAAATTAAATAAATATTTGCAAAAATATTAGGTTTTACCCTCAACAATATTATTCTAATTTGCTGTAACATAAGTTTTTAAAATGTACTTACTTTTCGGCTTTCCATAACAAAGGTTTTTTAGGTTCAATTTTATTGTCACGTGGATCTGAGATAGGAACTTGAGTATTATCCTAATTTTTATTGCGAGAAGGCTCGCCATCATCATTGGCCACATCAGTTTATTTACTCTTACAAAAATATATTAATTATGATTTTTTAAAATTAATATTCAATTCAAAGCATCAACAAAACGAATTGTTATTTATAAGTAAGTATAATTTATGAATCATTGAACATTCTAGCTCTGTGCCAATTAGATATCATTCAATACAAAATTTTAAGTGAGGTGAAATCTCCCCAAAAACACGAAATTGAAACCGGAGGTGCACAAACGTTCACCTTACAAATTGCATCTAATATAAATAGTTATTATTATCTTGTTAAAAATCTTGAATGATTTATGCATTATTGAAGTGTTTATATGCAATCTTAAAAAAATATTGAGATTAAATATTAATTTTCTAATCATAAAAATGTACATAAATTTTCGAAGTTTTGCATTTGTCGTCATTACGCGTTTATTTCCTGCAAAATAATATGAATTAAATCTGCTAGAGCCAATTCTGGCTAACACTAGATAACGCTGACGTACACAAATATAAACCTCTTGTTTCAATAAAATGATTTCAAATAATAAGTGGGATACGCAGTTGAAACCAAAGATACACAAATATGCACCTTGAGTCTGAAGAGGTTAAATTCCGGTCCCTGCGAAGGAAGACACTCGCGTACTAGTGCTATTCCTAGGGGGAGGTTATTTTCTAATAACTCTTTTGCGTTTCGACATTTTTAAACATATATATATATATGTATATAAATATTTTCTTTATAGCATCAAAAATATTTTCCGATATATATTTGCATTGAATAGCTCACCATATTTTGGTAGCAGATATTATCTAAAGTGGCACTTTCATTTTCTAAATCGGTTTTGAAAGTGAAACTAACTTTATAAAAAAAAAAAAAAAAAAAAAAAAAAAAAAAAAAATCTGCAACCAAAATCGAAAAAAATAAAAAAAGAGTAATGTGAATAGGGACCTCATCTATTCAATGCAAAGAAATTGTTTTAAAATGTTGAAATGCAAACGAGTTATCAGAAAATACCCTCCTCACAAGAATAGCATAATCTCGCGAGTGTCTTTACTAGCAAGGACAGGTGTCTTAATGCTCTAACTTTCCTAAAAAATATTCGTCGAAGAAACATTCTTTATTTGGTCTCGCACACGCACAAATAAAATGCTGATTTAGGCAGACAACAATTTTAGAATCGTACGAATCTTCTTTTTTTAAATGTATGTAATATGCATATAAAGTCTTTATTCATACTTTTTTTTTGAGAGAGAGTAAAAGATAGAGTTTAAAGACTAAAGGCGACTAAAAGATAGTTTTTGAAATAAAAGACGAAAGATAAATCATGCTTATAGAAAGACTATGAAACATTTTCCAATGGTTCTAGAATACTTTAAGGTATCTGCACACTAGGGTGGAGCGAAAAAACATTTTTTTTTTTTTTTTTTTTTTTTTTTGAAAATCAAAAACGGGTAGGTGCCAAAAGTTGCCTTTATACTAGTATATCAACTGCGTGAAATTTTACCGCTGAAAAAAAAAATGGCTTGAGTCTGCGCTTTTGCTCCAAAAATCGAAATTTTGGGTAAAATTTGTCTTTTTTTTGACATTTTTTCGAAAAAATTAAAAACTTCCTACAGAGCTGGTTAGTATTTAAACGTGTTGCTTAGACCTTTATATTTATCTGCTTAACATATTTAAACTATAAAACAATATCTGTAGTCTGTATAATTGGAGAAAATCTGGCAACGTTTTGTGAAAAATCAGCGTTAACCTCTCTATTGGAGCATACAACGAAATGTTGTTTTGAATGCATTTCTTACATAGCTGCTTTCAAAAGTACTGTGTATATAACTCATAGAGGTGGTTGCATTATCTCACCCGTCTCAACCACCCTAGCATCTAGGCCCAGTGTTTTATTTATGTATTGAATTGTTATTTTTTTTCCCGAAGACGAGTATATGTTTTCTATATATCGAAGTAATTTATCTCTTCTTTGTATTCACTGACTTTGGATGATTTGGATCATGTTGGTGTGACCTACTGCACGTATATTTTTATACCATGTATAACAGAAGAGAAGCTGAGTAATGTATTGGGTATATTCATAATCGAACCTATTCAGCAATCTATTATCTTCATTAAAATTTCATGCAATTAGTACATTATGATTGGAAGTTCTGTTATCACAACATTCTTTCAATCAATTACATTTTATATGCAATGATTTGCCTAATAATTGATTGTATGAATTCAATTTCTAGTATGTCATCATTTATTGAACCTATTACATTGAATATCTGCAAAGAAGCTAACTGTTTAATATGGTAAACGGAAAAAAAGTGACCGGAAAAAAAGTTATCGGAAAAAAGTGACATAAACTACAAAAGCGGAAAAAAGTGACACGGAAAAAAGTGACAAGGAAAAAAGTGACAAGGAAAAAAGTTACCGGAAAAAAGTGACAAGGAATTGATTTTGGGGACTTATTATTGATTTTGGGGACTCATTGGTTAAGTATGAAAGGGGGATCGGAGGGGCTCATAGGTTAGGTAAATGGGTTTTTCATGCTGAATTAACTGTTTTGGTTCAATTTTTGGATATACGTTCATCCTGAAAAGACGCTTGCCTGATTAGTTTTGGGAAGGGACGACTACCCCCCTCCCCCCATCCGTCGTCAATTAGATGAATGGGTTTTTACGCAGAATTATCCAACGTGTGTCAAATTTGCATATAGCATCTTTTCGATAAGGCTTATGTATAGTATAAAATGCCTGAAGAGATTCTAGGAGTTTAAGGGTTAAGTATATAGGGGGAACGGGGGATAACCTTTCTTAAATTAAATTAATGGCTTTTTACGCATAATTATCCAATTTGCTTAAAATTTTGGACATAAGTTCATTATGATAAGAAGTATCTTGGATTAGTTATGGGTTCTTCTGCTTATTATAAAGGGGGGAACGAGCAATTCTTCCCCTCAAACTAGATAAATATGTTTTTATGCAGAATTATCCCATGTATTTCAATTTTAAATATAGGTTCTTTCTGGTAAGGAGAATTCCGGAATAGTTTTAAGGATTTAATGGCTAAGTATAAAGGGGAGATGGAGGAAACCCCTCTTAAATTAAATAAATAGCTTTTTATGCAGAATTATCCGATTTGCTTCGAATTTTGACATGTGTTCATTATGATAAAACGTATTTCTGATTATTTATGGAGTTCTATTGGTAATTAAAAAGGAGGGCGGGTTATTACTATACCCACCTTAAATTAGATTAAAAAAATTATGCACACTTATCCGATGTATTTCAAATTTTGGATATAGGATCTTTCTCATAAAGTGAATTCCTGAATAGTTTTATGAGTTTAATGGCTATGTATAGAGGGGGAACGGAGGATAAACCCCCTTAAATTAAATAAATGGCTTTTTACGCAGAATCATCTGATTTGCTTCAAATTTTGGATGTATATTCATTATGAGAAGGCTAATCTCTGATTAATTATGGGGTTCTTTTGATAATTAAATAGGGGAAGCGGGCGATTAATCCTCCACTCTTTAAATAAAATGAATTGTTTTTTTTTTCTTTCACAACTATTCAATGTATTTCAAATATTGGATATAGGATCTTCCTGATAAAGTGAATCCCTGAATAGTTTTAAGGGTTTAATGGCTAAGTATAGAGCGATGAACGGGGTATAACCCACAATTAATCAGGACTTCGCCTTATCATAATGAACGCCCAATCAAAATTTGAATCAAATCAGATAATTCTGCGTAAAAATCCATTTATTAATTTAAGGGGGGGGGGTATCATCCGTTCCCCCAGTGTTTACTTAGCCATTAAGCCTTTAAAATTATTCCGGGATTCACTTTATGAGAAAGAACATATATCCAAAATATGAAATATATCGAATAAGTGAGCATAAAAAACAATTTATCTAATTTAAGGGGGGGGGGGGGAGTAATCACCCGCCCCAATTTTTAATTGGCAAAATAACCCCATATGTAATCAGGGATACGCCTTATCATAATGGTTCTATAATCCAAAATTTGTAGCAAATCTGATAATTCTGCGTAAAAACTAATTTAATTTAAGGTGGGTTATATTCTATTCCCCTTCTATACTTAGATATTAAATCCTTAAAACTATTCAGAGATCCACCTTATCAGAAAGAACCTATATTTAAAATTTGAAATACATGGGATAATTCTGCATAAAAACCTATTTTTCTAGTTTAAGGGGGATATAATTGCTCGTCCCCATTTATAATAAGCAGAAGAACCCCATAACTAATCAGAGATACGTCTTATCATAATGAACCTATGTCCAAAATTCTAAGCAAATCGGATAATTATGCGTAAAAAGTTATTAATTTAATTTTAGAAAGGTTATCCCCCGTTCCCCCTCTATACTTAACCATTAGAACTCTTAAATCTCTTCAGGCATTATATACTATATATAAGCCTTTATCGAAAAGAACCTATATGCAAATTTGACACACGTTGAACAATTCTGCATAAAAATCCATTCATCTAATTGAGGACGGATGGGGGGGGGAGTAATTGTACCTTCCCAAAACTAATCAGGCAAGCGTCTTTTCAGGATGAACGTACATCCAAAAATTGAACCAAAACAGTTAATTCAGCATGAAAAACCCATTTACCTAAACTATGAGCCCCCCTCCCCGATCCCCCTTTCATACTTAAGCAATGAATCCCCAAAATCAATAATAAATCCCCAAAATCAATTCTTTGTCACTTTTTTCCGGTAACTTTTTTCCTTGTCACTTTTTTTCCGCGTCACTTTTTTTCCGTGACACTTTTTTTCCGCTTTTGTAGTTTATGTCACGTTTTTTCCGATAACTTTTTTTCCGGTCACTTTTTTTCCTAGATTCGTTTAATATTATGACGATCGTCACAGAGGATTGCAAACAAAATTTGCGTGTAAAACAACAATATTTCTAAAGTAGTTTTAGCTTGCTTTATGTTGTTTCCTGTGTTGTTCCGTAGTCTAGTAATTTCTAATAAGATTTTAGATCTATTATTCAGGTGTGTTGTAAATTTGGTATAAAACATCCCGCGCTATAAACTTGGATTATACATTTTGTGAGTGAACATATAGACGCTGATTGCCAATCTGTGCTTATATAAAGCGGAAAATTTTATTAACTTTATGAGCTGTCTTTTGTGTGAGATGTTTTCTAAATTCCTATTCCCCATTCTTTCTGAAAAATAGCTTTCTTTATGAATTAGCTTTGCAATCTCCGACAGAAATTTCTAGTCTGTTCTGAGTATCTTTTTCTCAATTTGAGAAAATAATTTTTCAAAATTATTCTCTATTTTATAAAATAAAAAAAAGCAATAGGAAGTGAATAGT
Source organism: Maratus speculifer (assembly GCA_964019185.1). Classification (NCBI taxonomy): domain Eukaryota; kingdom Metazoa; phylum Arthropoda; class Arachnida; order Araneae; family Salticidae; genus Maratus; species Maratus speculifer. The sequence continues at coordinate 212,719,565 of OZ025292.1, read as the reverse complement.
GCGTAGACAAAGATTTTCCTTATTGATCCAGTGCATCCATGTAGCTTAGAACGTTTTATATCGACTTCTCTAATAATTGACGCAGAGGAAATTCACTGGAGTTGAAGTAGCGAATGATTCAATATTATACTCAATTCTAAGCTTACCCCATGCAAAATAGTTCACAGTAACAAATAAAATTCTCCTAATTATAAATGAGCACTTATAGTCGAATAGAATCCGTACATTCCTTCATAAAGTACTATGCATTATAAGTTTATGCCCAGGACATTTCACCATCAAATGTTGTCCATTCATAAAAAGGGGATCTAAAAGTTAATAGGAAATTACCTGGATACGAAAATATTTAGAAAACGGCATAAAACTAATGCAAAAAGAGGTTATTTACAACAGCGGTTGCTTTACACATGGAGAACAAATTTTCATTGCAATTCTCTCTGACGATCACCATCACATTAAACAGCTCGCTTCTCAACATATAAAAAATGCAAAAATAGAATAAATGATGGCATACTTATAGTTGAAATATCTGAAATCATCTTTGAAGGAAATCATTAAGTAAAAAAAAATACAATTGACTGAAAAAATGTTGTGGTAACAGAACTTCCAATCACTATTCATCAACTGAATGTAAGTTTGATAAATATAATAGATGGCCGAATAGATCCCTTTAATAATATTCCATATAATATTCCCCATAATAATATTACATTACTCTGCTTGTCATTTTTTTGTATAAACTGTAAAAATATACATGAAGATAGTTACAGCAGCATGTGGATGCAAAGAATAGATGAACAAGGTGGAAGCATCGAAAACATGCCAAATTTTTATAAAGAAGATCACAAATCAATGTATAAATAAAACACTGTACTAAGGTGATCGAATAGTTGGGCCGGGTGGTATAGGAAATATAGCCACCCTCATGACGCATGTCCAAAGTAGTTTTGAAAACAAGAGCTGTATTAAAAACAACAATTCGTTGAATGACCCAATAGAGTGGTAATACTGTTTTCTTACTAAAAGTTGTCTGTTTTGCTCCAGCTATAGGGAATAAACATATTGTTTTATAGTTTAAATATGTTAAGCAGATAAATATAAAGGTCTAAGCAATACTTTTAAATACAAACCAGCTCTGTAGGATTTTTTCAATTTTTTTGAAAAAATGTCAAAAAATGACAAATTTTACCCAAAATTTCGATTTTTGGAGCAAAAGCGCAGACTCGAGCCATTTTTTTTCAGCGGTAAAATTTCACGCAGTTGATGTACTAGTATAAAGGCAACTTTTGGCACCTACCAGTTTTTGATTTTCAAAAAAAAAAAAAAAAATTTCGCTCCACCCTACTGCACACGTTCGAAAGTGATTTTTTTTTTAATTTCCTCCTATTATCCATTTTTTATAATGGCACTTACTTTAAAATTTTGAAACAAACATAAAAATTTTCGCAATTACCCAAAAATATTTTTTAAGAGAAAGATAGTCAAATTTATGTCAAAAATTGGCATTTCCGCAAATCGCATTATTTCAAAAATTAAACAATGTGTTTAAATTTTGTGAATTGAATATCAAACAGAACAACTTTCTCTAGGACTTAGACTATACACATTATAATCGTATCCCTATCTCAGATGATATGGCAGTTAAAAAACTAATGCAATTAAAAATGTCCAAAATTTGTCTGAAGTTTGTCATTTATACCAATGTAATTATAAAACTATGTAATATATTATTATAAGTTATTTATATTATATATTTGAAAATAGCGCTCCTATAGACTTAGCATTAGCATTCTCACTGTAAAAATTTGTAGCAGTTCATCCATTCATTCGACCTTTTTTATCGAAACTTGTTACACAACCGTAATTCAACGTTATTCTGACCATACTATTGCCTATTTTAGGGTCAGAATATATTTAATTTATGGTTACGTAACCGTGTTTTCAAAAACCGGTCGAAGATTGCTGCAAATTTTTACCTGTGTATCATTATTTCAAAATGAAAAATATTGGCTTTTCTAATCTCTTTTGTTAGTAACTAACATTTAGTTACATGGTCGGATTCATAAATAATGAGTCATTGTTCAAAGGGACATTTATTTAGCGAATTGGTACAATTGCCTAGTATTTTTCAAAATAGGTACCTCCTGCATCAATACAATCAATACAAATAGGCAGTATTTCTATGACTCGAAGGCGTCCACGTAGGCCTGTTCCGGGATGGCTTCAAGGTCTGTTTGACATTTTCTTAAATGTCCTCGATCGAGTTGAAGCGTTTACCTTTCAGTGCTGATTTTACGTGCGGAAACAAGAAGTCAGTGGACGACAAGTCCGGACTGTAGGGAGGATGTGGGACAATTGGAACGTTCAGCCGAGCCAGGTATGCGCTCACGATGAAGGAGGTGTGGCTGGGCGTGTTATTGTGGTGAATCTTCCAGACATCCTTGATGTCCTTTCACTTGCGCGCAACGCTTTTTTTTTCAGCTTTTATATGTTAGTATATAAGTCAATGCCTCCCACCATCGTCCTAGCAACATGTGCGCGAGCCGATGTATGCTAACGTCAAAATAAAGTGAGGCTCATTACTTATGAATCCGACAATTTATGTTATTCAAGTCTAAGGGGTTTTCGACAATGTAAAACTGTACATAATGTTTAGAATTCTGTGATTCAATAAAAGAATAAAATATGTTATAAAATTCCATTTCTTTAATACAAGAACCAATTAAAGTTAAATAAAAGTAACTAGCAATGCAATAAAAAGGCTTTTTATTTTTCTGTGTTTAAGGTAGAGTCATGCACGTTCAATTTGTACTTGATCCGAACCCGAAAATTGCACTTCAAATCTAACCGAGCCCGATACGAAACCTGAAAACAATGAAAATTGATCTATAATTTAACAGAATTACTTATGAAAAAATAACCTACAACAATATTTAATTACAATAACAATTTCACCTTTTATTTAAAAAAAATAATAATATGTAATGATTCCTTCATATTGAAAATATAGTTTTCCATCTGAAACAATATTCTAGATATTCTTTTGTAAAATTTAGTTAATTATAATATAAGTTTCCCAATCTGACATGAACTCGAAACAGTTAGGGTCAATCCGACCCGCTACGAAACTACAAAATTGGACCAGGGTTGGGTAAAATCGGGTAACCCGAACCAATGCAGAACATGAAAACAACAAAACCTTTCTAAATTAAATTAAATTTTGAGGCATATTTATTATATTACGCATGAGGCATTTTTAGTATTTTTAGCAACTCTGAAATCAGTAATTATTTTCATGAAGAATTCATACAGTGGCGCAGCCAGAATTCGGCTCTGGGGGGGATAAAAAAGCCGGGGGTAAAAAAGCCGTTATAGGTAAAAAAGCCGCCATCTTTTTTTTTTAATAAATAAATTAATTAACGAGTTATAAGCGATTTTGATCGCACGGCAACCATTTTTTCTCCTTTTTGTGGCTACCACGTCGTAAATTCGTTTCAAATCATCCACTGAGAAAATAATCTTCTGAAAGATCTTATCAAAGAATGAAGAACATTTCTCAGTTACGTGGCTTTTTAATCATGATACCTACTTGCCTGAATCTAGGGAAAAAAGTGACCGGAAGAAAAATTATCGGAAAAAAGTAACATAAACTACAAAAGTGGATAACGGTGACGAAAAAAAGGTTGAAAAAAGTGACACGGGAAAAAAGTTACCGGAAAAAAAGGGACAAGGAAAAAAAATGTTACCGGAAATAAAGTGGCAATGAATTGATTTTGGGGATTTATTATTGATTTTGGGAATTTATTGGTTAAGTATGAAAGAGGGGGGAGTTGATGGGAGGATCTTAATTTAGGTAAATGGGTTTTTCATGCTGAATTAACTGTTTTGGTTTAATTTTTGGATATACGTTCATACGGAAAAGACACTTGCCTGATTAGTTTTGGGAATGGACGATTACCCATCCTCTGCCCTAAATAAGGTGAATGGGTTTTTAAGCAGAATTATTCAACATGTGTTCAATTTTGGATATAGGTTTTTTCTGATAAGGCTGATATATAGTACTGTGGTGTCGCAGTTTGAGTTTCTCTTTACTCATATGGTTTATTTGTTAAGTTGATCAACAACACATTTTTAATTCCTCAAGTTCTTTATTAGAACCATAGATCAATTAATAAAAAAATAAATAAAACGACATTATAACTACCTAAGAGCCGCACTCCAACATTATATTTCGCTTAGAACATCTAAGCTATCTTACATCAATGTACTTTCTTGTACATTACCAGCACATGCCTCTCTTTCAACTACCTTCCTTCCCTCTCATTGCCCAATAATCTCAATGTCCCCCTCAGCTCATTGCCACTAGACCAGCGCAATCATTTTCTAGGCATATTCCTTGAGATCAATAGCACCTATTCTTCTCAGATTTTGAATGAAGATATGTTCACCCCTACATACCTTTTCATAATAAGACTTCGCTATCTATTTTTTGCCACGATTAAAGTTGTCAGTACGTCGTCACAGTATATAATGCCTGATGAATTTTGGGAGTTTAATGGTTAAGTATAGAGGGGAAATGAGGGATAACTTCTCTTAAATTAAATAAATGGCTTTTTACGCATAATTATCCGATTTACTTCAATTTTGAATGTAGGTTCATTAAGATAAGGGTATTCCTGATTAGTTATGGGGTTCTTTTGCTAATTAAAAAGGGGAGTGACGATTATTCCCCCTTAAATTAGATAAATTGTTTTTTATGCACAATTATCCAATGTATTTCAAATAGTTTCTTTCTCATAAAGTGAATCCCTGAATAGTTTTAAGGGTTTGTTTATATATCCTCAATAGCTGTTTGCTGTTAAAACTATGGTTTATGTTTCTGCATAGCATTTTTCAGTATTCTATATATATCCTAACAAAGAAAAAAAATATCCTTGTCCCTGTTTTTCTTAAAATAGTTTTTTTTTTTTATTTAAATCTGTTTAATTTTTTTAAGCGTTCAAATCTGAAGATCTATCAAGAACTACAGGTTTTTAAAAATTAACTTTCCAATTACTAACATAAGCTAGTAATAAAAAAAGTATTTTTATTACTACAAATTAATGAATTCACTAGTTCATTCGTTCGTGACATACAACATAGTTTGTACATTAAAATTTTCTAACACATATTTTTTAAATGTTTTATATTATATTTTTTGATGTGTAATATGGGACATTAATTAGTAAAAATCCAGTTTTAAATGATAAATATTTGGCATAAATTAAAATGACAATTACAGCGAATGATTTAGCATATTACTTTTTTTTTTTTAATTTTCGGGGAAAGAAAGCTTCTTTCCCCGAAAGAGTTCTCTGAATGGACTGCTGCATCCCTCCCTATTTTAACAATATTTATTAGCTTATACGCCTTATCATAATGAGCCTACACCCAAAATTTGAGGCAAATCGGATAATTCTGCGTAAAAAGGCATTTATGTAATTTAAGGGGGTATCCCCAGTTCCCCCCTCTATATTTAGCCATTAAGTCTTTAAAATTATTTAGGGATCCACTTTATGAGAAAGAACCTATATCAAAAATTTTAAATACATCAGATAATTATGCATAAAAAACAATTTATCTAATTTAAGAGTAGGGAGGGATAATTGTCCATTTCCCTATTTATACTTAGCTAAAGAACCTCATAACAAATCAGGGATACGCCTTATCCTAAAAAACCTACATCCAAAATTTGAAGCAAATCGTGTAATTCTGCATAACTATTGCTATGTAAAACTATTTATTTAATTTAAGGGGGTTATCCTCTGTTTTTGCTTCTATACTTAGCCATTAAACCCTTAAAACTATTCAGGGATTCGCCTTATCAGAAAGAACCTATATTTGAAAATTGAAATACATTGGATAATTCTGCATAAAAACCGATTTATCTAATTTGAGGGGGAGATAACTGCTTTCTCCCCCTTTATAATAAACAAAAGAACCCCATAACTAATCAATGATACATTTTATCATAATGAACCTATGTCCAAAGTTCGAAGCAAATCGGATAATTCTGCGTAAAAAGCCATTTATTTAATTTAAGTGGGATTATCCCCGTCCCCACCCCCTTTTATACTTAGCCATTAAACTCTTAAAACTATTCAGGGATTCCCTTATCAGAAAAAGACAATATTTAAAATTTGAAATACATCGGATAATTCTGCATAAAAACCAATTTATCTAATTTGAAGGGAAGGTAATTGACCATCCCTCCTTTATAATAAGCAAAAGAACCCCATAACTAATCAGAGATACGTTTTGTCATAATGAATCTATATCCAAACTTTGAAACAAATCGGATAATTCTGCGTAAAAAAGCCATTTATTTAATTTAAGAGAGTCTATCCCCCGACCCCGATCCCTTTATACTTAACCATTAAACTTTTAAAATTATTCAGGGATTCACCTTATCAGAAAGACCCTATATTTAAAATTTGAAATACATTAGATAATTCTGAATAAAAACCGATTAATCTAGTTTGAGGGGGGAGGGGATTGCCCATCCTTCCTTTATAATAAACAAAAGAACTCATAAGTAATCAGAGATACATCTTATCACAATGAACCTATGTCCAAAATTCCAAACAAATCGGATAATTCTGCGTAAAAAACTATTAATTTAATTTGAGAGGTTACCCCTTCCCCCTTTTTCCTTAACCATTAAACGCCCAAAACTCTTCAGGCATTATATACTACACATAATCCTTATCAAAAAGAACCCAATCTAAAAAATGACACATGTTGGATAATTCTGTATAAAACCCGTTTATCTAATTTAGGGCGGATGAGGTGTGAGGGGCGAGGTAATCATATGTCCAAAAATTGAACCAAAATTCAGCATGAAAAAACCATTTACCTAAATTAAGAGCCTCCCCTCCCGATCCCTCCTAAATACTTAACCAATGAATCCCTACAATAAATAATGAATCCCCAAAATCAATAATAAATCCCCAAAATCAATTCCTTGTCTCTTTTTTTCCACTTTTGTAGTTTATGTCACTTTTTTCCGATAACTGTTTTTCCGGTCACTTTTTTTTCACTTTTTTACCCACTTGTCTATTTTGGGCTTTTTTTAAATAAGAATTAATATTAAATAAAAAAATTGTCTGAAAGTAGTCCCTTTAAAGCAGTAGCAAGTAGAAAGTAGTTAGAAATTTGGCGCCCCCTAAATCTCTGCGCCCGGGGCAACCGCACTCTTCGCCCCTCTCCCTTTCGCACGGCGCTGTTAATATCTTTTCAGAAACATAAATACAAACGAATTATATACTTTCCAAACATACCTGGATTTTAAGAATGCTTGAAGGAATTCGAAAGATTTAAAAAAATGATCTGATATCCATCTTTTTCATAATTTTCTTCTCTGAAGAAGATTTAATATCAGTCATAGCGGAATGCACAATAAAGGAAGATAATATTTTAGTACTACAGCAACTACCAACAGAATGTTTGTGGAATGAAATCCAAACAAAATAAAGCATGCGAGCATGCGTTTTTGTGTTTTTCCGGGAAATACGACAGTCCAGACCCGTTTCCAAAAAAAAAAGAGCAAGAAACAGATGTAACTAATTTAGACCCCCCCCCCCCAATAGTGCAGTATTGAAAAACCCGAGACGACAGCGAAAGGAAATTACCATCCTTTTAGCCTTCGTCTGATTTCCAATAGTATAAATGAATGCCGTTCTTTTCCGAAATGAGTGACCAGTTTTCGATATTGATACTGTTACCATGTGCTTTCCTCATTTTTAAAAGGAAATATATTACTGCCGCTTAAACAAGTCAAATTTTTAAATAAAATTTGATTCAATAAAGCGACGGATTACGAACAAAACAAATAAAATCCTAACTTAAGTTTTGTTTTAAATGATTCGGTTTATAAAAGTGGAAATTTTTGAATTTTTGTTATGGCTCTGGGGGGGGGGGGGGTTAACCCCCAACACCCCCCCCCCCTCTCGCTGCGCCACTGATTCATATGTTAGATTTATAAGACCAATAGCAAATATAATCAAAATTTAATTATTTTTAACTTTATGCAACCAAAATCTAATCACTTAAATTGTATCAGCATATCATTAAGGCTTTCTAATTGCTAATCGGAAGTAAGATAGGACAAATTGGAAAATCCATATTCTATATCATATTATTTGCAGTCAACATTAATATAAAACAAATTGGGAAATCCCTGTTATCTGTTATGTTATTTTCATTTAGAATCAACTAGCTGACCCGCCCGGCGTTGCCCGGGTCCGTATTAACAATACTAAACGAACTTGAAATTTGTATGATTTTATCATTAACTCGTTACATGCAGAAATGCATTGTCTGAAATACGTAGCCACTGACTGTGTGAAAAATCGGTTTTAAAAACAACTAATATTAAGCTCTAAAAATACTCAAAATGAGCGATGAAAAACGCGGGAGGGAATATGTATCCAACGATTGCATGATTTTCGTGTAAAAAAGTTTATATTTACCCGTAAAAATCACTGTTAAGTTACGTAACTAATTATTATTTTCACATACAAATCCCAAGTGAAATATTTTGAATTTCAAACTAATTATATCACTCTTAAATCCGACTATACCATGAATGAAATCGATACACGATGGTAGCTAAAAGGTTGGTATATAGTACTATAATTTCAGAGCTATTTAACAAAAGTAAGTGTTATTTTTAATCAAATCTTGCGTATAGGTTCACTCTGTGTATAAATTCCTAACCTTAAACTTTTATACCGTAACCAGAACCTGTCTGTAACCTAACAGCGACTTAACAGTACCCTACCGTAAATTAAATATAACAGAAATGTAACCTAGCCTAAATGTATTCACTTTATTGTAACATATCCTTATTCTAACCATAACATAAATGCAATTTAACTTTAACCTAACTTTAACATAAATAATATAATAGAAAAAAACCATTTTAAAAAATTACTATTTATTCGTAAAATATGCTTCAGCTGTAATTCGTTTCTTTCAATTCGTTTTATTAATACAAAATTCCTTCCTCGTGCTTTTGTTTGAAACATTAAAATTTCAGCGATAAATGGTTTAATATTGCAAACCACGGAGTAAGACACTTCTTACTCCGTGTTGCAAACCTTTCTTCGGTTTACTTCGCCTCCACCTATCTTTTTCTCCATGGTGTACAGCAGCTGTGATAAAAAAAAAAAAAAAAAAAAAAAAAAAAAAAAAAAAAAAAAAAATCCTCATTTAAACTGCCAGTTTGCCAGTCTATGAATTTTAAAGGTCTGTCCCAGCTTTTTTAATTCTTTCTGCGAAAATTTTATGCAACCAATCAACCATAAGAAAATGAAATGGAAAAAAAGCGAAAAAAGGCGATTTTTTATGAGAGTGAGCTTTGGAATTTAATTAATTACTCAGTTAATAAATAGAATTTTGAAATTCTGAGCTTCAGGTGCATCAGGAGACACATTGGGCTACTCTCAAAAAAATTTTGAGCTTCGTACATGCTGTAGATTTTGCTAGCCATCGCAGACACACAGACACACACACAGACAGACAGAGCGTTTTGTTCTTTTATTAGTATAGATGTAGGACAAATTGAAAATTCTTTTGTCTTTTATATTATTTTCAATGAAATTACGTAGAGATATTCAAAATGAATAAATTAAGTAAAAAAAGAAAAGCTTTCATTAACAGATGATGCATTTATACAATTTGCATACCTACAAAAGGACTTGAAATAATTACTTTGTATTTACATAGCAGGGTTTATTAATAGCTACTGAAACCTTTTGTATAAGGATGTGTTAATTATCTTAATCCTTTATCCATAAACTCGTTCGTAAGTATCTCTGCTCAACTAATTATTATCATGCTCTTTTAATGATTTCAAAGCTCAGTATATTTCTATGGACCTCGATCTTTTTAACTGTTGAAAGATACCTCAGAATTTTCAAAACTAATATGTAATATGTTCTAATATGTTATAACTGTATATATACATATTTATAACTGAATGTAATATTTTTTATAAACAGTCATTCATTTTTATTTCATTTATATTTGAAGTTTAAAAAATGGATTTTAATATCTTAATAAAAGAAATTGTCAACGTGATAATTTAAAATAATTTGCATATACAACATAGATATATCTTTTTCCCTTTTTGAACTTCGCAATACAGACCAGGAAGCGGCAGCACAAACAATCACCTCATCAAGTTCATGGATGAAAACTTAGGATTAGTTTAATTTCGATTTGCATATTAAAACGCAATCTATCTGCCGAGTCGTATCTTGTTGGAAAATACTTAAAAACCTGATTTTAACGGTTGGCTCGTAGGTTTACCACTATTTTTTCCTGCACCCAAAAGTATGAAGCGTGGAGTATTAGAAGCAGGAAAACATAATGGTAAACCTGTAATTCATCCTCTAAAATCGGATTTTTAGGTTTTTTCCATCAAAATATGACTTGGCAAACCTATTGCATTGTAATATGCGAATCAAGATTTAACTAATCCTATATTTTCATCTAAGAACACGATGAGATGATTGTCTGAGCTGCAACCTCTCGGTCTAATATACTTAAAAAGTGTTTATGAATTCGGTTTGTCTGTGTGATCATCTGGTCGTTAGCTCACTTTCGCAAATATACTCGGAATGTCATTTGCTTTCTTTATGCTTATGTAACTGTAGGTTTTCCTGTTGACGGTTACTATAGAACGTTCGGTATTGAAACAGGCAGAAAAAGATTTTCGTTACATTGTAATCTACGGGTTAAATTGTTTGCGGGGTATTTTTTATGTAAGATAATGAATATGATCTGATTACAAACTTAATGCGATTGATATGCGTCACTGAGGTAGACTACAGCAGGAGTATATAATAAGTAGCTTTTATAGATAGATTACAGGAAAGCACAAAAGAATGCCTTTACATTATTATCTATGAATGAAAAATTGCTGTCAATCAAAAAGGGTTTATTATGATTGTTATTTATTTACTGCAAGTGCGTTTTTCGCTGTTGTGTGAATTATTAAACTTATTTAATTTTTAGTGTATGATGTGGGATGTATATGTAGCATATATCTTATATAGAGCTGTACAAATGAACTGGCATAAACTACTGGATATGATTGGTTGGGTGGGTGGAATTTTATGGCGCAAGGTCCCTTATGGGACATGCTGTTTAACTTTTTCTGTAACAAGAGGCACCGCTATGATACATTTTTCACTACTTTTGTGATAGCTATATTTATTTATGCACAGAATTTAATTGAACTTCACATTCTATAAGACTGTGACATAAATAGATATTAGTTGTGTTTGAGAGAATACCGCCCAACAGATGTCACTGCTATGCTCTATTTTTGACGATTTCCTCAATAGCCATATGACAGTAAAGAATACATTGCCATTCAATCTTAATTGCAGACTACTTCATTTACTATATAGTAAAAATTTGTGTGATGGTTACAACATACTACTTATTTTTATAACACTAGGGTGCTCTGCCCCCTCCCTAGGAGATACACTCGCCAACCCACATTCAGACACCACAAACTAAAGCATGCTAATGACTTTTAAAAGATTACAAAACATTAATCCATATATATTTTTTTTTTATATTTTTATTTGTAAATGGACAATCTCCATGTAAATTGGTTTCCATTCATTTTTCTTTGATTGGGGGAATTTTAAGATCAAATCAGCTGCTATAAAATATCTACTGGCTATTTACATGTTTGATTAAACAAGATCGGTTAAATAGTAAAATACAAAAAGTCTTTACTTCCTGGAATTTTTTTATTCGCGGTATAAGAAAGTTTTTTCAGTAAGGTATTTTAAATGTTTCGTTCATACCTAATGTAATTTTCACGAAATTTTCTTTCTCTTTTTTAATATTTGCGTGAAAGTACTTCCGTTGCTTGAAAAGAAATATTATTTGTGTCGACTTAGAATTCACATCAATCGTTAAAAAGATCATATCAAAATATGAAGTAAATGTCTCATCTAAATATATTTTTTTCAATTTTAGCTGTTTTTCAATATTATTTGGTCATTTTAAATATGAACGTAATTTCTTTTGCTGCATTTAACGTATATTAATGAATTTGGTGTTTAAAAGTTTTTTTTTCTCTTTTTGATAATCACGTGAAGACTCTTTTGTTGTTAGCAAGGAATTTTTTTTTTTTCATTTCCGTTGCCTTAGAACTGAGAACGATAGTTTAGAAGATCATTTAGAGCATGTTCATCACAACTTACCGGTCACTTACCGACGGTCAGTAACCAATGTTACGACCGATTGTAGACAAGTATGAAATGAAAATAAAGGTGAAGTGTGACGTCATCTACAATTCAACAGGATAATTTTCATTGGTACTACAATTCGCTTTCATACTGCCCTACAATCGGTCGGTAACACTGGTCGCTTCAGTAAGTTGTGCTGAACATGTTCTTAGAAATGTGAAGTGTCTCACGTAAATACATTTTGAAATTTGAATTGCTTACAATATTATTTTTTGAATATTTTAAATGTAATATATTTTTCTCCATTTATGGTGGTTAATACATTTTAATGAATTTATTATTTTAATATTTTTTTTTAATTTAATATTTACGTGTAAATTTAGTTTCATGACGTAATTTTCACTATTCCAAGCTTTTAACTTGTAATTATTTAATCCTCATTTGAAAGGTTTTTTCTGTTTGTGATAGTTTCGTGTAAATATATTTTTTTATTTGAAGGAAAAATTATTCTCTGATCAATTGGCAACAATTTAAAATAATAACCTTTTCTAAAATATGTAAAAAATGTCTCTTGAAATGCTGAAATTTGAATTGGATATAAGTTTTCAAAAATGATTCAAATTAAAAAAATAATAATAAGTACCGGCGAGAATTTTTGATGTATAAAATGATCTAATGTTATATAAATTCTTATGTATAGTTTTTACTCCAGCAAAACTTATTTAGTGGAACGATTTTGACTAAACTTAACATTAAATATCCTTTTAAATACTTATTTGATTTAAAAACTGTCTGCATCAGCATATTAATCAATCATTTCTCTACATATTTTCATATTTTTTGTGCCGTAGTTTTCTTAATAGTAGTTAGAAAATGCCCTACGTCACAATAAATTCATTATCATCTTGGGTGAAAGCGATAATTACTTTTTTTAGACTATAGTGATTAAATATTATAGTTGAGGTTTTGTATATGGGCATTATTACACACTGCATATACTGCTTCATCATTAGGCATATTTAAGTCTAGTTGTGAGAGAAAGTCTGTCCTTTTGGCTAGACCACGGCCAAACTCCATCAGCGCTCCCGTTCCTTATACGGCCTTGACAATCACCCCTTAGTTTCGGAATCATTAATGTTCCCCTTTCACCGCTAGGTGGCTCGATACTGACTGTAAATCATGCTTACTGATCGTTACTTTTACACATAAAAATACGAAAATCCTCGCTGTATATGGGTTATAAAAGATATGTATTTTATGTATATTTTGTATGGCCGTTCTTTTTCTATAGACAGAAAAAACTGAAAGATTTAGGGATAAATAAATACTATGCTTTATGCAATTAAAAATATTTTTAATAGCACTCTATCATAACATCAAAAACAAAAATTATAATTAAATTTTCACTTTTATTTAGATTTAAATTCTTGATTATTTGAAACACTGAGAATTCTGACCGTAAAATAAACAATAAAACATTTTTTAAAATAATATTTACCGTTTCAAAATATCAAGAAAATTAACCAAAACTTTATCAAAAGAAAAAAAAAACTCTTGGAAATAAGGATAACTTTTTAGAACGTTTAATACCGTACTTCGGATGCAAAATATAGATATATAAAGTTGATTGCAGATAATTCACGCTATAATTTTAAACATTTGAGGTACAGAAGATGAAGTGCACTGGGAAATATTAATATATATGTATATTTATACATAATTATAGATTTCTATTATGTTTAAAAAAATAAAAATATTTTATTTTAAGGGAAATTATAAAATTAAATATTCGAATTCTGGAAGTCATATTATAAAAAAATATAATACATTTAAGAAAAAAAAATATGTGTTGATGTGAAATACACAAGCATCTAGAAAAATTCACAAACTTGTATATAAAATTAAATATTTTAACTTTTTACAGTCATGGGATTAAAGTGTATGATAAAAATAAAAATGTAACTACATGGTTTCATAATATAAGCAAATCATTTTGCCACTATCCGGCAAGAAAATAATACTGATTGTTTTCAATACATGGAAATTAACACTATTTTTAATTATTTTTTTAAAATATGGATATATACATATATATACATTGCAAACAATTTTCAATAAATTTGAGCCATTATATGTGCTGCTCTAAAGTTACAACCGTAAAAAAAAAACACCACACTTACATATTAAATGAAATATTTTAACTTCGGACAGACATGGCAATAAAGTATCCGATGAAAATAAAAATATATTTACATGTTTCATAATATAAAAAAAATGAAGCAAACTTTTTCGCCAATATCGGGCAATGAAATCATATCGATTTTATTTCCAAAACATGGGTATTTATATGTATCTTAATTATTTAGAAAATATTAATTATCTGTACATTGTAAACAATTTTACAAATAATTAAACCATTATAGGTGCTAATCTTTAAAAAAAAAAAAAAAAAAAAAAAAAAAAAAAAAATTTTAAAATTAATTATTTAAATTCTGGAAAGTCGTTATATAAAAATGTAAGATGGAAATAATAATGTATTTTATAATTATTATACAAAATAAAAGTTTTTTCGCCCTTGTCCGGCAATCCAAATCATCATCCAATACATATATAAACTTGGATATTTACACGATTTTTAATTATTTGAAATATATATATTTACATTGCGAATGATTTTCAGATTTTTTTAATGGTACTTTCAACATTGTGAGAATTTTTACAATAAAATATACAATAAGAATTATAAAATTAAATTTAAGTAAACTTTAAAAGTTTCCTTGATAAAGAATTTTTATACGATGAGTTGGCCTCATTTGTGAAGTTCTTTGCCATATATATTTTTTAAATAATAGGCAAAAACTTTGCACATATTAACAAACATATGTTTTTTTTCTTTTTTTGTGTGTGTGTGTGGTCATTTAAATCGCATGCCCACAAAGGGCTTTTTATTAATCTTGGAAAAAGTAAAAAGTTAATCATAACTTGTTTTAACAAGTCCGTTTCCATTTAAAATCGGTATACTCTGTTTCATAAAATCGATTATTATGGAAATCAAACTGACAAACTGAGGTTTTGGGTAACAAAGTCCACCTCTATCTTGATTGGTAATCAACTGCAGTAGGGGTGCATCATATTTGTCGGTTTCAATGCTTGATAAAGAGGATACGCATTCAAATTTTTCTTTAATTATTCTCACAAGATATCCGCTAACGATGGCAATGCTTGCGAACTTCAGGTTAGCTTTTGGGGGTACTAAATAAAAAGAAATTAAGTGGCTTATAATTTCGGTTATTAAATTTAAGTTTAAATTTACGAATAAATTTAGAGGCGCAGCAATTTTATAGAGTACCATTTTCTGAAACTGTCGTCTGTATGTCTAATGATTGTTAGTGTATCGGTGTAAAAAGCACTTTTTCAGCATGGCGCCAGGTGCCAGGGCACTGCCCGCACCAACGTTGCTTTATTTATTTATTTATTTTTTTTTTTTTTTTTTTCATAATAACTCATTTTTTCTTCGATTCTTTTTAATTGCTCTTTTAAATTTTCAATTTCGGCATTTTTTTCCATAATTTATTTTTTAAGAGCTTTATTTCATTTCTCTTTTTATCTAGAATGCTGCTAATATCATTTATACATGTTTCTTTTTTTTACCCCAGATTTAGGTTGCATGTAAGATGGGTAATTTTCAAATATACATTTGCTGCCAACCGTTTTCGCTTTGGAATTTTTGTATAATCCTCTTCCCGAAAATGCTTACTGCAGACAACTGACGAATTCGATTTGTCATCCACCTGGAAATTTTTCCTGGATATAGCTTTCAGCCATTTATTTCTTAAATCTAAATTTGAAGGAAATTCATAAAAAAAAAATCCTGTTTTTTTTTTTTTTTTTTTTTTTTCCTTTGCTTTATTGGATGTGCAGTATGGAACACAGCAATGAACCATTTTGTATTTTAAAAAAATTCGAAATCGCACTTTCATTCAAGTTTTGCTTAACGAAATACAACAGTCCAGTCCAAAACGATAACGAAATTCCCCCTTTTGACTCAGTCGTTAAAAAGCACCACCTACAATTCTCCGGGAGGAAAGAGGATTCCGCGAAAACAAAGGTTTTTCGAATGTTTGTTAAGGCCGTATAAGGAGAGGAAGAGAGGAGGACATGGCTAGACACAACACCCTCCCCTTTTTTATCAAGATCTAGCTTTAAATAACACCCAAGCAAGTACTTAATGCAACAAAGAAAAAGGGACAAAATATGAATTGTTATATTTAACTTTCCTACCCTGAATAGGTCTAATCGTCCCATGACTATAATTTGTTTTATACGATTCGAACCAGAACTTTTTTCATAAAGAAAGTTAAATAACAGATTCAGTTAAATAAGTCAATTAAATATATTAAAATATTTTAAATAACAATTCTGGTGTGAAATATTTTTATCAAGATTAAAATTTGAACAGAGTAGGAAGGTTAAAGTAGCGCAGTATTTTATATATATTAATCCTGATGTTTATTATTTCCTGTTTGAAATTATTCCTGAATTTTCCATTCTCCAGTCTGCATTCTAGAAATCTGCATTTCAGAATCACAGTGAATTTATTGATTTTGACAAGGAAGGTTTATGAATTTGGGTCGTCTAGACGTCAAAATTAACGACGAAAATAAAAGACGTTACATAAATTTTATTTATATGCATGATTATTACATCCTATAGTTACAATGGATTGACTGATTTTGACAAAGTAAATTTCGAATGAAAATATTATTAATCTTCTAGATGTCACAAAATACAGAATGCTGTGAAAATTAATATGGTGTATATTAAAAAGATAGTTCTTTTTTTTCTTTGACACTCATTGGAGATAGATATGAAATAAAACCTTTTGCAAATTAAATATATATATATTCATATATTTATAACATCCTTTACATTTGAAAATGTTCTCAATCTCTAAGCAAGAACTAACTTTAAAATAATAAAACCTTTTTCATAATTATTGTATCACCCCTGAAAATTTTTATACTTCGAATAAATAAGAATTTTTGTAATCATTTACATATAGTTCAATACTGAAAGAATTAAAACTTGATTGATTGCAACTTTACATAAATAAAATTAATTAAATTGTATGAGATATAATAATGGGGGTGTCTAATTTTCAGAATTAAAATAAACCTAATAGAAAACTCGTTATTACCTTTTGACATCATTTCCATCAAAAATTTCATAGATTCAAATGATAGAGAGAGATAAGGTATGATTAGTTCTTATCTATATTATAAAGGCCAAACGTATCTGCGTGTAACGCATACGTCATTTTGCGAATGGCAACACTTTTCCCCGCAATTTCGGTTTTACAAGTTTCGTTATCGCAAATTTTACACTTCTAAACATAGCAAATTTTAAATTTTTACACCGTGGTGAAGGAAAAAATGTACTTTTAAATAACTTTAAACTAGTCGTTGGGGGCCACCGTAATACTTACCCATCATGGATATGTATATGAAAATAAAACATGTGAAACTATTTATACAATGCATTGCAATTCATAAACAAAATTTAAATATTGTTAATGTACATAGTAATGCTATATTAAAGAACTGCTGATGTACCAATTTCGACAAATTATATAAAACGCCAAACTACTCAAGTAGTACCGAACTGCGTAAAAGAAACATTCTTATAACTCCAAAAATAATAATTCTATTAACAAACTATTGACTGCGTCGGATTAAGCGTCTCATTTCCAATTAAAATATACCTCTGAATTGAAATTTGAATGAATTACAGGGTCATGAAAAATCGAAGAATGTGGAAAACAAGATTACAAATATCTCGGCAACTAATAATCCGATCGACTTCGTTTTATATGCAAAATGTGTGTTATTTTATTGCCTTTTACGTCCATTCCTTAAAAAAAAAAATCGAAATTTTTTATATACCTTTCATCAGAACGAATTTTTCGAGAGTCCGAAAAAAATAGTTCCGGATAATCGAGGTTGCTGATATTAAATAGGGTTCGTCCCATTCTTACATACTAACTACATACAAAATTTCAAGTCTCTATCTCAATTTGTTCGGGAGATAGAGCGTTTACAGACAGACAGACAGACAGACGGACGGCAAAATTTTTTTTCTAAAAACATGTTTTTCGGAATCTCCACTATCTAAAACGTGTAAATCCGTCAAAAAAATTTTTCGATTTTCAAAACGATTGCAAGATTTACCCTATACTACGTATGATGGGTAAGTAAAAAATAGAAATTAAAATGCGCAACATTTTTTCTTATGCAATTTCGGTTTTGCAATTTTTGTACTGCAAATTTTACACTTCTAAACATGGTATATTTTAAATTTTTACACCATCGTATAGAAAAGAAAGTGTATTTTTAAATGCAATTTATTTGAAAATTGTATCTCGATTTCTTTTTGAGATATTATTATTTTTTTATGAGTTTTTAGTACCAGTTTTGTAATTGTGGCATCAGAATCACTCCATTTTCTTTTAAAACTGAAAAAAAAGAAAAGAAAAAGGAAATTAAAATGCGCTATACTTTTCCATGCAATTTCGGTTTTGCAATTTTCGGTACTAGAAATTTACTTCTAAACATCGCACATTTTAAATTTTTATACCGTCGTATAAAGAAATAAATTTACTTTTAAATTCAATTAGTTTCAAATCTGTATCTCAATTCATTTTTGAGATATTATTTTTGTTTATATAATTTTTAGTACTATGTTCCCTAAAAATTGAAAAAAAAATTTAAAATGCGTATAATATTTCAAAAATATCGTCTTTTATAAAATCTGGTGAATTTCGGTTTTATTTATTTTAATGATTTAAATAATTGAGTTTTATAGTATTTTGCTAATTTTAGCTTAAAATAATATTTGTTTGAGGATTAGACTGACCAATATGATTTATTTTTTACTGTAAACTGTATCTACTTTTGTAGATTTATTATAAATCAATGAAATAGTTCTTTCTTAAAGATTTTGTTTCGACGAACGGCGACGGGTTCCACCTCGTTTTTATAAATATGCATACCTAGAGAATTGAAAGAAATCCCAGCATTTACAAAGCAATAAATCAGCAGAAATCCTTACAACTTCTGAGACCTTTTATATAGGGATAATCTAATTATTTTAAACCTTTATCCGTAACCTCGTTTGTCAAATCCTTTTTTCTCATCGAATCTTTTTGAAACTATTTTAATGATCTGAAAACTGCGTGATCATCTATGAACGGCGATCCTACTAGTTGTTTAAAGATATCTCAGAATTTTCAAAGCTGCATGCTGCAGATGTTTATGACCTAGATTAATGTGCTATGTCTGCAGGTACTTACATATGAAGAAAATTTCAAGAAATTGGTAATCTGTTTTCTCGACTCCCAATATAGGTGGTTATATCTACTATATCATAGATATTTTTCCATATTACGCCGTAGTCTTAGCATAATTATTGATTTTGATAAAGGAAATGTCATTGGAATTATATCATAAGATATAGTATGTTATAAAATTATTAATAAGGTGGATTACAGACATCAAAATAAAATTTTTTATTCTTTGAATCTTGCTGTTTCACTAAGGTATTTCACAAAGATGATCAAATACCTTACTGAAAGAACTTCAAAAATATCTATAATAATTACATTAATGTATGTACATTAATATATTGTATAATAATTACATTAAAAGAAATCGTCTAATAATGGAAAACTGTTTCCCATTTTTTATCTGATTAGGCTACATAAAGAAATTAATGCATACGTTTTGATCAAATTTTATTATTTAGGGTCATATGCAAATAATCATTTGTTAACAATTAATTGAATGAAAAAACTACTACTGTAGCGCTTCTTGGCAATATAATTAAAACTCGATACCTTCTTAAATAAATAAAGTAAACTTTCAAGTAAATCTTATGAGATATATCAATGGTTAGTTCTAATTTCCATCCAGAGTTAAAATGGAACACACTATTACCTTTTATATTATTACCATAAAATACTAATATAAAGGTTCAACATGAATAAATTAAAAGAGTTAAGATTGTCAATTTGTGATATATTTAGAAATGTGGCTATCTACAAAATGTATGAGAAACATTCCTAGCATTTAAAGCGCAATGAATTAGCAGAGATCATTACTGTTTCTGCGATCTTTTATGTAGAATATGTTAATTATCTTTATCCTTTATCCCATAACTTTCTTTTTTAAGTCCTATGATGGATTAAATCATTATAATGTTTTTTTAATTAACTCAAAGCAGAAAATTTATGTATTGACTCTGGTCTTTCTAACTGTTTGAAGATGTCGCAAAATTTTCAAAGCTACCGATGTCTAATATTTTGATTAATAGGACGTTCTTGTGTTTTAACGTACTTATATGAATATAAATTTTCAGAAACTAATCATCTATTTCGGCTAGTTTAGTATTTACCTAGTATTATAACAAGTATTAAATATTAATTAGTATTTCATACTTATTCACTATCAGTATTACAAAATACTGCTAAATTAGCTTTTCTAAACAAAATCATTTTGCACAGTTTGGGCTCGAACCTGCATCCTCTACAAAAATAGAGAGCTTTAATTTACTGCTTTACCCTTCTATGTTAGCAGGAACTTGAACTACTTCCTTGTAATTTAAAAAAGTTTAATGAACAGTTGAAACATGCGCGTATGTATAAAAAACTGGTCTTAAAGAAATGACTTTGTGCTTTAATATACATGATAATAATAATAATAATAATAATAATAATAATAATAATAATAATAATAATAATAATAATAATAATAATAATAATAATAATAATAATAATAATTATATAACTTCTCTTCCTAACAAAATATGTCATCAATTAAATGAATTATCGGCAAAAATATTACAGAAATCATTTTACTCGGCTTGGATTTGAGCCCGCGTCCTCTGCAAAAATTCAGAGGTTTAAACTGTTGCTTTACCCCTATACACTAACAGTAACTTGTTCCACAAATGAAAGAAGTTCAAAAAACAGTTGACACATGCGTATATGTGCGAAAAAAGACTGATCTTAAAGTAATAGCTTTGTGTTTTAATATATATGATGAATTTTCAGAAAACAGTCACATATTTTTAGCCAGATCTTCACACAAAAGAAGATTCTGTGGGAATTAATCCATGAATGTTTTAGAATATTTAAATTTCGGACCTTGTAAACTACAATTATCTCTACCATTATGAACAATTTCTAATAGAAATGACAGATAAATTTTGGAACTTAATTTACATAGCTTCACTTTTCTGAATTAAAAAGTTACAGATTTTACACAAATTTAAAGCTTATGTTGCTGATCTAATATTAATGCACATCTTTTTTTCTACAAAATGGTGAATATGATGAATTTTACATGTGGTTTCTTCGTTTTGTAATAAGAAAACTATTAAGTCCCGTTTATGGAAAAGTAAAATAAAAAACTACCTTTCCAATATTAATACTACACTTTGTGACAACGAGGGTATGCATTAAGGTTACATTACATTATGCTGTCGACAGCTAAAATGTTAAAATACGTCGTTTATATCATCAGTTCTTACGGTCACAGATAGTTCAAAAATATTATACGGATGAAGTAATTTGTGCAATGCATATGTTTTCGTGAATGAAGTTACAAATATTATGTATTTTGATGTTTCTATACAGCGAAGTTGCTATGTGCATTTTTTTCATCGAGGAATAGAGTTTATAAACAGAAAGCTCACATGTATAGAATATAGTGATAATAGAGCTACAGAAATAGATATACAATTCAACTTAATATTTGTCCCTTAAATTTAAAAAAGAACTAATTTATCACATTTTTGGATTTCAAAGTATTATTTTTTTATTACATTATTTTTTTATTACAAAATATTTAAAAAAAAAATTTAATACTGTATTAAACATTGATTGGTAACACAATGATTACAAATTGACATGATTGACATTAAGTTGACAAAATTTCTATATTCATTCAAAATTCCTATACACCAAAAATTTCTATATTCGAAATTGAATGCTTGTATATAAGAGTACATACTCCTACTGTAACATAGTGCCTCAACAATTTAATCGATTTTAGCGAATGAGGTATCGTTGATCCTATAATAATACTAATAAGGAGGCACTCATAAAATGGAGAACATAAACATAAATTACTTTTTTCACCCGCATATGTTTCGCGTCTTATTAAAATTCTACAAAAGTATGGTTCCATAACGTATAATTTTCTATCATTGGAAGCGTTATTTAAAAATATGTATTGTTATCAAAAGTCGATATCACGTTTTTGTCTAAAAAGCACTTTATTTACTATTTCTATATTCGCATCAATTATCAATATTCACGCGTTGTAGTCAGTAAAAGCATATTTGATGTCATATGTAAGATGAGTACAGGTGCTTATTACCTGTCTACTACTATTTCCGAATAGTATTCGTCACCTTGTTTAATAACAAATTTGTTTGGTTAAATAAACCACAGTTTATAAATAAGGCGTGATTAAATAATTCTTAATTTTATATAACCTTTAAGAAGTGTTTATTACATCACAAGATTTCCAGATAACGTGTAATTCACCTGGATTTTTTTTTTTTATATTACGTGCATTTTTTTATATTATTTAAGCTGTATTTCAAACTAATAACTGTGAGCATATTAAAATATTAGCTATTCGATTGTATAATTAGCGAAACATAGTAAGAAAAGAACGCAAGACTGATGAAGGAATGATCTATAAATAAGCATATACCTAAGAGAAAATTTTCAAAAGACAGGAAACGCCTGACTCATTAATGCCACGAAGTAAAGGTAGAGTTTCTCATCTGGAATGAATTTATATCTTTTTAAGAGAGGGGTAGTAGAAAAAGGATTTACTCTTTGACAATAGCTTGCAATTAGCTTTTATGAACTTTAAAGTAACAGCAGAAGTAAACTAGGAATAATAACTTTAATTTACTTCATATCTAAACAAAAGATAAAATATCCGAAACTTTTCAGATTGGAATAAAAATAGCTTCAAAAAACCTTCCACAATTTCTTAAACTGGATTATGCTTTTTCTTTTTTTTTTTCTTTCTTTCTTTTTTCTATTGCATTCTCATCGCATTCATCCAACTTTATCGCAATTAGTAAAACACGGATTTTCATCAAATTTAGATTCAGTTAGAACTTGAAATAATTTGCTGCAAATTAGATTTTGGTCTAAATTACCTAACCGGTCACGCTGCTATGTTCCATCTTTCTGGAAATATTAACGTGTATTAGGTAGAAGAAAGTTTTGGAATTGCCACATCCGACTAATTTCATTTTCCTTTTTAAGGGAAAACTTTCCTATAAGAACAATATATAATTTTTTCTAAACAGTAAATAAAGCTGATCCGCTCCGTTTGGAAGTGAAACGTTTATCTATGCCTTAAAACGAAGATGCAGTCAAATATTTAACGTCTCTCCTTAATTTTTCGTATATGAAACTCCGTTTTTCTCGTTTTATTAATGATGCTAAAATATTTTGGCAATTACGATTTCAAAATAATACGCTTCTATGATAACAATTTAAAGTTATGTAAATAAATAAATTACAATTCTTGCTCTGAAGTCAAATGTGAAAAGTAATAATTCAGTAACAATCAATAATATTACATTAAAATTTATCAGCGAAAAGTTTAAGAGAAAAATCGTGTTTGCAGCAACCACAAAAACGATGCTACTATACTCCTTGATTTGTCCACCAGTATTATTGCCAAGCTGTTCAGTCGTGCCTTAGTCGATGGAAACCAGACGTCAGCTAAACCTTATTTTCTCACTTTTATTTAACTTCTATATCTTTATATTGACATATTTTCCCATTCTCACGTTGACAAGTGCTCGCAAAAATGTCATCAAAATTAGCGATATTTGGTAAAATATGTCCAAATTTTGATAGGAACAAGTTATACAGTAAGTTGCTAAAAACCGGTTAATGTGACGAAATTTCCATTGAAATTAAATTTTGACCATAAATAGCAATCTTTCGTAACCGGTTTCGTTGTTGAAATGCAAACTTCTACAAATGCCTGACAGTTTTTCAGTCATATCGTAGAAGGAAATGTGCTGAGCATAATGGGCTTGGCAGGCTGGCATCACTCGACATAAGCGTTAATGGGTGAGAATCCAAGATAGATTATATTTAATGCAAAGTAGTGCCAAATTCTTTATGATCGAACGAAGATTTTCCAAAGTTTTATATATATATATTCGTCAAACGATTCTAGTTCCATTCTGGATCGATTTGCGATTCCTTATTTTCTACGCATTCAGATTTTAGACACCCTTACCCCAATTTTTAATGCGTCCTCATTTTTATTTACGCATCATACGTAGTATAGGGTAAATTTTGCAATCGTTTTGGAAATCGAAAAAAAAAAAAAATAACGGATTTACACGTTTCAGGTAGTGGAGAGTCCGAAAAACAAATTTTTTGGGGGGAAAAATTTGCCGTCCATCTGTCTGACTTTGTGTCTGTAAACGCTCTATCTCACGAACAAATTGAGATACAGACTTGAAATTTTGTATGTATTTAGTATGTAAAAATGGAACGAACCCTATTTAATATCAGTAACTTCGATTATCCGGAACTATTTTTTGGACTCTCGAAAAATTTGTTCTGATGAAGGGTGCATAAAAGTTTTCAAAATTTTTTATTTTAAGGAATGGGCATAAAAGGCAATAAAATAACACAAATTTTGAATAAAGAATGAAATTGATCGGATTATTAGTTGCCGAGAAATTTATATTCCTGTCTTCCCCATTCTTCGATTTTTCATGGCCCTGTATTTCATTCAAATTTCAATTCAGAGGTATATTTTAATTGAAAATGATACGCTTAATCCGACGCAGTAAACTGTTAGTCAATATGATTATTTCTTTTGGAGTTATAAGAATGCTTCTTTTTCACAGTTTGGTACTACTTGAGTAGTTTGAAGTTTTATATAATTTGTTGAAATTGATACATCAGCTATCCATTAATAGAGCATGACTATGCATAATAGCAATATTTAAATTTTGTTTTGGAATTGCAATGCATATAGATAGTTTTCACATGTTTTATTTTCATATGCATATCCATGATTGGTAAGTATTACGATGGCCCCCAACGACTAGTTTAAATTTGTACTATGTGTCTTAAAGTTTCAAACAGACTACCTTGTTATATTTCCTAATTTTGTTCACGCCCCATCCCAACCACCTTCCTAAATGTAACACCCAATCCTTTTAATAATATTTAATCATGTGTTATAAGCTATCTTAAACTTTAAAAAAGATCGTCTTCTTAGATTTCCAAATTTTAACAAAATCGCGTTCTGTTAGTTCCACATTAAACCACTATTGAGCGCACTCTATTAACAAAACTATATCTTAACGAAACTCCATTAAACAGCCTATCAATGGGAAAATTACTTGATTGGATCTCGGTGTTAAACAAGAATTTAAGATACTTGATGAAATTACTATTTAAAAATAGTGGTAATTAAACTTTTGTAATTTTAGCTAGATTTCATAAAAAATACTACCTATTATATTCTCAATGGTTCAAGTTTTTGATTGAATAACGCTTATTTCCCTCAAAAAAAATTAAAAACACAAACAAAAAGGGACCTCATTTAATTGCAACGGGAGTCTGTGGAATTTAGCAAAATACCAGAAATAGCGCCAAGAGGGCTTCATATTTTGCGAATAATTTTGGTAACTAGATTTGGCGATATATCGGCAAATTGGTGTGAAACTTGGAAATTGAACCTGGTACCACCGAAGGTAATCCCTCTGCAGTTCCTCGATATCTACGCAGATCTTCAAAGGCCCACGTCTAAATCGTTTGGCCCATTTTCAAATAGTTCCTTTTTTATATATGCATATAGAAATATGCTGAATGTTTGAA
The DNA here is from genome assembly GCA_964019185.1 of Maratus speculifer. Taxonomy (NCBI): domain Eukaryota; kingdom Metazoa; phylum Arthropoda; class Arachnida; order Araneae; family Salticidae; genus Maratus; species Maratus speculifer. The sequence continues at coordinate 212,693,369 of OZ025292.1, read as the reverse complement.
ACAAATTTCATTTTCCAATGTCAAAAAAATTGCCGTTGGACTCAAAAAAAAAATGCTAAATATCTCAATTAAAAAAACATTAAAAAATTGCTAAATATTAAAAGATCAGATTCGCTCTAATAGGATAAAACATTGTTATAGGAAATATTCCATGAATGAAAAAAAATCAATACTAAATGAAAAAAATCTCGAAAAATCGTTAAAAATCGCATTAAAAATCGCTGAAATTCAAAAATCGTTGCTGACAAATTTTGTGCATTAAACTAAAAGTTTGAAACAAAATTTCTTTTATCAATGTCGAAAAATAGCCAAAAAATTTGAAAAAACAATAAAAATCGCATTAAAAATTCGCGAAAAATTCAAATATCGCTGAACAAACTCCGAATGAACTTTATTGAAAAGAGGTCAAAACATACTACATTTGGTTAAAAGAATAAAGCCATATTCCTTTCACTAAAGACATATTCCTCTCCCCAAAAACTTTTTAAAAAAACGCTAAAAATCGCATTTTTTTTAAGGAATCGAATTAAAAAATCGAAAATCGGGCTTCAAGGTACAAAACTTCATATATAGCGGAACCTTCCTCCCAAATTTTGTAGCTTTACTTGCAGCGGTCTCTTCAGAACATCGTCGACACACTCACAAACTTGTCTTTTATTATTATAAATTTAAGTCGAATACAGTCGACTCCCATTAATTCGAAATGAGATAATTCGAATCTTCGCTTAATTCGAACTAAACATGAAGTCCTGAAATTTTCAATGGCGGAATCACGTTCAAAATTTTCATTAATTAAAACTCATTTTCTCTTGACTTCGTTTAATTCGAACTAACGAGAATTCCAATTTTTCATTTTTCTTTTCTTTCGCACGGATTTCAGATCATTTGAATAAATTTCTTTCTTTGATTTTTGTGAAAATTGTTCCGAAAGAGTATACATATAATCCAATGCATTTGATATCCACTTTCTTAGTGCCTCGTCTGTGCATAAATGACGCTTTCAATTTTTCTTCCATTATGCTTGTTTCTAATCTTTTATTTAGTTTACGTATACATACATTCCAATTTAATATTAAGTCATATTCTAATGATAACATGCGAAATAAATTTAAAAAACACTATAACATTATTTCTTTTGTAATAATACCATATTAAGCATGTTTTCATTTCATATTTTTCATAATTCGAACATCGGTTAATTCGAACATTTCTTGTGGTCCCAACGAGTTCGAATTAACGAGAGGCGAAAGAAGTGAAAAGTTCGCTCTTTGTAAGAGTGATTGACGTTTTCACCTGTTTTTTGAGTGAATTTTATAAAAATACACTCCTTAAAAAATGGAATTTCCCACTCCCTAGAAAGGAGTGAAATATACCATTACGTTGTAGAGAGTAAAAGCCTGGCATTATACATTTAAAAAAAATCGTTAAACTTTGAACCAATATAAGGAGTTAAATAATGAAAAGCATCAAAATATCTCACTTCTTAGTTTTCAAAAAGTCCATTTCATAATGTATGGAAAATTACGCTTATTTGATATTAAAACGCACTCTTTTTCAAGAATGAGTAGTCACTCCCCTGAAAGAGTTACTTACGTATGTATAAGTCATCAGCCAATTAGAGAAGTGTTGTCTACAAATCTTTTGTGAGAAAAGAGAAAGATATCTGTCATTTTAGAATCTTCAAATCGTACCCTAAGTCGACATACGTGAAGTCCATTCTTTCCTTTTCTTTTTTTTTTTTTTTTTTTTAAGAATACTGAAACGTAATTGCAATGTCGATCTTAGAATGATATGCTTCGATATCTATGGTGCGATGATATGCACAACACTTATTAAGATCTCGATCAAGCTCATCGATCAATTTCACCCATCATATTCTTTAAAATGACAAGCACTTCATTATATCACCGAATTTGAACAAATATGAATTCAGTATAGAATCAGCTTGTTTAAAGTTGATTAATTTCTCCAAACCCTCATTCATATTCAGTATTGACAAAAACAAATATTGAAGCTTCTATTATCGTGTTCCACTAATTTGAGCTTTGTATGATTAAATAATATAAGTTGATATTTTTTCTTTTTTTTTTAAGGTAAAAAATGTGAAATCTACCTCTTCCTCCCGGTGCTACCGGAAGGTCTTTTATAGCTCATAAAATTCTGTATGTCACTGAGGATTACGGCAGCATGCTTCTTACCGGAAATGGTATGCATAGCCCTTATAATTTTTTTACCTGACCACTCAAAAGAATCTATATACATTTCCGTTTGTGGATTATGATTGCTTAAAAAGTATTTTATTGACTTATTTTACTTTGAACTGGTTTATGGCATTATTATGCGGTAGTGTATATTTCTTGGAAATGGTTTAAATAAAATCAATATTTATTATAAAGGGCTAAGTATTCGTACAGGATTTTGAATGACACTAGCAAAGAATTAGTGGAAATGTCGCCAATAGAAGGCTATACTACAGCTAATTCCTGAAATAATTCCACACTGCTTGCACAAACAGTCACTGATCATTCAATGAACATATATATATAGAGAGAGAGAGAGAGAAAATACTGTATGAATGCGTTTTCGTATCCAAATATGGGATTATTTCATCGAATTATGTGCAGTAGCTCCTTCTATTGACGAGATTTCAAACTAATTTTTTGGGGTGTCAAACGAAATTCCGTACCACACTAAATATTTATTTGAAACTGCATATCATTCAACCCATTGAACTTTTTTTTTATCGCGTGTTACTTTCGCACAAAACTTTTGACACACTCGATATAAATGCACATATCTAGAAGAATAAATTAGCAAGACTTGTCTCATTACAGCCGCAAAGTAAAGCTAGATTTTATCATCTGAATTATTTTTTAAAAGTGAGCAATAGAAGAAGGATATTGATGCTAAGAGTATTTCACCAACAATAGTTCCCAATTAGCTCTGATGAACTTTTAAATAATAGAGAAGGTTGAGTAGAAATAACTTTCATTTTTTGCATAATTAAATACTTTCTGCAGATAGAATACTTTCAAACCGGAGGGAAATCATGCATGAGATCCTCCAATACTTTATGCAATAATCTTTTATCTCTTTTCGGATAAAAATTGTTAGGTTTCTCTTTTTTAATTTATTTATTTATTTATTGCTAACGATTTGGAAAATAATTGTTGTCCTTGATAGAGAAGTGGGAAATCTGAAGTATATCTAAATTTTTTTAATGGTTGAATTCCGCAACTTATTTTTCGTTCTCTGATTGTTGCTACAATGACAAAAAAGTAATTAAAACCTAAAAAATAATAATAATTTGAAAACAAATTGCAATAAAGATTTCAAACAAATTTCATTTAAAAGTGCATTTTTTTTCTCTACGCAATGGTGTAAAAACTTAAAATATACGATGTTTAAAAGTTTAAAAATTTGCAGTTCCAAAAATTGTAAAATTGAAATTTCATTTAAAATTTGTTTATGATGGGTCCAGGAATATTAATGTTTAATCCATGTCGTACGTAATATCAGGCGTACAAAAATCAGTCTGATTAACTCCATGAAATAAAAATGTACATTTAAACAATTAAAGTTGTATATGTATAACTACTGTTTCTTCACAATATTTTGATTATACTCATTGATTATCTTATAATCAAGAGTAATTCATAAACTCTGTATAGATATATAGGAAAAATTCAACATAATGATATCATTACCTGAGTTTCTAAAAAAAAAAATAGAGTTAGTCGAATTGACTTCTGAACACGCAAGTCACGTTTTAATCATATCTTTTTTTGTTGCAATTTCCCCCTAACAACGAAAAAAATGTAGTTAAATGCGTGTTATTTTGAAAAAATATAAATGAATGATTTTTGTTAAAACTTGGAATTATTATAAAGTATATTCAATTTTGTATTTATAATTCTGTTACAAATAAATGAAGGTATACAAATTATTAGATAGATGATTTTTTTGAGTTTCTTGATAATGACGTCATACGCAGACTTAAGTTGTTGACTTATAAATGTTCTACTCTCCAGGGGATGTGAATGACGTCATTTTATATAAAATAAAAACGTGTGTTATCTATATTATAAAGGCCAAACGTATCTGTCCGTAACGCATACGTCATTTTGCGAATGGCAACACTTCCAAATTTTCAAGGAAATTTCGGTATTGCAATTTTTGCTACAACAAATTTTTAAATTTTAAAATATCGCACATTTTTAATTTTTACACCATCGTATAGGGAAAAAAATGTACTTTGAAATGAAATTTGTTTGAAAACTGTATCTTAATTTGTTTTTGAAATATTAATTTTTTTTTTTTTTGTAGTTTTTAGTAACGCTTTTCTAATTGTTGCAACAAGAGTACTCAATTTCTATTATAAGCAAAGGAAAAAAGGGAAGAAATTGACTACTGTACCTTTATGTTGCCATTTTCTCATTAAAAGTGTAAAATTTGAAATTTAAATATCTTCTGGTGTATTTTTATTTCATTTACAAAATTTGATTTACACGTAAAAGAATATTAACAGTTTAATATCTGTTTCCGCTTAGCATTGAGACTTCAAGTTTTGAATCAAAATGATCAAATTAAAATGCCAATTTTTTCTGAAAAGGTGATTATAAATGCGAAATGTGCATTTGTAAATTTTGATATTATGAAAATGATGCCGGGTTTAGATTTCGCGGGAAAAAAATTCTATGATTGAGTCAAAGTGAAATAAATTTTGCTTTTTCATTTCGGAATACTAGCATAAGAACCTAAATTAATAACTTTATCATAATAACAGACCTTTATTATTTCTTACTGATTGCATGTACGATAAAGTTTAATTTTAACAATTTCTACAGCTGAGTTTTATAGAAATAGTATTTTCTTAAATATCGTTTGTTTAAGAGTTAGTCTTACCAATATAAAATGCATTTTTTACTATAACTAATTTTGTAGGTTTATTATAAATCAATGAAACAGTTCCTTTTTAGACATTTTATATCGTTGAAATTCGACGGGTTCTACCTTGTAAATCTTAAAACAGAAATATATTTTGCAGCATCTAGAGTTATTTTATTTATTTTTTTTATTATTTACTTTTTTTATTATTAACGAAATTCTTTAGCTTTTTTTTCATTGGTCCAGTAATGTTAATGCTTAATGGCATACATAATATTTGACACTTAGTTAACCTTATGATTAGTCAAAAAAGAATCATTTTCCAAATAGTCGTTGTAATTCGCTAAATTACAATTTATTTTTACTACACGCTTCTTTTAACTTGCATTTTTGTTGCTGTTGTTGTTCATTCCTTATATATTTACTTACGAAGATATTTTAAAAACAAGGCATGTTTTATTTTTGGTTTTTTTTGTAGTTTTTTTTTTTTTTTTTTAGTTGTTGTTGTTGTTTTTGCTTTAGTTGCCACTGTAGTTGAAAAGCATTGATGACTTTATCTTTGTATGTAAGTATACATGGTTTGTCATACAATTTACGCTTATTACACGGATATGATGAAGTCTGTGTCCATTGAAAAAAAAATGAGAATAAGCAATTTACAGCAAATTACATTTTAAGCTTTTGCAAGGTTACGAAAATTAATATGATACATCATAGTTTACACATTTCCTGTATATTATTGAAGTTAAAATGCAATATGCTCCTTACTGGAAATGAGATACATAATAAAACATTTATGTATCATTTATATGATTAAAGTCTAATGTGTAGCATGTATTTATCGGAGACCAAACTGGTCGCCTATGGCGGTTAGTTATTTTGTAAAATTGCTCAAACGAATTTGTATACACGATTGTCTGTTGATGACGATTATTTGAAATTTTTTTATTTTCCTATTCCATCTTTTAAACTGATATATCACATTAAAATGCAGTATAGTTATCCATGTTGGAAATATTTTAAATAAAATCAATATTTCTATCACAGTGCTAAACACAAACCCAATCCAATCTTAGTTATTTGATAGTATAATTAGTGAAACATGTTTAAAAAAGTGCGTAAGTAAGATAAAAGAATGACCCATATTTCAATAAATAAGCTTATATCTCGTAGAAAAGACCGGAAACGCTTGGCTCATTAATGGTACAATGTAAAGGTAGAATTTCTCATCTGGAATAAATTTATTTCATTTTAAGAAAAGGAATATCTAAAGAAGTATTTTGAAGATAAGGGCTTTTTCTCTGACAATAACTCACAATTAACTCTTACGAACTTTTAAATAACCCAGGATGTTGGAAAGAAATGACAATTTTAAATTACTCCAAAACTAAGTAAAAGAAAAATAATTTTATCAAATTTTCTTTCAAATTGGAATAGAAATCGCACGATGAGATCTTTAACATTTTTAGTACTTAAGTATTTTCCGTTTAAAGCATAAAAATTATTTAAAATATTATGTTATTTCTTTTACAATACACTATGGCCATTAATCATCGAACATTTTCACTTTTAGAATTTTTTTTCGAATATTTAAAAATATACTTTTCGTATTCTTTTGGAACTTTAGGTTCTAAAGATTATTTTTGAACTCATATTTATTAACGGCCATTTAATAAGAAGGACAATTAGAGGATCGATAAAAAAAAAAGAAAAATAACATTGAAATCACCCTTATCATCATACATTAAAATGCACTGAATGATCTATCTCTAATGATCTATATTAAAATTCATTCATTCAAAAATCTCTATCAATAGTTCTAGGGCTTTAAAAGCAACAAAATTTCTTTGATATTCATTGTTAAAATGGAAGTTACGAATTTAACTGTAAAAAATGAAAAACATAGCGGTCTGTGAAACCAGTAACAGCAATTAAGGGTTAACCCATAAACTCTACACTATGCGATTTGGGTTGTTATGACTACAACTACGCATACTTTTGCTGGCAACATAGCGATAATGAAACATAATTACATGATTCCTATACGGAATTAATAACCAAAAGTCTTATTTTGTAATGAAAAAAGCGAGTTAATTAAAAAATATTTTTAATAATAGACATTTCGGTCTTAGTGAATTGGCATTAGTGGTGGGTTCATGGGTTAAAAGAGTATTTACAAGATGATTTTAAATTCTTATCATTAATATTTATTACGTATAACTTTAATTATTAAAAAAGGTAATATGATAAAAATATCAGCCATATAAATAGGTAAAATCGTACAATGTGTAAATCTATTTGAGCAGGCCTGATTAAGCGAAGAAGACCCAATGTTTGATATTCTGTTGCCCACTCCCTTAATCTTTCTTACACTTTCCCAAAAAATGGAACATTTTCCGTATCTTAGAATACATATAAGGAAACAAATAATGATTTAGATAACCATAGCTTTCCTTTTTAACCTTTTTTTTTAATTAAAGATCGAAAATGTTGATATAATAAACGAAATGTGAAAAAAGAATTAAAAAACCAGATTTTAGAACAGTGCTATCGAAAATTGTGGGCTCCTAAACCAGAGCATAACTCAAATTCGTCATGTTTTAATCACACACTGCATTTAAGCTACCAAATGGTATAATGTTGCTAAACTTAACCTACTTAACTGTATTAAAATAAGCATAATTTACGTGTTTTCAATGTATACAATATTTTTTAGGAATTTCCACCTTATAAAAGTATTGCAAATTTCCATAATCACGTGTCTATCTTATCAGTCCGGAATATATAGCACTTTTCTTACACTCTTTTTTTTTTTTTTTTTTTTTTTTTAAAGAGACGGATTTCCATTTTAATCATCTTAAACGCATATTTAAGTACCTTAAAGGAAATCATTAATGGAGACTATGTTGAAATTCATAATTTGTTTTAATTCAACAGAACTTAATAAAATATAATATCTGTTTTAAACAACATTTTAATACAATATATGAAAAATACCATATAAAATTACCTCATTAATCTTCTAAAAGTCTATCTACCTGTACAGCATTCGGTGTGTCACTATTAAGTTTCTCTGTAATACAAAGTCTCCAAAATGCGAATAATATTTTAAATTATAACCCGAAACCTAGGCGCGTTTTTTTTTTAAAGTTTACAGGTCAGGTAAATGAAACGGCAAACGTAGATATTGACGTTCATTATTTGTTCAGGTTATTTGACTTTCAAAGTTAAAAAAGGAAATCCGTGAGCCATTTTATTTAATTTTCGCCGCATTTAGAGAATATAGGGACGCTATAAAATTACCGATGCATATTTAATTGGAAATTTTCCATAAAGAAACTGTTTTAAATGCAGTCAAATTGTTTCGCGTTCTGTTCACTCTCAGAAATAAAACTCCGGGGGTCGCAGCGTCCTTAAAATTTTCACACTTTCCTACCACAATTTTAAAACGATAATTTTTAATGTAGAATTTCATTGTAGATTTTAAGAGAATCTGACTTGAAGACTTTTGATTTAAAATGTTGGTAGAAAAGTGCGAAAATTTTACGAACGCTGCAACCCCTGAAAGTCTCATTTTTGACGATTCAGAAATCTTGAGCCTTATTTCGTCGTTTTTGACAATATTTCGTATCAAAATCACATGACTTTTACGAAACGTGAACTCTCAAATATTTGACGAAAGTGCTTCTTTAATCATGGTCAGACTTGATGAATTTTAAGGAAACTGTCACAGTAGCTGTTTATAGAGGGACTCGCTATTGTACCTCCTCAAATCTTGCGATTTTGGGAAGCAGATGTTTGCTGGTTTATGTTAGTTCTCTAATAATTTATTTTAAAACAGCACTTTTTAGCACTTTTCAGAAAATAATGAAATCCAAGCAGTTATTCTTTTTGCGTTTTTTTTTTTTTAAGTTTTTTTTAAGTTTTTTTTTTTTAAGTTTTTTGAGATTTTATTATTTTTTTTATTTATTTATTTGTATGTTGCATTTTGCTGTGATTTAATTCGAAAAGAATAAATTTCCTGCGTTCTACAAAACCGTTCAAAAGGTAAATTGTATCAATAAATTTCAAAATTCTAGTATCTATTTTCCTTTTAAGAAGTATATTCTTTTTTTACTCAAATTAAAAATATACATAATTGTTCCCTCTCCCCTCTATAAACAGTAAATTGTTAAAATCTTACCCACCTATTTTAAGTAGTAAAATCTCTCCCAATAGGCTCTTCATAATTCGTTATTTGTGAGTTACAAATTGACTAGCCCATATTTTAATCATTCCTTGAGCAAATAAAATTTTTCTAATTATTATTTAATCAAGCCATACTATAAGTATTCATTAACTATAAGAAAGTCATAATAATAAAATCGTCTTATTAAACATTACCGAACATTTTGTTTAGACATGTGGCATGGGATAATATTCCTTTGCTATGTTTCACATCAAACGAACATACCTGATTTTTTATGTCTCCCTTCACTCTATTTTGACATAAATTTATAGCCGTTTAGGAATTAAAGTTTTGCTCATGTAAGATAAGTAACAACTTGTACAACGAATGCAGAAAGATTTATAACAGAATCGATAAAATCACGTTATAAAAATTTAAACACACAGTATAACATACTATATGCCTTCATAATTATATCTATCTGAGCAACCTGGGGCGTGAAGCTAGTTCATCGGTCTCCCACACAGAAGGTTGTGAGTTCAAACCTCCCCTATGACATATCTTTTTTGCTTCTGTCAATGAACGCAGGAGCTTCTAAAAGTTTGGATGAATGGCAGCACTAGCCCTTTGTGACAAAATTTTTGATGAAAGTGCTATCGTTAAACTGTTGAGGAAAGTAATTTTATCAATTTGACGAAATATTTGCTCAGAACATTTCCCAGGAAACGGTTTCGTCAAAAACGAAGAAAATTTCTTGAAATCTGGGTATTCATTTCTGAATGTGTTCCTGAAGTTCGATTGTCTCATTTTATAGCATTTAATTATGATTCTTGCATTGAGATTTTATGTACAATAACTATCGCATTTGTGGTTCATCACGTTTAGGCACAATGATCTTATATCTATTTTTTTAATCTTTTTTTATGGTAAGCATATGATGTTCTTAAAAGTGACAAAAGATTTCTTTAACCGAAGTATTAGTAATACATTTTGTTTAGGCTGATATCAAATATAATTTTCCACAATCTGTACACCTAAATAAAAACTTTTTTAAGTTATATTTACATACAGTATTTCGAAAATTTTAACTCGCTCTCTTAACTCAATTAAATAACTGCACTTAATTAATTTATAGCGAAACTCTGTGTTCAGAATAATTTCATTTTAGGATGTACATCATAATCTACTAAAACTATTAAATGAAATGTCTCATAATTGGATTTTTATAATTAATGTAACGCTCGCATGCGTATAAATGTAAACAAGATTAAGGATATTCAATAAGGGTTTAAATGTCGGCTCAGTAAAATGTTGATGGTTGAAATCTCAAAATTTATCTTGATTCAAAATTCGGTGGGTACTTTTTTTGCACATGTATACCTGTTCACAATCCCTTTTAAAAAATTATGTTTTTTAGTTATGATTGCACTAAAATTCGTAAATAAGTGTCATATTTACTCAGTTATTTCGACGTGAATGTCTTTATAAACAGATATTTCAATTTCTCTGAATAAGGAAAATGATATAAATATGCAAAGAGGCATTTATCTGAAAAATATAATGGAAAAATTAGAAAAGGTAAGGATAAATAAAAAGCCGAAAGCATACTAGATTAGATTGATCTGCAAAAAGAAACTTAAACAATTAAAAAATAACACAATATTAAGAAGATCAGGAAATATGTAATACAGTTAGCGAATAAAATATTCTGTTATGTTTCCTAAAAATTAAGAAGAAACAAAATCACACAAACATTATGAAACACTATGCAAAATTATATTATTGGGATATCTTTATTTATATGTAAAATGAATGGTATGATTGTATTGTATGAAAAGAACAATTGTATAAAAATAATTTTAAATCAACTTTTGGAGAATAAGAGAAAACTCATGAATCATTTCTATTATAATTAAATAGTTTCCACTATTGCCACTCAATTAAATACTCATTTTAATTTATTCAATTTAGTTCTCCTTTTCTACATTTTAACAAAATTCTTGTATTCATCACTTAACAAATTATATCAGTTTCAAGACTAATGTTCTATCGAAGACTAAAACGAAAGTAATAAAGATTGCACTGTAAAAAAAAAATTGTCAGTATACACAAATTTTTCTGTAGAATGTCACAGAATAGTTAAATTTTTCTATAAAAACAGTACAATTTCCGTAATAGACATTTTGATATTATAAATTTGTATAAATCGAGTGAATTTTCCAAAAATTTTACGGAATATTTATCTATTGCTTTCAGAACAATACGAGTTCCGTAAGTGATGTTTAGAAACTGTTGTTGTGTTTTAATAGAACAGAATTAATTTTTGTATGTACTTGTCTTACAGGGTTATTATTTTCAAAAAAATTAAATTTTGAGAATATTGAATATATATCCAAAGATCCCTCTATATTCGCTAAATAATACTGGTTTTACATCAGTTATGAAGTAAATACGATAAAAATTGTGGGGTTATCTATAATATCTAAATTTAAATAAATCTATATAATATTTTTCTTTCTTTAAAAAAATAAATAAATAAAAAGCTGACATATTTTAGTGTACTTAAAAAATTAAAATTTTATAAATACTGTTTAAGTTTGAGAAAGTTAAAAAGGAAATGTTACTGTTTATTTTTCATTGGGATTTTAAAACAATGTTTGACTTATCTACAGCAAGCTGTTATTTTTAAGTCCTTGTAGGATGTTTTAAAATAAAAAGAATTTATTTTTTATTTTAATATTTTTTATGTATTCACTTTAACATATTCGCACATGAAATTTGATACTTATCTGAAATATCAGAACGAAATAATTTTTAAATTGAAGTTTATCTAATTTATAATAAACAAAAAAGGAAATTTATTTTAATACTCTGTAGTAATTAACTTTACAGAAAATTTAATAAATCAGCACACAAATAATTTGAAAAACTACATGTTTGAAAAAAAATGGTGGTATTCTTGCAAAAATAAGCTAATAAGTAAATAAATAAAAATAATATTACAATAAAATTTCAAAAATCTTGCAAAAAAGAACTAATTATTACAATTAATACATTATTTCATGCACGTAGTACAAAAAGATTAAAATTTATCTTTTATATAACATGAAATTAAAAATTCTGAATATTCAAAATTATGGAAAGAAAAGTGTAAAATATTCAGAATTATATACAAAATTTTAAAATATTATATCTACAAGAATATTACATTATTTCTTTAACATGTTGCTCTTGATTTATGAAAAGCGCCTGAAATAAGTAGTGATATTTGAAAATATAGCTCGTGTAGTCTTGGATTAACCACTTGAGGCGCAGTGGGATAGATTATATCCCACCAAAGTTTAATTCAGATTTGCACCAGAAATATTTAATTAAGTTTTACTTTTATAGCTTTGGAGGGAAATTTTTGAAAAATTGCTTTTTCGTAATTCGAAGTAAAATTTTAACAAGTTTCCAGTGGGAATTCAGCATTACGTAAACGCCATACCTTTCCCCTCAAGGGGTTAATGGCTAAGGCCAGTAAATTGGAAGAGGACCGTCCCTAATTCAAATACGCGGTGATAAGCAGAGTTTTTTTTTTACTGTTGTTTAAATTAAATAGAGATATTCTGACCTTGCTTTAAAAGTGCCCTTGAAAGGTGACGAATAAAATTTATAAAGGTGCAAGTTTGTCCATGAAAAAATTATTTTTGTCTTTAAAACAGAAATAAATACGGAAATATGAAACAAAGGGAAAAAATGTGAAAAAACAGAAATCTATCTGGAATTTACGGAAAACATTTTTCGTTAAAATATGGGAATAGTAGTTAGCGTCTCGATTGCCTGTACAATTTCCGTACTTTATCTGTTTTTTTTTTTTTTTTTTTTTTTTTTTGTTTTGTTTTTTTTTTGTTTTTTTTTTTTTTTTTGCAATACACGTTACAAAAATTGATTCAACAATGGATTCTTTCTTTCTATGATCGAGGTGTTTTTATAAAAAATAAAAAGACTTTTGTTCAGTGATCGACAACAATCAGGAATAACGTTACGCTTGTACAAAGTAATATTGCAGTAAGTATTTGCTGTATAAAAGAAAATCCTAAGGGGACATTCTAAAATTTTAAAAAAATCTCCTGATTTTTTTTTTTTTTTTTTTTTTTTTTTTTTTTTTTTTTTTACATTATAACTTCATTAGCATCCGTTTAAGTACTTGTTCTAGCAAAAATACATTAGTTCCCATGTTCTAGTTTTCAGCAAAGTTTTCATATTCATCACGCGTTGCATTATCCCAATTTTGGGAATAATGTTCTATCTAGGGCTTCCTTTTGTTAAAGAAATTATCCTTTTTATCATTTGTACTTGGTAAATTAGTTTGCAGATAATCATATCATGAATGATTACTTTTGGTGTGGCTTCTTAGAATAGTTGATTAACATCTGATTATTCAGGTTTATTTGTATTCAAAGAGCATTATTTTGTATTATCACTTTTTTTGAAATGGAAGCTTCTCTGATTTATTTTGATTTGTTTTTCTTTTCACATTAATTAACAGATCGATAAACTATATCTAGATCTTCAGATTCAGAATTTTTGGTAGTTCTTTTATCATACAAGAAATGCCAGCCAAGTAAAGCTGAAAAATTTTGTAATGTTGGTTCTCTAGAAATTCCCGTAAATGCGAAACGTGCTGAAAATGTTAATGAATTTCAAAAATTTTGTAATGTCGATTCGCTTAGAAATTACAATAACTGAGAAACCTGTGTTGGAAATGTTAATGAATTTTTAAAAAAATGTAATGTCAGTTCGCATAGAAATTATAGTAACCTATAAACCTGTATTGGATATATTAATGAATTGCAAAAAACTGTAATGTCGCTTCGCTTAGAAATTTCAGTAACTGTGAAGCCTGTGTTGGATATGTTAGTGAATTTCAAAAGAATTGTAATGTCGCGTCGCTTAGAAATTCCAGTAATTGAGAAACCTGTGTTGGATATATTAATATTTTTTTTAATGTAATGTCACTTCGCTTACAAATTCCAGTAACTGAGGAACTGTGTTGTATATATTAATGAATTTTTAAAAAAATGTAATGTCACTTCGCTTAGAAATTCTAGTAACTGAGAAGCCTGTGTTGGATATATTAGTGAATTTTAAAAAATGTAATGTTGCTTCGCTTAGAATTTCCAATAACTGAGAATCCTGTGTTTGATATATTAATGAATTTTTAAAAAAATGTAATGTTGCTTAGCTTAGAATTTCCAGTAACTGATAAGCCTGTGTTGGATATATTAATGAATTTAAAAAAAAAATGTAATGTCACTTCGCTTAGAATTTCCAGTAACTGAGAAGCCTGTGTTGGATATAATAATGAATTCAAAAATTTTAAAACGTCGCTTCGCCTGAATTTCCAATAACAGAGAAACATGTGCTGGATATATTAAAGAAATTTTTTAATTTTGTAATGTCGGTTCTTCTTAAAATTTTAGCAACGTAGAAATCTGTTTTGGATAGATTAATGAATTTCAATGATTTTGCAATTTCGCTTCGCCTAGATAGTCCAGTAACGGAAAAACCTGTATTGGAAATATTAATGATTACCAAAACCTTTTGTAATATCGATTCTCCAAAAAATCCCAGCAAATGATTACAGTAGAATAATACATTGTATATTTAAAAAAAGGACGAAAAATTATTCATCAAACATAAAATATGAAACACTTTTCAAAAATGACAGGCTATTATTAGGATTTTTTTATTTATACAATGAAGTATCTAAATAAACAATTTAAAAATAATGCACCGAAAACCATCCCCAACCCCTAATGTATTGTAATTCTTTTGCGTATCCCTGTAAACGAAATATAAATGCTACTCCCTTCATTTTAAACAGCCAACACTCTATAGTGAAGCTCATTAACGAGTAAACATTACACGTCATTCCGAGTATACTTATTAAAAATACATATTTTTTCGCTTTTTTTAAGATAGGGTAATAGAGGGGGAAAAGGAAACATTATTTAAACTATCTTTTTAGAATTTATAAATTGATTTCACAATGCACACTTTTAAATGAATTAATATCAACTATTAATTGTAAAAAAGGTATTTTTCATTAAATATTACAGATTTCATTAATTTATTTTCTGCTTTTCAGTCTTTAAAATGTTTCATTGTTGTAGCTTCACAGCCATTTGGCATAATACGCACCATTAAATCTTTTTTTTTTCCGTTAACTCGTAACTATTGTAAGAGTTACACAGAATATTTAGTGACCTGTCAGCTCTGTTGTTCTAACGGAAATATACCTTAAAATGATTGTATTGATGTATTATTAAATTCTAAAAATGCTGTGTCATTGGAAATAAATTCTTAGTTTAGAAATATGATATTAAAAAGCTTCATTTTTGGCAATTCAATTTGTCGTCCGTTTTCGTTTCAAAATATTATTCGCTACTTTGAAATTTAAACAACGGGATCTACAGAAGTAACTTTAAGAAGAACATCATTTTCAGTAATTAAAAAGCACACAAAATTACGAGAGAAAGAATATATAAAAAAAAACAACTATGCAAACAAAAAAAAATGCCATGTTAAAATCAATGACTTTTTAAAATTGCTTTCAACATGTTGACATCTTTTTTGAAAAAAGCTTTTATCACAGTTTTTTTAATGCTTTATTTAATTTGAATTACTCTAACTTCCATTTTGCTTTCCGATGAAAAAAGCAGCGATTTCTTTTATCCTTATAATGATCCTCTTAAGTCGCGCTTTGAAATGTGAAAAGATAACAAAAATTTAAAACTTGTTATTTCAGAATGTTGGACTCATTTGAATTTTACTTTTTAAAAAGCTTAAAAATACTTAATTTTATTTATTTTAATTAACAAATGGATACATGTTTTATCTAAGAATTTATCAGCACTCTGTGTAGGATAGTACTCAGTTAATTCCATATGGAGAAAATATTTTGTGAATATTTAGACAAATTATGCTTAATTTAAATGAGATATCATAAAACTAAGACTTGTATTATTTCTTTAATAAAAATAATAAGGCAAATTCATGCATCCAGCATAGATTATTAACACGTTACTGTCGCGAATTTGATTAATATTGTGTAATAACTTTCGTTTTGCATACTATCATAGTGACTCCATGATCATAGTTTTATTTTCGTGCAGGCGATCACGAGCAATGATAAAAAGAGTAGTAGAATTTTTTGGAATAAAATATATGTTAAGTTTTTATCTGAAATGTTTGCAGCTTTGTTTTGTGAGAGAATTAAATTATTTTCACACGTTTAATTATAAAACGACGATGTTTATATTTTCGGGTAGAATTTATATCATCGACATCGCACTGTCTGCGATAATTACAACACCAGCAAAGTATTATGATACTTGTTTTATTTACCCTTTATACGTAGGTCAGGATAATTCTTGTAACCGTTTTAAAAATCAAAAAACTATTTTGAAGGATTTACACGTATTAGACAGTGAATATTTCGAAAATCATATTTTTAGAAGAAAAAATTGCCACCTGTCTGTCCATGTGAATGTGTGAATGTCTGTGTATCTGCAAACGCCCTATCTCCCAAGCAAATTAAAATAGAGACGTGAAATTTGATATGTACTTAGTGTGTAATAATAAAAATAAGTCTATTGAATATCAGTAACCTCTATTATCCGTAAGTATTTTTTTCGGACAGAGTACAAAATATTTAATGTGCGATTTTGAAAGACACTACATAAAGTGACCACCTCTATATAGTGACCATTTTAGTCGGCACCAAAGATGGTCACTTTAGACAGGTTCTACTGTATTTAATTTATTAATTCATAGAAAATTAGAAATCGACAATAAAAGAAAGTTTGACATAACTAACACTCAAAATATATTCTGAATAAATTATATTCATCGCTTTATCTGTATTTTTTCTTATACTTAGTATGTTTATCAAAGATACTAATTTTAAAATTAAATAATTCTGATGATATTGGAAAATTTCCTACCTATTAAATAAACTAAGATGGCTGTAAGCTCCCAAAGCTAAATAATGCCCAAATTAAAAATTCAGCCATGTACTACATTTATCAAGAACTAAATCTTTTAATCAAATATTTATTTTTATTTTTTTCTTTCAGTTGCGCCAGAAAGTCTCTTTAGTTTATGCTGTGTGTAAAAAGAAGAATGCTTTGTTCAATTAACTTTTTATCTTCTAATTGAGGCAATTTTTACTTAATTTATGTCATTTAACATTTTAAGTAAGTTTAAGGAGAATAAAATGCATTTAAGCAACGGAGTATTAATCACATTATCAATTTTTTTGACAGAATACCGCTGTTTCAGTGAAATTAAAGTTTTAAAAAAGTTACTTTCAACGTTATGTTTTTATTGCTTTTCTTACATGTAATTCACTTCTTTCGGTGACTAATTCTGTTAATTTAAAAGAACATTCTTTCAAAAATTTTAATTCATTAGAAAAACATAAAAGAGAATATATTCAACAAGGATAATGTTTCAGTATATAATAAGAAATAAATTATCTTTTGTCAAAATTTCAATAAAAACAATTTTTCATAATTTTCAATTCATCAGTAAAATATGTAAGAGAGCATATTCAAAATCAATAATTTTTCAATATATAAAAAAGCATTTTTTTTTTTTTTTTGAAAATTTTAACAAAAATATTCTTTTATAATTTCAAATTCATTAGATAAAAATACAAGAAAATGTATTAAAAAATGATAATCTTTCAATATATAAAGAAAATCAAATTATTTTTTTGTGAAAATTTCACCAAAAACATTCTTTTGTAATTTGATGATGTTGGAAAATATCCTATTTATTAATTAGACTAAGATGACTGTGAGTTCTCAAAGCTAAATGATTCCCAAATTAAAAATTCAGTCATGTACTACATTTATCAAGAAAAAAACCTTTTAATCAAATATTTAAATTTTTTTTCATTTGAGCCAGAAATTCTCTTTAGTTTATGTTGTGTAAAAAGGAAAACGCTTTGTTCATTTAACTTTTTTATCTTCTAATTGAGGCAATTTTTACTTAATATATATCATTTAACATCTTAAGTAAGTTTAAGTAGAAGAAAATGCATTTAAGCAGCAGGTATTCAGCACATTATCCATTTTTTGATAAAATACCGCTGTTTCAGTGAAATCAAAGTTTTTTTGGGGGGGAAATGACTTTTGATGTTTTGTTTTTATTATTTTTTAGATGTATTTCACTTCTTTTAGTGACTAATTTTGTTAATTTAAAAAACATTGTTTTTTTTTTTTCAAAAATTTCAATTCATTGGTAAAACATACAAAAGGATATATATTCAACGCGATAATTTTTCAAAATATAAAGAAAAACAAATTAACTTTTGTAAAAAAAAATTTCGTAAATAGTAATTATTCATCACTAAAATATATAAGAGAACATATTCAAAACTGCTAATTTTTCAATAGATAAAGAAAAGCAAATTATTTTTTTGCGAAAATTTCAACAAAAAAAATTCTATTGTAATTTTTAATTCATCAGTAAAATATACAAAAGAAAATATAGTCGAAACTGATAATTTTTCAATATATAAAGAAAGCAAATTATTTTTTGTGAAAATTTCAATAAAATATTCATTATATATATTTCAAAAATTAATAGATTTAATGAGGCAGTATATTCTAAATATAGATTCTAATAAGAAATCTAGTACAAATACAAAGACAGCAATATAATAAACATATTACGAGCAAATAAATACAAAAATACTATATTTTACAAACGAACGAATCTAATTTCGTTAACAAGAAATTATTTCAAATGTTTCAAAATAGTATCATATTATTAAATTTAAAATTGATAAGAAGTACATGAAAAATAATAAATTAAAATCATTTAATCGTCTTTCACAGTATTTAAAGAACTTGTTTGCACTGTAGAATGAGATAGAATTAATTTACATAATTTATTTTTAATACATACAGTCTTATAAGGAACATTACCTAGCCTGGCACATCTCATTATCATATGTTGGCCAGACTACAACTTCGACAAAGATGGAATATTTTTCCGTAAGCCGCGAGTTTCCGCTGCATGGGGATTTCTCTAAAAAAGTTGCTAAAAAATTAGGTTTAATTTTTTTTAATATATATTCATACTTCAAAAAGTACACGACCCTAAGAAAATGGTCATCTAAAAAGGGGGTTCCAATCCACTGTATAACATATTATAAACATTATAAATAAAAAACTGCATAAAAAAAAAAAAAAAAAAAAAAAAAAAAAAAAAAACGAGATTTTTGTTTCTTTAATTGCAAAACATTCCGATTTTATCGACTAAAAATATTTTATTTTATACTCTTTCTAGACTTTTAAATACCTCATACAATTTCAAAGGAAAATCATTTTAAAATTTATTTAATTCTTGTGATTTTTTTAAAATTATAGATAAAAATTATTATAAATTCCAAAAACTAAATAACACAAAAAATTAAAATTCAGCAGAGAACTACATTTTTCTCGAACGAAATCTTTTAATCAAATATTTAAATTTTTCTTCATTAGTGCCAGAAATTCTCATAGTTTATATTGTAAAAAAGAAAAGAACGCCCGTTCAATTAGTTTTTTTCTTTAATTAAGTCACTTTTTACTTAATTTATATCACTTAACATCTTATGTAAGCTTGATCAAGAGAAAATGCATTTAAAGAACGGAATATTCATCACGTTGTGTATTTCTGTTACACAATGTTGGCTGCTTCATTTGAAATTAAAATACGTGTAGTAAAGAAATATAATTTTTAATGCAGCATTTCTAAAATTTCTTTGATAATGTTTTTTAAAACGCAACAAAATAAAATATGTGTAAGGAATGTGTTAATGTTTTGTTTATAATATTCCTGAAAGCGTGTGTTTTAAACTTTTACGCACTACATTAAATAACTAATTTAGTTGACGCAATAAACGTTTTTGCGAATATCTAATACTCAGTAGTAAAATTTAAAAGAAAAATTATGTAAAACTGTAAATTTTTGAATAGTAAAAGAAAATCATTTTGTTTTTGAGAAGCATTTCATGCAAATAGCTTAGACGAATGTTTTATTAGGTAGTGAAATACTAATTTAAAGAAACTGAGAGTGCGCGGAAGGTACACTGTAAAAAAAAAAAAAAAAAAAAAAAAAAAAAAAAAGATAAACATATCTGAATTTACGAAAATATAATGTATCGAAGAACGAAAATATTCAATAGCCTTTATAGTGTTAATCATGGTTCCGAAAATTGTTCATTATCTTCAGAAACCACAGAAATTAATACATTTTTAAATTTTTAAAAAGTATTTATAAAAACAAATTTTCATTTGATGCTACTGATTTTCGGAAAGTTTCCGAGTAAATATAACACTCAATTAATTGGTTTTCTAAATAAGAAATATCGATTTTTTCATCTTTGTATTTGTAAAAAACCCAGAGGGTATAGACTAGAGTTATGAGTATTAATAACTAGAGTATATGTTATAGCGTTACTACTTGGTTACCCCGTTTTACGCTATCGATTTTCAAATATACATTTTCATGGTGAAGAAGCATGTTTTTTTGTGGATTTTTTTTTCAGGTAAACATAATAAATTATACAGTGGTAACACTATTTCTACCGATATCAAATGACACCTTTGAAGAGTTTGATTTTTAGTTATTTTACAAGTAATTTTGTAATTTAAAAAATCTAAAATCCTTTTTGATTCACTGATTGTGTGATTTATGATATTTATGTTTAAAAAATTATAAATAATGTAATCACAGATCAGAATATTAAAAGATGCCATTTGACAGCAGTAGAAAAAAGTTAGCATAATTTTGTTACCTTTGATTGTATAAATTCAATTATGCACCAGAAATGTTTAATTGAGAATTATTAGCACCTTAAAAAATTGTATTTCAATTTGAGAAAATTTGCTGATACCCTAAAAAAACTAGTCAAAAGCGTTTCCAAAAATAATTGGCACAAAAGAAACTTTGTTTTTTGTAAATGTTTTGTTTAATCTCGAAGATATATAGGATTGTGGGGTTTCGAAGGACAATCAACACTTTTCGGAATCTTGGGTGACTCAGAAGAGGTTATTGTATATTACTTACCCATCATATGTAGTATAGGGTAAGTCTTGCAATCGTTTTGGAAATAGAAAATTTTTTTGACGGATTTGCATGCTTCAGATATTGGAGATCCCGAAAAACATACTTTTAGAAAAAAAATTGCCGTCCGTACGTCTGTATGTGTGTCTGTCTATCTGTCTGTAAACGATGTATCTCCCGAACAAATTGAGATAGAGACTTGAAATTTTGTATGTACTTATGATGTAACGATGGGACGAAGACTATTTAATATCTGTAACCTCGATTATCCGCAACTAATTTTTTCGTGCTCTAGAAAAATTCGTTCTGGTGAAAGGTACATAAAAATTAAGGAGTGGACGTAAAAGGCAATAAAATAACACAAATTTTGCATAACGAACGAAGTCGATCGGATTATTAGTTGCCGAGATATTTGTAATCCTGTTTTCTATATTCTCTTCTATAAGATTTTTCTTAACCCAGTATTTCAATCAAATTTCAATTCAAAGATATTTTTTAATTGCAAATAAGACGCTTAATCCGACTCAGTAAACTGTTATTTATTATAATTATTATTTTTGGAGTTATAAAGATGTTTCTTTTACGCAATTCCGTACTACTTGAGTAGTTTGGCGTTTTATATAATTTATCGAAATTGGTTCATCAGCAATTCATTAATAGAGTATTACTGTGTATTAAAAAATTTTAAATATGCGTTTAAAATATTTTTTTGGAATTGCAATGCATTTTATAAATAGTTTACACATGTTTTATTTTCATATTTTATATTATGCATATCCATGATGGGTAAGTATTACGGTGGCCACCAACCACTAGTTTTCGTTTGTGGTTATATTATATTTTCGTAGATTCAGAAAAATTTATCTTTTTATTTTACAATGTAATGAAAAAACGCTATATAACACAAATACAGCCCTAAATAATTTGAATATATGAAGTTATTTATTAAAACTTTTTTAAAATACAGTTTTCAAAGGAAACGACATATTGTTCTTGATACGAAATGCTGAAAAATCTACTCCGTTCGAATACAGTCGTGGAAAAAAAAGTAAACACTCCGTACTACAAGTTATCGTTGAAGAAAGTTACTGGTACCGATGGTAAACTAGTCGTTGTGGGCCACCGTAATACTTACCCATCATGGATATGCATAATATAATATATGAAAATAAAGCATGTGTAGACTACTTATAAAATGCGCTGCAATTCCAAAACAATATTTAAACGCATATTTAAATATTTTTAATGTTCATAGTACTGCTCCATTAATGAATTGCTGACGAACCAATTTCGATAAATTGTCTAAAACGCCAAACTACTCAAGTAGTATCGAATTTCGTAAAAGAAACATCCTTATAACTCCAAAAATAATAATCTTATTAACTAACAGTTTACGGCATCGGGTTAAGCGTGTCATTTCCAATTAAAATATATCTTTGACTAGAAATTGGATTGAAATACAGTGTCATGAAAAATCGAAGAATGTGGAAAACAGAATTACAAATATATCGGCAACTAATAATCCGATCGACTTTATTCTTTATGAAAAATTTGTATGTTTTTTTTTTTAATTGCCTTTTACGTTCACTTTTTAAAATAAAAAATTTCGAGAAATTTATATACCTTTCATCAGAACGAATTTTTCGGGAGTCCGAAAAAAAATAACTCCGGATAATCGAGATTACTGATATTAAATAGGCTTCATCTCATTTTTACATACTAAATACATACAAGTACCAAGTCTCTATCTCAATTTATTCGAGAGATAGAGCATTTACAAACACACAGACACACGGACGGCAATTTTTACTTTCTTCTATCTTCAATAGGAAGAAAGTATTGTAATCGAAATTTTTTTCAACTTCCAGTTTTCGACGGATTTACACGTTTTAGGGGTCAGAGATTCCAAAAAACATGTTTTTACAAAATGTCTGTCTGTCCGTGTGTCTGTGTGTCTGTGTGTATGTCGCCATTCTACCATCAAAAAGTGTATGAAGTTATACATAAAATTGAACCAAATTTTTTGTGAATGTTTTTGGCTGCGGCAAGCAAGTTCTGCTTCAGTTTTGAAATATTCCGCCGGAAGAGGGCTCTGCAATCGCGATTTTTGTGCCATTTTCAATATTGTACCGACTAAAAGTATATGAAGTTATGCATCGAATTGAACCAAATTTTTTTGTGTATGTGTATGACTATGGCTAGTTGGTTCTCCCTGAATTTGAAAAAAATCCGTCGGAAGGGGTCGCTGCAATCGCGATTTTTGTGCCATTTTCAATATTGTACCGACCAAAAGCATATGAAGTTATGCATCGAACTGAACGAAATTTTTTGTATAAATGTATGGCTATGGCTAGTTGGATCGCCCTGAATCGGAAAAAGATCCGCCGGAAGGGGGCGCTGCAATAGCTAATTTTATGCCATCTTCAATATTGCACCACATAATAGTGTATGAAGTTAGTTCTAAAACTGAACTAAATTTTTTGTATATGATTATTTTTTGGTAAGGCAAGTAGGTCCTCTCTGAATTTGAAAAAAAAAATCTGCCAATCATTCTATTGTTTATCGGCTCGTGCAGAGACGGAAATTCATTTTTACTCCGATTAATTGATTGAAGCAGAAATTTAAGATGAAAATCAAAGTTGATATGGTATTGAATTAAAATTATTAAAGCATTAAAATGACTAACTATTTTTTTAAATATTAAAATGCACATGTGATATAGAAGAAAGTTTTGGGAGTGGCATATTCAACTAGTTCTTTTTTCTTCTAAAAATATGTTTTTGGAATCTCCAGTATCTGAAACGTATAAATCCGTCAAAAAAATTTCGATTTTCAAAACGATTGCAAGATTTACCCTATACTATGTATGATGGGTGAGTAATAAAGTCTACATTTAAAGATGTACATAAAACTTGTTTAGGGGCCATCTACATATTAAAATGTATCCTAGCTTTTTTTTAAGCAGTTTCAAATTCTGACAGCATAAATGAGCTCTGCACACTTCAATCAGCCTAAAAGCAAATTTTTATGCAATTCGTATAGTAATTTTTCGAGAAAATAAATATTTTAAAACAAATATATTTAAAAGGCTGTGTCCAAATTGAAGTTTGGTACTTGGTTGTTAATGAAGGCATCTTGCCACTCAAGCAATCATTAAGACTGCTGATTACAGGATAGCATAAGACGTTTCAACTTATCTAGTCACTTCTATCATAGACGACTCCTTAAGCCAGTTTTTTAAGCATAATTTAAAAACTAGTTTGAAAAGAAATTTGAAATTTTGAATTTCCGTAAAGCTGAACTTAATAAATTTAAATCCATAAAAAAATGTAGATTGCAATTCATAATTTTTTCAAATATTAATTTCATAATTCATAATTTTTATCGTAAAATTATAAAAATGCATGTTTAACGTATTTATGTTTTGGTATATTAGTATTACTGCTACATAAGAAATTAGCATATTAGGAACATAATTTACTTCAGGAAATATTTATAAAATTATGAATGCGTAATTTAACATTAGAAGCACTAAATTTTGAATGTTTAAAATTCAAAAACTTATCATTCAAATGACTTGAAGTTTTGTGTCTAGGCACAGTTTGAACCAAAGTTTTGAAATAAATGTATTTTTTATTATTATTTTGGTGTTACTATTTTTAAAAAATGAAGTTATAGTTCGTTCTGCTATGTAAGTGGCCCCCTCAGCAAATTTTATATACCGGGTGATTATAATTAAAGTCCCGATTTTAAAAATCGATAATTTTAAAACTACTGGTCAGAATGACTTGATATTTTAGCAGAACAATCGTAAGGCAATGAAATTTTGTTTGGCGAAGGAAAAAAAATAGTTCCAAAATGTGCCGATAGATGGCGCTGTCAGTGTTCACATTGTATAGATATATGCAAATTACTAATACGTGACATGCGCACCTGAGTCTTAGCTGCCATAAAAATGCAGAGCACCAGCTCTTTGCCTAAATGCTTCATCATGACTCTGACTATGAAGGATCGCGCTCTGCTCTTGAAGCTTTTTTATAAGAACGATGACTGTGCACTTACAGCTATTAGGAAGTTTCGGACATTAAAATCCATTAAATTGGGTCCAATAACCACAAAAGGTCTGCGAAAAATGATTGCTAAATTCGAAGAGACCGGTTCATTTGACGTTAAACGTGGTAGAAGAAGGAAACCAGTTTCGGCTGCGGCAGTGGAAGATGTGGCTACAGCATTACAAGAACAGACTAACAGTGATGTTGGAATCAGCAGTGCACGGGGAACTGGCCGAATGCTGGATATGCTGAACAGCACGGTGCGTAAAATCCTACGGAAGATCTTGAGCTGTTATCCGTATAAGATAACTCATGTGCAGGAGTAGCTACCTGCTGACCTGGAAGCACGTCAATCTTTTGCACTGCAATTTCTTGCCCGGATGGAAGTGGACAACGGATGGCCATGGAACATTTTGTAGTCTGACGAAGCCCACTTTCATTTGCAAGGTTCTGTAAATACGCAAAATTGCAGGATACGGGCGACCGAGAATCCGTCCCAGCTACAGCCATTACCTCTTCAGTTTGAAAATCTTACTGTGTGGTGCAGAATAACAGCAGCGTTTATCGTTGGTCCGTTTTTCTTCGAGAAGATCAGACCTGCGGGTCCCGTTACCTGCACCGTTACTGGCAAGCGGTATGAAACACTTTTGCGTAACCATGTCCTTCCGGCACTTCAGCAGCGTCAGTGTGTGGATCGCACAATATTCATGCAAGATGGCGCTCCTCCGCACATTGCTACTCCTTCGAAGCAGCTACTGAGTGCTAATTTCGGAGATGACAGGATCATAATCCGTCATTTTCCAACAACGTGGCCGCCACGTTCCCCCGACTTAAACCCGTGCCATTTCTGGCTTTGGGGGTACCTGAAAAATGTTGTTTACAGCGGGAGGATTCAGAATCTAGCCGACTTGAAGGCAAGCATCACACACCACATCCATTGCATCAGTACAGATACCCTCCGATCTGTTGTGGAGCATGCCGTTTTGCGCTTCCAATTAGTAGCGGAACAACGCGGAGGGCATATCGAACAACTTATGCTTTAATCATCAGCAAGGTGTTGATTCCATGAAGCTCTTTTTTTTTGTCATAATTGCTGTTGTCGCTGTATTCTGGTCTTTTCGCTAATAAATCTTTAGTAAATCCCTGAACTCTATTTTTTTTTTCTTTTGGCTAATAACATTTCTGTGTTTAACGAATACATTTTATGTCTTTCCTCCTGATATTACCCGGACAGCGCCATCTATCGGCACATTTTGGAACTATTTTTTTTCCTTCGCCAAACAAAATTCCATTGCCTTACGATTGTTCTGCTAAAATATCAAGTCATTTTGACCAGTAGTTTTAAAATTATCGATTTTTAAAATCGGGACTTTAATTATAATCACCCGGTACAACATTTAAAAGTAGACTTTATTTCCAATCGTTCGGTACCAGTAACTTTCTTCTATGATAAACTATTGAGGAGTTAGTAGGGTGTTTGCTTTTTTTTCCCACGACAGTACTATAATATTGCAGCAAAAATAATTTTAAAAGCATTTCTGAAAAATACTTTTAGCGAATTAGCCATAAAGGTTCCAATATTAATAATGAACTTCATAGCATTATTGGGCGCTTTTCATAGTGACTTGATGATATGGTGGTAAAAAACAAAGCCAAACAATTCATGACTTTTTTAAATCAAGGCTATATGATAAACTGGAAACGAATTATTTGCAATAATCCAGATTACATAAGGCTTATACTATGTAATATAGAAATAATAATAAAAGGTGGAAGGATTTTTTTAAATATATTCTGGTAATGATGAAAATACATCAGAATCTTTGCGTGAGGCTGATATTTGTTCCTCGTTTGAAATTTCATTATAGTTTGAAGAACTGGACTATGTGAGTGCATTTCTTTTAAGCTCATCAAACAAAAGGTATAGCTGAACATAATCAAAAGTAAATTGATTCCGGAAGAAATATTTGTAATATCCTATTAATTATCTTCATATTTCTATATATACAAGGTCTTTTTATGTCTCGTTTGTAACCCAAAAAGCTATTTATTTTTGTCTTTATATTTTATGTATCTACAAAATTACAAGATCGATATTTCTTACTTTCTGTTATCTTTGCATTATTCTTATTTTTTTATTTCACTGAAGATTCAGTTTTGAGAAATATAGAATATTATGTTTTGTTTTAAAAAAATCCATGGCATTTATTTTAATTGGTACATTTTTATTTTCAATTGCCTTATCCATTTAAGCAACTATACTAATATTATAAAAAAAAAGTAACTTTTTTTGAACTAGACAACCTCTAGAACTACCGAACCGATTTTAAAAGTAATGGTAGCAAACTGACGTTCACAGCCTCTGTTCCATTATTGGATATTTTGTGTCGATAACATTACCCCCGGGGGGGGGAGGAGTTAAAAAATGTTGTAAAAATGCGTTTTTTGTGATACCGAAAAGGCTAGAAACTTGGAATTCGGAATGATAGTTACTTATAAGATGTTAATGCTGTCCAAGAACAGTTGAAAAAAGATTAACTTTAAAAACGTGAAACAACAAGAAAACATACTCAAAACTTTCGAAATTAAGAATCTATCAAATCTCAGATAATATCAAATTTATTTTAAAAGTGATGTTTGTAAATTGATGTATGATTCATTCCTGTATAAACTATACTAGACCAGTATTGACTCTTCCAGTTGACTAGAATTGAGTTCCAGTCGACCAGACATTTCGAGTGACTATATTGATTGTTCCAGTATAGACTATATTTTATGTTGGTGCCACTACCACCAAGAAGTTAGTAGACCATTAAACTAGAACCTTGAAATGTGGCACAATGAGCCCTAAAACCTTGAAAATACATTCTAAACCATCAATATTCAATCTTTTCTTCTCCCGTGCCGTAACCAATATTTTCGACTTTAGGCGATACGCAATACAAGTATAAAAACGTTTTAAAAAAGGGTAATTAAATTAGTAAGATAACATAAGTAGTATAAAAAAGAGTATAACAAAGTTAATATTATCAGTAAGGTTCAACGGTTATTGCGAAAGTAATGTTGTAAAAAAAATTAACGTACTATTCTTATACGATAAACTTCCTGGTAGGTTTTTATTGCAAATATTGCAGAAATAGGCCGCCGCGGAATTTATTTTTTGAAAATAGAGAGTGTAAAGTTATTTTTGTGCCAATATTTTCGTTACAACTGTTCATCCCAAAAAAAATCAGTATTTGCTATATAAAAAGTATAAAACGTAATAGTACAATGATACAGAATTTCCAAGTTCTAAAGGGAAAAAATTAGGAGACTTTCTCTAATAATTAGTATTTTGCTCAATGCAAAAATATTTAAATTTATTTTTTAATTTTAAAAATATATAGCACAAATTTAATTAAATTGGAATAATGCTTCATTAGTGTACCTATTTCGTGTAGCAGAAATAGCATTATACAGGGTGATTTGAAATTCGGGATACAAACTTTAAGGGTAGGTTCAGGACAGTGTAACAATCATTTATTGTATAGTAATGTATCAGCGCAAGCCACAATTTCACGTATAAACACCAGGGGGCCAGTTTAAATCTTTTTTTAATTTCAAAATTTCTCATCCTTACCAGAAAATTCTTATAACATCTTTTTTTTATTTAAGACGGACATTTCGTGATTACATAAAGAAAAAATTCTCGATAATCGAAATGAAATCGAAATGTTTGAATTTAAAAAACCCACTAAACTGGTAAATCTGACAAATATAAGAAATAAATTAAGAGAAATATGAATGCAGTTCTTTTTTAATTCATAATTTTTGACTTATACCGGAAAATTTCAAAGAATATTTTTTTTCTCTCTGTAATCATTAAATGCCTGCCTTAAATAAACATAAGAATAGTATAGAATTTTTCTGGTGTGAATGAAAAATTTTGAAATAAAGTAAAAAGGTTAAATTGGATCTCTGGTGTTTGTATAACAACGTACCACTTGCACCCATACATTCCTATACAATAAATGATTGCTACAGACGTTACAGTGTCTTGTACCAACCCTTAAAATTTGCACTATGAATTTATAATCACCCTGTATGTAGAATGCACTTTTAACTAGAATGAAAGCCTTTAAGAGCATTATATGAAAACTGAACTTTTAACTAGAAAAGAGGCTTTTAAGATGTTTTAATGTTATTTTAAGTTAAAAGTATTTAATACTATGGTGGAGGTCATAAATATTTTTTTACGAACATCTCTATCAATTTAAAAAAAAATAGGATTTAATGATTATGAGTTTCGGGCCGCACATGAAAGATCGCCAAGTACATGCGGCCCGCAAACCACAGGTCAGGTATGCTGCTTCTTTTCTTTAATTCTACATTATTAAAAATCTTATTCTAGTTTCAACCAAATTTTGATGCACAATAGCTGCCACCATAATATGGAGAAATCTCGTACCAACATTTGGAGCTCCTGTTGAAGCATAGTTCCAATAATTGGAGCGAGATTAAAATAGAAAGTATCGTTCAACCCAAGCTCCAAATGTTGGTATGATTTTTCATCATCTTTTGGTATTGAAAATTTGGTTCAACTAGAGCAAATTTTTTAACAGTGCATCTATTTAGAATTACTTTATATAGTCTAATTAGTTTCGCCTAATGCAATGAAAATAATAAAGTTTAATCAAACTATGGCTTATTTAGTAATTTTTGCCTTACATGTAGCAGTACAATTTCTTCTAAAAAAATAGTCACAAAAATACCACTAATCATATATCGAAACTTAAGTGAGCAAGACTGCAGATTTCACTAGTATTTTATGTAATTAATAAATATTTTTAGCAATTAGTATATACTGTGATATATTACATCCAAAGAGTTTTGTTTGGCATTGTTAACGAAATTTTTTGATAACGAATGTGGTTTTCCAATTTTGTGAACTTGTCCGACATGCTTTTTTGGATGCGCGTACTTTTAATAGTATGGGAACTCGTGTATTTGTTTTGGGCATTTTCATAAATTGTTTATGTTCGTCCAAAATTAAATTAAATAAACGTTTTTAATCAAAATAAACTGATAACTCATTAAGTTCATCCTATAAGATATAGTTGGGATATAGTTGGTAGATTCAAATCGTGTATAGGGTGACACATAAATACTGTGACGTGCTAAAAATTTCAACTCAGTTTAGCGGGGTTTTTTTCACGTTTTTAAGCTATAGTATTGTTTTATTCACGTTCCCCGAGCTTTTTTGTTGTCTAATCTCTATCTCCGGCGGTGTTAATTCACTTTTTTGCTGAAAAGATAGTGTACAAAGGTTAATCTTGCATTCCTCCAACAACCTCTCCACTCCAAATAAACTTTGTTGTTTCGGGGATTCTGAAGCAAAAAGTCTGTGCGATCAAGCATGCGTCCCTGGATTACCTGAAATACGCAAAGAAAAAAGCCTAAGTGAAAATCAGCCTGTATATATTGCGTCACGACCATCTTGAAGATTTTCCAGAAGTGCCTAAAACTCCTGTATCGATGCGAGAGGAATCCATTACAAATAATTTTGATTGTTTCTCGTACAGAATGTTCTTTTCTTTCGAATTGTAAAGAAAATGACTTGTTCCGTTCCTTCAATTAAAAGTTACGGTCTTTTATTTGCGTCACAATATTTATGTTTCACCTGGTAGAAAATGATGGTACAATAATAAATATGGGATGCAGATACCGATTTTCTGTGTGTTTTCCATATACCCAATGTCATCTCCATCGTAGCTTTGGTACATCAAGTTAGAAATGCAAATAATGCTTCCGATTTTTAATCAATTACTATAATAGGTAATTTTAAACTTTTTTTTCATCAGCCCCCCGGGCCGAAATAACGTTTTTCAATATTGACTCTTTTGAGTCGATATAACCAATTTAACGGCCCATCATTCAGACCAAAAGCGGCATGATAATTCAAATGGAAATAAAAAAATTTCTAATTTATGTTAGTTTTGTTATTTTGGAAGCAAATAGGAGCGGTTTTTTTTTTTTTTTAATCAAAAATAATTTTACACGGTTTTAAGTGGAATATTTGCTGTACTGCTTGATTTACTGATAGGTACAATGCTTTTTTTTTAAATTTAACAATCTTCATCAGATAAGAATTTAATCTGGAACAATTTAATCTTATGAGTAAGAATAATAAATGTAAGAACATAAATTATAGGTGAAGTAAGAAATTACTAAAGCTTTTAATTGCAAACTGTCTCTTTTATCTTTTTTAATGAAATAAATTAGAAATTAGGTAAATAGATGTCACTCTTGAGTAGAATTAGTGCATGACACATGCTTTAGTACTAGATAAAATATGAAGTTTTATGGTGTTTATTGTGTATCCCGAAAATATTGAAACGGGCTTTACTTTCTTTTACATCTTTGAAACACGTAGAAATGCAAGTTTCAGGCGTAGAAAAAAGAGACTATTTACTGAAAAGAAACTATTTTATTATTTTACTGTCCAGAGAATGGATAAAATTTTTCTCAATATATCTTATAGACCGCATAAAATTTAACATTTCGAAAATAAACGGTAGAATTGGGAATAGAATGCGTAGAATAGAATGTGTAATACAAATTCTTTTGTGCATTTTTTTTTAAGGATACAATCTATACAATAGTTTAATTTCATATCTAAAGTGTATTATTGTTAAAAAGAAGAACAAAAGAAAAAAAGAAATAGTTAACTATACGAAAAAACGTGTTACTGAGCAATAAACCTTTCTTTTTGCTTTAAAAATAAAAAGGCTTTGAATGTTATGAAATTTAAAACCTTTTCGGTGCAAAAAAAATTATTTTTTGTTCATAAAGTTCTGAAATTTCATAAACTTAAAAGTATCAAAACTCAGTTATTTTTGGATTTACTTTTCACAACATGAAAAAATATTTCTAAATATATCTTATAGAAACTATAAGTCGTATACAATTTTTAAAAGGTGCTTTTTTTTTTTTTTTTTTTTTTTTTTAATAATAACATGATTATTTTTTCCACACAATGTTAATTCCTACGTTGTGTTGAACATTTTTGCAATTTACATTCCTTACATATCTAGAGTATGTAAAAATTTAGATAATTTCTGAGATTAAATATAAATAGTAATGCTTTGTAATAAAGTGTAAAAAATTGTTGAACAGAAATGGGCAGATTTGTTGTTCCTTATAAAAACTTTGCATTGAAAATAGCATTTATTAAATGTAAAGATTTTTTAAATTTTTCAACAAATATAACCATGTCAAAATAATCGGAATATATAGATTGAAAAATATTTAATATTTAGAATTATTCTGTTCTTTATATTAAAAATTTTTAGAAAGTTCGCGTGTAAACTCTAAAAAATACAAACAAGAATTAAAATGGCATATAATCAAATACTTTAAGGACTTCGGAATTCTCTTTAAAAATGTTAAAAAGAAGTAAATCTCCTATCTCTTTGAACAAGTTTGTAATTTACATTTCTTATGTATCTAGAACATATAGAAAAAGTGAATTAAAGCTTAGTTTAATCTTTTTGAGACACCCTGAATACTAAAAAGAAAAGTGCTTACATAAATAGAATGACATTCCAACAAATATATAAACATTTAGGTTGAAAAAAAACTGTAAAACCTTTATTTACCGATTTCATTTTATTTAAAATCTAAGACAATTTCTGAGATTAAATATAAATAATAATTGTTTGTAATCAAGTGCAAAAAGAAAATTGTTAAATAGAAATAGGCAATGCATGCAGACAAAGTAAACAGATTTGTTGTTCATTATAAAGAACTTTGTGTTAAAAATAACATTTATTAAATTTAAAGAAAATTTAACCTTTTCAAGTCATATGTAAATATAACCATGTAAAAACTATCAAAATGTTTAAATTCAAGACTATTTAGTATTCAGAATTATTCTCTATTTAATATTTTAAAAAATATATTGAGTAAGCAAAATTATTTGAGCTCGCGTGTAAGCAAAATCTGTAAAAATATTATCAAACATTAAAGTGGCAAATAGGCAAATACTTACAGAAGCGCTTCATAGTTTTCTTTTAAAATGTTAAAAAGAAATAAAACTCCTACCTGTTTTCTGAAGCTTGAATATAAGGTTATTGTGCTCCTTTAAAGTTCTCTTAAGAACAGGAGAAGCTGCACATCGCATAGACAAATCTTTGGCCATGGCTGCAGAATATTCGTTGTATTCCAAAGTTAATGTTTTCAGTTCAGTTATTATTGTCGATGGCGATTCCAAAGAACCGTGATACACTATTATTTAGTTTTACAAATTATGGGGGAAATAGTTTTTAATTCTTAGGAAAAAGCTGTAAATCATGTACAAAATATGTTTACAAATTCAATGTATCGGAGTCAGCTGCAGTCAAGCTTTCACAAATATTAGACGAAACAAGTACCTATTAATCAAGAAAATCTTGTTAATCATGTGTAAAATATAGTGATCTATTTTTGAGGAGCGGCGAAATTCATTCTCGAATATTCTTTGAAATGGAATCGTATATTATTATGCTTCTACAAAATAAGCATCAATGTCTTCAAAATAATCCTAAAAAAAAGGTATCCATTTCCCCAAAAATATTACTTCATTACAAATTTTTATTTTAATTAGTTGCAAAATATACTTATAAATCTCATGAAACTTATAAAGCTTTCACACATTTATTAGTTAAAGGTGCTTTAGTTAGCTGTGTCAGTTACGTTTTAAAATGTTTCTATATTACGGAAAACTTGTAAACATGTACAAAATACACATTTATAGGAATGGAAAAGTATTTAAAATTTTTCAAAAATATTAAAATGTTTTACTAGATTTTGATATATTGCTTCTTAAAATACCAAGAAACATGTGTTCCTAGTTATGTAAATTTTCTTCGGAAATTTCTTCGCAAAGTTGAAGATTTTTATTACTTTATTTTTTTTTATATTAAAAATTTTCAATAAAATTACTTTTTTATATTTTTTCAAGATCAGTTTACATGGCTTTTTAAAATGCATCAATAAACATATATTGTTTTTAATCTTTAAAATATCATTCAATCAAGTCTACAGAAAACTCGAGCAGTTAATTTTTTTTTAAAACCTTTTGAAACAATATTGATTTTTTTAATTTAAAAAATTAGATATCAAGTTTTCTTTATCATGATCATTTTTATACGAAATACGAATAACAACGTGCTATCCATTAATTATATTGCAAATTAACTCTTTCACTATTTTTCATTTTTCTCTTTACCATTCATTTTTTTTCATTTTTTTTTCAAGTAATCAATTTTAAATACACTTTTAATAAAAAAAATATCCTTCAACTTATTCATATAATTGTTTTATCTATTTTAAATTGGAATTAGCAAAGTAGATTAAATGCTCCGAACATATCATATAAAAAATACAAACTCGGACACAATTTGATAAATTCTACGTCTTGAAATAATATTAAAAATATACTTGAAAAGGGCAATTTAAAACATATGATTGCATAAAAATAAAAAGTTTGCTTTGAAATTTCAACTTCTTTTTTACAACATAGTTTTAAATTAGAAACTATTTTTTTTTTTTTTTTAAAGCATGACGTAAGTCACGTACTAGTTGCTTTTACGAAAGATTCTCCTTTTTTTTTTCTAAAACACGCGAAATGCTTTAAGTCCCGGTAATCAAATATATCTTCATTTTCAAAACAGAAAAATAGAATTTCTTCTTCGAGAACGTGACTTAATTCTAAAAGCAACTCTTTAATATTTCAAAAACACAGACTAATTTGCGAAATATAGAAAAAGATAAATGTTCAAGAAGTATTTTAAAGAGTTTAATAATCTTCCAAAAAACACTGTATTAGAAAAGGAGGCATATATCGCTTAAAATAATCTTCATACATCTATTATTTGCGTAATAATGTTTAAAAAAAATTGTGTGACCATTTTTTATTAATTTCAATGATTTAGTATATTTACATAACAAAAATTTAGCTTTAATAAATTGTCAGCGATATCAATATTGCTGTACTCTAAACTAATCGGTAGAAAATTAATCTTGAAAAAAAAGATTTGATAATACATTTAAACAGCATAATATTTTATAAATAACGATAGTTCCGTTTATTTTATCGCTTAAAAATTAATTCACAACAAAACCAGAAAAATTAACATAAATTTCTTTCGTAAAATATTTCACCATTTGTACATTAAAAATGTTTTTTTTCATTTTATAAGTTTGCTAATATCCAGTTGTTAATATTTTATATCTAATATATATATACATATATATATATAAAACTATTATTAAAACACTTTTTGTTTCAAAATTTTCCGGTGGCCACTTTTTAATTCGTTGTTGACAGTTTTTCACTCAAGAAATAAATTTTATCAAAAGATGTTTAGATGTAACATTTTTTTTGTTTTGCTTAGCACATAACACCTCCTAGGAAAAGTTTTCGGCTCACAAACTGACTGAAGTGATAGCGAAGAATGGAAGACTGATCAATAGTAGCGCCCGACATCAAAAGTTCTACAGGTGGCTTCGACAGAAACAATCAACAGCGACCGTAGCCGCCCGCGCCATCTCCCGTTCCGTGACGTCATTGAGGGACGACTCTAACTTCTCTCAGGGGCGTATCGAGTGAGAAGATCATTTTGAATGTTGATTGTGTTAAATTAAATGACGATTTTTTTAAAAGTTTGATTTTTATTTGACATTGCTTTAAGACCTTTAGCAGCTATGGCTTTCGCCTCGAATGATTCATTACACATAGAGACAATTCAGAACAACTTTTATTTCACATATCCATTACATATTTATTTCACTACAAAAGGACAACACACCATCCATGTCTTACGCGGATTCGAACCAGGACCCCTCGGCGTGACAGTAGCTGCTGCTATTGATCACGCTGGAGCGACTTTTTTTTAAGTTAAAATAATCTATCTTATGCTTGATTGAAATGAAGTACAAAAGGATCGGAGTTCTAAAAAGGAAATAAATAATTCCATTAGAGAAGGACTGAAATTTGAAGCCTTCAAAAAACTAGTTGGATGTGTCAATCCCAAAACTTTCTTCTATTCATAAGTACATTTTAATATTAAAAAAAAAAAAAAAAAGTGGTGACCCATGGTGAATCCGTGGTTACCCACTATTGAATTTCCTCGAACATTTGACCTAGCCTAATGAGATTCTGGTATCCGAAAAGCCTATAACGCAAAATTCAATTAATATTCTGAGAAAATGAGCTTAGTAGTGCCTCATGTTGAGTAATCTGTACTAAAACCTAATAAGCATCTATTTATGTCAAGACCTAACAGAATCTGAAATTTCATGGAATTTCGTCCATTAGTTCTTGAGATATAGTTATAACAAAAAATTTGCAAAACGTAGCACAGCAACACCATATCTTGGACAATTTATGCCAAAACGTAAAAAAGCGTCTAATTATGTTATGGTGTAAAAGAATCTGAACTTTGATGAAATTCTGTGCATTAGTTCTTGAGATATAGCTAGTTAAAAAAAAAAAACGTAAAATATAGCACAGCAGCACCATCAGTTGAAGGATTTATAACAAAACGTAATCATCGTGTAATTATGATATATGTCATTTTGTAACAAAATCTAAAGTTTGATGAAATTCTGTGCGTTGGTTGTTAAGATATAGCTATCGGAAAAATCGTGCAAAATGCAGCATATCTGCACCACCTGTTGCAAGGTTAATACCAAAATGTAATCAGCGTCTAATTAGGTTACATATTCTAGTGTAACAGAATCTAAAATTTTATGAAGTTCTCTGCATTAGTTCTTGAGGTATAGCTATCGCAAAAATCGTGCAAAATGTAGCATAGCAGCGCCACCTATAGGGCAGTTCACACCAAAACCTTATCAGCGGCTATGTATCTCAAGGTATAAGGGAATCTGAAGTTTGGTGAAATTCTGTGCATTAGTTCTTGAGATATAACTATCATGAAAATCATGAAAAACGTGGCATAGCAGCGCCACCTGCTGGCCAATTTATACCAAAACTTAATCAGCGTCTATGTATATCAAGATCTCACAGAATCTGATGTTTGGTGAAATTCTGTGCATTAGTTCTTGAGATATAGCTATCGCAAGAATCGTGCAAGATGTAGCATATCAGCGCCACCTGTTGAGCATTTCACACCAAAACCTTATCAGCGCCTATGTATATCAAGGGGTCTCAGAATCTGAAGTTTGGTGAAATTCTGTGCATTAGTTCTTGAGATATAGCAATCTCGAAAATCATGAAAAACGTAGTATAGCAGCGCCACCTGCAGGCCAATTTTCACCAAAAACCAATAGGCACTAATTCATATCAAGGTCTAACTGAATATATAATTTTATTAAATTTCGAGCATTAGTTCTTGAGATAGAGCGCCCACAAATTTTTTGTCACATACAGACAGACACACAGACAGACAGACAGACAGACAGACAGACAGACAGACAGACGGACAGACTCACAGACAGACATTTTCTAAAAATAGTCAAAACGTGTTCAGGACCTTCTAAAACGCATAAATTCGTCGAAAACCGGAAGTCGAAAATTTTCATGAATCCAATACTTTCTTCTTGTAAAGATAGAAGAAAGTAAAAATGATACAATATTTTTTGCATTTTCTAATAACTTATAATGTCTAAAACATACTGCTGCACTCTTTCTTAGCCCACACCACTTCGAAAAATGTTTCTTTATTTTAGTAGGCTGCCAAAACCGATATAATTAAGTGTTATCGGACATTTTGCGAGAATGATTCTCAAAAGAAAGTTAAATTTCATCAAATAAACTTAATGAACAGTTTATTTACACATTAGTTGCATATAACAAAATAATATTTATAATTAAGAGCTCGGATATAAATGATGCGATCTGATATCAAGTTAAATACAGCAAATACCTTCTGCGTACTGAGTCCATTTAATAAAATACCTTATATTCTCTCACACTACGTTCTTTAAAATTAGTGCCGTACAAGTAACGACAAAATGGATACTCGTATGATATCGTTATTTTAGAACTCACTACCCTTTAGAAAGTATTCGTTACTCGTTACTCTTCAGAAACCGAGTATTAACAATCGTCTCATTACTACAAAACTGAGCACATCTAATATATACCATACGAATCTTTGGAAGATTGCAATGTGTTCTGCCATCTGTACGTAAAACTTATATTTAATTAAGTTTTAAAATTTTAAGGAATTAATGCAACCAAATTAAAATACGATGCATAATTACATATAATATGTCTAAATTGCAGAATTTATTACTTAAGAAATAAAGAATAATCAAAGAAAACAATTTAGGATGAGTAAAAAGTTTACCAAATTTTTACAATAAAACTATGAAATATAATTGTACAAACAAAATATTTTTACAAACAAATTTACTTACTAATTTTACACTAAAAGTAATTATGTACTATAAAAATTAAATTTCTATATTAATTTTAAAATATTTTTTAAAAGTATGTTTAATTTCTTTTGTAATCATCCTAATAAATAACCTTGTACTTCAATTACATTATTATTTTTGAAATTTTTTATTTATACTTAGAAATGCTTTTTTACAAATATGAAATTTAAAAACATACCAACAAAAATATTTTTTACAAGCAACAAAATAAATAAAAGCAAATAAATAAATAAATAAATAAACTTTATCATAAAAACATTTTTACAAGCAATCTAAAAATTCGTCTTTATCATAAAAATATTTTTTTTCAAACAAATACGCGTACAAAGATATTTTTTAAAATAGTATCCAAAGTATATTTTGAAATTTAAAATATATCATTGCTGCATAATTTTGTCGATTCATTTCTAATTTTATGAACGTCGGATAGATAGTTTACTTACAAGTATTGTGTTTCATTACACCTGTGAGAAATACGCCTTGAAATGCATTTTAATGATATTATACTTTTTGTACATATTGAAATTGATATTCATCTATAAATGACATTAAAATGTACAGTGGCGGTCAAAAGTTTCCGGCCAAGTTAGTTTCTTTTATTTATTTACCAAAAGGTTTCAGCGAAGAAGCACAATTGCTTCAAAAGTTACGAATATGTGAATGGCCTCTGACCACGTGATCATTTTGATCGGATACTGATGACGCTTCATGCAAAAGGGTAGAATTCGAAGTTCGCGAGCGCAAACGTTTCCGACCACTCATCATTACTTAGTTTTTTTCTATCGGTAAAGTGTTTTTGGTCGCGTTTGTGAATGAATCAACGTGAATAGCATAATTTAAATTCAAAATTGAAAAGTTCAATAATTATTGTTCGTAAATGAGTGATTAGTTTGTCGCTAAAGGGCCAATCTTCTCCAGATATTACGGCAAAGTTATAGATCAGTAACTCGACTGTAAACGATATTTAGAAACTATGTAAAGATGGCCAATGCCTTCAGGACTTTCTGAGGTCAGGGAAACCCCGGAAAATGTCTGTTCGTGTGGACAGAATTTTCAGGAATAAAACAATTGATCACCCACATAAAAATTCTGTTGCAATATTCCGAGATTTACGGAATGAAAATATTGCTAAAATAAATCGAGCCACCGTGTCATGATGTTGATGTGATGCAGAACATTATGGAAGAGTTGGTGCTCAAGAACTTTTCATAGGTAAAAAAATTCAACGAACCCATCTGGCATTTCCTAAAAAATACAAAATCTGGTCAAGAGAAAACTGAACAAAAGTACTATTTTTCCATCAATCAAATTCCAACCTTTTTTGGAAGTGATGGCAGACATTAAGTCAACCTAAGAACAAAAGATATGATTCGACCAATGCTATTCCTACAATGAATCATGGCGGAGGACATATTATGCTGTGGGGAGTATTTTCTTCAAAACGTGTCAGTCTGTTATTTGAAATCCACGCAAAGGTGAATGATGCAATGTATAAGGATATCTTGCAAGAATATTTGCTACCTTATTAGAGGAAAAGTTGTGGTCGCAACTATTTGTTTTAACATAATAACGACTTATAGAATATATGCGAGCCTCGACATGCAATGGCTTTCGCACAAAACAATTTCGTTTCTGAAAGGGCCAACCCAAACGCCCAACATGAATCCAATAGAAAATTTTTGGAAAGAAGTTGACAAACATGTGCGGAACTATAAGTATCCCAAATCAACTATAATTTCCAAAAAATTGCAAGAAATGTGGAAAAAACCTATCGTTGGCGATCTTTAACCGTTAATTGCATGAATGTCACGTTGCTGCACCGCAGTACTTATTACAAAAGGTATGATGACAAAATACTAATTGTAAATGCTGTTAATCACTTACAATACCATTTTTTTCTAAATTTGCGAAGGTGGCCGGAAACTTTTGAGAATATGTGTTTTCCTTTGTACTTAATTTTAGTAGTTAAATTTATTCATATTTATATGTTATTCCATAAAAAAGTTCCTAACTATTATGTCAATAAAATGCATGAGTATCACTTTGTGATTCCTCTTCATATGGATATGCTTACAAATTAACTAAATAAATTTTGCTGGCCGGAAACTTTTGATCGCTACTATATATTCTGTACAATATGCGGTGGAAAGAATATTTGTGCTTAATTTACGAAGCCACACAAAATTATTTCATTGCATAATGGTATTGGGAAAACAATGTTTGAGGTGTATTTTAATTATACAGGGTGATTATAAAAAACTATCCCGACATTTGGGCTCCTAACTATCATACCATTAACAGAAACTGAATGAAATTTTGGGACAAGATATTTTGAGGCATGCGCTCAAGAATGATATGGAAAACAACAGTGTCACTCCAACAGAGAAAATTTCGAAAAAATCAAATGGCAACACCCAGTTTTTTATATT
This sequence comes from Maratus speculifer, assembly GCA_964019185.1. Taxonomy (NCBI): domain Eukaryota; kingdom Metazoa; phylum Arthropoda; class Arachnida; order Araneae; family Salticidae; genus Maratus; species Maratus speculifer. The sequence goes on along the minus strand of OZ025292.1, from coordinate 212,652,300 downwards.
GGAATGTGATCTCCATTCTGAAAAACCCCATATAGCGTTGGAACAGCAACTGCAGCATGAAAATCAGCGGCGGTAAATAGGCTAAAAATGAAGACAACCGATAAGGACAGAGAAGCAGCATAAAATAAAGAATTTTATTATGTTTCACAAATTTTTCACATGACCAACTTTACACACGATGAGACTTTGCATGCGGCAGATGGTTGATAGCACTACAGTACGTACTATGGCAATAGGAATCTCTTGAATCGCAGTTCTGATGGCATCTTTCAAATCAGATGCAGTTTGTGGACGAAACTTATACACTTTGGATTTCAGATATCCCCACAGCCAGATATCCATTGGTGTCAGATCAGGAGAACTTGGTGGCTACGGAAACGAGAAATGACGGGATATAACTCTGTCACCAAACTGTTGACTTAAGACACGTTTGACAGAAGACTCGACATCTGGTGGAGCACCATCTTGCATCCACACAACTTCAGATATAGCATTTTTCCATTGCAATGCTAGAATCGCGTAACGAGTTAACATGTTCAGATAGCAATCACTCGTTACTGTACACGTTTGCAGATTACCGGCAATAACCTCTTCAAAAAAGTAAGGGCCGAGGATGAACGTACTCGTTATACCACACCACACGGTCACTTTTTCCTCGTGTAATGGACGCGCAAGCACATCATGTGAATTATTCTCTGCCCAGTGCACACAATTTTTTGAATTCACGTTACCAGTTCCCAAAAAGTGCGCCTCGTCTGTCCACAGAATGCGCAAAGGCCAGCTGCTATCTTCATCGTACCGGATAAGGAATAAATTTGCACAATCCAGCCGTAATTGATAGTCCCTGCTTCCAACATCTGGACACGCTGGAATCGTTACGCAAACATGTTTAGAACAGAGCGCAGAATCTTCCGTACAGTTGAATTCGGCATATTCAGAACACATGAAACACCGCGTGCTGTTGCAGGACGAACTATGCTCATCGTTTGATGAACTTCTGCAACAGCTTCCCAAGGAACGGAAGTCGATCCCCAGACCGAAGTCGATCGCATGTGCAACCAGTTTCATCAAATTTATGAATCAAGTCCTGTACAGTTTTGATAGTGCACGGGCCTCGCTCTTTACGATTTCCCCACGTTCTTTACCTGAAAGCGGCATGTTGTTCGGAATGGCAGAAGGCAACATACGCGGCTCGCATTTCACAGTGCCTTTTCTTTCACCTAGCGTAACGACGTCAATCATGATTGTGTCTCACATAAACTCGAAATTTCCGTTTATTGGTTTCTACTTCTCGTTTTGTGGAAAACAAATTAGGCTGGGATATCAGCCGAAGAAACTGTGTGACGTGTGACGTAAATAAAATGGACATTAATGTTCTGGTACACAACAAAGTCCTTTTTACTTTCCCCTTGCCTAGTTCCGGTGATTTTCATGCTACAGTTGCCATTCCAACGCTATTTAGGGTTTTTCAGAATGGAGATCACATTCCAATACAAAAAACTGAGTGTTGCCATTTGATTTTATCGAAATTTTTTTCACTGTAACCGTAACTGTTTGAGTAACACTGATGTTTTCCATATCATTCTTGAGCGCATACCTCAAAATACCGTTTGCGAAAATATCAGTCGTTTCCTGTGAATGGTATAATAGTTAGGGGCCCAAATGTTGGGATAGTTTTTTTATAATCACCCTGTATTCAATTATTGAACACTTTATTAAATTGATATACGTTCTTGAGGACTATTACTGTGATATCTTCGAATAGTAGCACTCTCTGAATGTAGATGGCGCAACGATACCGTGATCTGTTTTTGTGGGGCAATGCATGTTGGCCAAATAAAATGGGAGAGGTAAGAATGTTTTGTGTTCGGAATGCTGCGTGAGCGGCAATTGTATGATAGTGTAAATAAATAGATGGAACTATAAAGGTTGTTTTCCTGATGAAATGACAGTATAAGTAATTCGAACCCACACGATATTATAAAGTGGCGACGAGGATGGGATTATTTATCCATATTATTTTGAAAAGAAAAATAATTTGAAAAAAAAAAGTAAACGCCGAAAAAAAAATGGCGGTTGAAAAAGAAATTATTTCACTAGGTCGGCTAGAAGAATATGACTCGAAGGTTCCTTGGACTATTTATGTAGAAAAGATGGACTTTTATTTCTGTGCGAATAATATAAAGAACGAAGAAATGAAAAAAAATATTTTGCTTAGTTCTGTTGGTGCGACAGCATTTACAATTTTAAGGGACATTATTGTCCCGAAGACGTTAAAGGAGATAAGATATGAAGATCTTTTAAAAAAAGCTAAAGAAAATTTTTCTCCTTGTCCGAGTGAAATTGTGGAAAGATTTAAATTTCAGAAACGTCTTAGAAAGCCAGGGGAAAGCATAGCTGAGTTTGTAAGAGAACTTAGAAGATTGTCTGAATTCTGTAATTTCGGAAACACCTTAAATGACCGCCTGCGTGACCAACTTGTGTTCGGAATACAAGATGAAAAGATACAACAAAAGCTGCTGGATTCTAAAGAATTAAATTTCCCGACTGCGGTGGAGATCGCAGAATCGTTTGAATCGGCTGAAGCCGGTGTGAAATCACTACATATAGGTGAAAGTACAGCTGTCAACCAAGTGCGCGCTAGAGGGGAGAAACCGAAACCAGAAAAGTTCTCTCACCCATTTAAGCCCAAAGAAGAAAAATTCGCGTCTGAGAAATCATGTTTCAGATGTGCGAAACACCGCAATCCTAAAATGTGCCCTTTCAAGAATGCAGAGTGCCATCTGTGCCATAAATTTGGCCACCTAAGAATTTGTTGTAGAAATCGAAAATTTATGATGAAAAATGATAAACAGAACAAAAACAGTAAAATTAAAACTGTTCAAGAGGAATATTGTTTTAATTGTGTGGACAACAACTCCAATAGTGTAACATAGCAAAAAAATGTAAAAATAAATGGTGTGAATGTTAAATTTGAAATTGACACCGGGGCGGCGCATACTATAGTAAGTAAAAATGTGGCAGAAAAATTGTTCTCAGGTAAGCTACCTTTAATTAAATCTAAAGTTAAGTTACAAACTTATACTAAAGATTTTTTAACTGTATTAGGTGAGTTAAAATTATATGTTTTTGTTGATGAATATTGTATACCTGATTTAAAAATGTTAGTTATTAAAGAGGAAGGTCCGAGTCTAATTGGAAAAACTTGGTTAAAAGCATCAAAATTATTTTGGCCTAATGTAAATATGATTAAAAGTATTTCGAAACATGATTTAATTAGAAATTTTCCAAATGTTTTTGCTGACGGGATCGGTACAATAAAAGGTCCTCCCGTTTCAATAAATTTGAAAAAAGATGCAAAACCAGTTTTTCTTAAGTCTCGACCTGTTCCGTTTGCATAAGTTTAAGAAGCTTTATTCCGTTATAAGAAACTTTTTGGGAAGAGCTACTGATTTGGAATTGGAACGATTAACAAAAGAGGGTATTTTGAAACCTGTCGATCATTCAGATTGGGCTAGTCCTATAGTAATTGTTCCAAAACCAAATGGTACTGTTAGAATTTGTGGTGATTATAGAGCTACAGTAAATTCAAATACAGAAAATGATAATTATCCTCTTCCTAGGATGGAAGAATTATTCTCTAAATTGTCAGGTGGAAAATTCTTTACTGTTTTTGATTTAAAAGATGCTTATTTACAACACCTGTAGATAATGAAAGTAGTAAAATTTTAACTATTAATACTCATAAAGGATTATTTAATGTTTTAAGATTAGCTTTTGGCGTAAAGTGTGCTCCTGGAATGTTCCAGAGAAAAATAGAGAATATATTAAAAAAATATGAGTATGTTGGTGTATTTTTAGATGATGTAATCATACGTGCTAGGAATGAATCAGAACATTCTGAAAGAGTTGAAAGTGTTCTGAAATGCTTTTCTGAGCATGGTATAAGATTAAATAAGGAAAAATTAAAATTTATGGTTTCGGAAGTTTGCTATTTAGGACATAAAATTTCTCAGGAAGGAATTAGACCTATGCCAGAAAAAGTTAATGCTATTTTGAATGTGAATGCACCTATTCCAAATAATGTGTCACAGTTACGTTCATTTTTAGGCTTAATTTCTTATTATAGAAAGTTCCTACCTAATATTTCAGATGTCTTAGAACCTTTACATAGATTATTAGATAATAATGTTAAGTGGACATGGTCAGAAAAGCATGATAAAGCATTTCAAAAAGTTAAAGAATTATTATGTACATCACCTGTTTTAGAATTATATGATGTTAACAAAGATATTGTTTTAAACTGTGATGCTTCAGAATATGGCATTGGTTCTGTATTAAGCCATATTATTGAGGGTAAAGAGAAACCCATAGCTTATGCTTCTAGAATTTTAAATAAAACTGAAAGAAATTATGCAATGATAGATAAAGAAGCTTTATCTGTAATATTTGGTGTTACTAAATTTCACCAATATTTAGCTGGTAAACAGTTTAAAATTATAACAGATCACAAACCTTTAATTAGATTGTTTGATCCTGTTAAAAAGGTACCTGATACATTATCACCTAGAATGCTGAGATGGTCGCTTATGTTAGCAGGATATGATTATACAATTGAGTATCGCGAAGGGAAAAATAATAAAAATGCGGACGCATTAAGTAGATTACCTCTCCCAGAAACTGTAAATATAGTAAGTAATCCTGCTGAAATAATGTTTGTGTCAAATAATAATGATTGGCCTGTTACTTCTAAAACGATTGCAAAGTGGACAACTGAAAATCCTGTAACTAAACAAATTTTAGAGTGGGTACTACATGGATGGCCTCGAAAGGTTAAAGCAGAAGAATATCAACCTTATTTTCGTAGAAGGGATGAAACTTCCTGTTTAGAAAATTGTCTATTATGGGGGCATAGCGTAATTGTGCCAGAGGAAGGTAGAGAATATATATTGAAATTGTTGCATTCTGTTCATCAGGGTATGTCTAGCATGAAAGCTAAAGCTAGAGGGGTGGTTTGGTGGCCAAACATGGATAAGGAAATTGAACAAATGGTAAATTCATGTAGTAGATGCCAAATGTGCGCGAGGGATAATCCAAAAATAAAACCCTTAGAATGGAAGTCTGAATTACCCTGGGAAAGGATTCACATAGATTATGCAGGTCCGTTTGAAGGGAAATTTTTTTTAATAGTAGTAGATTCTTATACAAAATGGTTAGAAGTGGAAGTAGTGCTTAGGACCGATAGTAGAAATATTATTAGAGTATTAAGAAGAATCTTTGCGATATTTGGATTACCTTTAGAATTAGTCAGTGATAATGGATCCGCGTTCACAAGTGAGGAATTTGAGGAATTTCTTAAAAATAATGGGATTAAGCATACACCTATTCCACCATATCATCCGTCGTCGAACGGACAGGCGGAAAGATACGTGCAAACTGTGAAAAATTGCCTTAAGAAACTGGATAAAAACGACATAACATTATCAATTGCACGACTTTTGTTAGAAAATCATTCAACTCCTCATTCGGTGACTGGTAAAACTCCTGCTGAATTAATGTTTGGAAGGCCAATTCGAACAGCCCTTCATTTAGTATTACCATCAAAACCTAAAATACAGCAACCCCTTCACAAATTTAAGCTTTATGAATTAGTTTTTGTTAAAAATTTTGGAAAGGGGGAGAAATGGGTAAAAGGAAAAATTTTAAAATTATTAGGAAGTAGATGGGTTTTAGTAAACAGATGTGACGGAATAATGTGTAAGCGTCATGTAAATCAGTTGAGACGTAACAGAGAGATAAGTTACGAAAAATCTGAAAGAATTGAAGAAAATGACCACAATAACAAAAAAATGTCAGAAAGATTTGAAAATATGGGTTATAGTGGTAAAAATTACAATGCTTATGATAATTATGAAAGGGTTAATAAAAACCGTTTTTCTGAGATTAATGGAAAAATAAAAGACCAACGTGATAATGAGAATATTATGGAACTAAACAAATCTCAGCCTTCACATGATATTGTAACAGGTACTGTTGTGAGTAATAAAAATGATGTTATGACAGATATATCTGTAAAGGACACTGTGACTAAAAATAATGATGAAGACTCGAAGAAAAATGTTCCAGTTCGAAGAAGCAATAGACCAAGATTGCCTGTAGTTCGTTTGAACTATGAGGAGAGGGGTGTGATATCTTCGAATAGTAGCACTCTCTGAATGTAGATGGCGCAACGATACCGTGATCTGTTTTTGTGAGGCAATGCATGTTGGCGAAATAAAATGCGAGAGGTAAGAATGTTTTGTGTTCGGAATGCTGCGTGAGCGGCAATTGTATGATAGTGTAAATAAATAGATGGAACTATAAAGGTTGTTTTCCTGATGAAATGACAGTATAAGTAATTCGAACCCACACGATATTATAACTACAAGTTGCATCCGATATAGCAGAAAGTACATAGCATTTACAGGGACACGCAAGAAATTTCAGATGCAATACTCTATCTGAAGTACTGCAAAGCGATGATTGCTGGAATTTAATTTTTAGTTTTGATATGAGCTTTTAACTAAATTTTTGCATAATACGTTATATGTATAAATGTTAAAAATCATATACAGTTTTACAGAAAAGAGTTTTTAAGAGATACGGAATATAAACGAAAATAGCTTAAAAGTTTTATTATTATTATTATTATTATTGTTGTTGTTGTTGTTGTTGTTGTTATTTTAATCATGCATTTTTACTCCGAAATTAGATTTAGTAAATAATTCAGTCATATCCCATGATAGGTGTTAATTTTAGGTTGACATGGTGATTAAGCCCCGTTTAAGAGGCAATAATATTATTTCTGTATTACTGAATTTAACATTATATAATCTTTATAAATTTTCTATTCATGCATTTTGCCTTAAAAATGCAGCAGCTCTTACAATAAGATCTGGATATTTTTAAAACTTTATTATAATAGGGACGCACCTCACTTGATAGGTTTGAAGTGCCATTTCCGACTTGTTAATTCATATATACAGTTGTGGTTCATGAAAGCTTCAATTGCTGTTTGTATAAAATTCAATAATACGCAAAGTGTACTAAAAAGCAGTTATTTGAAGAGCTGATGCTGAGGTTCCTGATCTGCAGATTTACTAATATGTTTACGTTTGGGAACTATTAATAAAAGAGGAGTATGATGAGATGAGGACCTTCTTGAAATGAACCGCGTTCTCTACTGTTCGTATCTACTAGGCCCGGGGGTGAATCTGCAAGTCCTCGGCAGTCCTGGGAGCATGACGATCAGCCGTTCTTAAATTGGGTTTTTAAAGATATTTAAATCAAAAATATAAATCACTTTTTTAAATTCACAGAAAATACTGGTGGGACCGTGTCCCAGCGGCCCCAATGGACCGGTCATGAAAAAAAAAACTTTATCTTTTAGTATGGTTTATTATCTTTCTGCATTCCCACCCCACTTCCGCCTCTTATCTCTCTTTAAAAGCCTTGAACTTTGATATTCCGGTGATGTTCATCTGCACCACGCACTCAGAACCTTGAAATATTATTTACTAGGCTCTTAACCCATTACGATAAAATAATTGGTATAAGAAGGCACCAACTTTCATGCTTAAGTTTTACAAGAAAAATTGTAAACTTTTCATAAATCAATGCTCAGACATTTTTTCTTTCCAAGCATTCCACATTTCTGTGCCTTTTCTTGCTAAAGGGGGTATTTTTTCCTTGAGGTTGTTCTCAACAGCTCTGCTCAACAAGGGCAAAACGTTTTGACGCATTTACAAATTGAATTTTTAACAAAAAGATATGAAATTGAAAGCCCTGCGTATAGAAGTGATTTCAAATCGAACTTACTCTTCCATTTTTTGATCAATAAATTACCTATCGAGTTCTAAGTTATTTCGATCACGTGATCACCCGTTTTTCTCCTGATTTTCGACGGTTTTTCTGCTTTCGTCTGGAAATGTGTTGAAAGTTGACAACTTTGAAGGCTTGTTATCTATTGTGTTTTTAAAAAAACAAGAAATTGAGTGCACTTAGGCAGTTTCTGAATAACAACACATGTTAGTTTCATGTATTTCCGAACAAAAATAAATTAAAACTTATGTCACAAAGTTGCCCTTTTTGATTCAAGAATACCCTTAAATAACATTTTCTAAAATTGTAATGTTAGTTTTGAAAAAAAAAACTGACATTTTTGATAAAAACACCGAAATCGATAGAAAAATGCTTTACAACTGAGTTTTGAAATGCAGAATTTAAATTTCGCATAAAAAGAAACGCAAAACATTTTCAAAATGTATTAGGATTGGGAATAGGACATCGTTTTCTAAAATTGCTTTGTGAATTCGAATTCTTGCATTTTACAGCCTTTTGTTCTGCTTAAATCTAAATAACGTGGTATATGCATTATGTGCTTTATACCCATACTCCTTGCATAAAAATGTCATGTTGTTATAGCAACTAAATTTCTTTCCTTTCAAAAAACAAGCAGAAAAATGTATACTTTATGGATATATTATGAAATATTTTCCAAAATTACTAAAATATTTATCTTTTGAATTAAGTCATGTTGAAAGAAGATATCCAAATAAGCAATTTAAAAAACGAATAACATCGCGATTTGGTCCCCTGGTGAAACAATGCAGATGGGACACCTATAACATATTTTTCACAACAATTTCTACTCGCTTTATGAAACTAGTTAGATGTAGCAATCCCAAAACTTTCTTCTATCTCATACATATTAATACTTCAAAATTCGCTACCACAATGCAAAAATTACACAACAGTTCATGCCCATCGTGAGGATTTTAAAGATATGAAGTTATGTAGTCCTTCAAATAGGATTATTGCAGATATCTAAATAATGCAGCATAAAAGCACCACCTGTTGTGCGATTTATACCATCAGGGATTAATTAAATTTGAAGTTTGATGAAAATCCATGCATTTATTCTTGAGTTAGAGTTATTGCAGGAAAATTAAGAAACGAGGCCTTGCAGTGCCGCGTGTTGAGTGATTTAATTTGAAATGTAACAGCACCAATTCATGTCGAGAACTAACTGAATTTGAAGTTTGGTAAGAATCCGTGTATTATTTCTTGAGATACACTATAAAAAATATCCGTTAATATACACAAACTTTTCCGTAAAATTTTACGCAATAATTTCATTTTTCCAAGAAAACAGCAGTATTTCCGTATTTCACATTTTGATTTTACAAATACAGGAACTGTTCCGTAAATTTCACCGGAAACAGAACAACTTCCGTTTTAAACAGCACAAGTTATCAGTATTTTTAACTGATAAGTCTCGTGGCGCCATCTGTATGACAATTAGAAAAACATAGCAACATTTCTCTATTTTTTCTGTTTTAATTATAAAACGATAGCATATTTTTACAATATTAAAATAATAATAATAATTATTATTAATTCTTTTTAAGTTTCAGATAGTTAGGGAAAGTTTTTTTTTCAGTATGATTTTAAAATAATGTTTAATTTATATATATATTTTTTAATCTATTCAAATTAAAAAGCTCGCACATAAAGTATATTAAAAAGATAGCATATTTTTACAATATTAAGATTAATAATAATAATAATAAGATTTATTAATTCTTTTTAAGTTTGAGATAGCTAAGGAAAGTTTTTTTTTTCATTATAATTTTAAAATAATGTTTAATTTATTTATATCATAGTATAAAAAGTGCGTAAGATATTTTAAAGTAGAAAAATTCTAATTTTAATTTTAATATATACACTGCTCAAAACAATTAAAGGATATTGCAGTTTTAAGTGGATTTTGTATCTGGGAAACTTTTTAGCTGATTGATACATGGTCGACAGACATAGTAGGTTATATGAGAATACATTACACATGGTTGGCAGTAAAAAATGCATTTTATTGCGCATTTGTGTACAAAAGGAAAAAAACACAATTTGTGCATATGAGAAAAAAAGAATAAGAAAAGGTGTTTTCTTCAAAGAAAATCATTTTCAGTAGGGGGTATGGTTTCCATGGGCGGCCAGCAACGTTGAACACCTTTGAGGCATGGACTCAATGAGGCTATTAATGACGAGTTGGGGTATTCTGCCCCACTCTTCCAGAAGAGCACTTTCCAGTTCTTGGAGAGATTGTGGGAGTTGTTGACGGCCAGAAACTCGTCTTCCTAAAGCGTCCCAAACGTGCTCGATTGGATTCATGTCTGGAGAACACGCTGGCCATTCCATTCGAACGATTCCTTCCTCGAAAAGGAAATCCTCCACCAGGTTTGCACGATGTGGCCTGCAGTTATCGTCCATTAAAATGAAGTTATCTCCGATTGCTGCAGCGTAAGAGGCTACAATAGGTCTGAGGATCTCATCCCTATATCGGCGATCTGACCTACATCAGGTCAGAGCTCCATCTCGACTGATGTAGAAGTCAGTGCGCCCGTCATTGGAGATGCCACCATACACCAACACTCCTCCACCGCCAAATATAACAATTTCGTGCACGAACGCAGGATTATTCCTACTGCCACGGTCTCTCCAGATGAAAATACGCCTAATATCCGGATGCACAGAAAAACGGGACTCGTGAGAAAACAGAGTATTGCTCCATTCATTTCTCCTCCAGTTGACATGCTCGGTTGTCCACTCCCTGCGGTCGCGACAATGCCTTGATGTTAATCTAACAGATATCATCGGTCGGCGAGCATACAGACCTACAGCATGGATCCGGTTTCGGATAGTCTGAGTTGAAATCGTGGTGCCTGTAGCCGAGAGAAGGTGTTGTTGGAGAAGAGTAGCGTTCATGTTTCGGTGTCTCCGAGCTGTTAACGCTAAATACCGATCTTCATTGGGCGTTGTTGCCCGTCTACGACCTTGCCCTGGTCTTCGGCCAGCACATCAACTCTCCAAAAAACGGTTCCAGATCCTGTAAATGACACTGTGTGACACTCCAATGGCTTGCGCTACTTCGGCTTGAGTTTGGCCCCCTTCTAACCTACCAACAATTCTCCAAGCTTCTGAATCTGTCAAATGACTTCGCTGAGACATCGTACTCATCGAAACAAAGCAATCACTGAATGCCGATCATCCTTGTCTTCATTCTCTTTTATCCAGTTGAAAGTCAAATTTCATTCGCTGCCGCTGAAGCGACGTTTTTCACGTCAAACTCAAAATTTGCATAATCCACAGTTTGGAAACCAGAAAAATTTGCATTTGTGATTCTCTTCTTCTATTTTCGGCAAAAAAAAACTTTTATATCTTTATTTTATGTAAAACTTCAAATATCCTTTAATTGTTTTGAGCAGTGTATATATATTAATATATTCAAATTAAAAAATTCGCACTTAAAATTTAAAATATATCAAAATATATTACCGAAATTATTATCATGTTGGCGATTACCTAAGTCATAAAAATCAATAAATGTAATTAATTTTAACAACTCATAGTAATTATCTTTATTGAGTTTACAATAGATCGTCATACAAAATATTTTTTTAAATACATGCTTTTTTTTAAAGTGTGTAGGTATCCTTTTATAAAATAAATAAATAAATATGAATAATATTACAATAGAACTTTGAAACTCTTCCAAAAATGAAGGAAACAAAATTTTTTAATACTTTCATTCATGCATGTAATATTTTAAAGGCTAAACTTTTTTTTATAAAGCTAAATATTTGAAATTATAGAAAGAAAATCTGTAAAACTTGATTTAGAGCTGTCCGTTCAATAAAAAAATATTATTTCTACAAAAATAAACCCGCGTTCAAAATCTTGTCTTTACTTTATGAAATGTATAATAGTGTTTAAAAAATTAATCTAATTTATGAAATGCATCCGAAATAACTAAGATATTTAGAAAGGCGCTATGTGAAATCCTAGCGTAATGGTATTTCACTGCCGGCTAAAACAGACGAGGTCGCGGCTTCGAACCCCATGGAAGGTAAATAACATTTCTTCACTGTTGTTTAAATTTAATGTTTATAATATGTCCCTAATGTTAACGTGCCTTGTACAGTAAAGAATAAAAATCACAAACATGCTAGTTTGTCCTTGAAAAAAAATTTTAACTTTTCAAACAAAAATTTTTACATAAGGAAATAATAAAAAACGGAAATATTTTGTGAAATTACGGAACTATTCCTGGAATTTTTTTCCGTTAAAAAACGGAAGTAGTTCTGGCATCTAGATTACCAGTGCTATTTCCGTTTTTTAACTGAAAAATATTTTACAGCGTAGAGTTATTGAGGAAATCGAAAAAATGCAGTATAGCAGCGCCACCTGTTGCGTGATCTGCACCAAAATCTAATCAACGTCAATTTATATCCGGGACTACTCTAATATAATTTTTTATGAAATTCTCGAGATAAGTTCTCGAGATAGAGAGCCCGCAAAATTTATGTTACTTACAGACAGAGTCACAGAGTCACAGACTTACAGGTGGACACATTGTATTTTTTTTTATCTCTGACCCCTATAACGTGTAAATCCGTCAAAAAGTGGATTTCAAAAACTTTCACAAATACAATGCTTCCTTTTTGCAAAAACAGAAGAAAGGAAAAATAAGTTATTTCCGGATCCATTTTAGAGTTGATGATTTTGAACAGCTACCCCATTTATCCTTGTGATATTCAGACTTGCACAATAAAACAGTCAAAACCCACTTTCAGCGCAGTTATCGCCGAAATACGGTAATGTATTCGAATTATTTTGTGCAACTTGTATATGATTGATCAATTTTTAAACACACCACATAGCATACTGAAATTAAAATCAGTTAGAAAACACACTTCCGTCAATTATTATCCGTTGTGCAAGTGCATCCAAATTATTTTCTTTAGCTTCATGCATAAAATTATTTATATTAAACATACCTCATGGTGTTAAAAAACTTGGATCTACTGAAATAAAGTATAATGTAAGTAGAAAAAATTACTATCAGTAATCCCTGCCCGTATTTGTTAACATGTACATTTTTTATGTAGCCCTGTATATGTTCTGTATGGAATTTGATCAATATATATTATATTAATTTACTCACGATTACTATACACTGAAGAGTCAAAACATTAGCACCACCTGCCTATTAAGAGGACACGCTAGTCACAAGACAAGACAATTCAAGATGGCGACTCGATTTTTCAGCGGATTCGAAGGATGGGCTAAAATTACTTTGATTGACATGCAATTATCCAATTAGGAAACAGAATGCTCTTAACCAATTATCTGCGACGTTTTTTCTCTTCAAAGGTGCGCAATTCTAGCCGATTTCATGTTTAAAGGATTTTTTTCAACTGATTTCCCATTACTTTGGGTAAAGGCAATGATGTCGAGCTTCAAAAGAATTTCAATCTCTTTATGATTAGCGTTCCAAAATTAAAATGGTTTGATTTTCAGAAAATAAACGAATAATTAATTTAGATTGATTACTATAAAAAAAAAAACTATTTTATTTACTTAACGCAATCACAAAAAATTAAAAATAAATAAATAAATAAATAAAAAATTAATATTGAATGACGGGGGGGGGGGATATCAGGTACAAGTAGTTTAAATAACTATTTTTTTTGGGGGGGGGGGGGTAAGGGGAGGGATTCTTTTTAGAATACGAAACTTAACAAGATAAATAGCACTGAAGGTTAAAGTCATAAATACTTCATAAAATTATGAGAAAAATATTTAGACAAATTTAAATATTTAAACATTGTTAATATTTTGCGGAGAGGCAAGCAAGCAAGGGCGTAAAAGAAATAGAAATTTTGGAGAAAGGTGAAATAGATGTTAATCCCAGCCTAGTCGTTTATAGACATAATATATAATTTATTATTGTTTGTAGTGACAAATGTGACAGAAAAAGTGTAGCAAATTTTAAAAACTTTGTGTGATGTTAAGTAAATAAAGCAAAATATTTTGTCAATATTTCAGGTGGAAGAAAATTTAGATTCTTGATGATTTTTACAAGCATTAAATAAATACCGCAAGGAGCTCTAACAATTTTTAATTTTGAGCACTGACATAGCAGTAAAGTCTATAGGAGGGAGGGGGGGGGGAGGTTCTGAAAACTGTTTTTTAAATGATACAGTCAGTTAAGAATGGTTTTTGTTCTGATACGATACATTGTACTGATTCATTTTTTTATGGATTTACTCAACTCAGCCGAAAACTTGGGTAATTTTGGTATTTATGTTTAGTGGTTCAATTCTGAGTTAATAGAAAGGAAATAACTGCGAAAAGTTGTGAAAATTTACTTGCACATTAATGGAAAATCACAATATTTTATTTAAATATCTCTCTAAAGATATTTTACTGTATGAAATGCACAAACACAATACGCAAAAAATGTAAACATGTGTTTTGTGTAGAATTTAATGCATATCTATCGCTTAATTTTTAACACTTTCCTACATAGTTAAAAAGATTTTGTTAATATTATAGTTAGCAGAGATTTATAATTAGCACTTAAAAAAAATTAAACATATTTAAAAACTTAGTTATTTGTGCAGAAGGAGGATTTCAGGTTTTAATTATTTTTTTTATTAAAATACAGAGAGAAAAAAGAAAGAATTTAAATTTGTAAGTTGAGAAGGGGGGAAGGAGGTAGAGAGAAAAAACGGATTTTTTTTTTTTTTTTTTTTTTTTGGAGGGGGAGAGATAGTAGGACAGTTTTATAGATGACAGCTTATTTACCTTCTTGAATATTTATTAATAGAACGAAAAATGTAACTTAAAAGTGTTTTAAAGATTTTTAATTTTGTGTACTTCAAAAGAACGAGGGGGGGGGGGTATACAACGTTATTTATGGGTTGTTTACGATTAATTATTTTTTTTTAGAATAAAATATGTATAAACCTATGGAAAAAAAACTTTCAAAGATTTTTAAATTGAGTGACATACGGGTAGGGGAGAAAATAGTGCAATGACCCCCTCAAAAAATGGTGGAATTTCTGTTTGTTTAAAATTTGTGAGCAGAGGAAAAAAAAGAAATAAGCACATTATTTATTTATTTTCGCGTGTGTGTAGGGGGGAGATGTTTATTAGATGACTTATTATTTATTTGCCTTTCAAAATATTTATAAATCGGTTTAAAAAAATAATAAAAGTGGGAATTATTTAAAGAGCTAAATTTTCTCCACTTAAAGGAACAAAATGATAAATCCTAATTTCAGTCGTGGAGAGGGGAGGAGGAAATTTTGTGATTGATTGTTTATTGATATACTAAAGTGACTTATATGCTACAAATATGGGTATTGTGGAGTAGACTACAAAACGAAGTGATATTTGTGTAAGGTGCAATTTAGAAGATTGTGACAGATTCAAAAGGCGAAGCGCAATTTTGATATAAAGGGAGGGGAAGACCAAGGGCTGATCTTGAGCGTCCTCAAAGGGGGGGGGGGAGGATTTTAGAAATTTGGATACTCCAGTGTAATTCACGGGTCGGAGCTCATTTTTTTATGTGGGTCGTGTTTTTTTTTTACTTGTTTGCTGTGGGTCGGGTTTGGGTCCGGTTGGCTTCCATTTTTTGCTCCTGTCTGGGTTAATTCCTACTTGGGTCGAGATTGGGTCGGGTTAACTTCGACTCTTTGCTGCTGATCAAGTTAATTTCTGATTTTTTTTTTTTTTTTTTTTTTTTATTTGTCAGATTTGGGTCTCGTTGACTGCTACATTTTGTTTTTAATCTGGTTGACTTTTACTTTTTAGCAGTGCTTAGCGCATTTGGGACCCTTTAGGATTTGGTTTTTAGCACTTTCCAACAAAGTTGAAAAGTGCTTATGCATTCGGTTTGTCTGTCCGTCTGGTCGGATGGCCGTCTGTCCGTCTGTCCGCGCTCTAACTCCCGTAAATATACTCGGATTGCTATGAAATTTTTATACGTTATTTACGTTTACCCTAGCACGACACCTATTAAAAATGAAGTATCTACCATAATTAGTTTAGCTACAGAGAGAATCAAAAGTTTCCCATTACATTACGGCGTATGGAGAAAATCGTTAATATACTCGGATTGCCATGAAATTTTAGGACGTTATTGACGTTTACCCTAGCACGAACGCTATTGAAAATGAAGTTTCTACCATGACTAGTTTATCTACAGGGCGAATCAAAAGTTTTCCATTACATTACGGCCTATGGGGAAAAATCGTTAATATACTCGGATTGCCATGAAATTTTAGGACGTTATTGACGTTTACCCTAGCACGAACGCTATTGAAAATTAAGTTTCTACCATGATTAGTTTATCTACAGGGAGAATCAAAAGTTTTCCATTACATTACGGCCCATAGGGAAAAATCGTTTATATACTCGAATTGCCATGAAATTTCAGGACGTTATTGACGTTTACCCTAGCACGAACCCTATTGAAAATGAAGTTTCTACCATGATAAGTTTATCTACAGGGCGAATCAAAAGTTTCCCATTACATTACGGCCTATATGGAAAAATCGTTTCAAAGGAATTTTAAAGATGTTATACCCTGTCAAACATATTAAAATATGCATTCTATAAAATATAAGGTGAAAATTTAGCTATTATTCATTTACATGGCCACACAAAAGAATTCCATTAGATAATGGTAAAAGGGGGAATTGTGTGTGGCATATTTTAAATATATTAAGCTGTTTCATGTATAATAAAATTGATATATGTCACTGAAGCTTAATATAAATTATACGCACGCATAATATGAAGTACATAGCATTTACAGGGCCATACAAAAGATTTCAAATAGCATATTCTTTCCGAAGTACCGTATATGTGTCCGATGATGGCTGATGGAGGGATGAAATGCATTTTAATTTTGATATGCGCGTTTATATTTCGCTAAAAATATGCACATTACATGGTGTGTATAAATGTTATAGTTGATATACAGGGCTACCCAAAAGAACTCACCAACGTTACTGAATATAAGCATAAATTATTTAAACGTGGTTCTTGAATAAGCTATGCATTTTTACGCTGAGCTTCATTGAATTTACTGAGAAATGTTTGCAGAATATAGATAAAAGGATATACAGGGCCACGCAAAGAATTCGGTACATGGACGCCTATGAATGATAATTTATGAGAATGTGATTTCAGTTGTTTTAAAAGTGTTTTAGTTTACAATAAATTTTAGCCTAATGCTGACGTGTAATAAAGGTACAATGTAAACTACAGGGCTGAACAAAAGTATTCAAGTATGTTTCCATCTGATAGTATGAAATGCTGAAAAATAAATTTCAAGGTACTGGGTATTTTCTTGCTAAACTAAATTTTCCCATTATATCAAGTGACATATGAAATACAGAGCTGTTCAAAAGTACTGGAATACATATTTGGGTATATTTGGCTATACACTATTATTTCCCTAAATAACAAAGTTTTGTTAAAGATTTCATTAAGTGTTGGAAAGTGCTTCATAATCAATGCTTAACACATGATTTTTCTTACTTGTTACTTTATCGAGAAGGGTTCGGGTGGACCTGAATTTATTGGGGTGAATTCTTTGGTAAAATGTTCGTTCTTTTTTGCAATTTTTGTACAAAATGTGCGTCTGTTTCACGATATTTTGAAGAAATTCGTGTTTTCTCCGCGATCATTTTACAAAATTTCTTATCCGGTTCGCTTCTATTTTTTGCTGCTAGTCGGGTTTAATTTTTTACTTTTTGTTGTGGGTTGCGTTTGAATCCGGTTAACTTCTACTCTTTCCTACAAACACGTGACGTTACACACAGCAAACACGTGGGTGGTTTACAATTCTCCATCGATATACAGAGTGATATCGGCTCATACAAATTGCCCTCACCTCCGGGGAAAAAAAACCACAACGAGAGTGAAACAAAGAAAAAAGGAAGACAATAGAAATCAGAGGAAAAAGAAAAGAGAAAGATCATTCAGGTGGCTTGGGTTAGGAAGCCCGTGAATATTTAAAGAAGGTATCCTCCTGGGGGCGATTAGTTTTAAGAATTAATTGAATAAGTATAGGGGGAGAAAGGGTAGCTACCCTCCCTTTAAATTTAGAAAAAGGTTTTTATTCTGAATTACCACATTTCGTTCAAATATCGTAAATCATATAAATAATTGGTTTAAAATTTCCTTTATATAATTGTTGGAGATTTCTGAGAAGGAAAAAATGAAAAGTATTTATTTATTTATTTTGGAGGGGGATGAAGGGAATTTGTTAGATGACTTAATTTATATGACTAAAGATTAACAAATATGGCTAAACACAAAATACAGAGATTTAAAGACTAAATTTTATGTACTTGGTAAGGAGAAATATGGGGAAAACATCAATTTTTGTGGGGTTAAGAGTAAAACTATGATTGATTATTTATTACTACAGTAAAAGTTTTAGAAAAATCGATGACTTTAAAAGTTTAAAATTTGTGAGCTTGGGGGGGGGGGAGAAACAGTTTATTAATTATTTATTTTGGTGTGTATGTGGAATGGAGAAGTTTTTTAAATGACTTACTTTTATTTGCCTTTTAAAACATTAACAAATGGGCTTAAAAAATAATAAAATGTGGGAAAGTTTCAATGAATAAATTCTAGGCATTTACTAATAGGATGAGAGGGGAAAATCTCATTTTTAGTTAGTGGGGAGGAGTTTTTGTGATAGATTTTTTATTTTTACAACAAAGTGGCTATATTGTGTAAACATGGATACAGTGAGATAGACAGCAAAACAGCGAAGTGATACTTCTGGAAGGGATAATATTGAAGGCTGTGATGAGAGCAAAAGGCGGGAACGAAATTTTGATACAAGGGGGGGGGGGCAAGGGTGATATAAATTATTTTTCTAAATCAGAATTTCAGAGAACTCAGATTTTCACCTCCAATTAATAAATAACAAAAAACTTAAATATTTTTAAGGACTTTTTGCAAATTCTGCATAACACCAACAAAGTTTTTTAAGGAGCAAAAATTACTTTTAAAAAATTAAACACTTTTTAAAAAATTGAGGAAACATAAGAAATGTGTAGGATCACTCAAAATTATTCCGCTACATTATGGTCTATGTAGATAAATCATTTGCGGTGTTTCAAGGAGCGCCATACTAATTTAAAAGTAATGAAATTCATATACATTACTGAGGTACTCTGGAAGACAATTATAAAAAAATATGTCATGTATAGCACTTACAGTATACACACAGAGGATCTCCATAGTAATCTATTATATTCTGGTCTAAAAATAATTTCGCGATGTATTGTTGTAATAATGTTACTCTTTTACAAACAATTAAATTTATACGAACTTCTAAAATGGACTTAAGAATGCTTGCGGTATAATATTTGGCGAAAAACATTTGCCTTTCAATTACAGAGTTACACAAAAGAATTCGGTTGTAAAAAACTCTTCGGAGAAAAACTGTTCCTAGCGTATTTAAATTATGTTCACTACTTTGAACATGAAATGCAATGAAATGCTGTTTCGTGTATACTCTCTGTTAAAAAGAATTTCCATAAAAACATTCCATTTATATATATAATCAAATTCAACCTGTTGAAATTGGTCATCTGTTTCCCGCCGTCCTTTTTTTTTTCTAAGGAAGATACCGCACACTCAGTCTAGCTTTATTAATGTTACAGTGTTTTAAAATTAAGTTTTCTTTCAAAATTTATTATTTATTGCAGAACAATGTAATTATTCCCACGAACCATCTGTCGACATATAAAAAGATGCGATTCAATAGCAAGATTTCAATATCATGAATACCAGAAGCGATGGGACGATCGCCCCCTCCCCCTTTGAGCCCAATGAAGGGTCTGCAAAATGATATTAGATGTCCATAGGATAAATGAATCGTGTTTAAGATTGAGAACGGTGCGACCTGATCGGACTCGACGATGCTGTCACTGCCCGGGTTGGGCCGGGCCAGTTTTAACTCATGAGACTAGGGCTTGCTTAGGTCTAGAGATCTGCATCGGCCTGTATCAGACTGTCAAAAAAAAAATAAACAGGCCGTATGGGCCAGTCCGATAAAAAAGTTTAACGGGCCTGCCGGTGTGTTATAAAGATTTCGGCAAAAACGCTAAAATGAGGTCTATTTTCAATGAATATGGGTTTAACGACCATAAGTATAAATGTGCGTCACGAGTAGATACTAGTTTAACAACGTTAATGCATAAATGTAACGTGTACAACGTAGAAATCAGCATCGGACAGTTGCTTTGAGTCTATACGGGTATAATAATTTTTTGGCAAACTGGAGCCGGGCCAAGATCAGGTTTGCACTGTTTTTCTACATATAGTCGGGGTCAGAACTAGACTTAATTATTCGTAAGACGTGTAGGGCAGATAACATTATTTGTAAAAGGGATAAAAACTATTAACGTACTGTTAACGTACTTTTTGGAAATGTACTCCTTGGTGTTTCTTAAATTCATTTCTGAACAACACGAAAGTTTGACACATTTTCTGACTAATTTTTAACTATAAAGGTACAAAATTGACAAGCCTGACTATTGAAGGGATTTGGAATCGAACAGCATATTTCATTTTTGGTAAATAAGATATTTGTATATATTTGTTAAGGTATAAGAGATTCTTGTCACGTGGTTTCAGATTTTTCTCCTTTTGCATGTTGTCGCTTCCGGAAATTCGATTCAAAACTCTAATTTTCCAATATTTTCATAAATATCATGAAAATTAGCGTTTTATATAGTGTGTTGCGCATTGTATTTGCTTGTATCAAAAAATGGACAACGCCATTCCATTACATTGTTTCTGAATAAAAACACCTGTTAAACTCATGTGTTTCCAAAAAGAAATGAAATCAGAAATGCATAAAAAACAGCTCCTCTAAATTTGAGAAAATATTTGATAAAATGATAAAGAAGTATTTTCATAAATGTACTTTTTATTACACAGCTACAAAAGTTATGATAATATTAACTTCCTTTTTTTCTTTTATTCTAAACCATATTAATTTTTCAGTGCATCTTTATTTGAATGTTGAAAGTCTAAGAACCTAAGTAATCATTAATGTTCTTATTGTGTATTGTCAGTAAAAATTTTCTATAAAATCATCCAATAAATATGAATGCAGTAATCTTTAAAAAATCTTAATTGTATGATAAAAATCTGATTTTGTTTCGAAATAAAGATGCAGGCCGATTTCGGCCTGGACTGTTTTCACTGATTTCTGTACGGGCCGGGCCAGGCCTAGAAATGTAAAAGTGTAAACGAGCGGGCCAGGCTCGGGCCCAATATTTTGTTTTATACCGGGCCGGGCCAAAATAACATTCATTCGGTCCGGGCCGGGGCGAGACTGGAAACTCCAGCCCGTCCAGACCTCTACTCAAGTCTTCACTCTTTCGAAAACCGTTCCGAGTTCGGATCTTACTTTTTTCTGCAAAACTTAACCACACTATATTTTTTCTTCCACTTCGGGCCTGGCGTGGACTTCTTTCTTTTAGAGGTCTGCCCGAACCTAAATTTCCATGCCCAGGCTCAAAAAGCAATTCAATTTTAACCCAACCCAAGCTCGCTAAAAATAAATAAATAAATAAATAAAAGAAAAAAATCTGATTCAGTACCGAATAGCCTGATACAAAACAGATCAACAAATCCAAAATGAAACAAAATCAATCTAATATTTAAAGGAAATTGGGAAAGGTATCCCATATAATTATATCAATATTTTTTTTGTTTAAGTAGAAAAATGAATATATATATATAATGTACTCGTCAATATTCAAACATATACTTTTTCATATAAAAAATTGTCTGATCTATTGAAAAATCCAGTCATCAACCAGTTTATACTAGATCCGAATTTGTCAAAATCCGAAAGAAGAAATGTCCCGAATCCGAAACGTTTAAAGTCAACCCGACCCATAATATATTAATCCGAACCCAAAAATTACAAATTATGTCAAATCGAGCCCTTACCCGAACACCTGAAACTGAAATGAAAGAAAATGAGTTCATGTATTTTAATAGAATTAAAAAATATGTTTTACATCTTCAACTTGAATGTTATAATTTATAGAGAAAAAAAAATCTAGTATTTGCTCTTTAGTGCAAAACCTATTCCTAAGTCAGCCTGCTCAAACTTGGTTCGTAGCAAAAAAGTACAGTAGAACCCCGATAATCCGGATCGGGTTTTTCGCTTTTTTTTCAAGTTTGAGAAGCGATTGGCTAATTTCTTTAACATTAACTTGTTGCAGCGTCATATTCTGAATAATAAAACAAAAACTTTTTCGCCAATCGCTTCTCAAAGTTGAAAAAAAATGAAAAAAATGATCCGGATTATCGGAATTCTACTTATAAATCTATCCGGCCTACTACAAAAAAAACAAACTCAAAAAAAAAAAAAAAAAAAAAAAAAAATCCCTAACCAAACTTTCTAATTAATCTAACTTTAACTCGAATCCCTACCTTGTTCTTTGCGCAGCATATCCTGATGTAACTTTGCGCCATAAAACCCCATTCAACCAACCAATCAATCAACCTGAGTGCTACTCTCAGAAGTGAAATTTTATCCAGAACAGAACCGAATTTGAAAAAATGTAAGTCAAACTGACCCAAATCCGACTCACAGCAAAAATGTCAAGTCGATTCGAACACGACTCACTGCAAAATTTAGAAATAATCTCCACCAACAATGAAAAATATCACCTCCTGCCCGAACCTCCAAATTTTGAAATCGCTCCCCCTTAAGGATTCTCGTGTTCCCCTCTTTAATCAGAAAAAAAGCATTCCTCTAAGAATTGCACTTAAAATAACTTCATTTTTCAAATATTCGACAAAAAAATTTATTTGACCCCTGAGCGTATAGTATTGCCCTGCTTCTGATCTGAACCCGAAAATACCATTGGAAATCAAATCAAAACCCGACCAAAATTTTTTTTGTCAATTTAGAATCGAAATGAAAGAAAAACAATTCATGTTTTAATGGAATTATAAAATGTCGACATTTATATTTCTAATATCAATTTTATCTTTTATATAGAAAATAAATATCTAATATATACTCATAACGGAATCAACCAAAGAGAGATGGCTAAATTGTTGAAAAGTGTTCGTTAAATAGAGGTATCTTCTATTCGAGACATTCCGTATGGATATTTTAATGTACATGTTAACACTTGCGAATAGCAGTGTTAACATGTAAATTGAAATGTAAACTCTTAAATATTCATAATTAACTATTTGGAAATGTCTTTTATGGCGTTTATATAGTTTCATTTTATAGTATCTTCGATATTTTCTTTTATAATACTCCTTTAAACTATTTTCTTTCATAATGGAGAAAATATTTAGACTTTCATTTGAAATATGGGGTCGAATCGAATCCTTCTTGCGAGATTGAAAATTCACTATGAATCAGATCAGAACCCAAAATAGTGTAAATTAATTTCACCCCAAAACAACTGCAGCAACAAAAAAGATTGCAGAGAAAAGCAGATAAAAAGTAGAATTCCACTCTGTCCGCAAGAAAAAAGTAAAAATCCACTCGACCAGTAGCAAAAAAGTAAGAAGTCAACTTGACCGAAACCAAACCAGCGTCAATAAAATAGTACTCAACTCAACCCCCCCCCCACACACACACAAAATAGAAATCAACCAGACCCAATACCAACCAGCAGCAATAAAAAAAGAGAACCGGACCCCAACCCAACCCGCAACGGCAAAGTAGAATTGAACGTTACAAAAACACGACTCGCAAAATAAAGTATTTAACCAGAACAACGGCAAAAATTAAAGTAAACCGGGCCGAAACCCAACCTGCAACGAAAAAAATTAGCCCCGATCCTACTCATGACCCGACACGAGCTGCAGGGGCGATTGGAATCTCCAAATTTCTGAAAAGTCCCCCCCCCCTCTTTTTTGAGGAGTCTCCAGATATGCCCTTGTACCAGGACAAACAAAAACTTCTAAAAACTGCAAAATCGTCTAAAAGTTTTACAATGTTGTATTGAATTGTCACCCATTAAATATATACGAACTTGTAAAGTTTGTAAATATCTCGACAAATCTTGTCCACGATACTTTGTACTATGATGTTTTGGAACATGCAAAAGCCTTCTGCTCGATAGAAGCTGCATTAGTTGAACGTCGACAAAAAACTCCAAAGAAGAAACAATTCTGAGAAGTATTAGAGAGTAAAATTTGCTGTAGCAGACTTTAAAAAAATTGCTATATTTTGCCTTACAGTTTCATTATTTTTACTTTTATACTATAACTAGCGGCCCGCCCTCGCTTTTCTTCGGGTAGAGCAAGTCTCCCAGTCCCCCGCCACTACTGACACCGCAAATTGTTTCTACCACTTCATCTCATTAAATTCAACTACTAAAAACACTACCCTCATTTTAGGTAGTCGGATAAAAAATAGCTTATATGTTAATCTAAGGTGTCAGATACCTCCATACAAAATTTCATAAAAATCGATCCATCCGTTCTTGAGTTATAAATGGTGTAACTAACACGATTTTGCTTTATGTATATAGATTATAGCAGCCCGCTCCGACTTCTCACGGATATTTAAGAAAAATTTCAAGTTATAAATTTTTACACACTCACTCATAAACTAATAATTAAAATGCCGTCTCTGACATTGATTCCCCCTCCCATGCCCCAGTGACGCCTATATCACACATTATGATGCAGCCTAGTCGAGCGGGGTAAACGGCAACCATTAAATCAGCCTTGATTTTGAAGTAATTTATTTTGATAAGAATCAATACCAAAGTAACAATAAAGGGCTTTTACAGAAACGGCATTTTAATTATTTTTTTAAATAAAAAACACTTATTGTGACATAACTATAACAGTTAGACATATGCTGTTGCGACATTTTTTGTAGATAATTACATGTTAACAAAGTCGTAGTACATTATTTTGTTCTATAATCAATAGTATTCGCAACGCACGCGATGTACAGATTTTTTAAGTTCATTTTTCTACACCTTGGGTTACTATATGGCATTTTAATAAGGATTTGAAATAATTTTTTTGAAAATATAATATAGCCTATGTTCACCGGAAATAGTGTAGCTTTCATACGGTGAAAGAATTTTTCAAATCCGTCAAGTAGTTTTGGAGCCTATTCAATTCAATTCAAACAAACAAACAAATCTTTCCTCTTTATAATTTTATATTAAATTAAATAAGTAATATTTATCCCTAGGCTTATTGAAACAGTCCGCATTTGAAATTGTAGAAAACGTTACAATTTTAAATATTTGACTGCTCCTCCAAAAAAAAAAAAAATACTCCTCCCCATATTTGATGCTCACTACTCTTTAAAATATTTACTATCTGTTATAACTTTTTTGAAAACTCCAAAACAATCGTTTCGTGATTTGTTTTTAATTTTAATTAATCTGCGTTTCAGCATTTCTTTTCCTTTTTTTAGTAATTGCTAAATAGTTTTAAAAATTAAAAAACACGGTTTTTTATCAGGTCGGGCTTAAAAGTTTAAAATGTTTTTTTAGGGGGGGGGAGGAGGGGGTTGCATAGTTACAATTTTCATATGTGTTTCAGTGATTGTCATGTGTCTATGTGGGTCAGGTAACCTTTAGTTTCTCAAATTGCTTTTGATTCGTTTATCCGACGTTTTATTTTTATCCTTTCAAGCGGCGACTATAGCCTATGTTCACCGGAAATAGTGTAGCTTTCCAACGGCGAAAGAATTTTTCAGATCTGTCAAGTAGTTTCGGAGCCTATCCAATGCAAACAAACAAACAATCAAATCTTTCCTCGTTATAATATTAGTATAGATAAATAATGATAAATATTTGCAATTCGTTGTCTTTGCAAATATATACCTTTATGTTATATTAAAATAAAATGTATTACACAGGATAAATTTCCCATTTTTAACGACTGTTAAAAGTGTATCGTTTTCCTCAAAAGTAATAAATATTAAAAAATATTTCTTTAAAGTTTGAAACAAGTTGATCAACAATTTTAAAATTACCGATCTTTAAAACTTCTAACTTTAATTTCTGCTTATTTTTGATAAAACTGTTTTTCGAACTGAAAATGCTTTTTTTTTTACTGTTTTACTTAATAATACTGGACTGAAATTTGGCTGCCCAGTATCGTATAGTACCAAAAACAAACACAGGGAAGAGAAAACTGCGCCCGGGGCAAAGTTTCAATTTGGCGCTTCTTTCCCAGCTTTTTCTTGTAACAGCCCAAGAATGATGTTGATAGTATAAATATGGCGCCCCCCCCTTCGGACAGCGCGGTGTTGAATAAGCCTCCTCAAAATGTATTCCTTGCAGCGCCGTGCGAAAAAGAGGGGGACGAAGGGGGTAGTTGCCCCGGGTGCGAAATTTAGGGGGCGCCAAATTTTTACTACTAACGTAATTTTTAGTCTGTCACAAGAAAAAGTTCAGGGAATGGGGCGCCAAACTGAAAATTACTCCGGGCGCAGTTTTCTCTTTGCACACCCCTGCCCCCCCCCCTGTTTCATGTATTTTTCAAGCTGTATAAGGAAATATATAAATTCCAAATATAGCTCCTTGTCCTTTTAATGCTACCTATGTATTTCACAAAAGTTCCAATTATATTTTAAAGTTATCAGAATTTCCTTTTTGCTAAAAAGGAGCTTACTGTAATTTGTATCAAATCTACCTTGTTTTGTATGGACTTGAAAAAAATATATATATACAAAGAAATGTATAATTGTCTTCTTTGGAAGTTAGTTATAACTTAAAAATAGCGTTAGTTTTATAAAAACAAAAAATTAGAAGTCGTAATTTTTTTCAAGACTATTTTAGTTAAAATTTATCAATAATTGTAGAAAAAATAAATCCAAACTTTGAAATAAGGGAGGTTATTTTAACACGTTACTGTAAACCAATAACAGAAAGGAAATACGAGGAAAGGAAAAAAGTTACTTTCATTTGCTAAAATGGATTCGTGTTAACCAATCGAATTTTCAAAAGGGCAGGAGAGGCGGAGACTGGCTGAGGCGGAGCGCATATAATTAAAACGCTTTTTTTGTTGCATTTCTAACCAAAATCTTTTCGAATTTTGCTCAGCCTAATTGCAGTAGAAATATGGAAAGCATATCATTGGAAAGCTTAAACACTAATATTCCGTGAAGCGTTTTTAATTTTTTCTGAATTTTGCTGAAATAGATTTTATAAGAGTAAAAAGGGCACAACACCTCGAATTTCACTGAATCCAAAATTTAGAGGGTCCTCAGAATTAAACTACAACGAAAATCAGAAAAGTACAAACTAGCCCGGTAATAGAATGTCCTCAGCTATCCTGAGAAAAAAAATCGTTTAAAAATATTGAAAATTAAGCGAGATATTAGAAAAGATTGCGCCCATAGACTTACCATTAGCGGTCGGCTTTTACCGCGTGACTAGTGTGTGCTCTTAACGCGTTATCCAACCTTTGACACATAAAACAGCTGCCACCCTCCTTGGCATGGATGACACAAGTCTTTGATAGGTGATCGGAGATAAATTGTATCAAATGTTCAAGTAGCGTCATTCATGTAAAGGATATTCTAAAATGTTTGTTTTTTGAGCTCTTGGCTGCCGATTCATATCACCTAAAATGTACTTTATCGGATTAATATACACAATAACTTAACTTGGATTTAGTATTATGTCCTGGAAATGGGAACTCCCATCCTGATAAGCCAAGATCATCATTAAACAGCTGATGATAACAGAATTAGGAAAAACTCTTGATTTTAATGATTATAATGATCCACATTAGCTCGTTTTTATTCCGATTAATTGAAGCAGAAACTCAAGGTGAAAATCAAAGTTCATATAGTATTGAATTAATAATATTAAAGTCTTAACATGTGTAACTGATATTCGAAATATTAAATGCACGTATGAGATGGAAGAAAGTTTTGGACTGGCACATCCAACTAGTTTAATATAATTAAACAAGATAGTAATGAAGGCAATGAATATTGAAAAGATATAAAAATTAGAAATCATTTTGAAATCTAAACCTAACATAGCATAGTTTAGATGTCTATATAGCATTAAAAATTTACATTTATTCTAGAAGATTTTCGTACAGTTCCTTGCAATACCGTTTGTAACTTATCTGTTTTATTATCTGTAGTATCCCCATAGGAACACTCGCTGAATCTGTAATTAATAAAAATCTTCTACTGATCCCACAAGTTTTACGGATTGTCTTAATTTAAATTTTTCAGGGCTGATGTAAAATCTGCTTCTTATGTACCTTTAATATTGTAGTATCATCGAAGTTGAGGACCAACCTGAATGACAGTTCCTTGCTTCCATGATTCATTCATCGTTTAGTGAAACCAAACTCTTGCTTTACCATACAAATTTGATAGTTGTGTGCTATGTTTGTTAGCATATTTATTTTGAATCATTTGTCGCTTCCCTAAAGACTCCTTTGCTCCAGCTAACGGAAAATTTGGCCAAAATTTTTCAGGATGATATGGCAAAAGAAACTTCAATCATTTGTCCATTAATAGTTCAACTGGAGAGAGGAGATCTTGCAATGGTTGAATACGATAGTCTTATAAGACCATATATAGATCTTTTCCATCCTGTAATGGCTTTTTATTGTTTGAACAGCTCTTTTAGCTTGATCTTTAGTTCTGTGAAAATATCGTGAGGTGAGGTTATGTTCCACATTCCATTTATTTTTAAACTTTTTTTACATCATCTGAATTGAATGGTGATCTCTCATCGCTGACCAAGTCCTCTAGAATTCGATGTCTGGCAAAAATAGATTTGAAAGTAATTATGACATTTGGTGCAGCATTATTCTTAATTATTTCGATTTCAGCATAGTTTCAGAAATAATCAATTAATAAAAGATATTGCTGACCTTTTAGATAAAAGAATCACAACCAAGATTTTGACAGAGCTTTTTTGGACAATCTTCATCAAAACAGAACTTCCTTTTGATTGTTACTATGATGCTGCTGGCAAATTTTACATTTCTTAGTAAAAGTTTCAATGTCACAGTTCATTGATAGTCAATAAAAATATTCTCTTTCCCTTGTCTTACAAGACATTATGCCCCTGTGTGTTAAATGCAACTTTTAAAGTATTTCTGCTCTTGCAATCTTTGGCATAATAAGTCTTTTATCTCGATAAAACGTATCTTCAGCTGTACAGTATTGCAATGCCAATAAGGCTTAGCGAAATTTCGTGTATTTTTTTCTTCTATATCAACAATTTTGTGTACGATATAAAACTTCATTGGCCGTAAATGTCGCATATTCTTTCCACTTCTTTATTGTTGAATGAGATAGTAGGTTTACCTAAACACTTGTGTCTCCTCATCTTCTTCATCAATAAAGTATTCTTCAAGTAACTGAACGTTAGAAAGTGTATCGGCATCAGAATAAGTTTTCAGGGAACATATTCATTTACTCCAATTTTGTAATCAACTCAGAATTACCATCTGCGTTACCATTTGCTTTTGATATTACAACAAGAGTAAATTTCCAATTAGTCATATAGCAACTTTGGAAATAATTTCTTCTGCTTCTGTTGATTCCATTTCTTTATTAATCTTGTCTTGGGAGCATATAGAACATCTCTTCCTTTATGAAAAATGGGCGTGCACTGCACTTTGGACGAAGTTGCAGTGAAACTTTGAGACCTGGAATGTAACCCATTTTTTACTAAAACATTTCTGGATATTTTGAAATAACCTCATGAAGACTATTTATAGTTTGCAACTGCTAAATAAAATTTTCTTTTCAAAATCGATTTCTTGAAGGTTAATAGAGAGATGTCAAGTCCAGGTACGTCCAAGTAATGCGTCATATTCGTTAAAAACAACAAACAATTCTTCTCGTGACGTTCAGCCTTTGTAAGTTACTTTTACTACAATTTCCCTGTCAGGTAAAAATACATTACCAGTGTATGATCAAAAAACGATTATTGATTTTTGAAAGTTAGACGAAATGTTCAGTTTATGGAGCTCATTTCATGAAATGAACGTAAATCCTGCACCGGAGTCTACTTCAAAGGTTTTATTTTGTTCCTTGATATTCATAACGACAAAATATTTATCAAAATCTGTCGACCCGCCAAAATTTGAAGAAAGTTTTTCATAAGTTAATTGATTCGTAGGATTATGGGCTTAGAAGTTGGATTTCCTTTCTCTTCTAGTTCCAATAGATACTTTTCGTACACGTCCCAATTTTTTACGGGCGATTCATGTTAGTTGATTACGATCGTATTTTCAATTTTTAGAAATGTAGTCGTCTTTGCCACAGCGGAAGCACATATTCTTCATTCACAGTTTTTCAAAATAAAATCAAGATTGAAATTTTGAACGGATATTAACTCTTAACCGGATATGGGAATTAGAACGAGTTTTATTCGACTTATTACCTAAATCACGTCTGGAAGATCGAGAATTTGAGATCCTGTTGATATCTTCAATTGCATAATATTTCTTTAAAAGTTCTCAGCTGTTTAGAGATGATTTTGATGATTTTTGGCGCTTCTGATAAAAAGCCTTTAAAAAAAGAATTTCACTAAATGTAAGGATATCTTATTGCAAAATAGCTTCTGGAATGGTGTAGTTAACAAACTTTAACTATCTCTAACAAACTTTGAACGCAAAAATATATCGGCTGTTGAGGTCTCACAGTCACACGGCAAGATCTATTTAAAATCTATTAAGGTAAAGTGCCCTATTATCGTTCCAAAGTTGCTTTTAGGTAATTGGAAGTTTTAATTTTCAGTGAAAATCTACCAAATTTGGGTTTTGTGTAGACTAACTATTCACACATATGGAAACATGGGCAAATGATATACAAAAAAATTTAACAATACGAAAAAGTATTTTTTGAAAAGTATTTCAAAATGAAAAAATCCCTGTCGGCTTGGCCTATAGGCGGAGGTAGATTTCGAAGAAGTTTCATTTCAACAACAAAAAATGTGATTAGTGATAAACGCAGTGTTCCATGTAGGCAGACGATACCGTGCCACCTATAATTAAAATCTCAGCGTCCAGAAACTGAAGTGATGTGAAGCGTTTTTTTTTAAGTTTTTATTCCAAAGTTGTGTTTGAGAAATGTGCAGACGATAATGCAGCAATGAGCTGCTAGTGAGTTATTCTATTTAATAAAGTGTTTTTAATATAACCGGTGCCTATGGAATATTTGTGTTGTGTGTGCATTTAATAATTTACATGGTCCGACGCTCCGGGAGGTGAAAATAATTATTTACAGTGTCTCACATAAGTGATGGGACACTTGTGCTTTACAAAAGGAAACTAATCAAATAAATTAAAAAAACATGTACACATTTTTTGTGGGTGTGTTTCATTTTTAAACTTAGTAAAGATTATTACATAACATACATTTTGTCAAAATATTAAAATATTAATTTAATAAAAATACAAATGTTTAGAACGGAGCAAAAAATAGCTCACATAAGTGATGGGACACCATTATATATGCAACAAAAATCGTCTGAAATAAGCAATAAAAATATTTTTGGGGGTTTTATTTTTACTTAAAAGCAATTGGCAGTAATTTATAAAATCGTCTGCAATATTTCTCTCCAGTTTGTTTTGGAATTTTTGTGTTTTTTAGCTCTGTGTAGCCATGAATGCTAAACGAAAAGAAACTTCGCCTGAAATTCGAAAATTAGTTATTAATTTGCATATTGAACGTGGAAAATCTATTAGAAAAACTACTGAAACAATTAACTTGAGTCGTTCAACAGTTTTCAATATCATTAAACGATATAAAAAGAATCATATGATTCAGGATAAAAGAAGACCTGGCCGACCATCAAAGCTATCCAATGGAATAAAGCGAATTATCGTTCGAAATATTATAAAAAATCCAAGAAATAGTGCTTCAGAAGTTGCTGCTGATTTACAAGTATTATATGGAATAATTGTTAATCCTGAGATTATTAGAAGGATAATTCGATCTGCTGGATATCATGGTAGAGTAGCCAGGAAAAAATTCTTCGTAACTGAAAAGAATAGAAAACTCAGACTAGCTTTCGCAAAATCCAACATAAATAAGAATTCTGATTACTGGAATAAAGTTATATTTGCTGATGAAGGTAAATTTAATATATTTGGTTCTGACAGTAGAATCTTGGTGTGGAGAAAACCCAGGGAAGAATTTCGCAAACAGAACTTGGTACCAACAGTAAAACATGATGGAGGAGGAGTTATGGTATGGGGGTGTATGTCGTCCGCTGGAGTTGGTAATCTTGTTTTTATTGGCAGTATAGTGGATCAGTACAAGTATATTGATATTTTAAAGCAAAATTTGAAATCTTCAGCACGAAAATTGAAACTTCATAACGATTTTAAATTCTACCAGGACAATGACCCCAAGCACACTGCTCTGAACGTTAGACTCTGGCTGCTATATAACTGTCCTGAAATAATAAAAACACCACCACAATCTCCAGACTTAAATCCCATAGAGAATATTTGGCAAGAATTGGAATCAAGAATTCGTAAACACACCATTTCTTCAAAACAACAATTAAAATCGGTGCTTCAAGAAGAATGGGGTAAAATCACTCCAGAAATCACAAAAAAATTAGTCGAATCCATCCCAAAAAGATTAAATCGTGTTTTAAAAGTAAAAGGAAATCCAACAAAATATTAAAACCTTTTAAAAAGTAAAATTTTTGAATAAATATTTGATGGAAAAGTAAGTCTCCCGTCACTTATGTGAGCCATTTTTTGCTCCGTTCTGAACAATTGTATTTTTACTAAATTAATATTTTAATATTTTGACGAAATGTATGTTATGTAATAATTGTTACTAACTTTAAATATGAAACACACCCAAAAAAATTTTGCATATGTTTGTTTATTTATTTTATTGCAGTTTCTTTTTATAAAGCACAAGTGTCCCATCACTTTTCTGAGACACTGTATGTGAGTGAATAATCATCATATGTGCTGATGGGATATTAAGAGTTCTATGAAAGATGTTTTCTGAAACTTTCATTGTGAGATTCGTCGAATAATGTTGGGCTCAAATAAGTGAAGTACTGTGCCTAAGAAGATAAATTAAGTGCTATAATGAGTCTACTTCGGGATTTTGCAGCGATTTGAGTGAGGTAAGAGCAATTTTCTAGTTTATTTTGATTAAATTATGTCTGTTATCGATAATTTAAATAAAGACGAGCTTAAGCTCGTAAATGAGGAATTGGGCTTAACTGCTTTTGAAAGTAGTAAAATTATTGATTTAAGAAATATTATAGAGAATAGTGATTATTACTCAAATGAGCAGTTAATAAAAAGCATCGTTAATTCTGTTGTTGAGGAGTATAAATCACGAAAGGAAATTGAGAAAACAAAATTAGAATTAGAAAAAATTAAATTAGCGCAATTAGAAAAGGAGTTAGAATTGGCAAATATACGTAAAGAACCATCCCAAAATTCTGAATTTGAAAAAAATTAAATTAGCTCAGTTAGAGAAAGAATTAAAACTAGCCAAATTGTGTAAAAAGTCTCGGGAAATTTTGCCGTCCATAAAAGCAAAATCGGAAACGGAAATAGGGAACAATAACTTGGAAAGTTTTATTAAAAGTATTAAAACTTTAATTATTCCTTTACCATCGAGAGCTGAGTCATTTAATCTTTTTTTAAATCTCTTGAGAAAGCGTTTCGAACTAAAAATGTACCTGAAAAGTTTATAGCAGAAATTCTGTTAAATATTTTCGGGGGAAAAGCGAGCAATTTAATGATCTATTTATCAGAGGAAGAGTTAATTAGTTATGATAAACTGAAAAATATAGTCTTTAAGGAATTTCAACCTACTGCACAAGAATGTTTAAACAATTTCAAGAGTGCGCAAAAATTACCATCGGGAAGTTACATTCAATTTGCAGCTAGGTTGAGTTCAAATTTTCAGTATTACTGTAATCTGCGTGAAGTAAATGATTTTAAATCATTATGCGATCTGATTGTTTCAGATAAAATTTTCAGTTCTTTAGATCGCGAATTAATGAATCATATCTCGATTAAACAAGCAGAGTGATATTTTAAATCACAGCAACTAGGAAGAGAATCCGATATTTTTTTTAGATTAAAAATAAATCTAAAGGTGAATCAAATGTGTATTCGAGAAATACGATAAATGAAAATAAACGTATAGCGACAAATAAATTTCAAAATCGGCCTCAGAGGAGCGTTTCAAATATATTTTTTTCGGAAACAAAAAATGTCAAATGTGTCTTGTGTAAATCTAATGAGTATCATGGTTTACATTCTTGTCCGCAATTCAAAAAACTGTCCATTAAAGATAGAGTAGAAGTTGTGAAATTAAATAAAGCATAATTCAAATGTTTAAATTATAATTGTTGCGTACAGAAATGTAAATATAAAAACTGTCCTAGATGTAAACTACCGCATTCTGAACTAATACATTTTCCTAGAGAAGAAAAGGAATTAAATTATCAAAATAAAAATTTTGGTCATGTGTTTCAATCGGCTGCAGGAATAAAAAATTCACAGCCCGAGGAAATATTTTCCTACCCTCAGAGTTAGACTGTCGCCTCTAGTTTTGTGAAAAATAAAACAAAATCCGTTTTATTAAGTACGGCGCGTATCCTCATTAAAGATAAATTTTCGGAATGACAGGAAGTTAGATTCTTACTAGATGTCGGTTCACTAGCCTGTTTTATTACGTCACAGTGTGCTAATCGATTGCAGCTCAGAATTAATAAAACGAGTAGTTTAATTTCGTGTTTTGATGACACTTCTATGACAATAAAAGGCTGCGTAAATACAAAAATCGCGAATAGAGATAAAAGTTTTGAAAGAGAATTGACTATGCTAGTAGTAAGGAAAATTGCAGATTTAATTCCGCAACAAATGGTTAACATAAATGTTGAAGTACCATATTTAACTATGCTAGCAGATTATAGATTTAATTTCCCTGATAGATTGATATGTTGTTGGGAGCAGAAATATTTTATGAGCTATTAAGACCGGGACAGATATATTTTCAGAATTTAAATTTACTTTTGCAAAATACCGTATTTGGGTATGTGGCTAGTGGATGCAAAGAGCAGGAAAGTGATGTAAGAGTTCATTGTGGACTAATTCAGGAGGAAGATTTAAACCAAATATTAAAAAAGTTTTGGGAAGTTGAAAACGTCGAAGTAGAGTTATCAAAAAGTGAAGAATTTGAGATACGTGAGAAGCATTTTGCGCGTACGCATTGGAGAAATGAGGAAGGGAGATATGTGGTGAGAACGCCTTTAAAGGAAAATCCTTCGTGTTTAGGCCAATCTAGGGAGCTTGCTCTTAATACTCAAATCGCTGTGGACTCGCTTATCAAAAGATAAGAAATACTTCAAATTGTATAAAGATTTTTTAAATGAATATGAAATGTTGGGGCATATGAAACAGGTGAAAGAAGTAAAAAAACCTGACGTTGTGTATTATGCTCCACATCATGGTATATTTAGAACAGAAAAGTCCACCACAAAACTGAGAGTTTTATTCAACTGTTCTGCCACAACAAGAAATGGCACATCACTTAACTCATTGCAATATAATGACGATGTCATTCAGAATGACTTATTTGCGATTATGGTTAGTTTTCGAGAGCAAATTTATGCACTGACTGCGGATGTCCAAATGATGTATCGAATGATAAATATTGATCCTAGTCAGCACCCATTGCAGAGAATTTTGTGGAACTATAATTTCGAGGGAGAGCCTAAAATTTTTGAACTACAGACTGTTACATACGGTACGGTTAGTGCGCCTTATTTAGCAATGAAAACTCTCAGACAACTATCGATTGATGAAGGAGATAGACATCCTATGGCAGCATCGGTTCTTGGTGAAAATATTTACATGGATGATATTTTGAGCGGTGCACCTACGCTTGAGGAATTCAAAGAGTTGCAGCGGCAGCTCATACCGATTATGCATAAAGCAGGTATGAGACTCCATAAGTGGTGTACACGTGATAAAAATCTTTCTCTGACATACGAAGAAGGGTATAATTTTGATAATGAAGTTGAAGCTGAACAGTTCCGTAAATTAATTATTGGTGGACTCAATTATAAAACTTCAGAAGAGTCACTCAAATCTCATTTTGAACAACGGGATGAAATTGTTGATTCTGTTGTGATGAGGGATCACAATAGTCGCAGATCACGTGGATCTGGCTTTGTAACATTTAAACGTGCTCATATGGTTGATGATGCTCAAGCTGCTAGACCTCATAAAGTTGATGGCCGTGAAGTGGAGCCTAAGAGAGTTGTTCCTCGTGATGATTCAGATAAACCTGAAGCACAGATGATTGTTAAAAAACTGTTTATAGGACCTTCATTTCTTCAGAACAATGATTATCCTCAACGTTCAATAACCATACCAGAAACAAATGATGAGTTCAATAAAGACCTCAAAATTAATGTTAAATCCTTGAATGAATTTAATGTTATAAATTGTAATATCACCGAGAATTGTTTTGTAAATAACTTGATTAATCTTAGTAATAATTATTTAACGATTGTGCATATTCCTAGTTATATTTTCAGATTTGTGATGAATGCAGGTATGCCTCTTTATAAATGTAATGGACCCTTGACTACGTCAGAATTTGAATTTGCAGAGAAATATTTAATTAAATTAGTGCAAAATGAAACGTTCAGTGCAGACATACATAGTCTCCAGACTAAAGGATCGGTAAGTCCGAAAAGCAAGTTAAAAGGCCTTAACCCTTACTTAGATGAATGTGGAATTTTAAGGGTTGGTGGCAGATTAGATAATAGTAATTTAAATTTTTCGAAAAAGCCCCCGGCGATTTTACCAAAGAGAAATAAATTTACTGTAATTTTTATAAATTATTATTATAAGAAATATTTGCATGTTGGTGCGTCAACTTTACTATACTTAGTAAAAGATAAATTTTGGCCAATAAATAGTCGTACAATGTGTCGAAAGGTGGTTCATCAGTGCATTTCATGTTTTAAAGCTAAACCAGTTATTGCAAATTAATTGATGGGCGATTTGCCCAGGGATAGAGTCCAATTGGACTATTGCTTTAATATTTCGGATGTTGATCTGTGTGGGCCATTTATGATCAAAATTGGTTATGCACGTAGGACCATCTTACAAAAAATTTATATCTGTATTTCTGTTTGTTTTGTATTTAAGGCTATACATATAGAAATTGTCTCAGATCTTACCTCCGAATCATTTATTGCGGCACTGAAAAGATTCATTGCACGCAGAGGTAAATGTGCCAAATTGTATTCTGATAATGCGAAAAATTTTATTGGGGCAGATAAAACACTTAGGGTCTTTTATGAATTAGTAAGAAAACCTGATGAGAAATTAGCAGCATACTTGTCTAGTGAAGGCATTGAGCAGAAATTTATTCCCTCCAGATCACCCAATTTCGAGGGTCTTTGGGAAGCCGCAATAAAATCCTTTAAATTTCATTTTAAGAGAATTGTGCGAGGTGCTAACCTCATTTATGAGGAATTTCTTACAGTAGTGATACAAATAGAGGGAATATTAAATTCGAGGCGTCTGAGTCCATTATCAGATGATGCAAATGATTTGGGAGTCCTAACTCCAGCTCATTTTCTTATAAAAAGACCATTAAATGTCATTATTGAGCCTGATTTAACCAATATAAAAGAAAATCGCCTCAAAAAATGTCAAAGAATGACCAAAATTGTACAACTTTTTTGGCGCAAATGGTATCATAATTATTTAAGTGAATTACAACAGAGGGGTAAGTGGAGATTTGAAAAGGATAATGTAAAAATAGGAGATCTAGTGTTGTTAGTAGAGAAAAATATATCAAGCAATAAGTGGCCTTTAGGCAGAATTATTGAAGTATATTATGGTAATGATAAGAAAATTCGCGTAGTTCAGGTAAAAACTCAGAATGGAATTTTTAAAAGATCGATTAGTAAAATATGTATTTTACCTATGCCTGAAACCCATGGTACTTTAAAAAAAAAAGATAAATGCATATATATATGTATGTGTGTGAGTGTTATATTGTTTTTTCTTTCAATTTTTATATTTAAGTAAACATATAGTGACCTTTTGTATTTATTTGTGTAATTAGTGTACTTAGTTAAAAAAGAGTTATTATTGAATGTGAAACATGTCAATGGGGACCGTATGTTCCATGTAGGCAGACGATACCGTGCCACCTATAATTAAAATCTCAGTGTCCAGAAACT
Source organism: Maratus speculifer (assembly GCA_964019185.1). Classification (NCBI taxonomy): domain Eukaryota; kingdom Metazoa; phylum Arthropoda; class Arachnida; order Araneae; family Salticidae; genus Maratus; species Maratus speculifer. Next base: position 212,614,168 of record OZ025292.1, on the reverse strand, counting down.
GAAATGATGTGAAGTGTTTTTTCTGTTTTTATTCCAAAGTTGTGTTTGAGAAATGTGCAGACGATAATGTAGCAGTGAGCTGCTAGTGAGTTATTCTATTTAATAAAGTGTTTTTAATATAACCAGTGCCTATGGAATATTTGTGTTGCGTGTACATTTAATAATTTACACCCAGTTTAACTACTTTATTTGGCCGTCTTTGAAAATTTTTAATTTCATTTTTCTGTAAAAGCTGGTTTTATCAAAATCATCTTAAGAGAAATTCGCTCAAATGCCCGTTTTGACAACATATTTCGAAATATATTCTGACTTTATTAAAAAATCGACCAAAATAGTACATTATATAGTTCATAAATAAAAAAAAATGTCAATTGAATGCGTTTGAGAGCAAAATTGAATTTAAAAATGAGTCATAAAATAACCAGTTTGTTATTTGAATACATCCTCACTTATTTAATCAAGATCGCTTTAAAAAATTTTGTGCGAAGTGCTCACTTTCAGCTTATTTTATTCAAATAAATAGAATTTCTTTATTTTGTTTTTTGGGATACTTCACTCCATTACTGCCAATGTAGGATATGCAATACATTATATTTATTTATTTTACATTTGAATTCAAAAGATATCACAAAACATACAGTTCTATGTGAATAACATTAGTTTTGATTCAAATATTTACAAACAATGCATCATTATATGAAATACCCTCACATCCATTACTCTCAACTCCGTTACCTTTGTTAATCACGGAGGTGAGAAAGTGAAATGGAGGTGAGATTAAATTAAATATAAGAACTTAAAATTAATCAAAATAAAAGTTAATTGTTTACTTAACAATTATTTAACTAACATAAAATAATAAATATTGATATAGTTTATTTTAGGGTTATTGGATTGATCAACTATAGCCTAGATTTCTAATTTAGTTGCTATCAACTATTTTGTGGCTTTCACTAGCTATGTTTTAATAATTTATCTCTGTTGATTTAATCGGTTCTTTGCAAAAAAGTGAAAGAAAAAATAACTATTATAATTAAGAATTTTTTAGATAATTGATTACATTTTAAGATTTATTAGAGGGCATAATGATTGGCCATTAATATTCTATTCAAATGTAAAATAAATAAATATAATGTATTGCTTATCCTACATTGGCAGTAATGGAGTGGAGTATCCCAAAAATCAAATTATATTTCAAATGTTTTTAAATAATTTTCTGTTATGAGATTCTAATAATGGGTATTAAATGACTAGCATAATTCAAGTGTTTTAAATACTTTTATACCTTAATATTCTATTAGTGGCGTGAAATTAAATATATAGTGTAGCTAGCATATAATAAACTTACTTTAATTCAATAAATCCTATACAGTAGACTCCTTCAAATCCGCACAGCTTGGGACCAGAAGTTTTGCTGATTTCTGGTCATTACTTTGTTTACATTTTTTAAACAGTAATTTGAATGTAATTAACAATGAAATTGAAACTTTTATGAAGGTTTACAATATAATAAAACATTAAAATAAGAGATAAACTAAAATAATAAAAATTTAGATAATTTTTAACATGGTTAAAATATTAAAAGCAAAGGTCAAGCTAATAATGTATGATTAAATATTTAATATAAAGATAAGATGCATTTTTCATATGAAATTTGCTTTATAAATAATATACTACTAATTCACATCTAAATCATAAAATGAGGAAGTTTTATTTCAAGTTTAGCCAGACTTAATAACCAAAAAAGTTTGGTTAATACATAAATATATTTGGTAAAAAGATTTGATTACTAGTGATATCAACAATATCTTAATTCATTCCAAAATAAATGTATTCTTCCTTCATGAAAACACATGAATTCAGTAATATTAATGAAAATTACAAATTAAAATATGTATGGAATTGATATAAAAATAAAAAAGTCAAATTTTGTCCCTAAATCAAAATTGAATGTTTCATTGTTTACATCTGTAAATTATGTGCGGATTTTAGAGAATTGTGGATTTTAGGGTTGCAGATTTGAGGGAGTCTACTGTATATATATTTTTTAGCACTTTCCAACAAAGTTGAAAAGTGCTTATGCATTCGGTTTGTCTGTCCGTCTGTCCGTCTGTCCGTCTGTCCGTCTGGCCGTCTGGCCGTCTGGCCGTCTGGCCGGATGGCCGTCTGGCCGTCTGTCCGCGCTCTAACTCCCGTAAATATACTCGGATTGCTATGAAATTTTAAGACGTTATTGAGGTTTACCCTAGCACGAACCCTACTGAAAATGAAGTATCTACCATGATTAGTTTATCTACAGAGAGAATCAAAAGTTTCCCATTGCATTACGGTCTATGGGGGAAAATCGTTAATATACTCGGATTGTCATGAAATTTTAGGACGTTATTGACGTTTACCCTAGCACAAACCCTATTAAAAATGAAGTTTCTATTATGATTAGTTTATATACAGGGCGAATCAAAAGTTTCCAATTACATTACGGCCTATGGGGAAAAATCGTTTCAAAGGAATTTTAAAGATGTTATACCCTGTCAAACATATTAAAATATGCATTCTATAAAATATAAGGTGAAAATGTAGCTATTATTCATTTACAGGGCCACACAAAAGACTTCCATCAGATAAGGGTAAAAGGGGGAATTGTGTGTGACATATTTTAAATATATTAAGCTTTTTCATGCATAATAAAATTGATATATGTCACTGAAGCGTAATATAAATTCTACGCTACTGCCTTGCATAATATGAAGTGCATAGCATTTACAGGGCCATGCGAAAGATTTCAAATAGTATGTTCTTTCCGAAGTATCGTATATATGTCCGATGATGGCTGATGGAGGGATGAAGTGCATTTTAATTATGATATTCGCGTTTATATTTCGCTAAATATATGCACATTATATGGTGTTTATAAATGTTATAGTTGATATATAGGGCTACCCAAAAGAGCTCACCAACGTTACTGAATATGAGCGTAAATTATTTAAACGGGGTTCTTAAATAAGCTATGCATTTTTACGCTGAGCTGCATTCAATTTACTGAGAAATGTTTGCAGAATATAGATAAAGGGCTATACAGGGCCACGCAAAGAATTCGGTACATGGACGCCTATGAATGATAATTTCTGAGAATGTGATTTCAGTTGTTTTAAAAGTGTTTTAGTTTACAATAAATTTTAGCCTAATGCTGACGTGTAATAAAGGTACAATGTAAACTACAGGGTTCAACAAAAGTATTTAAGTATGTTTCCATCTAATAGTATGAATTGCTGAAAAAGAAATTTCAAGCTACTGGGTATTTTCTTGCTAAACTAAATTTTCCCATTATATGAACTGACATATGAAATACAGGGCTGTTCAAAAGTACTGGAATACATATTTGGGTATATTTGGCTACACACTATTATTTCCCTAACTAACAAAGTTTTGTTAAAGATTTCATTAAGTGTTGGAAAGTTCTTCATAATCTATGCTTAACGCATGATTTTTCTTACTTGTTTAGTACTATGATAAAGAAAAGAAATGAGCTTAATAGTATAAAAGGATGAAAAAAATGTATTGGCAATCAAAAAAAGAAAGAGAACATGCAGAGACTATGTGATGCGATAAAAAATGACTCACTTAGATATGAGAAGGAAAGAGAGAGATACAAAGAGAAAAGAAGATAAAATTAAAAGCATTAATAAAATGACACCACAAGAACAAAGGAATGTTAGAAAAAATTGGTAAGAAAAGAGTAAGAAATCTTACAACCTAACCAAAAGGGAAAAAGAATTAGAGAAAAAGATTGAAGAAAATATTCCTCCAGCAAGCCCATCTTTAGGTTTACCAACATTGGTGCCAAAATGTGCCTTCAACAAGCAGAGAAAGCTTGTACAGAAACAGACAAAGAAAAAATAAGTGTAATTTGAAGAATGAGATTCTAAAGTTAAAAGCCAAGCTTAAAGAATCTAATAAAAAGATGGAAAAGTACAAAAAAGAGCACAAAAATCTCAAATAGCAAATTTAGATAATCCAGCAATAATAATAAAAAAAATGTAAAAGAACTTGTTAAAAGTCAGCATGTTTCACCAGCAATTAAAAAAATATATTGTATGGAGAAGTCTTAACAAAGCAGCTGAAAGACAATTTAAAACAAAAGACAAAATATAGAAAAGTGATATCAAGTGTAGCAGAAAAGACAAATACAAATGTCTGTGAGAAAATACAAATGTCTGAACTTGGCAAAAATTAATGAGTTTAATGAGCATTAATAAGTTTAAAATATATTAAGTTTTCTGTCACGTGTATGCTGTAAAATGCACATAAACCTTCTTTTTTTCCTTCACTCTCATAATTAGTAATTCCACAATCTGTTTCAAGCAACTTTTTTCAAAGTTCCCAGTGTTGGTGCATGGGTAAGGGTTGAGTATTTGGGAAAACAAAAAAAAACATCAATTCATTTGTAAAATCATGTCCTTAGAAATGAATGAGAGGTATGAAGTGAACTTCCTGAAGAAATCAAAGATAGGGGCGTTTTATATTTTTCCAGAGAATAATGAGCCTTTACTGATCAGAAACTAGAAATTCTAAATGAACCCACTTTTAACAACAGAAATTTTTGATAATTTTCAAAATATAAAATTTTGATATGCATTTGTTTTTATTTCAATGTGTTCTTTCTATTTTAAGATTTTTAGTTACTAATAATAAATATATACATTAATAAGAATATATATCTCCACTCCGTTACCGAAGTCTCACCTCCATTACCAGTAAATTTTTTAAATATTTTTTTACTAAATTAATAAAATTAATTGAACAGGACCATAGCTTTATTAGTGTTCTTCACTTGCTTATAAAAGCCAAAAAAAATTAAATGAAAAAAAAAGTTTTTACATTTCAAAAAAAAATTATGAAATATGCCCTTTTTTGAAGAATGACCCAGCAGCAGTTTGCTGAACCTGACGGCTTGATGATGGTTGAGCATATGATGATTGAGAGCGCTGAAGAGCGTTCCTATTTCGTCCCCGGTACGAAAAAGAGAACTAAAAGGGGACGAAATTGCAACAACGCTACTTCCCAATATGGCGATGTTAAATTTCTTGTAAAATAAACTGAACATTGTAAAACTCACTATAAGGTACTGTTAACATCTTACCTATGTAGAATACATGCAATGAATATGAAATAAATACTTATGGTAAAGTTTATATCTTTCTACAAATGACGTAGAAAGAACTTAGATTTTCTAAAAATAGAAAGCCCGACATTAATAATGCATGGATTCATCTTGGCGAGTGAAATTTTTACTTCTGAATTCTTTTATCATCTGTTCGTTTTGCCTTGCGTGATCAGTGGCGCCACTTTCAGAAAAGCAGAGAAATGAATGGGGACGAAACATGGGCACGTTACCTTAAAGCATGGCACAAAACAGCAATGTAATCAGCAGTTTTTTGGGTTTCACCTTGGTAAGTCGAAAGAAATAGATGTTGTGACGCAAGGATATTTTTCTTAAGACAAAGATGTGTTTCAAAAGCCATTATTATTTCATCATAAGTTAACTCAGGTGGAATTTTGGGCGGTTGACACATTATAATCAGAAGCACCGATCGAATTTAGTAATAACTGAGCACTTCATTAAGTCGTTGTCGATAATATTTTAAAGGATTCCTTTTTAGAATCAAAAGTTTCAATTTTTTAATCAAAACTGGATTTATTGATTGCATGATTGAACTGAAAACTTCTAACATTTGAACTTAGAACTGAAAAATTCTTTCAAAAACTGTTGCTGCTTTGTTTGAAAACCAGAAATAATATTTTAAATTGATTAGGATATATTATAAAAAAATTACTTGTAATCAACATTGAAAAAAATTAATAGAACATACAACGTCTCATTATAGAAAGTCAAAATCATATAGAAAGTTATTATCAAAGTCAGTGAATCGAAGCTAAAGTTCCATTGTAATATGCATAAAATCGAAAATATATGTAAATTTTATCATAAGTATGACTTACATAGTTCTCATCGAAAAAAAAAAGTGTTAGCTGAGTGGTTTTGAAAGCATAAATAAAGATACCGGGTGCCCCAAAAAAGACTGATGGATTTTAAAATTCAATAACTTGCAAACGGAAACAGCTATTTAAAAAATTTTTGCAGGAGGGTTATGTATAATGTCAGGAGTATTTTTACCGTAATTTTTTATTTTAGTTCGAATTTCAAACAATAGGTGGCGCTGACGGCGATTAAAGGCCAGGTGATCAGTGCTGAGTGAAGCGTCTACCTGGCCTTCAATCGCTGTCAGCGCCACCTATTGTTTGAGATGCGAACTAAAATAAAAAATTACTGTAAAAAAACTCTTGACATTATACATAATTCTCCTGCAAATTTTTTTTTCAAATAGCTGTCACCGTTTGCAAGTTATTGAATTTTAAAATCCATCAGTCATTTTTGGGACACCTGGTATATTCTTAATATTAACACGCATACATATCTATATTATAAAGGCCAAACGTATCTGTGCGTAACGCATATGTCATTTTTCGAATGGCAACACTTTCTGGTGAAATTTAACTTTTGCAATTTTCATTACTGTAAATTTTTTAACTCCCAGACATCGCACATTTTCAATCTTTACACCGTTGTGTAGGGAAAAATATGTACTTTAAAATGCAATTTGTTTGAAGACTGTATCTTAATTTGTTTTTGAGATATTAATTTTTTTGTAGTTTTTAATTTAATTTTTCTGGGGGTGGCAACTTGAGTACGGATTTCTGTGCAAAGTAAAGGAAAAATAGCCATAAATAAAAAGAAGAAATAGAGATTTTTTTCGCCGAGATAGCAAGCAAACAAAGACAATCTTGGCAATAATTCCAGGTTTAAAGTAATGTCCAATTTTCCAAATTTTTGTCCAATTGTTTAAGACATTCAATTATAATTATATTAAAACAAGATTATTCGCTTAATGTATTTTTTTTTATAAATTTCAGTTAAACTTTCAAGAGCAAACGACATTTTTAGTTTTTTTTTTTTTTTTTTTTTTTTTTTTTTTTTTGTTACCTGTCAATTTTACCAGAAGGAAAATGCAAAACAAAATTATTTAATTTTTCTTTCTTCTTGGAATAATTACATTTTTTGTGTTATTTATTTTTTACTTTATTTTTAGAACCATTTTTATTTTCTAAATGTATTTTCAGAAAAGAAAAAAAAGTACATTTTCATATAGAAAATTGATCTGAAATAGAAAAAGAATGATATAAAAGACGAAATGAGATTTCATAATTCGCCAATATCCAATGTTTAAAATGTAATTGAAAATTTGGTTTGGCATGATTTGTAAAAATCAAGGTTTGCGTATAAGGAAAGGGCAGCTGACGTCACTGTGGACGAATTACTGTGGATAAGCGAGAAAAACCTGTCCGTTCTTTAAAGACTGATACTGTACGGGTGAGCTCCGGGAATTTGATTGGTTTACGTTTGGCAGCTCTGTGGTAGGCGATGATACGATTGGCTTACGTTGCCAAGACGATTCCTGCAATGATCGCTTTGAAAAAAAGTCATGGTAGATTGGTTGACGAAAGTGTTTGTTTGTAAACATGCCCTTTCCTTATTTCACGGAAAATACGGCATCTTCTTTGCACGTTGAAGTGACGGAGTACAATGTTTATTCTTTTAATTTGTGTTGTGAATTTTAATTTATAAAACGAATTTTAAATTTGTCATAAAATTAACTTTGAAGCAAACTTTTTTGAAAAAAAAAATGTACGTGCAATCATTTTTTTATTTTAACATTTTAGCATGCGCGTAAGAGTTTTCGGTACTACTTGGTTATCCCGTCGACCAAAAAACTATCGCCGAATTATAGGATTAAATGCCAAAAATGGATGATTTGTGAATGCCATATTCGATGATATTAAATACGATACACATGTTTAAAATGTCATCAAGATGTTTTTAATACCACTTTTTATTTGTATTTTTATTCATGTTTTACTAATTTATTTGTTTTTTCTTTATTGAAAATAAAAGTTATGTCAACATATATAACTTGGCTATTAATTTGGAGATTTTTTTAATTTGACGAAAATGGTCGAATGGATAATCAAGTAGTACCGATTTTTCATATGCGCAAAATCTATATTGCAACAAACAAATGTGTCCGTGTGTAGCACTGCTGTTATTTTACGAATGACAACATTTCAGGATAAATGACTTTTTGCAATTTTTTAATCTTCTAAACATCGCACATTTTCAATTTTTATTTCATCATATAGGAAAAGAAATCTACTTTCAAATGCAATTTGATAGAAAACTGTATGTCATTTGACTCATTTATTGCAAGCTTACATTTTTCAAACATTTTTTTAAAAATCTCTATCACATATCTCCATTAAGAAATAATGATACACAATTTACTCATAAATCTATGAATATTGTTCCTGATAATTTTACATTATAAAATTAAAATTGGTTGAGTAATAAAATAAAAGAATGGTTAAAAACGCAGATTAAATTATTAAAAATCACAAATTAAACATGTAATCAAGCAACTTAAAATTTTACACTGCCAAATAAGAAAAAAAATGAAAATATTTTGAATTTGTTTGAAGATTGTATTTCAATTTACTAATTGGATGTGGTTCAAAAAAAAAAAAAAAACAGGTGCGAGTTATTTTTAAATTTATCTCTACCGAGTGAAACTCGATTACGATAGATTAATCTATTTGTCCTTAGAAAAATATAAAGAGTTCGGGATTTGTTTCCGACTAATATACTATAGCAAAATTAAAATTTCCTTTATAAATAATAAAATAAAATAAAATAAATAAATACAAATTTAACAGACATGTGATTAAATTACGTGCTCGAAGCACTGAAATGACCAGGAACAAAATTGCTGCCGTAACGAAATCTTTGGCTAATAACTTCCGGCATGCGTCTAATACGGAAATGTGACTTTTGAAAAAATTCATTACTTTATTTGATTCCATAATTAATATTTTTCATTTAACCCTTTAACCTAACCATGTTTTTCCGATATGTAATATTTTAATTCAAAGATTGATTTAATATAATATTGAGATTAATGTTAATATTTTTAATTGTATAAGATAAAAATTATGGGTACTACTAGGTTATCCCGTCGACCATTTTCGCCAAATTATAAAAATCGCCAAACTAATAGCCAAATTACATTTGTTGACATAATCTACATAACGAAAGAACAGATAAATTAGTAACACATGAATAAAAATACAGTTAAAAAGTTAATTTAAAACCACTTGATGACGTTTTAAGCATGTGTATCGTGTTTAATGTGACATTCACAATCATCCATTATTGGCATTTAATCTTATAATCTGGCGAAAAATTTTTGGTCGACGGGATAACCTAGAAGTACCAAATTATGCAAAGTTATCAAATACAAATCTTCATACCAATACTTTTAACAGTTATTAATTTATGAATGAAACATGAATGAAAAAATCTGCAAGATACTTAACCCTTTGAAGGAAAAAGCACGTCAATTCTTAAAATGCTGAAAATCCAGAATTAAAAAAAATATGTTTCGAAATATTTAAAAGCGTTTCTTCACGTATTTGACAAAAATAAAATTGCTATTTCAAATTACTGGCGTCAGTGTGGCGTTTTGCAATTAAAATTAAGTGGGATATATTTTATCTCACCCCCTTCAAGGAGTTAAAGGGTTAAAAATGCTTTTTTGGAGTTAGTTAGCAATCTAAAACGCATATTACATGTAGAAAAATCATTAAAGTTTTTAATTTAAAAAAATGCTTTTTACCTTTGCTATGTAACCCGGAAAGCCCGGGTTCGATCTACTAGTTTATTTAAAGCTGAAAATACAACATTAGAGAAAAGAATATGTCGTCATATGTCGAAATATGTCAGAGAATAGAATCTATAATAATAAAGATACAAGTATGTTTGTGTGTCAGCGCGGTCCTGAAGAGACTGCTGTACGTAGAGTTACCAAATTTGGAGGAGAGGTACTTTTGTACATGTAGTTTTGTACCTCGAAGCCCGATTTGCGATTTTTTGATTAGATTTTTTAAAATAATTTTTAGGCGATTTTTAGCGATCTTTTTGCGGTTTTATCCTATCAGTGAAAGGAATGCGGTTTCATTCTTTTAACCCAATATAGCAATTTTTTTTCTCTTTTCAACAAAGTTTATTCGGAATTCCTACATCCATTTTTAAATTTTTAATGAATTTTTTATAGGATTTTTAGTGTTTTTTCACATTTTGCGGCTATTTTTTAACATTGATAAAAATAAAATTGTTTCAAACGTTAACCCTAATGCACGAAATTTTGTCTGGTACAGTTTTTGAATTTGAATGATTTTAATGCGATTTTCAATGCGATTTTTAGCGATTCTCGGCGATTTTTTGTGTTTAGCATCAATTTCTTTTTTCGTAGTTGTTCTATAAAAAACTTTAACCGCTGAGAATGTAACAGGTAGTATTTTTTGCGAAATGTACCTAAAATGTCAAAAGTTTAGGTACCACTATTTTTGAATAGCAATTTTACAAATTTCTTAAATCCTTGCTTATGACCGCCACCCCCTCGAGCAATATATCTCCTGATAGGTTGTTTAACAGAGTTTTGTTTAGACATAGTTTTGATAAGAATAGAGTACGCTCCTTGGTGGTGTAATGTGGAACTAACAGAACGCGATTCTGTTAAAATTTGGAAATCTAACAATGTGATTTGTTTTTAACTTTAAGATAGTTACATGATAATACATGATAAAAAAAACTATAAAAAAATGGTGTGACACATTTCAGGGCGCGAAAGGGGAGGGGCGCGAACAAAATTAGGAAATGTAACAAGGAGGTACGTTTGAAACTTTAAGAGAGTTTATAATACATAGTAAAAATTGTTAAGTGCCGACGATGTTCTAAAGAGTCCGCTGCACGAAGAGCAAGAAAATTTCGGGGGATGGTACCTCTATATATATGAAGTTTTGAACCTTGAAGGCCGATTTTCGATTTTTTAATTTAATTTTTATGCGATTTTTAGTGGATTTTTTATAATATTTTGAGGCGATTTTTCCACATTTTCAAAAGGAATGCGATTTCAGTTTTTTAACGTAATTTAGTGAATATTGTTTTCTTTTCAATATAATTTATTTGGATTTCGCGCAACGACTTTTGGATTTTTAGTGAATTTCTTAATGCAATTTTAGATGTTTTTTCGCATTTTGTCGCTATTTCTTGATGTTAATAAAAGGAATTTTGAATTACATTTTTTATCTAATGTATTTAAATTTGTCTGTTAAGATTTATTATTTTCAGCGATCTATCTTTTTTAAAACTTTTCTCGATTTCCAATGCTATTTTTGGATATATTTTGTGTTCTGCTTCGATTTTTTTTGTAATTCATGAAACATGTATGATTGTTATGTTTTACCCAACTAGAATAAATTTTTATTCCCGAGATTGATTTACATTTAGCTGTTTTAATGAATTTTTCAGTGGTTTTTTTAGTGGTTTTTTTAATCTCACGGCTATTTTTTTTAATTTGGAAAAGGAATTAATTTCAAAATTTTACCCTCACTCTTTTAAAAATTTCTAGGAATTTTGAAATTAAGTGATTTTTAGTGCGATTTTTTCATTATTTTATACGTTTTGCGTTAATTGTTTAATACGTTTTCCAAATGCGACCAAATGTTTTTCCAAATGTTTTACCTTTATATACCCTACCCTAATATAGTTAATTATTCCATTTATATCTATTTTAATGAGATTTTTTACGTTTTGCGCCGATTTTTTATAATTTGTAAATGATTTCCGATTACAGTGTTCCACCCAAATATAGTAAAATTTGACACCTGCAAATTTTATATATTTAGAGGTTTTCAATGCGATTTTTAGCGATTATATGAATACAAGGCCATTTTTCGGCATTTGTTATAAGTAATTGAGATTTAACGTTTTAACTTAACATAGAAGATTTTGTTCTCCTCCAATTTTTAATTTTAGCGATGGTTAGCAAATTTTAGAGATTCTTTGCGTCGATATTTTGTTATTTAAGAAAGAATGCAGATTACACTATTCATAGAAATTTTGTCCCATGCTATTCTTAAATTTAAAACAATTTGTAATGCAATTTTTATTACAATTTTTAGACGTTTTCGAGTCCATGGTGATTTTTTTCTCATTTGCAAAAGAAATGTAGTTTATAATTTATAGCTTAATATAGTAAACTTTGCGATTAAGATTTTTAGCGTATTTTCATGCTATTTTTAGCGTTTTTTTTTTAAGTTCTGTGTCGATATATTTTTAATTAATGAGAGTTCAAGTGCACACTGTTTTGTCCCATTATGGTAAATTTTGTCCGCAGGAATTTGATATAAATTTTCATCCTACTATGGTAAGTTTAGTTCGGATTTTTTAATTTTACTGATTTTTAATTTGTTTTTTAGTGATTTTTTAAGTTCCGCAATAGATTTTTTACTTTGGTAAAAGAATTTCGGTTTCTGACTTTTAGCAAAAATAGTTCAGTTTGTTCTCCACACTTTTTGAATTTTATCAATTTTTAATGCGATATTCAATGTGATTTTTTGGCGAGTTTTGGAGTTTTTAGGGATTCCGTGTCGATTTTTTGTTATTCATGAACGATTTCCGATTAAATGTTTTCCGACTGAATATTAAATTTTTACAGCGATGAATTTCAAGCATTCAGCGATTTTTAATATAATATTCAATGCTATTTTTAGCCATTCTTTAAGTTCCTTAGCAATTTTTTGATTGCAATGTTTTATCTCTTAACAGAATTTTTGGCGTTTCATATCTACGTTTTGTTATTCATGAATAATTTCCGATTACAATCCCTTCCCCCGCTTTAATATTAATTTTTTAACCATTGACTTCCAAAAATTTATCGAATTTTAATGCAATTTTTTAATTATTAAGGCGATTTTTAGATATTCAGAAACTGATTTTGATTTCAAAGATTTTGTTTATCATGGTTAATTTTTTGATTGGAGTATTTTATCTTTTAACAGTAAATTTTTATTATATCGAAAAAAATTTTTAAGTAATAAATTAATTATTATATTAAAATACATTGCGATTTTTAACACGATTTTGAATGCAATTTTTTGATTTTCATTTTTTACATTTTTCAAAGGAATTTGATTTCAAACTTCTACCCTAATAGGAATTCAGTTTCAAATTTTTAGATTTAAAGTAACTGTTTTGCTCTCCTATTTTGATCTACAGCGATTTTTAAAACACTATTTTAGCTTTTATTTGTTTGTTTGATTTGACGGCAATTTTTTCAGGCACGGAAAAGAATTCAGTTTTAAATTTCTTTGATAATATGATAAATGTTCTCCTGTGAGATTTTTGCTATATTAAAGATTTTTATTGCGATTTTTTTCTCGCATTTCACTGCTTGCCATTTAACTAATTAGATTCAAAACTTTTATCCAAATGGAGTAAATTTTGAGTTCCGTGATTTTTGAAATTTTTGCCATTTTTAATGCGTTGTCTCCGTTTCTTTGCGATCCGCTTCGATTTTTTAGACGGTCAAGTTTTAACCCGATGCAGCACCCGATTCTGCCCTCTTTTCCACAAAGTTTATTCGAATTTCGAAACAGAATTTTCGAATTTTGTTTTATATTTTTATGTGATTTTTAATATTTTTGCGATTTTGTAAGATTTATTCACATTGGTAAAAATAATCAAGTTTCAATTTCCTAGCCCTACTCTTTTCGATGACGTTTAGACAAATTTGTGCAGCATTTAAAAAAAATTTCCGAGTTTTTTTATTGTGATTATTCAAAGCTTTTTTTCGCAATTCTTGCTGTTTTTTGACGAACTCGAGCAACGCCGGGCAGGTTAGCTAGTAACATAATAAATATAAACTACAGCAACTAAACAGCACATATCGTTGCCATCAACTATTAACAAATATTATGTTCCAACATGTGTGCATTGCAGATATAATACTGAATATGGTTATTTTGCCCTTGGTATTTTCAGTACTAATTTGCATGATTTTTTTTCTTGTGTGTGTGTGTGTGTGTGTGTGTGTGTAAGAGAGAGAGAGAAATACTTCTTCAAATTTTATGATTGAAAGTTATTTGCATATTTTATCTCATTATTTTACGAATTAGATTAAGAATTTTCTTTCAAATTAAATTTGGATGATAAATGATCCGTTTTCATAACTATCTTATCCCATCTGACCCTATTAGTCAGATGAGATAAAATGTATTACTTCATAACTCTTTTCATAATGGAATGTTATATCATTCTTTAAAAAATGCAAACACGTTATTCTGACGAGTTATCTTCTACTAATATTAATAAAACAAATTTAACACACATGTAATGGAAGTATGCTCTTAAACGATTTAAATTATCAGAATAAAAAAGTTTCCTTTAGCGAAAGTTTTGGCGATTTTTTCGCCTACTTACTCCTGGATTGTGGTAGTACTCCTGGATTGTGGTACAAAAGTATCGCTTTTAATAAATTTAAAATTTGCATTTGAAATTTATTTAAAATTTATTCAAAATTTTATTTTTCCAATAAAAATGAATTTTACTGTTAGAGGCAATCTAGAAAACACCAGGTGTTTCAAAACTATATGTCAAAAATGTAAAGGGAGGTAGAATGCATCTAAGTAAACAGATTTCGTATAGGAATATGAGTGCGAAAATGCAGCATTCTAGAAGTAGAGGGCTCTGTTCAGTTCGACGGATGAAATCGCTTTACTCACTTGAATTCCCCGCACAGATTTCGAGAAATATGTATCGTTACATCAATGCAGAGCTTACCGGCATGCATTCCACATATGAGGCTGCACAAGAAAATTGCTTACATCCAAAAACTCTCGAACTAGTCGAAGAACTATCCTCTACTGTAAATAATACTTTTTATCCACTGCAGAACTTCTGCGATATATCTCAGTGCCTGTATCAGGATTCGAAGAATAAAATGATCAATACACGCACAAATCCTGATGGAGACGCTGAAATGTTCACCTTTTCGGCAGATTCCTTCTCGGTGTAATCGCTCCATGTACATAATTCGAGCAGCCGTTCCATTTTTTTGCACAACCCCTTACATGAAATGCAAGTTGTGTAACGAAGCATGCTGCTAGAAATTCGTGCGCAGAAGGGAGATTTAGGCAATCGAAGTGCTAAATTCAACAGATCCTTCTATTGCCTCAATGCTTCATTTCCGCACGACATCTGCTTGTGTACGTCGCCTCACCCTGCCTTTACATTTCTGGCATATAGTTTTGAAGCAGCTTGTATATATTAAACGTAACGAATATACTATAGTATTCAATTTAAAAAACAGTGATTTTTTTCACATACTTAATTCAGGTGACCTTGATAGGATTCCCTAAATTATTATAATAAAACAAGTAGTTTTCTATAAAAGTCAGTAAATGAATAATTCCCATTATTAGGATGAATGAATAATAACATCCTTTGTTGTAACTAATCTGTGTTATTTAACTTACTACGGTTTCTTCAGGGATGAGATTCAATGTAAGTGACATCATAAGACTTCCCATGATATTACGAAACCGGAAGAGCATCACGCAAGAATTAGGAGTATTTTGGGATTCGGACTGCTTTATAATATCTCATGTAAGATTCTTTTCTTATCAGAAAATTTTCATGCGTTTGAGTTTTTATCACTTCATCTGGTTATACATAATTCAGAATTGATAGAGCTACCTGTTGAATCTCATGAAGTTTATTGTTTATCAAATATTTGATGAATAGATTATTAATGAATTAAAAATTCCTTATGCAAAGATGACAACACAAGATAATTTTTTACGAAAATGTTAGAAAAAAGACAACGGAAATTAGTATCTTATGCTTTAAAAAGAAACTCATTAAAATTAAAGAAAAATGTTTGTATTAAAGAAAATTAGTGTTTTAAAAAAAACTCATTGAAAAATGAGAGAACAACAACGATCAAGAATCCCGGCGCAGAAGTACAGTGTAAAAAATACGATAATGTTCTGCGTATATACCAAGAACGTGTTTCTTTTTTGCGCTTTTTTATAGCAACTGAACTATTTTCTGGGAAATTACAATTTTCTTTTCTGAAACATAAATCGCAGAATTTCTGACTTTAGATACGTCGAAGATTACTATTGGAATGTACAGCTGATAAGCATTCGCTAACACGTGGAATTGCCACACCTCCCGTTCTAAAAACCCCTGATCTTACACATCAACAAAAAATCCATAAATGCATCTCGTAAATAAAGGGCAGTTAGCTTGCCCAATATTTTATAAAAATGTTTCTTGTAAATAACAGGAAAATTACTAAATAATTATCTTAGGTTTTGCATAAATATCTGCAAGTTTCACGCGAAACATTAGGAATGTTCATGTTCATTTCACAGTAATTTTAAGCATTTTCAGTGGAACGTTTAAGAATTACTCAGAACATTTTCGGTTATTTTGAATGAAATTTTCCAGATTTTCTTTTAATTAAATTTTATAAGAAATAGTACCTATCGCAATCGTTACCATGGTACAACTTTTGAAAAATTTCTTCATAACTTTTCCATCATATGATTCCAGGAACCCCTTTCCCCATTTTAAAAGTTAATATATATATATATATATATATATATATATATATATATATATATATATATATATATATATATATATATATATACATACAGTATTAAAAATGCTCTGACGAGCACCAAAAAAGGTTAATATGTTTTTAAGTAGAAAAAGGGTTTGACAAGTGCTTCTGTTAATTATTGAGCATGAGGAAGGACAAGTGATCCCTTCTTGGCTACAACTCACTTCAATGCCAACTTTTAAAAAATCATATTTGCGCTTTTTCCGTGAAAACAAATCAGTCACAGTTACTATAAAAATGTATAGTGTAAAGACATAACCAGTAAAGATGCAGCTTAATTAGACATAAATGTAAGGGAAGACGACATAGTGCCAAAAACCTAGTTCCTGCAGGTATCACATTCATGCACTGCTACCAAGCATGCCCTAAGTGTATAATTGCAAGAAAATTGATTTGTAGCATAGTGCAGAGTAAGCAGTGCAGTTAACATCAGGGATGTAGTGCAGGTTATACGCCGTATACCTTTTGGATTTTTTAATAGAACACCTTATACACTGTTTCTCAAGAAAGCTTATAGTATACACATTCTAGGGTATCACTCTGCTTAGAGCATATATCCTATGTTATTTTTACGACTACACCCCTGGTTAACATCTAAAGCACGGTGGGAAGTTCTACTAAAGAACCGCAAATTTGTTTTATATGGAAAAAGCGCAAATATGATTTTTTAAAAGTTGGCATTGAAAAGAGTTGTAGCCAAGAAGGGATCCCTTGTCCTTCCTCATGCTCAATAATTAACAGAAGCACTTGTCAAACCCTTTTTCATACTTAAAAACATATTAACCTTTTTTGGTGCTCGTCAGAGCATTTTTTAATACTAGTCATTTAATTTTTTGATAAAAAAAAACTGAAGATTTTCTAATATCGTAAAAAGAAAAATAATTGCTGCTGTCAAAATTTATAAAATGATAACAACAGCATAAAATTTTGATGTATCAGAATAATTAAAAAAGTCATTGCATTGCCATATAAAATGCATGATATGAAAAATAAACCATGGATTCAAACGAAAAAAGTACAGAACTTTATTAAAAGAATTAAAATGGGCAAAATCAGCACAAAGGAATGGAAATGGAGAGGGTTCAAAAATTTGCATCGTTTTAACATGGCTCTAATAAAAATAGTTTTGCTCTTACAGAACAATGACAAAAAAAATTATTATTATTCTTTATTGAAGATGCGAAGATTTAAAAAAAGCCAATAAAACTCTTACTACAAAAATTACTTTACTATTGAGAGATTTGCACGTAGAAAATGAAAAAAAAAACAGTTTGACGAATTTAAGAAAAATTTCATATTACGTCATAACTTTTCTGTTGCAAGATTTTCACGTGAAAATGGAAAATAAATTAAATAACTTAACGGTTTTTTTAAGCAAATATTGCGTCATGCTATAAATATAATGAACGAAAAGCAGAGGAATATATAATATCATGCAAGTTCATAAAAATGTATTAAAACATGAGAAAAACCACTATGAAAAAACTGGCATACTCTAACTCTTTAAAGTTCTCGAATTTTGTTTTCGCCATTTATAAATCTATTCTATATGCGTGTATTTATGTGTGTATATTAGAATTTTCACAAAAGGTTTAGGTCCCTAGAGCTCATTCTTAATGATGGAACTGGGTTTTATCTATAATCTTGATTTATTTTTTGTCGGTGAAATTTGTACCAAACTTCGAAATCCACCTCCGCCTGTAGATCGAGCCGGCAGGGATTTTTTTAAGTACTCATACAAAATGCACCTAAAAATAACCCCCGATAGTCTCAATTCATGAATGTGAATTCTCAATTGGAAATTAAAAATTTTTAAGTATGTCTATGTTTTTAAAACGTCAATTTCGATTAAATTTTCAAGTTTTTTAAAATTAATATAAAATTTCAAGCTTATTTATAATATAAAATTCCAAGCTCAATTACACTTCTTAAAAACTTTAAAATAACTAAGTTGAATGTTGCTTTATTATTTTTCTCATCAGTGCTTTATTATTATTGTTGTTGCTGTTGTTGTTGCTGTTGTTGTTGCTGCTGTTGTTGTTACTGCTGTTGTTGTAAAATTGTATTGGAAAAGTTGTCATAACTCAATAAATAATACTTCAATTACCACAAAATTTTTAAATTATATTTTAAATAAGAATTTTTGTTAAATAAAATGATGAATGATGACAAGTAACAAAAAGTCACAATGCTTTATAAAATGAGCCATATATTTTAATCTATTTGTTACTGAGTATTGTAATCCAATATTACTGATTATTATACGGATTAATTTCTTCTCTACTTTAACTTCGGAGCAAGAGCTTTAATCTTTTTGAATTATTCCCAATCTTAGATATCGAAACATATGATTCTACGTTATAAGATCGAAACTGTAATTACGTTTGAATATCATTAATAATAATGAAAAAATGAGATCCACATATATGGACCCAGAAAATAAAGAGATTATAAAATGCTATTTGATTATCTAATCTAATATTTAATCAATAAAGAAATACGTGTGGCACTCGGGGACTGCCGCGGTAAAGCTATTGCATAGCATTTTTTATCAACTTCTGCAATTATAATTTTTTATTTATTTTTTATTTATGCAGTTTTTTTTATATTAATTCAAGTTACACTTTTTGAGCGTGATGACCGATAACAAAATTTTTTTTTTCTTTTATTGAACTAATGAGAATTAATTCAATAAAAGAAAAATCATTTAAAATATTTTTATTATCTTACAATACATGTAGGTTAATCAGGAATTTTTATCATTGAAACTATACGTTTATGGTAGCTGAAATAAAAAACATAAGTTTGAGACTTGATATTCTCAAAATATCTGAAAAATATCGCATCAGTGTCTGCCGAAGTCTACCGAAGGATACCGTGCCGAAGTCTGTCAAACTGAAGCGACGTTAGCCGGAGTGATAGGTTTTTTTTTTCTCGTTACGGAGTTTCTAGATTCTTTCGCCGCGCTCAAGACCCGCGATAAAAGCTATGCAATACCTTAATAAATTACCAAACAATATTTGGCCGCGCTACGAAAATTCGATTGCGAGTTATAAGCATTTTAAATTTTCCGACCCTCACCGTGGAGGGGGGGGGGGAAGCCTCCTGACATCAAAAATTAAAACTGTCTCATAATAAATTACCAAACAAAATTTGGCCGCGCTACGAAAATTAGATGGCGAGTTATAAGCATTTTAAATTTTTCGACCCTCAACGTGGGGGGGGGGGGGTCACCTGTCACCAAAAGTAACACTGTCTCATAATAAATTACCAAACAAAATTTGGCCGTACTACGAAAATTAGATCGCGAGTTATAAGCCTTTTAAATTTTTCGACCCTCACTGTGGGGGTCTCCTGTCACCAAAAGTAACACTGTCTCATAGTAAATTACCAAACAAAATTTGGCCGCACTACGAAAAGTAGATCGCCAGTTATAAGCATTTTAAATTTTTCGACCCTCACCGTGGGGGGTCTCCTGTCACCAAAAAATAACACTGTCTCATAATAAATCATCAAACAAATTTTGGCCGCGCTACGAAAATTAGATCGCGAGTTATAAGCACTTTAAATTTTTCGACCCTAACCATGGGGGATTTCCTGTCACCAAAAATTATCACTGTCCCATAATAAATTACCAAACAAAATTTGGCCACTCTACGAAAATTAGATCGCGAGTTATAAGCATTTTAAATTTTTCGACCCTCACCGTGAGGGGTCTCCTGTCACCAAAAATTAACACTGTCTCATAATAAATTATCAAACAAAATTGGGCAGCGCTACGAAAATTAGACCGCGAGTTATAAGCATTTTAACTTTTTCGACCCTCACCGTGGGGGTCACCTGTCATCAAAAATTAACACTGTCTCATAATATATTATCAAACAAAATTTGGCTGCGTTACGAAAATTAGATAGCGAGTTATGAGCATTTTAAATTTTTCGATCCTCACCATTGGGCGGGTCTCCAATCACCAAAAAGCTACATTATTCTACCTTGTTTTATCTTAAGACGATTCTTTTCTATACACATTCTATCAGGAATTTTTATCATTGAAACTATAGATTTATAGTAACTGAAATAAGAAATATAAGTTTGAGACTTGATATCCTCTAAATATCTGGAAAATACCGCGTCAATGTCTGCCGAAGTCTACCGAATGATACCATGCCGAAGTCTGCCGAGCTGAAACGACGTTAGCCGAGTGTTAGGTTTTTTCGTTACGGATGTGTTAGGATATTTCTCGTTACGGAATTTTTGGATTCGGTCGCCGCGCTCAAAGCCCGCGATAAAAGCTATGCAATAGCTTAAAATTAAAGTTATTTTAAAACTTGCTCTAAGTTACTTCTTTCGGCTGCAACGTAGAATCGTACACGAGAAATAAATCCTTCTAATACTTTAAGCTCTCTTTGTACAACCCCTCGAAGCATGACTTAACTCGTCGGTGTTCTGGTGCATAAAATTGGTATAAATCATGCAATTCAATGTTTCATAACTCGTTTGAACTCAATTTTCGCGTTAAATGCGTGGGACATTTTTTTTTTGTCTTACTTGTTATTGTAACAGAAAATTTTTAATAAATATCACTTATAAGAGAGGAGGACGTGTAAAATTTTAAATTTCGCAAATTTTCAAGAAAAGTTTTTATCGATAAAAAAGACTTTTAAAATGATTTTTACCTCATTTGAAGCATTTTTGTAATTGGAACTATATGTCTAACAGTTTAGAAAATAGTTTGTGACAACGTTGGGAGGGTCACCCTGTATAATAAAAGTAAACATTTAAGGGATGCATATTTATTAATACGAACAATGAAACAATTAATGTAAGAATAGAACATTCAATACTAAGATAATTCAAAAAATTAAAATTATTTAGTTATCTTAATCATTCAGACGCTTAAAAGAATCTGCTAATAAAGATTTCTATTTTCCTTCATGCCTTTTTAAGTGTGTTTGTAATTATGTAAATACGTAGTACCTATAGTCGTCGTTCAGTCCCTCCGTCTGTCTGCACATAACAACATATAACAACGCAAAAACTACTCAACCGAATCGTTTGCAATGTAAAATATGTTATTGTTGTATATTTTCGTCGAGTCATTTCAAATTTTATGAAAATGGATGTATCGTTCAATTACAGGAGCAATGAAAAGTATTCCGTTACATTACGTCAAATGGGGAAAAAAAGTTTCATTTTACTGATGTTACATTCTTTCGAACATAATAAAATTGATATGAATCCATGAAATATGTGCTAAAATAAACATTCTGTATTATATGATATGCAAAGAACATTTGTTATAAATTTACAGGGCTACACAAAAGTATTCCATTATATTATGGTATTGGGGAAAATATTGTTTGGGGCACACTTTAATTATATTAAACTATTTCACATTTTATGATATTGATATAAGTTGCTGAGGTTTACTACAATTTCCTTCTTGTATAACAGAAAACAGATAGTATTTATAGGGACACACGAGAGATTTCCGATACTATACAGTATCCAAATAATTGTTTACTATTACACCAAGATCTGAATATTTTCAAAACTTCGTTATATTACGAATGCACCTCATTTGCTAAGTCTGGCGTGCGATTTCCAACTTTTTATTATTTTTTTTTTTTTTTATTGAATAGTTTTCAGAATATTACCTCAAAAAATAAGCATTGAAAAGGAAAACAGTGATTTTAAAAGCTACAAGTTATCATGCAGATTATATTATTGTTAACAGTAAATAGAGATACTATAGCATACACTATTTATTAAACTTTTGTACAACAAAAGAAGTTATTAATCCATTAAAAATTCCCAAACACCGATCTACAAGTCCACGTAAAATGTTAACCGGCAGCGAAATCTTTGATAGAAAATATATTTACTCTTCCTGCCATGTTGCTTTATTGATCTCTTAATAGAGTTTCATAGAAGAAAATAACAGACGAGGATAGCATATTTGCACGGTAATGTAATTTTATAGGAGAGTGCACTTGTCGTAACCAATAACAAAAGATTTGGCAGAAAAGAACTGCTGTAGCTTTTACCGGGGAGCGACAAAATAGTGGATTTTGACGAGATTATTTTTGTAGTATATGTCGTAGCTGAATATAAGAAAGAAAGGAAAAGGAAATCGGTCATGGCATATTTTTTAAATTTCTTTTTGTGTTGTCAATTGTTTTTACAATATTTATTGAATCATTTTTGAAAATAAATTTGTAGATAAAAAAGAAATTATCTATATACACAGCTCCATGATTTTTGAAAATTAAGGTGACCTCGCCAAAAGCTGTGTAGATTAATTCAGTGCTACGTGGTTTTTATTATATTTCTTTCTATTTAAATTTTGTAAGTAAACTAACATGATTACTACAGTTATTAATGAATGTTCTATACTATTAATAAAAAAATCTGAAATTCACAGATATACTTTTCTTGCATTTCACAGAAAAAATCCCTTTTCACGACAAAATTGAATTTCCCGTTAAAAGTGGAAAATTCTCTTTATATTTCTTGAAAATAACGAAACAATGGAGGTACTCGTTATCTATCACACATTTATTTTGAATGTTTATAAAACTGACATGTTGTTGCACAGAAGTGAAAAAAACTCAATAAAAGAATACTGGCTCTTTTGTAAGATTTCGATCATGCTACTAGAATGTAACTGAACTGATACCAACAACTTTCTGAGCAACAAATTTACCACACCATATTTTAATCATTCATTGTGCAAAAAAAAATCCCTAATAAATTATTTAATCAAAGCATAATATGATTATTCATTAACCATATGAAATTCATAAAAATCATATAAAAAACTGGTGAAACCAGAGAGAAAAGTAGAGCTCGATCTAAAAAAATGTTACAGTAAAAATTGGGAAATATTTTCAATCTAAAAATGTGCGTAGAAAAGAAATGGAACGCCTCTTCTTTAACAACAAAAGTAACTCACTAAATTCTATTCAGTATAATGAAGGTGTAATACAAGATGATTTATTCTCAATTATGGTGAGATTTAGAAAATATATCATCGCTTTCACTGCAGATATTTAAAAAAATGTATAGAGCAATTTCTATTCATCCAGATCAAAGGAAACTACAAAACTTTTTATGGAAAGAAAGTGTAAACGAACCAATAAAGAATTTTGAACTAACGACTGTTACTTATGGTACTATTAGCGCACCTTTTTTGGCCATGAGAACACTACTTCAAATGTCTAGGGATGAAGAAAGCAAGTTTCCTTTAGCAGCACCCGTGCTGAGAGAAGACATGTATATGGATGACATCTTATCTGGATCTGATTTTTTAAGTTCTGCATTAGAACTCCAAAATCACTTAATAGAAATTTTAAAGAGCGGAGGAATGTTATTACATAAATGATGCAGTAATGCTCCACAACTTTACCAAACAAATGACAAGATATATCCCTTTGGTGATTCAGAAGAATCCAAAACATTAGATGTTTTGTGGAAATCGAGAAAAGATTGCTTAAGTTTCGATGTAAAAATTCATAATGAGGTAAATGTCACTAAAAGACAAGTGTTATCAATTATATCAAGTTTGTTTGATCCTCTTGGATTAGTATCTCCTATTATAATTAAAGCGAAAATATTTATGCAGAAATTATGGTTATTGCAATTAAATTGGGATGTCTTGTTACCGGAAAAAGAAGCTAAGCAATGAGGAGAGTTTTCAGATAATCTACAGTTAATTAACAAAATTGAAATTAGTAGGTGTATTTTATTGAAAAATGCTATTATAATCGAGTTACATGGTTTCAGCGACGCGTCTGAAGCAGCCTATGGTGCGGTAATTTACTGCAAATCAGTATCAGAATCTGGACAAATGTCAGTGAAATTTGTGACAAGTAAATCAAGAGTTTCCCCGTTAAAGCAATTAACTGTTCCCAAACTTGAGCTGTGTGCAGCTGTTTTACTATCAAAACTAATTAAACGTGTGATTTCTGCTCTCAAGATTAGTATAAACAAAATCTTCTTACGGTCCGATTTTATGATATTATTTTCATGGATTAAAAAAGAACCATACATATTAAAAACATTTGTTGCGAACAGAATTTCAACAATACAAGAGCTAGCTGAAGGGATGCAGTGGCGACATGTTCCTTCTCAACATAAACCGGCTGATCTTCTAACAAGAGGAATTACTCTTGATAAGCTAATCTCAAATGAGTTGTGGTGGAGTGGGCCAATGTTTCTAAAAGAAAAAGACTATCCAAATACAACCATATCTGAAGCAGTTGATTCCAATGATTTTTCAAAAGAACTGAAAAACTTTAAAATTAATGACTTTAAAAACATGTCCTTTTTTACAGTTTCTAATAATACCTTTGTGCATGATATAATTGATTTAAGTAATAATTATTGTAAGATAATTCGTATTTTAGGATTTATTTTCAAGTTTCTTAGCATTTGTAAAAAAGAAAGAAAAGAGGGTCTTTTTGACCTCGAGGAGCTCAACAAGGCAAAAACTTTTTTGCTAAAAAAAACTCAAAGAGAATTTTTTGACAAGGAAATAAAATCCTTGCAAAAATCAGGTGACGTAAATAATAATAGTCAGATAAGAAATCTTCACCCATTTCTTGATAAAGCAGGTCTTCATAGAGTAGGAGGTAGGTTAGCAAACAGTAACTTAAATGCTAACCAAAAATTTCCAATTTTACTACATAATAAAAGTAAACTTACTCAGATGATAGTAGAATATTTTCATAAACGATACTTACATTTAGGCCCACAAGCTTTACTTTTCCAGATAAGGCAGAAGTTTTGGCCTTTAAATGGTCGTGCAATATGTAGAAAAACAGTTCATAACTGTATTATTTGCTTTAAAGCAAAACCCATCTCATGTCAACAGTTTATGGGGAATTTACCAAAAGAAAGAGTAACTGAGAACTATCCATTTAATTGTTCAGGTGTTTATTTTACTGGGTCTTTTCTCATAAAATATAAGTACCAACGTAAAGGGATTTATCACAAAGTATATGTAGCCATATTTATTTGTTTTGTAACACGAGCAATCCATTTGGAGATTGTTACTGAATTAACTTCACAAGCCTTCGTAGAAACTTTAAAAAGATTCTTTGCTAGGAGAGATAAAATTGCTTGTTTTTTCTGATAATGCTCAAAATTTTGTAGGCAGTAATAATGAACTCAAACGATTACATAATTTAGTTAGAATTCCTGACGATAACTTATCTGGATACTTGAGTAGTGAGGGTGTTAATTGGAAATTTATTCCACCAAGGGCTCCAAACTTTGGAGGTCTATGGGAAGCAGGAGTCAAATCCTTCAAATATCATCTGAAACGTGTGATGGAAAATGCAAAATTAACTTATGAAGGATTTTTGACAGTAATAACACAAATTGAAGGAGTCCTAAATTCGCATCCTCTTGTGCCTTTCTCATCTGAACCGGATGATTTGAATGCTTTGACTCCTGACCACTTTCTCATTGGTAGGCCAATCAACTCTACTGTTGAACCGGGAATAAGTAATGTTCATGATTCCAAGCTAAAATTATGGGAAAGAACTACTAAAATGATTCAGTGTTTTTGGAAAAAATGGTCCAAAGATTATTTGAACTCATTACAACAAAGAACAAAATGGACGTTTGAAAAACAAAATGTTAAAATAAATGATTTAGTAATTATAAAGGAGGACAATGTTGCTATTTACAATTGGCTTCTAGGTAGAAATGTAGAATTGTTTCCAGGTAATGATGGAATTATTAGAGTAGTAATAGTGAAAACACAACGAGGGTTTTTTAAGAGACCAATATCAAAAATATGTTTATTACCCATGGAAAAGTAATTGTTATTCATTTTAATTTGCTATTTATTGTTTATTAGTATGTGTTGTATTATTTATTTAAAAATCTCATGTAGTAATGTATTATAATTGTGGTTCAATGAAAATCATTTAACGGGGGCCGGTATGTTGGGTCGTATTTATTCTGTGTATTTTTGGCAACCGCTTTTATCGTCTGCGTTTGTTTTTATGAGTTAATAGAATGTTTTTAAGAGAACGTAGCCATGAGCGGCTAAGTCGTGAGTTAGTTAAATAAATACAGTTCACAGAGTTTTTTAAATATGTGTTTTTATTGAGTTTGTGAGTGTTTTTAATAAGTTATCGACACACACAATTATTAATATTTTTTAATTTTGATTGCAAGGTGTTATGTACAATGTTGTTTCTCATATTTTCTGAAAAGAACATTGTTTTTTATTAATAACTCTGCAAATTATAAGCAAAATTTGGGACCGTTTTTATAAAAACCTTAATTTTTCTTCGAATTTATATGCTATATTCATAAAAATGAACACAGTTTATTACAATAGGCCACTTAATCATTATCTACAGTTTGAACGCTTTTGCTACATTAGTTTTGACAGGGTTACCCAAAAGATCTTGTTCATTTTCAATTTGTTGACGGTCCCCTATAGGATTTCGGGGAAAATATCTTCACGAAAAAATGTAACCTGTATTATTTTGTTTACACACCTGGAGTTTCAGAATAATTTTTATATATATTTCTAGATATTTAACAAAACGTCTAAAATCGCAAATATCAAGATTTTTTTTTTGCTGTGACTGTAATTTTTTTTATCAATTGCCATTTTTCAATTTTGATCAGGCGAAAGAAATCAATCGAAAATCTAAAAATTAATCTTTGAAATATCATCCTTGGGCTGTGATTAACAATAATCCTTATAAAACTATTAGTTGTAAGTACATTATTTTAACTTACCGTAATTGTATCAAAATTTTATAATAAAAAAGAATCATAAAATGGCTTCGCTTACAGCAGACAATTATAAACAATGGTGCACCAATATTCATCCAAAAATATTATGTCTAATGCTGCGTATAAAATCATTTACGCCTGAAATGGCGCTACATTTCGCCTGAAATGCTACCAAAGATTGTCAAGTATTGGCGGGGTCTCGCTACTTTGAAAGCTGATGAAAACTAAGGAACCAGTTTGGAATTTTGGCGTCTTAATGAAAAGTATTTCGAGGCAAATGGGTTAAGTTTCATCAATGTATGTCTATCTATCTCTCTGAGCTTTAACTTTCGTAGACATATTTCGTCTGAAATGAAATTTATGTACACTATAGAGATCTATAATCATACGTTTTTAAAAATTTGCAGCAAACTGCCTTCTCATTCAACCGTTTTACAGGAAACAGTGGTGTTATCTCTATTCTGGTTAGCGAGAATAGTTCATAATATGGTCCTGTAACCGTTTAATATAAAACGGGTGAATTACTTCTAATTCGTTTCATTTTTTTATAACAGTGCGAGGGTTTTTATTCAAAATGAAAATAGTGTGGATAGTATTTATCGATTTCTTTCCGGGACACACAAAAGTGTTTGTATACATTATTGATCACTATGTGGCAATCGTTGTTATTTTCTTTTTATGTTTCATCGTTTCGAATTAAATAAAAGTGATATATAAATGTTATTGAGAATAAATTATAGCAGCTTTAGGCCCACAGCACGTTTTAAATATTGCGTTCTATGGTATACACTGACGTTCAAAATTTACCAAACAGTTTATTTGAATTATTCTCCAGAAGATTTTAGTAAATTAGAAGTGCAGCTGTCTCAAAAATTAGGAATGTGTAAATAGCCTCTGACCACTTTAGATTTTTGATTGGATACTGAAGACACTTCATGCAAAGGGTAGAAATTCGAAATTCGCGTGTGCTAAAATTTCCGGCCATTCGTCATTCGTTAGTGATTTTTTGGTGTATTTGTAAATTAACCAACGTGAATAACGTAGTTGAAATTCAAAAATGAAAAGTTCAACAATTATTGTTCGTAAACGAGTGATTTGTTTGTCGCTAAAGGGCCAATCCTTTTGTGAGATTTCGGCAAAGTTATCGATCGAAAAAACTACTGTGAACGATACTTTTAAAATATATAAAAATAGCCATGACCTTTAAGCTTTGATCCGGGAGTGCCCGGAAAATGACTATTCGTGAGGACAGAATTATCAGAAGAAAAGTAGTTTATGACTCGCATAAAAATGTCATTGCACTATCCTGCGATTTACGAAATGAAAATATTGCTGAAATAAGTCAGTCTACCGTGTCAAGACGTTTACGTGACATAAGAGTTTATGGAAAAGTCGATGTTAAAAACATTTCAAAAATGTAAAAAAATTTAATAGGCCTGACTGGCGTTTGCTAAAGAACACAAACACTGGTCAAGTGAAAACTGGAAAAAAGTAGTATTTTCCGATAAATCAAAGTTCCGGCTTTTAGGGAGTGATGGCAGACACTACGTTCGACGACCTAAAATCAAAATACATGATTCGAGATATGGTATTTTTACAATGAAGCATGGCGGAAGAAACGTCATACCTGTGTGGAACATTTTCTGAAAGAAGTGTCGCTCTGTTAATTCGTTAGTTGAAATCCGCTGCAAGATGAATAGTAAAATACATAAGAATATCTTGAAAGATCGTTTACTACCTTATTAGAGGAATAATCGTGGTCGTAATAGTTCGTTTCATCATGATAATGATCGAAAGAATATATGGAAATTTGTCAAGCAACGGCTTTCGCATAAAAAAAATACCTTGTAAATAACCAGCTTAAACACACAATATTAAAGCAATAGAAAGTATTTGGGGTTGAACTTGATAAATGTGTGTGGAATTATAAATATTCCAATTCAGCAGCATTTTTCCAAAAAAATTGCAAGAAGATCGAAAAACTTATTGCAGACAATCTTCAACGGTTCATTGAATCGATGTCACGCATCAATACTTTTTGCTAAAAATGTGACGACAAAATACTAATTGTAAATGTTGTTGATCACTGTTATTTTCTATTAGAGCACCATTTTTTTTTTCAAACTCGCCAAGATAGAAGCTTTTGAGAACATGCGTTATCCTTTGTACTTAATTTTATCACTTAAATTTATTGATATTTTTTTTGTTTATTCCATAAATATGTTTCTAACTACTATGTCAATAAAATGCATAAATATCACTTTCAGATTCCTCTTCATATGGTTATACTTACAAATTAACTAAAAATTTTTCGCTGGCTGGAAACTTTAAACCGCCACTGTATATTGGGAGGAGGGTTTTTGTTTTTATTATTATGGTAACTTATCGACGGTAATCTTTTAAAGCAGATTTTTATGATATTTACAATTTGAATTCATCGATGTTAAATAAATGTTATTCAACTACATTGCCATCGTATTACCTATTAAAAGTTACTTTTTGTGTTTTTATTTTAACATTAGCTCTTCTGCCCGGCGTTGCCCGGGTTCATAAAAAAATAGCAAGAATTGCGAAAAAACTTTAAAAATCATAATAAAAAGCTCGAAAAATTTAAAAGATGCTGCACGAATTTCGTCTAAACTTCGTTGAAAAGAGATGGGCTAGAAAATTGAAGTTAGATTATTTTTTTTTTTTTTTTTTACTAATGTGGAAAAATCTTACAAATCGCAAAAAACATTAAAAATCTCATAAAAATATGAAACAAAATTCAAAAACTGTTTTTCAAAATTCGAATAAACTTTGAAGAAAAGAGATCAGAATTTAATAAATTCGGCCAAAAATTGAACCTCTAAAAAATCGAAGCGGGTCGCGAAGAAACGTAAACATCGCTTTAAAAATGGCAAAATTTTCAAAAATCACGGAACTCAAAATTCTCTACTTGGATAAATGTTTTGAATCTAATTAATTTGATAATGTAAAAAGCATCGAAATACGGAAAAACTGCAAAAAAATTGCAATAAAAATCCTTAATCACACAGCAGAAAATTTATCATATCAACGAAGAACTTAAAAACCGAATTCCTTTTCCGTATCTGAAAAAAATCGCCGTGAACTCAAAAAAAAAAAGCATACTGCATTAAAAATTGCTGTAGATCAAAATAAGAGAGCAAAACAATTACCGTAAAGGATAAAAGTTTGAAACCAAACTCTTATTAGTCTAGAAATTTAAAATCGAATTCCTTTGAAAAATGTTAAAAAAAAAAAAAAAAAAAAGACTGAGAAAGCCCGAAAATTGCATTGAAAATTGGAATGAAATTCGTAAAACATTAAAAAATCCCTAGGGTAAAAATTCACTGTTATAATATAAAATATTCTAATCAAGAAATTAACCATATTAACCAAAAAGTTTGAAATCGAAATCGATTTCCGGATGTAAAAAAATCACCACGGAAGAATGGCTTAAAATGACATTGAAAATTGCATTAAAAATAGCTAAATATTTGAAAGTCAATGCTTAAAAAAATAATATTAAGGCAGGGCAGGCGGGGGGGGGGGGGTTATGATCGAAATCATTCATAAATTACAAAATGTAGGCATGGAACGCCAAAATCATATTGAGAGATAAAACATTGCATTCGAAACATAACTACATTAAATAAAATGTTTGATATCAAAATTGGTTTCTGAATGGCAGACAATCGCCAAGTAACTTAAAAAAAATGGCTAAAAATCGTATCGAAAACTATATTAAAAATCGCTGAATATTTAAAAGTCATGGCTGTAAAAATTTAATATTCAGTCGAAAATATTGTAATCGGAAATCGTTCATGAATAAGGAAAAGTCAACACGGAACACCTAAAATTCCCCAAACTAACTAAAAATTACATTGAATATCGCATTATAAATTGGCAAAATTCATAAAAGCGTGAAGAACAAATTGTACTATTTATGCTAAAGGTTAGAAACCGAAATTCTTTTACCGATGTCAAAAACTGTCACAGAACTTGAAAAATCACTATAAAATAGATTAAAAATCAGTAAAATTCAAAAATCCCGACAAATTTGCCATAGTAAAATAAACATTTATATTAAATTCCTGCGGACATAATTTACCATAATGGGACAAAACATTGAAATCTGAACTCTTTCATTAGTTAAAAAATATCGACACAAAACTTGCTAAACATTTTATGAAAATACACAAAAAATCTGAATCATTGATGTCAAAATTTACTACATTAAGCTACAAATTATTTAAAAATTTCTTTTCCAATTATGAAAAAATCGCCGTGGACTCGAAAGCATCTAAAAATTGTATTCAAAAATTCATTACAAATCGTTTCAAATTTAAAAATAGCGGGGGGCAACATTTACATTAATAGAGTAAAAAAGTGTAATCTGAATTATTTATTAAATACGAATGAAAAAATCGGCGCAAAGCGTGAGAAATAATGAAAACATTGCTAAAAATTGCATTAAAAAACACTAAATTTCAAAATTCGTAAATGAAGTGTAAATGTTTGAAATTGATTTCCTTTTCGAAATTTCAAAAAATAGCCGTGAGATTCAAAAAACCAGAAAAATTCTTTAAAAATCGCCAAATGTATATACATCCCGTGAATAAAAAAATATTCTAGTCATGTAAAACGTAGCAACCATTCTTTTTTACATGAATTACAAAAAAATCGACGCAGAATACAAAATATATCAAAAATCACATTGAAAATCGACAAAATTAAATAAAGGTAAATGGTGAAATTTACTATATTAGGCTAAAAGTTTGAAACCAAAATAATTTTTTATTTGTCAAAACACCACTGTGAAAAAAATAGTACTAAATCGCATTTAAAAGTTCATTAAAAACGCATTGAAAATTGCACTAAATATCGCTAGTTATTTTTCAAATTGCAGTAATCAGAATCTCATCAAACGGATAAAACATTCTAATCGGAAAACTGAACTATTTGATTATCCGGTTGACTAAAAAACTATCTGGGTCAAACCATAAGATTAAACTACAATAATGGCGGATAGTAAATTCCATATTCACTTGACATTAAACATGTTACATATGTTTGTTACGTCATCAATGGGTTTTACGTCCTTTTTTTATATGTATTTGCATTAATGTTTTTTCTAAATTATCTCTTCTTTCATTATTTAATATAAAAATTACATCTATTTGCATAATTTGGCTTGTTTCACGATTGATACAATTTGGCGAAATTGGTCTACAGGATAATCATGTAGTAAAAGGAAATCCTTTATAGATAATAAAAAATCGACACTGAACACAACAATTCTTGAAAAATCGCGTTAAAAATCTCTAAAATTATATTAGATCAAAAGTTTCAAATCAATTTTTACTTCCGAATATCAAAAAATCACCATAAAACTCGAAAAATTTCTAAAAATTGCATTGAAAAGTGCATTAAAAATCACTAATATTAAAGAATCATAGGGGTCAACATTTACTCTAATAGGGTAAAACGTTTTAATTGGAAATATCTCATGAATGACAAAAATCCGACATCAAACGCAAAAAATCTCGAAAAATCGCATTAAAATTAGCTGAAATTCATAAATCTTAACAGCTAAAATTTAAAACATCAGCCTGAAAGTTTTAAGCAAAATTCTTTTTACTAATGTCGAATAATAGCGGCAAATTTACATTAAATAATTCACTAAAAATCCAAACATCGTTGCACGAAATCCAAATAAATTATATTGAAAAGAGAAAAAAATTCACTAATTTAAGTCGAAAGAATGAAACCGCTTTCCTTTTCGCTAATGTGGAAAAATCGCCTCGAAACCCACTAAAATTCGCATATGAATTAAATTAAAAAAACTGAAAATCATGTATTATAAACCATTTTAAAATTTAAAATAAATCACATTGTTATATTTCCAAATTTTAACAAAATCGCGTTCTGTTAGTTCCATTTTTCACCACCAGCTAGAGCACTCTATTCTTCAAAAACTTTATCAAAACGATACTCTGTTAAACAACCTATCAGGTGATATATTACTCGAGGGGGTTGCGGTCTTAAGCACTAATTTAAGATATTTTATGAAATTGCTAATCAAAAATAGTGGTAACTAAATTTTTGACATTTTAGGTAAATTTCGCAGAAAAATACTACTTATTGCATTCTCAACAGCTCAAGATTTTGATAGAACAACTATGAAAAAAATAGAAGCTAAACGCAAAAGATCACATTGAAAATCGCATTAAAAATCGTTAAAATCTAAAATTCGTAACAAACACAAAATTTAGGGCTAAAAGTTTGAAACGGTTTTCTCTTTATCAATCTAAAAAAAAAACCGCAAAATGAGAAAAAACACCAAAAATCGCATTAAAAATTCGTTAAAAATTCAAAAATCGATGTACAAATTTCGAATAAACTTTGCTGAAAAGAGAAAAAAAATGCTATATTGGGTTAAAAGAATGAAACCCTATTTCTTTCACGAATGGGATAAAACTGCAAAAATAATGCTAAAAATCGCCTAAAAAAATTATCAAAAAAAATCCAATCAAAAAATTGAAAATTGGGCTTCGAGGTGTAAAACTACATGTATAAAAGTACCTTCCCTCCCAATTTTGCAATTCTACGTGCAGCAGTCTCTTCAGAACAGCGCTGACAGACACACAAACTTGTCTCTTTATTATTATAGATTTTAAAAAAAAAAAGCGTTCTATTAGATCCATTTTCCACCCCCAGGTAGAGCACTCTATTCTTCAAAAACTTTATCAAAACCTTACTCTGTTAAATAACCTATTAGGTGATATATAACTCGAAGGGGTAGCGCTCTCAAGCAAGAATTTAAGATAGTTTATGAAATTGATATTCGAAAATAGTGGTACCTAAATTTTTGACATTTTAGGTAGATTTCACAAAAAAATACTACTTATTGCATTCTCAACAGCTCAAATTTTTGATAGAACAATTATGAAAAAATAGATGCTAAACGCAAAAATCTTTAAAAAACGTTAAAAATCGCATTGAAAATCGCATTAAAAATCGTTAAAATCTAAAAATCGTAACAAACACAGAATTTAGGGCATTAGGTTAAAAGTTTAAAACGATTTTCTTTTTATCAATCTCAAAAAATAGCCGCAAAATGAGAAAAACACTAAATATCGCATTAAAAATTCGTTAAAATTTCAAAAATCGCTGTACAAATTCCGAATAAATTTTGTTGAAAAGAGAAAAAAAATTGCTATTTTGGGTTAAAAGAATGAAACCGTATTATTCCTTTCACTAATGGGATAAAACCGCAAAAATAACGCTAAAAATCGCCTAAAAATTATAAAAAAAATCTAAACAAAAAAATCGAAAATCGGGCTTCGAGATGCGAAACTACATGTAAAAAAGTACCTTCCCTCCAAATTTTGTAACTCTACGTGCAGCAGTCTCTTCAGAACAGCGCTGACAGACAAACATCCTTCTCTCTTTATTATTATAGATTTTAACAAAATCGCGTTCTGTTAGTTCCATTTTTCACCACCAGCTAGAGCACTCTATTCTTCAAAAACTTTATCAAAACGATACTCTGTTAAACAACCTATCAGGTGATATATTACTCGAGGGGGTTGCGGTCTTAAGCACTAATTTAAGATATTTTATGAAATTGCTAATCAAAAATAGTGGTAACTAAATTTTTGACATTTTAGGTAAATTTCGCAGAAAAATACTACTTATTGCATTCTCAACAGCTCAAGATTTTGATAGAACAACTATGAAAAAAATAGAAGCTAAACGCAAAAGATCACATTGAAAATCGCATTAAAAATCGTTAAAATCTAAAATTCGTAACAAACACAAAATTTAGGGCTAAAAGTTTGAAACGGTTTTCTCTTTATCAATCTAAAAAAAAACCGCAAAATGAGAAAAAACACCAAAAATCGCATTAAAAATTCGTTAAAAATTCAAAAATCGCTGTACAAATTTCGAATAAACTTTGCTGAAAAGAGAAAAAAAATGCTATATTGGGTTAAAAGAATGAAACCCTATTTCTTTCACGAATGGGATAAAACTGCAAAAATAATGCTAAAAATCGCCTAAAAAATTATCAAAAAAAATCCAATCAAAAAATTGAAAATTGGGCTTCGAGGTGTAAAACTACATGTATAAAAGTACCTTCCCTCCCAATTTAGCAATTCTACGTGCAGCAGTCTCTTCAGAACAGCGCTGACAGACACACAAACTTGTCTCTTTATTATTATAGATTTTAAAAAAAAGCGTTCTATTAGATCCATTTTCCACCCCCAGGTAGAGCACTCTATTCTTCAAAAACTTTATCAAAACCTTACTCTGTTAAATAACCTATCAGGTGATATATAACTCGAAGGGGTAGCGCTCTCAAGCAAGAATTTAAGATAGTTTATGAAATTGATATTCGAAAATAGTGGTACCTAAATTTTTGACATTTTAGGTAGATTTCACAAAAAAATACTACTTATTGCATTCTCAACAGCTCAAATTTTTGATAGAACAATTATGAAAAAATAGATGCTAAACGCAAAAATCTTTAAAAAACGTTAAAAATCGCATTGAAAATCGCATTAAAAATCGTTAAAATCTAAAAATCGTAACAAACACAGAATTTAGGGCATTAGGTTAAAAGTTTAAAACGATTTTCTTTTTATCAATCTCAAAAAATAGCCGCAAAATGAGAAAAACACTAAATATCGCATTAAAAATTCGTTAAAATTTCAAAAATCGCTGTACAAATTCCGAATAAATTTTGTTGAAAAGAGAAAAAAAATTGCTATTTTGGGTTAAAAGAATGAAACCGTATTATTCCTTTCACTAATGGGATAAAACCGCAAAAATAACGCTAAAAATCGCCTAAAAATTATAAAAAAAATCTAAACAAAAAAATCGAAAATCGGGCTTCGAGGTGCGAAACTACATGTAAAAAAGTACCTTCCCTCCAAATTTTGTAACTCTACGTGCAGCAGTCTCTTCAGAACAGCGCTGACAGACAAACATCCTTCTCTCTTTATTATTATAGAAGATAGATTCTCTTGCACAGCATATCCCTAAAATAAAAATTGTAGAAAAAACATTTGTATGATTCGTATGAACCGAACTATCCAAAGATGATTATCGCTTGATTATCTCTGGTGAAGTCACCTTCTCGCTGTTGTTGTTCAATAATTTTATAATTAATATAGTTTAAATTTTATTTGTATTATGTGGTAAATTTACATAAAGTAAATTACTGAAAGGTGGGACACATAAGGAGCCAAACGAAGTTCGGTGAATATATGTATAAAACAAATATATGTATAAAATCAATATTTTTAGAGTTTCATGGTTAAAAAGAAAAACGGAAGAATTATAAGATCACTGCTGTGTTTTTCCATTTGCCCCCCCCCCCCCCCGGGATTGCACTTATACCCTAAAGCGAAAACTGGATTCCCGGGGTGGTTCATCTCTGTCATCCATATGTCTGTGCATCTGTCATAGCCGTTTTTCTCGAAAACCATGGAAAGTGATAACATTCAAACGTTCCAAAATTATAAAGGCTATTGAACCTCAAATTTATCGATTATCAACCATCCATTCACAATACTTTAAGGAAAAATTTAGTAGGAACGATCATATAATTGCCTAAATAAAAAATTTAATTATATTAACCCTCATATAAACCATATTTATATATATAAACCTTCTGTGCATGTGTATGTCACTGAACTCCTCCTAAATGACTGGACCTATTTTAATGAAATTTTTTGTGTGTGTTCCATTGGATTCGAGAATGGTTTAGATTCACATTTCATCGAAATTGATTCATTACTTTTTAGTAATTAGGCAAAGACTAATAGTTAGTGAATTTCGCTAATTAAAAGTGTTGAATAAGTTCGCTGACTAGAGTGCGGACGGAATGGCCGAGCGGTCTAAGGCGCCAAATTTAAGCTCTGGTTTTCGAAGAAAGAGATCATGTGTTCGAACCCCACTCCTGATATACGAGTATGATTTGCAATAATTTTTTCTGTATTATAATTTTAATTAACCGACTTCAGAAAATCGTTAACTTTTAACTAAAAAGAGAAAAATAAACTTTTCAATCAAAAATTGAACCGGCTTCAAAAACTACTGCAAAGTGAAAAATAATCTCCTTATATAATTGTAATAAGAAATTAAATTAAGACCGTAGTATTTATCGTGCGTATTACTATATTTATGTACATTTATTTGATTTTTTGGAGTCGGTGCCAATCAAACCAA
This sequence comes from Maratus speculifer, assembly GCA_964019185.1. Lineage (NCBI taxonomy): Eukaryota > Metazoa > Arthropoda > Arachnida > Araneae > Salticidae > Maratus > Maratus speculifer. The sequence continues at coordinate 212,576,522 of OZ025292.1, read as the reverse complement.
TTTCAAAATTAAAATTAAATATCCAATGCAAATCTTTATACATATAACTCTTCTGTGCTTGTGTATGTCACTGAACTCCTCCTAAACAACTGGACCGATTTCAATGAAATTTTGTGTGTGTGTTCCTGTGGATTCTAGAATAGTTTAGTTTCACATTTCATCGAAATTGATTCTGTACTTTTTTAGTAATTAGGCAAAAACTAATAAAGTTAGTGATTTTTCGCTAATTAAAAGTGTTGAATAAGTTCCCTAAATAGAGTGCGGACAGAATGGCCGAACAATCTAAGGCACCAGATTTAAGCTCTGGTTCTCGAAGAAAGAGATCATGTGTTCCAACCCCACTCCTGACATACGTATATGATTTAAAAAATTTTTTTTTCATTATAATTTTACTTAACCGACTTCAGAAAATCGTAAACCTTTAACTAAGAAGAGAAAAATTAACTTTTCTATAAAAAATTGAACCGACTTCAAAAACTATTGCAAAATGAAAAACAATTTCCTTAGAAAATTGTAATAAGAAATTAAATTAAGAGCGTAGTATTTATCATGCGTATTATTATATTTATGTACATTTATTTGATTTTTTGGAGTCGGTGTCAGGACAACGTCTGTCGGGTCCGCTAGTATAAATATATTTTATCATACTAAATACTCAACATAAACATAAATAAAACATTATAAATATAATGTAATACATTGCATTTTTACTCGATATGTATTGGGAGCAAAACCATAAGAATGAAGCAGATTTTTCTAAATTATAGAAATATCACATGTCAATTGGGCTTCTTTTGTGTTTAATAATTTCAACGCAACATTGTAGCATGGATTTTACATAATTTTGAATTTGTTAAGGCGACAAAATACGTCATATCTTTCAAATTTCAGATTTTTCAAACATCTTTCATTATACATTGTGCCCTATAAAACCACAGACATTGTTCATGGGATTTCTGTTTGGACCATTGGCTGACCAATCTAGTTTGAGCCGAGCCAGCGGCTTGGTTGGTAGCGTCAGCTCCTCCCACACCGCTGGACCCTGGTTCGAGTCCAGCTAGCGGCATGGGTGTCTGTGTTGTCCCTGTGATTCGCGTTTGAAATGAAATAGACGCCCTCTCGCGGACAATGTCTGAAACGAAATAGATATCGACTGATACCGTGAGCATCTTCCGCTGAAATCTGTGTTTAAAAGGCCGATAAATAAATAAACAGTTCTATAATAAATAAATAAATAAACAGTTCTATAACGCATGCAACGTTGGGTTCTTTGTATTAAAATTATCTAAAGTCAAAATTTTATACACAAAGTTTAGATCTATAATATAAAAAAGTACATTTGACTTACTCATGGCAAAATAAGATGACAGCAACACAATGCTTGCCATGATTCGCTTGCTCCAACTGCATGGAACAAACAGCATTACGTAAACAAACGATTATCAGGTCTATACAACGCCACCTTTCGGTCATTACAAACGCGAATAATGTATGTACCGGATATTCTGTAATAAAGTGTTCTATATGGTTTCTTGTGATCATTGGAGGTTATGCCGACGAATAGCTGTAGCGCCTACCTCAAAAGCAAATAAATAAATAAATGAAGTTTGAGAGTTTTGTTTATCTTCAAACCATTTTTTTCTGTCTTTTTTCTGAAAAAATTTAGGTATTGCCTTGTTGAAATTTTCGTAAAAATAAATAATGTTATCACCCAAGTTCAACAAATGGCATTATAACATGCGAATAAAGGTATGTCTATTTTGTTTATTCATAGAAGCAATTATAAGCGTACCTACCGAGGAAAAAGTAGCCCAAACCATTAAAGAAACCTCCCCTTAATTGATGCGTTGAAAATACATCATTTTCACTTTGAAGGCCATGCAAATATGGATATGCATACCACCTGGAATATCGAAATTAAATTTATTTTCAGCACTGAAGATAATTTTAGAATAATTTATTTTCTGTTTCAGGTGTTTCTCGGCAAACAGAAAGCGGGTCATTTTTACTGCCAGATGTTAAACGCGAACATCGACGTGGTTTCATATTTTTGAGAACTCCCGACATTTTAATTATTCTTCGTACAATCGATATTGATGGTGACGTATTCATCTGGCTTCCAAATTCCTTTGCTGTCATTATTTTACTTGTAACAGTGCGTTTAATCAAATTTTAGGATCGTTTCGAAATAATTTTTGGACCACCTGTAGATTTTGTAGTAATATAAATAGCTGGATTTTGTAAAAATTAAAATGAGAGCCTTTTAAAGTTTAATTTCATCAGCAATTCTTTGAAATTACATTTCGATGTTGTTATATGCTAGAATGTGGTCTCTTTCGAAGTTACAGAGCATTTTGATTCACCTTGTAAAGCAAATGTTTTGCAAACTAAACGAGTGATCTCAGAATGTCTTTTAAATGTGTTTTTAAACCATATGCGAAAATATCTACCAATCACGTTCCACGGCTTTAGAAATATCGACTGCGTTCTTATCATTTTGCTCCTGCGTAAATTTAGCAAAATACATATTTTAAAAAAGATTAAAAAATTATTTGCAATTTTTGTAAGCAATTGCTTTAATATTAGAATACCATGTATTTGCTTTTGACATAAAGATTTACGCATTTGGATAGCAAACGCGAATTAATTTCTTCGTTTTTGTATCGTTCCTATCATTTTGCATTCCGCTTATATCGTATATGGAATTGTTCAAAAGATCTCGGAATACCGATTTCAAAAGTATATTTGTTTTAATTTGTGTATTATATTTTCAACGATTTCATCGAAAATGTACTGCAAAAATGTGTCCTTACCCCATATTTTCGAATCTAATGAAACTAAAATTATGAAAAACTTCTAATGCATATGTAAGCAATATACACATTGCAAAACATAGATTAAATTTTGTAATCGATTGCCTTAATGTTAAATGAAATCCTAATAATAATTTTTGCAAAGCAAACTTGAAGTGATTTCTTCACTTTTGAGTCATTATTACCATTTGGTACTCTGCTATACATAAAAAGAAATTTAAAAGGAAATGATAATGCTCTATAAATATTATATTTTATATTCAATTTATGTTTCATTGTGAAGAAAAGGAAATAAAGGTGATTTAGAAATTATAAAAATTATACCTGGAAGAAGTTTTTAATATGCATGTTCGATTTTTTCTTTCTTTCACAAAAATATTTTTAATGATCCACTTACGACCCCACTCAAATGATAGCAGATTTGTTTCGTTTAATGCTAATAGAAGTTTAGCAGTGGTCAACTCGCTTGTCTGCCACACTTGTCTGTCATGCCATATCATAGAGCTCGAGAGTTTCCTGGTTATGCAAAGTTCTTTCACTATCCCTTCGGGGTCAATAAAATGAGTGTCAATCTTCCTTGGAAACTAAACACCGTGAATATCATGTTACCCTGATCGCCCGACATAGACAAATGCAGTTTAGCACTTCGGGGCCTAAGTCAAGGAAACGGGGTTGGACACTGTTCGGCGTGATCCTTCATGGATCGTATAGCCACGGGTTTAGTTTTTTTAATAACACTAATTCAGCTCTTCGCTTATTGTTTTCGTTTCTTGAATTGCCACTTACCACAATGTCACATGGGATTTAGGTAATCAAGGACCAAAATTTCTAGAAATGCTGCATATATTTAATAATACGTCTTTGTTAATCTATCAGAAATATGTCTAACATTAGATTCGGGAATTCCGTAAGATTTAGTGATTAAAAATGGACTGGAGTTAGAACCTCAAATATATTTATGTCCCACCGAAAACGGAAATAAAGATTTGAATTTAAGATTCCCTTTAATTAGACTATTGACTAGAGTTAATCTGTCAGAAATAGCTATAACATTAGATTCGGGAATTCCGTAAGATTTAGTGATTAAAAAATGGAATGGAGTTAGAACATCAAATGTATTTTATATCCCACCGAAAATGGAAATAAAGACTTGAGTTTAAAATTAATTTTTAATTAAACTATTGATTGGAGTTATAACCTAAACTCGTTTATGTCCTCTGAAATTGGAAATAAAGGTCGAGAATTTAGGATACCCTCCGATTAAAAAATAAACAGTTGGAAGAACATTAAATTTATTTATGCCGATGGAAAGTAGAATCGAAGACTGGGAATTTAGGTTCTCCTTAATTAAAAAATGGGCTGGAATTAGAACCTCAGATTCATTTATGTCCTGCGGAAGTCTAAATAAATGACGGGAATTTAGTATTGCCTCGATTTGAATTACAAGAGTTTCGAAGTCTACTAGAGTGATTTTATAATTTCCCATAAAGCTCTGTGTTAGGCTTCAAGGACTTCACGCCTGCTTATCAGAGAGCGTTAAAAGCAATAAACTGCTATGGAATAAATTTCCATATTCTCCTCGGTAAAGAAACTTGCTAATTTATCATTAGGAGTTTTCAATATTTTTTTTTCAAATTATTTAAATCTGTAGATGCACCTTTGAAGTTCGTGGTATTATAAGAAATCAGAGAAACTAACTTTTTTTCTTTTAATACCGAATTTTTTAAGCCCTTCGATGAAAACAGCTGCAGATAAATCTCTTATTATCTCTAGATAGATCGCATTTATAGATGCATTTATGTAGAGCACACAAACAAATCTTTAAATCAACCCCTTTTTTCTGATTTTCGCAAACAAAGTCAACTATTAGTGTCTATAAATCCCATCTTTAAAAATTATAAGTAAGAAAGTTTATGAAAGATGCCAGTTTAAATCAATAGAAAATCCTCACGGTTGTATAAAACAAAAAATATAAAAATTGATCAAGTGCGAAATTTACTTGCGCACAAAAAGTTCCATACAACATTAACCTCGTACAAAGTTAACTTGGCATTTTAGATAGATTTTTAATTACTATCTCGACTAATTACCAACACTTTTTTGAAAATCAAATCAATGATCCTTGATGATTTTGCGTCGATGTACCTCGAGCGCCTCTCAATTTCCCTACTGACAACCGGCTAGTTACAGAGACTCGATTCCCTGTCGGTGAATTTATAGTAATTTCTGCATCTCACTGGGATAATGGGAAAAATAACAAATACTAGTGGTACAACCAATTAACGTGATGACACAATCGTTCAAAAAATATCACAAATCTCAATGATGTGCCGAAATGCAAAATTTTTATTTTCTCATATTATATCTCTCAGGTAATCGCCATTTTGTGACTTCATTCTAAAGTCACCATGACCGATATTTTATTCGTTTGTAACTCGTCACAAATAGTAACATATCGACTTCATATCGTGATGAGGAGTTGACTAATTTTTCACGCAACTGACGACAATGTGAACTGTAAGTATTGCATTTGGGTTGCGATGTTTTTACATTTTGGTCCCATTCAAGCCACCGTGATATTACATTGAGTAATGTTCTCTTTCTCTTTATTTTTTTGCCTGCAGTGTTTATACAAAAGGTAACAAAAAAAGTATTTTCACTTTCTTCTATTTTACAAAAAAAAAGTATTGGATTCGTGACAATTTCCGAAAACTGTTTTTCGGCGAATTTACACGGTTTAGGAATCAGAGAACCCGAAAAACATGTTTTTACAAAATTTAAAAATTTTGTGAGCTACAAAACTAATGCGCAGAATTTCACATAACTTTAGTTTTTGTTAGACCTTGATACAAACTAGATCTGATTAGCATTTAGTGTATATCGCTCAACAGGTGGCGCTGCTATGCTGCATTATTCACAATTTACGCAATAGCTATATCTCAAAAACTTGTGCATGGATTTTCATAAAACTTTATTTAGTTAGTACTTGATATACAACATGGTGCTGATTATATTTTGGTGAAAATTGCTCAACAGGTGGCGCTGCCATGGTGCATTATTCGTGATTAACGTAATAGCTCTATCTCAAGAACTAATGTACAGAATTTTCAAAAACTTCAATTTCAGTTAGTCCCTGATATAGATTAATGCTGTTTAGTTTTTGATTTAAATAGCGCAACAAACAGCGCTGCTATGTTGTATTTTTCACTATTTCCCAATAAATATATGTCAAGAGCTTATGCATGGATTTTCATCAAACGTCAGATTCTGTTAGCACCTAATAAAAAAATGATCCTGATTAGTTTTTGGTGTACATCACATAACATGTGGCGCTGTTATATAATATTATATATTTGCAATAGCTCTATCTCAAAAACTAATGCACGGATTTTTATCAAAGTTCAGATTCAATAATAAGTTGACAGAAGTTGTTGCTGACTAGATATTGGCTTAAACCACATAATCGCTGCTAAGCGGCATTTACCGGGTGTCCCAAAAATGACTGATGGATTTTAAAATTCAATAGCTTGTAAACGGTGACAGCTATTAAAAAAATTTTTGCAGGAGGGTTATGTATAATGTCAGGAGTTTTTTACCGTAATTTTTTATTTTAGTTCGAATTTTAAACAATAGGTGGCGCTGACGGCGATTGAAGGCCAGGTGGACGCTTCACTCAGCACTGATCACCTGGCCTTCAATCGCCGTCAGCGCCACTTATTGTTTGAAATTCGAACTAAAATAAAAAATTACGGTAAAAAAAACTCCTGACATTATACATAACCCTCCTGCAAAAAATTTTCAAATAGCTGTCACCGTTTGCAAGTTATTGAATTTTAAAATCCATCAGTCATTTTTGGGACACCCGGTATCAAGAAGTATTAACATGTATAATATAGAAGAGAATTCTGGGGTTGCAACATCTTACTAGCTTTAATAATAGTGTCTTATCGTACAACCTGATAGTGCTGTATAGTAGAGCTCAGATGCATCTCTAATGTTAAAGTCCAAAGTTTGCCTTTTTATAACTTTGGAACTAATCATCGGATCGCGATCAAATTGAAAAGGGGAAAATGTCCTACTCTAGACCTCAAAGTTTACAAAAAATCATCCAGATACATTGATTAGTTTCGGAGATCCAGAACCCCTGTTTTGTCACTTTTTTGCTCGTGAAACAACAAAAAAAAGACAAACAACTCAATTATAACCTGAACCAGGAAACATTCAGCGACTTGCAATAGCTTGTTCGAAAGCTTTTAATTTAGGGATGTGCCTTTCGAAGGTCCGGTAAAAAAATATCAAAAATTAAGGAAATGGCACCCATTTAAAATTTACATAACGCTATATCTTCCATAATTTAATTTATTTTAATAATTTCCATAATTTTTATCCCATAATTTAAAATCTCTCCTTTTTAATTGCTAATTCAATTATTTTTTTCGCGTTGCCACCAACTAAAAAACAGTTCAATAATTTAAAAAAGAAATGATAACACGTGTACTTTTTTTTATAGTTCAATAAAAATCCTGATTCTCTAATCGAGATTTTTGCATTTTTGAAATTGACGTCATTCGAAACAGAAAATTCATATTTTTCATAAACATATGTATAAACTGTAACTAAATATGTATTAAACAACATCGTAACAACAATTACTACAATACAGATATTTCCAATTAAAACGAGATAATTTAGAAAAAAAACTCTTCTATACATAAAAAAATAACGATTTGAAAAAGAAGCAATGCAAATCTGTGTAAATACATATGATCATAAGAAAATCTGCGTAGATACCGCGAAACTGCAGTGGGACTATAATCGGGGAAGGAACGGTTATGTCGCCAAATATCGCCGAGTTTTTCGCCAACTTGGCGATATATCGCCAAATCTGGCGCCCAAATTACTCGCCAAAATTGACGCCAACTTGGTGTTATTTCTGGTATTTCGCCAAACTAATATGTATAATAATAACTTTAAACTAATACTAATAATAGTTTAGATTTGTTAGTTGAAATGATTAATAACGTTCTTGAAGGGATCTGAAAAAGCTATGAAATCATATAAAAAACTGGTGGAACCAGAAAGAAAAGTAGAGCTCGATCTAAAAAATGTTACGGTAAAAATTGGGAAATATTTTCAATCTAAAAATGTGCGTAAAGAAGAAATGGAATCAGATGATCTCTAGCTCATGAAATAACCCTAATTTTTGTTAACTGAAAATGTATACTGAGCTTTACTGATGCCTTATATTCAGAATTATACTATTATCCACTTAAAATGATCACTGAGCAAAGTATTCAATAGAATATAGAACATATTGTTATGTTGCCTCAAATCTGTTGAGCTTCATAACGCTAAAGAATATAAATCATGAAGTAATAATTAATGTATAACATTAATATAATCAGGTTGTTGAGGAATTGATGTAGATAAATATGTCTGAACACAAATATTTAGTGTATGGTTGAATCGTATTTGATCAAGGTTTTGGGTTTACTTGGGGCTTTGATCTTGCACTTTTTAAAACATTTGGAATGGAATTGTGTCCACACTTTGTATTAAACGGACCGTTCTCATATTTCATATATCAGCCTGTAACCTATAGTTATGAATCCAAATTTTTAAACTGGTTATGGATAATTAGAATATAGAGTGAATTAAAAATGCCTCTTTTTCCCTGATTGAGTTTAAGGCACCAGTAAACAAGTTTCCTCCCGGCATTCAAGGAGAGAAGACATGCTTTTTGCGCTCCTGCATTTTTAAAAACTGAGCCCGAAATTTTGGTCGTAAGACACAACAAGTCAGAAATTCGGATAGCCTCAATCAAGAAGAAGAAGAAGATGCCAGTTTAAAGAGTTTTCCTCAACTAATTAGTGATTTATTTAACTAATTAAGGAAAGCACGGTGTAATTAGACCGTAAAGTCCCACCGTAATCCAGCGGAGGAAGAAACGTCCAACGCCCGGTAGAAAAAGGGCAGCACTCGAAGAATTCTCCGGACTTGATCGAGACCGAGGCTCCCCCAAGGAAGGACGCATCACCACGTGGTGAATTAATTTAAAAAAAGAACTATTGTTGTTCTATATTTATGAATGCTACTAATTATGCTTAGTCTTTTTACAGTTTTTCTAGGTAACATCACAATCGAGAGGATGTAAGACGACCAGGAGGCCTGGCGGAAAGGAGCACATGACGTAAGTATCCCAAAGGTTAGCCGGGTTGGTGGCGGTCGCCCAGCCAGGGAGGTGCAGGCGATATATGCCACGTGTAATATCGCATGCGCCCCCCGTCACGGGTCTGATGACGATCAGTCGGGGTACGAGAAATATTTTACACTCGTGCCCCATCGCGTGGTAGGCCCATTCAACCCATCCCCCCCCCCAATTTATTGGGGTGTAGTAATTTCTGGTCAGTATTTCGGCATATGTTCTGGTGCACAAAATTATAGTAATTCCAAATGGACCAGAACGTAGGGTGTTAGTTTTTTTTTTTATTATTATTAACTTATTATAATTATAATTACCCTCTATCAGCGCGCGAGTTTGCTAGATTTTACTTTTAACTATTATTATTCAATAATCTCCATTCCTTTTTTAATTTATTTTTCTTTCTTTTACATTTGGTAATTTTTCTCTTTTATCAATATTATATCGTTAAGTTTCCTGCCCCCCCCCCTCCGCTGGCCAGAAACCCATTCGCATTTATCGTCACTGGGACACTTGCGTCTGTGCTCCCTTGCCTATTCTATAGTATTAAATAGTACAGCATTAGTTAAATCCAACTACTTTCATCGTTCATAACATAGAATTCAGCATATCAGTAAAAACAATAAAATAATAATCCATTCAATACACATCAAACTATCTTACGCTTAACAACAGTAGAATATACATCCCCATTAGTAACAGTAGAATAGTATCCCCCCCACACACACATGCACAACCTTAACTCACAATAAGCATTATACGCATTACATTACGATACTCATAGCATCGGTATCTAACAAGTATAAAACATAAATCAACAAGCACATTTTGAACGACACGTATAATACTCTCCTCATTCACATATACCCACGGACATCTCATACATTTAACACTAACATTCTATCCCTATGACACGTGGGATGCTCTTAAATATGTCTAAGACTAAAGTAGCATCCCCCACCATGCCCTTGGCCAAGAGTGGCAGGTTAACTGCCAGCACAAAGTCACTTTCGCAACAGTCAGGATTACAAAAGAAATCCACAGGCCTGATACCAAGTAGCAGCCGCATTACCAGAGCGAGTTCGATGGTCCCGGTTACGCCGGAAAATCAATCAGAAAAGAAAACAGACATCAAGAGGATCAAGAAAAAGCCGGAAGCAAAGAAAGTAATGATGGATATAACACAGAAAATCAACGAGCATTTTGCAGTACAAATCAGTAGCAGTGACAGCGATACGGAATACTCAGAAGATGAAAAAAGCACGAAGGCGAATAACAAAGTAGAAGAAGATGAGCAAGCAAGAATCACAAGACAGTGCTCGCTGCAAGATGAAGAAGGAAAGAGATTCAGGCAACAGATACTCGAGTTCTGTGATCAGGATCCGGATTTAGGAAGACAAAGGAGTCCACAGGTGGAAAGAGCCATAAAAGCTATCAACTTTCTCCAAGCGGTCCAACACAGATGCTCAAGGATCCCAGCGGGTACAAGCAAGGTAATGGACAGCTGCATAAATGTGATTTTCAATACCATTATGGAAATGGAAATCAGAATGCAGACGGCCAACGTAAGGATTGAAGAATTGCGTGAACCCGACGCGGTACCACCGGCTGGAACCTACCTACAGAAAACACCAATGTAATAGAGGGCATAGAGTTAAACGGTCAATCTCTAAATGTGAAAGAACATATCAAATATCTGGGAGTGACATTGCATAAAAATCTAAACTGGGTACCTCACTGCGCAACACAAACAGGCAAAGTTAGATCAAACTTCAAAAACCTGGCCTATATGGCGGCAAAGGGCTGGGTACTAAAACCTAACATTATCAAGATATGGTACACAACAGTAGAGGAAAAAACGCTAACTTATGCGGCCCCAATATGGGGGCACGAGCTCAATAAAAAGGAGCAAAGAGATACTCTCTAGTTGTCAAAGGCATTTTGCACTGGCCATAGTCAGGGCTTATAGAACGGCCCCCACCTCGGCACTTCTGGTACTCTCGGGCCTGATTCCAATCCATCTCAAAGTCAATTACGAGGCAGCCTATGGAACAATCGCAAGACTTAGAAAAAACACAAAAATACACAACAAGGTCCTGCACCAACTTGAATATGAAAAGAAAATCAATATATGGGCAAATCACCCAGCCGAAATAATTGAACCAAGGATTGGATATAACATGCACGAAGTAGTCACCTACACGAACGGATCCAAATTGGAATCAGGCGCTACAGGTTCGGCCTTTGTAGCATACAAAAATAACCAAAAAATAATGACATGGTCAGTGCCCCTAAGAGAATGCAACAGCGTTTTCCAGGCCGAACTACTGGCAATACAAAAAGCAGCGGAATGGGGCAACACAACAGGTGACCCATACAGAATACGCTCGGATTGCAGATCAGCCATAGAATCACTAAAAAAGCCATTTAATGTCAATGAAACAGTAGATAAAATACAAAACTTAATTAAAGAATCCAACAATAAGTTTAAAATCAGCTGGGTCAAGGCGCACGTGGGCATCCAAGGAAACGAGGATGCAGACGAGTTAGCCAAAACCGCAGCGGAAAACATAAATAACAAAAACAAATACTATATGAAAAAGCCAATCTCAAAACTGAAACGGACACTCAGAGAGCTAATAATGAAACAATGGCAGTTCGAGTGGGATTACGGGGATACAGGCAGGGAAACACATCAGTATTTTCCAACAGTAGGTGAAAGCAGACTCATAAGTGACTTTTTACTCTCACAACTTTACACAGCACATGGAGCATTTCCAGCTTATCTCCACAGATTTAATAAAGCGGGCACTCCGGACTGTGCATGCGGCACGGAGGGTACGCCTAAACATTATCTCCTCCACTGCCCACTCATCCGACAGTACCACCTGGTAAACATAACAACAAATAATGATAAACTGTGGCACGAACAATTAGGTAAAAACAAACACGTACAAAATAAAGCAAAAACAGTAATCAGGTGGCTCCAAGAAAACTGCGACAGTATCACAACATTAAAGCAAACAAACATATAAAACAGAAAGCCCTCTCATTTTGGTAACCCAGCAGAAACATAATACTGTATGTTATGTGTTATATGTTGTATGTTAAAAAAAAAAAAAAAAAAAAGGCTTAGGATTTTTTTTTCTTTCGCAAAAAAAAAAAAAAAAAAAAAATTGTTTGTATATGTTTTATGTCCTTTAGCAGTGTGCGGTAGTCGCACAACATCAGCTGTAACCATGGCCCGCAATAGGAGCCCCGCAACATATGAATTGCAAGCACAACGAATATCACCAACGGTTCAGCAAGTTGTGCAATATGACACAGTAAGAAGCTTCAAACGCCCCCGGCACTGCTTGTCCGTCCACTGTGTTGTGTTATAAAAAAAAATAAATAAAAATAAAAAAAATAAAATAAATTATATATAAAAGATCTAGAAATCCCCTAATGCCAAAAAAAAAAAAAAATTAAAAACTGCTTTTATTTTAAGTTTTTTCATCTATTATTTTATTTTATATATTTTTTTATTCTTTATTTAACTTTTTTTTTTAATTTTATTATTACTAATTTTTATTTATTTATTTTGACAGCTCGCCTCTTTATTTGGTGCAGTAGGACTCTGTCTGCACAAAGTATCGGACCCGCTCTAATGGGACAACCCAAGGAGCCAGTTTTTCTCGGTGGGGTACGGTAGAAAGGTGGGTTCTTGTCTCTCTCTCTGCAACGCTCTCGTTTGCCTTGCTATTTGGCGCAAAAAATTTCCTCCATCAGCGGTACGACTTAGCTTTTCGGCCATTTTCTGTTTTTCTTTTTTTTTTCTTTTTTTTTTTTTAATTCCCTCAAAATTTCCCCAACATTCAGCTAAGTTCAGTACCATTGTTTAGGCCCAAAAACATCCAGTCCCATTTCGTCTGGCATGATGAGTACAAGGTGTGCGGCAACAAATCACAAAGTTAACCCAATGTGCAATAAACCACAAAGATTACCAACAAAGCACTTAACCTAAACAGCCAACCTGGGTACTTGTCTTAGTGGTTCGCCACTTTGCCGGCTAAAATTACATCATGTACGCTAATGGCGCCTGGTGCGTGTAAAATCCGTCGTGGGTGCAAAGTCCTCCAAGTTACCTGTGAATTATACCTCTGGAGGTGCCTTGCCAGGTGAAGGTCTCGTCATCTGATCAAGGCTCTAAATTACGAGACCATCTTGCGAAGCCATTTGCAGTTCAAACAACAGGATGTACCATTAATTAACAGGCGAAACAAAGTATGCTCAACGACAAGCAAGTACTGCAGAAATGATGGCATGCGTAGCAAAGAAATTAAGTCAGGTATCTAACCCGTTAAGCTGAGATAACTCGGCAGGTAGGGGCCTGGCCATCGGTTAGAAAGAAAGAAAGGCACCAGTAAAGCTCAGTCCTCATTTTCAGTTAGCAAAAATTTGGGTTATTTCATGAGCTAGAGGTCATCTGATTCCATTTTTTTTCTACGCACACTTTTTAGATTGAAAATATTTCTCAATTTTTACTGTAACATTTTTTTTTAGATCGAGCTCTATTTTTCTCTCTGGTTCCACCAGTTTTTATATGACTTATGTACATCTTACATACCTTTTAGCTCATTCAACGAGTCAAAAAGATTTTTTTTTCTTTTAACACATGTGAAAGATTTACTTAATGAAGAAAATTTAATTACCGTGTACGTGCCTTTCTGGAAGAATTTCACTTAGATAAAATTCTACACAGTCTCGAAGATTCAATAGATCAAGTTAAAGCAAAATAGTGAAAAGCTTTAACTACTAAATCACTTGCTGTAGGAGGGAGACAATTAAATGAACGCCCGGATAGTAATGAGATTATCTCAGTATTTAAGCCCTCGATTTCCAAATTAATTTGTGCATGTTCTTTTGTAGGATGTATATATCCTTAATGCGATCGAAAAAAGTAATTAAATAGAGAAGTTTATAACTGAAATAATTTCTCGTTCCATTTACGCATTCTAAATATTTACAATTTTTATCTTTCTACATAATATCTCTAACAAAACAAGTATTTTTTATTAACCCTTTCCGGCGCAGTGTTACCACTCCGGCAACACCTAATTTTAATTCCAAACTTACAAACGGCACCAATAATACTTTAGTAAAATTTTACTTTTACAATAACAGCTTCAATCAGGGAATTCTTAATTTCTAAAAAAGTCTTTTGTAAATTCCGGTGTCAGTCAACAATTTCTCATTTTACGAACAGAATTTGTCTGCGCCGGAAAGGGTTAATCTCGTAAAATAAAAGAAAGAAAGGGGAGAAAATCTAATTCGAATAATGAACCGCTAGAAGTATATTTCATTTTTTATTTTCTTCTATCTTTACAAGAAAAATGTATTGGATTCGTGAAAATTTCAATTTTCAGTTTTCGACCAATTTACACGTTTTAGGAGTCAGAAATACCAAAACTTACGCTTTTTAAAAATGCCTGTCTGTGAGTTTTTCTGTATGTGTCACAAATTTTCCGGACGCTCTATATCAAGAATTTAATGAAAAGATCTTAATACAAGAATTTATTGCACGGAATTTAATAAAAACTTACGTTCATTTAGTACTTGCTATAAATTGGTCTTGATTAGTTTTTGGTGTAAATCGCTTAACAAGTGATGTTGCTATGCAGCATATTGCAAGATTTCCCCAATAGCTCAATCTGCAGAACTAATGCACGGATTTTCATAAAACTTCAGATTCTGTTGGTCGTTGACATGAATTGATGTTTTCTAAAATTTGACGCAAATTGCTCAATAGATTGTCGCTGTTATTTTACATTTTTTTACGATTTTTGCAATGGCTCAATTCTCCAGAACTAATGCACGGATTTTCATCAAACTTTATTTCCAGTTAGTCGTTAACGTGTAAAGACGTTTTCTACATACTGGTGTACATCGTTCAGCAGATGTCGCTGCTATGATGCATTTTTAATGATTTCCGAAATAACTTGATCTCAAAAATTAATGCATGGATTTTCAACAAACTTCAGATTTAATTAGTGCTTATTATGACTTGGTACTGTTTAAAGTTTTGTGTCACTATCCTTACCAGTGGCACTGCTATGTAGTATTTTTAGCGATTTCCGCAATACCTCTATCTTAAGAACTATGTACGGATTTCCATCAAACTTCAGGATGAGTTAGAACTGACATAAATTGTTACAGATTAGGATTCGGTGTAAATCACCCAATAAGGAAGCCGCTATGCTGCATTTTGCGTGATTTTAGCAATAGTCATACCTCAAAATTAATGTATGGAATTTCATGTTATTACAATCTTCATGATCGACATAAATTGCCATTTAATTTTGGTAGTATGATAGCGAATTTTGAAGTATTAATATGTATGAGGTAGAAAAAAGTTTTAGGATTGCCATATTCTAATAGTTTCTTTTTTAATGCAAGGTGCATCTTTAAGTAGAGAGCAGCGGTTCTTACTTGTGGTACGCGTATCCTTACGTGTACCTCCGGGTACAGGGGTACATGGCAGGTCTTCAACCAACATGTAAAGATTTTTTGCAAATCGTAAATTTTAAAGCTAAAAAATAAAAAACAGCTTAAAATTTGATACGGGAGAAGGACGCACATTGGAACATGGGGCAGATTGGGTTGAAGCCTATGTCTCATAATATCTATGGGGGACATTCATGTGGGTTATTAGGAAACATTCACGGGTTATTAGAAAAATATAAAGATGAAAATAATGAAAAAAATATTGCTGTTTTATTTAGAAAACATGCATTGGGTGTGAACATGTCTCTGAAGACACATTTTCTCTCTTTACACCTGGATTTTGTCCTGAAAACTTGGACGCTGTGAGTAATGAGCAGGAAGAGCATTTTCACCAAGACCTTAAACTTTTTGAAGACAGACACAAAGGTTTTGGGACAAAAGTATATTAAGAGACTGCTGCTGGTCTATTTTAAGAGAAACAGATCAAGAAAATTATACAACAGGAGAATTAAACCAATCATTTCTATTTTTTTTCTTTTACATCTCATGTATCATATTCCTTTAAGTATTGAATAAATATTTTTAAAACTAGACGTGACACATTTTTACAACAATTTTCCCATACTCAATGCATTAAAATCTGCGAAACAATAAACATCTTGGCGAAAATATATAAACTGTGTAAACCAGTGTTTTGGCTTATGCACCACTCCATTTCCAGCAGACATATATCATTAGATTCCTCTATTTCTACTCTTCCATAAAGTAAAGGTTTTTCTCTTGTGCTTCATAACATAGGTTTTTGTGCTGTTGGCTCTTGGACTATAACAAAAGTTGGAAGAGCGTGCTTTTGAAAAATTTCCCTTACTGATCAAATTCAATCCCGAAGTTTTCTCTGGAGCGCAAAAAGCTCTTATAAAGAAAAAGCATCCTTTTTCAAATCAAAGGAAAAGTTACTTTAAGTTTTTCATTGTTATAAAACATTGATCGATTATTGAAACCGGTTAATTGATTAATCAACACAGTTCTATTTAATATTGGGGCTAACACATTCAGAATTCAAGGCAATCATTATTATTATTAGTAGTAGTAGTATTATTAGTATTATTATTATTATTGGGTCATTAGAGGTAAAGACAGACATTCTGATAAACATTCCATTTTTGGATATTAATGAAATTTAAAAGGGGACCATCAGTATAGCACTTACAGCAAATGTAGCTTTACAGATGTTTGTAAATAATAAGTATCATATATCATAATATGAGAAATTATGTGTGTATATGTAAATTTTATCTAAAAAACGATTCTAAAGATTTTGTCCAAATTTGGTATCTTACCGTTTTGGAGTAGGAGATCTCTGAGCTAGATTAGATGTTCGAGAAAATTCGATTAGGGATTTATTTGGGGGGTCACTACGAGTCAATAAATTTCAATGAGAATGAAAGTTGAAACAATTATTAAGTTGTTGTACAGTTAGTTGTCAGTAAACGAAATAGCAAAGCCAACATTTCGCCAGTTTGACAAAATATTGCCGACGTTGGGAGATTCTGCGGAAAAATCGACTTGCAACTTTACGAGTTCCAAAACACGTGCTTGGCACCAAATGAAAGAACGTCATTGAAATTGTTGACATTTCGAAAAAAAATCGATTTCATAATATGAAGGAATTTTCTAGGGAGCCGAAATACATGTTTCAACCAATCAGAGTCCGGAACTTTCTCAACATATGTTTGACGCCAAATATGGCAATGTTTGGCAGCCTTTTATGGAAAAATTGGCTTTCAGAATGCCCGAAAGAATTTTTTTGAAATTTTCAACTGAAGCCAAGACACATCATTCAACATATCTGAATCCATAGAATGTTCTCTAAAACAGAATTCAACCAATCAGGGTAATAAAATTTTCTTAACTCATGCTTATTATCGCCATAAACATATTGCTATCCGAAAACTCGGAATATCTTAAAGACTTTGCAACGGTGCATGTTTTATTGTGAAGCACTTTTGCAAAAACACTTGATGGTGCAAAAATTCGGTTACCAATTCTTTTTATTATTATTATTATTATTATTATTATTATTATTATTATTATTATTACTATTATTATTATTATTAAGACTGTTTCCTTATAGAGGTGTCATATGTGTGTATAGATTTTAATTAATATATTAATTGATATTGGAGGTTGTGCATATGTAACGTTATCAATTGTTTTGGTAATTTTGGATCCCCTCCCCCCCCCCTTGCGATATCATACATTACCATCCATAAAACTCCCCTATCCCACCCCAATAATAATATTGTTATCAAATGGTACTTTTTTTTTAGAATTTATTTTTTATTTATTTAGAGGGATATACAAAGCTTGTTACATTTATTTTTTGTATATTTTATTAATTCAAATGAAGAGAATTCAATAAAATATCACTTTAGTATATCAAATAACAGTTAAAAGAAATAATTACTATTTAAAAGCGTTTTATAATAGCTTTTTGTTACATAATGCATTCAATAGTAATAATGTCTTGTTGAACTCGCTCTGCTTGCCACTTGGAGGGTAGAAATTCTTATCAATAAAACAAATGAACAACATTCTTTCTCTTTTATTTAATAGTAAACGCATCCTTCATTTCAAATATACATCACTTATGGTTTCTTGAAAAGTGAATATATTTGCATATACATATAAAGAAGAATAGGAATGTCGAATGTTACGAGTATGATATAATTTAGAATTAAATTAGCTTATAATAATTTAGTGGTTTTATTATTAACTTTGTAATTTCATAAAAATAGAAACCTAATAAAAAAAAGGGGGATTTATTATTTTAAATCAAAAACCATGTTACAGTTAAAAGTAGGAAATTTTGCTTGGATCAAAAATGATATAGATATCAAAAGACACCCCGTCCCCCCCCCCAGAGATATCTTAGGATATCATGTGCCAACCCCCCCCTCCCCCCAAAAATTATAATATTATATATGCACATCCTCTTTTATAGTTATCAATTAGCATATCAATTGGTCTTTTGTTTCTGAAAAAAAAAAAAAAAAAAAAAAAAAAAAAAAACAGAATAAATTATAAAATACTGAGAAAAATTTTGGCAAAGGAAAAAGAAGACATTTGTTGAGTGTTGTATGTTTTATTGAACTAGATTAATAGGACTTCAAAAAACAGTCTTAATTATAAACTATACAAGGATGCTGCAAAAATACATATGTATAAATATATATTTCTTTATGCCCAATGTAATAAT
Organism: Maratus speculifer; assembly: GCA_964019185.1. Lineage (NCBI taxonomy): Eukaryota > Metazoa > Arthropoda > Arachnida > Araneae > Salticidae > Maratus > Maratus speculifer. The sequence continues at coordinate 212,557,762 of OZ025292.1, read as the reverse complement.
TATATGATAGCCAAATACAGACGACAATACATAATAATACAAAACATGAAATATTTTAAATAAGAAATCAAAATCGAAAACAATGAAATATTAAGGCTAAGAGAATCTCATCATAACAGGTTACTACGAATATTCAAATTAACTCACTATTCAAATGTATAGTGTTTTTCACTTTCCAACATTTTTGAAAAGTGCTTTTACATTCGGCTGTCTGTCCGTCTGTCCACGCTCTAATTCCCGTAAATATACCCGGATTTCCATGCAATTGATAAGGCCTGTTTAGGCTTACTAAAGCATGTTTGGTATTGCATATGAAGTATGTACGACTAATGGTTCATTTACAAAGACACTCAAAAGAATTCGAATACATTATAGTCTAAGGGGGAAAATCTCTTCGAGAGTATTTTAATTATGTAACGCTATTTCAAATGTATTAAAACTGATATAAATCGCTGAATTTCACTACGATTACCTTAAAACGGAGTATTTATAGTATTTTTTATTGACTTACAGATACAAACAAAAGAAATCTGTTGCAGTATTTCCTTTGCGTAATAATTTCTGGAGAGTACGCTTTAAAATTCATTATGCGCTTTTAAATTTAATTATTTTTTTGCATATTACTCTTTATGTATAAATTCTATTCCTCATATACAGAGCTGCACAAAAGAATTCACATAGCATTCTCCTTATTAGAGGAAATTGCTGAAGGGAAAATTTCAACTAAAATATATGTATCATTTAAATGAACAAAATTTTGGAATGCGTGTTGTTAATAGATACAAATCTCTATATCATATACAGGACTGCTAAAAAAAATCGGATAATTTCCCGATTGTAGATGGAAACATCTAAAATTAGATTTTGAAATGCGTTATACATTTCCATATGATGGAATGAGACATAATATTTTAATTTTTTAAGTGGTGCAGTTTTTGTTACATTGTTCTGTATGTACTGGAAAGGACTTCATAAAATATGCTTGTTGCATGATTTTTTCTTTCCTGTCTCATCTAAAAAATATTCTGGACTATCTTTTGAAAAATTCAGGTAAACCGAATACGACATGAACCGCTATTAGGACAGACTTTGTGTAAAATATTCTTCCGACATTTACTAAATTATTCACTCGGTGCAAGACTTTATTACAGATCGATCAAAGAAAAACATATACTCTTGAAAAAATTAACTTAAAAAGGTATTAAATAATATTTCTTTATAATACATTTTTTGCGGTATAAGTTTTGGATATGACGCCTTAATAAGATTTATTATTTTCGCAGGAAATTTTTTGGAACCACTTCGATAAAATTTCCTTCATCACATAGAGAGATTCGTAAAACTCATAAATTAGATCAGCTGGCAAAGTTTTAGAACAACCATTTATTTTTCATGCAGAAAAGTTTTGACACTGGGCCTCAAAAAATATCAATTTAATTAACATCTTTTTTGCTATTACTAGACTACAAAACGGATGGAGTATAATAAATTCTGCAGTATTTTTACCTGAAGATTTATTTGTTTGTTCCTTTATATTTATTTTCTTTAAATGTTAACACATTCTGACCCGTTCAAAATTTCAACTTATATTTTTATTATTGCTTAAAATACTCTTTATGTACATTAATTAGAATAATAACGAAACTATATCAAGCTATAGAAATAGAATGTTCCACAACGGACCAATGACAAAAACTTTAAAGGAGGCTTTTTTGTTTTTTTAATCGATTGGTATTTTAGCTGAATTGATGGAAAATTTTTACTGACGCAAAATCCTTAATGAAAGTCATCTTATCTCTATGGAGCAAAAAATTTGCATCAGTACTAACTACATCGTGACCGATTGAATTTTAAGATTTTTTTTCCGCAATTGTTTTACAAAATTCACTATTTTTTTTTCCACCATCACTTTCTGAGATTGACTGTCAAACTCGCAATAGTTTTTCGCGATCAATTGACCAAATCTGTTAATTGTTTTCACGATTTCTTTCCTCGGTCGTTTATAGAAATCCGGGATCTTTTTCTGCAACCAATTGACAAATTTCGTGATTTTTTGTGTAATCGTTTGACGAAATTCGTGGTTTTTTGTGCAGCCTTTTGACGGAATTTGCGATTTTTTCTGCAACCGATGGACGAATTTTATTTTATTTTATTTATTTATTTATTTTATTTTATTTCATTTTATTTTATTTTTATTTATTTTTTTATTTATTTATTTATTTTATTTTTATTTATTTATTTATTTATTTATTTATTTATATATATTTTTTTTGCTATTAATTATTGAATTTTACGATTAATATTTCAACGACAGATTGAAAATAATCGCAATTTTTTTTCTAAGACCTTTGACTAAATTTACAATATTTTTCCATGGTCGTTTTTACAGAAATTCGTGATGTTTTTTCCGCACTTGAATTTGCAAGTTCATTTCAGCAAATTCCATAGAAAAAAAATAGAACAATCGCAAAGTTTCGCAAAAAAGGTAAAAAAATCGACGAAGAATCGAATGCTTGTAAAAGAGTTTAAGAGGAGTGAAATACAGTCTCTTATTTTGTGCGCGAATTCTGCCATTCCACGTGTTAATTCAAACCCTGCCATTGTTAGAAAACTGCCTCCACCTCCCCTCTGCTGTAAGACACTTTTGAAAATGCGCCCTGTTTCTGAGAAAGGAAATTCATTATGTAAATGTTCACAGAACATTTACATACTCGTGACTCATATGCATTCAAAAGGTTTTATGTTAATAGTAGGTTTTTCATACCAGGTCAAGTTTTTATTTTCCTTGTGTTTTATTTATTTATTTATTTATTCCGGACGAAACAGAATTATTTTAGTAAACAAATTTTCGGTTGAAAATTTACATTTTAATTTGAACTGATTCACATTTTTAAAAGGTACCATATTTAATTACACTCTAAAAAATAAATGTGTAAATTAGCTAATTTTACCCGAATATATGTGTAAATTTCTAAAATTACACACCTGTCGTAAAATTTACACATTTTTTTCTGAAATTTACCTGTTTATATGTGTATTTAGGATGTGAAAGTAAGTGTGTAATTTTTTATCAGTTGAAAAACTCAAACAAGTGTGTAAATGTCTAGAAATGCTTGGATTTACACTTATTTATGTGTTAGTCTAATTTAAACTTAATTATAAGTACACACATAAGTGAGTAATTTTTTACAAATGCATACTTGTCATAAAATTTACACATTTTGAACAAAAAATTACCTTTTTTTATGTGTACCTAGCATGTGAAATCAAATGTGCAATTTGTTATCGCTTGATTAACTCATACAGATGTGTAAATGTATAAAAGTACTTGCATTTACACGAATGAAAGTGTTAATCATAATTAAGGATCAACTGAATCAACGATTTTTAAGATCAAAACAGAAACTGAAACCGAATTTTGGTACTCATCCTATTTTCGGCCGAAAACGATAAAAAAAATTTTAAGTAATTAATACATACAAAATGATACAAAATTAGGTCCGTTCGTAATTATGTATGTATGTAAGACCGATTGTCGTTGTTCAGTCCATTCATTCGTCTGTCTGTCCGTCTGTCCGCATATAATAGAGCAAAAACTATCCAACCGAATCGTTTGAAATTTAAAATATAAAATTGATCCATAATTTTGTCGAGTTTTTCAAATTTTATGAAAATCGGATGTATAGTTTGATTACAGGGATAATCAAAAGTATTACGTTACATTACCGTCAATGAGAAAAAAATGTTTCAAGTTCATTTTAATGGTGTTACAGCATTCCAAACAGGAAAAAAATTATATACATTTACCGAAGCGTATTAAAATATACATTCGGTGCAATATATGGTGAAAAAACGTTTATTATTCATTTACAGAGCTACACAAAAGAATTCCGTCACATAATGATATATGGGAAAACATTGTTTTCTGCGTATTTCAATCATGTTAAATTATTTCGTATATAATTAAGTTGACATACGTTGCTCAGTTTTATTGCAAGTTACTTCTTTAATAATAGAAAGCGCTAACAGTATTTACAAGCACTCACAAAAGATTTCGGATACTATACTGCACCAGAACTACTCTACGTTACAGATTTTTGCTAGAAGTGCACTTTTAGTTGTGATATGAGTTTTTAAGTGTAACCATATTTTTGCATATTACTTTGTGTATATAAATGCTGTAAATCATATACAGGGTAACACAAAAGAATCTGTAAGAGTTACAGAGTAAAAATGAAAATAGCAGTGGTTTTCGAATCAGTTACGCATTTTCACGGTATCCCATGATAAGTAATGATTCTAGGTTTGCGATCTTGATTGCGTCCTATTTAAGAAGAGGTCCTATTATTTTCGTGTTACTGAATTGGAGATATATAATCGTATCAAATTTTATATTCATGCATTTTAGCATAAGAATTTAACAGCTAATGTATTAAGCTCAGAATATTTATAAAATTAATTGTAGTACGAACGCAGCTCATTTGCCACGTTTGACGCGCAATTTCCAATTTGTTAATGATGCTACACGCTTTCGAATATAATACAATCTATATGTATCTAAGAAGTGTATGATAAAATATACGTTCTGCACAATCGGTGGTGCAAAGAACATTCATTATTAATTTCCAGGGCCACACACAAGTATTCCATTACATAATATTATAGGGGAGATACCGTTCGGGGCGCGTTATAATACGATTAAACTATTTCACATTTTATGTACGTTGTTGAGGTTTATTATAAGTTACTTCCTGTATAATACAAAGCAGGGATGTAGTGGAGGGTATACGCGGGTACACGCCGTATACCCTTTGGATTTTTTTAAGGAACTCGGTATAACCTCTGTTTCTCAAAAGAGCTATAGTGTATACACTCTAGGGTATACCCTCTGTTTTATGCATATACCCTTTGCTTTTTTTACGACTACACCGCTGACAGAAAGCAGATAGTATTTACAGGGACACACCGAAGATTTCGGCCACTATACTGTATCCGAAATACTGTATCCATTACACCAAAAACTGAATATTTTTAGAACTTTGTCATAGCACGAACGCATCTCATTTGCTACGTTTAAAATGCAATTTTCAGCTTGTTATAAATTAATTATTGACATACAGAATCACATTTCTAACACACAAATATATATATATGCATGTGTATGTATAAGGTTCAAATAAAATGAAAACGTATTCCATGTATTAGTTCTTGAGATAGAGTGCCAACAAAATTTATATCACATAGAGACAGACAGAGTCACAGACATACAAACAAACATTTTATAAAAACATTTTTAACCTTATAAAATGTGTAAAATCCATTAAAAACAAGAATTCGAAAATTTTCACGAATCTAGTATTTTTTTCTTGCAAAAATAGAAGAGTGTAAAAATGTTTCAGGTTCAGGTATATATGTCAGTTTATCTTTTACGGTGATTTTTTTGTCAACAATCAGCTGTCGTTAACAAAACACACTTCTGCGACACTTATACTTCTGTAGTTTCAAAAAGGAAAAAAAAAATATTAAGCCTGCTGTTTTGAACGAACAGGTGATAAACTTGAAAGTTTAGTAATGTAAGCATTTTTTGCTTTATAATTTTTGCATGCGCATATGCCATGTGCAATAGGGAAAACTCGCAGACGATTTTTTAATTAAAGACAGTAAAGTTTATTTGTTGATCTTTGGAATACACAGAGAACGAGAACATTTTGTTTGTAAAAATAGCCGTTTATGTACGTATAGTCCGTCTAAGTTTAAAAATTTAAGCAAAAAATATTACAAGAGTATCGCAAAATTCTGTGTTTCATACAAAATACGTCCAAGAAAGTTTACAAATGCTGTTGGTATGTGTAAAATAGATTCATGCCACTGTTTTTGTAATTAATATTGGACTATTTGTTTTCTACAAATGATTCTATGGATTACCATAAAAAAAATGAAGAAATATGTCGATGGAAAATAGGTATGAAAAATATTTTTTCTGTTTGCTTTTCTTTAAATTACAATGATTTTGTTGAAATAAATAAAAATCTATGAATAATCCATATGTTTGAAGGAATGAGACTGAAATGTCATAATTATATTGTCTATTTATTTTTTTTTAAATTCTAGAAGCTTTTATTATTTTATTTTGTGAATGATTTTAATGAAAGGAATTTCAAAATATCTATACGATACACAGTATCAGAAAATATATGATTAACCCACGAAAAAAGAAATAAAAGATAAACAGTGCACAAAAATTACAATAATGCATACAACCACAGTTAAAATTCATTAGCTTTTATTCGATATATTTTTTAAATGTTTCGAGATTTTTATGAATTTAGATCTAATAAAACAAGTTTACAAACCAATTTCTAAATTTTATCGCATTCATTTGGATTTTACTTAGGGTGTTAACTATTTTAAAAAGTGGATTTAAGCTAGCGATTAAATCATTATTTTAATCAACAATTTGAAATAAAAATCAATTATTTAAATCAAAATTGATTTAAATCTAATTGTTCTAAATGACACAAACGTATTAAAATCTAAGATTAATGTAATTTGGAAAGTGTATTAAAATTAATGTAATTTGGAATACTGTGTACAGTACACCAAAATCTGATAAAAAAGCTTTAAATAATTGTTTCTAATCTTAATTTCTGAGTCCTGCGAAACATTAAATACAATAACTTTGTTAAGGCATAAAAGATATTTCATTTAAATATTATATTTAAATCTAAATCTAATATAATTTGTGATGTCATAATTTCCTTTAAGTAATTAAATTGTTTATTCTTTTATATGAAATAAGCATTTAAAGTATGCTAAATTTCGGCTATATATATATATATATATATATTAGTATGCACATACATTGTGTAAGGTATGATTTATGCTATTAACAGTAATTTTTGTTACTACAAATACAAAATGAGCTACCAATAATATTTGTTAGTTATGTTGGTTATGCCATATTGAAATTACTTATTTGCTGTTTTTATTAATTCTGTTGATTACTGTTTCATTTTGGCTATTTGTTAAGGCTGCAACACTTTGCCCCTTTTGAAATTAACAAAATGCACCCTACCTTTTAAAAAATAGTGAAATATAGCCAGATCTTTTTTGAAATAAATCCCTCCATACCGCAGTACTTCTAAATATGTGCACCTAAGACAACAAAAATGATAGAACTTTATTTCTTGGAAAAAAGCAGGATATTATTAAAACATGTTATTTAATTGTATTTTTCAATTCGTGATTTATAGAAATATTGAAAATTAATGATTTTTATATTTATCATACTAAAAAATTATGTACTTATTTTTATTGCTACTAAGCACATTAGTAATATATTTTCTTATGTAATAGTGCCTTTTTTTTAGAACAAGCATTCTGCCCTTTTTCTTTTTAGAATAAATATTAAATACTGAATTATCGTTTATTAATTTAAGCATTACAATATGCATTATATACCTAATTAAAGATTGTAATCAATTTAAAATTAAATGCAGCAACTGATAATTTTAATAAATGTAAAATCATTATTTTTTAATATAGTTTTACATAATTATTGCAAAATATTAATGTATATAACTTTATAGTATTATATTAATTAATGAAATTACTAATTTACAGTTTTTATAATTTTTGTAGTCACTAAATAATAATTAAATTTTATTGATTAAAGTGCAAAAACATAGATTATGTTAGTAAATAAAAGTCTAATTTTTTAGAAACCTAGAATCTATTAATCTTAGAAACCTAGGCTAAACCTTAATCTATTCAATATTTCAATGCTGGAGAGAAAAAAAAATCCGATTCAAATAAAAAGAAATATGATTTAAATACAAAAATTCGATTTTTATTATTATTGCTTTTTAAATCATGATTTTTTTACACCCTATTTTTACGGAATTTTAAACTAATTTTTGTTGGCCGATCCGACGGGGGAACTGTCTGGTAGGCGGAGTGTTAAAATAAGTTTTGTTATTTATAACTATCCTCCATACTTGTAAATAAAATATTAATGATAATATACCAAAGTGTGATTTTATTTTATGTATGGTCTGCAATTTTATACTTCATTCACATAAAAAAAAGTTATTAACTGTGTATTCCTACTTTGTTTTTAGCTGTGTCTGGTAAAAATAAGTACGGTTATATGGATTTCTAACAGACAATTATATGGAAAAAAATTTATCACATTTCATTTAAAGCCACTATAGTAAATTCTTATAAATCCGCTTGTATTATTTTATGACGATATCAGAGTGATATTGGCCCTGGCAACATAGATTCTTGGAAAATTGTGCAAAAACGTTCATATAAGACCTGAAAAATGAGCTTTGTTTTCAAAAATGATAATCATAGATAGCAAGAGTTATTATTTTTAAATGTACAATTTTATAAATAAAAATGTAATTTTCGCAATGAATGATTAAAATTATTTTTTAATAACTAAATTTTTTAAAGTTTGAATTTTGCTTCAGTCAGATCATAATGTAAAGTGAATTACACCTTTGTATCTCCGTGTTACATAACTGCGATGTACACTAAAGTCAAAATGACCAGCGAGCATTAAGGGTGCATTCGAAAACATTTTTTTCACCTTCAACAGTTCGAAATTTTCTGATACAATTTCAGACTCACTTTTAGAAGTAAAAACACGAAACTTGCTGATGATACTTTTAAAGAGATCTATAAGATGTCGTGTGATTTTATTTTTTGTTAAATTCATTAGAATTAGATTTATAAACTATTATTTCCCCAGTATGACTCTTTTTTTCGTTCCCAGATCTCCCGCTTCGGAAAATTCGGTTTAAAACGTTGACTTTAACAGCATTTTTTTGCAATATTTTCGGCATTTATCAAAAAATTGAAAAGCACGGGACCTAATATACTTTCTAAATAAGAGAATTTGCCAGTTTGATGCGCTTGAGAGAAAAAACGAATTTAAAAATAAATCAGAAAAAAGGTAATTTGTATTGAAATACACCCTTAATCGGGGGTCTTATTTATTACTGCTATCATCCATCATAGCATTTTTGCCACATATGTTCTTAAAATTCTCAACATACGACGATACTGAGTTTGATCACATGAGCAGTTTTAGATCATTATTGCTAAAATGAATTTTGAATTTTGATAGCCCAGAACAGATTTTTTTTCAAAGGTAAGTTCATTTATTTTACAATTTAACACTTGAAAATTATAATATGGATGAGAAGTGTGTTATTTTCTGCTTATTACAAATTTGGAAAAAATAATTTATTATTTTTGTGTTTTAAATCATTTCTTCATGTTTAAAATCACATATTGTAACATAAGAGTAAATATTTGCAGTTTTAACATTATATAGCATTTAAAATAATTATTCGGTTTAAATACTATCTATTTCAGCGTGTTTATAATATATTTTGCTATAAAACTTCGAGTTTTTATTATTTTACATGCTATACATTTCTTATTTCATTTTATACCGATGACAAAAGACAGCTTTTCATAGATTTCAATTCATGGTTTTTCGTTTGTGATTTTTAAATTGAAGACTTTTTGTAAGCGTATTGCATTCAAAAACTACAAGAAAAATAAATAAAAACTCTAAAAAAAATGTCATTTGATGTCAGAAGAAATAGTTTTTTTAACCTAGTCCGAAAAATTCAAATGTTTACACCAAATCCAATTACAGACACAGAAGCAATTATAACTTTTTTTTCAGATAAATTTTTATAAAATTAAAACGCGTCCCAAACAATGTTTCCTTCTTTACCATAATGTAATGTAATATTTTAGTATGGCCCTGTAAATTAATAAAAACTATTCTCTGTACTACAGATTATGCAGAATTTATATTGTAGTATATACTTCATAGATGCAAGTCAATTTTATTATGTTCGAAAACGTGTAACGTTATTAGAAGGCACTTGAAACTATTTTTATACATGGGCCGTTATGCAAGGGAACGCTTTTGACTATCTCTATAATTGAATTATGCATCTCATTTTCATAAAAATTGAAATGACTTGATAAAATTATGCAAGAGTTATGTATTTTAAATTTCAAACAATTCGGATTAAGTAGTTTTTGCGTTGTTATATGCGAACAGACAGATAGACAGACGGACGGATTGAATGACAACTATAGTTATTACGTATTTACATAATTACGATCGCGTACTTAGAAACAAGTCAAGCATACGAATTTGTTCTTCATGTAATTTTGTTTTGCTATTTTAAAAACTTTTTCGCAGTTTACACATCAAAGAATAAGGTAAATCTTTGTACACAAAAACCTATGTATTTTAAATATTACACAAAAATGTATTTTCCATGTTACATAGACATATGTGTAAAAACAGAATATTACACAAAAATCTGTGCATTCTGTACATAACACAAAAACATGTGTATTTTGCATATTACACAACATTGTAGGTATTTTCCTATTGCACAAAAATATATGTAAAAAAAGAGTATTACACATATGTATGTGTAAAAATAGTGCTCAGAAATATGTGTATTTCAGTGCAATTCACACATTAAAGTGTGTATTTCAAGAGTTATCAGATAACTTTTACACATTTGGACTTATCATCAAATTACACATTAAAATGTGTATTCTGAAATTTACACATTTGGCGCAATTTACACACAAATTTACACACATAGACATGTCGTTTTTGTATCATCGATTTACACATTTTTGTGTGTAAATTTACACATTTTTTTTTTAAAGTGTAGTGTTTTAACTAAAACATTTTTTTTTTTTTTTTTGCCGAATTAGTTGACAAACAACCAATTATTTTGATAAATGTGTAATGTGCAAGAAATTAGTGTAAATAAATTTTTATAAATACTTCGCATTTCTTTTAGCAAAAAAAGAAATCAGCGAAATCCTTGCATTTTAAAGTATTAAAATAGCATTATTGCTTAGGAAAAATAAAATTGTTTATTTTACAACCAGCAAGTGCAAATTACAGTTAGATTATCTCTTCCAACCAGTTTTCCAATGCAAATATGTGGGATTATTATTATTGTTGTTGTTGTTTTGCATTTGCATCATTTTTGTCCCAATCTGGAACTGAGCGTGAAATAGCTCGTATGCTAGAAAAACTTTTTTATCATTGAATTACAGCTCAAGTATGGTGGCAATGATGTCATTGCAAAGCATTCTAAAGATGGATTATTTTAGAGCAATATGAGGGTTCAAACGATAATCCCATAATGTACTTGAGTCGAAAACTTACGGAAACAGAGAAAAGTTTCAGTGCATCTTTGCAATTAACACATTGCTTCATTATATTGACGGCAACTCTTTTCGACAGAAAACAATCATAATCCTTTAGTTTTCGAAAATGAAATTCTGCTAACAATCCTAGACTTTTGAGATGGGTTCTCATACTGCAACCTTATCATTGCGCAATAAAGCACAGACTGGGACGAGACACTGCACATGTAGATTATCCGAGTCGTGTGGAATAGACTCATCCAGAGATAATTCTTGAAATACTTCTGTACAGTATTTTTTAAGTTAATTTGATTTGTTTATGTTTTGCAAGCCAGGAAATATAACTTCTTCATTTTTTTTTTCATTTCGCAAATCTTATTTGTTGTGTATATGTATATATAGCTGATTATAAGATTCTTCATGCAAACCTAAAGAATCATCTTTGAGCAGGGGGTGTTGTAAAAAAGTGATTTTTGCAGATTTGAATGCATATATAGGAATTTAGCATTGTGCAAGATTCCAAGGTATTTTAGCCACCCAGTTTGAACTATACGTTAACAAGAGGACATTTTCTCAAGCTGTGGGCTTGGAATGCAATAATCAATCTTTGGCTGAGGCATGGAATCCTTTTTTCAAGAGGCGATAGTCAAGGCCGCCTAATTGCTTTAAGCTGAAAGAGATTGATACATGTTATTTTCACATGAGTAGGCTAGGTATGACTTCAATATTTTCGTGAGTCATTTTAAAAGAACTTTAAGGCTGACATCATCTTTTAGCTCTCTCATAGGTTGTCACCGAAATCGCTCCCAAATTATTTTTTTCCAAGGGGAGATACGAAAGAGAGGTACCCAGTTTGATGAAACAGTGTCCTGATATTCATCCCATACCTGAGATCCATGGATTGGTATCAATATAGTTTACACAAAACTGCACATAATACTATATAGAGGAATAATTAAAATCAACGTTTAACACATAATAAATAAAAACACGCTACAGACGTATACGTTTCACGAGCACCAGGGCTCACTTCCTCAGTGTACAAAAGGTAAAAATGTTTAAAAACAGAAAACCCCCTAACTGACAGCAAGTCAGTAACTCAAATGACCGCAAACATAGTACCAAAATACCAACAAGGCTCAGCAACCAATAAGATTAAGCCGGAAATGAGATGTTATGACATAATAAATCTAACCAGAAAGTTGAGATGTACGGTACACTTGAAAAATCATTAACCAAGGAGTTTTTTACTTTATGTATATGGAGTGCTTCAAAAAAGTCTAAGTCTAGCGGAGTAGTGCATTTTTGGATAATAGTGGCTGAGGTAAAATTAAAATTATGACCCTCCTCCCAACAATGAGAAGCAATAGAGGAACTCTTTAACTCTTTTCTTTTAACATAACCTATATGTTCGGCGACTCTTTTTCTGAGTTTACGTTTTGTTTGTCCAATATAGGACAAACCACACTGACATTGTATATTGTATATACCCCAATGATCCAGAGGAGAAATTTGATCTTTTAATTGAGAAAAGGTTAATTTATTGACTGGTTTAAATATTACTTTGAAATCATAATGTTTCAAAATATTTGCAACTTTAAAGCTAATGCTTTGATGAAACGGTAAAATAATTAGGCTAGAATAAGAAACTGGTGTAGCAGAAGAATCAGGGTCATCGAGATGTTTATTAAAACTATGAGAAATTAATTTATTGATATATGATAAACTGAAGCCACGATCTATAGCAACTGATCTAATGTAATTTAACTCATCACTAAGAGAACTGTTATCTGAACAAATTAAATGAGCTCTATTAATTAAATAAAGAAAAGCAGAAGCTTTTAGAGAAGGGGGGTGACATGAATTAAAATGGGGGGGGGGGAGTGTGACAGCAAAGGGTTTACGGTAAACACGGGTGTCAAATGAGGTTAACTGACGAGTGACTAAAACGTCAAGAAATGGCAATTTATTATCGTTTTCGACTTCATAAGTGAATTGAATGACTGGATCTATTTGATTTAAAATAGTCAAAATATTATCAACAGGAGAAACAGATGGGTCAATGAGTGTAAAAGAATCATCAAGGTATCGGCAATAAAATGGGAAACTGATGAGGTTAAACATTTTAACCTCAAAGTAATGCATATATGGATCAGCTAGGAAAGGGCTAAGGGGGTTACCCATAGCTAAACCATCGGAATTGGTTAGAAACCAAATTGTTCAATTGGTTAGAAAATTTGAAAGTATTTTGTTTTAAACAAATGTTGAATAAATCAACAATATGATTAATTTCGTGATCAGTATAATGGAACTCTTTTAATCTGAGAGTGAGGCATTGAATTGCACCAAGAACAGGAGCATGTGTAAACAGGGATGTGACATCAAATAAAATCATTCTCAAAGAGGGGAAGGGGGTTTAGTTCTTAATGAGATTTACAAAAGAGCTTGAATTCTTAACAGTGTAAACATTGATATTGAGAGAAAAGAAAAACGCTTAACCAGATATTTGGCAAGCGAGTAGGGGGACGAACCGATATTGGAAAATCCCAAGAATTCATTCTATTATTTTTTAATACTGATTACAACGTATTGTTTACAATGTTACTTGTCACATTTTCTGAAAAGATTTTTTTTTATTAAGAATTCTACAAATTATAAGCAAAAAACTTGGTGAAATTTGGGACTATTTTTATAAAAACCTTAATTTCTCTATGAATATACATGCTATCCTCATAAAAATTAACACAGTATATTATAATAAGCCACTTAATTGGAATCTGCAGTTTGAACACTTTTGATACATTATTTTTGACAAGGTTATCCAAACGATCTTCGTTGTTTTTTTTAATTTGTTGACGGTCCCCTGCGGGATTTCGGAAAAAAATCTTTGCGGAAATATGTGACTTGACATATTTTGTTCACAAACCTCCAGTTTCGTAATAATTCCTCATATATTTTTCTAAATATTTAACAAAACGTCTAAAATCGCAATTGTCCACTCATTAATGGCCATATAGTGCATATAATTCACTAAAGTGAAAAGCAAAATAATTATTCTGCAATATTGTCTATGAGTAATGATTGCTGGAAGTTGTTTTTTAATTGCGATATTAGTTTTTATTTAGCAGAATTTTTTTATATTATGCGGTAAACATGAATTCTATACGGATTGTCTACTCTCAACAGTAACCAAAGGCTAATGCCTAAACTTCTAGTTATAGATATATAGTTCCAATTAAAAAAATGATTTAAATGAGGTAAAGAAATATTTTAAAAGCGATTTTGGTCAATAAAATCATTTTTTTAATTAAGTAACTTAAAATTTTATACGGCCCTCCGGTTCTACAAGTTATATTTGGTAAATTTTTCCTATTATACTAATAAGTACGACAAAACAATGTCCCGTTCATACAGAGTCGTCCTTAGGGGTGTGCGATAGGTAAGGCCGCACAGGGCCTCGCACCTAGACACAAAATATTTTTTTCTTTAATAAAAAGAAGGTATAGTAGAAAATCTTTAATATAAATTTATGATTTTAGTTAAGAAAAGATAGTGGTCTTGGCATAAAATATAGCCAATGTTGGAAGAGGGACTTTCAACATTAATTTGCTACCATTACATAAATAGGCTCAGTAGTTTCAAAAATTACCCCTACAAACATACAAACAAACTCTACTTGGTTTAAAAAAAACTAGGAGATCGAACCCTGGTTCCCCGGGTCACAGTATACAGGTGAAATCCATACTTTTCTATTGATAGTATATATCAGATTATGTTAAGAGTCTGAAAAAATGGGCCTCGCTTTAAGGCGTACTCCATAAGGACGGCTCTACGTTCATACAACAGTAATATTGACACATTATGAAACTTTAAAAATGCATGACTTATACCACTTTCCTGCAATGAAAATCAATGAGTTCGAAAATGATTTGGGGGATTGTATGCCAAGTGCTTACATATTCGAAATACTTAATTCAATCGTAATATTTGTACGACATTTTTTTACAAGTGCAGATACATATGAAATAAATTTTATTAAGTTTCAGACTGTCCAAAATACAGTGGAACCTGTGTAAAGTGACCGCCTTTGGGACCGGCGA
Source organism: Maratus speculifer (assembly GCA_964019185.1). NCBI lineage: Eukaryota > Metazoa > Arthropoda > Arachnida > Araneae > Salticidae > Maratus > Maratus speculifer. The sequence continues at coordinate 212,542,448 of OZ025292.1, read as the reverse complement.
AAATGGTCACTATATAGAGGTGGTCACTTTATGGAGTAACTTTCAAAATGGCATATTAAAACTTTTAAAATCTCAAAAAATAAAACAGAGTATAAATAAGGAAAATGCACTATGTTAAGTATTAACCTGATTAATTAACATTTGCTAGCTGCATCCGTCGGAATTCGACGGAAAAGAATATATATTAGGTATGATATATATCAGTCTTATATACACAATAAGATACTGAGCGAAACAAACAATTACCACCTCTTAAAATAGGGATAAGGTAACTTTTCATGATGAAGATACACAAACTTCAGAAAACAGCAAAAAATAAGGAAAACAACTCATAAATTATTATGTTGGACTTAACTTCAGCTACAAATGTTTTTAATGCTGTTTCTAAACCTTAAACATTATTTAAATGCCAAATTATTTTGGAAGTTAATATAATGCCTCAGAAGTCTAATTCAAAAATATCTGCATAGTTTATTTTTTCTCCGTTTAAATATCGCTTGGTAACTGTACAATCTATATTATAAAGTCCAAACGTATCTGTGCGTAACGCATACGCCATTTTGCGCATGGCAACACTTTCAAATTTTAAATGAATTTCGGTATTGTAATTTTTGCTACTAAAAGTTTTTATACTTCTTAATGTCGCACATTTTAAATTTTTAAACCATCGTGTAGAAAAAAAATGTACTTTTAAATGAAATTTGTTTGAAAGCTGTATCTTAATTTGTTTTTGAAATATTAATTTTTTTGTAGCTTTTAATATCTCTTTTCTAATCATGGTAACAGGAGTACTCCATTTCTATTTAAAGCAAAGGAAAAAAGGGAGAAAATTGAGTGCTGTATCTTTATGTTGTCATTTTCTCATTAAAAGGTGTGATAATTTAGATTTATCACAGGCTTTTAAAGACATTTTTTCTGAAAAGAGATTTCACTATGGAACTGAAAACACAAAATGGCTTTCATTCTCAAGATGAAAAGATCGGCGACATAAAAGGGTCGCTAAATCATCATCGATCAGCGGAAAAGACAGGCGGGCGACACTAAGGTGAATAGAAGACCACACGGGTCACGCTTTTGGTAGCACGCCGACGCAAAAATTAAAGTAGGAAGATGATCAGAGACCCGACATACTGACGCCAAGGGCGTGTATTTTCAGGTACGAATGATAAGACGATGTTACGAATCTCTTAATGAGAAAAGATCATTAAGGTTGATGATTGGTCCGTGACCCTTAGGGGAGGTCCTGGCTGAGAAGAAAAAGAGGAAGCCAAGGTTTTACAGAGAGGATTTTGGTCTCGGAGCGAAAAGAGCAGAGAACAGAGCTCGGAGCTCGGATTGTTCTCTGAGAAAAGTGGATCAGCTCGGATCGGGAGCTGTAGAGAGGGACATCACACCAGTGAGTCGGAGGAAGAGGACTCTCGCTAGGAGAGTGCCGGTGATAAGTCTCGTCTTCGGTGTTTAGATAACGCCGTGTTGCTGATTTGGAGAAACTTTACGTCATTTATGAACTGAACATTCTATAGACTGAATCAGAACTTTAGTTTTGGAACTGGTTGGTTAAGATCCTACGTGTTCTTAAATGATTTTTTGCTGTATACATATTTAATCCAGAGAATTTTTTTTATTGTTCTACAAATAAATAATAGATTCTCCATTAAATACTATTGCCTGGATTATTTGCCGAGCGGCACATACGCTACCAACCACTTAGCTTTTAATCAATAAAAGGCCAAGTTATTACAGCTGGTGGCAGCGGGAGCCACTAGCCCAGGACTATAGTTCGCCGTGCAGTTCCAGAGTTAATCATCGATAGAATCCAGCGCCCCGCTGAGAAGGCATCCAGCCGCTAAGAGAGACCCAGCGCCCCGCTGAGAAGGCAGTCGCTAAGAGAGATCCAGCTCCCCGCTGAGAAGGCATCCAGCCGCTAAGAGAGATCCAGCGCCCCGCTGAGAAGGCATCCAGCCGCTAAGAGAGATCCAGCGCCCCGCTGAGAAGGCATCCAGCCGCTAAGAGAGATCCAGCGCCCCGCTGAGAAGGCACCCAGCCGTAAAGAAAGACACAGAGCCTAGCTGACGAAGACACCCAGCCATAACCGGAGATACAACGCCTAGCCGACGAAAGGCCACCCAGCCGCAACCTACCCATAGCACCCAACACCCTCCGACGGAAAGATGCCCCAAGAGAGATGCAGACGACGGAAATAGGTAAGCTCATTCTAAATTTTGAGTGGCTCTGTTTCGTATTTTTTGCATAAAATTAATTGTGGTGAGGAAAATTATGTACTATGTTTCTCTACTTTTATTATTTTAATCTAAAATTAAGAAATTAGTAAAGAGTATTGCTAAAAAAATTGTCCTGCTTTTCTTAATTATAAAAACATTAAATGTTAAATGCATTTCTTTCCGGACAAAACGGAACAAATTAGAAAATTTTGAAAAAAAAGAGTGTGTACAACTCAGTAGATTGTAAATTTTTTTTTAGCAGCATAAATGTTATGAAGTTAGTCGTAAATTTAAGTTTTCTTTAAAGGCTTCTAAACAGAGAGGGATATTGTTACCTGTTGATCTAAAATTATTTATGTTTACATTTTTGAAGTGTAGTTTTCGAAAAATCTGAATGCTAAAACTGGCACTATTTTTCTAAAATTAGAAATAGATACAGGTACTGGTATTGTGGTCGGTTGAAAAAAAAATGTTGAATCGGTTAATTGTGTACTTTTCATGTATATATTTCTCATTTCATTTACTGTGTTTAAACTGTGTAGTAAAGTGTAGGGGAGAGTGGGGATACTTGAGCATAGGGGATACTTGAGCCACCCCTATTATCTCTACAGTTGGTTAATTTTTCTTTCTAAAACTGCCAATATGATAACATATTTATAGTTCTGAACACGTAAAAAAGAAATCACACATCTTGGTACCATTTTAAAAGTATAGTGATTAATAGTTGTCTTTTCCCTATCTGAAGTAAATATTTGGGTGCATGTTTTTTTTGTTTTTTTGTAATCAAAGTTTTGTTTAAAGTTGCAACTATATACATACATTCAATAAGCATAATTTCAATTGTATTTTGAGTCTAAAATAGTTCTAATTGCTGCATGCTTTATTTAGTAAAACTCTGGGAAACAAAAATAGTGATAGTGGGGATACTTGAGCCAATGAGAGTGGGGATACTTGAGCCATGTCTTAACCATCCCCACTAGAAATTAAACATGGGTGAAACAAACAAAAAATAAAATTCCATCCTTATATTCACTAATAGATATTTTTCTGGAGAAAAGGGAGAATAATTTTTCATTTTATTTTTTTTTTCCTTAAAAAAATAACGACCTAAAAATGTTTAAAAATGTATATTTTTTAAATGAAAATGTCTATTTTATTTTTCGAGTTGACTAACAAAATAGCCTGTCTAGATAAATGTAAACATAGTTTTCAATTTAACTTTCATTAAATGAAAATAACTTTTTAAAACGGTTTTACAGGCTATAATCTCTAATACTTTAATTAGTTAGGTCCAGCATATTAAAATATTTATTTTTTAATATAACATATTAAGATTAGTATTTTATATTGAAATCGTAACCTCTGTTGCTGTAACTTTTTTTTAACTAAGAAAATTGAAGAAAAATTGGTAAAAAGAGCGCACAAAAACAAGAAAAGCAACAAAAATCCCAGTTCAAACTTACCTACATGGAGCCAAAGAGGAAGACAAAATCTTTTCCTGTGAAATCAAAAAAGTGTTTGAAATAGTAGAATGATACATCTGGATTAAATTCCGACAGCTACTAAACTAAAAGCATGAGTTCGACAATATCATTAGAGGAAAATTCTGTCAATGATGGTGATGATGTGAAAGAAAACCTTCTATTGATGGTTGGTTACTAATAAAATATGCCAGAAAGAAAACTGTAAAAATATTTGTTGGATAAGTGCTTAATATTTTGAAAATGAAATTTGCCCGAAGAATTGCAGATTCCAAATTTAAATGGCTCTGAACTGAGGATGTTTCTACCGTCGTTATAGCTCAAGTTCAAATTATCCTTCGACAACCAGTTTTAACGACAAAAAATGATCGTATTACTAACTTTGTTTTCTCAATTGGTTTTGAAAGACTTTACATTTCATAATTTATCATTCTGTAAAATGTTTGTGCAAAAATAAAGCGAAAAAAATTACTTTTGTAGGTATTTTTCCGTAGTGGCTCAAGTATCCCTTCGCTATGGCTCAAGTATCCCCGCCATGGGGATACTTGAGCCATGATGTAAAACAAAAAATAAACATTTATTATACATAGAAAAATAGTTCAAAATTTATTGAAAGTGGTTTTTAGTTGAAGGAAAAATATCAAATTTTCATTTTCAATATTTTATTTTATTCTAAAAAAATATAAAAAATTTAAAAAAATTAAAATTCAAAAAATGGCTCAAGTATCCCCATCTTCCCCTATGTATAAAATTAACATTGCATATATGTTAGGGTAATTTTATAGGTTGTTAGGAAATAAATAGAAATTTCGGTTAGTGCAACTCAGTCTAAAAATGACAGTCATTACTGATTTAAAGCAATGTAGAAAAATCGATTTGCAAATGTTAGCAGACGAGTTGGGAATTGATATTGGTAAGAGTGATAAAATAGCTGTAATTATACAGAAAATTGAATCAGCTGCAGATTATGATATAGATCTTACTTTATCGCAGGCTAATTATATTGTACAAGATAGGGAGACCCAAGCAGTCGAGCAAAAAGAAAGAGAAAGGGTCGAGCGAGAATTAGAGGCAGAAAGAGAAAGAGCGGCACGGGACAGAGAAGAAAAACAGAGAGAAAGGGAATTTCAATTAGAGCAATTGAGATTAATTCAAAATGCGAATAGACGTGAATCTACGTCAAGTAGCGGATCTGAGAGGAGTCAGAAACCCCCTTTATAAGCGTTAATGCATAAATTCGATCCAGAACGGTCAGATATTACTCTTTTTTTAAACCTTTTTGAACGGCAATCCTCTCGAGCAGGCATAGAACCAGAAGAGCTTGTGACTCATCTTTTATCACTGCTCCCGGCAGATATTGCAGAATTAATTTTGCGCGAGCCCGCAGAAAAAATCGACGATTTCACGCACGTGAAATCAATTTTGTTAGCACGCTTTCGGCTAAGTCCTGAAGCGTATCGCCAGAAATTTACATGGCATTCTCGGATAGCAGGTACCCCTTGGAAGGATATTATTTTCGAGTTAAATAGTTATCTAGAAGGGTGGTTAACCGGACTAGAAATTTCAAATTTCGAAGACTTAAAGAAATTATTGGTAACAGACAAATTAAGCGCCGTACGCCGGTAGAATATAAAGAGCATTTTATTGACTCTTGGGCAAATTTCAAAGACCCGTTAGTTCTAGTTAAGTATTTAGACGAGTTTGAGGCAGTCAAAGGGCCCTCGAAAAAAATCTGGAACCCGAGAAATTTTCTCATAAAATCAGAAAAACCGAGACTTGAAGATAAACCGCGTGTTGAGAAATCGGCCGAAACTAAAACGAATTGGAGAGACAAGGATCCCGATAAAGAAAGAAACCTTATTTTTGGGCAAAAGAAAGCAAACAAATGCTTTATTTGCGGAAGTTTTTCGCACTATCGTGCCCAGTGCCCGAAAAACACAAGAGGGAAAATAACGCCGCGTCAGTAGGGCATTTAAATAAAAATCAAGAATTTGAAAAAGGTTTTTCGCCGTATTTAAGTAATGCTCGTATTAACGGGGAGGAAATTACGGTATTAAGAGATTCTGGTACTTGTGTCGATGTGATTTCCAGTAAATTTATAAACCACAGTCAATTAGATGGGGAATTTATGTGGATAAAACAACCACTCTTAAATGATATTCGCTGTTTGCCCACCGCTAATATAACGCTTGAAATTGACGAAATAGGAAGTATCTCGATGAAGGCTATAGTAACTGGTAGAGACGTAGATATGTCCTATTATATACTAGAGAATGATACGCAGAAGCTCATCGACGAGAGAAAAAAACGCGAAATCAAAACATTGAACGCAGTAATGACGCACGCGCAGGCGAAAAAAAGCGAAACTAGCTCCGGGAGCGACGGAGGCGAACAAGAAACCAAAACTAACTCAGAGGCAGGGGGAAACGATTTCACGGAACAGGCAGATCCGGAAAGGTCAGATAACGAGTTTTTACCGATAGCAGGGGAAGACTCAGGGACTGGCTTGTCGAGAATTAAAAGGGCAGAATTCATAACCGAACAAGAGACGGATTCCTCACTACGAGACATTCGCGAAAAAGCAAAACAAAAAAAATCAAATTTCGAAATTAAAGAGAATTTAGTAATGAGGAAAGTAACAGATCATCACGGATTCGAAAGAAAACAGTTAGTTGTCCCAACTAAGTACAGGGAAGCGATACTTAGTGCTTGTCACGAAGGTATAGCGGCTCACATGGGCCAATCAAAAACAAAAGATAAAATATTGAGATATTTTTTCTGGCCTAATATTATTAGGGAAATTGAGGATTTTGTCAAGTCATGCTATGCTTGCCAGGTAGTGGGAAAAGCGGGGGAGACTAAGAAAGCCCCATTAAAATTAGTTCCCATAATTTCGGAAGTATTTTCAAAATTATCGTGCGATCTAGTAGGTCCCTTGCCGACGTCAAAAAAAGGGAATAAATATTTACTCACAGCAATCTGTGTTTATTCACGTTATCCGGAAGCAATACCGATACCAGATATGCTCTCGGAAACGATCATTGAAGCGATGATCATGATTTTTAGTAGACTTGGTTACCCGTCTAGCATACAAACGGACTTTGGGAGGAGTTTTACTTCGAATTTAACGACAGCCTTCCTAAAAAGGTTTGGGGTAAAACTAAACCATTCGAGTGTATGTCACCCCTCCTCAAACGTTATTGAGAGATGGCACAGGTCAGTAAAAAGGCTTTTAAAAGTGCTATGCGTGGAAAACGGTAGCGACTGGGAAGCTAATCTGCCCCATGCGCTTTTAACCCTTAGGACGGTAACGCATGAATCTACAGGTTTTAGCCCAGCAGCGCTAGTTCATGGGAAAAATCTCCGTACTCCGGAATCCCTTAGTTTTCGAACAGTGAACGGGAGAAAATGATGAGCATGAATTAGTCACTGAGTACGTCTTCAAACTTATCAACCGACTGAAACGCTGTCAGGAGCTAGCGGTCGAAAACATGACAATTACTAGAGATAAACGGAAAATGTGGTATGATAGAAATGCTAAAGAACGAAAATTTCAACCAGGAGACGAAGTGTTAGTTTTAGCAACTAACAAGAAAAACAAAATGTCTGTAGGTTGGATAGGCCCCGGTAGAGTAGAGTCTAAAATTTCTGAGACGAATTATATTGTGAGTATACCAGGGAGAAGAGAAAAATCGCAAATCTATCATGTAAATCTATTAAAACCCTATATCACCAGGATAGGTAAAATAAATATTTTGACAAAAGAATTTAATGAGACAGATGAATCTCAGGATTTGGAGATAGCTTTCCCGTTAGCAGATCCAAATAGTTATAACTTTGACGAAGTTATCGAACAAAGTGAATTAAACGAGCGGTGCACAGCAGGTGAAATTCAAATGTTAAAACAGGTATTAAACGAATACAGGGAAGTTTTTTCGAACGACCCGGGCTTAACGGACCTGACTATTCATGATATTGAGCTAACTGAGGAAAAACCAGTGAGAATTAGGCCGTATAGGGTATCTCCTAGACAGAATGAAATACTGAAAAAAGAGATAAAGCGCATGCTTGAATCAAATATAATTAAGGAAGGGGAGTCTGATTATAACTCTCCCATGATTTTAGTCGAAACTCCGGGGAGGGAACCAAGGCCCTGCATTGATTATCGCCGTTTGAATGCAATTAACAAAAACAGAATTTTTTCCGCTTCCGAATATTGAACAAAGGGTCGAAAAGGTGGCGGCGGCAAAATATATTTCTGTATTAGACCTGACCAAAGGATACTGGCAGATACCCATGACACCAAAAGCACAAAAATTAGCTGTTTTTGTCACAAGCTTTGGTAGTTTCTTACCAATGGCAATACCGTTTGGATTGTCCAACGCTAGCTATAGGTTTTCCAAATTTATGTCTAAATTACTAAATGCGTTGGAAGAATTTTGTCTTCCATATTTAGATGAAATGGCCATTTTTCAGATAGCTGGGAAGACCATATTCAGCATCTAAACACGGTACTAAGTCGAATTAAAGAGGCGAAACTTACCGTTAAAATTTCGAAATGCAGATTCGCACAAAAAACGGTCAAATATCTGGGACACATAATAGGGGAAGGAAAGAGGAAACCAGCAGAAGCGAAAATCCGCGCCATAACGGAGCTCCCAGACCCTAAAAATAAAACGGAAATTAGAAGATGCCTCGGCATGGCAGGGTATTACTCCCGTTATATAGAAAATTATGCGACCATCGTAGAACCGCTCACACGAGCATTAACACTAGAACGCCGGACGGTGTCATTTCGACACCGAAGCGTGTAAATTTCTATGTAAAATCTGTAAATTATAAAGGAAATTGTTTATGTCTCTCGACTTTTATTAAATATGTCTGTAGAACTCACATCGAAATTTTTTTGGAAATCGATTTTTTTAAACTTGGTTTAAGGGCAAATTTACCTAGAACGCCGGACTGGTGTCAATTGGACACCGCAATAATTTCATTTCCCCTAATTTTAATTTCGTTCTTCTGTGCGATAATTCCATACACTATAGTAGTTCAGGGGGATCTCAGAATGTTTTTTCAACACCTGGTCATTACGTGATTTGTTTCAGCTGCAACAACACCTGCCACTGAGGCTTTATTTCTCACAAAGATAGTACATATACGGTTGCTTCCGAGTTATGACTAGTAAAATTTCGTGAGATTTTCTTTCGTTCTTTTTACATTTTATGAATAAATTTCAAATGTCTCGTAAAAGGGGGCTTGCTGCGGATGAAATTACCGCGCTTCTGAGAGAATTGTCAGATAATGAATCAGAAGGGGGAAAATTATCCGAACTGTATGATGGATCTGATAGTGAAAATTTTATTCCGGTTACATCATCTGAATTGGAAAACGATGAGGATGTTGAAATTAATTATTCTCGAAATAGATTGAATTTATGGCTCGCGATGGTTCACGCTGGAAAGAATGTGGTTCTGGAAGTACAATCGGTAGATTAACAATGCAAAATATTTTGCGAGAAAATAGTGGTCCAACTAGTTATGCAAAAAGAAATATGTATTATGACAGTGTTTTGAGTGCTTGGTTGCTTTTTATAGACAGAAGGATTTTACATCATATAATTAAATGCAAAAACACAGAAGCTCGCCGAGTATTACAAAAAGATGCTTGGTCTCTTTCAGAACAGGGACTTTTAGCTTACATTTCGATTTTGTATGCACGTTAAGTTTCAGGAGCTAGTAACCTCGAATTTCAATCATTATGGTCTACAGAATGGGGTATAAATTTTTGTAAAGAAACCATGTCCAGAGAGAAATTTTGTGAAACATCAAGATTTTTGTGATTTGATATCAAATCAACTCGTCGTAATCGAATTAAAGATGATTTCAGAAGTATGGAATCGTTTTATTGAAAACTGCATAAGCTGTTACAAACCAGGCCAGAACATAACAATTGATGAACAATTGTTTCCAAGTAAGACTCGCTGTCCGTTTACTCGGTTTTAGCATCAAAACCTGATAAATACGGGAAAAATTTTTGGATAGTTGCAGATTTAGAAAATAAGTATATTTTAAACGCATTTCCCTACTTAGGAAAAAATGAAGAACGAGATCAAAGTCAAAGACTTTCTGAGTATGTGGTTTTAAAATTAATAGAACCTTTTAAAAATATGGGAAGAAATGTCACAGTTGACAATTTTTTTACCTCTCTTGAGTTGGCAAAGAAACTAAAGGAAAGGCGGACGCGTTTAGTTTGCACGGTATATAGGGTCAGACGAGAAATTCCAGATTGTGTAAAATCAGGAAAAAAAACAATATCATTCAACAAAAATATTGAAGAATGAGGAATCGGGATCAACACTTACAGTTTATCAATCTACACTCTTAAAACGAAAAAGCTGAAATAACTCAAGTTGAGCTGAAATCCACTCTTTTCCCATGTTGAAAGGAACCTTCTCAAGAAGAGCTGAAACAACTCAAGTGAATGAGTTGTTTTTAATCAACTCATGATTGAGTGATCTCTATTTTACTCATACTTGAGTGAAATCAATTCAATAAAGGTTAAATCCAGTAGTACTTGAGTGATTTGTAATAAAGTCATACTTGAGTGAAATGAAGTCATTTAAGACTGAATCTCGTAGCACTTGAGCGATTTGTAACCAAATCATACTTGAGTGAAATGAAGTCTTTAGGATTAAATCGAGTAGCACTGGAGTTAGCTGCAGCCAACTCGTATTTGAGTGAAGTAAAATAATTTAAGGCAAATCCAGAAGCACTTGAGCGATTTGTTATCAATTCAAGTTGGAGTGAAATGTTGTCATTTTTTATTTAATCCAGTAGCACTTAGGCGATTTGTAACCAATTCATACATGAATAAAATCAGCTCATTTAAGAGTTAATCCAAAACTCCTTGAATTTGTAGAATTGAATAAATTCACTCTTAAGAAAAGCAAAATTGCTTAAAATTACAAAAATCTTCAAGTGATTTCTAAATCGTCTAAATAAAATCACATCATTTAAAACTAAATTCAGTAATCCTCGATTAATTTTTATCAATGAAATTCAATATAACATGGAATTATTGCCACATTTTCAAGTGTTGCAATTAAATTCTCATTTCGGATTTAAATTTCTGTGTATTGACATTACAAGGGTATATATATATATATATATTGAGAGAGAGAGAGATTGGAAAACTGTAACATGGATTCTCCAATATTTCTTCCAGGTCTTTAATTAACAAGACTTAAAACATTCTAATTTACATGACTGAAAGTTCTCTAATGAATCATAAAAACATTTTTTTTTCTTTCTAATTCAATGAAACTGTTTCCTATGTCAATTTAGGGGAAAAGGCAATTGAATCGTTATACAAAATTAAATAGAGCTTACATGAATTTTTTATTATTCTGTCAAATCAGAAATTTTTAACATCAGAATTTTCTTTTGTTAAATTTAAAAGTACATATATTCATTAAATTAAAAATACTGGTGATCTCAAAATTGCAAATTTGAAAACACTTATTCATGCAAACTTCCTAAATTTGCATAACTGTACAACAGCACCCGAACAACATTAAACAGAATATCAGCTTCTGATGCTGTGGTGCTAATGGGATTTTTCCTTTCTTTTCTTGGGCAATTTCAAGTTTACATATTTTCCAATGATACTTATAGCTTCAGATATGCTTATATACAATTTTGATTTTTTCATTAGCTTCTGATTTAATTGTAAATAACAATTATTTTTTTATTAAAAATTTACGATTTCAATCAAATAAACCAATCTTAGGCATCTTATTAAAAAAATATTGAAAAAATAAACTTGATATCAGTCCAACGACTCAACTTCAGCACCACAATGGCAGAAGCTGATTGTTCCCCTTAAGAGTTTAGATAATCCTATGAGAGAAATTATTTTCAAATATCTTGTTTGGATTTTAAAATGTTTACCTTTTTTTGGGGGGGGGGGGCGGAGGCATAGAATATTTGAGGATGATCTGCAAGTGGGTTAGTTTTTACTTTTGCAATTTTGGTTAATTATTTTTTTTTTAATATTAATAGGAGTTTCAGACCCAGTTTTGAAAAAGAAAGTATTAAAAAACATAAAACCTAAATTTAAAAAAGTAACCCCCCCCCCACACACACACACACACATGGCCAGTGCAGGGTTTAAATAATTGAAATTGAAAATATTTTAAATGGATAAACATCAACCCATGATACCTTGTTGTAATTATTCCTCGATTTAAATCTCAATCAAAATCATATTTCTTAAACTGACTAAATTTTAAAAAAATATTTTAATTGTTTAGTTTGAAATCTGAAATGGCTTTGAAATCTTAGATAAAATAATTGTTACCCATAGCATTTATATAAGCACATTGCAATTGGGAAATGTGGAGGAATGCCATTAAAAAACTTGTATAGCTAAAATTTTGATTATGGACAATTATTTTATTGTATGAAGTTAAATGCAGAAATAACTGAGAAATGGATTTATTGACCATGTGCAATTATTCTTTATATCATTTAAAACATTTGTTAAAACTTGAATTTATATTCAAGAATAACTTACTTCTTCTTAATAAAGAATTTTTGATTTAATTTTTGATTTTATTCAATGTTTCTTAAATCAACTAACTTTTAAATAAATATAAAAGTATAAGACTGCAGCAGTTTATGTCAAAAGTAGAGCCAAATGTGCAATTTAGAATGTTGCAAGAAAGAAAAAAAACTAATTTTAAACAACAAAAACATTTTATTTAGCAAGGACAAAATAAACCTAACATTAATTGATAACAATTCTTTCCAACATCAGGTATAAACAAGTTTCAATAACATCTTTAACAGGACTTTTATAAATATAACAGTCCATTTGCATTAAACATTAAATACATAAAGAGCATATTGTAATCTGTCCACTGGTTTGTCCAACATTAAAAATCTTAGGCAAAATAGACACTTTCTTGAAAATCCTTGAGATTAAATAAGATTGTTGAATTTAACTCCTCACTCACAGTAGAATTTTACTCCTCCATGAAATCACCATCTTCCTGTGTTAAAAGAAAATATTGAAATTAAGTTAAATAGCAATAAATATAATGTTAAGGAATGATTATGAACATATTAAAATATTTTGCAGCTTTCAGATTAAATGTTTTATAAAATTTCCCATCCATAGTCTAAACATAAAATGAACCATACACTAAAAATTTTAGCTTTATAAATATTACACTACTGAAAATTCAGCCAATCATGAATAAAATGGAAATAGAATAAATAAATCCTGTGCGATTACACTTATCTGCTTGTTTAAATCATGGTGTTACATCTGATACAATAAATCACCATTTTAAAAACAAATTTAAAATGAAAGTTCTTAAAGCAACATTATAAAATATTGTTGAAAATTCACCTTTGTTGCTACTTTCAAAATGTATCAGCGCTGGCAAATATCCAACCAATACAGGTTTTTGTGGATTTTTAGTTGTTTTTCTATATATTTGCATATTTATATAATACAAAATAGAACCTACAACAATTAGACCAAGGTTGGCACGGTTTAAACCAATTAGTTTTAACTATGGTTTAAACAACTGTTTACTCCTTTTGGTTTAAACAACGGTTTAGTTTAAACCAACTGGTTTTTCTTAAAAAAAAAAAAAAAAAAAAAAAAAAATCAGAAGAAATCTAATGACATTTTCTCTTTTTCTTAATAATTTATGTATGTCAGATTATTGAATATAAATAACTTCTATTTTTAACACTTTATATCAGCAATAATCACTGAATGTAGCAGGTTTACATCATTTTTTGGGTGTAGGATTAAAATCAGTCTGCATTGGTGAATATATTTATTTCTCTTTAGAAAAAGCTTCGAACATGTGAATTGATCTAATATAAAATAGATTAAAAATATTCAATATTTAATAGAAAATATCTTAATTTTTTGAAAACTGCAGATTATTTAACGTAATAACATAACACAATCTATAAGATTTCAAGCTGTAAAAGAAATCCCCAATCTTTATTGGGGAGGTTATCTTAAGCATTAAAATCAAAATATGAAGTCGAATAAGAAAGTTTTCAAAGATTGGATGCTACTTATAGCATTTTAATAAGTGATTCCCCCCCCCCCCCCTGTTAGTTATCTGCTGAATCTATGACCAAAAATGTTGACTTCAAATTGTCATTCAAGAAACAAAATCTCAAGAAGTATTTGAAATTTATTATTTGGATAGCTATGGAGAAGAATATTTTATTTATCAGACTACTTTCAAATGTTTATTATTAGTAATTAAAAGATTAGTTATAAAGATCCACGCTGCGTGTGGATAAAGATTTATTTGACAACGGTCACTTCCCGACTGACATTTCTGTCACTATTAATCCCACCCGTCTCCTCCTTGTCGTCCCCTTTATAATTGGCCGTTGATCTGCCGTGATATAACAACAAGCTGCATTCATTAATGGAGATAAACTTTAACTCTTTCTTCACTCTGGTCCAAAACTCGAAGGCTAAGTTCAGCACTGCTAGATCTAACCCCACAATGAACCTTCCAGTTTAGTGAACTAAAAGGTGCAGTAATCTCCACAATCGGAAGATTTTTTTTTTAATTTGGTTTTCATAAGATCGGGGCATTGCGGGTCTCTCCCCTAAAATTCATCTGTGCTGGGTTCTGGGACACCGGGGGATCCCCTTAAATGAACAAGCTGATGATCTCACTAAGAGGGTTACTGACTCCAGTGGTGACCCCCCCCCCCAAAAAAAAAAAAAAAATCTTCATACTTTAACATTGACCCCACCCCCCCTAAACAGAATATCAATTGTAAAATATATTTTACTTATAACCTACTGCACCATCAAAAGATAGTGAGTTAAGCATAATGAAATGAGTTCTTATTGCCCTTATCTAGAATTTAAAGAAAAAAAATACAGAAACATTTCTGGAAATTCAATGTTGAAAAAATTTAAAAGTGAAATTTAAGAATCAAGATTTACAAAGATAGCGAGTTGAGTATAGCAGAATGAGTTCTTATTGCCCTTATCTAGAATTTAAAGAAAGAAAATACAGGGACTTTTCTGGAAATTAAATGTTGAAAAAAATTAAAAGTGATATTAAAAATCAAGATATTTTTTTAACAGTAAAAACAAGAAATATTAAGAATTTAAAATCCCCTCCCCCCAAAAATGTGCTTTTTCTCAAATTACCCCCCCCCCCCCCAAAACTAAGTTATAGGACGCATCTTGCGTCATCAAACCCCTCTCTGGGCACCCCTGACTGAGTCCGACATCCTGATTGATTAGACCTCTCCGGAAGACTTGGTCCAGCCTATAAGCAGAAGATCAAATTGATGGTTGGTCAGTTTTTCGTTCCTTTGTTCATTTTAGTCGTAAGTTCTGTACATCTGATGGATTTTGTACAGCTACTCTTTGCTTTCAGTAGAGTATCGAAAGGATGTAGTTGGTTGTGAGTTCTAGTCATGACGACCTTTTGTGGATAAATTGAAACTACAGCCTGGTTGCTAGAGATCTCACCCCCCCCCCCCTTTAAACCTTCAAAGAAGCTTGTTTTTGGCATTGCTAATAAAACAAAATTTATTCTCGTGAATAAAATCAAGGCATATTATTACATCTTGAAAATATTCCTTGCTGCATGTGCTATATATATACAAACGTAAAAACTCTTGATATATCCTTAATAACTGAATTGGAAGTTTTGATTGGGTAAACAAAATTAAGTCCTTCCTACTCCCCTCTGAAACTATATTTTTTTTATCGGATTATAGGCCATAGATCACTTCCTCGAAACTGAATTATCTCTGTATTGTCCTCGACCACCGAGGCATATTTGGAAGTGGCCCT
Source organism: Maratus speculifer (assembly GCA_964019185.1). Classification (NCBI taxonomy): domain Eukaryota; kingdom Metazoa; phylum Arthropoda; class Arachnida; order Araneae; family Salticidae; genus Maratus; species Maratus speculifer. The sequence goes on along the minus strand of OZ025292.1, from coordinate 212,526,880 downwards.
TTTCTTGAAAAGATTGTGCACCCCTAGTTTAAACCAACTGTTTTTTTCCTTCAAAAATTGTTCTTTTTTAATAAAAACATAATGACATTCTCTCTTTTTATATTTAATTTAAATGTTTCAAATTATTGGATATAAATAATTTCTATTTTTAACACTATTCCTGCGTTTGTATTGATAGGTTTAAAATTGTGCTGATGAACATACCTATTGTTCTAAAGAAAAAGCTTAAACATGTGAATTTATCAAACTTAAAATAGATTAAAAACATTTGATAATATTTAGTATAAAATATTTTTTAAAAAAGCAAATTATTTAAGTAATCTGTCATAATATGCATGGTGATTTTGAATATAGAGACACATAACTCATTGATCTTTAAAATGTTAATCAAGCTGTAAAAGAAATTCTTCTTGATTAGGGAAATTACCCGGGTTTCATCCGGGTTTCATCCTCTAAAGGGTGACACCAAATCTTTATTTGCAAATAAAAAATACAATTTTATAAAATTTTGGAGACTAATTAGGAAATAAAATGAGATTTTTAGCTCATGATGCAATACAGCTAGTTTTCTTTTCTTTGCTAAAGTGAAGTTTTATACAGAATGGTGTGTCTAAATAAGATATGCACCAGGGAACAAAAACCAACCTATTCAACGAGTGGGTAACAAAAGCAAACTTTAAAAGAAAGAATTTTCTTCTACGTATAGACACGGCATTGACTTGTGCAGACTATGGGTCGAGTGATGATTCACTTCTGCGGTTTTTTTTATGCAGAAGGATATAAGGTAAATAAGGAATGGTAAGGTTATTTTTTATAAGAATGTAGAATTGAGATTGAAAAAATATGACAGATTGGAAAGGAGGAGGAGGAGGGGGGGGGGCTTGACACCTTTTACATTTGTCCCGGGATGTCACCCATCCTAGCTACACCACTGCACACCCACTTCATCTCTGACAAGTAAATAAATTTTCCTGCCTGAGAAAACCGTACCAAACACAAACCATAAAATATTACTTGAAAAAATAATTATAAGAAAATATTGCATTAATCCTTACTATCTGTTAAATAAATGATCGGAAATAAAATACACAATTTTATAGATTTAGTTTACATACTACATACTTTTTTATAAAATAGTAATTTTCTATTTTATTATGCCAAAAATTTTGTATAACTGCAAAGGAATTTTGGTTTATTTTACATTCTAGTAGGAGTGTGTGTGTGAAGAGGGGGGGGGGACGGTTAAAAGTATTTTATAGAATTTTATGTAGCGGGTTACTGATGACTATTTCTGACCAGTAAACTCTCATGCGTACTGGTCTTTGGGACCAGTAACTTTTTTTAAAATCAATTCTACCACTGGGCTATGCATAAAAAATGTTAAGGGAAAGGGATGATATTACAAGGTATTTTCTAAAGAGAAAGAGGATTTGCTTTTTGGTATCGTTGCATAATATTTAGGAAATAATACTTGCATTTACCAGTATAGAAAGACAAACTTTTGTCCACTGTTTTCGTTTTATTTATAAATTCTCATTTAGATTTAAAGCTACCTGGGAAGCAGGCACAAGAAAACTATTATTTCTGCATGCATTATGTAACAACTTATAAATATTAAGCAGATTATTATAATACAGACCATGCATGCAATAATTTTGCCCAATAACAGTATGAAACATTGCCAAACAAAACAGTAACACAAGTTCAACATTAAGAATGAAAAAAAAAAAAATCTTAGAAATGTGTATAATGTAATCCAAAGCACGTTTTTACTAAGACACTGCAAACAAGACGTAAATACAATGTTTTGATAAATTTCTATGAATGAAGATATAATAATTACAAAACTTTAATACAAGGCAATCAAATAACGAGATATTTACATTGCATTAACAATTTTTACTCTGATTAAATATACTAATTTATTTTATTAAAGCACGAAAGTTTTGTAGCAGCTCTGTAACACCAATTATTAATATAGAAATGCATTAAACACATCCTCAAAATTACCGTGTGACACGACATTTTAATTTCAAGGTATGATACTGTTATGAATTTTAGTCTGTTAAAAAGAGAAGGGAAAGTTATTAAAAGAAAGCATAATTAAAATAAAATACTTATATAAAACTTACTTACTTCGTAAAAAAGGCATTTTCAGCAAATTGTTTAGCGAACGCCGGAAGTCTCCATCTTATCTTGCAAGGTCACGTGACGAGTCAGCGGCGAAAATCAGCGCAGGAAAAGAGCTGTTTCATTATTGAGTTGAGTTGTTTAGTTTTAAAGCTGTATGAGTGGATTAGAAAGAGAAAAAATCAAACCAAGATGACTGAATCGGTTAAAAATCAACTCATTCATAATCCAATAAATTAGAACTCTTTCTTGAGCAGCCAAATCCACTCTTTCGTTTTAAGAGAGTAAAAAGAAAAAAATGTGATAATTCTTAATTCTATGCACTCAAGCATCACAATTGCTAACAATTCAAAGAAAAAATCTGAAACCGTCAGTTTTTATAATGAAACGAAATGTGGCGTAGATATTGTTGACCAAATGGCAAGACAATACTCAGTCAAAGCAGGCTCAAGAAGATGGCCTAATCCCACATTCTACAATATTTTAGACTTTGCTGCCATAAACGCATGGATTGTTTTCAAACGTATAACGAGAAAAAAACATAACAGGGCGTGTATTTATACAAACAATAGATGAAGAAATGCGAGCAGAATACATTGAAAAATCCACTAAAAGAAGTTGGAGAGATGAAGAACTGTGGACTGAAAATTCTTGAAGCGTAGGAAATGCGAAGTTAAAAAAATGTCATGGAAATGTGACAAATAAAGTATGTTCTTGTAATAGAATGACATGCGGCAAATGCACAAAAAATTGTCACCTATAAATGTATTGACTGTTAGTAATGTAAGTAGTTATTTCACTTCTTTATATTTTCATATTATCTTGCAAAAATTTTCTTAAGTTACAGACATAATAATTATTTGTGTGTGCCATATGTATGCTCTTATCATCTAGCAAAATTATTCTTATAGCATCAATAAAATATAATTTGTGCGTGAAATATATTTCTCTATATCTTGAAAAATTAAGAGTATTTTACAAATATAATAATATTTGTGTGTACTTTAAGCATTTTAATTTAATCTTGTAAATTTTTTCTTTCTTTTTTTAGATTTAAAATTATTTGTGTGTTCTACATGTATTTGTAAAAAGAATATTAAACTGTACATTTTTTTCGAATTTTTTTGCATAATATCGACCAGTTGCCGGCGTTTTAGGGGGTAGCAATATTTCAGGCGTTCTAGTGTTAAAAGGAAAAAACAAAAAAGAAAAAATCCTATGGACCGAAGAAATGAAAGAGGCTTTCGAAACCTTAAAGTCTAAACTCACCCAAAAACCCATCCTATATGCTCCAAATTATAAATCTAGAATTTGTGGTTCAGACGGACGCGTCAGATAAACGGATAGGGGTAGTTTTAGCACAAAGACAGGGCTCAGAAGAGCATCCCATTATTTGAGCAGAAAATTTTCGGAGCAAGAGAAAAGTTATAGCGCCACAGAGAAAGAATGTGCGGCTATAATTTTTGCAATAAAAAAATTACGTCACTACATTGATGGACAAGAGTTCAGTATCGAAACCGATCACAATCCTTTAGTGTTCCTGAAAAACAATGCAGGTAACGATCCCAGGTTGTTAAGATGGCCTTATCACTGCAACCGTTCCTATATGCCATAAAACACAGAGCGGGCAAGGATATACCGCACGTTGATTGTCTGAGCAGGGCAATAAAATGAAAAAAAAGGGGGCTCAATTTTTTTTTATCTCACATTTGTAAATAGTTTTCTTTTATTGTATATATAAGGTTTTCTTAATGTGTTTGTACTGGCTTTAACACCTTTAAATTATTAGAGTTCTCCAAACAAAGCAAGGTCGTAAAAGAGTTTGAAAATGTTTTTAAAGTGTCTTTTTAGAATTGTTAAAATTTTATTTTGAGTGCAAAGAGCTACCCAAATGAATGAGCTAACCATGTTCTGCTTTTTAGATTTCACGCCTTTCAGACGTTAAATCATCTTAGAGGTGGGGTAGTTGTGATAATTTAGATTTATCACAGGCTTTTAAAGACATTTTTTCTGAAAAGAGATTTCACTATGGAACTGAAAACACAAAATGGCTTTCATTCTCAAGATGAAAAGATCGGCGATATAAAAGGGTCGCTAAATCATCATCGATCAGCGGAAAAGACAGGCGGGCGACACTAAGGTGAATAGGAGACCACACGAGTCGCGCTTTTGGTAGCACGCCGACCCAAAAATGAAAGTAGGAGGATGATCAGAGACCCGACATGCTGACGCCAAGGGTGTGTATTTTCAGATACGAATGATAAGACGATGTTACGAATCTCTTAATGAGAAAAGATCATTAAGGTTGATGATTGATTCGTGACCCTTAGGAGAGGTCCTGGCTGAGAAGAAAAAGAGGAAGCCAAGGTTTTGCAGAGAGGATTTTGGTCTCGGAGCGAAAAGAGCAGAGAACAGAGCTCGGAGCTCGGATTGTTCTCTGAGAAAAGTGGATCAGCTCGGATCGGGAGCTGTAGAGAGGGATATCACACCAGTGAGTCGGAGGAAGAGGACTCTCGCTAGGAGAGTGCCGGTGATAAGTCTCGTCTTCGGTGTTTAGATAACGCCGTGTTGCTGATTTGGAGAAACTTTACGTCATTTATGAACTGAACATTCTATGGACTGAATCAGAACTTTAGTTTTGGAACTGGTTGGTTAAGATCCTACGTGTTCTTAAATGATTTTTTGCTGTATACATATTTAATCCAGAGAATTTTTTTTATTGTTCTACAAATAAATAATAGATTCTCCATTAAATACCATTGCCTGGATTATTTGCCGAGCGGCACATACGCTACCAACCACTTAGCTTTTAATCAATAAAAGGCCAAGTTATTACAAAGGGAAAAATAGAAAATTAAATATCTTCCGTTATAAAACCCGGTGAATTTTGATTTCATTTACAAAATTTGATTTACACGTAAAAGAATATCAACAGTTTAATACCTATTTCAGCTTTGAGACTTCAAGTTTTGCAACAAAATTATCAAATTAAAATGCCATTTTTTAAAAACCTGAATACAGATGTGAAATGCACATTTGTAAAATTTTATATGGTGAAAATGATACTAGCATAAGAACCTTAATTGATAATTTTATCATAATAACGTATCTTTATTATTTTTTACTGCATACGTATACGATTAAAGTTTAATTTTAACAATTTCTACAACTCCGTTTTATAGAAATAGTAATTTATTAATATGACGATAAATATTGTTTGTTTAAGAGTTAGGCTTACCAATATAAAATGCATTATTTAGTATAATTAATTTTTTAGGTTTATTATAAGTTAATGAAACAGTTCCTTCTTAAACATTTTCTTTCGTCAAAATTTTACGGGTTCTACCTTGTAATTATAATATCAATAAAACATTTGAATTATATTATAATAGAAACAGGGAGTTACAACACTGCATAATCAACTCACTACACCTTTAACCTCCTGACTGCCGCCGGCTGATTTTTTCACACACTAAGCTGCAGGTTTCACTGCAACATAAGCAATATTTAAATTAGTATAATTCCACAAATAAAACCCAGTTCTGAAAAATTAAGTTAGGATTGATGCTATCAAAGATTATACACTGATACTAATAACGTATTTTGCATCAGGTTGGAAAAAACATCTTTTTTTTATATTTTTAATAAATTACAGAGAAAACAACATTACAATATTACCCTTTGGCTGGGCAGTCAGGGGGTTAATCCACTTGCAATAAATTTAATTTATTTATTGGTTTGTAGCCTCCATGAACTTGTCAAAATTAATTTTATTGTTATGGCAACGAAAAGAAAAACGATATCTTTGTTATTAAAAAGAATAAAATTTTTGTGTTTGTTGCTGATATGTAGAAAACATTTTATTTATTTTTATTTTAAATAATAACTTAATGCAACGAAATGATTTTAATTAATTTTTGATATTATGGGCGTGTTCAGCGCAATTTACCAAAGTAACCAATGTTACCGGCCGCTTGTAGGGCAGTACGAAAGCGAATTGTCGCACCACCTTGGTCGCACCAATGAAAACTATCCCGTTGAATTGTAGCTGACGTCACTCTTCGCCTTGATTTTCATTTCGTACTTGTCTACGATCGATAAATGACCGATAAGTTGTAACACGCCCTATGTAAAATAGAGATATCGTAATAACGGAAAAAAAACAGACAGACAGACGAACAGACAAACTGACAAACAGACAGACAAACAAAATTAATCAACAAACAGGCAGAAAAACAAACCGATAGACAGACAAACAAACAGAAAGGCAGACAGACAAACATCACAGGATCCCTGAAACTCGCTGTGCAGGAAACACTAAAATGCACGAAACTCGCCAGCGCCGCAATCACAAACTTGTGTATGAGCGCTGCGGGCCCATTAAAACCAAAAAAACATCACTGGATCCACGAAACTCGCTGTGCAGGAATCACTAAAATGTACAAAACTCGCCAACGCCGCAATCCCATTAACGCGTGTGTGAGCGCTGCGCGCCCATTTAAACCAAAAAAAAACATCACTGGATCCACGAAACTCGCTGTGCAGGAATCACTAAAATGTACGAAACTCATCAACACCTGAATCACTAACGCGTGTATGAGTGCTACGCCCCCATTTAAACAAGCAAAAAAGAAAAAAAACCCTGGATTCTCGAAACTTGTTATACAAGAATCACTAAATTGTACAAATCTCGCCAAACCCGCGTTAACTAACGACATTAAAACCGAAAAATTAATCTCTATATGCACGGAAGTCGCATGGAAGAAATTTCTAAAATGAGCAATTCAAAATTGTTGTTATTAACGCAGATATCAAACTATTAAATCCCATTATCGGCAGCATGGGGATTTTCTTGGGTGTATTTGTGATATGAGCCAAAGTTTGGGGAGGGCTCTAGACGCTATACTCACATAAACAGCTTTCATTTAAAAAAATAATTATCAAAATCGGTCTTGTAGAAAACTCAGGGCTGATGACTAAAAAACAGCCAGGTCTTTTAAATATATAGATAATAACTGAATTACTAATTTAAAATATATTACATTGAAGATAATTTATGTAACTTACATTATTTCTTTTAAATACAGTTGAAATTCTGTAGTGATTGATTTAAATAACACATAATTGCAAGCTACACTGTAACTTATGCACTATTTTCATTATAATTGCATAATGATAACCTTTCTGTAATATTAATAAACTTTTTTATTAAAAATAACCTTAGACAAATGCAAATATCATTACAATAAAGGACAAAGTGGTCACTTTATACATTAAGCAAGTAGTCACTATAAGAGATAAATTTTAATACTTTTTTAATGGATCAAAATAAAATTTCAGAAAATGACCACTTTGGCCTTTTAGTTTGAAAATTTTCTCATGCAGAAAAATGAATGGTCACATTTTACAGGGTCAAATAACATTGACAATGATATGCTAACTGGTCACTTTACACGGATGGACACGTTAGACAGGTGGTCACATTAACGGACAATATTATTTTATGTGAGCACAAGTAAATTTTTCCAAAAGTGGTCACTTTACCCAGGTGACCACTCTACCAAGGTGGTCACTTTAGCAGGTTCCACTGTAATTTATTTTAACATTCGTTTTATTTTGTAAGAATGTGAGATTTTTTTTCTTTTTACGATTATTTAAAAAATATATATGTTATTTTTTAAAGTTTTTATTTAACTTCAACGATCGTATGAATGTTTTTCAATTTAAAATTTATACTCGGATTTAATTCACTTTCAAATATATAATCAAGATGAAATTTTACATACTGACGTAAATATGATGACAATCTAATATTATGGGTTTCAGTGGTTACTATTCATATTTATTTTACAGTATAACACAAAAAAAAAAAAAATCCAGATATATTAATATAGCCAACAATTTTAAGAAACAGTTTTAGATTAGATAACAGAAGATAACAATGTTTGTGTTTTTTAATTTTTATGTATTTTTTTATCGCTGAAACTGAAAACTAGCTTAAATTTTAACCTTTATGTCAGGATTTTTCATAAATCATAAATTGTCATTGTTGAAAAATAACAAAAATCAAATACTATAAAATAGAGAAGATGGCTATGTTTAATTTTTGTTATTTGATTATAGTGCATTTTTTAACTAGCACTGAATCTTAAAATGACTTTCATTTTTAGGTCATTACGTAAAAAATTTTTGTAAATCGTAAACATCAAAATTAAAGCGAAAATTTAACAAGTAAGAAAAATCATGCATTAAGCATAGATTATGAAGCCCTTTCCAACACTTAATGAAATCTTTAACAAAACTTTGTTATTTAGGGAAATAATAGTGTACAGCCAAATGTACCCAAGTATGTATTCCAGTACTTTTGAACAGCCCTGTATTTCATATGTCAGTTGATATAATGGGAAAATTTAGTTTAGCAAGAAAATACCCAGTAGCTTGAAATTTCTTTTTCAGCAATTCATACTATTAGATGGAAACATGCTTGAATACTTTTGTTCAGCCCTGTAGTTTACATTGTACCTTTATTACACGTCAGCATTAGGCTAAAATTTATTGTAAACTAAAACACTTTCAAAACAACTGAAATCACATTCTCATAAATCATCATTCATAAGCGTCCATGTACGAATTCTTTGCGTGGCCCTGTATATCCTTTTAGCTATATTCTGCAAACATTTCTCAGTAAATTGAGTGAAGCTCAGCGTAAAAATGCATAGCTTATTTAAGAACCACGCTTAAATAATTCACACTCATAATCAGTAACTTGGTGAGCTCTTTTGGGTAGCCCTGTATATCAACTATAACATATATACACAATGTATAATGTGCATATATTTAGCGAAATATAAACGCGCATATCATAATTAAAATGCATTTCATCCCTCCATCAGCCATCATCGGACACATATACGGTACTTCGGAAAGAATATACTATTTGAAATCTTTTGTATGGCCCTGTAAATGCTATGTACTTCATATTATGCAAGACAGTAGCGTATAATTTATATTAAGCTTCAGTGACATATATGAATTTTATTATACATGAAAAGGCTTAATATATTTAAAATATGTTACACACAATTTCCCCTTTTACCATTATCTAATGGAATTCTTTTGTTTGGCCCTGTAAATGAATAATAGCTACATTTTCACCTTATATTTTATAGAATGCATATTTTAATATGTTTGACAGGGTATAACATCTTTAAAATTCCTTTGAAACCATTTTTCCCCATAGGCCGTAATGTAATGGGAAACTTTTGACTCGCCCTGTAGATAAACTAATCATGGTAGAAACTTCATTTTCGATAGGACTTGTGCTAGGGTAAACGTCAATAACGTCCTAAAATTTCATGGCAATCCGAGTATATTAACGATTTTTCCCCATGGACCGTAACGTAATGGAAAACTTTTGATTCGCCTTGTAGATAAACTAATCATGGTAGAAACGTCATTTTCAATAGGGTTCGTGTTAGGGTAAACGTCAATAACGTCCTAAAATTTCATGGCAATCCGAGTATATTAACGATTTTCCCCCATAGGTCGTAATGTAATGGGAAACTTTTGATTCTCTCTGTAGATAAACTAATCATGGTAGCTACATCATTTTCATTAGGGTTCGTGCTAGGGTAAACCTCAATAGCGTCCTAAAATTTCATGGCAATCCGAGTATATTAACGATTTTTCCCCATAGGCCGTAATGTAATGGGAAACTTTTGATTCTCTCTGTAGATAAACTAAGCATGGTAGATACTTCATTTTCATTAGGGTTCGTGCTAGGGTAAACCTCAATAAGTCTTAAAATTTCATGGCAATCCGAGTATATTAACGATTTTTCCCTAGAAGCCGTAATGTAATGGGAAACTTTTGATTCTCTCTGTAGATAAACTAATCATGGTAGACACTTCATTTTCAATAGGGTTCGTGCTAGGGTAAACCTCAATAACGTATAAAAATTTCATAGCAATCCGAGTATATTTACGGGAGTTAGAGTGCGGACAGACGGCTATCCGGACATCCGGCCAGACGGCCAGACAAACCGAATGCATAAGCATTTTTTAACTTTGTTGGAAAGTGCTAATAATATAAAAATATGCAAAACTTTTTTTTACTAAATTAAATCTCATTTAATTCAATAATTTATTTGATTTTTAGGTGCGTTCGTAATTATGTAAATACGTAGCACCTATTGTTGTCGCTCAGTCCGTCCGTCTGTCTGTCTGTCCGTCTGTCTGTCTGTCTGTCTGTCTGTCCGTCCGCATATAACAACGCAAAAACTACCCAACCGAATCGTTTGAAATTTAAAATACATAATTATTACATAATTTTGTCGAGTCATTTCAAATTTTATGAAAATCGGATGCATAGATCAATTACAGGGACAATCAAAAGTATTCCGTTACATTACGGTCAATGGGGAAAAAAGTTTCAAATGCATTTTAATCGTTTGAAATTTAAAATACATAGTTATTACATGATTTTGTCTAGTCATTTCAAATTTTATGAAAATCGGATGCATAGATCAATTACAGGGACAATCAAAAGTATTCCGTTACATTACGGTCAATGGGGAAAAAAGTTTCAAATGCATTTTAATCGTTTGAAATTTAAAATACATAGTTATTACATAATAATGTCGAGTTATTTCAAATTTTATGAAAATCGGATGCATAGATCAATTACAGGGACAATCAAAAGTATTCCGTTACATTACGGTCAATGGGGGAAAATGTTTCAAATGCATTTTAATAGTGCTGCACTCATTCGAACTTAATAAAATTTATATGCAACTATAAAGTACATATTATAATATTCATTTTACATAATTTGTGATGCAAAGAACATTTGTTATTGATTTACAAGGCCACACAAAAGTATTCCATTACATAATGGTATAGGGAGAACATTGCTTGATGAGCGTTTTAATTGTAATTCATTATTTACAACTTTATGAGATTGAGATATAAGAGTAATATTTTTAAAACTTCGTTATCGTACGAACGCACCTCGTTTGCTACGCTTCACGTGCAATTTCCAACTTGTTTAGATTATACTGAGATTCTTACAGATAAACAACTAAGGGGTGAAATGAGGTAGGGGAGGAGTAATTTTAACTTTGAATTTTTTTAACTTCAAAATTTACAATTTGTAAAAAATCTTGATGTGAAAAATGAAGGCCATTTTCGGTTTCAGCAGTAAAAAATACACAAAAAACAATTATCAAAAGTTAAAACATATCTACAGGGCGTCCCAGAACTTCATGTACAAACTTGGAGAGGTGGTAGAGAACATCGTTAGGAACCTCAATTCCATAGGATTGCAAAGGCACAAATCGATAGGTGGCGATGTACGCGAGTTTTCAAGATCAGTACATGTGATTTCCTCATTTAGACACCGATTGCGTACGATTAACATGAATCGTTTCACAACGTCGAGTTGACAGACATCCACTTCATCTACGACCTAGCCGACGGAAATGGATGCACTGCTGTTCAGTTATATCGGTAAAGATATCCAAAGAGGCGTCAACCAAATCATCAAATGTTCGCTCGGGTACATACCTTGCGGAGCGTGGATCCTTTACAGCCACGATGCAAGATACTGGGAGGCCTCGAACAGCGCAAACACCCATATTCGAAGAGGATCTGTTCCATACATAGCACCAAAATTCTAGTACCAGCATATGGGCTCTTGCCGCTGCGACCGGAACGTCTCGATCAATTCCATCTCGTCCATCGCATATTGCAAGCCTTACACCCTTTCATCTTCAGAGTTCAATTATTGCAGCCTTATGATCACCCATGACGTATCGCATTTGCACAGTGGTTTCTACACCAAAGTGCCGACACGCAATTTTCCAGTTCAGTTATGTTCAATAATGAATCAACCTTTTCACATGAAGGGGTGTTCAATACGAACAATGCCTACATGTGGGTCTTAGACAACCCACACGGAACCCGCCCACGAGCCGTACAACAACACTTCACTGTAAATGTGTGGGCGAGTATCGTGTCGGTCAGTTTAGTCGGACCATACATCTTACAACCTCGACTGGATGCTCAGTAGTATCTCGTCTTTCTTCAAGAGGTACTTTCAGAACTGCTTAACCCTTTCGTGGTTATAAGCGCGTATACGCGCCCAGAATACCACTTAATTTGAATTGCGAAATGCCATACTGACACCGGAATTTTTAAATAAAAATTTTAATTTTACAAAGAACGTAAAAAAAAACATTTATATATTATGAAATAAAATTTTTTTTAAATTCCGGTGTCATTCAATCATTTTAGTATTTTATGAATAGAAGTGCTTTAACCGTCAAAGGGTTAACAATGTCCCCGCACATATTCGGCGCGGAACGTGGTTCCAACACGATGGGGCGCCATCTCATTATGCAAGGTGTGTACGTGACTACTTGCAACGGGCATTTGGAAGCAATTGGGTTGACCCTGGAGGTCCCGTTGCTTGGCCTCCCAGATCACCTGATTTATCTTCCCTTGATTATTTTTTCTGAGGTGCCATGAAGAACATTGTGTACGACACGCCCGTAAATTCTGAAACTAACCTGGTGGCACGAATCGCCGTAGCTGCTGCGACGATAAGAGAAACGCCAGGTACCTTCGAAAATGTTCGCCAATCCATGTCGCGTAAATGTTATGCGTGCATTCATGTCAATGGACGTAATTTCTGTGATGCATATTAATACATTGTACTCTTTTGTTGTATAATAAAGCATTTCGCGCTAAATTCCGTATCGTGGACTTATTACACTAGTTTACAAAATTAAACTTTTTGTCTGTTGCTGCGAATTCTGTGGTTGATAATGTTCACTTATGACTTGTTTTTGTCAAATGTAACAGGAAAATTTTTTGAGCAGCTCGAGTTAATTTGTTTTTGATTTTTATTATTTAAGCATATATATTAATTGATAACAGGCATATTTTACTGTGTTAAAATTAGTTTCTCAAGTTTTTGCGTCATGAGTAGTTCAAAAAGACGCTGTTTAAACAATCCAGATCATTTTTGCTACATATGCGGAGAATATGTGTTTAACAATTGTAAAAAAGTTATATCCGAGTTGGGGAAAACTATCTATTTTGAGTATTTTGGGATGCTCTTGGATAAAAATGAGAAGTCTTGGCCTCCCAATTGTGTTTGTAAATCGTGTGTTACTTAATACGCAAAAGTGGTAAACGAAGTGCCCGGAACACCGACTATTTGGCGAAAACCACGAAACCATCTCGAAGACTGTTGTTCCTGTAGCGTAAACGTAAACGGTTTAAACACTAAAAATCGTGCTAAATGGCAGTACCCAAATACAAGTTGTGTCCACTGCAGCGTTCACTTGACTCTTCAGAGGCTAAAAATATATCTGAACCATTAGAACAAGACATTTAAGGACCAAGCTCATGACAAAAATGATGCTGATTTTGAAGGTATGTCAAATGAGTCAAAATGCTTTTCCCAAAATGAGTTAGATGATCTTGTAAGAGATTAGTCTTTCTAAAAAAGCTTCAGAATTGTTAGCATCAAGACTAAAAGAAAAAAACTGCTTTCTCAGTTACTAAAATTAGGTTTTATCGGAAATAAAAAATCTGAAAATTATATTGAACTTGTAGAAGACCTTCTGCTACAATTAAAAAATATGGGGTGCAATATGAGCATAAAACTCCACTTCCTCCATAGTCACCTGGACAGGTTTCCGGAAAAATAGGAGATATGAGCGAAGAGCAGGGAGATCGTATGCATCAGGACTTACGCATCATGGAAGAGCGCTATCAGAGTTTCTGGGATACGAATATGATATCTGACTATTGTTGGTCTCTGATATGTCATTTTCCAAAGCCTACACATCAGAGAAGATCTTTAAAACAAAGTTTTTTAAAACTCAATAATTAATTCTTTTTTTTAGTAAGGTTTTTCTTAGTAAATACGTAGTTTTTCTTTTTAATACCTACATAGCTGAAACTCATAAACTAGAGCTGACTGAAATATTCTAATTATATTTTTGAAAATAGCATATCATATGTAGTCAGCAACAGCTAAAATTTTTTCGGCAACAGATGTACTGTAAACTAGTGTTATGCAAGGTTCTTTGTGTCTTTTTATCACGTGAGGGTGGCATTTCGCCCACGCTTTCCTATGCAATTGTAGTTCCTAACGATGTTCCCTAATCCCCTCCAAGTTTGTACACAAAGTTCTGAAACATCCCGTATTTTATAATATTGTAGGTACTGATCCCATCAGCACCTAACTACGTGAATTGTAGACGCTGATTTCCATCAGCGAGTTGAAAGAAGGCAACTACAGGTTTGTGATTAAATAAATACTTCACTCTTTTGAATTTAACAAACTAAATTATATATTTAAACTAGTTGGATGTGTCAATCCCAAAACTTTCTTCTATCTCATAAGTACATTTTAATATTAAAAAAAAAAAAAAAAAAAAAAAAAAAAAAAAAAAAAACGTGGTGATCCCAAAGTTACCCATTATCGAATTTCCTCGAACATTTCACCTAGCCTAATGAGATTCTGGTATCCGAAAAGCCTAAAACGCAAAATTTAATTAATATTTTGAGAAAATGAGCTTAGTAGTGCCTCATGTTGGGTAATTTATACTAAAACCTAATAAGCATCTATTTATGTCAAAACCTAACAGAATCTGAAATTTGATGGAATTTCGTCCATTAGTTCTTGAGATATAGTTATAACAAAAAAAATTGCAAAACGTAGCACAGCAACACCATATCTTGGACAATTTATGCCAAAACGTAAAAAAGCATCTAATTATGTTATGGTGTAAAAGAATCTGAATTTTGATGAAATTCTGTGCATTAGTTCTTGAGATATAGCTAGTTTAAAAAAAACCGTGTAAAATATAGCACAGCAGCACCATCAGTTAAAGGATTTATAACAAAACGTAATCATCGTGTAATTATGTTATATGTAATTTTGTAACAAAATCTGAAGTTTGATGAAATTCTGTGCGTTGGTTGTTGAGATACAGCGATCGGAAAAATTGTGCAAAATGCAGCATAGCTGCACCCCCTGTTTCAAGGTTAATACCAAAATGTAATCAGCGTCTAATTATGTTATATATTCTAGGGAAACAGAATCTAAAATTTGATGAAGTTCTCTGCATTAGTTCTTGAGATATAGCTATCGCAAAATCGTGCAAAATGTAGCATAACAGCGCCACCTATAGGGCAGTTCACACCAAAACCTTATCAGTGGCTATGTATCTCAAGGTATCGCGGAATCTGAAGTTTGGTGAAATTCTGTGCATTAGTTCTTGAGATATAGCTATCATGAAAATCATGAAAAACGTGGCATAGCAGCGCCACCTGCTGGCCAATTTACACCAAAACTCAATCAGCGTCTATGTGTATCAAGGGGTCACATAATCTGAAGTTTGGTGAAATTCTGTGCATTAGTTCTTGAGATATAGCAATCTTGAAAATCATGAAAAACGTAGTATAGCAGCGCCACCTGCTGGCCAATTTTCACCAAAAACCAATAGGCACTAATTCATATCAAGGTCTAACTGAATATAAAATTTTATTAAATTTCGAGCATTAGTTCTTGAGATAGAGCGCCCACAAATTTTTTGTCACAGACGGACAGACTCACAGACAGACATTTTCTAAAAATAGTCAAAACGTGTTCAGGACCTTCTAAAACGTATAAATCCGTCGAAAACCGGAAGTCGAAAATTTTCATGAATCCAATACTTTCTTCTTGTAAAGATAGAAGAAAGTAAAAAACAGCTACAATACCGCATGGCAGATGCATGCTCTAAGTAACAGCGTCGAATGTAGAATGTCAAAATACAGTGAGTTAAGTTGAGTTGTAAACAGTTAGATAAGTTGAGTTGTAAAACAGTCAGTTGAAAGTTCAGAAAAAAGGAAATTAATTTTTCACGGTTATGATTAACCGCTACAGTACTCCCCCCCCCCCCCCCCAGTACTCAAGCATTGAGGACTAGAGATACCGAGGGTTAAAGTGAACACGTCGTCCTGAGCTTGTGGTAACGAGTGGCACTGGAACACTGAAAGTTGTGGGACTGGTTGACGCTGGAACACTGGGCTTGAATGCAGGAGGCGGGACGGGAACACTGGGCTCAGGTGTGGAAGGTGCAACAGGAACACTGGATGATGAACTAGATTCGTTGTCGGAAAAGGCTGGCTTGAGACGGTCAATGCTGACCGTGGACTGCTTACCATTGATGAGCAAAGTGCAAGTTTTTGTAGTACGAGAGATGACTTTGTAGGGTCCATCATAAGGTGCTTGCAGGGGTTTCTTCACACTGTCGTTGCGGAGAAAGACATGTGTGCAGGACTCCAAAGCTGGATGGACAAAAACTGAAGGTTTCTTATGAGTTGTGGTGGGTGTTGGCTTCAGATTCTCCATGGTGGACCTAAGGCGTTGGAGGAATTCGTGTGGCTCTAGCTCAACATCTGTAGAAGGTGCATCGAGGAATTCAGCAGGTAAACGAAGTGGGATTCCATAGACGAGTTCAGCAGTAGTGCACTGTAAATCATCTTTCAGTGCTGACCGAAGTCCAAGGAGTACCAATGGCAAGGTGTCAGTCCATTTTATGGTTTGATGACATTTAAGACCTTGTTTAAGGGATCGATGGAATCGTTCGACAATCCCATTACTGGAAGGATGGTATGGTGAGGTGCGAAACTTCTTAACTCCTAGCAGGCGAGCAAGAACATTAAAAAGAGTGCTTTGGAACTGCCTGCCTTGATCTGTTGTGATGACAGACGGTAACCCAAAACGTGAGATTTAGTGGCTAATAAAGGTACGTGCGACTGTCTCAGCTGTGATGTCAGAGATAGATATGGCCTCAGGCCATCTTGTATACCTATCTATACAAGTAAGAAGATAGGTGTAACCATCAGATGGTGGGAGTGGACCAACCAGATCTAAATGGACATGGTCGAAGCGTAATGAGGGTAGAGTGAAGTTTTGAATAGGACTGCGTGTATGGCGAATGACTTTAGAACGCTGACAGTCCAAACAGGAACGAGTCCATTCAGTGACATTTTTAGACATGGATGGCCAAATAAATCTAGTTTGAATGAGTTTTTTTTATGCTCTGATGCCTGGATGTGACAAGTTATGTAAAGATTCAAAAACCACTTTACGATAATTTGGAGGCACATATGGTCTCACCATGTCATGGCTGACGTCACAATATAATTTCAAATTGGGATTTATGGCCCATGGCTGAAGTTTCAAAGAATGAGTTGGGTCTTGCAATAATTGAGTAAGTTCTGCATCATTTTTCTGAGATTCAGCTATAGCTGCAAAGTCCACAGAACTAAGGCTTACTGACTGCAGACGAGAAAGTGTGTCAGCGACCACATTTTCGGACCCTGATATATGCCTGATGTCAGTGCTAAATTGGGAGATATAGTCAAGATGTCGAAGTTGCCGTGGTGAAGAAGAAACAGAATTTCTGATAAAAGCAAAAGTTAATGGGCGATGATCAGTAAAAATTATGAAATTTTGACCTTCAAGATTGTGGCGAAAATGTTTTACAGCTGAATATATTGCCAGTAATTCCCTATCATAAGTACTATACTTCTTTTCAGCAGGTGAAAGTTTTCGGGAGAAAAAAGCAAGAGGTTTGTAACCATTTGTTGCTAAAGTATTTAAGGCTGCGCTTATTGCCACGTCAGAGGCATCAACCATTAAAGAAAGCTGTTGATTAGGAGCTTGAAAATTAAGGGTTGCTGCATTAACTAAACCAAGTTTACATTTTTCAAAAGAAGCAAGTGCTTCGTCTGTCTATGGGACTTCACTTTTATCATTCTTTTTAGAATTTTTCAAAAATTCGTGTAAGGGTGCTTGTACTTCTGCAGCCTTTGGGAGAAATATCCGATAAAAATTTATCATGGCAAGAAAACGTTTGAGTTCGACTAAAGTTTCGGGTTTAGGAAATTTTTTGATGATCTCAACTTTTTGAGGTAAAGGCTGCACGCCTTCGGAGGTTATAAGACATCCTAAAAAGCTAACAGATGATTTATCGAGGACACATTTTGAGGGATTAATTTTTAATCCGTGCTGCGCTAAGCGAGTAAAAATTTGTTCCAAATGCTGTTTATGTTGCTTAGCATTATCTGAAAATACGAGTATGTCATCATAATAAGGCACACAGTAGTCTAAGCCAGAAAGAACTTTGTGGATAAAACGCTGAAATGTCTGTCCTGCATTGCGTAAACCAAAAGGCATGAAAACATATTCGAACAAACCGAAAGGGGTTGTTATAGCAGTTTTTGGTATATCGGGAATATTTACAGGAATTTGGTGATAAGCCCTTTCTAAATCGATAGTTGAAAATATTTTCTTTTCAGAACATACCTGTATGCAGTCTTGTATATGAGGGACAGGGTATCTGTCAGGTATGGTAATTGCATTTAGGCGGCGGTAATCACCACAAGGGCGCCATTGACCATTAGACTTTTGGACCATATGCAAAGGACTCGCCCAGGGGCT
The DNA here is from genome assembly GCA_964019185.1 of Maratus speculifer. Taxonomy (NCBI): domain Eukaryota; kingdom Metazoa; phylum Arthropoda; class Arachnida; order Araneae; family Salticidae; genus Maratus; species Maratus speculifer. Next base: position 212,508,241 of record OZ025292.1, on the reverse strand, counting down.
GTTAGAAGGGCGTATAATACCTTGGCTCATTCGGTACTCGAACTCTGTGCGTGCAGCATGATGCAGCTCAGAAGATAAACGCCTAGGTTTTGAAAATACCGGAGGACCAGTTGTCTCAATATGGTGATAAATGTTTACAGATTCAGGCTGTTTAATTGGTTGGGAGGGATTAGTGAGTTCGGGAAATTTGCTAAGAATTTTATCGAATTCAGAATCACCAAGTAACACTGATGACTGGGGGTGTATAGAATTATCATGCATTATTTTCCCTTTTGACGTGAGTTTGGTTATGGCGTCAATTAAACAACCATTTTTTACATCGATAAGGAGATTGAAATGCTTGAGAAAATCAATCCCAATGAAAGGTTGGTTAACATTATCGATGACGAAACACCAAGAAAAAGCACGGCGTAAATTTAGGTCAAGAGTTAAAAATTTTGTGCCATAAGTAGCAATTTTAGTACCATTTGCAGCATAAAGGAATAAGTCAGAAGAGGGAAAAGTTACAGAGGAATAACTTTTCGGTAACACAGACAAATCCGCCCTTGTGTCGATTAAAAAATTTTTACCAGTTTTTTTATCGGCCAACATAAATCTATTTACCTGGCGGTCGCTAGTGTGGCCGGTTGGTGATCGCCGTAGGTATTGATCCCATCAGCACCTAACTACGTGAATTGTAGACGCTGATTTCCATCAGCGAGTTGAAAGAAGGTAACTACAGGTTTGTGATTAAATAAATACTTCACTCTTTTGAATTTAACAAACTAAATTATATATTTAAAAAAACAGCTACAATACCGCATGGCAGATGCATGCTCTAAGTAACAGCGTCGAATGTAGAATGTCAAAATACAGTGAGTTAAGTTGAGTTGTAAACAGTTAGATAAGTTGAGTTGTAAAACAGTCAGTTGAAAGTTCAGAAAAAAGGAAATTAATTTTTCACGGTTATGATTAACCGCTACAATATCAAATTTCAATTATTTTTTTTTTCCTTTTTTTTACCTTAAAAGTTTGTGATCTGCAAAAAATTTTTTATGTGGCTGTAAAAAATGAAGGTGAATTTCAGACTCAGCAGTACACAATACATAAGATTCAACTATCAAAAGTTAAAAAACATGACGTAATCTAACTTTTGCAGGGAAGTGTTATCTAATAACATTTGAAAATATCAGGGCTCCCAGCACATTTTAGCCCTAAAAAGGGGAGAAAAGGAACCATTTTTATTTTAAAAAGGAGACTTTGGGGGACCATTTTTATTAAAAATGAAGACTAAAAAAAAGATCGCGAGTATAAAAGCATACCTCTAATTTTCCTAAATATGCAAGTAAAAAAATTTTTAAGTTACCCCAGAAAAATATGTTAGATGGCTATATTTATAAGGTGTCATTAAACAATGTACACAGTTTTACTTAAACATATTTAAATACCCTACTGCAAGGGTATAAAAAGTAATCAATATCGGCATTCACCTTGATAATTCTCCTTACAGGTAATGAATAACAGTTAGCATAAAATTATAAAAGCACTGTTGAATCCTATTTAATATTAAAATTTTAAATTAGATTAATATAATTGTCAATTATTAACTCTCCAAACATAAAATTAGTGATCAAAACTAATAAACAATCCATCAAAAAGTGGAAATTGTTTTCACGACTTCAATGTGTTCTTTTGATAAACTAGAGAACCCCCTATGAACTATGCTTGCTATTTCTGCTTCACACCCCACAGACTCTAAAAAACACTAATTTGATTCACTTAAAATTACAGAAGATTTAATAATAAATAAACAACCAATGATGATTTTCCTATAAACGGATTGATTCTCATTCATTCCCACCAGCACTGAGATATTTTAAGGGATAACAAGTTGAAACCTGTTGAATTCGACAAATGAAAATGTTTAAAAGAATCGATTGACTGGATTTACATAAAAGTAATTACAATAATGAATCAGTATTTAATAAACATGTTTCTAAACTTGATGTTAAGTTTGCCAGTTACAATTTTGCATCTAAACATTCACTCTCTTTACTTGATATTTTACTTTGAGTGCCGGTGAAATCCAGAAATTTATTTTTAGACGCACTCACAGTAAAACATTCAGTTTTATCAAAAATAATACTCATTTCATTTTCACTATGACATTTTTTCATCCGCTGAGATGATTGTCTCAATCTCGGGGACAGCAGAATGAAAAAAATGTTGAAATGTATAAACATTATGATTAAAAAACAGTATATTATATAGGGATGTCATTTTTTGCTCAAACATTTTTAAGAAATTATTTTTAATTGATCCTGTTTTCGATTCGAAGCTATAAAAATAGTCATTTTATCAAATGTTGCGCCACAGGAATAATGTCCATTTTAATATAAAACTGCATCTTTAATGATATGATAATTCCCATAGTTTCTCTTCTCTCTTTAATAGTACAACTAACTCGATTGCCATCAATGAGAAAAAATTTTGTTCAGTCTATTTAGATACAGGAATAAACATCAGTGAATATGATGTCATCACTCGCACAATTATAACAACATATTAAATTCACAAAGCAAATTTATCTGGTTTCTGAATGACATCATTTTCCTCCTCAGAAATATTTCATTTTAGATATTACCTTTTTATCATAGATTATTTTCTGTTATTTTATTCACATAGAATACTTATTATTTCTCAGTAAAAAAATCTGTGTTCTGCCGCAATTAGTGCATATTTCTGTGAAATAATTTTATTATGGTAAGATTTTACGAAAACTATTAATGTTTTTCTTTTGAATGCGATGACACATTCACTGATTAAATCGAGCTTTATTAAACAGTGAAAAACTTAACCTGTTGCCCAATTTTAAAGAAATATCAAAAAAGGTTTTAAAATTAAAAATAAAAATGGAAATAAATAAAAAAAATAACTAGAATCTACAAATAAACAGCTTTCATTTAAATAAATAATTATCAAAATTTGTTCAGTAGAAAGGCTCAAGGCTGATGACTAAAAAAAACAGCCAGGTCTTTTAAATATATAGATTATAATTGGCTGCTGTTGAGACATTTAATGGCTGTTTTCATGATTGATAAAATAAGATCAGTGAATATCATATGAACGTCAGCTCAGAAGAAGACATTGACTTTTTGAATTTTTTTAACATTTAAAAAAAAAATTGTCTTAAAAAACGAATTTTAAATATATTGCTTTAAATATGAGTAATTTTCCCCAAACTTTTATTTCTTTCTTTACCTTTCATGGGAAAATATTTCTGTTGCAAGAAAGGAATTATTATTTGTACTGTCTCAGAATTGGCAACATTTGTTAAAAAGATCACTGAAAATGTGAAATAAATCTCTTGTATAAAAATATTTTAAAAGTTAAACAATTTGTCAATATTATTACTTGGGCATTTCAAATCTGGTGTAATTTCTACTATTTACTGCTTTTAACTTTAACACACATTAATGTTACTATATATACTCGTACATAAATCGACCCCTCCCCTCCCCAAATTTTTTAAAAATTGAATTTTCAAGGGTAAGTCAAACTTATTTCTCATAGTATGTTGAAATATGATTTGTAATCAAAGATAAAGATATTAATAAATTTCCTAGTAAAATTTATTTATTTTTTATGTTTCTAATCAGATTTTTTTTAATTCAATGTTTTTAAAGTATGATTAAGTAAATTCAAAGAAGTTTAAACTATTTTGCAACCAATTCACATCAATTCAAAAATACTTAAAAAGAAAAAATTATTTCAAAAATCTATTCAAGCCTTATTTATAAAGGTAAAGAACTTATTAGACTGCTAAAATACTGTACTTCATTGTATTGTATGATTTTCAGGAGAGATATCTAGGAACATTTTTAAGTTGAACTTTCTTTTAAAAAAGGGATTAAAATGTTATTATTAAAAGGAATTCCATTCCAAGATAAAATGAGTACAGAACAATTATGATTGAGCTTTATTTGTCAATTACAGGGACCATTGTCCACTTTTATCTATCTCTCCAACCAAGACCCATAGATGATTACTTAAGGCTTGCAAAATTCAACAATTATTTTCTATTTCTTTTTCTTCCCATTACTGTGTATATAAGAATATCCCTCCCTTTTTCTTCCAATTACTTCTCAAATAAGACTATCCTTTCAACTCTCAAATTTTATCTAAAATTCCCCAACTTATACGCAAGTATATATGGTTATTTCAAAATTTCTTGCTTTTTTAATATTCACATGTGAATACAGCATTTGTGACGAAATGTTAAATATCTTCCTACTTTTAAAATGGGATCACTTTTTTTTTTCTTTTTAATAATTGCATTCAAATAATTTTTATTTAAAAGGAAAAAGTATTTTTTATGCTGTTTTTACAATTGGCAACAATTTAAACTAATGACTTTATCAAATTCATTTTAAAATTCAAACATTTTCTTTATTTTATTTAAGAAATGTGTTACACAATACATTTGAAAACAAACAATTTGTTACATATTTTGGTTCCAATCTAGATAAAGACCATAATCATAACATAAGATTTGTCTGATGGTCAATAGAAATGAACCCAACAATGAGGTGTATCAGTGTATATTTTATCTGGTCTGCTTAACATGACCGGAACCGAAACATGTCAAAAATGATTTGTTTTTAATGTATTGTATAACACTTTTTTAAAATAAAATGTTTGAATTTTAAAATGTTTATGAAAAGGTGGTGTTCTTTTAAATCTCGTGATTAAAAATCTAATTGACTTTTAAAACTTTTTATCATAATAACTTTTTCTAAATGTGATTAAAAATATCTATTGAAATGATAAAAATTTAATTAAAAAAGTAAGAAAAAGAAAAAAATAGTCAAAAATAAAATAATAAATAAATGCAGTTTGCACACCGCAAGCTTGTAATGTATATCCTTAGAAAACAGGATTTAATTCCTATGCATAGTTTATGTTCAGCTATAAAACTTTTTTAATGGAATGATTTTGACAAACTTTAACACTGAACATCTTTTTTAATAATTTCTCAATTTAAAAATTGTCTGTGTCAGCATGTTTATCATCCATTTCTGTATAACACTTCTGTATATTCTGAGAAATACCAATGCTCATATATTTGCATGCAATATATTTTTAACACTGGCGAAGAAAGACTTTTGGTCACAAAAAAATTCATAAACTGCAGTGGCACTGACAGATTTAATTACTTAAAAAAAAAGAAAGAAAGAAAAGAAATGCATACTGAAGAGAGCATTAAAAAAAGACATTGTAATTAAAAGTTTCTTTAAAAGATTAAATAGACTTCTCCATCAAAATTAAAAAATAAAATTGCATAATAAAAGGTAACACAGTTTGTCTGCATATTAAAAAGACTGCTGCACATAGAGCTACAAGATTTAGAAGAAAGATACCTGCATGTCTAAGTTAAGTTTTTGGATACTTATAAGATTTTTTTTTTTTTTTAATTTAATTTCTCATGATATTTTTATTTTTTAGCATAATGCAATAATTTTTTATGCTCTTTTGAGTAAAATTTATACAGCATTTTTTAATTTTTTTAAGAATTTTTAATGTGAGTTTTAGTCTTTTTTTTTTTTTTTTTCCCCATTCTGCAACAATTTTTTCACATTCATAAAAGGAATTTGGTTTCAAACTTTTAGCGCTAGTGTAATAAATTTTGTCCTAATATTGCATTATCAGTTTTTAATTTATAATTTTTAGCCTCTTTTTTTTTTCATTTGTATATGTATGTCTGTTCCACAGCAATTTTTTCCACATTAGTAAAAGCAATCTGATTTCAATGTTTTAATCCAATATAGTAAGTGCTGACCTCCTTTTAATAAAATTTATTCAGAATTTGTTAGCAATTTTTGAATTTTTATTCCATTTTTAGAGTTTTTTTTCCAATTTTGCTGTGACTTTTAATTTTTAAAGAAGAAGCTAGTTTCAATATTTTAGTTCAGTCTAACAAATTTTGGCATCTTGAAAAATTTATTTTTATTTCTAATTGGTGCAACATTTTTGATTTTTTCCTTTTGTGCATTTTGTGATAATTCTTTGACATTCGATTTCAAAAACTGGCAATGTAACAGGTCTGGCTAAAACAAGTCTACCCTTCATAAATGAAAAGTGCATAGTAAAAGACAAGTCTACCCTACTTTTTGTTTTGTGAAGGAAAAAAAATAAAAGAAATCTAGGAGTGATTCAGAGTTGAAAAAAAAAAAAAATCTTAAATTGAGGGCAAATTTTCTGAAATGTTACACCAGAAGAGAAATATTGCACTAATTATGAGATTTTTTTTATCATTCCTTTGAAGAAATTCACATTGTTGTGGTTTTTTGTGATCTTTTGATGAAACTTTTTTTTTCGCAGTCTCTCGGCAAAATTCCCATTTTTTAGGAATTTTAATGTGATTTCTTAATAAGTTTCATAAAATTCGTGTTCAGTGGAAATTTTTTAATATTTGTGAAAGAATTTCAGTTGTTACAATGCTTAAGCCCATTGTGATAAATTCTGTCCTCTACAATTTTAGAACTTTTAGCAATTTTTAGGGTTTTTTTCTTTTGCGGGGATTTTTTTTTTTTTTTTTTCAGTCATTGAAAGGGGACTAAAGGTACCAAAATGCATAAAAGGAAACTAAAAGGGAACTTTTCCTAAAAAAGGAGACCATTTGAAAGCCTATACATATAATATATACATATATATTTTTTTTAAGGCAGTTAATTTTTATTATTTTATTTGATGAAAATATATTTTTTTCTTCTTTATGTGTTTATTAAAAACTATGCATTCTGCATTCGCATGTCAGAATGATTAAGGATTTCAAATTCACATTGCAATATTAATCTCAACCATTTTTTTAATGTATCAGATGAAATTATATTTCTACTAAATTTGTGAATGACCTCTAGTTAGCAACAAAAAATATGCTCTAACCTTAAACAGCTACTCGGTCAATTTTAATCGTAGAATAGTGAAACTTTTTTTTTTTTTACTTGTTCATGTAACAGGAATATTTTACTAACCATAACTCACAAGCAAGAAAAACCATATAAAAATATAAATTTTGTAATTTTTTAAGAAAAATTTTTCCTGACCCAAATTGCATTTAAAGTACTACTTTACCTCATTTAAAATGTTTTTGTGACTGGAAAAACCTATGTATGCCTATGACTAATGGTTTAGGAATTAGCCATTGGCCACCATTGAGAGTGGACACCCTGTAAATCGAGCCACACAAGGAATTCCCAAGCATTACTGTCGATAAGCGTTAATTGCTTCAGGGTGCTTTTTGAGTTACACTATGCATTTTCCAGAAGAGCTACATTTACATTTAGTACACTAAAATGTGTTTGTCAAATATATAAATTCAAGTACAAGGTTATACAAAATACTGGATACATAGCCATCTATGAATGGCAATTGTATTATGCATTTTTTACCTTGATTAAATTTTAACTGTATATATGTGGTGTTTATAAAAATCTGATAATATATATGGCTGTGTCAGAGAATTAAAATACATTAATGATGATTATACTTGTAAAAATTGTTTCAATTATGTATGCAATTTCTGGCCAAAGTAACTTTTAGAATATTATGCAATATGTATACTAAGTGTGGCAATTATTAATTCTTAATTTCTCAAGTGATGACACTGGAAACCAAGGTCAGTTCATTGTCTAACTTTAAAAAATATTTTGCAGTGATGACAATACATTTCAAAATGCCATTGATGCTTGAGCTATTACAAACTAGATGAAGTAATGAATACCGTTCATTTGTTACTGTTGTCAAACACTGTTAATAATATGTTTGATCCATGCACTGAAGGAAAAGCAATCAGAAAAGGTTACCAAGATGCACAAAGAATGTCTTTGAAATTACTTTTTGTTTTTTACGATGATTCACCACATTCACCATGAAACACTGTAACAACTACAAAGATGTTGTAAAATAGTGTAATGACTACATCACCATAAAAGATAGATGTTTTTTCTTGAAGCACATTCAAAACTTGCCAGAAAGATGGGGAGAAATATGTACTAGCAATGGTGCAAACTTTGAATAAATTGTTTTTTAAATTTCACCTGAATTATACACAATTTTTAACTTAAAAAAACTTAAAAATTAGCAAACCTTACACATAGTATATACAAATCTATAGATCATACATATGGCTGCACAAAAATATTCGAATTACTTTTCAACTATGGACATTAATTTTTGAATATATTTTCAAATGTGTCATGATCTTTTTAAATTGTTTACTCTGATATTTTCTTTCATCTTATTAAACAAAGAAGTTTCATTACAGCATTCTGCTAGTATTAGAAAGTGTTTCAAAGCCTATCCTTGATACATAATTTTTCTTTCAGAATAATATTATGGAAATTACTTTTAAACAGGGTTGGTAAAAAACTGGTTTTTTTTAAAAAAAACCAAAAACCATGGTTTTTTTGGTTTAAACCGGGTTTTTTTTAATATGTTTTCATGTTACATATAGATGCAAATTTATACAAAAGTAAACATTTTTGAATATATAAGTAATAATTTGATTTAAAGGTAATTCGAATCAATATAATTATTTAATATACACTTAATTATGTAGAAAATTGAAATTCTTTAAAATCTAAACATTTTTAGAAAAAGCTGTGTCTTATATTTATAAATAAAATGTGCTACATAATGAAACATTGATACCCTGAAAATCTTAATGAACAATCTTTTGATTACTAGCACTATAAATAAATATATGATATAGATTCATATATAAAACTTCATATATATTATTTTCAAATGGTTATTCAAAATAATTAATTTGAAATACTTGTTATATGTAATGTCTGATTTTTTTGTTAGAAGACTGCATGAATTAATTATCTTTTATTGAAAAATAAAGCTTTTTATAAAGAATTTTTTGAAGGATTTGAATTTAGCAGTAGAATCTTTATACACTTCAAGCATTGTGTTTTCTAAAACTACCAGTTAAAAGATGACTGTTAAATAAACAAAAATATCTATTTAACAGCTTTTTAGACTATTGAAAAACATTGATGTTAAAATATACAGTAGCTTTATAAATGCTGTCATCTACCAAAGAATTTAAACAGCCATCGGACTGCATGCTCTATTATAACACTTAGTATTTTTAAACATCTAAACTAAAAATTGCATTTTTTAGGCATTTTTATGAGACTTTTTTTCTATTACGTCTTAAGCAAACCTTGTCTTGCCCCCCCCCTCCCCCCTTTCTGTCAGTTTTCTTAACTGATCTAAGTAATGGGTTTGGTTATGCAATAGAAGATTTAAATATATCTTTTGCATATTTTAGTTAAATGTAAACAGGTGCTTTACTAGTGCCTAATTTTTCAATGTCTTCTTGTTCGACTTCATATCTTGAGTTTTTTTTTATTCTTAAAAAATAATCCCTCCAATCAAGAAACATTTCTTTTAGAGCTTGACTGAAATGTTAAAGATCATTTATGTCATAATCTGTACATCTGCGTTTCTCAAAGGAAAATATTTTTTAAATCTGAATATTGCATATTTTTCATCTATTTTATTTTTGCTAAATTTACATGATTTAAGTGTTTTCTGTAGAGTTTCAGATATGTTCATCAGTGCATGAAATATGCATTCTACATGTATACTAACATGACCTTGACTAGACTCACTATGTCTTATGGTGACTATTGAGATAAGACTTAAAAATAGAAATTACTTTCATCCAATAATTTGAAACACTTAAATTACAAAAATGAGAAAATATTATATTAGATTTGTTCTAAAAAACCAATTGGTTTGAACTGTGCCAACCTAGCTGGCAAAAGAATAAAATTATAATGCAAAAAACCCAATCCCAGTGTAAGAATGCAAGAAAAACAAAGGCTTGTTAAATAAATAAAAAATAGTTATTCTGCCATATAGATTCACAGCTTACAAGAAAAGTTGAGTTGATTAAAATTTTTTGTCCTTTTAGAAACTTATTAATTCATCATTTTTATGCAGCTTTGCTTGTAGCTTCTTCATAATTTGGATTTTGCATTTTTCAATAATGTGTAAAATAAAACATTTGGGTAAAAGAATAAAAAAAACCAGGTGAAAAAAAAACCAGCATGGTTTTTTTAAAAAAACCACTTGTTTTAAACCATGGTTTTAACCACGGTTTAAACCAAACAACCCTGCTTTTAAAATATGTTTGCATGTGAAACAATCAAAATCAAATACACTAGAAATAAAGATTTTGTTTATATACATTTTATTTTTACCTTTTGTTACTATACAAAACATGTTGATTTCCCTGCTATGAATGTTAATATAGTATATACACATGCAAGCAAGGCACATATTTTTCAAAACATCATACAGTTAAATTGTTATTAAACGTAATGAAATGGTTTTGATTTATAGAAAAAATATATATGCAAAAATTTTAAGAAATTTAATGTAACATTAAAAAATACATTAACAATATAGACATTTATATACAATAAAATATAATTTAATCTACAATTAAAATCAACTTTTGATACCTCAAATTGCTTTGAAAAATTAACATCACTTGAGTTACAGAAAACTCAAGATATATAAAAAATGAAACATAAAATTTTATCTACATTAAACTAAGCAAAAAAATCAAAATAGAAGCAATTTTAATGAACAATTAACACTACAGTGTCTATTTCTTAAATGAATAATGCAGAGTCAGTTGATTTAATCGTCTAAAAAAATATTAAAAGCAATATTATTTAATGCATTATATTTAAATGAAAATGTACAGTACAAGCATAATTTCAAGAAGCAGCACCAATTGCGATAATATCACTTTTACAATTTATTATCAGACATGATGAGAACTATAATAGATTAATAAACGAAATAATATTAATTAGTGCACAATATAAGTGTTCAAAAATACTTATTAATCAATAAATCATTTTACAGCTTTATCATATTGCTTTGATTTAAAAAAAAATTAATATTTATATTTAAACACTTTTAAAAAATTCTTTTCTGTTGCATTTTTTAGATAATTTTTCATTGATTATTTATTTCATTGTATATAGCAGTAGTGTGGAAACGGTGGGTCATAACCCCACTTGGGGTCACAGGAAAATTTGTATGGGTCACCAAATTCAATAAAATTTATTTAAGTGCAAATCGAAAAAGGAATTAATCCTCAAAAATCAACTATTTTGATGATTAAGACATCTACTGTCAATTAAGGGGTTGTGATAAAATTTTATGCAAAATTCAGGGCTGGGAACGAAAATAGTTTGTGCATCGCTGGTATATGGCATTGGAAACTTTCAAAGATAGTATCATGCAAATTAAGAAAGGTTACATAAAAAATCAAAAAGTATTCAAAGCAAAAAAGAACTTGATCACTTATGAAGGTTCTTTACCAGGATATAATGTATCCTTATTTGGTTTATTCTGTATTAAACTTTGTTTCTGGTACAGTTAATACTAGTATTTATACCAATTGTTATGGCTATGGAATTTTATAATGCACACTTTATTTTTAAAAAATCTATAGTAATCAGAATAAGAATGCAATTTCCTTGAAAACTAACTTTTAAAGTTTTGAAGGAACATGTTTGTAGATTTTGACTTGATGGATAGAAAGATATGCCATACAAATATGTTACAATCAATATTTAAGAAATAAAAATAAAAAATATGCAAATAAAAGAAGTATATAAAATAAAAATCAGATGTTATAACAATTATTATAAACACAGTATAGTTTCTCATAATAAGAAAAAAAATCTTAAATAAAGCCAAACAAGTATAATATTTAGTTAATATTCCACATAAATCTTTTAAGATCATTATTATTTTCTTTAGTAAATTATTAAAAACAAATACTACTGATAGCACAAAAACACTAATTAATGATATGACAAGGGTACAGATTTCTCTTATAAGATAGAATTTACTTATAAACATATAAATATTCAAACTGACTTTGTAGAAATATAGCTAAAACTGGAGTTTAATTAGTATCAGCAAATTTCACATTGACAATGGGCCATCTTTTTAAATTACATTAAGATTGCTATATTTCTTGCAAGCTATTGTGAGCAAAATATTTCTTCATTTTATTGTGAGATGTTTTTGATAAAAGTCTGTGAAAAATACTGATTGCCCTCCTCATTTGCAATTTCAATACTTTTGAAAAATAGAAAAGTGATTTAATCCAATTTTGAAATGGACTTCTGAGTTCTAAAAGCAAATAATGGGGAAAAAAAGAAACATTCACAAAATATTATTATGCTGATTTAATACCCAGAATAATGCCTAAATCAGCCATATTCAACCTTTCTTTTTTGCAGGCTGCAAACATAATTTTCAGATTTTGAGTGGGCTGCAAACATAAATTCTCAAATTTAGGCGGGCCAAAACACACTTATAAAAAGGTTTTAAAAAATTTAAATAACATAAGTTGTCTAACAATGCAATATTACAAAATTAATATTACCAGTAGGTTAAAACATTTTTTATGAAGGAAATATCACCAAATAATTTAACACCAATTTTTCCCAAAATATAAACTTAAAAAAAAAAAAAAAAAAAAAAAAAAAAAAAAAAAAAAAAATTAGCATTGTAAAATGTCTTTAGTATCAATTTTTTCTGCAATAAAAATTCAACCCTAAAAAGTAGTATTCACTATATAAAAGATTTGAAACATTTTATAGCAATATCCAAGCAGATTTCCTCTAATAAAACCATATTTTGCTCAATGAAAAAAAAAAATAATTGCAGAAATATATAAAGCAAATTTACTTTGGAATGATGTTTTACTATTGCTGAATGTTTAGAAATATGTACATCACTGTAGGACAAAAAGGACTGCATGCAAAAAGAACTTTTGTCAAAGGAAACAATTTTTAATGCAATTTTCGATTAAAATCTGCTCTGTTACACATAGTTATTTTTCCATGAAAGTATATAAAGCGTTACTGAAAATCATATTCACTTTTTTATGCAAATCTTAATTGTATAAATACAGATTAATGATTATGTGTCTGGGGCACATATAAAATGTTGTTTGGCCACAGACTGAATACGGCTGGTATAAATAACAGATTATTATGTTAATGTGTGGTTAATTAATAGGAGTAGAAAAGTTGAAATTACTTATTATGGAATAATCACTTAAATTATGAATTTTAAAAATTCAAATATCTTACAGTAGCTTATATAACACACTATTAATTTCGTGGATATTACAAGTAGTAACTAATATGAGAAATTTTATAATGCATTTGTTTCTCAAACTAACCAAATTTGGCAGTATATATCTTTGAGACAGATGAAACTACAAAAGAATCAAAACAAACTGAAATTATTGCTTGGCTAAAATCATCAGTTAGAAGTATTGTAAAAAAAAGCTATAAGTGAAATAATATTTAATATACTTCAAGTTTGAGTTAATGGTGTTGTCCAAATTGTCTAATTTATATTTCTTTTAATTGCTCAAATGCAGAAATGTCCAAGTTCTGTATTTCTCATCATTTACCAATTTTCCAGTAAGAAGACTTTCCCTGTCACAAGATTTAACAAAAGATGACTTTAATCTCAATATTGATAAATGTTCAGCAAATTTATCAATATTTTTTTAATTCATTTACTTCCTAAAACTACTGTTCCTTATTGTTCATCTGGCATTATTTTAGAAGAAAGAAAAAAAAAAATAGCAGCTAAGCTTCTGTTTTTATTTTCCAAGTCAAATATATTTTAAATTTAAAAAATAATAATAAATAAAATGAAATAAGTATTACATAGAAACAAGACTAATTTGATTAAGGAAATTTTCTGGTTTATTTTTATTTTTTACTTAAGAGAGAAAAAAAAAGGAGGTGTATGTGTAAGAAAAATATTGCCATAGTCAGCTTTCAAAGAATAATCCATTCGATATAATTTAAAACTTCTTGACCAAAAAAATCTGATTTTTTTCTTAATTTATTTTTAACTGACAAAAATATCCTAGTTTTTTTTTTTTTTTTTTTCCAACAAAAAACAAATTGCACTTGCAATATTTAAAATATATAATGAATATGTAGACACAGATGGAAAGAAATGGATTGCTGAATATAGATATTAACTCAGAATTATAAAAAAAACACAGTCAGTATTTTTTTTTTTTTTTTTTTTTTCCATGAGTTTTAGCATATATGCTTGTATAAATTTAATTTTACATAAAATTATTCACAAATTAATATGAAGTAAAAAATAAAAATAATCCTTATGCAGATGCATGTGAGCATATTACTATGTACAATCTGTTGTCCATATTTACACTCAGATTTTCTAAATTAAATAGCAAATAAATCATCTGGAAAACTGCTATGCAAATTTGGCAATTAAATGTTTTAGTACAGTATTTATAAAACAAATATAAAATAACAAGTATTTTTGCCAGGAGCATTAAAAGCATGTACATGAAGTCTAAAATATTAAAAAATTAAGTATCAATGTGATATACTTTACATACTCTAGTTTACAAAGATCATAACAAAAACATTTTTCATTCATTCTAACATTATGTCTTCTCAGTCAGGGATGTTATCAGACTTTTGAAAATTTACATTTTTGAACACACACATTTCTAAAATCTTGGTTCTTTATTGATTAAAATGCATAACACACACATTTCTAAAATCTTGGTCCTTTATTGCTTAAAATGTATACTATTTCCAGTAATAAGACAAATTTAATATAAATACAAATAATAGATTTCTTAAAATTGTCAAAAACATTTAAAGCTGTAAGTATCAATGTAACACAGTTTATAAACATAACAAGAACAAAACATTTTATCCACTCTAAAACATCAAGATAATTGCTATCAGTGAAACAAATACACTTTTAAAATTACAGGTCCCTGCAACATAGACAATTCAAATCTACATATTCTTTAACAAAAATAGGACCATTTATCAATAATAAGACAAAATTGATACTTTTTATGTAAAAAAATACAAATTTCTAAAAGTTCCTAAAATTTTTATTTCTTCTCTTTTTATTCTCTCTCTTTTAACAAGGAAAGTAATTTGAAGTCATTATTGAGAATCTGCAAAAGACTACCAAAAACAGAATGCAAAAGGAGATTGTAAAGATTTTTTCAACAAATAAATAACCTTTTTTTTTTTTCCTAATTTGCACAGGGTTCATAAATTTTGAGGTATTTTTGAAAATATAAAAAATATCTGATATTTTATAATAAATTTTATAATGTCTGATATTCTATATATTTTCATAATAGCCAACTAATTGATGGTTCTAAATATTTTTACACTTGATATAAAAAAGAAACTAAAACATATTGCACTAAGTGTGAAACCTAATAAAACAATATTCTACCAGTTTTTTCTCTTCCCACTCCCCAGGTCTTCATAATAAAACTGAAGATCAACTAATCAAGAATAGGATCAATTTGCTTACCACATTCGCAAACAAACTATAGAATTTAATATTGAGTATTAAGAAAAATGTTTTTTGCACAACAAAATTTTAAAAATAATTATTTTTATTAAAAAATTTAAATATAAATGTACTATTTTTTACTTTCTTCTATCTTCAATAGAAGAAAGTATTGTAATCGAAATTTTTTTCGACTTCCGGATTTCGACGGATTTACACGTTTTAGGGGTCAGAGATTCCAAAAAACATGTTTTTACAAAATGTCTGTCTGTCCGTGTGTCTGTGTGTCTGTCTGTGTGTCTGTCTGTGTGTATGTCGCCATTCTACCATCAAAAAGTGTATGAAGTTATGAATAGAATTGAACCAAATTTTTTGTGAA
Organism: Maratus speculifer; assembly: GCA_964019185.1. Taxonomy (NCBI): domain Eukaryota; kingdom Metazoa; phylum Arthropoda; class Arachnida; order Araneae; family Salticidae; genus Maratus; species Maratus speculifer. The sequence goes on along the minus strand of OZ025292.1, from coordinate 212,492,442 downwards.
TGTTTTTGGCTGGGGCAAGCAGGTCTTCCTTCATTTTTGAAATATTCCGCCGCAAGGGGGCGCTGCAATCGCGATTTTTGTGCCATTTTCAATATTGTACCGACCAAAAGTATATGAAGTTATGCATCGAATTTAATCAAATTTTTTGTGTAAGTGTATGACTATGGCTAGTTGGTCCCCTCTGAATTTGAAAATAATCCGCCGGAAGGGGGCGCTGTAATCGCGATTTTTGTGCCATTTTCAATATTGTACCGACCAAAAGTATATGAAGTTATGCATCGAATTTAATCAAATTTTTTGTGTAAGTGTATGACTATGGCTAGTTGGTCCCCTCTGAATTTGAAAATAATCCGCCGGAAGGGGGCGCTGTAATCGCGATTTTTGTGCCATTTTCAATATTGTACCGGTCAAAAGTGTATGAAGTTATGCATCGAATTGAACCAAATTTTTTGTGTATGTGTATGACTATGGCTAGTTGGTCCTCTCTGAATTTGAAAAAAATTTGTCGGAAGGGGGCGCTGCAATCGCGATTTTTGTGCCATTTTCAATATTGTACCGACCAAAAGTACATGAAGTTATGCATCGAATGGAACCAAATTTTTTGTGCATGTGTATGACTATGGCCTGTTGGTCCTCCCTGAATTTGAAAATAATCCATCGGAAGGGGGCGCTGCAATCGCGATGTTTGTGCCATTTTCAATATTTTACCGATCAAAAGTACATGAAGTTATGCAACGAATTGAACAAAATTTTCTGTGTAAGTGTATGGCTATGGCTAGTTGGATCGCCATGAATCTGAAAAAAATCCGCCGGAAGGGGGCGCTGCAATAGCGAATTTTATGTCATATTCAATATTGCACCGCATAAAAGTGTATGTAGTTAGTTATAGAACTGAACTAATTTTTTTGTATATGATTATTTTTTGGTAAGGCAAGTAGATCCTCCCTGAATTTGAAAAAAAATCTGTCTATCATTCTATAGTCCATCGGCTCGTGTAGAGACGGTATTGAATTAAAATTATTAAAGCATTAAAATGAGTAACTATTTTTTTTATATTAAAATGTACGTATGAGATAGAAGAAAGTTTTGGGATTGGCACATCCAACTAGTTTTTTTTTTCAATTGCTTACTTGTACTTTAAGTTGAACTAAATCAAAATCAGAAACGATTCTTTCTAATGAAGCTGTAAAAAATTACTTATCTAAATTAGACATAGACAGTTTGACCTTTAATAATTTACTAATTATTCTCCATCATAATTAAATTGATTGTACATTTTAAAATTCAGCTACAAACATATAATTTGTTCTTTTTCCTTTTGAGAGGAGACACTAAAACAATCACTGCTAGATTAAAAGATCTTTATCTACAGAAAGACAACAGTCAATAACAGCTGACCCCCCCCCTCCCCCCCCACACACACACTTGTTTTGACTGAAAATGTCCTACATAATGAAATTTTGAAAATAAATATTGAATAAATGGAAATATCTAAAATATCAAAAAACATCATGATATTTTGAAACAAATAAGGATTATATAGCATGATATACAGGGTGGTCATAAAAAAACTTTGCCGATATACGGAGCTCTAGCGGCCAGTCTGCACAACCAATCGGAATGAAATATTAGATATAGCTATTCAGGGGTATCAGCTCGAGATTCTGTGAACGACAACAAAATGGCGTTCACGGTTACTGTTATAGTTACAGAAACTTGAAATTTTCCAAAGGCAACACCCATATTTTTTCAGCGCATGCGAAAACCGTAAAGAGCGTTGGAACCGTACGTGTATTGCAAGAAACGGACATGTTATGCAGGCACAAAAATACCGCTCTGGGAATCCTCCCTCCCCCCCATACAAAATACTCGATTGGGGCGCAAGGAAGAAATTTGCATATGACACAGAGTCAGTATGCTGATCGAGTTTTTTCTATGAGAGGGGGGAAGGATTCGCAAAGCGGTTTTTGTGCGTGCATAACATGTCCGTTTCATACGATACACATACGGTTCCAACGCCCTGTAGGGTTTTCGCATGCGCTGAGCATTTTGTGATGAAAAAAAATGGGTGTTGCCATTGGAAATTTTTGAGTTTCTGTAACTATAACCGTAACTGTGAGCGCTATTTTGTTCCCATTCACAGAATCTCGAGCTCATACCTCTGAATAGCTATATCTGAAATTTCACCTCGATCGGTTGAGCGGACTGGCCGCTAGAGCTCCTTATATCGGCAAAGTTTTTTTATGACCACCCTGTATATCACTGAACCCTGACTTTATGTAAATTAAACAAAAATTGTAATTTATAAAAGTTCAAGCTACTGCTATAATGCTTATTAAGTAGTGTTTATTTCAAAACTATATTTGAAAATTGACAAAGGTGGAGGAATTTACTTACATAAGGATAAGGAAATTATCATTAACATTTTAACATAAGTTAAATTTTTTACATTCAAAATGAACAAGATAGCCAAATAAATTTATTCACAAAAAAGTGTAAACTGAGTCAAAATATAAACAATAGTTTGAAAAAAAAAGAAAGAAAAATACAAATAAAAAAAATACTATTAATATAAAACTGAAACTATATATAGGAAATGCTATGCTGAAAAATGTATTTTAAAATAAACATACATAACCATTTGTACCAGCAGAGTAACTTCCAGGAGTAACAAGATTATGGAATAGGGCTAGCTGCAGTTTCCAACATAGACTGTGTCCTTAAGTGGAAAACGTAAACAAGTAATAAGCTGTACTAAAAATATTTATCAGAATCCAGTACAAAATGATTTCCACACATAAAAAGCAATACAAAAATTTTACAGCTAAGAAAAAATAAACAAAAAAAATTAGTTTTCAATGATGTTTTTCAAAATCAACAATGAACAGAAATAGCCAAAAATGTTTATTTTCCCTAGGGGAAAACAAAGCTGTCTATAGCCCCCTCCCCCCTTTACAAACACACGCACAGTTTAAGACAGTTTTATCACATATAAACATAAAAAGCTATCAACAAATTTCAAAATCCATAAATAAACTTCTGTCCTTTTATTAAAACAGAAAATTGGATAGTTTTTCCCATTTTTTATCATTGTCTGTCTCTTACCCTCTACCCAAACCGCAACTATGAAAATTTTTAAATACATCAGTATTTAATGTACTTTTTTTTTTCATTTTTTACATGAGTATATTAGTTTAGATAAAAAATGTCTCAGATAGAGGATTTAGAGAACAAAAACTTCTTAGTTCTTCTAACTGTTACTGTTTCATTGTTATAAGGCACTTGTAGAAAGTATTTATTCTATTATTTTATCTAATATCATCAGGAAAAACAAAAATTTAATTACTTAAATTTCAAAATTTATACAGGGGCAACAGTCTCTCCCTGCTTCCTTTTGCTGGCATTCATGATTACAATACTGGTGCATTCAGTAAAAAGTCATTAGCTTCCTTCCAAAATGTCTTTGGTGTCAGACCACAAATAAACTGTGCCCTCTGTAGCTGTTAAAAGAGTTGGTTTTGAGGGATGATAGGAAACTGAATGGACAACTCTATGCCCTTCATGGTGGAGTTTTTCTTTCACATTACCCTAAAATAAAGAAATCTTTTTAGCTTTTTTTTTCTGTTAACAATGATATACAGCAAATGTTATTTTGCTTAAAATGGACTTAAACTGGATTCTATTTAAAATGGACAGTCCATTTAAAAAAATTATGTAGCATCAAAAAATGCTAAAAATAATAAATAAATAAATAACTGGGAGACAAAATCTGGTGGGCTTGAATGAAGACATCTAATAAAATCAGTACTAAATGTAAAAAAAAAAAAAAAAAAAAAAAAAATAGAAAGTTGATAATTCTTCAAAAGCAGTGTGATATGAATATGATACATTAAATAACACAACTTAAGTCAGATTTTTAATCTAATTACATTGAGCAAGTTTACTGCTTATTTCTTACTTATTGATTAATTTATATTTTACATCAAATTCAAGTGCAAAATAAAATAATATGTATTTGTACAAGCTTATTCAAAAGAATTTAATATGCCTAGTTTTATTTTTAAGTTTATTATTATTAGTTTTTTAATCCCGATGTATTTGAGTTCTATTAGTGTGCTTTATTTAGGATGTAATGTATTAGTATGATTAACACTTTGACTTAACAGTTCTAAAATGCAAGCTAGTTTTCATATGATGGGATATTATATACTAAAGATATTTACATCAAATGTAAAACAAAAAATAGTAATTTCTTTTACATTTTTTGTGAAAATTTACTGATCTGCTTTTAAAGTTATACGATAATGAGTTATAATTAATTAATAGGCCAAAAATTGCTGTTTATTTCAATATTGCACTATTAAATATTCATAATGACAAAATACCATACTGCATGGCAGTGCACAAACCAAATTCTAATGTGTTTCATCTTTTACACGAGTCTGCTATGAACTGTGTTTACATGAACTAATTTGAATCACTTTCAATTCATTAGACTTCAGAACCAAAATGAGATTTAAGGCAGACATTTTGCACCTGTAAATATAATAATTATCACACACTCTCTAAATTTCATATTATTCTATTATAAAAAGTCTGATATTAATTTTAAAAATATTTGATTTTAACACTTACTCTCAGACAAATAATCAAATCTTATAGTCTAAACCTTTATTAGTTCCAAAACATTTATGATTTTGAGCTCAAATTTTACATTCATGATATAAGGATCTTTATTATACAGTGAGAGCTTTTTTAATTTCAATACTTTTGTACTTATACAAGTTCTAGGATGTAGAGAGAGTACTTTTATTTACAAGTTGTATATAAATAAATAACTAAAAAAAAAAATGCAAAATCAAATATGTATTTTGTTAAATAACTTTTAAAATTTGAAAGTTCATTTAAATCTTAAACACTGATTTTAAAAAAAATTCAGATTTTTATATGAAGTTTCACTAACATAAGAAAATTATTATCAGTTTTAAATAGTATCATGAATTTCATGAATATACTTTTCAGAAGATCTAAGCATTTGAAATATAAGTGAAATTAGCTGGAATTATTGATATATATATATGTAAATATATATGTAATGGCAAACGTGTAAAATTTGAAAATTGCACAATTTTTATGATATTTTTAAAACATACAGCATTAGAAATAATAAAATGAAAAAAGTAACACAATTTATTATGCATAAGTTATCTTTATGTTTATTTAATTCATTCTGGATTTTATGAGAAATTTTTACAACCAAATTGCATATAATGCAATGATCAAGATGTTCTTCTTCACAAGATTCCCTTACATATTAAAATCTTTCACATATCATAGCATGGAACTTTTATTAAATTCTTCAGTTTCCCTTATTCTAATTTTGAATCATTTCTACTCATTCAATCAAGAAATTCTATAGTAAAAACAAGGTTTCAGAGGGACAAAGTCCCCTGAAAAATGTATTATATATATATGACCATTAATAGTAAACAATATTGATCATTTGAAATTAACCATTGAATTTAATAACTTGTATCACATTGAATATGGAAGGAAAAAGAATAATATGAATACAAATGGAATTTGTAGAACCAAAGCAGAATCTTCAGGTCCCAAATACTTTGGAACTACATATGGAGTGTGTGGTTTCATCTTCGTATTTGCCATGAGAAAGCAAATCAATATGAATTTGGGACTACCAACACACATAAAACCAAAATTAAAGAAATACCAAGTAATCTATAGTGGATATGGAGAAAATAGAACAGTTATGAGCTATAAAGTAGAATGAATCCCAAATGCACTACCTTAACCCTGATATTGCACGTGGTAAATTGAAACACGAGGTATTCATATATCATATGACAGAAAAATGGAGATAATAAAATAATAAAAACAAAAAACGACTTATCGTACACATCATAATATTAAATTAATAAATTAATTAAAAGCAGAATAATGTAATAACCTAAAAATTAAACCATACACCATAGCTTACCCTATTATTATTTAAATCAATAACATTTATTTTGACTATGCTAGGCTGAACTCAATATCTTAATTAAGGAAGATTAAAGATTAAAAAATAGCTTATTAAGAAATGTATCCTATACATTTAGTAGTGATATAGTACATTCATTTATTAAAAGTGAAGTGCAATTTATTAATGCAAATGATTAAAATTATTAATATAATAGATATAACTAAACAATAATCCATACATTGGTGTTATTTACACTCCATAGAAATTTGGTACCAAATTAACAAATGAATTTCTCACTTATTTATTTATTTTTTTTAATATATTAAATTAACCTTTGCGTATTATCCAGACAACACCGCCCTCCTCCATATTCTAACATCTACCCACCCACCCAACCTATTATATACATTTTTTTATATATTTTTTACATTTTTAATTTTTTATTCTTATTTTTTATGTTTTTAGATAGATAGATAGATATAATTACAAATAAGCAGTCTAAGAAAATCCTTGCATGGAAATAGTGGTTAACATTTAACACCATTTAACTCTTTCTAAAAATTGTATTTAATAAATTTTGAAAAGTTTTATATGCTCATAAACATATGTTATAATGGAGATTCCATTATATATAGTTTTTGGGTCAAAATTTAATCCTTTTATAAAATTGCATTTTTAGTTAATCTTTATAATTTAGGAAGTAGGTATTCATTACGCCCTTTTCCCACAGTTTAATATTCTATTAAGCATGGAAAAGCTTTCATTAATTCTTTTCTCTTACATGAGTTTTCTGATGTAACGGCTAACTGAAATAAAATAAAAGAAAAGCAATTCCTTTCAATCTGCGCTTCTCATAATTCCGTTGAAAATTATCTTTGCGATTTCAATAACTAAAATAAAATCTAGTCTTTGTACAGTTGCTAACGATTTCCGTTCTCTTCATAAACATTTTGTCCTGCAAATTATTTCGTGGGTGCATCTCTTTGATTTAGAGCATAATATGTAAATGTAAGCAGATGGTTTCGCATCGTCCGTTGAGAGCTGATCCAGTTCTCACGAATTTCATCTATTAACCCTTTTGTGCCTGCTCCCATAATTTACAGGTTATCAATTGGCTGTATACTTAACAATGTGTCCTGTCTCTCTCTGCATAATTATCGCCAATGTCGGCAATTATACAAAGAGTATTGGCGAAAACCGCAAGCCAAATCGCTAGTCAACATCTGTACTAATTGTAAGTTCAGTTTGATTTTGTCTGTCGTCACAAAAAGACGTACTCCCAACATGTAGCACTGTGAATTGTGTTTCCAAGGGGTCACTCCCTGAGGAGTATAAGTCTCCGCTCATTCCTGCATATTCTAATAAAGAACTTCGAAGAGACATTACTGGTGTTTTTTCCTTACTTCTGCGGACCTGTCTTATTTCAAACACTTCTTGGAATTTACAGCATAACTTAAATGCTTTCTCCTAAAAAGGTATTTATACGAGCGGTTACTAAACGCCAACCGAAAATCTACTCCATAAGTCTTGGTGCTCAAGACCAGGCGAAGTTCCATGATACACCAGTATATTCATATTGAGCAGGGAGTGACCCAACTTTTGCTAATATATAAAAAAAACTCTAATGCTTTGCAACGCATTTTATTGCACCAAATCCTTTATCAGTTGAAGTCTCACATATTCCGACGGAAAGCGCTTTCGATGCTTGCATTTATTAGCATCTGGGAAGAACGGGGTCAAAGACCTCACTGTAAAGCAAATCTTCGACGTCTGTGCTTCTTCGCTTTCGCGGTTTGTGAAAGGCACTGTTTGATAAATCGACGTTGTGAATCAAGTGTCAAATCGTCTGTTCTTCGTGACAGAAAACAGTGTTAACGTGTGTGGGCCCCCCCCTTTTGTCGCTTTGTGCATCAGAAATCAAAAATGTGTTGCTATACTAGATCGAAAGCCCCCCTCTACTATCATTAAGAAAGTTTGTAGGTGTCGGACACCGTTTCTTCTGCAACCTGTATGCATAATGACATCTCAAGATTATGGTGGTTAGTGAAAACTCCCCCCGCCTCTTTTTCCTCGGGCCTTCTGTACATCAAGTGACATCATCGTGTGTTGATTTTTCTCATTTTATGTGTGCTAATCAATTGACCGCTTTCTCATCGTTAGTGCTATGGAATACATGTTTCAGTTTCTTTAAAAAGAAACAAAATGAATACCCTACAATAAGAAAAGTAGATTATTTTTGAGGAACAAACAATTGTGTACACGTATCTCATGCAATTTACAAATAAGAAACAAAAGAGAAGTACATATTAATCTGCAGATTAATCCTTCCCCTCCCCCCTCCCCCCCTTGTGATTAATAAACACACTGTTTTCTTTTCAATTTATGTATTTGGTTTTCCAACTTATCAAACTCATTCGTTTTTTTCATAGGTTATTACTAATTATTTGTAATTTTGTGTAGTATGTCAGGTAAGTCTGCATTATTTTATGCATAAGTACTGTAGTGATCTTTACGAAATATCTGTTTATGTATGTTAGTTTATTTCATATATTTTTTTTTTTCTTTTTGAAAGATTCAAACTACTTTTTAAAATCTCTTTTCGAATAAGTGTACATTTTTATTATTGTTGTCAAGTGATAAGTAGTAGTGTTGAATAATTTTTAAATATTTTAGTGATTTTGTTTTCTTAAAAATTTATACTCATTTGTATACACACAGTTTATTTGCTATACTGTGTCAGACACACACAAAAGTAGGCTGGATTGAAAGAAACTGTTTTTAATATAAAGTATATTAATTTAAAATTTAATTTTTAAAGAAGATTACTTAAGATGACATTACTGTAAATCATTTTTCTTGGAAGTTTTTTTTTCAGTTGTAGGTCAGGTATTTTGTGTTTCAGACATATTTTTTTATGTTCACATGTTACATTGTAACCTTACATCTTATGTAAAGTTTATATCATGTAGTGATTAAAATTTATATCACTTAAGTGAGATATTTGGTACAGGTAAGTCAATATCATGTGCGTACATGCTAAAGGGTAGCAAAAGATTTATTTTGCTGTGTTTTTACAGAAGTAATAGTTTCCTCATGGATTATAATGTGAAAAAAAAAAAAAAAAAAAAAACATAAATAATCGAAGAATATTTTTTTGCACAGCTTGTTAGTTAAATGTAAGTTTGCATAACACATACAATGTGACACACACATTGATGCAATTCACAAACAATTTTATAGTTTGGGGGGGCCAGGAATTTTTGGGGGGCCAGCATTCTTTTCTAACCATTGTTTAGTGTGTTACAGTGCAATAATGCTAGTTCATTTGTTGTTTCTTTGGCTGCTATATGATTGTTTTAATGGATGTGTTTGCCACGTTGTATTTTGTTTAAAAAAAAAAAAACTTTTCTTGAGTCAATATTCCTTAGATTGAAAGTTTTTTATTTTACATGAAAGAGATAATATTCCACAATTTAGTCTGTATGTTATTAACATTTTTAGACATCTTTATCACAGTTTATTGTCTTAATTAGAACTCTCCTAAACAAAATTGATTTTTTTTATTTAATTTTCTCCTTTCTTAGAGTTTGTATGGATAAACAGTTAACCATAAATGTCTGATGCATAATAGTTATTTCAATTTCCAGCCTCTTCATAGTAATGTGTGTTAAAAAAAAAAAAAAAGAGTGAAAAGTAAAAGTTTATTTATGTGGTGTTTATGTTTTTATATAAATAATGTCAGTTAATTTTATGTTTTCATATTTTTGAGTAGATGTTTTTGTTCGTAATGCATAAAGGTCTTAGTATCTAATATTTGGTAAAGACATTCTTGAAGATGTTATAGTAATATTGTTTTGTATTACACTGGTAAGTTTTTTTGAGAATAATGTATGAGGCAAACAATCAAAAACTTTTATTTAGAGTAACATTGCTTTAGATTTTCTGCTTATTTAACATAACACAACAGTGTTGTTTTTTTTATTAAAAAAAAGTACATCGTTGCATAATTAAAGCTTACTTGTAATGTTTTTTTAAATTTAAATACAAGGTTTAAATATTTTTGGATAGTGTATCTCAACCTGTCACAGTTTCTTTTCTACGTATTTTTTTATTTTTTGGTTTTGTTCCCTCACATTTCCTGTTACATTTTAAATTTTAACAAGTTTTCTAAACATTAATCTTGTGTACAGATGCATTCTTATTTCTTTTTCTTATTCGGCTATCAAGTGCACAGATGGTTGAGTAATAGAAAGAAGGCATGTAAGAGTGAAAATTTTGATGCGGGTCGTCAATTTTGTTTTCACTTGGTTTTGGATGTTTCGCGTTGGTGTACACAATCATTTTAAACATATTTACACAATCAACCACACCTTTCTTTCCCCCTTTAATGTTTTGTTTTGCAGTAACAGGAATGCAGTTAACATTAACAACATTTCAACTCTATTTTTATAGAGATTACATTTTCCACATTTAATACACTTTTCATGGTGTAATGTTTTTGGGTTCTCAATCAAATTTTAACTTTAAAAGGATTTTTTGACAGTATAATTACATTTTTTTACTTTCCTCAACTTAGAGTTATGTGTTTTTACACAAGGTCATGTGTTTCTCTCTCGGTCAAGGTATATCAGATACCAGGTCATGTGATTTCTATTACACACAATTTTTTTCATTCATGTGTTTTCACACAAGGTCATGTGTTTCTCTCTCGGTCAAGGTATATTAGATACCAGGTCATGTGATTTCTTTTACACACATTTCGTCTTTCATGTGTTTTTTTACACAAAGTCATGCGATTTCTTACACTATTACATTGTTTTTGCCTTTTTTTTTTTCCATATACACTCGGTCATGTGCAACACTTTAGGTCAAGTGCAACATATCAGGTCATGTGGTTCCTTCCTTTTCTCTTGTTTCTCTGGTTGAGGATTGTACACGACTTTTACTTGTTTTCTCAAATCTGGTTCATGAAAACACACAATAACACACAACACTGTCATGCCATGCGTTTACATTTTTACACTTTTGTCATGTGATATGAATCCTTCCCTTGTTAAATATAACAATTACTTTGTAATTAGGTATAACGTTGTACTATTATTTCACTTAACCGGACGATACGTTCACACATTATTTCACTTTATTTTTTAATACATTTTAATAATTTCAATTCAAAGTTACACACGTCAAGCTGAATTGCAACGGGTATTTGTATTAACATTGTTCTCCTGTTTTTTTTCTTTTCTCCAAATTTATTATAGGGTATCTTTAAGTGTATGTTTGATAGTCAGATAGTCTGGGAGATTTTCCTTTTGCCTTGCAACACCTTCCCTTTTCAAATTATAGGAATTCATACTCCTTGCTACTCACTTATCTCATATTCATTTTGAGGTTTAGTGCAGATTTTTCTCGGTCATTTTCTTTTAAGGTAGATTATAATAATTCACAGTGTTGTTTACACACGGATAGTGTCTCCATATTAAATTGGGTTCACGTTTTTTTTTTAAAGAGGTGTGACAGGTTTGCTCTAATTTTTGCAGTTTCGGTATTTTCTCTGGTCAGTGATATACCATTGCTTTTGAATACTCCTCTACTATAAGCATTAATAGTACTTTATCTGCAGCTAACACTTACTTGCATGTTATTGTTACTTCACTTTTACACGCATACTTGTACAGTTACATACCCGTAATTCATTGGTTTGGTTAACTACCTGTAGATTCCTTGTTATTTAAAATAATAATAAAACAAAGATACGTTATTTTAAGGTTAATAAAGTCAAGGATAGGAAATCTATCACATTCAACGAGATTGCATTATAATTCTACAGTACACGGTCACAGGTATTTTCGCTGTTCATGTTCCAGTATTTTTACAGGTGCACAGGTAATGTTTATTTTACTCTCTAGCTAATGTGATATTCGGCAGTTCTTTTTTTTCACACACTTCACAGATGTATAACACATAGGTCAGGGTATCTGGCGAGGAGTTAAGCCAGACATCTCTTGTTTTGTTTTTTTTGTTTTTATACACACACTGTTCGGGTATTGCGTTAGCGTCCTCTTTTAAAATTATTGCCTTTCATCACTTTTTCCAACATGACATTTACAAAATTTTTAATTAATTGAGGTTAGATATTGATAATATTTTTTTCCCAGATCTCTAAATTAGTTCACAGGTCACTGGTTAATTGCAATTTATGCCACTTTGTTACACTTCGTCTACATTTTCTGGTGATATGTGCATTATTTTGGTTCCGGGTGCAGGTATAGAATTTTTGTTCATAGTAAATACACACATTAGTTCATTGCGAGTTTTGTTCATTGACTTTTTAACACTAGTTCATCGTACTTTTCAATTCTATGCATGCACAGGGAGCTAATCTCATGCATTTAAAAAATTACGTCTGTTTTTTAGCTACACATTTGTTTCGTATTTTTCTTACACATTAGTTCATAGAACAGATACACCTTAGTTCATAGATTCTCACAACACATTTATTCAGTAAATTTATATTCACATTCATTTGTTGCCATGAGGGTTTTTAAAAAAAAACATACACAAAACATTTTTCCCTCATTGTAGTTTTCTTGTACATTAAAAAAAAAAATCTTATATACATACATATGTGTATTCATGTAAACATTTTAATTCATTGTTTGAGTTGCAGGTCATCCAGTTTTTTCTCTTTGTTCACATTGTCATGCTGTTTTTTTTTGTGCTTCAGTCATGTTGCACATAAGATACTTAAACTGAATGTAATTTTTTTCACTTTTGACATCAGCAAATTTTCTCTGTGACATTTTTCTAAATTTCTCGGTATCTTTCTCTCGGTAGTTAACAGATTTCTTTCAATGAGGTAGTTTCCTATTTACATTCATTTCTTATTCAGTCGGTACTCAGTGCTGCATCATTTTTTTCAGATTCTTACATTTGCAGGCAGTTTCCTACTGCTACATCAGTATTTGAACAGAAAGGTCTGTAAAACTTCATACAAACATGCAAAAAAAACCTTACACACACTCATGCAATCTTTAATCGTTCTGTTTTCCAGGTTATAAAATCCATGTTAGATTTTTATTTCTAAATGGTTTCAAATTCAGTTTAGTTACATTTTTATAAGAGTTTAGTTTTTAAAACATTATTTTTGGTAAAGTACTGTTGGCTTATAATATTCAGGGAAATATTGTTACATCATTTGTTTTTAAGAGTATGGCAATGATATACTGCAATGTACAAAATTCTTGTGCCTCAATATTTTTCTTCCATTATCATTATTTTCTCATTTAAAATTTTGAAATTTAAAATCCAGTGTATGTTTGTATTCCCTACATATTTTAGCTACATATTTGTATTGTTTTACAATATTTTAATCATCATGTCTCAAATTAATTATAGAAGTTAGAGTATAACCAACATATGTTGCAATCACAAGAACTGCATTATTTCAATAAGTATTTCAAATATTATATAAAATAATCTTCTGGAATTGAAATAAAAAAAAAAAAGAAAGAAAGTGTGCACACGGAATTTTAACTATCCAGAAGTCAGACTGAGCTCAGCTAATTACTTAAAAAAAAAAAAATTTTGGTACCAATTTTTTTTACTGGCATGCTTAGATACATGCATAATGGAGACATGATATATGTATACTTATATATCTATATACTTATATACTTATTTTCTGAATGTTTATTTTATATATTCTTCTTGGTATGCAGGTTAATAAGTAGTATGTGCAAATGCAGAGAGATTCAGCCATTATTTTACACTGTAATGTACTCATTACAGCTTGTTTTCGTGTCGTGGGGGTGATTATATATAATGGAGATTCCATTATATATAGTTTTTGGGTCAAAATTTAATCCTTTTATAAAATTGCATTTTTAGTTAATCTTTATAATTTAGGAAGTAGGTATTCATTACGCCCTTTTCCCACAGTTTAATATTCTATTAAGCATGGAAAAGCTTTCATTAATTCTTTTCTCTTACATGAGTTTTCTGATGTAACGGCTAACTGAAATAAAATAAAAGAAAAGCAATTCCTTTCAATCTGCGCTTCTCATAATTCCGTTGAAAATTATCTTTGCGATTTCAATAACTAAAATAAAATCTAGTCTTTGTACAGTTGCTAATGATTTCCGTTCTCTTCATAAACATTTTGTCCTGCAAATTATTTCGTGGGTGCGTCTCTTTGATTTAGAGCATAATATGTAAATGTAAGCAGATGGTTTCGCATTGTCCGTTGAGAGCTGATCCAGTTCTCACGAATTTCATCTATTAACCCTTTTGTGCCTGCTCCCATAATTTACAGGTTATCAATTGGCTGTATACTTAACAATGTGTCCTGTCTCTCTCTGCATAATTATCGCCAATGTCGGCAATTATACAAAGAGTATTGGCGAAAACCGCAAGCCAAATCGCTAGTCAACATCTGTACTAATTGTAAATTCAGTTTGATTTTGTCTGTCGTCACAAAAAGACGTACTCCCAACATGTAGCACTGTGAATTGTGTTTCCAAGGGGTCACTCCCTGAGGAGTATAAGTCTCCGCTCATTCCTGCATATTCTAATAAAGAACTTCGAAGAGACATTACTGGTGTTTTTTCCTTACTTCTGCGGACCTGTCTTATTGCAAACACTTCGTGGAATTTACAGCATAACTTAAATGCTTTCTCCTAAAAAGGTATTTATACAAGCGGTTACTAAACGCCAACCAAAAATCTACTCCATATATGTAATTTAAAATAATTAAAATGTGGATTGTAAGATATTATGAAAAATGTAATCATATATATTAAAGAAGCAAGCAATTTTTTCAATTATTATAATGATATTGTAAATGACTGGACCAATTTTCACGAAACTTATCTCCTATATGAAATCGAGCGCAGTAAATATCTGGCTTGGACTCAAATTCAAAAAACTCATTTTGACAGGATAAAAAAAAAACTCATGCGGAAAATTCTGCTTGCTATAAATTCAAAAATGTTCCTGGAATTTACATAAAACATATCTACGCCTACAATACTTATTCAGTCCCCAGAAAGCAAACTAGCAAGATCTTGAATTCAGAAAAGTTTGTTTTGACAGATTTACTCAATCTGCTGCTATATTGGTATATACATGTATGGTACATACACTTCAAAAACAGCTCATATAATAAATAGCGCAAATAATTTTCATAAAACTTGGATATTTATATTAACTTAGGGACAAGGAAATTATTTAGTTAGGTCTCTAATTCAAGAAAACTGTGTGTACTGTGATTGTCTGTGTGTAAAGTTCATTATTGAAAATGGTGGCTTCAATTGAAAACAATTCCAATGATTTTTAATATATAAAATTTAATTTGAATATAGGAAAACCTTCCATAAAAGTCGTTACTTCAGAAAAAAATTTTTTGATAGGTTTAAGAAACTTGATCTCTAAAGCAGCATTATTTTTTTTAATTCTATACTTAAATGAGCATCAGATCTTTAATACAATACAATTAGTCTTAAGGGATTGGGTTCTGATCTGCATAAATACAAATGTTTTATGACTCATTATTAATTTTTTAACAAAATCATGCAATCTTATTGTTCACTCAAACTATGATATTTTTAGAATTGAAACAATACAAGTTGGCAGCTAAGAACATATATATCATTTGTAGTACACTTGACAACTTCATATTTGGTATACAATGAGTATTTTAAATATTTAAGGAAAAAAAAACAAACAAATTGTGATAGAGTTTATTGCTTTAAAGCATAAGCAAAAAGTAAAATTTCATCCAAAAGGGTGGGGGGGGGGGATTACATATGTCTGATGAACAAAAATTATTAAGATAAAAAGTTATTTTAAAAAATCAACCTTTCATGTGAAAAAAAGGGATTGGTCCACTTGGCTCAATTTGTTTTCTCATCAGAATATTGAAAATTAAAAATATGGCAAACTTCTTTCCTGTAATTAAATCTAATTCCAGTATCTTATCAGAATTAAGAAAGTTGAAAGAATGTTTAAAAATAAATACGGAAGTTCTTATTTGGCAGAGTTTGTTTAAAATAAATTGCATATCAGGATTTACTTAATACAGGATTAAATATAAAGACTTGCCAAGTTAGTACGAACATGACAAAATTATATTTTTATTTCATCGTCATGCTTTTGAAATATTCTGAATTCATTGCATTAAGGTAACTTACCAGTATTTTACATTTAAAATACACTTGCAGGGCTTGAATTTTAGGGCAGGATGGCGGGATTCGCGCCCAAAATTTTGAAATCTCTCCCAAAAGAATAACGTGGACGGGAGGCTCCCGCCCAAAAAATTTTACATTTTGAAACTATGATCAACTCCCACGACCGTTTTGCGAATTTTGTGATATCTTCGTGCGACTGATCCACACATTTTGCGAGTTTTTTACCACGAAAGATCATTGAAAATCACTATTTTTTCCACGACCGATCGACAAATTTCACAATTTTTTTCCAGCAATTGATTGATGTCTTTCGTTCTATTTTCCGTGGCGAAAAAGAGATGATTGAGATGATTCTGTCCCGAATAAAAATAAATAAATAACGCATTTAATTAAAAAAATTATGAAACAGTGATGCCACGGACAGGCTATAGCTCGTAAATTACGCGAAAAGTCGGAGATGTCACACAAAAAAATAACTATTGTGCGTCCCACAGGACGCGTGATTTCATAAAAAAGGCAAATATTGTTAAAAAATTGCAAAAAAACGCTGAATTTCCCGCACATTTCGTCAAAAGATTCGCGAAAGTATGGCTAATTTCATCCTGTAGAACGGCAGTTTTTGTCAAAAAATGTCGCGGGAAAACAGCAAATTTCATCCAAAAATCGTGAAAAACAACAAATTTCGACAAAAGATTCTCCATAAACGACAAATTTCTCCAAAAAATCTCAAAAAGTGTCAACTTTCGTCAAAAAATCACGATAAAATTGCAGATTTCATCAAAAGATTTGCGAAAAAAAGACAAATTTCCTCAAAAGTTTCGTCAAAAAAACGACAAATTTCGTCAAAAAATCCCGAAAAAATAGCAGATTTACTGAAAAGATCGTAAAAAAGACAAATTTCTTTAAAAGATAGCTAAAAAGAGCAAATTTCGTCAAAGAGAACCTTTCACCCTGGCCTCCCCCAAAAAATAATATTGCCGGAAGTGCATATTTCTGTTAAATAAGCTAATTTTCTTGCTTCAATTATTTTTTTTAATTTATTTCTTTGCTGCTCTAAAATCCATTTCTATGACAGCTCCAAATCTTTGAGTCCTAAAATTCCTGAAAAAACCATTCATTAAACAAAAAGCACCCTTTTACTTAACAAAAGTTTTCGTTCTTTAAGAAAAAATATTTTTTGATGAATTTGACTTGCCCCTTTAAAAAAAAAAATGCGAACAATAATGGTACTTCTTACCTTCTACATTCAAATGAGCATTATTTTATAATTAAATTTGTATCTTGTACATTTAATATACAGAAAAATAATATTGGTTTTAATTATAACAGTTATTTATAAATTATAAATATATGAAATTAATTAGAAGTTTTATTAGTTATTATCAAAACAATAATTAGACCTGTAACAAAAATAATTAGCACCAGGAAAGAATTTACCACCAATAAAGACTAGACAGTATAAAAGTTTTTAGCACATTTTGCATAATTATTCTGAATTGTTGATAAAAATTGCTTCAGTCGTTTTTGTCATGTCTGTATTCTGGTAATTCTTTAAATAGAACATAAAATAATAGTGGGTTTTAAGCATTTTTTTCTCGCTCCCAAACAGCTAAACTCCCCTCCATTTGTAAATGTTGGTAGGGAGACTCCCCTCCTTCGAAAAATTGAATTTCAAGCCCTGACTTGTTAAAAGAATATTACAAATGTCTCATTTATATTACTTTTTTCTTTTTATATTATCTATCATATCATATATCAATATTATACTATCTATCATATATGTTTTCAATCACACAAGGTAATTATAATAAAACTAAATTTAGAATGCAATTTTTTATAAATTAAAAATTTATAAAACTAAGAGAGTAATTTTTAATTTTACACCAAATTGTTTTTAAATGACAGATAATTTTTTAAAGAATTCATGTAGTAAGTATTTCTGTATAAAAAAAATATATACATTATAGAAAAATGGAAAAATGATGGCAGACCTAAAAATTCAATAAAAATAATCCAATAGATATAAATCATATCTGACACACAACAATTGCCATTATACAAGTATAAAATAATTTTACCTTAGTTCTTAGTTATCATTGTTACTTTTTCAGCTAACAAAATGTGACTGGAAATTAATGAAAAGAATACTTTGAGGTCAATTTAAATTTGATAGAAAATTAAAGATTTATAAAAGATATATATATAAATGGAAAGATATACCTCAATCAAATCCCAAAAGTAAACATAGCCATCTTCTGAACCTGACAAAATATGAGAATCAGTATCAGACAGGCAGCTTTCAACTCGGTAATTTTCATTTTTATGGCCAACATACCTAGAGAGAAAAAGCACTGGTTGTAGAATCAATAGTTATATTATTATTAGCCAGCCTTCATAACAAAAAAATAAAAGATTTAAATAAATTTATGGAAAAAATGTAAATAGATTTATGGGAAGTTGGAAAGCCTTATACCTACATGTTAAATTAAGGTACAATTTTCTCAGAAACTCCCAAAGATATTCAAAGGAAATTTTTTACATATAATATGAATAATTTCTAATAAATTGTAATCAAATATTTTTTAGCTTTATCTGGAATAAAAATCACTTTTAAAAATAACAAAAATATTACATTTTTTCAAAGTAAAAGATTCGGATAAAAATGCTATACATATGCTTGTAATTAAATTTTTTTCCCATGTGGACTTACTGTTCCTATACCTCGCCTTTGGCTGCCCACAAGAGGGTGATTTCTGTATTTTTGTTAGTAATTAAAGTTTCCTCATATTAATCACAGATATATTCAGACAAAATTGCAGGTGTGCAAATATGTAATTGTTTCCATAAAAAGTACATCAACGTTCAAAAAACAACATTTTCAGAAAATTGAGTTTAAACTTTATGTATATAATGTTTATGTATGATTTAAACTTAATCACCTAAAAATATTTAACTTCTTGTTGTTCTAAAAGCAAAAGTAATATATCATTCTAAAGAGGGAAAATGAAGAATTCAAAATGTAAAACAATATTCCAAACTCCAAGACATTAAAATTTAAATAGATATCAATTAAACTTCAGTAAATTGTTTAAATTATTATCTGAACTTAACTAACCCTTAAATGCTATGTATTGTCTTTTGGCAACTTACCCAATTTAGTCTTCTAAAATACTATTAGTATAATATTGAAGCCTAAATACTAATCTTACCAATAAAATACATACTGGAAATATTATTAAATTTTCAACCTGTAGATGGCAGCAACAGTGCTGTTTAAGATTGAAGATAGATCTATTTTTTCAGTTGTTTCTATATTACTTTTCGATTTGTTTGGAATCTTATGAAATATCCTATTTTGTTTTCAGTGAGCAAGCAAAATTTATTTCTTACCAGAGTTCTTAAATGTTCATACCCAATGTTGTTGATTAGCAACAACATGTTTTTTAGCCATAAAACATACTTAAAACAAAATAAGATTTTAAAAAATATTTTTGCCATGACATGAAAGATTTAAAACATTTTTTAACTGATTTTTAACTACTAAATAGCAGCGTTAAAATTCTTCTGATAAATCCTCCATAGGTTGAAAAACTTAACCCTTTCGCTACGAAGCCGCCTGAAACGGCCGTTCATCCAGCGTACGGAGCTAGCCGCCCGGACGCCTGAGAACAGGTGTTCCATTTCTCCCCCCCTAGAAAACATCAAGCTATTGTCATGGAGTAAGTGCGAGGCGAGTGATTGATGAGAGGATTATTGCAATCAACCGATGGGGAATTTTCGAAGGAAAACACTTTTCACTTTTTCTTCTATTGGTTATGCATGATATTTATATTTATTCAATTTTGTATATTAAAATATCACATATATTTTAATTTAACTTGGTTATCTGCGTTTTATTTAGTTATTTGCATATGGTACGTAAAATGCAAAATATAAGCTGGCAATAATTTTTAACGATTATGCACACAAATATAAGTATGATTCTAATGACAACATACATTTATCCTACGACGAATCAGTGGATGCAGATATCGATTATGAAAATAAAATGCAAGATCTGAAAATAAGTACAGAATTTCACTCTCAAATTAATGGCGAATATTACTTAGATTCCTGTCCGGATTATAAAAAAATAAGAACGGATATATTTATAATTCTTCTAGTTAACTTTGTTTTATATGCTTTTCTCATTATTAATCACTGTATTTTTTATGATTGCAAACTTAGAAAATCCATTACACCCATTAGGATCTATAATAATGAATCTTTGATCTATTTGTTACAAATTTGTATATGTAAAAAAAAAAAAAAAAAAAAAATAATAATAATAATAATAATAATAATAATAATAATAATAATAATAATGTCAATTTTACAGGGGAAAAAAGAAAAAGACTAAAAGAAAAATAGAAAGATAATTTTAAACCCTCTAGATAATTTTGTTCTCTATATTCTTTTCTCTTTTTTTAATCCTGCATTTTCTGTATGTTTGGAAACTTAGAAAATCCAGTACACCCATTAATATTTATAATTATAAATCTTAGATCAAAATCTTACAAATTAAAAAAAATGACAATGCTCATTTTTTAGAAAAAAAGGGAAAAGAAAGAAAATTTTAATTCCTCTATATAAGTTTATTTTCTGATACATACTTTAAATTTTTTAATTGCTGTATTTACTATATATTAAAAATTTTTAGAAAATCAATTACATTAATTAGGATCTATAATAATGAAATCCACTACTGTCGAGAACTTCAGCTCTCAGGGCTGTGTTTGAACTCAGTCACGCCCGTCGACCTAGTCGTTCGGAGCTCTTCGTGGTTTTCTTCGAACCTTGGATTTCCTTGCGTAAATACGGGTTAGGCTCAACTAGAAAGACTCCCCCCCACACACAGAGGGTAACCCCTGAGGATCTATATCCTTCGTGTTGATAACTGGCCATAATAACCACAACCAACCAACTATAAAAATGAATCTTAGATCCATTTACCGTAATTTTATAAAAACTGACAATGTCCATTTTCCAGAATTTTTTTAGAGAAGAAAAATTCCTCTAGAATTTTTCTATATGCTGTTCTTTTTTTCTTTTCCTTATGTATATATATATATATATACATGATTTGAAATTTAGAAAATCTATTACATCAAAAAGGAGGTACAATAATGAATCTTAGATTCATTTATTGCAAAATTATAAAAATTGACAATGCTCATTTCTTGAATAAAATAAATAAATAAAGATTTAGAAGATAATTCTAGATAACTTTGTTTTCTAAATGTTTTTATTATTATTATTATTATTATTTACTTTACTTTTTATGTATTTAAAAATTTAGAAAATCCATTAGGATATATAATATATAAATCCATTTATTACAAATTTATTAAAATTAATTTATTACAAATTTATTTTAAAAATTCGATAAAAAAGGATTTTTTGTGGGGGGGTGGGTTACAAATGCATTACAAAATGTAAAACTTTTATTTATGATGTGATTTTTAAAGTAATTTTTGGACAGATTTTTTTTGTAGTTTTGCGTCTAATGTTTCTCTTTTAACAATTTATCACATTACTAAAAAAAAAAAAAAAAAAAAAAAAAAAAAAAAAAAAAAATTGTTAAATTAACCTAGCATTTTAAAAATACTGTGGAAATATTGTGATATTTTTTCATAAATTTCTTTAAAAACAGAAGTAGATTTTTCATGCTATTTAAAGAATGGATTTTTCTCTTTTTTTTTAGCTTAAATATTTATCACAAGAAAATATACAAAATACGCTATAAAATAAAGCAAGAAATTGACATCCTGTCAGAAAAAAATTATTCACCCTGTAACTAATTTCATTATTGGGCAAAAGTAAGAATCTAATTTCGAGGAAATAGTATGCCAGGAATAAATCCCAAAAGATAACACATGCACAAATATATCGAGCATAAATATATTTTAGTACAATAAAAACATTCCCTTGAGCAGGATTAGACTATTGTCCGTCTGATCTTAGGAGGGATAATAGGGGAAAATAAGTACTACTTTTAAAGGTAGCTGCCTGAATATTGTCCCTTTGACAAGTTGTATGAAAGTAGGCGGGCAGAAGAAAGAGGGTGAAAGTTTCTCGCAGATTATTTCATTTTTCGGGCGGTTTCGTATTTTCAGAGTCAGTGCGTTTTCAGACTTCCGTATTCAAAGGGTTAAAGACATCAAGAACATCACTATAGGAAAACCGAACACTTCACTTTAAAAGTCCAACAATGTGACAATGATACTTTCTATCATTTGTTAAAGACAAAAACTTTACTGCTCAAGTGATCTGGTGGTATGCAGCTTTGAGATTAAAAACAATCTTTCAAAAATACCACGTTTGAAAAGAGAATTGCAGCTATTTTTGAATAAATCTTTTCCAATATGACCCTTTAAACAGAGATGTAGTGGAGGATATATGCCGTATACAGTTTGGATTTTTTTAAGGAACACTGTATACCCTCCATTTCTCAAGAAAGCTATAGTATATACATTCTAGAGAATACCTCTTGCCTTGAGTGTATATCCTCTGCTCAGAGCATATACCCTCTGGTTTTTCTATGATTACATCACTGTCTTTAAATGAATTTAACAAGCTGTTAAAACAAACAAACCAAAACAAAAAAAAAAAAAAAAAAAAAAAAAAAAAAAAAAATAAAACCATCCACATCTTCTGGTAATGATTTGAAAGAGAGTTAAGGAAAACATTGTTTTCAATTTCACAAACTACAAGATACAAATTTGAAATAAACATATCAAAACAAACCCTTTAACACAACATAGATGACCTTTGCAGTTTGGCTAAACAAAAGCATGCCAATATATATCTAAAAAATTCTGATTAAGTTTAAATGAAATCAAATTAACATGCATTAGACTTATCAATCCATAAGTAACTAATACAGTAGATTCCATTTATTTGGCATAAAACTTTTAAAAAAAAAAAAAGGGCAGGGACGTTATTTAGAAAATAACAAAAAAGAGAAAATTATGCAAGTAAAATTTATGACATTTTTACAACATTTATGTGTGAATTTTGTAGGCTATATTGTTTATAATAAAATAAAAAAATTAAATTTATAACAAATTATTTTGTAACTTCTAAAAAGAAAGAAAACAGTTCTTTTTTGTAAACATTTAACGTAACTCTTTCTAATATACGCAGTTGTCAAACAGTTTGAAATATGCTGATAATTTCTTGTGCATGAAAACTTATAAGAATAAGTAAAAATTATTTCTATAATTCACAGTTTTTTACATCAATAAAGCAGCCCAGCAACAGATGCAGTGAGCTCAATGAGGAATTTTATATATTGCATCATTAAAAATCAATTTTGATAAACCAGCAATAGATTCGATGATTATTTTATAAGTAAATAGCAAAAATTTGAATTTTTGTTTCTTTTACAATCATTTGATGAAAATTGCTGTTATTTCGTGAACGTTTGAAAAAATTTAATGCTTTATTTTGTGATTGTTTGACGAAAATCACTGTTATTTCACTATCATTTTGCAAAAATCACTGTTATATTGCAATCATTTTGCGAAAATTGCTGTTAATTTGTCATAGTTTTGCGAGTATCACTGTTATTTCGTGATGGTCTGACGAAAATCACTTTTGTATTTCACGATCCTTTGACGAAAATCATTGTTGTATTTGAGATTATTTGATGAAAATAGCTGTTTTATTTTGCTATCGTTTGATGAAAATAGATGTTTTATTCCACAATTGTTTGACCAAAACAGCAATTTAGCGATCGTTTGACAAAAACTGCTGATGTATTTCATGATATTAAAGCGAAAATTGATGCTGTATTTTGCGATCTTTTGACGAAAATATTTGTTATATTTTGCGATATTTTGACAAAAATCACTGTTATATTTCATGATCTTTTGATGAAAATCACTGTTTTATTTTACTAAAAACGCTGTTGTATTTTGCAATCGTTTGGTGAAAACCATTGTTGTATTTCGCAATCGGTGGACAAGAATAGCTGTTTTATTTTGCAATCGCTTCACGAAAAACGCAGATTCTCAAAAATAAAAAAAGCAGACATATGCCATTTGGCGGAAAAGTGGCACCTTCAAGATAATTAAGTTTACTTTTGATAATTGGGGCAGCCTTTTTATCAGAGCACAAATCCTGTTGATCTAATGTATCCTAATTAAATGGAATCTACAATACTTCAATAAATCAAAAAATATATACATTAATTAGCATTTTTTTTAACATCAGAGCAGAAAAATGCTAAAGCTACCAAAACACCAAATAGCAACAAAATTAAACAGCGAACAAACAAATAAAGAAACGGGAAAAACTGGAAAACATGGATTCTCATAACTGAATCTTCAAATGACATCTTAAAGTGTCATCTACTATGTAAAATAGCAACTTGAGCTATGCTGAATGTAATGTATTTGCCTCATTTGTGACTCAACCTGATCCTTTCAGATTTCAATGAAACTCCAAGGAATCTTTCTATCTGATGATATTAATTTTAGCATATTTTTATTTCTCATTTATCGTTTTAAATTTTCATGCAATTAATTATTTAAATTTTGAAAAAATATCATTTTTTGACTTGCTTACATGTTTTTAATTTTTAATTTCTCAAGTTATATTAAATATAGAAAGTTTTATGACCACTCATTTTAAAGAGGAGTTTATAAGGTTTAATTTGATATACAAGTTGATTATGCATAGTTAAAAAAATAAAATAATTTTTTTAATTTTAAATTTGAAAATTTTTTAGATAGTCATTTTTAAAAATTTTGAAAAAATTGTATGTTTGTTATAATGTTATATGCTTAAAATTCTGAAATTTTTAGAGTGGGATCTCAATAGGATCAGGAGTTATGAAATAAAAGCTAAAAATTACCGTTAAAATAACAATTTAATTCTATCTATCATTATTTAGTTACAATTTGTATGGTAATTTTCAGCTTTTATTTCATAACTCCTGATCCCACTCTAAAAATTTCAGAATTTTAAGCTTATAATATTACAACAAACATACTACTTTTTCAAAATATTTAAAAATAACTATCATTATTTAGTTACAATTTGTATGGTAATTTTCAGCTTTTATTTCATAACTCCTGATCCCACTCTAAAAATTTCAGAATTTTAAGCTTATAATATTACAACAAACATACTACTTTTTCAAAATATTTAAAAATAACTATCTAATTTTTTCTAAAATTTTAAACTTTAAAAAAATTAAATTTTATTTTTTTAATTATGCATATTCAACTTGCATATCGAGGTAAACCTTATAAACTCCTCTTTAAAATGAGTGGTCATAAAAATTTCTACGTTTGATAGAACTTGAGAAATTCAAAATTGAAAATATTTATGGAAGTCAAAAAATGATAATTTTTCAAAATTTAAATAATGAATTTTATGAAAATTTAAAGCGATAAATAAAAAATAAAAATATGCTCAAATTTATATCATCATAGAGAAAGATCCCTGGCAATTTTATTGAAAACTGAAATGGTCAGGTTGAATATTGAATTTTTTTTATTGCTTTGACATGAATGACCCATATATAAATGCCATGCTATCAATAAATTTCAAATTTAAAAATATAAAAGGCTGCCCAATATGTTTCTGAAATATTCGAAAATATTACTACTTTTTTGGTATATTTGTTATTTTTACTACATTTTTAAAGGCACACAAACATTATTTTTTTACAGATTAAATAATTACAGAATTTGAAAAGATAAAAATATTCAAAAACATTGCATAATAAAATCTATAATATCTTTACATAGTATACCACTGACCTCTTTTGGAAATATATTAAATATTTTTTAATTGAAAAGTTTAGATTTTAAAGATTATCAATAATAGGTTTATCAAAACTTAAAAAATTTCTATGAAACTAATCAATATTAAAAAATGTGATACGAACTCTAGTCTGTATGCATATATTTGCACAGAAAAATAAAAAAAATTATCAATATAGTTATTTGATTACAACTAAAATCTAATACATTATGAAAAAAGATTCTTTCCTGATGCATATATGCATTATTAAAATATTAAGGAAAAATAAATTACTCAGAAAGAACTTCTCCAGAATCTTTATCAATCAGGCGCAGAGTACTGTCTAAACAGCTGACTAATGTACATTGGCCATCTTTAGTAAACTTAACACAATTTAGGGAGCCTAAAAAATACAGAGAACATGCATATATAAAGTTATATTTGTATTTTATCACAAAATGCTGTAAATCTACCAAAACAATCATAACAAAGTTGCGTGTACATTTAAATTTTTATTGAAATATTTAAAAAATATATCAGTATCTATATAGTGTATATAAAATGACTTTTTCAGTTTTTAGTAATTTTATAATTCTTATCATTTTGAACATCCTTCACCATTAAGTGTGGGAAAGCTCTGTTCTAAGGATTTAATGAAACAAGCTAATTGGAAGGGGAAAAAAGGAGGAGGGGCAAGCAAAAAACTAAATCAGAATTTTTCATGTATGCTCTGAGAAAGCTTGCACAATCAAAATTTGATGAACCCATTATAAATTAATATTATTCATAATACCCTTCAATTTCTAGTACTTTTCAAGGAATATTCTAAAAATACTGTTAAAAATCTGAATTCCTAAATTATAAAGCTTCTAACTTAAAAAATAAAAAAAAATAGAAAATCAGTTTATTAGTAGATGCAAAAATTATTGTACATAAGGAGTATAATCATCTGTTATGGCTTAGAAAAAAACTCTGAAAGAATTTACAATGTTACAGAGTTTTTTTTTTTTTTTTTTTTTTTTTTTGGGGGGGGGGGTTGTCTTAAAGAGTCACAAATATTGTATAAAACACATTATTTAATTAAAAATTGGATTCTATGAGTGAGAGTTTTCAACTTAATCAAAGAATGAATTCATCTAAATTTGCATTAATCATTGGCTAAGTCATCATGTGAAGACTACATTGTTTTTATGAGGTTTTATATATCTTTCATTTAAACCAATTATTAGATGTTGGAATATGTCCAAGAGTATTATGTTCAATTTCATTCTCAAACTGAGAAGGTATTACATAGTGCATTTTCACAAGTATGATTTGTGACATAAGGGCTGACTTGATTCTGATATCTGGTTAAATAAATACTATAATTCTAGCATAGAATTATTTGTTTTCTAAACTCAAAATGGCCTAAATTGTTTAAAAATTTTCTTTCATTATCTGCAGGAAATTCAAGAGAGTAGAATTACTGACAACGTTTATAAAAATCACATGGGAAAACTCTAAAAATGAACTATAAAGAGAAGCTATAGTCTCTCTTTTTTGATAAAAATACCAAAGAAATGTTGAAGCACTTCTAAATGTTATAGATTAAAGGTTGGAAAAGAAGAAAATAAGTTTTAAACTTTATATTAACTAAAATATATTTAGATGAAAGCAGTGGTCAGAAAGCTACCTTTTTATTATAATGAACTGCAACTACAGCTACTTTATCAAAATTATAGTTAATTACAATTATTTGTTTTAAAAAGAAGTAACTAAAAACTAGTACTACTTTTAGATTTTTGCCATACTACTCAATTTGCACTCAAAATTGAGGACATGGATTACATTAAATAATACTGCAATCCCTCATTATAATGCACTTGGGTATGGATTACTTTAAATAATATAGTAATCCCTCATTATAAAACACCTGGGTATAATCAATAGATTTGTTTGCTTAACCTTTAAGCGGCCTGCATAATATTCCATTCATATTTAACAATTCATAAAATAGTATTTATAAAAAATATTGGTATGAAAATTTTTATTTGACAAACTTACATATTTATTTATCTTATTCAGTTCAAAAAATCAATTTTAATATTGATATTGTGCTAAATCAGCCATTGTTTCTCAAAGTTACGTGACGGAAAAACCCGGTTAGGCTGCTTAAAGGGTTAGCAGAATACTCAGAATACACTCTTAATTAGTTAATTGTGTTGAGTTTTGTTGTGAGTTAATTATATCAAGTTGTCTAATTTTACAGAAAAACAACTCTAAAAGCAAACAATAAGTAAATCTAAAATTAAAGCAGTTACAAGATAAAAATTCAGCATCAAAACATAAAAACCAAATAATGAACAAGTTCACAAGAGTTGCCAGAAATAAAATTTATTTGGGGACCAGGTTTTCTCAACAAGTGTCAAAGGAAAAATCAATGTTTTCATGTGATGTGTTGCTAAATACTGCAGCTAAATGTGTTGTTACTATTCGCAAATTGTTGAATATAACAAATTCTACACAAAGAAGCAAGCTGCAACCTGTGAACAACACATTTGATTTTGTTTTTCTGAAGCAGCATTAAAAGTAGCCACAGTTCTCGCAACAACAAGTTGCAACTTTTTTCTATTGCACTACTCACTACATTACATTGTTCAAAATATAGCATCAGTTCTCATTTCAATAAATTACTGCTTTTTTGTATTATACTACTCACTACATTACATTGTTCAATATGTAGTGTGCTATGCTGAAAACTACTGAAAAAGGTAGTGACTGTTGTAGTTTTGCTACTTATAGTATGCTACTTTTGACCACTGACTGAAAGTATGCGGTAGAAAAAAATATTAAATAACCCAAGGAAATACCTACAATTACAGAACTCAAAATGAAATTTTCTTTTTCTTTTCTTTTATTTACTTTTTATAATTATTTTATTTATTTTCATTTAACAAAGTACAATATCAAAGTAATTAAAGAGAGTTTTTTGAGGAAAAATTACATAAAAAGTTTCTCTTTGAAAGATGCTTACAGAAAACAAAGATACAAAAAATGCGAACTAGAATGAAGTTTAATTCTAACAAAAATAAAATAATTTGGAATAATAATGAAGAAATCGGTTGGTATTATGTATAAATCAGTATTGTAGCAAGCATCATAAAATCTTTAGTAAAATCAGAATAATGTTTTTCTAAAAAATTGAATAGGTAAAACTAAATTAAAATGTTACAAATTGATGTAAATAATAATGAAACCTTCAAATAAATTTGTAGGAACTTAGCAGTTTAAATAATCACATACATCTAAAATGAGTGATGTGTTTTTAAACTTCAGCTCAAAAAATAATTTGAACTGCCTAATTTTAGAATTAAAAATAATGCAAAACAAATAAATAAAGTTAATAGAAACTTGTGGAACAAGGAAAGAAATGCAGAACATCAAAGTAATAATGAAAAAAATAATTATAAATAAAAAAGGGGGGATAAGAAAATATTTTTTAAACATATGCATTTATTCAAAGTTAGCATTTTACACTATCTTCCAATAAAAATTTGCTTAGAAGAAAACTTGAGTATTAACAGATAGTAAAACATACAGACATGATAGACAAGCAATTGTACAAACTTAATTCAAACAGTTTTCAACTAACTATCATAAATTCACAGGGTTTTGTAAAACATAACACTTTTAAGATAAATTTTAAGCCATTAGTTCTCACTTGAAATAATAATCTTCCATAACTATTAAATTCAATCATTTATGTTGCTCAACAAATAAAAATTATCAATCTGAAATAATATTGTTTAAAAAATTTTAGTCTAATTAAATATCATTAAGAATTCAAAGCTGTCTTGTCAAATTTTAAGCACAGAGAGATGGGTGAACAAGCAGTGAAAGAGCAAAACAAATAAAAGTTTTGTCAAATATAAAAGAGCACAATGTTTTGTTTTTAAAATGCATTTCAAACTCTGCATTGAGTTTTATATACACAGTATTGCACTAAAGAGTTACTCCATGGTGACCAATGTAGCATTTACAGTAAATGAAATCGATCATTTTACACATAATTATGTAAAAAGACATGTATTAAAAGCTACTTTACTATTAAAATACTGCAATAGGTTCATAAATCATAAATCTTTAATATTAAAGTTTTAATTAATTGCTAAATACTTCGATCAAATTTAATGGATGTGATCAATATAACAAAGTTGAAAAAATGTTACATTGGTCACATCTATTAAATTTTATTAAAATACTTAAAAATTAATTAAAATTTTAATATTAAAGATATTTTTTATGATTTATGAATTTATTGCAGTATTATAATAGTTAGATAACTTTTAGTACAAGGCTTTAAAACTAATTATATGTAAAATAATTGCTTTCATTTACTGTAAATCAATGTTAACAAAAAACCTGTTTTTTTTTTTTTTTTTTTTTTTTTTTTTTTTTTAAACAAAGTTTTTTTTTGGTTTAAACAAGGTTTTTTTGGTTTAAACTGGAGATTTTTAAAACATCCTGTCTTATTACATATACACTCAAGAGCCAAAACATTATGACCACCTGTTAATAACGAGTTGTCCCCCCTTTGTCGCGCAACACAGCTTCAACCCGCCTTGGCATGGTGGCCACAAGTCCTTGATAGATGGCCGGAGACAGATTGTACCAGATATTTAAGTACCGGTCACGCAAATCTGACATATTGTGAATTGACGGTCTATGAACTCTGAGCTGCCGTCCCATGAAATCCCAAATGTGTTCTATCGGATTGAGATCCGGTGAGTTATGTGTCCAGGACATTAACTGGAATTCAGCATCATGTTTCTGGAACCACTCCAACACAATTTACGCCGTGTGACACGGAGCGTTGTCCTGTTGGAACATTCCATTTCCGGCTGGAAAAACAGAGGCCATGTAATGGTGCAACTGGTCCACAATGATGTTCAGATACCCTGTAGCATTCATGGTCTGCTCTACCAGAAGCACGGGTCCCAGAGACGTCCCAGAGAACGTTCCCCAAAGCATAATACCGCCACCACCGAACTGTGTATGACCTACAGTACATTGAAGGAGCAACTGTTCATCTGGAAGACAGCGTATCCTGACACGGCCATCGGCGTGATGAATCACAACCGAATGAATCACAAACTGTGATTCATCTGACCAGACAATTCTCTCCCACTGATCCATGGACCAGTCGCGATGTTACCGCGCCCAGCGCACGCGCAGTTGGCGATGACACTTGGTCAGCAAAGGCATACGAGTGGGACGTTTGCTGCGTAGTCCCATATCCAACAGTGTCCACTGAACAGTGTGCTCCGATACTATTCTACATGGTCCTGCATTCTATTGAGCTGTCAGCTGAGCCACTGACTGGCTCCGGTTTTGCTTCACCATGCGAGACAGTCTCCGACAACCTTTTTCTTTAATAGCGTGTGAACGTCCAACAGCATGTCGTCTACTGCAGGTTTCAGCGTCATTCATCCACTTTGCATAAGTACTAAGAACTGTAGATCGCCAACACCCCACGAGTCGTGCAGTTTCGGAAATACGTGTTCCGAGCCTTCGAGCCATTACAATCTGCCCTCTGTCAAAGTCGCTTTTATCCGTAGCCTTTCACATCACACAGGGAAGTAAGTGAAAGAATGATTCTTCAGATTCCTCAGCAGCAGTTAAATACCACTTCCATCAGATCACGTGCCTTACATGTCATCCAGGTGAGTTCATTGCAAAATGTAGGGGTGGTCATAATGTTTTGGCTCTTGAGTGTACATGCATATTTATAGATTAAAAATGGACATTGTTGGATTATAAGTAGTGTAAATTCATTTTAAAATAATTTAAATTAATAATAAATTTATATAGAAAATTGAAAAAAATAATTTTAATTTAAACACTATGAGCAAACAGTCTTATGTTCAAAGAATAAACTGCTCTATGCAGTGAAATATACAGCGTTCGAAATCCTTGGTGGTCCGCTGGTCCGAGACCACCGATAATTCAATCGGACCACTAATTTGAAAAGTTTAGTGGTCCGCAGGACCAGTGCCTTTTTTCAGGCCCTAAGAAAACTGCAACCGATCGCACATAAGATTTTTTATTATTATTATCAGTGATGCCACAAACGCGCTATAGCGCGTAAATTACTCAAAAAATCGGCAATGGGACGCAAAAAACAGCTCTTACGCGTCCCACGGGACGCGTAAATTCGTTAAGGGATCGCGAAAAAACGGCAAATTTCGTTAAAAAATCGCGAAATAACGACTAATTTACGGCAAATTTGTCAAACAATTCTCGAAAAAATGGCTAATTTCATTCCAAAACCCGAAACAAAAGGCAGATTTCTGCGAAAGATCGCGAAAAAACGGCAAATTTTGCCCCCAAAAAATCACGAAAAACAGCAGTTTTTTTCCAAAAATTGCGAAAAAATTTTAGATTTCTTCAAGAAATTGCAAAAAAAAGCAGATGTCTTCAAAAAATCGCGAAAAAAGAAAAATTTTATCCGAAAATCCCGATAAAACGCGAAATTTGTCAAAAAATCGCGAAAAACTACAAATTTCCTCAAAAAATCGTGAAAAAACCCACAAATTTTGTTAAAAAAGCGCTAAATAACGACTAATTTCCGGCAAATATCGTCCAAAAATGCACGAAAAAATGGCTAATTTTATCCTAAAACGCGAAAAAAACGGCAAATTTTGTCAAAAAATATCGCGAAAAACGGTATATTTCGTCAATAAAAATGAAAGATTTCGTCAAAATAATGCGTAAAAACGGAAATTTCGACAAAAAATCACGAAAAAAAAAAAATAAATAAATAAATAAGTGAATGCCGGGAGAGAATTTTTCTGTTTTAAAAACTAATTTTCTTGCTTCAAAATTGTTGTTGCTGCTCCAAAAACTGATTTTCATGCTTCCCAATCGTTTTTTTATTGCTCCAAATCTTTCTGAATGAATGTGACTCCTGAAAGCACCATTTCATTAAGCAAAGTACCCATTTACTCAACAAAAATATTCCTTTTTTCAGCAAAAATGTATTTTTCAGTAAACCTGTCTTGCCCCATTTTAAAAGAAATGCAAACAATAGTGATACTTGTTATCTTCTACACTTAAATAAGCATTATTTTATAATTAAATTTGTATCTTGCACATTTATTCTTTAAAAAGTACAGAAAATTTACTCTAAGTGTTAAAATTATTTAATAGAATTTTATGTAGCGGACCAGTGATGATGTCTGCGGACCAGTAAATTCTCATGCTTACTGGTCCTTGGGACCAGTGACTTTTTTTTAGGAATTCTAACGCTGATATAGATAATCTGAAAATCTTTATAAACAATCTTTTGATTACTAATAATAAATATTTGGATGTAGTCTGGTAAATATAATATTCTTTTCCAATTTTATTATTCAAAAAATAAATTTCAAATACTTCTCAGGATTTCATTTTTTTGAGTGACAATTTGAAGTCAACATTTTAGTCGTTAGATTCAGCAGGTAACAGAAAAAAAAAATAATAATAAGACTGGGTGCTAGTTATAGCATTTTAATAAAAACAATCTTTGAATAATCTCTTATTCAACTTCATATTTTGATTTTAATTCCCCTGGATAATGTCCCTAATTAAGAGAAATTTCTTTTACAGCTTGAGCAAAATCTTAAAGATCATCGTGTTACGTTAATAACTGCATATGAAATAATCTGCATTTTTTAAAAAGTTAAAATATTTTAAACTAAGTATTGAATATTTTTAATCTATTTTAACTTTGATCAATTCACATGTTTGAAGCTTTTTCTTTGGAGCAATAGATATGTTCACTAATGCATACTGATTTTAATCCTATACATAAAAAAAATGACCAAATCGTCTATATCTAATGCTTATTGCTGAAATAAAGTGTTAAAATTAATTATTTATATATCCAATAATCTAAAACATGTAAATTATGAAGAAAAAAGAGAAAGTGTCATTAAATTTCTTCTAAAAAAACAATTTTTTTTTTTTGAGAAAAAAAAACAGTTGGTTTAAACCGTGATTTAAACCATGGTTAAAAACAATTGGTTTAAACCATGCCAACCCTGCTGTAAATGTTATGTTGGTCACCTTGGAATGACCTTAAAATCCTTTTGGATAGTCTCATAAAATCATTACAAATGTTAATTCAACAATTTTTAATAGAAAGCATGCAATAATATATCAAAGCAACATAAAAATTTATGGGCTACATGAGTTTTATATAGGTACTATATATATAATTTAACCTTTATTTAACAACGACCAAAGTCAACAAATCCAGGTAAAATGTTCATTATATGGTAGATTTGTTAAATAAACACTCAACTTTGAAAATATTGTAAACTACATAAAGACAAATTTTAATTCAATGAACACTATCACATTAAAAAAACTACACTTTTTATAAATTATATTCTTAGTTTTAGTTATTTTATTCATAAATAAAACAAAACTTCTACAAAAAACAAGAACAAAAAACATGTATTTAAAATTAATGAATTATTTTTTTATGATATCACTATATTTATTAGAACAGAGTAATTTTAAACTTACATACCTCATGCATTTTTCAATATAGCTATTAAAAATGTCTTAATTTTGAGTAAGTTACTTATTTTTAAAAAAAATTTCTCTCATAATAAGTCATTGAAATTTTGTGACATTCTAAAGATCTTTGCAGGCGTATTTTCTTCAAATTGTAATAAAGGCTGTTTTTTTTTTTTTTTTTTTTTTTTTTTTTTATGATTTTAACATTTTTTGAAAAGTGAGGATGAGAAGGAATATTGAATTTTTTTTTTTTAGTGAAATGAGGTGGACGAACTGTATAAAATATGTCCCAAAGGCAATTTTATAACTTGAGTGAAAGATGCTTGATAAAACCAGTTCAACTTCATTGTAAGCAACATGAACAGCATAAAATGTGAACAGAGAATTAGTTTAATATGTCTACAGACATTTTGAAAAATCAGGAGCAAAATGTTTACCCTTTTTTTAAAATGTTGTGAACGAATTCACTTTGCTATTTGGGGACTATTTAACAAGAAAATTAATAAATTGTCTTTAGTTTTAATGATATGGATAAAATAGAGATTTGTAAAATAGAGAAATTTGCTGGGGTCTAGAAATAATAGAGGTCCAATAGCACATAAGTTAGAAAGCAGATATAATTGCAGTCATAAAATCCTAAAATTACAGACCTTTGAAATAGTTTTTTCCTGTAAATAAATAATAAATAAATTTTTTATATTAATATTAAATAAATCTACATATATGCGACTTTAAAACCATGTTAACAAATTAAAATTAATTTATGGAGATTTGATTAATATTTCTGATTCTCAACATTATTAAAAAAAATTTTTGAAGGAAAATAAACATGTTATACAAATTATGTGGTACAGTCGGCTCTCATTAATTCGAACTCGTCGGGACCACAAGAAATGTTCGAATTATCCGAAGTTTGAATTATGGAAAATGTGAAATAAAAACATGTTTCATATGGTACTATTACAAAGGAATTAATGTTATAGTGTTTTTTTTAATATATTTCGTCTGTTATTGTTAGAATATGACTTAATAATAAATTAGAATGTATAAATACATAAACCACTAATTAAATGATTAGAAATAAGCACAATGGAAAAACATTTGAGGTTTCACTGATAGACAGACGGGGCACTAAGAAAGTGGATAACAAATGCATTGGACTATATGTATACTCGTTCAGAAGAATTTTCACAAAAATCAAAGAAAGAAAGTTATTAAAATGATCTGAAATCTGTGTGAAAGAAAAGAAAAATGAAAAATTGGAATTCTCGTTAGTTCGAATTAAACGAAGTCAAGAGAAAATGAGTTCGAATTAACGAAAAATGATAATGTTATTCTGCCATTGAAAATTTCGGGACTTCATGTTTAGTTCGAATTAAGCGAAGATTCGAATTATCCGATTTCGAATTAACGAGAGTCGACTGTATAAGAAATTTGCTACATTTGATTTTTTTTTTTTTTTTTAAATCCCAAATGGTATTTTAATAACCAAGTAATATTAAAAAGTAATAAGTTTTGTAGAAATGCCCCAGTTTAAATCATACAACACAGTACAAGTAAAAGATTTCTACTCTTATGATAATAGCTTGGCATAGATTTAGCTGAAGCAGAATTCATTTCTTAAAAGATATATAGTTTCAAGGTGTTTAAGAAACCTTTTCAATATCAAGTTTATATAATCAATTTCTAGATAAAATGTGTTTTTTAATTCTCAGTTTCTTAATTACTTACAATCAACATTATCTTCAAACAATTGACCACCACGAAGATCATATCTTCTAACACAGCCATCTAAAGAAACTGTGACAATTTCATGATCCGAAACACACAAAGATGTTACTGAATCTTTTGCCTCACGAAGCACCTAAATATGAAAACTAAATCTTTAAGCAAAATTATGCCACATTTGCTTTACATTAATTCACAACATCATTCAAATTTTAAAAATAAAATTTGTTACCTTCTATTGCAACTGAAGGGTTGATTTTATATTTTACATTATACATTTTAATTCTTCATAAACATAAACAGGAAAAATCAACAGGTTAAAAATATAATGTTGTGCTTGGAAAACATTTATACACTACAAATAATAATAATAATAATAATAATAATGTGCATTAAAGAAATAAATTCAGTATTTTACAGATTTGGAATACTGTAAGTACAGATTTATTTATTAGTATTTCTTACATATTTTCCTGGACTTAGCAAATTTTGATACTATATTAAATGAGTAAGCATTAGTTCTTTTTAATATCAAACATTTATTTAGTTATCATCCTACACTTTTTGCATTATGTCAATTAATATGATAGTATAAATAAGTAAATTATAAAATTATAAAAAATCATGTTATATATTTTAATTTTAATGATTCTCAATTTATATTTATGTAATTATATTTTTCCAATAATGTGGTAAATAATTACTTATTCAAAGGTTTTCCTTTCAAATTCATTGTGTTTTAATATTTATTTAGCTAAACCTGCAAAGAAAAATTATACTTGCATGACAACACTAGTTTCAAGTCACATTTCACAATACTTCTTAAAAAGTTCTTAAAAATATTAATTTAACACAGTCCAAAAAAATAAGCATTTTTTAAAAATAATAAATCAAAGTCCTTTGAAAATTCCTTTCAATATTGATTTAAAAGAATTAATTTCTGCTCAAATTTGCTTTTCGGTCATTTTGTATTGACTGAGAAAAAAACAATTTCTTTTCATTTTCACAAGATAAAACAGTAGAGCAAAACTGGGAAATTTCATTAGTGGCAGGATAATAGAAGTTTTATATGTTGCCACTTTTTTAAGTTAGTGAATCTTTTTTCATTTAAAAGTGCCTAACAGTAAACTTTTGTTAAGAGTTTTAATACTATTAATCTAAAATTAAATAGTCCAAACAATTATATAAACATATTGCAATCAGCAAAAATTGAATCCTAGATGGAATGCAAAAGTATTTTACACTCTCCTTGTAGAAAAATAGTCATAAGGTGGCTACTGACAGACAATTTTTAATAGCCACATTTATTATTATTATTATTATTATTATTATTATTATTATTATTATTATTATTATTATTATTATTATTACTATTATTAAATGGCCCTGTGGCCAGTATCTAGTGTTAATTTTGACTTTTAAAATACAGTGCTTACGTATTATCAATATCAAGAAGATATACCATGACAACAATACTGAAAAATAATACTACCGTATATACATGCGTATAAGTCGAGAAATTTTAGACAAAAAAAGAACATCAAAGTGGGGGGGGGGGGGGGGTCGACTTATATGCGAGACCTAAAAAAAAAAATGTATAAATAAAATATTGGAAAATAGTTTGCTAGCGAATCAGTGCTGCAGCACCCCATTGTTTGTAGAGTACAAAATCCAAAACCCTTCCAACCTGGACGATTCTGAATTTATGATCATTTTTAGTTTATTTTTCAAAAAATCCCTGTCGGCTGGGCCTATAGGCGGAGTTAGATTTCGAAGAGTGCTCATTTCAACAACAACAACAAATATATATATATATATGATTAGAGATAAACCCAGTTTAATAACTTCATTTGGCCGTTTATGAAAAAATTTTAATTTCATTTTTCTGCAAAAACTGGTTTTATCAGAATCATCTTAAGAAAAATTCAGCTCAAATGCCCATTTTGATAACATATTTTGAAATAGATTCTGAATTTATTAAAAAACCGACCAAAACAGTACATTTACAGTTCCTAAATAACAAAAAACTGTCAGTTAAATGCATTTGAAAAAAAAAATTGAATTTAAAAATGAGTCATAAAATAACCGATTTGTTGTTTGAATACATCCTTAATTCTTTAATCATGATTGCTTCGGAAAATTTTGTGCGAAATACTCACTTTGACAGCATTTTTAAAAATATATTCTATCTTTATCAAACAACTGGCCAATGCGTCACAGTATATAGTTCCTAAATAAGAGGATCTGTAAATTGGATGTGTTTGAGAGCGAAAATGGATTTTAAAACGAGTCATAAAAAACACAATTTGCTATGTGATAACTTCCTTAAATTTTCAAATCATGAAGACTTCGGGAAATTCTGTTCAAAATACCCTTTTTGGTAGCCTTTTTCAAAATATATTCTGTCTTTATCAAAAAACCGATCAATGCATCACATTATATAGTTCCTAAATAAGAGGATCTGTAAATTGGATGCATTTGAGAGCAAAAATGGATTTAAAAACGAGTCAGAAAAAAACGCAATTTCTTATTTGAACACTTCCTTAAATTTTCAGTCACGATGATTTCTGAAAATTCTGTTCAAAATACCTTTTTTTGGTAACCTTTTTTGAAATATATTCCGTATTTATCAAAAAACTGACCAATGCATCACATTATATAGTTCCTAAATAACAGGATCTGTAAATAGGATGCGTTTGAGAACAAAAATGGATTTAAAAACGAGTCAGAAAAAAACGCAATTTCTTATTTGAATACTTCCTTCAATTTTCAGTCCCGATGACTTTCGGAAATTCTGTTCAAAATACCCTTTTTGGTAGCCTTTTTTGAAATATATTCTGTCTTTATCAGAAAATTGACCAATGCGTCACTTTATACAGTTTCTAAATAAGAGGATCTACCATTTGGATGCGTTTAAAATCAAAAATGAATTTAAAAATGAGTCAGAATATAAGCAATTCGGATTTGAGGTTTTTTTCTCCAACTCCTATTTTTGTTTAATTTCTTTTTGCTATACGAATTGGTCCTATGAAAAACTTGTCAATATAAAAATTGTAGATATTTTTGAGAAGATGTAAAATAAATTTATTTAGATTTGATATCTTTAAAATTGACGGAGTTATGGATTTTTCTCTTTTTTCAGTACCCTTTTTCTTTTCGTTTTTAATTTTTTTTCATCGATAAAAGTTGGTCCCATCAAAAACTTGTAAATATAAAAGTTTTAGATAATTTTAAGAACATTTACAAAAAATTTAGTTGGACTTGATATCTTGAAAATTGACGAAGTTATGAATTTTTTTCTCTCAAAACCCCTGTTTTTTTCACCCCTTGAGCCCACTTCTAAATTTATCAAAAATCTGTCATGCATATACTTTTGGCCCATTTTTAAGAAGTAATATAAACTTTAAACTGATTCGATATCTACTTTAATTAAGAAGTTATGGCGTTTTTTCGGTTTTCACAAAAACGCCCCCTATTCCGACCCCCTTGGTCCGATTTTGCCCATTAACGAACTTAGCCCAGATTTTATCCCCTTTGATTTTATGTACCAGTTTGGTGCAGATTGGTGAAGAATTATAGAAGTTATCGTGTCCATAAAAAAGTGAGATATATATGTAGATAGACAGATAGATAGATAGATAAACTGGTGCGATTGCAATAGGTAGTATTTCTTACGAAATCTACCTAAAAAATAATCTACCCTACTCTGTTGCAAAGAACAAAAAAAATGTGCGATTTATGTCAAGAACGCATTTCCAATACTAAAAAATAGAGATGAGCAAAATCGTCCATTTTAAGGAATCGTTCACCAAAAGAAACAATTCATTCGAAGTCGCTCAGAAAAATGGAACATATTCCAGAAAAAAGGAACGAATCCAATAAAAAAAGGAACAAATCTGAGAAAATGGAATGAATTTGAGAAAATGGAATGAATTTGAGAAAAAAGGAGAGACTCCAAGAAAGAAAAGAATGAAACCGATTTTCTTCGTCATTCTCCGATTCCAATTTATGATTTATGACACTAAGCATAATTTTTCGTACGATACATTTCAGAACAATTCCGAGGAATCGTTCCTTTTTGGAGTTGTTTCATTTCGTAACAAGTCCGAGGAATCGTCCTTTTCAGAACGATTCAGAGGAGTCAATCTTTTTCGGACGATTTCGAGGAAAATCAGTCCTTTGGAGTCGCTTCATTTCGGAAGGAGTCCGAGGATTCGATCTTTTTCGGGGGAGAGTTAATTGGTCCCCCCTTTTGGAGGGGGCTCGACTTATATGCGGGTTTTGAATTTTTTCTTATTTTTAACAACATAAGTTAGGGGGTTGACTTATACACGAGTATATAGAGTAATTATTATAACTAACAAGATAGTAACTGATGTAAATTTTCCATTTTTCATCTTTGGGTGAAAAAAGTCTGGGCCAGGATTCGAACCAGGGATGTATTGGCTTAAGCCGCCAATGCTCTTTTAACTGAGCCATCCCAGACATGAACACTGGAGGACTATTTCGCCCAATTAACCTCAACGATCACTTTATCTGGTCTGATACTCTGAATTAGCTCAACAGAATAAATCGAAGGTCAATATATGAAACTGCAGAAAATCGCTGCATATGAAATTACATTAGATTAATTTTAAACACTATTATTCAATCAGTAAATTAATTATAACAGATGTAAATTTTCCATTTCATATGCAGCGATTTTCGGCAGTTCCATATACTGACCTTCAATTTATTCTGTCGAGCTGATCCAGAGTATCAGATTAGATAAAGTGATCGTTGAGGTTAACTGAGTGAAATAGTTCTCCAGTGTTCATGTCCGGGATGGCTCAGTGGAAGAGCATTGGCGGCTTCAGCCAATACATCCCTGGTTCAAATCCTGACCCAGACTTTTTTCACCCAAAGATGAAAAATGGAAAATTTACATCTGTTCTAATTAATTTACTGATTGAATAATCGTGTTTAAAATTAATTTAAGATAGAAACTATTTGTAGAAATTCAATTTTTTTTCTTTCTACATTCCAACTGCATAGTTAATATTGTACACTTCTCATATTATGTACCAAATGAACCAAAAGTCACAAAATAAATAAAAATTCAGAAATTTGAAAAGCATAGACCAGTATGATGCAGTTTTTGCAGAAATGTAATTTTTTCTTTTTTTTTTACTTACCCATCATACGTAGTACAGGGTAAGTCTTGCAACCGTTTTGAAAATCGAAAAAAAATTTTTTTATGGATTTACATGTTTTAGATAGTATAGATTCCGAAAAACATATTTTTAGAAAAAAAAATTTGCCGTCCATCTGTCTGTCTGTCTGTAAATGCTCTAACTCCCGAACAAATTGAGATAGAGACTTGAAATTTTGTAAGTAGTTAGTATGTAAGAATGGAACGAAGCCTATTTAATATCAGCAACCTCGATTATCCAGAACTATTTTTTTCGGACTCTCGAAAAATTCGTTCTGATGAAAGGTATATAAAAATTTTCAAATGTTTTTGTTCTAAGGAATGGACGTAAAAGGCAATAAAATAACACGCATTTTGCATATAGAACGAAGTCGATCGGATTTTTAGTTGCCGAGATATTTGTAATCCTGTTTTCCACATTCTTCAACTTTTCATGACCCTGTATTTCATTCAAATTTCAATTCAGAGGTATATTTTAATTGAAAATGAGACGCTTAATCCAACGCAGTAAACTGTTAGTTTATATTATAATTATTTTTGGAGTTATAAGGATGTTTCTTTTACGCAGTTCGGTATTACTTGAGTAGTTTGGCGTTTTATATAATTTGTCGAAATTGGTACATCAGCAATTCATTAATAGAGCATTACTATGCATATTAACAATATTTAAATTTTGTTTTGGAATTGCAATGCATTGTATAAATAGTTTTCACATGTTTTATTTTCATATGCCTATCCATGATGGGTAAGTATTATGGTGGCCCCCAACGACTAATTTTTATAATGAAAAAAGCATTTACCACTGACAGGGAGTACTTTAATTCTCCTGCTATTTGTAATTTTGCTTGTTTGCACACTTATGTAGCATAGGTTATAATCTAACTGGGAATAGAAAATGGAAATTCAAGCTGGTGGCCATCATTCAAGAGAATACCAATGGCACATCATTGAGCACAGCATAGAAGAGGATTTCAGCTGTAATTTCTGTTACATGATAGTCTATAGCATAGTGAATGGCACTAGCCATAGGATTTATGAATATGCCTATATTGAGGTATTTCTATAACTTCAAGTAGCCTGATAACAAAAAGTTTCAAGGGGTAAGATTTGGAAACAGTTAAAATATTTTTTTATGTGTTGTGCAGTGTTGTTTTATGTGTGATAGCAGAGTTTCCCCCAGAGGGTTTCAGGGGGGTGCTCTGCCCCTCCTGCCCTTTAGTTTAAAAAATAGCGCCCCTTTTGCCCCTCATCCAAAAACTAGCGCCCCTCTTGTCATTCATTCAAAAAAAATAGTGCCCTTCTTGCCCCACATTTGAAAAAACGCAGCCCTCCAGCGATGATCCGAACGCGCTATAGCACATAAATTACACAAGAAATCGGCGACGGAATGCAAAAATAGCCTCATACGCATCCCGTGGAATGGGTAAATTCGTCATAAAATCGCTAAAAAATTTCCGGCAAGATTTGCAAAAAAAAAAAAAAAAATGGTTAATTTTGTCAAAAAATGTCACAAAACGGCAGATTTTTTCAAAAGATCGTGGAAAATTGACAAATTTCTTCCAAAAATCGCGATAAAACGAAAATTTTTGTCAAATGAGTCGCAAAAGATGAAAACTTTCGTCAAAAAATAGCGATAAAACGGCAGATTTAGTCAAAAGATTTGCGAGAAAAACTTCAAATTTCGTCCAAAAATCACAATAAAACGGAGAATTCTGTGAAAAGTTCTGTTTTTTCGCTATATTTTCACGAGATTTGTTGTTTTTTCCCGATTTTGTTTAGCAAAATATGCCGTTTTTTACAATCTTTTAACAAAAACTGCTGTTTTTACGATCTTTTAACAAAATTGGCCTTTTTTTCAAGAACTTTTATCAATATTTGCCGTTTTTTCGAGATCTTTTAAAAAATTTACCTTTTTTTTCTTTTTTTTTTGATTGAATTTCTGTTTTTTCGCGATTTTTTTGAACCGCTAGATTCTTGATTCAACTCTATAAAAGTGCCCTTAAAAATGAAAAAGTGCCCTTAAAATGTAAAAAGTGCCCTGAAAAATGTAAAAAGTGCCCTGAAAAATGTAAAAAGTGCCCTTTTCAGAGCAGTAGTGCCCTGCCCTTTTTTAAACCTGAGGGAAACTCTGGTGATAGTCATTCTGATGTATGATGGGCAATCTCATTTATGAAACCATCCCAATGAGCATTTGTATTTCTTGCTGCAATGTAAACTTGGTTGCACCGCATTAAAAATAGAGCACAAAAAAAAAAAAAAAAAAAAAAAAAAAAGGTGCAGACTGTTGATAATAAATGTAATTACTTTTGCAATATTTTTTGTTATTAAAAAAGAATCCTATTTTTTTTTTTTTTTTCTATATACCAATGAGAAAACTACACTGTATATCGCCTACATCTTTTTATTACTTTTTCTTACAAAAAGACGATTTTTTGGATCATTCAATACATCTATATATGAGGACATAAGTTTTAAAATTCACCTTATTCAGAAAATCAATATTTGAAAAATCACAAAAAACTTTGTTTAAACTATGTTGTACTAATTATCATTAAATTCATTACAGAAACAAGACAGCTCATGCTGAGTGTTTAAACCAGCCTTTGGGGCTCAGGCTCATTCTTTCTGAAACTGAAAATTTTACTTGTTTTATTTATTCACATATAAAAATAAATAAATTAAAATGACTTTTTTTTCTTGAAACCTGTTTACTCCATTTCAAGTCATTTTAATGTAATTTTAATCAAAATAAAGAGAAAACAGAAATACTGTTTTTTTTTGTTCCAGTAATAAAATGCTATTTAAAAAAAAGTAATATTTTTTCAGATTTATGTGCGACATTGACAGTGACGATTTGTTGATGTAATACTAATCAAAAAAGATGCCACCGGTTTGCTTTAGCTAGTGACAAAAAAATAGCAAGATTTTCTTTATGTAAACATCTATTGCAAGAAGAAAATTTTCTTCAGTTTTCAGTAAACTAGCATTATCTTGAAGCCTGCAAATTTTCAGTCTTATATTGTGTGTGGGTCATAATTGCTATTCATGTGAAGATAATATTAATGTTACTTATATCTATTTTTCATTGTGAAATCTGCTCATGCTTAGGTTCTGCTTTGTACATTCATGAATTCACTTTCATTTATAAGCCTCGTGTAAATAGTGCACGCAACAGCAGGCTCTGCAGATTATTTCAGATCTTGCAGATTAATCTTACATCTTAAAAATAGCTAAAATTTACTTTATGTCTCTAGATTTATTTCATCTTTTTACTATAGTTTCACCATTAAAACAAATTTTGCTTTCTTATTTTGTGAGTTACTATAGTGAGTTGTCACATTATGAGCTCTGTCAGTAGGCTTGTTAATAGGCTGCTGCTGATAGTAGACATTATTGGGTG
The DNA here is from genome assembly GCA_964019185.1 of Maratus speculifer. Taxonomy (NCBI): domain Eukaryota; kingdom Metazoa; phylum Arthropoda; class Arachnida; order Araneae; family Salticidae; genus Maratus; species Maratus speculifer. The sequence goes on along the minus strand of OZ025292.1, from coordinate 212,447,614 downwards.
GCTGATAAATTTAGTCTTGCTGCAGATTGACACAGAACATTCTGCTACTGAGTTTATAAGCAGACAATTGGCATGTATTGTTATCTAGATAGAAAGCAATCGAGTAATGCTTTCTCTTTTCCTATCAAAAGCTAGATTTCTTTAGATATCTTTTAGCTAGATATCTTTCAGATAACAGCATCAAATTTTTAATTTAATTCACAAAGACATGACAGATTATTATGAGGAAGGAATATACTAGAATTTAAAATGAAAACCTTTTACAGAAAAATAAAAAAATTTGATTGATTCAGGAAATAAGTAGTAATTTCTGCAAATTTTGTGCATGTATTCATAAAGCACTCTTCTTTTAACCCTCTAAGCGTCTGGAATGTAATATTCCATATACTAAGTTCCAGTTTTCACTGCAATATAAGCAATATTTAAAATACTATATTTCTATAGATTTAATGAATTATCAATACATTGAGGAATGATTCATACTCTGGAGGATTACATTCATGCTTATAATAAACTTTTTTTTTATATGATGTTGAAAAAAATCATATTTTCTTGACATTTAAAGCAAAATGTGGAGAAAACAACATTACAATTTTACCCTTTTGCAAGATGCTTGGAGGGTTAATATATCCATCAGATATGCTTGTTGGGGGAGAAAAAAAAAAATAGAACTCTTTAAGTATAAAGTATTTTCTATTTGATACATACTTTTCCTTGCAAGTTGTGTTCGATCCTCATATGAAAACAATCTTCGTGGGTCTTAAAACTATTTTTCATAATGAATTCTGCTTCTACTGAGGCTTTGGTGTGCTCATTTACAAAGTCAATTTCATTTGTAAGTAGATATGATCGGCACATACTGTTATTTAAATAAAAACAACTGAGCAATGCTTTCTATTTTCCTATAAAAGCATAGAATCTTTCAGATAGTGGTATAATTTTTTTTTTTTTTTTTTTTTTTAAACTGACTTTCAGGAAAGCAATGATCCAAAAGAATATTATGAAAACAGAATCTATTCTAATTGAAGATGTACACCTTTAATTGAAAAATATTGTTTGATTCTATCATATATAAACAACAATTTATCTAGATTTAATGCATTTATTCATTAAAAAAAATCTTTGATAATGTGTCAATCAAATGTGCTTGCAGAAGTAGAAAAATTTATTTTTCATCATATATTTTATCATATTATTCATCATATTATTCATCATATATTTTTATTTCATAAGATAAAATGTAAGTCTTCACAAAATTAATTATTTGCTAGGGATTAACAATTATCTGCATTGTAAGGAGTTGTTTAAAAATGAGAAATTACTTTTGAAACAATTTTTATATTATTGCATACCATATTTACTTGTGTATAACGTATATAACCTATTTTTTTTTTTTCAAAAAAATAGGGAAAAACTCCTAGGTAGGCATTACACACGAAATAATTTTTTACTGCTGGATGTAATCACACGATATGCATATGAATCAAGAAATGTATTCAATTAAGAGATAATTGCTCGGAAAATCTTATTTAATTGAAGTATTACTGCATATTTATTTCACTCCTTGCACTTTTTAGCATTTTCCAACAAAGTTGAAAAGTGCTTATGCATTCGGTTTGTCTGGCCGTCTGTCTGTGCTCTAACTCTTGTAAATATAATTGGATTGCCATGAAATTTTTGAACGTTATTTAGATTTACCCTAGCACAAACCCCATGAAAATAAAGTTTCTACCATGATTAATTTATTTACAGGGACAGTCAAAAGTTTTCCATTATATTAGCAACTATGGGGGAAAATCTTTTTAAATGAATTTTAACATTTATAACACTTTCCAAAAGTTTGAAAAGTTTTTGTGCATTCGGTTTGTCTGTCCATCTGTCCGCGCTCTGACACCTGTGAATATACTTGAATTGCCCTAAAAAAAATTTTATGTTATTGATGTTTACCCTAGTACGAACCCTATTGAAAATGAAGTTTCTACCATGATTAGTTTATTTACAGGGAGATTTTCCATTACATAATGGCCTATGGGGAAAAATCGTTTCAAAGGCATTTTAAGGATGTTACACCCTGTCAAACATATTAAAATTTCCATGCATTTAAGAGGTGCACTAAAATATGCAGTGAAAATATAGATATTATTCCTTTACAGGGCCACACAAAAAAATTCCATTGGATAATGGTAAAGGGGAGGAACAGTGTGCGACATTTTAAAAATATATTAAACTGTTTCATTATAACAAAATTGATATATGTTATTGAGGCTTAATATAAATTATATGATACTGTCTTGCATAATATGAAGTGCATTGGATTTACAGGGACACACAAAAGATTTCAAATAGTATATTCCTTCCAACAAACTGTATATGTTTCCGATGATGGCTGATGGATGGATGTAATTGTCTGAGCGAAGCGAAGTCTTTATACTCAGAGATACGTAACGATATTAAAAGTCAAAAAAATTCTTTCGTCAAGCAAATCTCAAAAAGTACTTGTCGGATTTTAATTCTGTTTGTACCAATAGGTACCTATGAAGGTAATCTGGTGAATGCACTACATACGAAAAATTAGTTCCAAATAGTTTAAAATTTATATTAAAAAAACTGATAAAAAAGCACAATTTATTTGCATACGTCACAGAAATTTGGTGTGTGTGATTTTCACCAGCTGGATATTTTCGTAGATAACCGAATCAGTACAAGGAGTAAATAGTAATCATTAACGCACTCAAAAATATTGAATGCAATAAAGCATTTTAAAATTTAATCATGCGGGAAAATAAAACTTATTTTTTTATATTAAAACAATGTCATAAAAAAAATTTGATTTTGAGATTTTGTGATAATCTCTTAATAGCATTTTTTGATCGCTAAAAGAATGTTTTATATATTTCGCGTGTAAAAATTAGAAACAATTACGTTTTTAAATAAAAAGTTTCTTTTATGACATCATTTTCCCTTTATATTTATTTTTATTGCATGTTTTCTTTTAACTTATATTTTGTTTGTGTGTGGAAGTCAATTCTGGTCACTAATTTTTCGGCACGGATACCACAAGCGTATCAGATTTGGCGCAATTTTTTTCAAAGCCCATTTGGCGGAAACTCCGTTTTCAAATAACGCTTACATACACATTTTTAAATAATTTTCTATTTTCAAAAAGAACTTACAGTAAATAAAATAATAATAATAATTAATAACTATAAAAAGAAATATTTTATATAATTAAAAAAAAGGAAATGAAAGTAAATAAACATTTTATGAGTAAATAAACAAATAATAAATAAATAAAGCCGGGTTACCATCTGAGGTAAAATAATGCCATTTTGACGCCAATTATGTACCCTGGTGCATATGTGACATCTTTTCCCATTTTTCATCCATTTCCTGTTGGCATAAAACTTTGAAATTTGGAATATGTATGCATACCTGGGAGCAATACTGGAATTAGACATTGATTTGTTTTGTAATTCGATCCAAAAAGGGGCAACGGGGACTATTTTTTAAAGATTTATACTGCATAAAGGAGCCACTTACCTATTTTTATATACAAGAAGAAGTAAGCGGTATGTAAAAACAATTATAGTATACATAAATAAAATACTTGAGATAATATACTAGAGATATAAGCACCGGGTTTGGCGAGATATTTTATGCTAATTAGGCGAAAACATCGTTTTGATTACCAGATAGATATAGCATGCTATAATAACACGTTCTTTATTTATTTCAAAATGAAAAAAAGGAATAAACGAAACATTTTCTGTTATTAAAAAAAAAGAAATAACAATCAATTAAATGATAATATTTTTAGAACAAACAATTTATTATAACATTTATATTATAACCAGCATGTTAGGCAACTGAAAACGTCATTTTGGCACCAATTAGGTATCTCGGTCTGTATAGGGCATATAGGTGCCATATTTATGAGCTTGAACGTTCACCAAGTGTGTTTTCATAGCCACTTATACCTTTTTGCAATATAGCGCACCTTTGGAAGCCAAAACTGCCCAAAAGAAAAAAAATCAACATTTGCAGGTTTTTTTTTTTTTTTTTTTTTTTAATGTAATGCACATTTCGTAATCAGTAGGCTCGATAATCAGACCTCGTTTTTTTGCTTTAAAAGATATTTCACACGACGTCTTTTTTGGATTCGTCGTTTTTCCATATTTGATAGTATGCGTCTACTCGTTTTGTAACTTATTTTTGTAACTTTCTTCTTTATTAACAGCGACATTTGGATTTCCTATTTAAATAAAAATTCTTCTAAATGCAAAGAATTTTGTTAAAATAAATAAATAAATGAAATACGGACATCTATTGCTCAAAGCACAAAATTTTTTTTATTGAGTTAATAAAAATCAGCAAAAACATAATTTTTATGATGATAAAAAGGTGACTTATGTAATAACAGAGTCATATATTATGTACGTTATGGATTAAGTATTAATATTGCTCCACCATTTATAAATAATAATAATAATAAAATAAAATGCGGACAGACCAAAGTCTATATTTGACTGAAAACAACAACCATTTTCTAAATGCTTTAAAAAGTGGCCAATGAAAAGTGATATTTCAAAAGTATTATGAAATTAGTTAAAAACCATTTACTTTAAACTAAATGAATAAAATATTTATATTTTTAATGAAATAAATGGGATTTGAAAAATTATTGGAAATTTATCACCATAGATGTATCAATATTACAATCAGTACTTTGTATGCAAAATGGAACAATTAGCAATACTTTTTGTACCCGAAAAATGGTCGTTGCTTTTTTAAGGTTAAAAAGTAGATTAAGAAATATTCCTATACAGAGATGCCAAGCCCCCGCTTATTGCATAGCAGAATTTTCTTATAGGAAAAGTTATTTTTTAAATATGCAGAATGTTCCAATTTAATAAAACATTTTCTGTATTAAAATACCGGTATCCAAAATGCCGGAGACTTGGCAGCTCTGCCTATAACATTTTAATTAATCACGGTACTTTTTTTAATTGGATTCAAATTTAGTGGAGACTACGTTTTTTGGCCAAAAGCAGCATTTTTCCACATGTGTAACTACGATACAATTCCTTGATGCTGAAATAAAACATTTTGACTTATGCTATTATTGCTTCCTCTTATTTATTTATTTGAATTTTAAATAAGATGACTCAAAATCGTGTTTTTTGTATCTACTGAAAAAATGCATTTCGAGAGAGGGCTAAAAGAACAATATTTGGCGATTTATTATCTGCGCTTGGCTAAGTGTCTTACTACCTTGTATTTAATACTCTTCACAATACTTCGCTGTTATATGGACTTTGGCGCTTTTATAAAAAGTTTGACGTAATTCGGGCTTAAGAAAGTGAGTTTTTTACTGAACAATACAAATAAATGAAAAATGAATACTAAGAAATACTAAGAAAAAAAATGAAGCATTATATTGATCTATGCATATTTAAAAATGCATCTGCTAGCACTAATTAGGTAATTTATGTGTATATAATAGAAGATAAATAGCTTTTGATTCTGTATTTCTATGCTACAAAGCAATAACGTTTGTGTGTTTTTCGTTATCATTGGGAGTACCTTGCCGATTTAAAAAATAATGTGGGCAAAAAATATTGGTAACCATGTTTGCTGCAAAATATACTATATTTTGTGTAGGAACAATAATCACCGCCAATGCACGAGCAAAAAAAGTTCTAAAATTGAAAATTCTTTGATGTTTATATAACTAAAAATTTAAAATCATTTTTTTTTTTTTTTTTTTTTGTGGCAAATTTTAAGATATAATATTCTCGTTATGAACGATTTCTAAAACATTCGACAGTTTAATTTCACAAATTAATTTTTTTTTTTCTAGAAAAAGTTTTAAACCCAATTTATTGAGAATATTGCAATTTCTAGGATACTGTTGGGGTTAGAAACTGTAACTTTGGCATCACAGTAACTTATAAGATGTAAATGCTCGTTTAGGACAAATTCTTAAAAAAGGATTTCTTAACTCTTATCGACAACCTCATGGCATCCGTGGAAAACAGATGTTCAACAATATAAACTATTCAGACGGATCTCACACCATATAAAATACACTCCATTCTCTTCAAACATAATAGTTTATGTTATTTATAGTTTCTCAAATCGGTGCGGAGCTTCTGTTTATGCTCATGACATCATTTCAAAGAGTTATATTTCCAATATAGGAAAATTTGGGGTTCTATTTTCTGCATTGCTTTTAACATTTTGCATATTTTCAATTTTATATCCATGTATGGTTTGCTTTCCCTTTTATAAAAATAGTATATGCAACTTTATATATAAGATTTTGTAATTCTATGATTCAATATGCTTATTTTCATCATATTTTATCACAATGAATGACCAATTACAGGTAACAACTCATTTTCTTTACTTATCGCAAGTTATTAAATGTGTATTCTCAGCAACATCGCTCAGACTAATCCCTCTGAGGGAAGTCCTAGTACATTTTAATTATGATATATGCATTTAAGTTTTACTAAATCTTTGTGCATTATAGGGGTGTGTATAAATGTTATAGTTGATATACAGGGCTATCCAAAAGAGCTCACCAACGTTACTGAGTAAGAGCGTAAATTACTTAACCACTGAACCGTCTGCCCCGAGATAAGTCGGGGGTAAAAGCACTGTTTCCCCATACCCTTCGCCGGTTAAGTGGTTAAAGGTGGTTCTCAAATAAGGTATACATTTTTAAACTGAACTGCATTCAATTAACAAAGAAATGTTCGCAGAATATAGGTAAAATGATATAAAGGGCCATGCAAAGAATTGTATACATGGACACCTATGAATGATAATTTATAGCAATGTGATTTCAGTTGTTTAGAGAGTGTTTTAGTTTAAAATGAATTTTAGCTTCTCACTGATGTGTAATAAAAGTACAAGGTAAACTACAGGGCTGAACAAAAGTTTTTAAGTATGTTTCCCATTTATTATTACAAACTGCTCAAAAAGAAATTTTAAGATTTTTCTTCCTAAACTAAATTTTCCCATTTTATAATATGCATATCAACTGACAGATCAAATATAGGGCTGTTCAAAAGTATTGGAATACATATTTGGTTATATACCCTTATTTCCCTAATTAAAAAAGTTTTCATAAAGATTTCATGAAAAGTTGGAATGTGCTTCATAATCTATGCTTAATGCATGATTTTTCTTCCTTCTTTATACATCGACATTATATAAATGCTAATTAGCAATTCTCACTGCTGTCACTCACTCCTAGCCCCTGTCATTCACTCCCTACCCGAAGTCTAAAAATGTATTTTTGCCTTGTTTTTGGCCTGATATAATGTTTTTATCGACTTTCTTTACTAAAATTTGTTTAGTCATACATTAATTTGCATATCAAATGTATGATGCGCATTAGATACGAGATTTTTAAAAATTGCCATTTTTCTTGTAAAGTAGGGGTGCATGTTATACACGAATAAATACAGTATTTTTGGTATCAGGTTTGAATTCCAATGACACAAAAATTTTCTGCCTCAAATTTAAAATCATCATGCTTTGAGTTCTAAAAACACTGCCTAAATTCATCTCTAAATAAAATTTCAGTTTAAATAAAATTCTCATTGAGATTTTTTTAAATGAAAAGTTATTTTAGTATACTGTATTTTCTTCAATAAAAAAAAAAAAAATCCTTTTACAAACAACAAGAAAAATAATAATACAGTATGATTCCCTCGAATCTGTACAGCTTGGGACCAGAGATTGTGCAGATTTCTGGTCATTGCTTTGTTTACATTTTTAAAACAGTAATTTCAATATAATTAATATTATTATGAATTCAGATTATAATGAGTTCTTACAACATAGTAAAACATTAAAATAATTAAGCAAAATAAAAAACTAAAATAATAAAAATTCAGATTTTTTAAAATGATTAAAATATTAAAAGCAAATGTCAAGTAATTTATCAATAATGAACAGTATGATATAAATGTAAATGCATTCTTCCAAAATTATTTAATGAAACTTGCTTCATAAAGGAAGTGCACAACTAATTCAAATCAAAATCATAAAATATGGAAGTTTTATTTCAGATGTAGCCAGATTTAATAATTAAAAAAGCTTTATTAATGCATAAATATATTGGCAAAAAAGATTGTAATTACCAGTAATATTAACAATAGATTTTTTTTTTTTTTTTTTTGAGAAATAAATTTATTTTTTCATAGTGAAAAAGTATGAATTCAATAATATTAATGAAAATTGCAGATTAAAATATAGATATAAAAATTAAAAAGTCAAATTTTGTCCCTACATCTCTAATGTTTAGGGGCAATGCCATAAATAAAGAAATAAAATTCAAAAATATAATTAGTGTCAAATAAAAGTCCTTGATTAATATTTATGGGTAAAATAATGATTTAAAACTGCTTAATACTGATTTATTTGTTTTATAATTAAATGTTTGATTTCTTGATTGATTTATTATTAAATTAATGTTTTATTTCTTGATAAGTTGACAACTTAAGTGATTTTGAAATCATTAAAAGATATTTATTAGTCTTATAATTATTTTATGTCATATTGATGTTTGATTTCTTGATAAATTGACAAATTAAGTTGATTTTGAAATCATTAACAGAGATTTATTGGTTTCTTAATTATTTTATGTCAAGTTAATGAATTTTTTTTTTTATTTATGATCATGTAAATGTATTTTGATTCTTTTTCTTATTATTATATTTTTCCTTGAAAAGTTCAGTCTTGATTCTGTTACCAGACAGAAAACATCTATTTTATGGCTCTGTAAAAGAGTATTAATATGATCTTGGATAATTTTGCATTGCTTAGTGGATATTTTAGTCTTGGCTCTGTATCAGAAAACATTGTGTATTTCTGGCTAGGGTCACCTGGGGTAAAATGGGTATAAAAATCAGCTTTTTTAATTTTAATGTTTCATAGCAGAAATATTATGAAATAAATTCATGTTTTTATTCAATATTTTTGACATTGTGTATCTTAGGTCTAAATTAAACATAATTTGTGTTTACTTTTTTTTTTAAATTTTTATGTAAAACACTATACCTATTTTACCCCGGTGTATACCCATTTTACCTCATGGTTCGGGGTAAAATGGGTATGCACCGGGGTAAAATGGGTATATGCTGGTTAAAGTTGAATATTAAATTAAATATACTTAAATACACTATAATTAATGTGTAAACCATTTAAAAGTTTTGTACTTTCATCCTCTGAATCACATGTAAACTTGGAAGGTGAGGGGAAGGGGCTTCAAAAACCCCCCACTTCAATTTGCTTACTTTTTTTTCTTGACATATAAAAACACTGTTATGAAACTAATGTAAATAAGATGAGAGTACTGACAAATCCTATCCTTCACCACATCAGTTTACGCACATGCTGTGAATCGTGTTTCTCTTTAAAAGTATTTTTTTTATTTAATGAAATTCAAAAGCAGATAGATATCAGCATGAATATCTGTAGGGAAAAAATGAGAAATTAAATTACACTGGAAAATCAATGTTTAATCAAAAGCAATTTATGCAGATAGGTATAACATAATAAAAATTTACATGCAAAGTGTATATTGGCAAGGACTATTGCAGCTCTGTTGAGATAGCTCTCTGGCAATTAGGATGCGTTCACATCAGCAACATAGTCTTTCTCAGGAAAGATATAAAAATAATCCAGCAGATGACTTTGTTGCAAACTTCACAGTATTTTCACCTTCATCAGGGATATCAATAAGACCTGTGAATTCTTGAACAGACTTCTTTACATTAACTTTTACAAGGACTCAATTGCCAATCACTGGATTCATTGCAGTGAAAACCTTTGGTTTAACTTCTATTTTATGGGTTGCTTCGATTCTTTTAACTGTTTGTACTTTTTTAGACTTGCAGCTACCTGCTCTGTAGTTAAAACTTCTCCTACCTTTGCTTGTACTCTCTTGCATTTTCTCTGAGTTTTTTTATAGCCTCGCCAGTACTAGAAAATGTGTTTTAATTTTGCGATATTTTTCTTACCTTGTGTTCCTGTACATTTAGTCAATTTGCATGTATTATAATGTCACCTGAAATAGCCTAATTTATAATATAAATGATAAATTGATGATATAAGTAATAGCCTAATTTCATATAACAAAGCATAATTTCAGTTTAAAACATAGGATCAATAACAATTTGCCCTCAAAAGTTTCTTTCAACTTTGATCAATCTTCATACATTCATATCTTGACCTATACCCATTTTACCCCATATGACAAAAAACGCTATAAAATTTTTGTGAGTAAATAAATTTACTTAATTCAACAGTTTTCAGTTAGAAGAATCCTTCTTCTGTAAATATTAAACAGTTTATTCCTAAAATTCTTCCTGTATATTTTTCTGGAAAGAAGTTTTTCAACCACTAAAAACACTTTGTTCTATCTTCTGAAAAACAAAATGGTTGCTAAGCCCATTATATGTGTCGCCAGTTTGTTTTTATAAGGTTTAAGTATTGCCAGATATGTAAGCACTTTGTTCATAATTTTAATTTATTTTAAAAATTTGTCTGGTAAAATAATAAAATAAATAAATAAAATATACCCATTTTATCCCGGCTACCCATTTTACCCCGGGTGACCCTACCTATTTTAATAATTTAATGTGGTGATATAATAAACTATTTATACTAATGTGCTCTCCCAACTTATTATTCAACATTTAACATGAGTGAAATTATCATCTAAACTGAAAGTTCCATTGTTTACATCTCTAAATTATGTGTGGATTTTAGAGACTTGCAGATTTTAGGATTGTGGATTTAAGGGAGTCTAATGTATTTTGGAAAAATAACACATGCAGACAGCTATGTTCCATTATCTAATATAATTTCTTCAAAAAATAATAATAATAAATAAATAAATAAATAAATAAATAAAAATAAAAAATAAAATAATGGTTGCAGTATAAAAATTACTGTAATTGAACAAATATTACTTGAATTGGTTCACGAGCTTTACTTCTACAATCCCAAGCACATACTGTGTTATCAACAGAAGCAGAAAAAATAACTGTTGATTCTTCATTGAATGTTACAGCATTGACAAATCCTGAAAATAAAACATTATTTTTAGAAAATAAAATTAAGAAATGATGAAGACATTTTAAAAAGCCAAATCAAAATTGATATTTTCATATACTCACTTTGTCAAATTATGAACACAATCAATTATTTGAACAACTTTATAAATATTTTCAACTATATTTAACATAAATTTAATAAAATGTTGTATTAGTTTTCATTTGAATGAAGAAAATTAGACAAAAAGATAAACAGATTTTAATAGTATTTAATAAAATAGAAAACCTATTATTAGAGTACTGAATACTAGTGAAAGAAATATGACATATTTATTATTACAAAGCTTTGTCTTTTAAGGGAGTTAGTCAGTCAGAGTTCAAATAACATTCGCTAATGTTACAAGTATGGCAGTGGAATGAATTTTTATCTTTTAAATATTTCAGAAAAAATAACATTTTTGACTTCTTTTTCTCTTTCACTCTATTTGAAGAATGTTACTTTTTTTCTCAGTTGTCAAAATATTTCTAAAATATGTACTTAACTTAATATTTTATGTGTTAAAATCATACAAGCTGTAAGTAAGAAAAACACAATACATAAAATTAAGCATGCAACTTAGAAATATTTTGACAACTTAAAAAAAAAAAAAAAAAAGAGAGAGAGAAAACTTTTTAGGGTAAGTGCATAAAAGAACTGCCATTGATTTAACATTAGCAAGAGGAACTTTAAATCTGATTAAACACAATGCCCTTAAGTCCTTTATGGACAAATCACTTCATTCACTGGCAGAAGCATTCTATAGCCTAGTGCCAATAGCATTTAGGTCTGTTCATGCATTTTCTGCCAGACAGACTGGCATATATCGTCCATATTATTTATTTATATATTTACATTAGTTTAGTAGCTTTAAATGTAAGTAATTGTTGATATATAATTGCCCAATTTTTGCAGACTGTTAACAAAGAAGGAATTCATGTGCATATAATTTGTTTAATGTACACGCTGGCATGCATGCATAGTACTTGAGCAAATGCCCAAACATTTTTTTTTTCTTTTTTCTTTTTCTTTTTTTTTTTTTTTTTTTTTAATGGCAGTCCCTTTTCAAATCCACCAGGATCCTAAAAAGCATATTTTTCTGCCTAACTTAAAAAAAACTTTCAAAGGTCTATAAAGGCTTTTGTAAAAATTAGCCACTGAATCTGAATATGTTGTTAAGAAGCACACAGTACTACTGTACATTTTAAAAATAGTCATCTTACCATGAACATTTTCTTTTTTACACAGATTTGCCAAAAAATTAATGTAAAATAAATTTATTTTTAAATATGTGTCAAAATGAGAGGCATTGCCATTAATTGCCCAACATTACCTGAATTTATTCAGATAAATATACAGTACATTACAATATTTAGCCAACAAGTGTTCAATATTCAGCCAAATGAATAACCAGCCAGGGTTGGTAAAAAATCAAAAACCATGGTTTTTTTGGTTAAAACCAGGGGTTTTTTAAATATGATTTCCTATTACATATGCATACATATTTATCAATAAAAATAAATTTTTTGAATATGTAAGTAGTAACTTGATTTAAAAGTAATTCTAATCAATATTAATATACAATTTTTCAATTTAATTGTTCAATTTAATATACAATTAGTTATGTAGAAAATTGAAATCATTTAAATACTAAACATTTTTAGAAAAAGCTGTCTTTTATTTGATAAATAAAATGTTCTACATAATCAAACATTGTACCTTGAAAATCTTAATATAGAATCTTTTAATTATTAGCACTATAAATAAATATATGATGCAGTTTCATAAATAAAACTTCATATATATTTTCACAAGGCTATTCAAAATAATTTCTTTGAAATTCTTGTTATACGAGATGTCTGATTTTTCAGTTAGAAGACTATACATGAATTATCTTTTATTGAAAATAAAGCTTTTTATAAAGAATTTTAGAAATGATTTTAATTTAGCAGTAAAGTCTACACACAAATATAAAGTAGTTTTATATATACTGTCTTCCACTAAAGCATTTAAATAGCCATGAGCCTACACGCTATATTTTAACGCTTAGTACTTTTAAATGTCTAAACAAAAAATTACAACTTTTTAGATATTTTTATAAGATTTTCTTTCTATTATATCTCAAGCAAACCTTGCCTTGTCCCTTTCTCCCCAATTTTCTCAGCTGATATAAGTAGTGGGTTTGGTTATGCAATAGAAGATTTAAATATACCTTATTGCACATTTTGATTAAATGTAAACAGGTGCTTCCCTAGCGCCAAATTTTTCAATCTCTTCTCATTCGACTTTATATCATGAGTTTTTTTTTATTCTTAAAAGATAATCCTCCCAATCAAGAAAATTTTCCTTTAGAATTTGACTGAAATCTTAAATTTCATTTTATGTTATTAACAGTAAATCTGCGTTTCTGAAAGGAGAACTTTTTTCTAAATGTTACATATTTTTAATCCATTTCTTATTTGCCAACTTTACATAATTTGTTTTCTTTATAAATTCAGATATGTCCATTATTGCATGAAATTTGCATTCTATATGCATACTAACATGACCGAGACTAGACTCACTATGTCTTACGGTGACTGCTGGGATAAGACTTAAAAATCAAAACTACTTGCAATAATTTGACACACTTAAATTACAAAAACTAGAAAATATTATATTAGTTTTGTTCTAAAAAACCAATTGGTTTAAATTATGGTAATCCGGTTAGTAATAAAATAAAATCATAATGCAAAATCCCTATTCCCAATGCAAGAAAACAAAGGCTTAACCCAATAAACACAGAAAAAAAAAACAATTATTCATTAGCATCAAAATCAAATCAATGGAGAAAATTACTTAAGAATGCCATATTTGAGGCTTTGAGGAATGATGAAAAACTTAATAAATCTTAACTAATCAAGCAATTTAAAATAATAAAAGTGCACTTTTAGCTCGACTCTGCCCTTCTGGGTTATAAATGTTTTACAATTAATGGTTTTATATATACATATATATTTAAGCCTTTAAAAAAAGGAAGAAAAAAAAAAGTAATTTTTTTCTAACAAGCTAATTTGTAAAAAATTGATTATTCTATCATGCAGATTTACAGCTTATATGAAAAGTTGGGTTGATTAAAATTATTTGTCATTTTAGAAATTTATTAAGTCATCATTTTTCTACAACTTTGCTTGTAGCTTCTGCATAACTTGGATTTTGCATTTTTACTTTTCTACTAGAAACTTTGGTCTTGTTTTGTTCTTTACTTTTTATGCAAAAATGAAACATTTTTACTGTTTATATATATATATATTATTTATTTTTTTAATGGTGTTCCGATTCACCCCGCAGATAGAATAAAGCAAAGATCGTTCTGAGAAATTTTTTCATGCATCAAGAAAAAAATCTGTGAATGCCGCTCCCTTCAGAATAGGTTTCATTTTTATGTAATCATTAACGGAAGACATGAATATCAGAACTGATACAAATTTCATAATTTGTAAAACCCTGACACACAGAATCATGGCAGGTTACGAGGATGCAACAAATATCAAAGCACATTAATTTAAATATCACCCTAATAAGCAAGTTATACATCTCATCAATATAAGTTAAGTCAATATGAACAATTATTACTATACATTAAAAATAAAATGTCATATATATATTTTTTCAGTTCTTTTAACAAATTTTTTTAAACTAAGAAGTAAGATTAAATAAAAATTATCATACCAACATGTCCTCTGAATTTCCGAACAATCTGTCCAGTACTGACATCCCAATAAAACACAGATTTGTCCATACCACCAGAGACTATATGAGCACTGTCACAAGATGCCTGAGTATCAAGAACTTCGTATCCATGGCCCATATAAGTCTGCAAGATAACACCTCTGTATGGATTCCATAATTTAACAGATTTATCAGCACCAGCAGTCAAACAATAATTTCCATCAACTGTTAAAAAAATAATAATAATTACTCATACTTTTTTTTTTTTTTTAAGAAAGTGATAATAATAAATTTTATTAAAAAACTAAGTAAATAAATAAGAAATATGAAAAACTTTATCAGTCTGAGAAGGGGACCCTGAAGGCAATCTTTTTCTTTTTTAGGGAATAGAGGCATGGTCCAATTACAGTCTAACCTCGTTAACATGAATTTCAAGGGGAATCAAAATTCTGTTCATGTTAACAGTAATTCATGTTATCAGAATCAAATCTTTGTATTCATCTTTAAAGAGGTCTGTGAAAACAATTCATGTTAAAAGTAATTCACGTTAAGCATGTTCATGTTAATGAGGTTTGATTGTATTACATGGACATACGAGACACAAATCCTGGACACAAAATTTACAAGGAGAACTAAAATTTTTTTGGTGTAATTTAATTTTCAATTTCTGAAGAGAATAAATTATAAGAATCCAATGATGTCAGGATTGCTATTTTTTACAAATTAAATGCAAAAAAATTATCACTGAATTTCAAAATGCATTTTTCCATCTTCTGTCTCTGAATATATTTTCAACCTTCTCACTGCCGCAACCTGATATATCCATTCACTGGGTTGCAGGTTTCACTCTCACTGTAATTGAAGCTTTATTTATATTAATATAATTTTACAAATATAATCCAGATTTAAGGCATTAAGTTATGATTGATACTTTCAAGGCTTATAAGCATATATGTAACAAAAAAATTATACCATCAGGGATGCCACTGAAGCGCTATAGCACGTAAAATACACAAAAAACAGAGACGGGATGCATAAAAAGTGGCTCTTACGCGTCCCATGGGACGCTTAATTTCATTAAAATATTGCAAGAATATGGCGACTTTTGTTAAAAAATTGCAAAATAACAACTATTTTTCGACAAATTTCGTCAAACAATTCGTGAAAAAATTGCTAATTTCCTCAAAAAATTTTGAAAAAAAAAAACCCCGACAGATTTCCTTAAAAGATCGCGAAAAAACGACAAATTTTGTCTAAAAATAACGATAAAACGAAAATTTTTATCAAAGAATTCACGAAAAACGAAAGATTTCGTCAAAAATTGCAATAAAACGGCAAATTTTGTCAAAAAATTTCGGTAAAACGACAGATTTTGTCAAAAATCTCAAAAAAATCGCAAATTTCATCAAAAAATTTGCAAAAAAAGGCTAATTTTGTCACAAATCGCATAAAAACGGCAAATTTCCTCAAAAAAATGCCAGAAAACAAATTTTGTCAAAAACTCATGATAAAAGGACAGATTTTGACAAGAAATCTTGAATAAAACGACAGCTTTATTAAAAAAATTCGCATAAAATTGCAGATTTCCTCAAAAGATCGTGAAAAATGACAAATTTTGTCTAAAAATTGCAAAAAAACGGCAATTTTCAAACAGAACAATTCGCAAAAAACACAAATTACGTCAAAAAATCCCAAATAAATGACAGATTTCTTCAAAAGATCGTGAAAAGACTCAAATGTTGTCAAAGGGGCATGGAAAAAAGAAAAAAACATTAAAGCCGGGTGGTGAATTTTCTTGTTCCAAAAGCTAATTTTTTTTTGCTGCTCCAAAAATGGATTATTTTGCTTCACAATCTATTTTTGACTGCACCAAGTCTTTCTGAGTAAATATGACACTTGAAAACACCAAAAAGTCTCATCACTTTACTCAACAAAAGTATTCTTTTTTTCAGCAAAAATGTCTTTTCAATAAATCAATCTTGCCCCTTTTTTTAAAAGAAATTTGAACAATAGTGATACTTGTTAGTTTCTACATTCAAATGTTCAATATTTTAAATTTTTATATTGCTTTATTCTAAAATTTTATCTCTTTTAGAAGTTCTGGGTCCCTGGGACCCAGAATTTTTCAAGTCTAGCGGCATCCCTGTATCATGCTAGAAAATCACTCTTTTATTAACATTTAAAATAAATTATAGAGAAAACAACATTGCAATTTTGCTCAGCAGTTAGGGGGTTAATGAATTTGAGGCATTCAGATTTTTTATATCATTTGTAACTTTAAACTGCAAAAAACTTATTTTGAACTTCAGAAAATCATGTGATGACAGTTTAAGCAGGTCCTCTTAAATTAATGATGCACAACCATTCTGACAGAAAAATGTTTGCCACCAGAAATTTGTAAAGCAAAGTTGTATAATATAGATGCACACACCGTGCACAGAAAATTTTAGGAAAGAAACAATTCTAATTTCATTCTAATTTCATTTCTAATGATGCATGAATGACTCTGTAGATGTTTATTTTTTAACAAAAAAGATAAGATTTATACTGAAGTTTTGTCGGGGCTGTCTTGGATGACAAGTAGAATGCTGCATCGGGTCGGGCAAATTGAACCAAACATGGCTCGCAGTCTGAATTGAATCGGGTTGAGCCTAATCTTTAGTCGTTGCGGATCGGATTCCTGTGGGGTTAACTTTGTTTTAGGTTCGGGTCGGAGGATTTTTTTATGGACACTTATGATTCGTGATTCAAGATTAATCGATCTCTCACAAGAATTAAAAAAAATTATTTTAAGGCGAATAACTATATGTTGAATGTTAATGAATTTATATATATTGATTTTTTACTTAAAAGTTAAAATTTATATTGAAGGTATAGTTGTAGATAGATTTTTACATAACTGCATTATAGTATGGATATATTTTTTCATCAGTTACGGTTGGGGACTAGTTGAGGATGAAATATTTCGGGTTCAGATGAAAATGTGGAGATGTCGGGCTCAGATCGCGTTTCTGGTAGAGTCCTGCATCACCTTGAGAAATTAACCCAACTCGACTGGCGATTTGAGTCG